>OY992800.1:18168007-20568007 GCA_963921375.1 Tiliacea citrago | reverse complement strand
GCAATGTCCCGCGGGAGGCAGCTAACGACTTTACTCGCTCACTTATTCTCCAAGGCGCGGATCTTCAAGCTCTTTTTATCAAACTTCGTGTGTCTGATAAGCAGCTTGATGTGCTACAGTCTGTTTGTGTCTTGTGAATATTGATGCGGGAAAGGTGTTGTCTGTCCCCCTTTCAGAAGACCTGGACCGTTCAATTATCTGGTACCAGAACAACATAACCCACGAAGAGCTTACATAAGCCTTGGATCCCACATTAGCAGACACACATTCACCGAAAGTCAGGCAATGTCCCGTGGGAGGCAGCTAACGACTTTACCGGCTCACATATTCGCAAAACTCCCAAGGCGCGGATCTTCAGGCTCTTTTTATCAAACTTCGGACGTCTAACTAAAGATTCATGTGTCTGGGCGGCTTGATGGGCTACAGTCTGGTTGTGTCTTGTGAATATCGATGTGGGGAAAGAAGAAAGTTGTCGCTGGGTTATCACTAAAAATTATCTATATATCATCACATTAATATTATAAAGTTCGCCTTTATAATATTTTTGTGAGTGTGAGTGTGTGTCTGTTTGTTACTTCTTCACGCTCAAACGGCTGGACCAATTTTGATATAGTGTTGTATGAAGGTAGCTGACACCCTGGATTAAGACATAGGCTACTTTTTATTCCGATATTCCCACGGGATCGAGACTTACGCGGGTGAAACCGCGGGGCGCAGCTAGTCATCTATAAAAGTGAAATGCTGTTCGTTGGTAAGCGCATCACTTGAGAACGGCTGGACCGGTTTTGCTGTTTTTTGTTTTAAAATGTTCGTAATAGTCTGAATTAGGTTTGTATGTAAATAAAAAAATAAAATTATTGAGCTGTACTTACCTAGGCTCAAAATTTCTTATTACTAAAAGAAGCTTAAAATGTTTTAATTTATTACTTATTAAAAGTTACTAATTGGAATAAGATGTTGTAATTAATATTTATTATCTTTTTATTTTAAAATAGAGTCTCGGCTATAACAGACTCTTAAATTTATCCCAATTATTTACGTTTTTCAACACCAGTGAGGTAAGCTTCATAAATAATATTCATAATTTTTGTCAGTCCTTAAAATGTTTAATGGGTTTTCCTCGCATGTATATTTCGCGTTTACCAAACTAAGTAGTTTCGGAGCTTTTTGAAAGCTAAAGTGTAAGCTTTAGTTATAACTTTTATTATTATTTCTGTTTATTCTAAAGCATTTTTGTGTCTAGAATTCCTATTTATATTATTCTTCCTGTATAAATAAGTTGCCAAAACTGAGTTGCTATTAAACCTGAGTGTTTTAACAAAAAACATACTGAGACAACTATTTAAACACGACAAACAAAACCAAATCTACATAGTTAGAGCTTACCAAAAATATTCAAATAAACTACAGCAATACAGGTGGCAGCTATTCATGTGCTTACCCCTTCTGCGTGTGTAGCGAGTCGTAACGCCGCCATTTTGCAAATATGAACGTAAACACTTTACAGCGCTAGTGATGCGACACGTGTCGATTTATCTTGAGTATATCGATAAAACTGAAGCGTGGAAGTGCTGTAGTAAAAAATATGGAGATATTAAGTTACGTTTTAGTATATTAGATCTTTTCTAGATAAAACTTAAGAGATTGAATAAAAAATATTGAGTTGGAGACTTAATGGTGTAGTGGGCAGAGCTGCAGTCTATGTTAACGCTTACGAAAAAAAAAATATCTCATTAAAAATATGTTTTTTTTGTAACTTGTTTTTGTGTGTGGCCTGTAAAAGTTAAATTGGATAAAGTCCTTTGCTGTGCATGAGCTCCCCTATAATTACTTATGGTCAAAGGGAAATTGCCATAATCAATCAGACGTATCAATGCTTGCTGTTGGTCTCACAACACAAAACAATGTGAAAACAACCAACCCACTGGATGATAATTCCACGAAATTTTACCAAACAATATCTCCTTTACTTAGAAACCACCAAGACGATGTTAATGTATTTACTAAGACCAATGCGCTATCAGACAGCGTCTAGACATCAGTATTATTAACACAAAAGGTTCCTTAAAAGCCCTGTGGACGCTTGGCAGTAATTTGACAGAATAATACGTCGTGACCACCACCTTGTACGCAGCGATTGTGTTTGAGAGTTTATTTTGACTTGCTTTGGTAAGGTATGAATATGTTGTACCGTTATTTTTGTAAATTCTGCAATTTGTAGACAAGTAGGTAATAAAAATAATTACAAGGGACAAGTAGATAATTTTGTCATTTTCGTAGCAAGGGCTAGGCTCGTAGCTGTGTGCTACGCTTTCTCGTAGCAAGTGGCCCTTTGCTACGCTTCCTCGTAGCAGATGTCCGGTTTCTATGCTTTTTTAGGGTTCCATAGTCGAGAACGTCATTACAACGTGTTTTTTTGTAGTAGTTGGAATGTTTGGTAGATACACTAGAAATCTGTGTTTTTCAGCAGTTTTTTACTGAAGAAGTATTGATCAACAGGCTTGCTCAGTAATTTCTGGCTATCATTAGTCCAATGTCCAAAAAAGTATCAATTATAATCATTAATTAATTATAATGATTATAATTCTAAAAATACATATCTGTTATAGTCGCGTGTCATATTTTGATCAAGATAGAACCTGACACTTTTTTTTTTTGGGTGGGTAATTATCAAATAACTTCTCCCGCTCTGGGTGGAGCGGGAGGGCGTATCAGACTTTTACTGACTAAAACCCACCCGTGTTCTTTCAGATGCCTGTGTGCTAGGGCCACGATATTCCTTTCGGACAAACTCGCAACCCTGGTAGGCATTGGTCCTACCGGACCCCGTCAGTTGGTGCTGACATCTCTTCGAGGCGCGCGTGGAACACAACGCGCCGTCGACCCGGGCATGGTCCTTATCGGACGGCGAGCTACCCATTGCTCACCGTCGCGGGCTTGCCGACGCGTCGGCAAGCCCGCGACTACGGTGGCCGGGAATCGGCCTGTGACTCCCGACGCCCGGGGCATCTCCCCGCGGTGACTTTTGCCTCTTCCTCACGCGTTCCGCCTCCTCTTCGACACTGACCTGCAAAAAGACGTAAGATTTTTTTTATTTCGCGGGCTGCAGCTGCGGATCCACCTTAACACTTAATACGTACATAAACTCACGCCTTCTTACAGAATCGTAGAAACTACAGAACGCCACTTGCTACGATCCTTACTTACTCCTCTAACACTTCTGCCTACCTATAATACCCTAGTACATAACACAACATTACTATTACGGCTTTCACACTACACATCAATCAATCTGCTTATCCTGTTCCCAACTATGTTGGGGTCGGCTTCCAGTCTAACCGGATGCCACTGAATACCAGTATTTTACATGGAGTGACCTGCCTATTTGACCTCCACAACTCAGTTATGTACTGGGCAACACGATACCCCTATGTAAGACTGGTTGTCAAACTTTCAACGGTTTAATGTACTTTCCGAGGCATGGAGAGGTCTTGATATGTAATGGATTGTCACCCACGAACGGACTGAGGCAAGCGTAGCTCAACCTTTGGTCAACCCGTGCGGATGTTATTATTTAATATAATAAACATTTATTTCGGAAAACCATCCATATTTCAAGACACACAATTTAAAAACAGCTAATTCACATCAAACTAAAACAAACAAAACAACACACCACAAAATAAATGCAGTGAAGGACACAGTTACACACATTAGAACCGGGAGGAACTGTCCACTGCTCACAGTGCAGTATGCAAACGTACCCAGTGGCGCAGCAGTGGAGAGTCCCACCTGTCCACGAACACGCTTATCATACTGTTACTACTGGACCTAACACGACTCAGCAGCGACGCACACTGCTTCCTTATAAGAGCATGAAACCCATCAGTGTGCGCTTCGGCGAACATAGTCGAAGCACTGCAGAATTCTGGTAGCCCCAGCAGCACCCTAAACGCGTTGTTATATTGAACACGCAGGGCATTGTATGATCCAAGTGTGTAGTTAACCCACAGGCTGCACGTGTAAAGTGTTTAGCAGTAAGACTTAAAAAGAATCACTTTAACTTGATTACTGCTACTCGCGAACCTGCGGGCCAACATATTACATCGGACAGCCAACGCCATACGTGCCCTCTCTACATCGGCGTTATCCTTAAGGTGCTCGGAAACCCAGTGGCCCAGATACTTGAACTGAGCGACTCTGTTTAAGGGGGTACCAGCTAAGGTGACTGTAGGTAGTCAGTATTTAGCCACGAGACCCTCAATTTACACACCGCACTTCACACGTAGTAATCCCATCTAATCCTAGCAGTGTAGGGCTTAGTACACAGGTTTAATTATTGCTAGGCAATTAACACTACTGATTACAGCGCGGATTTGTGAGTGAAGTAGGTGCACCCGTATTTAAGTAGAGGTGTTAAATACAACGGAGATGACGAGACGGGATCAAGGGAAAAGCATAATAAAACGGTATGATTATTGCACTTTTTGTAGACAGAATATGGCGTAATCAGAACTCCAAAATCGTTCAAGATTTTGGGCATAGTTCAAATGGCAAAAGGGATAATTACTATTTTTTTATTGGAAACTCAAAAAAATAATTGTTTTCATATAGTGCAAACAATATTATAAAAAGTGTAAAAGCTGAAAAAATTACCAAGTTATAAACGTTTTAAAATAACTGCTGAAAAACACACTATCACAGAAGACGTCACGACTATGTAAATCCAAATTAGCGCCATACATTGTCCGTACTGTGCGACAAGGACGGGAATAATAGTTCTTCCCTTCCTTCCAAAACTTTGAAAGCATTATCTCATTGTACTATGCCTTCTTTGAAATAAAATTACTAGTTTTAACATTTCTAATATTACTCATCAACCCTATTGCTACGTGTAAAATACAGATATTTAGTATGCATCAGGTGAAACTAGATACGGATGATGATTATGTGTCAAGCACACTCATGGATGAATCGCCATCTTACTTACCACCTCATAAGTACCCGAAATTTGACAAAAAAAATGAATTATCTAAATCTAATTATATATTTTTTTTATAATTTTTTGAGTGGAATAAATTAGTTTTGTGTTAGCGTATTTAAGTGGATTTTGTTATTTTAAGTTTTTTTTTTTTTATCTAACGGGAAGGTATTATGTAATAATAGTAAGTAATTTATTCATGACATTAAACCAGTTTTCATTAAACCGTCATTTCATTACATTACATTTAGAGAACATAAATGTAAATAAATGCTCAACGAGGGTGACACTGAAAGTTCTTAGAAAATCAAAAACTGAACAAACTAGCAAGTTATTAGTTTTCAAGATATAATAAAACTATAGTGTCCATTTACATCAATACATCGCTGCATCCGATGGAACCGCTGAGAAAAACACTTTGCCTACTCGTCCTTAGGGGTCTCTTCGACGGCATTTTGAAACGCAGCCACAGCTTCCTCCTGCCAGGGTTGCGAGTTTGTCCGAAAGGGATATCGTGGCCCTGGCACACAGGCAACGGAAGGAACACGGGTGGGTTTTAGTCAGTAGAAGTCTGACACGCCCTCCCGCTCCGCCCAGAGCGGGTAAACTTATATTTTGATAATTTCCCACCCAAAAAAAGAAAAAAAAAGACACAGCTTCCTCGGCGTCCATAATTCGTTTTCCTCGAAGTTTTTCTTTTACTTTCATTAAGGTTTAAACTCATTAAACCACTTGTAAACAGTAGCACGAGATGGGGCTTCATCGTGAGAGGCCAATCGAAGTCTATCATAACTTTCTTGTTGATTTAAATGACATCGAAAGTCATAGGCCCATGGTAGGTCTGGGGCTCTGTCTCGCATAGGGTCGCAGCATTATGCTGAGCGATGGCCGTTTTGCGTGAATATGACGCATATTTTCCCATCTTGTTCTTTCGTGTTTTTGTTTTTATTTCTTTGCGTTATGTTTACCGCAAATAAACGCATTTTCTTTCTTTTCTTCTTCTTTATAAAAAACCATTGTACGAAAATTTTCTCGCGTTAAATTCATGCTGACGTGACACAGCCAATTTTCAATTTACCATCAAATCGTAAACAAATGACAAATGAATAAAATACATACACAATAATATTGTCGCCCTCGTATGTGACGGCGCTTCGATGTTTTAAGAGTGTCAAGAAACCTCAAAAATGACATCGGACATTTGACAAGCTTGGATAGACGTTTCTTCACTCTGACGCAACTCCGAGCTCTTTTGCACGCGGCCGTCAGACGGAACACAATCCGTTTGCATCGTGTTCAAGCAAGACGTGTTCGGTGGAGTGTCACTGTATTTCGATTAATTAGAAAGTGCTGATTGTAATTCCGTTAATAGTTTGTTGAAAATAATAATCGTGCATCGTTGATCATCTTCAACACGTGGTTTTAATTCTCCTCGCCCGCCTACCCACGATAGCTCGGCAGCCGCAATGAACCCAGAATTGATTGATAATGACCACGTGCAGTTATATGCAATTCCTACAAAAGAAAAATAATATGACGAAGGCTCTTTTCTCAACTGCCTTTCCCAGTTTTGACTGCAATGTGTCTGTAAAACAGTAACACAACTGTATCCCCATTTTTTTACACACTGCCAATAGCATTTTGTATTCAAACGACTGTCTAAAGTAAACAAATATCCTTCGTGTAGTAATTAATAGTCTTATATTCTTTTTAGATAGTAGAAATTGTAAGTGCGCCATCATTACCTACCGCAAATTCCCGCAAAAAGTATTGTAAGAACGCGTGTTATACAGCACTACCATGCTCTTACAGGTAATATTTTTTCCCATGTGGGTCTCCAAGGAAAAATTTAATTATTTTGTTTATTTTTCTCAAATGTTTGATTTAGTTGATTGTTAAATGAATAAAGACTTTTTACGATATTTTTTGAGGTTTGGTTAATCGAAGCTACGGCGTTAATCTTTTCGTGATAACGTGCATTCGTTAGCAGCATTCGAGCAGTGGTGGCCGAGTGGTAACGGCCGTGGCTTACGAGTCGGTCAGTCGTAGGTTCGAACCCAGATAGGCACTTTACTTTGTGTAAGTTATTTCATCACCACTGTTCTCAAAACGGTGAAGGAAAACATCGTGAGGAAACCGGCATGTCCTAGAACTAAAAAATTCGAAGACATGTGACATCTACCAACCTACACTGGGCCCGCGTGGTGGATTACGGCCCACTCCCTCTCACAGAAAGAGGAGGCCTGTGTCCCAGCAGTGGGAACATTATAAGCTGATTATCTATGTTATGTGTGCATTCGTTTAAGTGTTTCGTATTAATAAACTTACGGGGACGTGGTATTCGGTGTTACGCTTTTCTAAGTTACGTAACACACTCCTATCAAAAGTGATGACACCAACAATTTCTTCTTCGTCCGTTAAATCAGGAGGCATTATGAATCCCAATTTCATCACTGAGCATACATAACAACTGGAAAAAAAAAACTGGCAAGTTTTACACATGCATCATACGTGTCCGTATGGATTGAGGAGCCATGTCTCATATTTAAACGAGGGTACTTACTACCAATATTTAGTAGTAAATTAGCTGATTTTGTAGGCCCGATCCTGGAATTTGTACTAAAACCGTTAAAAAGTTATAGGACCTTTAAGGTGGCTCCTCAAACCAGACGTCTGGTATGAGGAACCACCTTAAAACTCGAAATCTAGCCGACGGATGTTTTTGAAAGTTTGGTAGGATTTAGTAGTGTTTATACACCCATAGTATCCAAAAATTAAATTAAATATAAACTCTAGTCCCAACAACTGCGCACAACGACCACAATTTACTATTCTACAATAAAACTTTCCCCCAACACTACTAGTATCGTTTGCATAAAGATTTTACGATGTGCCGTGGATGTGTAATACGAGTGAGACGGTGACTTTGCATGCAGCTACAGTTATGGCATGGCTACTGCTAATGTAGGCGACCACCACTCGTAGGGTGGCTAATCAACATCAAGCTTTACTACGCTGTGTTGTGCATACAGTGATATTTTTAACTAATTATGTCAGTTATTAAAAGTACTCTGTGACTAATCCGCTCCTCAGATTAAGCGGGCTTAGAACGAGAAAACAATAAAAATTCTGCGTTACCATGGCAACGCTTGGTTTATTGGATCATTCGAGCCGATCGACGATCTGTAGAGCAGTACGTGATGAGCACCATTTTCATTTGCATTTTCAAGTCAGATCAGATGATTAGGTCATTTCGGTGTACAAAAGCTCTTAAACACACCGGGAGACACGCAATTCGTGCTTTCTCAAAACTAACCGCTTGCCCACCCTCTTGGTCTTACATCTATCTCTCTCTCACATGTCACATAGACGCGAAACATCGCACAGCACATTAGAGATGGGTAGCACACTCTTTTAAAATGAGGATAGTGCGAGGCACTCTTTTTACAAAATGTGTTAGCACACTGTGCTATCACGAATGAGGCGAGGCAGCGGTGGCTTGTGAACACGTACGTGCTGTGAGGGTGCGAGTGGTTACAAATATTCTGTTTAGCTAACCTGTGCCCTGTGGTGTGTGCTAGCACATCAAAATAAAAAGAGTGAGTGACTTTTTTATCCAAGTGAGTACAACTGTGCTAGCACATGTGCTGTTACCCACATTTACAGCACATAGCGCAGCATAGCTATCTCGGTGTTGCTCAGTCACCCTTACATCGCCTACTGATAATAAAGGCGACCGCCGCTCGTATGTCTTAGGCTTAACGTCTGATTTTATTGTTAGGCGCGGACATTGTATGGTTCGTGTAAGTAAGCGGTATTTCTTTTCACGATAAGATGGTTGCAGTTCTAATCAAGTTTTTCTCATTGTAAAAAGGAGAGGGTTTAAGGTTGTTTATAGTTATGTTTAGGTGTTTATAAAACGAGATTACTTTTAATAAGCTAATTCTTACCTAGCCTAGTGCAGCCGGACAATGGCTTCAGCTAAAGTTTGGTCATGTAGCATAAAATTAAATATGCTTACAACATAATAGTAAGAATACAATATTGTATTACTGGCAGTCAAAAGATGCCATTATGTTTCACATGGTACTGCAGCGTAACCTCTGTGGTTGCAAGTTTTTGGTTTCTAGCTGGTCATCAAGTTTTTATTCTTAAATATTTTGATATTCGGTAGGAGTCCAAACGAAGCTGTCAATTTAGTAAAAAAAAAAAAGGGTAAAAACGAGTGTGCATTAGACCACACGACTGAAGTAAAACTTCCAAATAGTAATACAAATTATACTTACTTACAACAATAGGCCTGCACTGTGTCTCAGATATACAAAACGCAACTGGCTGTGAGAGAAAGAGAGAAAAAAAATGTGTGCTGGCACAATACTCAATACTCAAATCTTTATTGCATTCCACAATTTGTATGCTTAGGTGGTAAACATTAGGTTAGAAAACAATCGTGGACCCTGTCGGACACAGCAAAAGAAAGATGGTAGGTGGAGACGAGGACTCACAGTTTATCTCAAAATCTAACTTATTCTAAAACATAATATTTAGGTTTTGTGTATTTTACATATTTTTTAGGGATAAATCATTTAAATATTCGGTTACACTGTAATAACATTTACTTAATAATAGTTTTTTCAGTTTGTTCACGAATAGATGGAGTTTTTTTTCATTTCTTATTGTTTCGGGTAACTTATTATATAATTTTATTGAAATTACCAGAGGGCCTGTGGAGTGTATTTTTAAATGTAATGTTGATAAATTTAGTTGTGTTTTGTGTCGTAGTGTGTATCTTGTTTGTATGTCTTCACGTTTAGTGTATAGGTCTTGGTGTTTGTGAGCGAATTTGCATATTTCAAGTATGTATATACAAGGCAGAGTTAAAATATGAAGTTTTATAAAATGGGGTTTGCAGCTATCTATCTGTTGAATGTTTACCAAGATACGGACCAATTTCTTTTGTACTGTAAACAGTGCTGGCGCATCAGTACTGTTTCCCCACATTATTATTCCGTAACTAAGCCATGCATAAGCATAGGCGGAGTATGTTACCAGGGCCGTCTGTAAATTTGTGGTTTTTTTAACTTCACTTTCGTGAAGTTAAAAAAACCACAAATTGCTTTTCAGCATAGGAGAATTTTGAAGGTTTAGATTTTATTTTCTGTACGCGTGATTTCCAATTTATATTTTTGTCCAAGGTTATTCCCAGCAATGTGAATTCGTTGACTGTTTCTAATACGTGATTGTTAAAAGAAAAAACAAGATTTAGAGGATTTTTTTGGTGGGGATGGAAAGTTATTAGTTTAGTCTTTGAAAAGTTGATTTCGAGGTTGTGTTTGTTCATCCAGGTTATTATTTTACTAAGGATATCGTTAAGGGTACTGTTTAGATTTATGGAGTCATGACACGGGGTGAGAATGGAGATGTCGTCCGCGAACAAAACACATGGTCCGGATTCTGCTATGAATTTCGGGAGATCATTTATGTATGTGAGAAATAGAAGACATCCAATAACACTTCCTTGTGGTATTGATGCGTTTATCGCCTTTCTGTCAGACCGGAACTTTTGAAGTTCGTTCATTTTGCTATTGAAGTATTCTACTTCTACCAACTGTCCTCTATTTTCCAGATACGATTTGAACCATTCATGTGATTTACCGCGGACCCCCATTCCATATAGCTTATTTAGTAAAATATCATACTGAACTTTGTCGTAGGCTTTGGTCATGTCAAGCATTATTCCTACTGCATATTTTTTATTATTTATTATGTTTAGGGCTTCCTGTATAAATTTATATACTGCTAATGCTGTTGGTCGATTTTTCCGAAATCCATGTTGGCATTCGTCAAATATATTATATTTTTCGTAGAAAGTGTACACGCGATTACACATTGCTTTCTCAAAAATCTTTGAAGCTGTAGGTAGTAAAGCTATTGGGCGCTAATTACCTGGCTCTGTTTTATTATTTTTCTTATGTACAGGTTTCACTAATGCTATTTTCAGCTGATCGGGGAATACGCCCTCTTCAAAAGACTGATTTATTAAATTATAAAATGGTAGTGTAAGCTCATCAGCGCATTGTCTGAGCAAACAGGGTGGAAGTTCATCTATGCCGTGACTTTTTTTATTTTTTAGGCTTCTTAACATACTATTTATTTCGTGAGGGTCTACAGGAGTGAGGAACATTGTATTTTCGGTAGTTGAGAGTACTGGGATAGTTTTTGGTACATCGTCTGCTCGAACAGGACTTCCCTCGCCGATGGATGCAAAAAAGTTGTTAAATATATTGGCTGGGTCTCTCTTGTTTGACCGAAAGGAATTTGACAAATTTTCACTTCCCAAAAAATTTCTCGCATAAATTCATTTGCCAAATTATTACTTAGCAAAAAATCTATTCACAAAATGTTAAAAATGTTAATTCTAACGCAAACCTAATGTTTGACAAATGAACGTTTAAACTATAACTTGTTTACCAACTAGTACTTTTAACATTTTTTATTTAGTCAAATATTTCAGTTGGAATAACAGTTTTTACGCAAAATCAAATAATAATATAAATAAGTAATTAACCTAATCTAAATAGTTCAGATCCGGGTAACCTACTAAAAACAATCTCTTTTTTCTATTAATGCAAGTCGTTTCTGGCACTCGCCGGCCGCTGCCGCGGCACCGCTCGCTTCGCTCGCTCGGCTCGTGCGTAGGAGGTCACAGTTTTAACCTAACCTAACCTACACATTTTTTTTTTTAATAAATTAACCTAATCTAAATAGTTATGTTCCGGGTAACCTACTAAAAACAATATCTTTTTTTCTATTAATGCAAGTCGTGTCTGGCACTCGCCGGCCGCTACCGCGGCACCGCTCGCTTCGCTCGCTCAAAAACGTTTATTGTCTGAAGATTGTTTGCTGTGATAAATCATTTGATTAAAGACTAAATGCCATAATGACATTATACTTGGTAATATTTTGCCAAGTAAAAATTTGACCAAATGAAAATATGCGTACTAAAATCATTCGAAATATTGCAATGGTATAAAAAAAGGTTGCTAAAATTTGTTTGGGTAATGAAAATTTGGCAAAATCTTTTCGGCAAAACGGCAGGATCCCATATTGGCTACTTGTTTTGGCTCCGAGGTCGTTACGTACGCACCTCTCTCTCTTGCCCCTACAGTAATATACGAAACGTAACTCTCTCTCTTTCTATCTTCACTAACTTATATCTCCCTCTCAACTTCCGTTCGCTCGCTTCCGTAACGCTCTAGTCACGCATTCACCAGCTTACTTCCCAAGTCAAGCGTAAGTAAAGAAGTTTTACTTCAAAAATCATTAATATTGAATCAAGGTCGATTTTGATTTTGGCCTGTTAATTCTAAATTGCGCAAAGTATATTCTGTCCCTAATCAAGTTATGATGTTGTGTTATCTGTCAGTCAATGTCTGTCAGTCAACCAAGTCAAAGTTACACATATTTATGTTTATTTTTATTTTTCACCGAATTTGGTATGTCATTTCGTTCATTTGCTCACTCAACGGAGTTTTTTTATATTTATTCTTAACTTAGTATTTTTGTTTTCACGTAATCCCTCTTCAATTAGGGCAAATTTTCGGTTCAGTAGCTGTTTTGGATCATTTTACCCGTCTCCCACAGAAGGCATACTTTATGTATTTTTGCTTTTATATAGAAAGAAAAGAAAGAAAATACGTTTATTTGCGGTAAACATAACGCAAGGAAATAAAAACACAAACACGAAATAACAAGTTGAGGGAAAATATGCATCACATTCACGCAAAACGGCCATCGCTCAGCATGATGCTGCGACCCTATGCGAGACAGAGCCCCAGATATTTTTCTTGTTCGCTATTTTATAGATCATTAAATTAATATACGTGCTAAAGATGTGAATTCTCTTTTTATTTCGCTGCAGTACGTACAATTTTTTTCGGGAAAAACGTTTCAACGTACGTATTATAGTTACAGTACTTTATAGATGTTCAATATAATTTGTACCCCGTTTACCTCGCTTTATCCCCCAACTATCTTCAAACTACAGTACAGGTACTTAGCAGGATCTACCAAGTTCTATTGTAAAACACTTACTCAGGGAGTTTAATGCGCGCAGTTTAACTGATCCGTATCTTAACCGTGCGGGTCTTGAACCGAACTCAAGAATGCATTACATCCGTTACTTTACTGCGCAGAATGGGAGATGCATTACATATGAATACATACAGACAGAGTGGTTAAAATACTCTGTGAATTCTTAATGGTAAGTAATTTATTACACAGTCTATACAATATTTTCAACAGTCGTGCAGATCTAACTCCATACTACATACCTATGGCTTTAAATGCAGCAGTCAGTCCATGGTCAGCTAATTAGTATTCTTTACTAAAATCCACATCGAGGTCCCTCGATGCCTCGTAGAAAATCTCTAAGTATAAGCCACCAGCGGTTCCGGTTGTCATACGAACTTCAGGGACAGTCAGAGACAAGAATAAAAATATAGAGGTATGAGGAACAGGGTGTAAAGTTCACTCATACTCAATGGAAAAAATCAAAATCACTTATGGAACGTCAGACGCCAGGTCCACGGTTCCAATTTCCTATGGAAAAGAGCCGGCAAGAAATTGCACGGTAACTCTTTTAAAAAAGGGATGATCCTCCGACGAGACGGGTGTTGTGCCTGGTGGGCTACTGACCAACGGTTGATATCGGGATGTTGTATATATGCCAGTCGTGCGGTAAACTCTGCTTGCGCGATGCAGGATTTGTAAGACGTCAGGTCTTAGATCCGTAGTTCACATGTGGCGTTGTAGATACGAAATAAGTAGGTAGATAAAGCCCACTAGTTTTTTTAAGACAGATGGTGACACGTCACTTGTAAGGCTAGTAGCCGCCCCTTAACGTGTAAAAAACCGTAGTCAGGCAGATCTCTAGCAGCCATTAGAATTATGCTAGTTTCCGAGTCCTAATATTGACTCCAGTTTAATCCAAGTCGGCCAACTAACCAGTTAAGTTCATAAGTTGTTTGTTGTAGTCGTGTGTGTGTCACAAGTATTAAACTTGCATCGAGGGGCTGTACGCTGTAGTGCAAGTTGGAAAGCTGGCGGGTTCCTTTGTTTGCAGCCTTCTAATTTATATCCATTACCGATTGTTCCTAAACTACGTATTATGTAGGTGGCATATTTACGAAATTGCCTGTAATTAATAGGTTATCCTACACTTCGTTTCCAGGAGAGGAAAGTTTCGGTCTATATTAAACGGTTGTTTTGGGGAGTATAGACAAATAAATTAATCTTAATTGTAGACCTAAAAACAGTGACAGTATAATTATGAAAACCATGATAGCTGATCTTTTTTCACAAATAGTTCAGAATCTGATTCATTATTATCATTGGCAGCCAGGTCCCACCCAGTGCTGAGTAGGTATAAGCCGTCTCTCTTTTGTGCCATGCGTTCCTGGTCTGTGTGGGTTGTATTCAGGTCTTACCCGCCGTTCTATGTAGGTTTTTTTATTGGTTTGCCAATACTCACACCAATTGACTAAAGGCAATTAGATTTGAAATCTTCTAATAATGAAGCTAGAAAATAATGTTTCTTTCAACTACATAGTAATGTCATCAATAATCACTACAAAATCGATCACAAAGGACGTATTTTTTGCTTAGAACCAAAACAGAGCAGAAATGTTATATGAAATCTCATGGTTGCACAGTTTCACATTAATGCACTGTTTTTTATTTTTTATTTAGATGTCAATTGATCACAGAGGTTTAATGTCATTACGTTTAATATAAAATGTATGTATTAGGTCAAAAAGATACTAACTGAAAATAAGTACACTTTGTAAACAAGCATATTACAAGTTAGAGGATTATATCCAGGACATGAATGCTTGGAAACGTGCTGGTCCAGCTCCATAGGACAATCTAGAGTCTAGACAAAATCAAACTGATTGCTATTTTTATGGTAAAATCTGTTATTTTTATGATATTGATTTTACATTCTGTGATAACCTATACTCACACACTGACTTATTTTTTTGCTTTTTTTAGAAAAACATACTTTTATGATGTTTGTAAATATGTGAACACCATGTATCTATCTAATTATGTACGTCGCTGTCGGAGGACCCAAAAAAAACCAAAATGATTTTTAACTAACTTTAATCAAAGTAAAATTACAGAATAAAACTTATTACCAAACTAGTACAATAGTGGAATGCTATTCCGATCGATGTTAGATACAGAATACAATATGAATATTTTATTAGTGTTAGGTAAAATGGGCATCCGGTAAACAACTGCATCGAATGACGCAAGCCACGGGCGCAGCGTCAGCGGTTCGGATGTGAAGCGCGTGTTGTTTCTACGTGCCTTAACGAGGTCACTGCACGCTTGCAATTTACATAGTATTACATACTATAACACCTCCGCCGTCAGATCAGCAATTATTTTTGATGTTTGAACTGAGAAAATATTGCTGAATGAGTCTTTGATGCTCCAGCTTCCCCAGGTACTGCATATACTGCTTTATCTTCAGCGGGCTCCTCGGTAGTCTTGGGCTTACACATCTTATAACGTTTCAGGATGATTACTATAGCGAATAGCAGTGTTCCCGTAATAATGGTGTAAAACGGGATTGTTGTATGATATAGATATTCCGATTGGATTGGTTGTATCTGCAATGGAGGCTGGGACAGAACTTTATACTGGGCATCATGTAATTTCTTCAGATCTATCGAATTGAGATTAACTTGCGTTACTTCCATCTGCGTATCTGTCCTGTAATGCAGTTTTGTTATTCTTACAGGTTGTCCCTCCACGTGGTCATTAAGATTGGTGATTGTGAATTCTGAAGTATACAGGAAACAATTGATAGGTATAGTTGCCAGATAGCTACCATTCAGTATGATGTAATCTTCTCGCCCGCAGAGAGTGTGTACTCTTGTTGCATTTGGGAATGACAGAACATAGTGTTTCTCGTCCAACTCCTCCATAGATATTCTTGATAGTGTTATAGCTGCAATTTTGCAAGTTGCGTCGAATGTCTGATTCTTGATGAGATTCTGTATACAATCAGGATGCTGCCGCAGGTGATGATTCATTTTGTCTCCGCAGAGGTACCATTGATTATACTTCGGGCATTCAGCCTCTATGTACACAAAACCTTTCCTGCCAGTTGCAATCAAAGGATAAGGAGGGATAAGGGCCTGCTTGAATTTGTTAGGAGCTATTGACAACCTATAAAGATCATAAATTTCTTCAGCAAATATTGGCAATTTGAATATAACTACTATTTGGCTACCCGAATAATAATAGCCTGGTTTAATTATATCATAATATTCTCTAAGTTCTAGATCTAATACTTTTTCCTTACCATAAATCTTAATTAACCGTACAACCATATGACGTAAGACTTCAATAGAAATCATGGAATGATGTGAACTAGAACTATGAGTAAATGCTAGCATGTTCTCTACTCTAATTAACTCGTTTTGTATTGCATCAACATTTTCGGTTAAAATAGTAAGATATTGACCAAACTTTGCGAACCTTATAAGATCACCATTTTTATGGGATTCCTTTTCTAGTAATGATTTTAGGGTTTCATTAATTTTTACTTGATTAGCTACTAACTGTGTTATGATATGAGTATGCTGAACCATCCACTCTTTACTTATAGTAATATGGTTATTTAATTCTTCAGTAATTTCGGCTTGGTTATCCCGTAGAATTTTTATAGTATTATCGTATTTAATGGCATCCGAATAATCTAAGTTTCCTGTTACGCTTTTTATTACGGAGCCTAAACCATCAATGAGACCTCGCTTTATACGACCGGGTTTTAAGGTTTCTAAATGACGCGTTACATCAAACAGCTTTTTAGAAAGGAAATCTAGTTGAAGTTCATATAGCATGTACGTATTATTATCTAACTTATGCTTATAACTATCTAATTGATCCTGTAATAACCTAATCTTTTCGTCGATGTCTTTAATCTGAATGTACTGTAAAAACGTATGATAGTGAGTTATGAGTTTAGTTGCTCCAAGGCGAAATGGTAATATTCCGGGGCCATCATCAAGGCTCTCAAGTGTTATCTCCTGACTTATTTCGTGGGCTGCTGTCAAAGGAGCAATCAGGACCAGTAGCACCCTGAAACAATTTAGCGCTTTTAGGGACTCGCTTAAGCCGGCTTTTAGCGACGGGGCCTCGCTTTCTAGAGGTATAAATGTGTATGGGTAAGTCTGCTAACACGATGTCTTGGGTATATCTTGGGGCTACCTTTTGGCGGCTGGCTAAGGGGTTGCCCACAAAAATACGTTGCTGGGGATCATATTCGACTTCCGGTTCGCGAGTTTTGTTGCGGTTTTCTATAATATTCGTACGATCTACTAGGGAGGATTCGTTTATTAAATCGTAAACTTGTTTCATCTTTTCCTTGTGACCGTGGGTATACTGTTGCAAGAGGTGGTTACTTAAATCTACTTCAAAAGGATCTCGGGGGTCAAAGTGTCCGGTGATGATATCGAACGGTCGACATTTAGTAAAACTATGGATGGTGCTGTTGTACGCTAATACACCATAGGGAATAAGATTTGTAATGTCTTCCCCCTTGTGTGACAACTTTAGAATGCGTAGATGCTCTAATAAGGTCGAATGAAAACGCTCCACGATTCCATTAGAATTTGGGGCATGTGCTAGAGTTTTATGATGAATTATCTTATGCATATTAATGAACTCACTGAATAACTGATTACTAAATTCTGTTCCGTTGTCTGACACGATAGTTAGAGGTAAGCCATGGTGTGTGCAAAATTTTAGTAAAGCTTGCAGTATACTGACCGCCGTACCATCGCGTATATGATACGCTTGAGCGTATTTAGAGAATACATCTACAATCGTTAGATATTTCTCAGACTGGATTGTTAATAAATCAATGTGAACGATTTCGAAGGGTTTACTAGCTGGGGGTACGATATTAAATTTTTGTTTGATGGGATGACGATCATACTTGGCCCGACCACAGTCGGTACAGTTGTTAATGAATTTGGTGATCTCATCTCTCATTTTTGGCCAGTAATAACGAGATGAAAGAGCTAAGAAGCATTCATTTATTCCGCGATGATTGGTTTTTCCATCGTGGTAATGTCTTATTATTTCCTGTTGATTCAAGTATTCCTTGACGTTTTCAACCTCCCGTTTAGTTAGCACTAAGTTCATTGATGAACTTTTGAACTTATCTTGAATAATCGGTATAATATCATACATAGCTAAAGTAGGGTTTATTAGCAGGGCCGTTTTAACTTTAGGGTTAACGTATTCCTTAATTACATTTATTATATCATTTTCTAAATTATATTTTGAAACTTGTACAGCTGTTCTAGTATGAGTATCGAAGGGTTTGGATGCTGTAGGGCGTTTTTTAATATCACCTACCACGGTAATATGTATTTGGCGATGAAATTTATTTAGCGGCTCGTCAACAATTGGTACTTCAAGTATAGGATTTTCTTGACTTGTATGGGCAGAGGCTGTAGAAGAGTTCCCTACGGATGGTGGACGCTCGGATGCGTTTGCTATCATGGAAGATGTTTCTTCGTTATGGATTTGGATACGGGAAAGGGCGTCCGCGTTTGTGTTACTGGATCCTTTTTTATAAATAACTGAAAAATCATACTCGGATAGATTTAACTTCCATCTGGTTAGCCTAGAATTGGGTTCTTTTAGATTCATAACCCACTGTAGTGGTTTATGATCGGTGATTATCTTAAACTTTCTACCGAATAAATACGGTCGGAAATACTTCGTCGCCCAAACTATAGCGAGAAGCTCCTTCTCGATCGTACTGTAGTTAATTTCACTCTCGTTTAGAGTGCGAGATGCGTAACATACAGGTTTATCCGCGCCTACGGTGCCCTGAGAAAGAACAGCGCCTAGCGCGAAATTAGACGCGTCGGTCGTTAAAATGAAATCTTTTGTAAAATTTGGATACTGCAAGATCGGATCATTAGTTATCAAGTTTTTACATTTTTCGAAGCTTTCGGTGTATGAGGAATCAATAACTACCTTTTTGCTCTTTTTCAGACATTGCGTGAGTGGTTTTGTTATCTTTGCGAAATCTGGGATAAACCGTCTATAATAGCCAACTAACCCGAGGAATTGTTTAATTTCTTTAGGGGTAGTTGGAATGGGGTAATTTTGAATCGCGCTTATTTTGTCTGGGTTGGGTTTTATGCCGTCTCTTGTTATAACATGACCTAAATAAGCGGTTTCCAGCTTGAGAAATTCAGACTTGTCTAACTGTATTTTAAAATTTGATTCCCGTAATTTTTTGAAAACTTTTTCAAGGTTGATTATGTGTTCCTGGAGCGATGTGCTAAACACGACAATGTCATCCAAGTAGACCAGACAGACGGTATTCTGAAGTTCTTTGAGTACATTGTCCATGACACGTTGGAAAGTGGACGGTGAATTTTTCAGTCCCATTGGCATCCTTAGAAACTCATAATGACCGTTTTCTACGTTGAAAGCGGTCTTAGGCACATCGGCGGGGTCCATTTCGACTTGATAGAATCCGCTGGCGAGATCGAGGGTCGTAAAATATTGACAATTACCAAGCTTGTCCAAAACGTCAGTGATGTTTGGTATGGGGTATTTGTCATCATAAGTTTTCTCGTTTAGTTTCCTAAAGTCGACAACTAACCGCCACTTAGTTTTTCCTGAAGCATCAGCTTTCTTCGGGACAACCCAAATTGGCGAGCTCCAAGCTGATTCCGAGGGTCGAATGATGCCTTGATCTAACATCTTGCCTATCTGGTCCCTAACTTCATCTCTATGGACATAAGGATACCGATAGCTTTTCGTGTGGACCGGGATTTCATCGGTTGTTCGAATGTGATGTTTGATTTTATTGGTAAAAGTTAAAGCCTCACCGTCTATATAAAAGATATCAGCGTATTGACTGCAAAGTTTTTCTAAATTAATACGTTCTTCGACATTAAGATGACTGGTTCGCAGACGTGAGGTAACTTCCTTTGCGCGTACCGATAGATGTTCCGTCGTCCCATATCGGGAGTCATGGAGGGATTCTTCAGAACGTGTGCACTGAATATTGTAAGTCTCTGCTTGTACCGCGCGATCCATTGAAAATATAAGATCGTGTGAAGTGGGGTTGATGACTTCTACGAGTCCACGGTTATTCGTAACAGAGGTAAAACATTCTCTTACAACGCAGTTTGAAATAATCTGCTCACTAATAATCGCATCTCCATCATGGATATTGACTGGTAGTCGAAGTAATTTTGATGAATTTGCTGGTATCACATCCTCATATAAATTTAAGTTTCGAGAATTGTACATACTAATTTTATTGGAAGAATTTCGGGTAATTAACAATTTACTTTTAAGATCTATTTTAGCCTCCCATTTTTCTAGTAGGTCTAAACCTATCAACCCATCAAAATATTCGTGGAACTTATAGATAAACAGTTTAATATTTTCAGATTCCTGAAATTCATCAAAAGTTGGAATGGTTATAGAATAGTTATTTCTTGTTGTAGCATGAACGTTCGTTACCTCAAACGGGTCAAAATTTAATGGGAAATGATGGAAAAATGTTTGTACAGCTTCCGGGCTAATGAAAGATTGATTTGCCCCAGTATCGATTAAGAATTTTAGTGGTGGCTGTGAAATCTGAATGTATGGAAGCTGCCTCTGCGCTTGGAGGTTAAGTTCTATTTTAATTTGTCTGACTTGTTGTCCTTCTGAAAATCCTGCTCATTGGTGGAACTAGTACTCGGCTGAGGATCGGAAACGGCCGCATTTGGCTGATACTCTATAGCAAAGTTATCATCCACTGACCCGTTGTTCACATAATAAATTGGTTCTGCATTATAGAATTCTGCACCTTCCATATAGATATTGCTATCGGGATCACTATAATAGACAGGATAATAGTATTGTTCACCGTAATCCGCACAGACGTTCATGTTCATTTCCTTAGTTTTAAAATAACCGGATGGTAGTGGGTTACCCCCTTTTCGCCAATCGTGACCGGATAATTGACCGACGGGTGGTTTTTCCTTAGATACGTAGTGGCTAACACCACTCATAGGCTTAGGGCCATAATTCTGCGGTACATGCCTAGGTTGAAATTGAGAGTTGTTATTCGATTGATAATACTGGGTCGGCGGCGCGCGGAAAGTAGGCTGTGTAGAACCCGGCGGCGCGCGAAACATTTGTTGGGTATAACTCATCGGCGCGCGGAACATTGGTTGTGATTGCGAAAGCATACCTGTGTTTCCATAAGGACCGGCAGGAACAGCTTGGAAACTTGGTCTCCATCCTTGTTGAGGTTGAACATAGCTAACGGGGCCCGTTCGTGCAGGAAAATTGAACTGTCTTTGAATAGTATTAGCACCTTGCGCCGACGACGCCGTCGACAGGGGTTTTTGTAAATTAGATTTCTTTTCGGAAATGGGTTCATGCCGATTTTGCAGATAAAGGACGTTCAATTCTTCTTGCACAAACTCGAGTGCCTTTTCCACACTATCAGGACGCATGCATCGGATGCGAGAGCCTAAGGGCTCTTTTAAACCGCGAACAAACGCTTGCGTGGTAAGTTTGCTGTATAATATGCGCTTAGCTTCTACAGTCGTTTTGATACTTTCGTGTAGAGTGACATAAGTCATGATAGTGCTGAACAAATTAACACAATGGTCATAAAATTCCTGAGGGGAATTGTTCCCCTGAGTTGCTAACATAAGGTCATTATAAAGGGTGGTCTCGTCCCTCTGGTCAGAGAAATTATTAATCAAGGTCTTTTTAATACTATCCCAATCTTCAGGAATACCATTTGAGTTGATAATACGCGCGGCTGGTCCAGTTATCTTATTCAAAATACCATTTATCAGACAGAGTTTAGCTAGAGCATTATCAGGATCCCCCACAATGAATTCGGCAACAATTTGGTCACAAAGGTTTATAAATCTTGGTAAAATATGTGGGTTACCGTCAAAATCCGGCACTAAACGTAAGGTTTTGAATATTGAGTCAGCAGTAGACATGGTGTCGGACTCAAGGATTTCGGACCTCAAAGAATCCTCCAAAGTATCTGCCGTTGTATTTAAATCTGCACTAATATTCCTATTAATATCTGTTTCTAACCTACGTGCTTGTCTAGAGCTCCCAACCCCGTTAGGGGTAGATTGCCTAGGGTAGAAAATGTTTGTAATTTAATTAAACTAACTTAAAAGGAGAGGGAATTGAAAGCAACTCACAGAAATGATTGTAAGTGTACTTACATTAACTGCATTTCGGTACCTCTGGGATCGATGTCTGGATGTCTCCTCCGCGCAGGACGTCAGGTTCTTGTTTCAGGATACTCGGCGAACGCGATCGCTCGCGACGGCGGTAGCGAATTAGCGGGACGGTTTTCGATGTAATGAGAACTCTATCTAGCTAGCTCGAGACGCCTCGAGTATCCTACCGACTGCGCCAATTATGTACGTCGCTGTCGGAGGACCCAAAAAAAACCAAAATGATTTTTAACTAACTTTAATCAAAGTAAAATTACAGAATAAAACTTATTACCAAACTAGTACAATAGTGGAATGCTATTCCGATCGATGTTAGATACAGAATACAATATGAATATTTTATTAGTGTTAGGTAAAATGGGCATCCGGTAAACAACTGCATCGAATGACGCAAGCCACGGGCGCAGCGTCAGCGGTTCGGATGTGAAGCGCGTGTTGTTTCTACGTGCCTTAACGAGGTCACTGCACGCTTGCAATTTACATAGTATTACATACTATAACAATCTAATAATTAAGTTATTTTTCATTGCTTAGTTTTTAATCCGTTTTACCTATTATGGTATAGTAATTTTATTCTAGGTGCATCGTCTTCACATATAATCATATAATTTATGTAATCAAACAAAATATTGTAAAACATTTTTAAAAGAGTACCGGTGGAGTTTCTTGCCCATTCTTCTCCATACGAAACTACCTTTTGGAAGGGGCAACTAGAATCAATTCTATTTTTTTTGTAAATTTTGACGTTCAAAGTGCCTCTTATGTGCCTATTTGAAATAAATGGTTTGACTTTGACTTTGAATAAAAATCGGCTGTTATTCAGCCGACTTGGTGAAAAACTTTATTTTCATTAACTTGAGTTTTTACTTTGAGTAGGTATATTTTATCACGGTAGGTAGATTGGTAATTATTATTGAAAGAATAGTAGTACATTTTGATACAAGTAGAGAATGTTTGTAATTGCATTCGAGGCGGAATTAACACCCGAGCCATAAGCGAGGTTGTTTTTGAGCCGAGAACTGCAATAACAAATGTCCACGTGTATCAAACGAGGTTTTTCAATACACTTTTGAAGAAATAAAATAAAATAACGAAAAATATTTTTGTTTTGTTTGAATTATTAGGAAACTATGATTTAATTCTTTTTTTTCTGCGCTTTGATTTCGCCAGGTTGAAGGAGAAGTAAAGGTATAAAGCCGATAAACAGCCTAATATGAAAAATAGAAAATTCAAATATTTTTGAGTTTAGAACACAAATAAATTATAATATGTTAATTTGTTCATAAACGTTTTTTTTTATTGTAATAATCATGGTATTCTATTTATAAACATTATTTAAATATTCCAAAAATATTAACGCCGTAAAGACGCATATATTTGCCGAGATTAAAAAAAAATCACCTCCGAATAGAGAGGACCATCTCTGGCGCGAGACGGTGTGAATAGAGGCATTGAACCAATTTGGACTAAGTATAGGTATAAGTTATCTGTGCCAATTTTTATTCCCGCACACGTATTGGAAAATAAAAAATCGCACGCGTGTGAAATGCATTGCATTGTGAACCTAATCGTAGTGTAATATGAACCAGTTTTCGAGGAAGTGTATTGAAAAAGTAGATTACGCACCTTGCTAAAGTGAGTAATGACTCACTTTACGCTCGATGCAACAAACTATAAATCCCAGTTATTTAAAATATTGCTTAGCTTCAACCTACATGATAATTTATGAGTTTCCTAGTTGGTACGGTCAGTTCTCTTAATTACCTGACCCCTATTACAAAGAAGAAGAGGGGAAGAGGGGTCGGGTTATGCAGAGCACTGACTGTACCTATTTAGAAGTGTCGGTCCGCTTACAACTCAAAAAATAACTACAAAACAAACGTTCCTTTTCCTACACGTACCTAGTTAAACGCAGCGCTCAGCAAAACGTTTTCCGAATTCACTGTTCAATTTGTTCGAGTGAAGTAAACGATACGTCCAATGGTTTTCCGATTCGAAACGAACCTAAAAATACACACACAACTATTTTGCTAAAGTACGGGTCAGTTTTTCACAGTCTAATACAGGATATTTCTGGTTCCTGTTGTTTCTTTACTTTTCATATTTTTCAAAATGGCTGGTCTGCTATTCAAACTAATTAACTTTAGTTAAATCTACTCCAAATTCTTTTGTTTGGTCCTTGATTTTGAAAATGTATCTTATGTATTTCAGCCAAAAGACGTCCACTGCTGGACATAGGCCTCCCCCTAAGGGGGGGGGGGGGGGTGTTTGCCATAATCGCCACGCTTGGCAGGCGGGTTGGCAAACGCAGTATGGTGTTAAAATGCATAGAGAACGCTGCTGCCGATTCTCTAGTAAGTCCCTTAGTCGCCTTTTACGACACCCACGGGAAGAAATGGGGTGGTGCTATTCTTTACGTCCGGCACCACACGGAGCAAAATTACCTAATTAGCTAGCATCATATTTCACCTACTCGCCAAATCTGTGATATACCTATCTTCTAGAAAAATCTCCAAAATTTTAAGAAATTCGAGGTGTACGGAAATCCACTACTGATCATGCAATAATTTACACCAATTTCAATACGTCCAAACATTTTGTATCCTACACTACAATAATTTGTAGTTCTCGTAACAGGAAAGTTTCCGCATCAGCATGTTTGCTTCACATTCAAGAGATGCACGGCGTAGCCCGTGCTTTATGCCAATCGCATGTGAATGCTTTATTAAAAAAGTTGCTGAAATATGTGTGTGCTATTTTTGGTACGTTCTGTGAAAATATGAGTGTAATAGATGGCGGGAAGAATTATGATATAACATTCAATACCTAACCTTTAAAACATACTGGATTTTGCAATATTAGACCATTTTGAGTTCGCCAAGAGAAACCACAATACACTAATGCTGTCAACTAGCGGTGCGCTGTGTCAGGCCACGTTCACACGGCAATGTCAGTATAGTATTTCACTGTATAATAATTTGGGATCACATATAGCAGTTTCCTACTGCGATCAATTTGATGTTACCACTTCTCGTCATTCATGATTCAACTTTGCATTTAGATGATAAACTTTGAAGGAATCTCTTCAAGCCCGTGGGAGAATGGTTGCGATGTTTCGATTAGAATTATAGTATTTTTTCATTTCCTTTATTTTTTTATGTTGGCAATTCTATGAGTGTACCTAGCTCCCTAGTCCTAATTATACGCGGGTCGATCGAAATCTATATAAATAAAAAGACAAGTCCTGACTGACTGATTGACTGACTCATCAACGCCCAGCCTAAACCCTTGGACCTAGAAAGCTGAAATTTTGTACAGAGGTTCTCTTTATAATGTAGGCAAGGAATAAGAAAGGATTTTTGGGAAATCCACCCCTAAAGGGGTAAAATAGGGGATGGAAGTTTATAAGAAAGTCCGTCAGTTTTGAAGTTAGGATCTTTAAATTTTGTGTTTAGGCTGACGATTGAAAATTAATATATACGTGTTTCAATGTTTTTGATAATTCTACCCCCGAAGGGTTAAAAAGAGGGATGAAGTTATGTATGGAAAGTCCTTCATTTAAGAATGTAAAAATCACTAAATTTATTATCTATGCTTATGGTCGGAAGCTAACACAACGGTGTGGTTATAATCTCAACCCTTAAGGGGTGAAATTTTGTTTTTAATTAAAGTTCTTTATTTTTTAAGTTAAATTCACTAATAGTTCGGCTTATGGTTCGCTGATACAACGTAAATCATTGTTTTTTTTTTAATTTCAACCCATAATGGGGTGAAAATGGGGATAAAGTTTTGTATTGAAGTTGTCTATTCGAAAAGTTTTGTATTCAAGTAAAAATAATAAAATTGATAAACTTAAAACTTGGCACGAATACTTACCTAAGTAAATCATAAAGTTTTCCATTTTTAGTTTTTTCAAAGTTACCCCCGTAGCGAGATTGGGGGATGTCAAAGTTTGTATAGAATAATTTTAACTCGTAGTCCGATTAACTCGGATAAACTCAGTATTTATACTTAAAACCAAAAATATAGAATAACGTGCATCAGGGTTTTTCAAAAATCAACTGCTAACGGGGTGAAAAGGGGTAGTCAAAAAGGAAACCATGACTGACTGAGGAAACATGACACACAGCTCAAACCACTGAACGGATTGGATTGAATTTTGGTACATAGATACTTATTATGACATAGGCATCCGCTAAGAAGGGGTTTTTGAAAATTCGACCTTTAAGGGGGTGAATGGGGGGATTTTGTTCGTATGAATGATGAAAAATCTTATTCCTTGAGTTAATAAACCTGAAACTTGGCACGAATACTTACCGTAGTAAATTATAAAGTTGTCATTTTTGTTTTTTTTTAACTGCCCCCTAAAGGGGGATTAGGAGATGTCAAAGATTGTATAGAAAAATTTTAATGCGCGGTCCGATAACTCGAAACTCAGTATTTATACTTAAAACCAAAAATAAAGAATAAAATATATCAGCTTATTTTTTAATCGTTCCCTAACGGGATGAAAAGGGGTAGTCAATTTGACAAGGGAGGATTTTACTGCGTGGCTTGATTTACTCTAAATTATGACGTAGGCATCTGATAAGAAGGGGTTTTTGGGAATTTGACTTTTAAAGGGGTGAAAAGGGGGATTTCGTTCGTATGAAAAATCTTATTCCTTGAGGCAAAAAAGGGTTTTTAAGTTTTAGGGAAGGACTCCAAAGTAATTGAATAACACGTGATTGATTATTTTTCAAAAATAAACTCCTTTTGGGGTGAAAAGGGGACACAGTTTATATCAAAATTATGTTTCGTTTGATCAATAAACTTGAAAATTGACCCGTATGTTTTCTTAATAAATAAAACGACCATAAAGTCCGTCACAGACGTAGCAATAATATATATTAATATATCGAGATATATATTTTAGTATAGCAAGCTACCACACACGGGAGCTATACTATAATATATATTTTGCCCTCACTCAGTCTGCGGTCCTCCTTGCAAGCGCACGGTTTTAAAGCTTATTTTGTGTACAGGATGTTGAAATTTTGAAATAACACCATAATCAATCTATTTCATTTGAAAGTTCTTCAGAGGATGATACTAATGCTGAATTTAATATGCATGTTGCCTTGTCAGGAATGAAAAATAGAACCATCTGGGTAGAGTCGCATATAAAACACAAGAGAACTCATGGCGAATTTAATTTGTATCATGATTTATCATCGAATAAATTTATCGAGCTTCATAAATCGATAAAAAATGATTTAATAAAACGCGATACGGTTATGCGCAAAAGCATTAGTTCTGAAGAACGTCTTGCAGTTTGCTTGAGATAAGAATTGAAAACAAATCATATTTCAACAATTTATTATAGTTGCAACACTTGTATTTTAATTAAATAAAGTACGTAATCTATACTCCATTTGAATTAAGATTAGAAATTTAAATAAACCTTTTTTACAGTCCGTTCAACCGATTTTGACTTCTATTGTGTTGGTGGCATGACAAATGTTAGCTGTAATAAACAGTTGGTATTCTTACCACGTTTTTGCTTTGAATGCCATCCGGGGGAGAAATGCTCGTACGCATCGAGCACGGACGTCGGGCGCCTTGGTGAACAAATGGAACATCCCGTATCCTCAAAATATATATTAATATGCCAATATATATATTAATATGCCAAAATATATATCAATATGCCAAAATATACCGAAATATATAAGTCGACATATTTTGGTGACGTCATAGAAATATATATTATAGCTGCGTGTGCGGTCACTCGAAAATTTATATAGAAAATATATCGTAATATGCCTTGCTATGATTAATATTAATATATATTATAGCTACGCGGCGGGCTTAAACATACAATTTCGAAAATAAGCTTTTAAAGGGGGTGTTGAATTTTGTGGGGGAAAATAATTGTATGAAAAGATATATCGCTCGGTTCGATTAACTTGAAACTCAGTATTTATATTTAAGATCGGAAATAAAGCAAATGGTGTATCAGGGTTGTCAAAAATCTACCCCTTACGGGGTGGAAAGGGGTAGTCAATTTTAAAGGGGATGGTTTTATGTTTCGGATTGGCGCCAAAATGGCTGAATGGATTAAGATGAAATTTGGTAACATAGTTTATAGTTTATAATTTGCAGTAACACAGTGTACTTTTAATCCGGTAGTAAGTTCTCGTGACATTTTTTCCGACATCCACGCGGGCGAAGCCGCGGGCAAAAGCTAGAAATATAATAATTAAATACTATGTAGCTTTGGTTTTACGAATAAATAAAGGTACTTACGAACTAATTGTCAGGTTGATTTGGTGTTGATGTGTGATTCCAATTTTTTACCGAAAAATATACGTATACCATAAACTATACGTACTAACCTATCATCAGGTAAACCATCGTGTGCTACTGACAACAAAAAAAAGTCTGACAGATGTGAAAACTTAAAATTTTGGAATAACACTGAAACATATGCGTATACATGTACACAGGCCGCTGCGAACCCATAAGTTTTGACCCTACCAAAAATCGATCAACGCGGGAAATAGGTTTTCATTTCTCATACGCGGAAAGTGGTGTTTGTTTGATCCAAGTAGCGGGTGGAAGACGCTGCTCCCCACCCTTGGGCGGGAATGACTCATAGTAGTTGCTTCCCTCTCTAGGGCGGGAATGAATTTTAAAAATAGAACTCATGTTGGTTAGGTAATCGGCTACGAAAATTTTTACATAATTAACAAAAAAATAGATTAAAATAAATAAAAAATTCTGCGTTCTTGTGAGTGAATATACAGCCAGTGTGAATAAAAAAAAATCCTATGAAGCATGAACGCGAGAGGGCCCGCGGCGGGCGGTGACGCGGTGTGTTCCTTGTTTAAGATTTAAAAAAGACTACCCATTTAATTTGGCGGGATACTAACTCGTAGGCTGCACCGAAATTCAAAATCTCTGTTTAAAGTAATTACTAAAAATATTTGATTAATTAATTAAAATGAGTTCAAGTGATTCTGAAAGGTTGATTCTTATATATTCGGTGAACAGACGAGGCAAATACAGTAATCATAAATCAAGCAAATATATCTAAATACATACAATGATTTTATGAAGAGGCGAGCAAACAAGTAAATAAAATATTTACTTTTTACTTTAATAAACATTTTTACTTCCCTTATATTCGAAATGAATAGTAGTGTTGAACACGGGTGAAAGTCACCAATTCCTTTCGACCCTTGTATAACAATCTACGAGCACTATTTCACTTCACACAAATTGCTGGATTCCTTTTATTACCCGACTGCTCCAGAAGGAGGGTTATGTTTTTCGAGTGTATGTATGTATGTATGTCTATTTCTTTGGCACGCTCTGTAGCCTAAACGGCTTGATGGATTTTAACATATGAGGTATCGTTAGATTCGTTTTAGTTGCAGAAGTGTCATAGGGTATAAAATTTTCATATGGCATCTGCGAATCAAAAAAGACAGAAGAAATAAAAAATAAAAAATTGTGATTTTAATAATATGGGTATCAAATAAAAGCTAGTTAAAAGCCAATTCCAAATATATATATATTATAACACTTTTTAGCTACTATTTTGACTCAAACTACAAAAAATACATTTCCTATACAATAACAAAATGGTAGCGAAATCAAAATTGTACATTGAATATTTTTGAAAAAAGCAATTGCTATGAGGTTTGGAATCGATTCTAATGCCGAAAACATAGTTTTTAGAATTTTTGTCTGTTTGTCTGAATGTGTGTTCCAGCATCACAAAAATTCTACTGGATAGATTCTGTTCAAATTTTGCATAATATTACCTATAAGTCTGGTCACCCGGTAGGCTATATTTATATTATCACGCTATTTATTATGGGAAATAAGCCATATTGTATTATGTTTGTATACCTCTATGGTTTACAGTAAATTGTAAAAAGAGCCAAACGGTTAGGACACTGCAGATTTAATCTTTTAAATGATTACCATCACGCTATATATTTATGGACCTAAGTAGTCAATCATCATGACATATATACGGTGGATTTTTAAGATGGGGAGGTAAATCTTAACCGTTGTAGCTACATAATAATGCGACATCGGTCTTAGGAGACTGTCCTTAAAATTTTGAGATATTTTAATCTGCATATGAGATATTTTCACAAAAAAAGGCCAATAGATCCTGGTTCTTATGAGAGAGTTAGACCAACTGTGGTTTGATACATCGGATCTGGTACAATTGCGTGAATGACATTTCCGCTAAAGACACTTGCGCGAACTTACTTGCACGAAAATAGGATCACTTCGTTGTCTGTCTGTCCGTCCGTCTGTCTGTCTGTCAATACCCTTTTTCTCAGGAACGTGGGGAGATATCAAGTTGAAATCAATATCAAATATGAAGGTCTACGGTTCCATAAAGCTCTAAAAAAAAAATCATCCTTCAAGTCAACGCATTAAAAAAATACGGCCATTCATGTGACATATCTTGATAGGATAAATTCATCCAACCTACGGAACCCTTCATTGTGCGTGGTCCGACACGCACTTGGCCGGTTTTTTTATAATGAATAGACTGGCCGCTATAAAACTCAGAGATAGCAAAAAGCGTTTCCCATCAAAATCGTTTATTTGCATAAATGTGTACAAAAGTTGTATAAAATTCATTGCAGACATATTCCACCGTATACTGATGGCATGCAAATATTTAATGGACGTTAGTCAGTTAAAGGCTCTTACAGACTCACGCGATATCGCGGGCGTGACAGGCACCGACAAAGAAATTGTGCTACTAGTGTCGCGTCGTTTCCGCGATATCACACCAGTTTGTACGAGCCTTAAAAAAAAAATAGGAATTTTATGAAAGAAAGGAACAAATTATTCAAGTCAATACAAGTCATAAAAATATACCCATAAAAGTCTAAACCTTCTAAATTATTTGAGGTCCTAATTTTTTTCTTAGAATGTCAGATATCACAAGCAACATACTATCTATATAAATGAATGATAGGCGACTGTTAATGAGAACTGGTGATTGTTATTTTAGTAATAGCCGTTCTTCAGGAAAAATCTGTAAGAATGCATCAAATAACGTATCAGTGTTCTGACATTAGGTAGTTTAAGCAGGAACGCAGGCATTCATTAATTCACTAAAAACTTCGCAAGCAATGGGGAATCGCTACTGAAGACTACGGAGTCGACCTCAAGACTAAGACTGCTTCTAATACGGACAACTATACGTCACTTGCTCCCGCGTCACCAGTTCTGAGTCTCTGTATATTTTGGCTGCTGAGATCAAAACTACAAACGTAGCATACAGGGTTTTTTTTATAAAAATAACATAACAGCCTGTATTCCCCGAAGGGTTGGGCAGAGGTGGACTTAGTACGGCACATTTTGCGAGTTATGTTTAGGGCCCATGTAATAGGGGACAAACCCAGACTTCGGACTGTTACTGGGAAATGTCAGATGGAAAACCCAATAACACTGTCTGACCGACCTCTGACCGGAATCGAACTCAGGACCTCATACTCAACAGTAGCACTTCCGACCACTAGACCAACTAGGCTGTTTTCTATAAAACTGTGGCTGTTATTTTAGTATATCTTACGACTTCCACGCGTACGGAGTCGCGGGCAGAAGCTAGTCTTTTCTGAAACCTATCCTATCCTATCTTGCTACCCCTACTTAATAAGTTAAATGTTATCGTTTAACTTAACAATACTTAACTGAACAATTTGTTCAATAATAACACTAAAAAGCTTAAAATAAAACAAATTATTAAAGAAACAAAAAACCCGACTGCAAAAAAATGAATTGAAAGGATGGAAATAAGATGAACAGTAAACCAGTATCCCGTAGGTACCAAAAATAAATAAATGCAGTCGGAGGCAACTAGGATGTTACGAACGCCGTAAAATTTGCCACCGACTGCATTTTTTTATTTTTCGTACCTACGGATACTGGTTTACTGTTCATCTTGTTTCCATCCTTTCAGTTCATTTTTTTGCAGTCGGGTTTTTTGTTTTTTTAATAATTTGTTTTATTTTTATTAGCCAACAATCGTCAGTTATTTTTTCTGTCGAGATAGATGGGATAGAATAAAAGATCTGGAATACTTCATTGAACTGAATATCAAAGAGCTGTCGAAACTATGTAGAACAATAAGCTACTAAGTTGGAGTTGATATCTATCTCAGTAGTTGTTTAGCGATACCGCCTGGAACTTAACATCCAGATTGGCACAGATAACACGGTGCAACTTTGTCAACTGCTCAAACATCTGGCCGTAGATATTAATTATGATACTAGGATAGGATAGTTGTCCGTTATATTGTAATTTTAAAGGTTAAAGTTTGATATAAAAAAGGAGCAATATGAATGCGGTAATAATTTTTTATGGATAAACTTATTGAAACACTCTCTGACCATAGGCTTAATTTATAAACCCCCAAATACGAACCTCAGCGACTTTCTTAACATTTACACACGAAGTTTGGAAAAGAACAAACGCCAGACAATTATTTTTGGGGATTTTAATATCAATTTACTAAGTAGTGAGCGCAAAACAACCGACTACACAGATTCTATACAAGAATCAGAATACTATATACTAAACAATATACAAGAAAATTACGGTACTCGACAAACCAAGCACACAAAAAGTATAATTGACCATGCTTGTACTAATATTTGGCACGCTAAAGTACACATGGTAATAATTGAATCAGCACTATCAGACCACAAACAAGTCTACCTAGAACTCAAACAATACAAAGAAACCCTAAAACAAAAAGTTCAATATCATGCGATTGATTACAAAGCTCTGTATGAGAACATGCTAAAATACGAATCGACTACTAGCAACTAGGAAACCACTATGCCATTCTTGAACAATATATAATAAAGAATATAAATGACTCGAAAATAACAAAATACAAAATGTTAAACCTACCACAAAAGGACTGGATAAATAAAACAGTAATTAACTATATTAATGAACGCAATCAATTAAGGCATGGTTGATTGGCAAATCAAGAAAATGTACAACTGCAATCTAAATATAAAGCTGCTAGAAAAAGAGAAGAATGTAAAATAAAAGAAGATAAAAAGAATTACTATTATGACGCATTTTCAAGATGTAGTAAAAACCCCAAAAAATGTGGAAATTGATAAACACCCTAGCTAAAAATAAGACAAACGATGTCTGTGCTCTCCCTAAACTCACACTTGACAGCAAAAAAATAACAAACGGCACAGAAATCTGTAACGCGTTTAATAACTATTTTGCTACTGTTGGCTCTCTGTTGGCCCAGAATATAATACAAACTAATCCTAACCCACAAATTACATTAAATACGCCAGATATAGACCTTCAACTTACTACTTTGGAACATTGCACTGAGGATGAGATATCCAAAATAATAGATCATTTGGATAATGACACCAGCTGTGGAATTGATGGAATAACAACAAAATCTATAAAATGCATTAAGAATCTAATTTTAACTAACCTAACTAATTGCATAACCAGCCCCACACTAGGAATTTCTCCTGTATCGTGGGTGCGTTTACAAACATTTAAAATCACATACACAAACAGCCAGACCCGGAACAACTACTTGTAGGTCATAAAAATATTTGTTCCGTGCGGGAATCGAACCCGCGACACGCAGCGCAGCAGTCAATCGCTTAACCACTGCGCCAACCGTGCCGTGCCAGTGGCTTGTTTCCGGACAGTCTTAAAATAGCTAAAGTAACCCCTATATACAAGTTTGGAACTAGGACTGACCCCGGAAACTACTGACTTATTTCGGTATTGCCTGTTATTTCCAAAATATTTGAAAAAGTTTTATACACGCGCTTATCTAAACACCTAATCAATACCAACTTTCTTTACTTGCACCAATATGGCTTTCGTCCACACTCGAATACACTTTCAGCTACTGTTGATTTAATTACTAAAATAAAAGATAATATAGATAAAAAAACAATTGGTTTTAGGTGTTTTTATTGACCTAAAAAAAGCATTTGATACTGTTAGCCATTTTATCCTTCTGAAAAAGCTAAAAATCATAGGAATTACTTCTACAGCCTACAAAATATTTGAGTCTTATCTTACTAATCGGCAACAGATCGTTAAACTTGATGAATTTGCAAGTGCCCAGGCCAATATACAGTGCGGAGTACCTCAGGGATCGGTCCTAGGTCCATTGCTTTTCCTCGTATATATTAACGACGTTAGTACCGCTGGACTGACTGGACACATATCACTGTATGCAGACGACACATGTCTTTTTTATTTTCGCGATTCCATCACTGATCGCGATTCCATCTCAGAAGCACAGAAAGATCTTAATGTTTTGAATATGTGGCTTAGTCAAAACCTTCTAACTATGAATGTTAGTAAAACCGCTTACATAATTTTCGCAGCAAAGAATAAAAAAATACCATCATTTCCAAATCTTACAATAAATAACCAACCATTACGAAAATCAATGCATGAAAAAAATTTGGGCCTAATTGTGGACAGTAAGTTGACATTCAGAGCGCATATTGACTACGTAAGATCTCGAATACTCCCACTAACCGGAGCCATACGTAACATTGTACCCTACAAGCTAAGACATACTATTTACAACACGCTAGTCAAGCGACATCTGGAATATTTGATCCAAGTATGGGGACAAGCTACAAAAACAAATCAATAACACCTACAAAGAACACAAAATAAAATCATCAAAGTCCTCTTCAATTATAACTACTATACTCCTACAGAATTACTCTACAAGAAAACAAAATTATTTAACCTAAAACAATTGTATACATACCATACATGCATGACTATCCGAAAAATCTTTAAGACCAACATACACACAAATATTTCATTTACACAAAAGACTGATAGATATAATACCCGTAATCAAGACGACCTAGTAGTACCAAGAGTGAGAACCCTGTACGGCAGGAAAGCTATACAGTATAAGGGGGTCCGGCTATACAATAAACTACCTAAAAAAGTCAGAGAGTATACAAGCATACCAACATTTAAAAAAGGCCTAAGGAATTTTATATTAGACACAAAAGTGTAGTTTTTTTTATATTATACACATAAGCTTACCTTTGAACTGATTTGTATTTTATTTAGACTTAAGGGCATAACTTCCTGCTATATATTTTGTGATTGGTATGGTGTTCAGTTTTATGGATGGCTTGAACGTCGTAATGTATAACCTATTGCTAATTTAGTTAAGTTTCTCTTTCTCAGTTCAGTTGGAACTGTAATTTGTTCTTTGAGAAATAAAATGTCTTTAAACCGAATTTGACGACGGGCTTCTGAAATGGAACGTCCTTGGAAGAAGTGCCATCACTGTACCTATAATTTCCTGGTTGGTTTTATTACTTGCAAAACTAGCTGAGCCCATCACGCGAACCAGGGTATGTAACCATTAAATATAAAGCGCGTCGCGTTGTTCCTATAAATGTAGTAAAGTTCTCCAGTTATACATATTATGCACTAACGAACCGATACAGACGTATGTAAGCTTAACTTCGATGTATCAGCTTTAAAGCTGGGATCGTACACCTCCTTGGTTTGCCAAGCTTATAAGTACTTATTTTGACTACGTTACATTCTAAATCTTCCATTTTACCACCCAAATATAATGCAAATCCGAAACTACTCGAAACTCCAAAACTCCCAAAAATTTAGTACAATATAATGAACCTCACTCTCAAATTATATCTTCCCACCAAACTCTACTTAGCTTATGTGAGAATAAAAGCATAACAGTACTATTTAGTAGCTGCTGCTAAAACTATGCACAATGTTAAGACTATGTCACATAGAACGCGGATAGCGGGCGCCTTCATTAATCTAGTTTCTGAAATGCTATGTGTACACCAAACTTGAAGTTATTGTTAGGAAAATCATGCTGGTAAAATGTTTGTTGGTTACAAAAACGCCTATTGGATCCGGAGTTTAGATTCTGTTGGTTAATATTGGCACAGCTCCGCTCCTCTCCTCATTTCACCGCTCCAGTGGACAGGCAGCCTTACGTTTACTGAACATGGATAAATTATGATCCATTTTAATTGTCATTATCTGCTTAGTCTTTCCAACTATGCTGGGGTCGGCTTCCAGTCTAACCAGATGCAGACCAGTATTTTACGTGGAGCGATTGCCTTTATGACCTCCACAGACAAGTTACTGGGTTACGCGGTACCTCTTGATAAAACTGAGCTATCCAATTGTGTTTGGTAAATTAAAAATAGGCTCGTTGCCTTTAGCATAGTATATGATGTCCTCAGTACGCCAGTACAGTTTCCTACTAAATCCTGAATGATCCAGGCAAGCAGATTGATCAAGATACGTGCTGCCGTGAAGCCTTGTTTGGCATGACCTCGTCGGTCATACGAGTACTTACATACAAACTAAGCTCCCGCCCCGCTACCGCTTTCTTTATAGCGTATACCCTACAGTAAAGTTGAGATGCATCACAGAGTAAGTTTTAATGTATGTTCAACGTTAAATGGAAAGCTATGTCGCTCGTTCACGAACGAACATTGTGGCAAGGTGAGCAGAGGAGAGATTGAATTAACGTTACAAATCGAGAAATGTTTGGTGGTTAGTTAGCTTCGTACTTTAGTTTAAAGGCAATTTAGGTTACATTTGGACTGTTTTATATAAGAATTGAAATTGGGAAATGGGAATGTAGGTAAATAATAAAGGACACCACATAAATAGAGTTTTTTTTCGTACTGTGTACATAACTATGAAAAATGTTCAATGGATAAATGTGTAATCTTTAAGTAGGTAATCGTTAGTTTTTTATTAATCTAGCATCTGCGAGTAGAACAGGAAATCAAAGAGCTTTGTCAATTGCTGGCTGTCCGGAATAATCTGACACCAAGGTATAAGAGAGTGTGACCTCAGATTCTCTTCTCAGAGTAGTGAAATATGCAGAAACACCGACCTCATCTAGTATTAAAAAAAAACAGCCAAGTGCGTGTCGGACCACGCACAACGAAGGGTTCCGTAGTTGGGATGAATTTAACCCAAAAACAAATGTAGTTGACAAACATGTTGTCCCATACATCGATTTACGTCACGGTCAATTTTCCAACTGCAAATGTAAGTACGTACGCAAAAAAAAACAAAAAAATGCATATTTTTATGATCCTCGAAGGCTCGTACAGACTGGCGCGATGTCGCGGGCACGACGCGACTCTAGTTGCACGATTTCTTTGTCGCTCCCTGTTCTCCCTGCGCCCGCGATATCGCACCAGTCTGTACGAGGCTTAAAGCGAGCAACTCACGTGCGCTATGCATTTTCCTAGCTGTTACTGAAACTTTAATATTCGCCTCGTCGCTGTAATGTGCAACATGTTTTCATATCTTCAAAACGGCCACAAAGTGATATGTCGTGGTTGCTTTTGTTATTTTATTAAAACGCTGTTTTCAAGGGAAGGAGTTTTGGGGGACTGTCATAAGTAATTTTGACGTTTGAAAAGTGCTGATTCTCAGCCTAGTTTTAATAAATACTTTTGATTTGATTTACTTACTTACTTTTATGCAGGTTCTGAATGAATGAATTAACGAAGTGCACCCACCCCAGCGTGGTTGTACCAGACTCGATTGCTCGAATGAACCCAAAGATTCACACTAGCCCCTGAAGCCTCATGTATCATGAGACTACAGAGACCGTTGTATATCAAAGAGTAGACCGTATATACCGATATGCATCCTTGAGCAAGCATTGGAATAGTGGTGATATTTATCTTTGGGAGGGGCTATTAATGGGATCTTTTAATAGCGTCGCCGCCTGGTTGGCTCAGGTCCTCTCGTCTCTTGTCTGTGTCACTGCTATGCAGTATTACACGTTGCTGATTCCAAAGACTTCGTCTGAGATCTCATTCTGAGAGGAAAATTGCGTAAAATCGCGAGCCTATTGCCATCAACCGGGCATAAATCCAGACTCCAGTCTGCTACTGAGAAATCCCTGGTGGAAATATCCAATAATACTTTGCCCGACCCGGGAATCGAACCTAGGACCTCATGCTCAGCAGTAGCGCTTCCGGCCGCTAAACCAACGAGGCAGTTCAGAAAATACAAAAGTTAAATAAAACACAACAAAAAAATTATGGACCATTATTTGTACTTATACGAGTACATACATAATATTTTCTACTAATTTATTTACAAACCCCGCTCCTCTCATTTCATAAAAAAAAAATCTTGTAAAAATATACTAGGAACCCATTTGTGACTAGAGCCATAATAAAATTATTATCTTAACGTCATCAGTATCAATTATCGTATCTTTGGAATTGTATGAGGATCACCAGGTACGTCGTCACCGCTCCTATCACCTGTAAAAATAATAAAATGTGGATTGTAGATTATTGCTATTGAAAACCAAGTGGATAACAGCCACAGAGCACGGGAAGCACGGCTGCAGGAGACGGCATTGTCACACACTCTACAAACAAACCAAGCGTGTCAGTGGACGTAACCATTTACTTATACAAACTGACAATGCCCGTGACAATTCTGACAATACATTATAGACGAATTTACGTTCAGCGATTGGCCGAATGGTATCGGCCCAGACTTACGTCCTAAGCTCGAACCCAGGCAGGCACTTATCTTTCTGTATTTAATTACATCACCGCTGCTCTCAAAACGGTGATGGAAAACATCGTGAGGAAACCGGCAAGTCCTAGAAACAAAAATTGGAAGACCTATGTCATCCACCAACCCGCACTGGGCCCGCGTGGTGGATTATGGCCCACTCCCTCGCGCAACGATACCGTGCTATGCGGTCCCAGCGAATGAAAACCACGTCTGTCCTAAAAAAACAGTCGGGTTTTTTTTAACCACCAGGGGGTCTACTCCGAAGCGTTAATCCGAAGTATCGGCCGAATGTTTGGCCATTTCTTGACTTCCAAAGTTTCCTTTTTTGACTTTGAATCCTTACCAGAAATCAAGTTACATTTTTGACTTTGACTTATCTCTTTCATTGTCATTTTTTTTTATCTTTCGCCGTTCTCAGCCACAGTCACTTAGTCAGCCGTTGTTAGGGAACAGTCGAATATTCGGCCGATACTTCGGATTTATGTTTGGAGTAGACCCCCCGATTCCATTTTCAGAAGTTGGCCGATGTAACAATTGCAATGTCTTTTTGAATAAGATTTAATCTACTATCTAAATCTCTATGCCTCAGGGCCTATTGCCCTGCGTATATGGAGGCCAAAATACATTTGTCTGATATATTTTTAAGTTTATTTTATGACTGGATTTCTTCAAATAATTTGAAGTCTACGTACTTATGAGAGCAGTCGTGGTCCAAAGGTTACGGCCCCGACTTACTAGTAGTACGTCGGGGGTTCTATTCTAATCCAGGCAGGCGCTTTACTTTGTGTAAATTCTTTCATCACCACTGCTCTCAAAACGGTGAAGGAAAACATCGTGAGGAAAGCGGCATGGCCTAGAACCAAAAATTCAAAAACATGTGACACCTACCAACCCGCACTGGGCCCGCGTGGTGGATTACAGCCCACTCCCTCTCGAAGAGAGGAGGCCTGTGTCCCAGCAGTGGGAACATTATATACTGATTATGCTACGTACTCACGACTAATGGGTGAAGTACTACCAATAACTATGAACTCACAGAAGCAATTAGCGGCCTATGCAGCGTGCACATGCCCATGGGTGCATAGCTGACTGACTGCAGCATCAGTTGTCGAGAGAAGATCTCCAGCCGCGAAGGCAGGACGCCGGTAGATGGCGCTGACGTCATCAGGCGGCATACTAGCCCCTCGGTTCTTTTGCCCTGGTACAATGAGAGTTAGAATAGAAACCTAACAACAATCGTTATCAATTAAGTGAAATGTTATTTAATAATCGAGAATTCTTAACTAAATTATTATTTTGTTAAACGAGGTTTAACAATCCAGAATTTAGTAAAAGCTTATATTTCTACCATCGCAGCAGTTTGGAAACTAAGTATAAACTTTCTTTGTTAGGTCTTCATGATTTAATGAACTCACACAAGCAATTATTCCTCTGTTCATCATGTACAAATGCCCTACGTACGCCCATCATCAGACTTTAAAACTTATAACAGTTATTTAATAATTCACTCGGACAACAATGATTCATTTGTTAGTTTGATAGGTAAAACACAATACAATAATTAAATACCTATTAAGTTTACAGAAAAACAATATTTACATCACTCCTGCCTCACCACCACCTGCATGAAGACATTCATTATCGGCGAGTGCAATTTGTCCACTAACATCTTCAGAATAATATTTAGGGCTTGATCGCGTTCTCTCTATTAGCGACGCCTTTTTTCTCCTCACCATTCCGTGGAAGTCATGAACATGCGCCTGAGCGAACATTCCAGCGGCACTACAAAAGCGCGGCAGCCCCAAAAGTATTCTGAAGCTGTTATGGTATTGGACCCTTAAGGCGGCCATTGTTTTCCGTGTGTAGCTGGCCCACAGGCTGCTTGTATAGAATGTCTGGTAGTATGCCATAAACAACGTTATCTTAACTTCCTTACTACAACAAGCAAACCTGGGAACCAGCATATGGCTTGTCACAGCAAGAGCCCGGCTTTAAGGTCCTCCGTTACGTAATGCCCTAGGTATTTTCTTTGTTTCACCCTTTGTAAGGGCTGGCCGTTGACATAAGTAGTAAATAAGCTATGTAAGACGCTAACCTCAGCTATAGTATAATGACCTGGCTCCACCACCACGATCATGCGCAGCATGTGCGTCACACACCACAGGAACTGAAGTACTAGGAAGTGCACGCGATTCGTTGATACAACTGCAATATTAAAAGAAAAGAGTTTCTGAATATGGTGTTAGCAAATTAATTTATTTTTGGATTTGGTAGAAAATACTGTCATGGGCAACTTCATGTTTATTTTGACCAAATAATATGTTAGATCCATCTTACATTATAGATACTGGAGGCAGTACATATGTTTTATATGACCACCCCAGATTCACGTCATGCTCGGGTAAAGTTAAAATTAAGCTAATCCACTCACTAATCTCCATAATCAAGAAGTACGGCGTTACTATAAGATGCAGCAGCGTCGATATCAGTATGACGATGAGAGGCAGGCCGTAGCTATCGTCAATGCTGTTGACGACGTCGCAGAGCGTGCCGTGCAGTGCCGCGAGCCGCCGCACCGCGTCGCACGGAGACACTATGAGACGAGGCTCGCCGCTAGCTGAAATTAAAGACACTGTTGCGGGTAAAGGCTGGCTTCTCGCTGCTGAATTTTATGTTATTGGATGGAAAACAAGCCGAGGCCACCTCTTAGCACCGCGTGGAGACAACCGGCGGACTTACCAGGATAGCATATTATTATATAATATTATGTTCAGAAGAGATAATCTAGCAGTTCTCGTTCTCTTGATAAAAATGACATACTAGCTTTTGATCGAGACGTCGCCCGCGTGGAGGTCGGAATTTATCACATAGGGAACACAAAGGGTACTTTTATCCCGGTAGTACACCGGGATAAAAGTATCATATGTGTTCAATCCAGGCTATAAATAAACTATCCATGTGCCAAACATCACAAATATTATTTAGTAGGATAATTATTACTAATGATTTAAATACTATCGTGAATTCATGCAAGCCTATTACTTTTTGTTAGGTTACTGCTCAGATATTGTGCACAACAAGTCGTAGTGAAAAAATACCGTCATATATGCATGCAACTTACTGTCTAGATAAAAAGTATCCTTTGTCCAAATCGGTTTAGCCGTTTTAGCGTGAAAATGTAACAAATAAACAAACTCACTTTCGAATTTTTAATATTAGTTAGGATTGTTCCTCCCTGCCGGTCAAGGTGCCTCCACAACGCGGCAAGCCGGCAACGCTCTACCAGTAGACTCGCGCCAACAACGACGTGCCACGGCGTGCGCTAACTAATTAGATCTTCCTAAACTAATACCCTTAAACTAATACGATAGAGCGAGATAAATTGATACCTAGACAAATTCTAAGGCAATAAAGGTTAAGAGGAGGCTCCCTATTTTTATGTTAATTTGCATAAATATTCTGAAATAGTCACACATACAAGCAAAATTAAACTTTAGTGTAGGATTTATTGGATCTTTTTTTTCCATGTTGAAGACAGTTACGTAATTGTAACATTTTCTCTCAATACATTTTTTATTCGAAAATCATTTAAGGATAATTCTATAAAACAAACAAGATTGTTCAGCTTTTATGTCTAAAATTTATTTTAGACATAAAAGCTGAACAATCTTGTTTTTCTCTTTATTTTTAACAGCAAGAAAATATAGTTTATTATCCCGACATAAGATATTTTTTTCTCTAGATCAATTATTACTTTAGTTTTAAACGAAATAAGAATTGAGACTTACGCTATTTAGTTTCGTGCTCGAACACGATCAAAGAGCGCACGCGATTCAACTTTATTACTGATGTATTAGCGTTTAGCACATAACGGAGTGGCGGGGAGCGAGGGGCGGAGCTTGCGTTCGAAATTTGATTTAGACTGCCTGCTTTTAACAAAATTCTGTAGTACGACTACAGCGCCGCGACTACTAACTTAGTCTTTGGTGGCGCGGACTCTTGGAAGAACGCTGGGAGCAAGCCGGCGCTTACCAGGATAGAATAGCTGGTGTGGAGGTGATAATCTTACCAGTTCTCTTGATGATGACGACATGATCTCTGCCGGTCATGGAGTCTACCAACAGGCTGACGTTGGCAGGTCGCTGGTTGTCAGCCGGCGCCACCCGGATAGCATAGATGTTTAGAGGTGACGCAGCCTTGGGCTTCTCCACTGAAAAAAGGCAAGTCAACAAAATAATGTTATCTACGGTCACTTTTTTTTTCACATTTAACATCTGAATTTGTTTGAATTACTGCCAAAATAATTATGGCTTCTTTTGAGGTCATAAATAAACGTTCAGAACCACAAAGGTTATGATGATTATAGGCTTTGATTTAGCTACTAATCCCAAGTTAACGTTATTTCATGTCAAAACTAGAATGCTTGTATCCCTTGATCACCAGCATTAATATTAAGCCTAGTTGATATCAATGCGTACCAGGGATGGAGACTTGTCGAGCGGTGAGAGCGAGCGCGTCGTTGACAGCTGAGAATCGCGCACGCACCGACAGCGCCGTGAACGCGAACTGCAGCTCCAGGATCAGCACCACGAACCAAAGCATGTAAAACCCGAGGTAGTTTGTCACAACGTCCCCTGGAATATGGCACACGGAGTATTACATAAAGAGAATAAAATAGCAAAATTGTTTTATAACCACTGCTTTTTTCAAAGTCAAATTTGTCAGGCAAATTAGCTAGTTTAAGCTTAATTTGAGTCATTCAAATTTGCTATAATTAAGCTTTATAGCTTAAACTAGCTAATTTAACTTGCCAACCTAAGCGTCGCTTATAATCTAAGCAAGAATATACTCCATGCAGGTGTATAATAAGTCCCTAATCCTATTTCTTCCCGTGGGTGTCGTAAAAGGCTACTAAGGGACTTACTAAAGTATGGGCAGCAGCGTTTTCTATGCATTTTAACACCATACTGCGATTGCCAACCCGCCTGCCAAGCGTGGCGATTACGGCACCCTTTGCGGGAGGCATATGTCCAATAGTGGACGTCTTTCGGCTGAAATGATGATGAATGATGGTGTAGAATAACGACTATTAAACTACTTGACCGTCACTGGAAGCTTTACTATGAGATGGCATTTCCGTTTCCCGTCGATTTCTTACCAGTTTTCGTACTTTTATCCCCTCAATACTTCCGGTTCAGTGGCGCCACCTGGTGGTTGCGGGTAGTTTTATAGTTCTTGTAAAAGGTGTCACGCCATTTTGTTCATTGGCTTTTTATTCTCCGTCGAAGCAACTTGTGCGCCGTGACTGCGTCCGCGACAGTTGCAGAATACGTAAAAGTGAATATTAAGTGAATACATATTTTATAAATTTAGTAAAAAGTGTAAAGTGTTCTTCAAAGAGCATAAGTCTTGGACCGTAAGTACCCTCTTTTAGAGGTAACACTTTTTGAATAATTCGTACGTGATCAAAGTTTTTAACGGGTTTTCCGTTCGGATCACTACTGTAATTTTTTACTTTGAATATTTACCAGTAAATTTTCGTAATCGATATTTGAATGTAACTGTGTAAAGTGTATATAAATCCATTGCAGATCTAACATAATTCCTTTGCAGTGATAGAAAGTAATAACCAGGGCTTGAAACCGGGTAAAAATTTTATTTCTGTAGATACAAATTATTTTTGATACAATTGATATTAGCTTCAAATACCTATTGCTTCATCACATTAAGTTCAGCATTGATTTTGTAACAAAATATTAAATAATTAACGAAATATGTTCGAAAACCTTTATAATAACGGTTAAGTTTACATAGAAAATTAACCGGTTTCCGAGCCCTGGTAATAAAAGTGCACAACTCCGATACCCAGCCACAAGCTTTGGCTGGTCCGAGTGCACTGAATCGCAAATGAATACTAAAAGTAACAATAACAATAACAAGCAAAACATAATGCTTCTGTTTGTTCTGGAATTAGTGGTCAGCTTTATGAACAATGTATGTAGTGACGAGGGTTGGTCAAATCAACCAAAATATAAGTTTAGATTTCACTTTTGACATTGATACTAAGCTTAAGGAACCATTAGTTCCAAAAACCCCCGATAGTTTTTTGAAGAAGTTGGTAGATATCCAGCGTTTTGGTAGTACTTCTTGGTCAGAAGTGAGATACGCAAAAGTTGTATAATACTCCTGGCTTTATAGACCTGGAAACAAATGATGAGGTAAAAGCATATGACACCTCACGTCATCTGGCACATGCCGATAAATCCTATGCAGCCTTAACCTACTGCATATTAAAACAAAGACAATCATTGCAGGAAGGTATTCGTAATCTTCTTTCATGGGCAATAATGTACTTTGATAATTTAAATGGAAAGTTTGACGAATTATTTCACAAAGGCGAATTTCATAAAATATACTCGGATACATATTTAATATCGAGCCCTTTACCTCTACGCTAAAGAAGGCTGGCGGAGTCCGTAAGGCTTTTTGGCCCCCGAAAAACGGAAAGGTCTTCACAAAAGCCATACCAAACCTAGTAGCCGCCCCTCGCGGGGATGGAAACCGATAGTTCCATCGCGTGGAACTCAATTTAACGAACCAGGATCGCATATGCATACCCGTCATAACCCACCCTCGCGGGGTGAATACCATGGTCAGTGCCAACATACACATCACTCTTTCAGAGGTAATTCCTCGAGTAATCAAGGTGATCACTTCAATACTATAAGTTCATTTCGAAACCGTGGCTCGCGGCCCGAACGTGGAAGTACACGGGGACGTGCAAACTCCTCAAAAAGTTCCAGGGGAAAAAAGGTATAAACAATGACATGACACCGATTCGGTAAGGTCGGTTGATACACTACCAAACACAATGGGCGGGGGAGCAACAAATAGTTTTAAAATTAATTCAAGGGTATCGCATACTTTTCTTTCAAAAGCCCCCACTTGTCTGTCCAGATGTAACGAAGGGCACAGGCCTTTCCAAACTCCTGTTTCAGAACAAATCAACAAGTCTTCAATTGTAGACAAAATGAAACAGCAGGCAATTCTAAAGAAAGCTTTACCCTCGCCAAGCTTCATGTCCCCTCTATTTCTGGTTCCAAAATCCGACGGATCTGTCCGTCCCAAATTCAATCTAATCACTAAACGAATATGAGACGACCGAGCCGTTTCATTGAATAAATATGTACCGCATTCCGGACTTTCTACAATCTCAGGACTGGATGTGCAAAATAGATTTGTCCCAAGCACACATAACTGCGAATTCACAACGCATCGCAAATATCTGCGCATAAATCTATAATATCAATCATAATATCGCATCGCGTTGCGGTTTTGCGTGGGTGCCCTTAATGTAAGCGTACAAAAATCGCACAGACGCTGTCTGCGCCTAATATACAACCAGCAGTTGTATAGAAAGAAGAAATGACTTGTCTTCCATTCGGTCTGAGCACTGCTCCAAAAACGTTTTCCATGCTCACGAACTGGGTAGCCCAAACATTGCGGGAAAACTGGAACATGAGGACCTGATATACCTGAACGATTATTTATTAGTACACCAGAATGTTCGCACGCTTCGCGAGCATTTCAAAATAACTGTACAAATATTACAAAAACTGGGGTGGCAAAAAATTTCCCGAAAAATCTGTTCTTACTCCTCAAAAGAGTATAATTTATTTACGGATACTATGGAAACCATGGGGAAATCAAAAAATCCTGCCAAAGGAAAAGGCTCAGGGCATCATCACAAAGATAAATCAGCCTCTCGAACAAGAGCACTTAACTCTGAAGGAGTTGCTGAAAATAGGACTTTTAAATTTTGCCTGTGTTGCTGTCCCACGGGGTCGGCTCAATCATCGATAGTTAGTAATTTTCATGAATTCACTGCCAGTCCTGCCACCAAAGACCTACCCACTACCACAAGGTGTCTTAGAGGAACTAAATTGGTGGGCCCAAAAGTGGCAGCGGTCAACCCCTCTTCAGTACCCTCCTCCAATAAATATTCTGGCTACAGAAGCATCAGATCAAGCGTAGGGGGCACAACTGAACAATTTGGCTTTGTCAGGAACTTGGTCGCAAGAAGAGAAAACCAATCAAAAAGAGATGCTAGCAATATTATACGCTCTTCAGATCAAAGTTCAGTGGCTTCATCAAAGTTCGCTCCTTATTGAATGCGACAACAGAATTGCGGTCACATACCTTCGAAAGGAAGGAGGTACAAGGACATGATCCCTGTTGGAAATAACCTATCGAATTCTGAATTCGTTAGACCAACATCATTCAGCATACACTACATTCCGGGCAAATACAACAATCATGCGGACCACTTATTGCGCCTTCGCCAACCTCCAGAATGGCACTTACTACCGACTTGTATAGAAATAGTGTTTGCAAAATGGGAACCCCAATAATAGATCTATTTGCCTCGGCGACTGCTCACGTAGTGTACAATTATGTGTCTCTAGATCTAAAAGATCCTCAAGCTTTGTTCCAAGATGCCTTCAGTGTCCCATGGAATTACCAGCTCGCATGGATATTTCCACCACCATTCCTAGTCCCCAAAGTCCTGTCTCACTTAAACCAGTCTACAGGATTATTCTTAATAGTAGTACCTCGATGGGAGAGAGTATTCTGGCGTGCGGATCTAAATGCCCGAGCGCTCGCAGCTCCATTAACTCTGAGAAACCTGCAGAGATACCTAATAGACACGTCGACGGGCCTCCCACCACCGAAGGTCGAGAACATCGTCCTCGATGTTTGGAAATGTAGGGGTGGTATGACACAATAAAGACATGGAACGCTCAACAACTATCACTACGTAAAGATTATTGGCGATAATCGACTCTAAAACCCTATGAGGTAGCCTGAAAGCGCTGGGCGTCGTGGTGTCGAAATAAAAACCTTGACTGTGTGATTTATACTTAATTGATAAGTTGTCGTATACTTCAATACTTTTAAACAAATCAGTAATATCTTCACTAGGTAACACTGAAAATTCAAGTCGGTTAAGTTAACACGTTCTAGTAAGACATGTTTTAAAATCAATTGCCTTAAAAAATCCAAAGGTCACTAAGCCTCACAATTGATTCAAATAACCTATTTCAAACATCAGGTCATACTGCAATTTTATTGTTGCTTTGCTCTGGTAGGCGAATACACGATCTAACTCTGCTTAATATTGATCCTAATCATTGCATAAGATCTGATAACGGTTTAATATTATGGCCTCTGTTTGGCTCCAAAACGGACAGCAGTAATTATAGGCTAGGAAATTGCTTTTAAATACCGATAATTCTAATCTGGGCCCTATATTCTGGATAGAAAGAACTATAGCATTATTAAACGACAGACGTAATGTGGCAAAATCAACTCATTTATTTATTACGGTAAGAGGTGCGGCTAAACCTGCTTCACGTAGTCATTGCAGGATGGGTAAAGACCCTGTTTGGCGAAGCTGGCATTGCAGCCACTCCAGGTAGCACCAGGTATGCTGTAGCCTCAAAAAGCTGGTTTCAAAATCATCCTGAAATTGGCGATCAGCCAATACATTCCAGAAGTTTTATAGACGAGAAACACAATTGTTTAATCTAATCGATTAACATTACTGAATAAATATGATGTTACCTAGAACGGATATTCTTAAATTGGTTGTTAATGATTAGAAATTATGATTTTTCATATTTACAATTATATTTGTAGCTAAAGTACACTTATCTAGGTACTTTAAATTGAATTGCTTTACTTATACATTTAAGTAATATTACATTACATGGCATACTTATTAATTACACTTTTGTTTAGTTTCATGCTTTATCACATTGGCCTATAGTACTACATACTTCCAAGTATATATAATACATCAAAGTGGCGTCACCAGGCGATAACAAACAGATCTCATAGTAAAGCTTCCAGTGACGGTCAAGTAGTTTAATAGCAGCGTTTTACCTGAAATAAAACGCATATTAAAATACTTACCTCACTGGAAGCTTTAACTTTATTTCTGCCTGGTTCTATGAGACAATGAACAAAATGGCGTGACACCTTTTACAAGAACTATAAAACTACCCGCAACCACCAGGTGGCGCCACTGAACCGGAAGTATTGAGGGGATAAAAGTACGAAAACTGGTAAGAAATCGACGGGAAACGGAAATGCCATCTCATAGTAAAGCTTCCAGTGAGGTAAGTATTTTAATATGCGTTTTATTTCAGGTAAAACGCTGCTATTTTGGCAGCCAACCGGCTTTATTTCCAGAATAAAAATTCCCAGCTGGTTAGCCTGATTCAAAGCCAAACCAATAAGAATTCACTTACCTGCATGGTTGAAATAGCATTTATTTAAAATGCTTTTAAATATGGCGCTCCATAACTGGCCATAGTTGCCTTCTGCAGGCTTAGCACGAGAACCGTAGAGAAGCGTTTTGTCGACGGAAGAGTAGACAAAAATGACGTTTCTGTGTAGACAGTAGAACATTTTCGGTAGACAAGCAATTTCTATTCTACAGTTGAGTAGAAATATAAAGCATAATGCTAAGCCTGCAGGACGATATACAAATACAAATACATAAGTCAATCATGTTTCCTTACACTCTCTGTCCAATTTCTTGGCCTGTAGCGCGTAAAAGGTGAAGTCATCGGCGATGAGCACGGAGAAGAAAATGAGGATCGCCAGAATGATGCCGCACAACTTACGCTCCGTCACCAGCGAGTACTGGCCTCCTATGCTGGTATCCACCTAGAAAAATTGTGAAGAAATACTGTAACAACGACTGAACAATAGTAGATTGTGCCATAAGGGACCAAAATAATGTATTTAGGGCGAGAGCGATTGTTTGAATCCAGAGCGAAGCGAAGGATTCTAGAGTAGTATCCTCAGCGTAGCGAGGGATTCAAAGTACGTCGCTCGAGGTTAAATAATTTTGGTACCATGTGGCACACTCTGCTTTTCATCCCCCTCTCTATGAGAAAAATAAATAAGAGATGCTTTTAGTAGTGAGTAGTGACGAATGTTTATATTTACATAACCAAATTAATTACAAATTTATATTAATATTATATACGTTTTCGCAATTTTGGAACTTTATTGTAACTGTTTTGTTGGGAACAGAAAATGTCGTTGACTTATTTATCACTTGGGTATTCGTATTATCTTCAGACTCTATTAGAAGTTCCCGGGTAATTTTTATTTATTTGGTTGACCACGCGGCAGTCGCGTTTATTTGTTACCAGCCAGGATTTATCGAAGCGAATTGCGTTCAAACTTTTTAATTGAATAGTGTTCCAAATTCAAAAGTCATTTCATCACTGTTATTATGTGCGCCGGAATGACCCATTTTGCTCGCACTTATCGAGGAACCCTTCAGCTATTTTCGAATAGATGGGATGAAAATGAGTTTTTCAGTGTTGTGCCTTATTTACAGGTCAACTTATTCAGAGTATAGTAGAAGTAGAAACATTTATGGGATTGTGCCAATGAAACAACCACCAAGTTTATTAGCCGATTGGTGATTAGAGTTAACACTATTGTCATATTATTTTAAAACTATTTAACAGGTAGAACAGCGGAGCGTAGCATATAACTTTCAAACTTATTGCTAGCGTATAACTTTCAAGCTTTTAAAATGAACTTACCCTTTGACAAAATGATTCAGTTAAAATAAAAGCTTTGACTTTTTCTTGAGTCCTTTTTCGTTTTGTGATACTACAATTAATCCATGACGTGGCCCTTTACTTTAATTTCAGTTAAACTTCATTAGTATTCATGATCTACTTACGGAAGCGATATTCTCCATGAACTTCAACATGTTCCTCATCCTCCGGGGCGCCCCGTACACTCCGGCGCCGGCAGTGGCCACCACGACCAGCACGTCGCACGTCGACACCACCTGCGACATGCGTGAGGACATGCGTACTGATTGCTCCACGCCCACGTTGATCTCTGCCACCAGCCCGAACAGCGTGCATATTACTGGAAGGTAGGGAAGTAAAGACAATTATTATACAGGCTTTGTGTTAGTTATGGTTCCTAGCTACAAAAAAACCGGCCAAGTGCGTGTCAGACCACGCACAATGGAGGGTTCCGTAGTCGGAATGAATTTGAACTAACTTAACGCTGTAGTTGAAAAGAATGTTCTCCCATACATTCCAACTGCAAATGTAAGTTGTATTATATTATATTTGTACGCACAATATTGAGAGATTACCATGTTATTTTTAGACCATAGAGTTCCACCATAGGTTAGGACCATAGGTTTTCCTATAGTCTATAAGTATATAACAACTATCTGTACTTTTTTTTTTTTAGGTTCAGTACCTAGTTTCGGAGATAATGGGTAAATTTTCATCTATTTTCTTTAATAACTTTAAAACTAATTATTTTGAAATTTTACAAAAATTTATTTCAAATCCTCATAACAAGTCCTTTTATTTGATATGTCACACGCCGGTACACTAATTGCAAAAGGAAGACTCTCCCAAATCACACCATTTGTGGTGTGATTTGGGAGGTCACTTCGTCACACGTCAAATCGAAAACACTAACAAAAAACGGTCATAGATAAGTCGTATTTATGGCTCTCCGATTCATAATATAATGTTAAAATGTGACTCACCAAGCACTGTGACTAGAATGAAGCTGTACACACACATAGCACTCGATATGCTGACCGTGAACCCATTGCTCCGGGACTCGAAGCGCAGGGGGGCTAACCCGAAGAAACTTGAGATCTGGAAGTAGATTCGATAGTTTTAAATTGAATTTTGATGACAAAATGTTGACGATTCACGTTAAGGGTCCTGCTGGTCCTACTCAAACAACAACACCGTGTTTCAAATACTAAGGCTGCATCAATTGCAGGACATCATTCGTAGTAAATATACTATGCCGACCACACAGTACACGGGCGGTTGGGTCGTGGCCCCGACTCGACGGAGAATGGTGCAGTCGTCATTACCAGGGTGACACAGACTGCAAGAGCACTCATCCTAAGGCGCTGGCTCCACGAGCGAGAGAATCGCGGCGATATTATTGTCGTGCCACGTATTTCTATACACTCTCTATGGAACCGTCTCCACACGGCGATATTATCGCCGCGATGCGACGAGTGGCAATGAGCGCGCGAAACGTCATTACATCGTCGCTAGCCCGCCGCGACTAGCAGCGGGCCCGCCGCGCGCTCGCGACGAGCGCGCAGCGGGCGCGCTGTCAAACGCAGCGTCATTTCAGCGTTGCCTCTCACTTTCGCTCTCGTCTGGCATGTAACTGAATTCTTTCTTTCGCAACGCGTCGTCAAGGAAACGCGGCGATACCGTTACGAGTCGCCGCGGAAACGCTGCGATTCCGTTACGACTCGCGACGATACGCGGCGGAATTATCGCTCGTTCGTGGAGATTATCCGACGATATAAGGGCGGACTCGTCGCGATTCTCTCGCTCGTGGAGCCAGCGCCTTAGTGTGAAGGCATGTGCTCCACCGAAAACGCAGTGTCTGTGACGGTTTAGCCCTACCCCCGACTCGGTCGGCAGTGGTACAGTAATTACCAGGGCGACATAAGCTGCAAGAGATCTCACCCTAAGTATGAAGGCATGTGCTCCGCCGACCACGCAATGGGTTGGGCGGTTGGGTCGTGCCCCCGACTCAGTCGGGACTGGCGAGGTCGTAACTTCCTCCACCTTCGCTGACTCCACGCCTTTGAACAAGACATACAAAATATAAATAGATATATCTAAGAAGTCAAGACACCTCAGGAAAGGTTTAAATAGTTATATTTATCAGTCGTTATTCCTCAACACGGGCCTTTTTTCAACCGCTGCAAGAACGAAGAAAGGGATTTAGAGAGGAAATTTATTGTAATTTCATATTTAGCAAAAGCTGGCCCTAACAATCCTTTTGCAAATTTGCATTAACACAAAGCATTCTATCCCTTGCCAAAGCCCACTCACATTGATTTTGGAAGACTACTACTACTGCTATTTTTGCAACAAAATAACTGCTAGGATAAAAAATATATATGATTTAATGCTTATTTTTATAGGTCTACTAAAAAAGACGATTTGTGAAAAAAAAATCGGTTGAAAAATGGAAAAGTTCACGCTTTTGAAATTATTATACTATCCTTGTCACGCAAAACGACCATTGTACTGAATGGCGTGAAGTTACTCTGTCTACAATAGACTTTAAAACCCATACAACTTTAGCATTTTTTGAGATATTAAAACAATTTTTTTTTACTGTGGCTTGAGTTTGTTGTTGGTTTCGAAAAATCTAAAAAAATAAAAACAATCAAAAACCATATTGCTATACTTGGTACCTTTTCTACGAGGAATACTATGAGAAATGTTAGCAGAATTCATTATTAAAATGATCATTTATTGCAAGTATATTCAGTTCGATAAAACTTTTCAATTTAAATTCTGTAAAACACAACACCAACCAACCATTACAGTTCTTTGCAAATTCACAGAGCACTAAAAATATTATCCTTCATCAGGTCAAAATCTTTCATGTTCCGTATTAAGTATACTTTAAAACTAGATGGTAAAAAGGATCCCGTTTCTCTTCCTCGATTTAAAACCAACTAGATAAAGCTGCCCTGTCCGAGTGCCAACTCATTAAACTGCCCTATCTATCTTTACAACTGTCGATACTACAACTTTTTAATTATCTCTTGAAAACACTCCAGATGCTGGTAATGTAAAATTAATCATATTTCAAAAGATACAACTTGAATTGCATTTGTATCGCACTATGTACATTTAAGTATTCTGTTCCGTGTGGCGCCGGACGTAAATACAGTTATTCCATCCTATTTCTTCCCGTGGGTGTGGCAACAGGCGACTAAGGGACTTACTAGAAAATGGGCAGCAGCGTTCTCTATGCATTTTAACACCAAACTGCGATCTCCAACCCGTCTGCGGTTATGGCAACCCCCGCCCTCCTTTTGGGGGAGGCCTATGTCCAGCAGTGGACGTCTTTCGGCTGAAATGATGATGGTGATGATGATATTTATTCCGTGAGTTTTTGTTTATTTGATTATCTTTAGTATATGTGTCTTACTTACAGCTTGTTGCAGGATTACTAGGATTTACAAAAAAGAAATCCTCCAAGTCCTTTTTCAATAGGTTTGGGTCCTCTACCACATAATTACTGAGAAAGGCAGCTGACCATTCTACTTAACAAATATTTTAAATTCATTCTCTGGCAGCAGACAACGCACAACCCAAACCTAGAACTGGTAGCATGATTTTTTGCGCAAAAGTTCCTTTCATAACGAAAGTGAGCACTAAGGAAGGATTTTTGCAAATTCATCCCTTTTCTCGTAATTTTTGCCGATGGGAACAATAAATTCCTACAAAAAAGTACACTGGTATTTTCTCTCGCGCATCAAAGGACAAAAAATACCCCGGGTAGTCAAATCAAGCCCTGCAACTTACTTCGTCGGCAACTCAAACGTACGACCACGAGATTACTCAAATATCCCGCATAATCTCAAAATGTTTCACCGAGAGAATAAGTCATCAAAATTCATATATTGCTCGTAGGAGGCCATTTATCAATAAATCTAATAATATAGTATGACCATATGTGTCAGAAAAGCCGATAAAACATGACGCCATTGATAAAATTCGGATAACATCATAAAGTTTGCATAACAATATTTACATACAGGTTAGTCAGAAAAATATTATTGTATGTAGGCCCAATCGGTACACATTGTACTCAATCATGTATCTCGATCGAAAACTAGACATAATAGATATTTATAACATAAATCAACATTATACAAATTATATAAAGTTCCCACTGCCAGCTGGGACACAGGCCAGCTCTCTGTGACAGGTAGTGGACCGTAATACACCATGCGGGCCCAGGGCGGGTTGGTAAATATCACATGTCTTCGAATACAATGTTTTTTTTGGTCTAGGACATGCCGGTTTCCTCACAATGTTTTTTCTTCACCGTTTTGAGAGCAGAGAAAGTAAAGCGTCTGTCTGGGTTCGAACCCACGAGCTACCACTGGGTCACCACTGCTCACGTAACATGTGTCGTAAGTTCTAGAATACATATTCATTATTAAATAAAGTTTCGTTACAATTTGAGAAAACCAACTTTATCAATACTGGGAAATTCCTAATTGCAAACCCCAATACATGACCCCATCTGGGATTAAACTCGGGATCCAGTTCAGCAGTCGCGTTTGTGAGTACAACAAGGTACAGAAGAGTTTACTTATTATACTGGTCCTTTAACACGAGTTAATCCACGGGTTAAGCTTGTATGAGCATTATTAAAAACACGATGGTTTATCTGGAATATTGATATCTCTCAATATTTATAACTGCACTCACATTTCAGTATTAGTTATCATAAAGTTCAAACAACGAAAATGATTTATGAGTAGCAATATTTTTTCGTGCCGTGTGGTGTCTTTACATTTTTAACACCATGCTGCGATCGTCAACCCGCCTGCCAAGCGTGGCGATTATGGTAACCCCCCCCCAAAATGACAAGCACCAATAACAAAGGGTGTTCCCCCTAGTGACCGGCGGCTTATCTACCTTTGGCGACGGTATCGGTCAAGGCCACGGTTAGGCAAGGGGTGCTAAGAATCCCCGGAAGAAATCTGGTTACCACAACAGGGGCGACGGCTTCATACAACCCCATTCCTACCGGCTTCCCTTCGGAACACAGACTATCTGAGTTTACTATTACTAAATAATATAGTACATAGTCACATTACAGGTATTTAATACGTAAATCATAAGATAAAAAAAGCGTACCTAGGTACGTACGCGTTTTTAGAATAGACTATAGGTATCCTAAATCGCGAAATTTATATTTTCTGTTTTAACTAAAAATTCCGACAAATTTAGATGGCGTTAAATTAAGAAAAGTAAAGGACCGACAAACATTTTTGAGGTAATTTTGATGTTATCTTGAATTTATGTGAACTGAACAACTTTTTCTTCGGCTTCCCTCTAATGGAAGTTTTAGCTTCGCTACTGTACCACAATCACCGAAAACAGGACCTGGCAACATAACACGCACACACTCCGGACCGACGAGAAGATCATCGAACTCGAGGAAGAATTGAGCAGGTTACGATGGTGTATAGTAAGGTTATCTGAAGTCCGAAGAGAGGGTACGGGAGGGTACTCGATAATCTTCAAATCCAGGAACTTGCTCTGTTTCCGGGAGATCGACCAGCAGTCCCAATGTGGCGTCGGGTTTATCATCCATAAGTCCCTTGTGAGCAACGTGGTGAAGATCGAGAGAGCGTCGACCAGGTTGGCGTACCTTATACTCAGAATATCCTCAAGATATTCGCTGAAGGTCGTTACATGTTTACGCCCCGACCTCGTCACACCCCGACGATGAGGTGGAAACCATGTATAGGATATTTCCAGAGCCATGCATGGCTTTAAAACTCACTTCACCGTTGTCATGGGGGATTTCAACGCGAAACTGTCGGTCTATTCTATAAAAATTCTCACCTCATCTCATTCATGCTACGAGCATGAGCTACGAGAATTAGAGTTGGACGCTACGCACGCAATTGCTACGCAATTTAGAGTTGGACGTCGGAACCACCGTCCGAGGTAACCTACTGACCAGTTTTATGTAGACCACCAGACCAACGAAGTTCAATACAACCCCAGACTTGAGGAGGCCCGCAGAAGCGGGTCGGCACTAGCTGGGGATCGCGGAGTCGCACTAGGTCCCAAGATCACCGGTGCAAGTGTGGGAGTGGTTTTTAATCAGTAAGAGTCTGACAGAGCCTTCCGCCCGCCCCAGGGCGGCGGACATCCATGAGGATAATCAACCCCGTGACAAAAAAAAAGCTGTTCTTTACATGATCCCCTTTTGTTTACTTAAACGTAAACATATCTTTTTCGTTGACTGTACTAAACTGACGAATCTACGAATCTGGCGAACACTGGAAACTGTCGAACTGACGCGGTTGTCTAATACGCAAAACTGACCAATCAACGAAACTGGCGAATTAAATAAACTGACGAGTGAGGGAAACTGACCAGTGATACGCGGACTCGCTGAGACTATGGAGGTCCTCTGTCAGTACAATGCTCTATGATCTCAGTAGTGCTTCCAAAAGAGTGAGTCTTAGAATGAACATGGACAAGACAAAGGTCATGTCAAATGCCCATGTAATACCCACTCTCATGAAGATCGAAGACGATACACTCGATGTTGTGGACGACTATGTTCACCTAGGACAAACTGTCCAACTTCGAGGAAGAGGTCAATCGTCAAATCCGACTCGGCTGGGCAGCATTCGAGAAGCTTCGTAATATCTTCTCGTCCCACATTCCGCAGTGTCTCAAGACGAAAGCTTTTGACCAGTGATGACATTGGGCACTGAAACGTGGTCGCTCAAACTCCCTGTTAGAAGGCTATAAGTCACGCAAAGGGCAATGGAGAGGGCTATGCTTGGAATTTCCCTAAATGATCGCATCAGAAACGAAACGATCCGCAGGAGAATCAAGGTAACCGACATAGCCCGAAGAATTGCCAAACTTAAGTGACAATGGACATGACATTGGTCGCATAGCAAAACCAACCTAGACCCCCCTGGGGGGGTCCCCCTGACCCTGGACCTATAAGTAGTGGTTCCGGGTCTGGGTGTTTGTGTATGTGAATTGAAATGTTTGTAAACGCACCCACGATACAGGAGAAATTCCTAGTGTGGGGCAACGTTTTTAAAAAAAAAAAAAAAAAAACAGATGGCCGATGGTGCCGAAAAGTTCTGGAGTGGCGTCCGCGTACCGGAAGACGTAGTGTTGGAAGTGTCCCACAAGGTGGACTGATGACCTTATGAAGGCCGCAGGAATCCGCTGGATGCGAGAAGCACAGAACCGGTTGAAATGGCGGAGCTTGGGAGGCCTATGTCCAACAGTGGACGTTTTTCGGCTGAAATGATGATAAATGAATATTTATTTCGTTAATATTATATTCACTAAATACTTACTTGTACTTACTGAGGAGCTCGTGGCTAAGTAATAACTGCCGCACGAGTCGATCGATCAGGTTAAGCTACGCTTGCCACGGTTGGCCCGTGGATGGGTGACCATCTTTTCATACCAAGATTCCTCCGTGCCTCGGAAAGCAGGTTAAGCCGTTGGTCCCGGCTGTCAGTGGTAGATCTTTGACAGTTGTTACAGGTCGTCAGAAGCCCAAAAAGTCTGACAACCAGTCTTACCAAGAGATATCGTGTTACCCAGTAACTGGGTTGTGGAGGTCAGATAGGCAGTCGTTCCATGTAAAATACTGGTATTCAGCTGCATCCGGTTAGACTGGAAGCCGACCCTAACATCGTTGGGAAAATGCTAGGCAGATGATGACTTGTACTCACTACACACACAACATCACGCCTGTTTTCATCTCGCCAGTTATGTTTAAGTTCAATGTAATAGAGGCGAGTCTATTGCATTAACCTGATACTTCATAATCAGCAGATAAGTAATTCCCACTGCTGCCACATAAGCCTCTTCCAGAACGAGTGGGATGTAATCTACCACGCAGGCCCAATGCTGGTTAGTAAATGTCACATGTCTTCGAATTTTTGGTTCTAGGGCATGCCTGGTTCGCGTCATGTTCCGCTACTTGTATCCCGATTCGAGTAGCGGAACATGACGCGAATCAGTACAATTGAACTACTGCGGTTTCGCTGCTATGGTTGGAGAAGGACATAGGCTACTTTTCATCCTGGCTTGTAGACGAAGTCGCGGGCAACAGCTAGTCAATAAATACAGACAAAAAATAAAATATTTGTTAGGTATAGATCATCATTCTCCTGCCCTTATCCCAATTTATTAATGGTCGGCGCAACATATCCCTTTCTTTCATACTTCTCTATTAGTTGTCATCTCGGTAGACACTCCCTTTCTAGCCATAGCATCTTTCACACAGTCCACCCATCGTTTCTTTGGTCTTCCCCTGCTTTTATAGCTATCGACATCCATACTCATAACTTTCCTCACGACATTTTTCTCATTCCTCCGCATCTTAATTTTATATCTAATCTAATTTTATATATCATCATAATTTTATTATTAACGGGGACAATTAATTGGGAGCTAGACTTTAGAAATTCAAAGAAAAAAAAAGATTAAATAATACATACCAAATATCACCCTGCCGATTGGAGTTACGCCTAAAGCGTAATTATTTGGATATGTCCAATTAGAACGTATCATAATTATTTTATTCCGATAAACACACACACTTATAATTTTACTACTCACGTATTTAATATCAACTACTTTTGAAAAACAAAATTGACGTCCTCCTGTTTTTGCAGCACATATACATACCTAATTATTTCAAAAAAACATATAAAAACATTCTAATTGAATAAACAAGTGTTCTCAAAATGATACTTAACTCAATAATAAATATATTTATTGCTTCCACATGTGAACTTAGTGGTAGATTTTACAAAATTTATAATCATTGTGGACCCTGTCGGGCACAGCAAAATTAGGAGAAAGGAAGAGGGCTTTTATTTGAATACTAAGTTGTTACTTTCATTAAATCAAATAACAAACAAAATACTATAAGAATCCAAGGACCAAAAGATTATTTTTTACAAAACATTTGATTGATTGATTTAGCACTTTGTTTTTTTTTCACGTAAGTGCTACCGAACGAGCTTACCACGTGTAGGCACGAGTTGCACTGTATTATTTATTATTGATGGAATCCAAACTGTTTTCATGTCCCGTGAATCGTAGCAAGGAAATAATCATGGCAAAAGTATATAGCTTTCATGGCCGTACATTGTAAGAAACATTTAAAAACTGTTATTGGTCCGCAAAATACAAAAAGTATTTCTTATTTAATAAGAGTTCTGCTTTTTTGATATTTTTTTTTGTAATGAAAGGTCTGTGATCGTTAGTTTAGATTCACATGATGAAAAAGTTTTAACCAAGTACCATGCAAATATTCGCAAAGTTCTATTTTCGGTTACATTATTTATTTGCTAACATGTAAAAAACTGGTTAGCAGGCATGCATTAAAAATTCAAACAGTATTAAGACATGCACCCTGTAAGGACATCGCAATTTTTATACATCGAATTACTATTATATAAAAACCCAATGTCGAAAATTCAATATAAATATGGCCACGAATTCAACATCAATTTTGTGAAAGATTTCCTAGTGATGAACAAAAACATTGCTTATTTTAAAAACAAAAACTAAAATAATGCGGGAAAATGAGAACAATCAAACAATCTCCTACGAGGATTCAACACTAATGAAATAACGACATTGTCGAAGTTACAAAGTTTTTCCTAAGTGAAAACGGAATAAAAACAAAATTATTCTAACTATTTTCTAAGTATACACTTTCAAATCGGCGGCATACGAACAAAATTTTCATGACCAATAAAACTGTTATATTTTTAAAGATTACTGCAGGATAGGGAAATAATTAAGTTCATTTAATTTTACCATAGCAGCTACGAACAAGCTCTTTGCTACGGTGTGTCTACGAAATTATTTGATTACCCATTAGTAAGAAAATTAAATTTTCATAAACATATAATTCATCATCATCGTTTCAGCCGAAAGACGCCCACTGCTGGACATAGGACTTCCCCAAAAAACATGTACAGGTGTTATCTATTTTATTTTTTAAAAAGCTCGGAGGTATATGCGGTGCAGTTTTGTATTGTTGTTGAAAATAACAGGGTATTTTCACTTGTTTTTAAATCATCCTCTTAGAACTACGTGACTTAGGAAAACCTGCAACCGTTCTGAGCTTGCCAGTAGGCAGCCCGCCATGTAGAGGAGTAATTCCTGTACTTTTACACACGTTGTCTACATCTCTTTGTCTACTTTCCTGGCGCAGGTATGCTGGAAGAGATTTCTTTAGAAATAAGCATCACCTTTGTACATATTGTTCTGTTCCTTTCTTCTTGTCTGTTTATATGTCTGTACATAAACTGTTAAATAAATAAATAAACGTTCACATTCTAATCTCAGTCATTTTTTTTCAATAAAACCATTTTTGACAAGTTTTTGACAATGTCACTTACATAAGATTGCCACTGGTATTTGAACATTGTTTAAGTACGAGAAGTGGATTTTTGGTTATCTATATTTATTCCTGTTCCATAACTCCACTTTTCAACACAGTGCCATAATAACAAAACAGCTGTGTGTCGCTCCAAATGAGTGGAAATGATAGTTTAAATATTATTGTACCAATAAGTTGTTTATAATCTCTTTATCACCCTCGGCATGAACCAAACCTTTTTGACGTCAAAACAAGTTTGAACTTAACAGATATGTAGGTGTTCAAGGTAGGTAGGTGGTCAAGGCTCAAATGAAATTTAATGGAAAAAACATGTACGGAACTAGAAATTTGTATTGTTTTCTTGGTAACCTCGGTAAAGTGATTTATTTGTGCATTACTTTTCTATGAATTAATATTAATATTAATTAATATTCATTGGTTTTCTTTAGTCGTAATTTTATCGGTAATTGCAAGATAGCTTTCTAATATAACATAACACACGTAATATAAAATTACGCCTGCATTCCCCAAGGGGGGGAGGACGCCAAAGAAAAGATGAATGGATTGTGTGAGGAATGATATTGTAGCTCGTCGGCATATTAAATATCTTTAGTCTTAGGCAATGTATAATGTAGCTCGTAAGTTAATTCTAAGTTCTCTCAACCTCTGTTTACAACACCAGTCGTTCAGTTACCCTTCAACCGAGAACACGCTCTTTCATTTGCCGAACCTTTTGATCACTCATACTATCAAAAGCTGTCAGGGGAGAATGTAAGAAGAAGGAAACGTGTTGCGCCGAGCCTAAGTAACAATGAAGATTATGAAGAGACCGTGACCTCTGAGTTTGTTTCGGCCTTTCTTCTCAGAGTAGTCAGATAGGAAACGCAAAAATATGATTGACGTTTAAAAGTGTTTATACAAACCTACTTACAAGTGCAGGTGATGATGATTCTCCGAAGGATAAGGCAGAGGTGTAGGTACACCCGCATTTCACCAGTTATGTTTAAGTCCCATGTTATAGGGGGCCAGCCTAATAACTTTCGTGATAATTGAATTGATTATTTCAAGGGTTTACAAACAGTATCCTTTGGGTTTAAGGTGGTACTCTCATGTTAATGAACCGCTCCATAAACCTTTCAGTCCGGAACCATGACATGCTCCTTGGCGGCAGAAATATGTATCTCTGTCCCTAAACGAAAATGTTTGCTATCTTGGCAACAATGGCATACCATAAACTATTACTGCCAGTAACTCATAAAACCTCACTAACCGATAGCACACATATCTGTAAACATATTCAGAAACACTTGTTTTTAAAGTAAATCACAGCAGATTTACACCTCGACATTTTGAACAATAATACAACTGACCTTTCGTCCACATAGCAAATGCTGTAAGCTAGCAGATATTGGTAAGAAAAATACGAAGACGGCTGTTGGTGTCAACGACATGGCAGTCTAAACTAATGCTGGTCTGTAAACAGGACGGTAACTGACGTCTGTTTGCTATGATAACAGGGTTTCACGAAATTTTATTATTTCTGTAGACTATTTTTTGGACAGGGTGTAAAAATAAATAAATAATATCATGTCATGTCTATTGTCTGATGAAGAGGAATTAAAGAAAAATGGTGTAGTTTGTACTTATAATTTGGTTACATTTGCCGGTGACAGTCAGTATTTGGTCCTTTGTAATAGATTCCGGCAGCCACGTTTGAGGCTAAAAGACCTTTTTTTATTTTTATTTGTTGAATCAATGAGTGATAAATAGCAGTTACACTGTATATTACTGCACCAGGATGCGGTAAGTACATTATATTATTATGTAGGTTTTTTAATACTTTATAATATTTACATAATTAGTCTTAAAATAATAATATCCGCACCGCTTTATCTCGTCTATGTTGACGTCGTGGTGGGGCTTGCGCGCTCCGAACTCTAGATCTTTACCGGTAGAGTTTACTTTGCCGGAACAAGTCTAGGGTAAGGAGCCAGACCAAGAGAGATACAGAAACTCACAGAGCAACACGTGGCGCGCTGTTGGGCACTAGCGACCCCACGGACCCTATCTCTGGGCGAAGTCTTGTTCCTCATCTTTGGCAACGATGAATAGAGCTCCCACCTCATGCTTGCCTTTATTGACCGGCTTGAGTGGAGATTCGCAAGAGCAAACGTGCTCGGAAAAATTACGTTTTCTAGTATGTACTGTTAGGGATCTTAACCATCATCCAGGCTCTGGAATTGATCATTGATCTGATAGCCGTGGAATACCTCTCCACTCCTCAAACACCTCAGGAAGTGTTGCCCCCTTATCGCTACGTCACTATGTGCTAACGACCGTTTTCGGGGGCCCAATATTGAGTATGCAAGTCACCCCCTGCCATTTTATCCTTGTATAACATAACATTGATCAGGCAGGGGACATTGTCCTTCCATAGTTCTAGGTAACCAATCCACTATAGCCACCCAAATCCATAGCCTACTAAAATTTATTTCCATATCCTGCAATAGTCGTACACCAACTGGAGGTTGTCCTTGGATGTACTTGCATAGTGTTGAGGCTGCCTCGCTTCTGCAGCGCCTCGGGCATGTTTGCGGAAGCGCGCACCGACTGTTTTCACGCCACCATGCGCAAGCGGTGCGTGTCCTTAGTGCGCAGGGTGCGGGCCAGCTCCAATACTGTCCTAATTATGATTGCTGAGCGTTCTGACTGCCCCTGCATACGATAATGCTGTAACAGACATGTATTTGTATAGCCACTTAATCTGTTTTTTTTTCTTTAAATTTAATTTTGTGATCCAAATTTGACATTTTATTTTATTTTTAATTTAAATTCTATGACATTATATTTCTGTCTACTCATTCGTTTATTTTAATTGCGTTTGACATTTAATTTTTATTTTTATTCTGAGACCTTTTTATTTTGTACCTACCGGCTACCTAACCTACCTGTTCGTTTATTTTAATTGTATTGACATTTTTTTCTATTCTGTTGCAGTATTGGAAATTTTATTTTATTTTATCTTGTGGAATATGGGTTTTGCCTGAATTAAATGGTTTTTTATTATTATTATTTATAGTGCAATAGAATAGAATATTTATTTGCCAGAAACTTGGTATGTTTACAAAAGGTGTTCGTATCATTACATAGTGCTACATAATATCTCACCGTTTTAACGGAATGCAAATCCATTTACAATTATTATTACATACAATCATTGAAGTGCATTAATTTTTAGTTTACATTATATTAATATTCAAATTTTAATAATTTTCAATTATTATAATATAACAACTACACGCTTCTATTTTTGCTGTAGTTGAATAAAACAATAAGTTTAACATAAGTAATTATTTTTATTTTTTTTGATGCCAGATCAAGAGAAAAGAATTACAGGGACATTTTCCAAAAAACTCGTGTTTTGAATAAAAACATTCCTGCAACAGCCACTTTCGTAGTGCTAAATTTTTTTTTGGAAGGTTTTAGGTATGCATAGGGATAACCATCGGTTGGTGCCACATTTTATTAAAAAACGTCTAACGGGCCTCTGCAAGTTGGCTTTGGCACCTCGTACGCCTTCCAAAAGTCCGAGACCGTCCCCCGGTCCCGAGATATGTCAAAGACAAAATAATAATATGTACAAGTATATAAATAAAAAAGTTTTTACAAAATAAAATAACCGACTTCCAAAAAAACACTACAAAGTGAAAAATAACTTTAATTTTGGAAGTCGGTGTCTTTGGATCTGTATTTTAGTTTTATGCCACCGACTTCCGAAATTAAAGTTATTTTTCACTTTGTTGTGTTTTTTTGGAAGTCGGTTATTTTTTTTTGTAAAAAGTTTTTTTATTTTTCACGTTTTAGTACCGAAAAAGAATTTTCCAAATCGGTTCGTAAATGACGGAGTTATGCGCGAACAAAAAACGCAATGTAAACGAAAAGATCGTTAATGTAGACAATGTAGATACATTTTTAGATGTTTGTTGATTTTTCTAAAACCGCTTGTCCGATTTCGATAAAATTTTCATGGGACCATTTGGGAAGTATACCCTTTCCAACAAAAAAACAATTTTTCAAATCGGTTGGCAAGCGACGGAGTTATGCGTGAACAAACAGAAAAAAACAAACATCCGAATTGAGATCCTCCTCCTTTTTTAGAAGTCGGTTAAAAAACCGGCCAAGTGCAAGTCAAACTCGCGCACGAAATAAAAACGGCAAAAAAAATACGTTTGTTGTATGGGAGCCCCCCTTAAATATTTGTTTTATTTTAATTTAATTATTTATTTTAAAGTGAATATACAACTAAATATTATGTGAATATTTCAAGCGTCTACCTGTTGCCGTTATCAATATCGAGCAAAAAAATTACGTTTGTTGTATGGGAGCCACTTAAATATTTATTTTATTCTGTTTTTTGGTATTTTTGTTGTTATAGCGGCAACAGAAATACATCATCTGTGAAAATTTCAACTGTCTAACTATCACGGTTCATGAGATACAGCCTGGTGGCAGACGGACAGACAGACGGCGGCGGCGGAGCCTTAGTAATAGGGTTCCCGTTTTACCCTTTGGGTACGGAACCCTAAAAAGGAAAGGGAAAGAATCATTATAGGGCATCAAAAAATTCGTCCGCATCGCTGTCAACAGGAAAAGTAACCAAAAGGCTGGCAGCGTTATGTAGGTATATTAAATTATACTTTATAACATCAGTGTTCAATCACGGGTCAATCAGTACTCTTTTTAAGGGCGTGAATCCATTGAATAATTAACGAGGCAATTTATTACCAAAACAAAACACTACCATTTGTCACTCGTGTCTAGTTTATTTATCGTCGCAACACTGATACACCTACGTTAATAATTAGAATTAATGAGGTGACGTATTGTGCCGTCGAATAAGAGGTCGTCGACCACGACCATGATCACAGCGACCAACATTTTATCAATATAATGTCGGTCGCTGCCTGCAGCCATGGTCGCGATCGTTGGCGCTAAGGGGGCCAAGTCTGCTATTTCCAATGATTGGTCATTATGACGACCATACCAAGGCAACGCCATGACCATTGTGCCAATAGTTTGTAACCTCCTAAATTCATAATGGCGTGACAGTGGTCCATAGGGAAGTCAAAATAATAGGAGCTTGTCAGTACGAGATTACCAAATACAGACAATTTTTCCAATGGAGTATCAGTGGCACGTCATTGGAAAATCATAAAGACGCCTTTCAATTAGGAGATTAGCGAAAATATCAAACTCTACAATTACGGTACCAATGATCGGCCATTCTGACACAACTGTGTTAGCAGACTTGGCCCCCAGTGCGCGAGATGCTAAGTGTATCCGTGGCGGCCACTTCCTTGAGATATGAAAGATGACTATGACTTAGTAGTGGTCACGATTTGTAGCTGAAAGTTTAGCAACGGCTTTTAGAATCATAGTGGCCGTTGTCCAGTTTGCACAAGCTGGTAGTTCTCTCAGGTGGGGCTGGACCGAATAGCATTGCAAAACAGCACGATACATTTCTGATAACGGGTTTTTATTACACACTTCAAAGGAACCAGCCACCAACCGTGCAATGAATAGCTTAGATACATTTATTAAAATGTCGACAGTCACTGTCGTTGACTATATCCGTATTGGCATCATTAAAAGAAAGAAAGAAAGAAAATTTATTTATTCTGCACAAACAAAACGCACAGTACAACAAAATAACACAGTCAAAATACACACATACAAAGTAGCCAAAAGCCTCGTATCCAATACGCTAAACATTTTGACAATCTTGTCCATTGGTTGATGTCAGGGACCAAAGATAATTTACAAAGTGTTTACTAGTCTATAATCTACTCTCATTCATGTTTGCTTTGCGATCGATCTGGATACATTCATCCGCGAAATGAATCAAACATCTAACTGAAACGAATTATAGATTAATTGTAGATTATTGGTGCGGACTTGATACTAGGGTGATAGAAATTCGAGGTGGTGTCTTTGAATACAGTCCCCCTTTTATTTATGTAAGCGAGAATCTTCTTCGTTTATCGCTTAATCGCTTTCAACTGGGAGCAGTGGTAGCCCAGTGGTAACATCCCCGACTTATGCGTAGGTCGTGGGTTCGAAACCAGGCAGGCGCTTTGCTTTGTGTAAATAATTTCATAACCACTGCTCTCAAAACGGTGAAGGAAAACATCGTGAAGAAACTGACATGTCCTAGAAAATTACGACAAACCTGCAATGGAACAACCTGCGTGTTAGATTACAGCCCACTCCCTCTCGAAGAGAGAGTGTGTCTCAGCAGTGGGCTGATTATGCTTTCGAGTGTGGTTGCACCAATAACATTAGATTTGTCTGATTAAAGCTCAGAATTTCAAAATATTATTTCAAATCCGTGAAGAGTAACAGAGAAGTATGGAAGAAACAGACATATTGCGCCGACCCCAAATAAATTGAGATAATAGCAGGAGAATGATGGTGGTGATGATGTTAAAGTCAGTCCGACCATCTGTTTAACACGCTCTCTTTGAGTTGGTTCTAGTGTAATATGTTGTGGTAGCTGGTCCGAAAACTAAAAGTGGTTCTTAGGTAACAAAGAAGAATAAAGAAAGAAAATACATTTATATAGCACAGACTAAAAGGCACACAATATAGTAAAAATCTGATTTAAAAAAAAACGAGCCATCCTTACACAGTAGTCGCACATAATGTAACATAACATAATCATTATTTTTTGCCAAAAAAATAACAACCAACAACAAATTTTACACAAGAACTTATTTATAAGAATCTAAAAGATTAGTTATCCAATTTCCGTTCCTCAGTGCACAATAATAAATTCACGGTTGTTAAGAAACCGATTCACCCTGGCGTACTAGTTATAAACTGTATTACGGTAATATGTAGCTGAGCAACGACAGAAATTACCTCCTAATTCCATTCTATTATAAAGTACTTACTAATTCCATGCTCAAGCTGTCACTTCCTGTTGCACACTTTCGTCCCTTTTCACGAAATCACTCCCACAGAAAGCGAGAGGAAAGATGACATCAAAAAAGTAAGTGCGATGTAAGAAATTTGCAGGAAAGTGTACCTCACGGCTGCGCCAATAAGGCTCAGTTCAGCAAAAATGCCAGACGACTATTGCCTGACGCTGGTTTTCAACTGGACCTGAGTAGAGATGAATTTCGATAACATGGCTCGCCCCTCCAAATTACTGTTTCAATGTGTGTAGTCACATCCTTACGAAAGAGTTTGTATGTAGTTGTAAGTACTCATAATATCTCACTTATTACCAGTTTTATTGGTCAACTAATCATAACTAGCCGATCGCGCAAGACAACGCACGTGTCGTTTTCTTATAGTACGTCAGTGCAGCGCCATACTAATAATGAGCGATTAAAGTCGCCACTAGTCGAGCAACTTGATTTGTTTTTGTTTGACGACCGTCTCATTACGCACACATGCGTACAAATACTTTCAAACGTTTTGAATTTTGGAGGGGCGGGTTATATTATCTTAATCTCTACGCAGTTCTTTAACAAAAGTCAAAAAGCTACCTACCACTTAAACAATATAGAAACGATTGACGTGGTAATCGGATTCACATTACGATCCATCGAATTTACGCGTCGCTGTTGCCACTCAATTTTTAACCCTATTTTTCTGTCATAAACTTATTATTATTATTATTACATAAACAAAAGTTAATTAAAAATCAAAAACCCGACTGCGTAAAAAGTGAACTAAAAATTAAAAAAAGTTTGAATCATCTCAGGCAGTCGGAGGCAATAGGTCGTTATTGTTAAAAAGATGCATGAGATGTTTAGAACTATGTTTTTTTAATTTTTAATTAATTTTTTACGCAGTCGGGTTTTTGATTTTTAATTAACTTTTTTTATTTTACACTTTCTAGTTACGATTATAAGACGGTAAATTAGGTTATTTACTCACTTATAATCAGGTGATAACGGCCTCTTACTCACTCACTCCAAAAGTTTGGGATAGTTTTTTTTATCATTTCTCATTTAAATTACCTTTAGACATATAACTTGTGTATATTTTTGTAATCACCTATTAAAACCCTTCATTTTGATACCCCACTCGATAAAGGTTATCGAGTGGGGTATCAAAATGAAGGGTTTTTTTGTTGAAAAAAACACCTTTTAGCGCCACAAATCCGCTATTTTGATTTTTAATAATTTTAACATATCCTATGACACTCGCGCAATAAAGACGAATCTAACGACATGTCATTCATCAACATCGGTTCAGCCGTTTAGTAGTTACAAGGGAACATAGGGACGGACATACATACACGCTCCTTTTTTGGCTTCGCCGCAGTCGGGTAATTAAATTTGAAGTGTGACTAGTGACGTTAGTGCTGTTGGACAAAATTCTATGACAGTACCTTTTTAGTAAATATTGACTTTTATTGTACAAATTGTCACCTTAGAGTGAAAACCTCGGGAATGTAATTTTGGCCATTTTTATTTTATTACATTTTTGGAAAGAAAACCTCGCAACGCACGCCCTAGTTTCACAAAAAAAAGTTAAGTAACTTGTAACGCCATCTATGCCGAGTTTGAAAAACTCGCAAACGAACATACGAGGTTTTCAATTTACCAGCACTTAGAATTTTTAAATAATAATTATGTTTAGGACTTTTTTGATGATTATTTGCCATACATTTCAAGTGTTACTTATTATTATAAGTTATAGTTAAGTAAGGCAACGAAATAAAACGGATTAAAAGAAGTATATCAATTTTTATTCTATAATGTATCATTGATAAACTTGTAACCGCTACCAGCAAACCATGTGATTTTTAAGAAAAGCTCTCAAGTAGCACTTTACGCTTTTACGATAATAAAATCAAATAAATATCTTATGCAACAGAAAATGTATCCAAATTGCAAAATAAAAGACACATATTTGAAGAAACTGTGGTAATAACATTTTACAGCACGCAGTTTTGTCTTCCTCCTGAAAAGTTACGTATTTTACACTTACGAGGTTTTCACTCTAAGGTGACGAAATGTGGGAGTATTACGTGTTAATTTTATAAAGGAAAGTTTCCATTCATATCAGTCATCGCTCCGTAGACTTTCCTGATTGTGCTTTTCAACGAATCACTTGACAGCATAATAATCTAAAGGTTATGAAAGAATCACGGCGCACGATTGCGAGAATATCAGAAAAAAGACATTTAACAACCTCAATGTGTTAAATGTTTTGATAATATTATTTTTACCATCCGATTCAAATGTTAACCAGTCTGACAGCCCAGGGTGAACTGTTGGGCTATTCAAAACCTAAAGTTGACAGGAACACAAATACACATTCAAATTATCCTTTTTCTCGATATCCTCGGTAGTATTTCAAAAGCTTCTGGTTTTTGGGGTTCCGTACCTGAAAAGGAAAAAATGGAACCCTTTTAGGATCACTTCGTTGCCCGTCTGTCTGTCTGTCCATCTGTATGTCTGTCTATCTGTCTGTCTGTCAGTCTGTTAACACCCTTTTTATCAGGAACGCTTGGAGGTATCAAGTTGAAATTAATATCAAATACTTCGGTCAACGGTCCTTTGGAGCTCTAAAAAAATATCCTTTTTCTCGATATCCTCGGTAGTATTTCAAAAGCTTCTGGTTTTTGGGGTTCCGTACCTGAAAAGGAAAAAATGGAATCCTTTTAGGATCACTTCGTTGTCCGTCTGTCTGTCTGTCCATCTGTATGTCTGTCAATCTGTCTGTCTGTCAGTCTGTTAACACCCTTTTTATCAGGAACGTTTGGAGGTGTCAAGTTGAAATTAATATCAAATACTTCGGTCAACGGTCCTTTGGAGCTCTAAAAAATTAAGCTTCTAAGTCAACGCAATAAAAAATACGGCGATTTGTGCGACATATTTTGATACTCGCAAATAAATCAAAACATATAAGGGTACTTCCCGTTAACCTAGACACATAAAATTTGGCAAGAAGCAGGGTCTCACAGCACAAGTAAAGGAAAACGTCCAAAAATCGTTAATTTGTATTTGCAGTTGGAAAATTTACCGACTTCGACTTCATCAACATTTCAGCCGAAAGACGTCCACTGCTGGACATAGGCCTCCCACAAGGGGGTTTGCCATTATCGCCACGCTTGACAGGCGGGTTGGCGATTACAGTATGATTTTAAAATGCATAGAGAACGCTGCTGCCCATTCTCTAGTAAGTCTAGTCGCCTTCTACGACACCCGCGGAAATAAATAGGATGGTGCTATTCTTTACGTCCGGCACCACACGGCACTTCGGACTTCGACCATTCGTTTATTTATTCAAGTTATAGGCACCAAAACCAAGTCAACTTAAATAATTAAATCGTTCTCGAGTTTTAAACACGGATAAACAGAGAGACATAGAAGGCAGAAGATTTCTAGCTTTACAATTTCACACTTTTTGGAAAATCAATGAATCCAGGAACTGTCAAAATGCTGCTCTGCATCTGTTTATTCAGAGAAACAGTCATAAAATCATCGGTAAACGAAGTAAGTACGCCATCGATTCTCATAGATAAACAAACAGAGTACTAGGGTTTCATAATGTAAACAGAATCTTAAAGTTTGTAATACGTACCAACAGTACTGACATACATACGTGTTTGTATCCATAACATTGCGAATATCTTCGTTCACAAATCACAGTTTATTTAAGACACTTCATCGTAACGGTCTTTCTTTAAGAAAGACTTATTACAAACGCAACAATCATAATGAAATGTTTAAATTAAATTAATTATTTTTCTTGAGGCTCGATTTGCATTGTTCGTAAACCTGACACTGCGTCTTTTAAATGCATTATGTTTATAAGAATCTACTAACTTGCACATTATAATAGTATTACTAAAGAATAAGCACATCTACTCCAGAACAAGAACCATCAAAGCCATAGATAAAAAACCTGGTCTTTATGCCCTGAAACCTTTTCCCACTGTACAAAATCATGAACTAAAAAAATCTAGCATGTAGGTATCTATTCTTGATACAATAACCCACTTATTTGTTGACGTGTCCAAAGCAATTAAAATAGCTATTATTTCGCCATCAATCCATTGTAAACAGTATTTATAAAGTTTGTAATAAATAATATCGTAATCATGTGCATGCTTGCATGCCAACATTTTGTTTGGAAACAAATTATATAAGCACTCGTTTGGTTTAAAAATTTGTTTGCAAAAACACCTCATACACATACATAATTATATTTATGTTTGTCTATACCTATGCCTTTTTAGTATTCGAATCAGACAAAGAGCTACCTAGGTCAATTTCCATAATTACTAAGTACTCCTAAAAACGAAAGTTTATTTTCTATGGAGTGCTCTAAACTGCTTTATAGTCACATATCTGCAAAACATTGCCAAAACATTTATCCAGGGCCTCTGAAGGAACACGGTGGGTTTTAGTCAGTAAAAGTCTGACACTCCCTCCCGCTCCACCCAGAGCGGGAGAAGTTATTTGATAATTTCCCACCCAAAAAAAAAAAAAAAAAAGGGCCAGAACATCCATTTAGGCAGTGTAGGCAACAACCTAGGGGCCCCACATCAGTTAGGATCCCCGCGCACCGAGAAAAAAAAATGAAAATGTTGAATAGAGTGAAATTTTAATTTGAATATTTGTATCCTCAATGAAAATATTATTGCCATGTTTGTTTATATATTACTTTCAAACTTTTAATTGTCAAATTTCAAATGATATAGAATGATTTTCGACGTTGTGCTCAGAGGAAAAGAGAAGTTAATTAATTAAACTTATTTGCCTGTGCAAGACATGCTGTATACAGAATTGTCGCGGCGACCAGAAGCTTATCGGAAAATTAATTCTCTGTTTGGATTTCTAACGAAAGTCCAACGATGAAATTAAAGAGGCTTGTACTAAGTTTAGTAAACATTATTCCGAGGACATTGAGCCTGAGTTTATTGACGAGATGGTGCATGATGGTGCTTCTTACAATTAGTGAATGCGGGGAAAGATAAAATTGTACCTGCCGAGGAATCGTCTAAATAGAGTTTTGATAATATGACACAATGAAATTTCCCGAATGTAATGATAGCATTGCAAATATATAGAAGTCTGATGACATCAAACGTTACGGGTGCACGTAACTTTTCGAAATTAAAACTAACAAAAAATGTCTTCGTTCATCAATGTCTCAGAACCGTTTAAATTCATTGGCGATAATGGCGATTGATAATTATATATTGGAAAAGTCAACTTTCCAGATGTTTTAAACGATTTTGTATCTAAAAAGTTAGAAGAGTTAATATTTGAACATATTATTGTACTTTACAAAACACCAACCACTCGAAATTGTTTTGTATTTTAATGTATAATTTAATAAAAAAAATACTATTTTGAATACTTTCCTTTCATTTGTTTTATTGTTTAGGGTGATGGCATACCTTCGTAATGTAGTAAAAAAATTGCGTAATTATGAATATAATTGCATTGTGGTAGAAATTTTAGGAAGTTACATGAGAGTAAAGCGATTCTCGGGCCCCCCGAGAATCTCATTGCCTAAGCGACATGGTTAATCCGGCCCTGCATAACACAATACAATTTGTTCCCCACGGGAATGCGATTGTGCTCTAATCGAGTTTGCTTGTATCTCACTCTACCTATTTCCACTCACTTCTAAGTCTCTTCCTGGGATTTATAGTCGATTATAATCCATCGAACAACAAAACATAAAGGAAATTTCTGTCAACTTCTGATAAACGCTCTCAGTAGCGTGCGTTGAACGAAGCGTCATGTTTTAAAATTATATACTTAGAACTAAATCTATTCTATACATATGATAAAATCGTAGCTAAGTCAAAACTGTATATTGAATATTTTTGATAAAAAATAATTGCTACGAGTATTGGGGTCGATTCTAATGCCGAAAAGGATTTTGATTTTGATGACAAAAGATGTTACTTATGAAATTCAGTGCGAAGACAGATTCTGCCATGCACTGATGGCATGAAAATATTTAATGGATGTTAGTCAGTTAAACAGTAACATACAATTATAGACAAATTAATAAAAAGATTAGGTATTAAAATCGAGTCTGTCAGGCCCCATTCGCTCTCAATGAGAGTCACCTGTCATGAAGCTGTGCCCCCCGAACCCGAATCAGTTTACACAAAGACCCTTGATGGTCTTCTGTTGTTTCTATGTGATGTTGTTGTATTGCCGATTCTAATGATTATAATTCTGTAAAGCCATATTTGTTACGGCCGCGAATCATATTTAGATCAACATACAACCTGTTACTGACCTGCAAATTGCAAAAAACGTAATAAAATTTGAATTTCGCGGGCTACCTTAGCGCATCCCCCTTATGTCAATCCAATACTTTTTTTGACAGGTTTTGACTTTTCCATCACCGTTATCGTTGATAGAATGTCAGCTTGGTTAGGTCCCCTGATACTGACCTAAACCTCAATTTTCAACTTTAAGAGCCTCTTAGATTTTTGCTGATTGGGGATAGGAGAGTCATTATAAACCGACAGCTCTCATATCAAATCCCATTTTTAAAGACTTTGAAAAACAAGTGACGATCCTTGACTATTGTTCTTATTATTTTCTTGAGACGTGAGATAAACGAGAAAAGATTTAAGAAGTGGTTAAAAGATTAGACAGTGACTAACGAATAACGACAAGGTGTGTTTTCTAGTGGAAAGGATCGCCACGTGGAAACTTTGTAACTTTAAATGCTAATCAAGCTGACTTCGAATTAGGTAGCAATATTTCAGGCGGTGAAATTTCATACTTCTTATCTTTCAATAAACGGCGCAGTTCGAAAAACTTTACAATTAATATCTGTTGTTATTACTGATATTATTTTATATTGACATTTAACATTCTCATTGATTTCAGTACACTGTATTTATAATATTATATATCAGGATTTTTATTTCACCTTGTACAAATTAATAAGTAATAATGACAATCTGCGGTTTACTAAGTCAACCAGTCTTACCAAGGGGTATCGTATTACCCAGTTACTGGGTTGTGGAGGTCAGATAGGCAGTCGATCCATGTAAAATACTGGTATTCAGCTGCATCCGGATAGACTGGAAGCCGATCCCAGCATAGCTGGGAAAAGGCTAGGCAGATTAATTGAACGTCAATCTACGGTTTAATACTAAAATACAAAACTTACCCAATGAAAATTTGAGAAAACGTTGGCTTTTTTGTCATTTCAGAGTGAAAACAGACAGTAGAAAATGTATGGATTTTTTCATATTTTCACTGACTGACATTGTATAGTCAAATGGTGCGGTTTTACAAAAAACAAGTAAACAACTCGTAGATCAAAGTGCCAATAAACGTAAACAACACGAATTGTAATCGAATATTTGCAGTTAAAATTATCAGTGTTAGTATCAGAAAAGCATTTAATATCCATTAAGGCCCGCAGTATTCGACATTTGATAACATAAACATTGTGTCTGTCTTCGCGATTCTATGAACAAGTAAGTATAAATATATTTGAATAAAAAAATAAAAGCTCTTTCTATTTTTTATAAGTTAATGATAAAACTTTTGTTATAGGTTAATGATAAAATCGATTTAATGTTTGGTAAAAGTTAATAATTCCGTTAAAGTTAATAATTACGTATTTAAATGACAAATTATCATTCCATCGTTTTAGGGTTCCGTCCCTCTAAAGGAAAAACGGAACCCTTCTAGGTTTACTCGTGTCCGTGTCTGTTTGTCCATCTGTCACAACAAATTTGCTCCGAATCTACTGGACCAATTAAGTTGAAATTTGGTACACATATGAATTTCTGTGACCCAAACACGAACGTGAAACATAAATTAATTAATTTTTGAATATGGCGGTCACATTTGGCGGGAAAATTTTAAATAAAGTATTGCTATCTGAACCGTGTGACACATCAAATGAAAGGAATTGTTATGAGGATATCAAACATATTTTTTGAATAATTTTGAAATAATCAGTTTTAAAGTTAAGAGCGTATACTCCGTACGGCATTTCATACAAACTTTCAAGCCCTTGTTTTTCGAAATTACTGAACCGATTTTAATAAAACTTCATACACATAAGCAGGATACAAAGGTCTAAAAAGTTAGCTAAGAACATTTTCGAAATGTCTTATTTAAAAACAGATAACTGGAAATCTGTTTCTATGGAAAATTTAAAATCGGTCTAATTTGGCTGTAACACTATTTTTCGAAAATGTTCTTAACTAACTTTTTTGGCATTTATAAGCTGTTTATGCGTATTAAGTTGCATTAACATCGGTTCAGTCATTTCGAAAAACAAGGGCTTGAAAGTTTGTATGAAATGCCGTACGGAGTATACGATCTTAGTAAAAATTGACCTTTATCTCTGAAGCAGTGAGCCTAAAATGTAAATTTGTAAAAGACAAATTATTTATTTCAAATAGGCACATAAAATGTATTTTTGTACGTCAACATTTACAAAAAAAATAGAATGGATTCTAGTTGCCCGTTCCAAAACCTTATTTCGTATGGAGAAGAATGGGCAAGAAACTCCACCGTTACTCTTTTAAGAACAAGAAGATAATTAGAACTATAAGAAGTCTATGCCAGCCACTCTTCCCAATGGGCTCGCTGCGCTGGCTAGTTCGTTAAACTGCCGTATGTGTATGATGACGTTCGGTGATGCGATGGTTCAAATCCAAGTCGAAACAATGAACTCTTTTCCTGCCAGGGTTGCGAGTTTGTCCGAAAGGGATATCGTGGCCCTGGCACGCAAATTCCCACCAAAAAAAAAAAAAAAAAAGCCACTCTTCCCAAGGGGTATCGTATTACCCAGTAACTGGGTTGTTGAGGTCAGATAGGTAGTCGCTCCATGTAAAATAATGGTATTCCGCTGCATTTGGTTAGACTGGAAGCCGACCCCAACATAGTTGGGAAAAGGCTAGGCTGATAAGAAGTCTATGGTCTTAAAATAACATGATAAATCACTCAATATTGTGCGTACAAACTTACATTTGCAGTTGGAATGTACATTTTAAACTACAATGTGTTAAGTTTGTTCTTGGAATAAATACATCCCAACTACGGAACCCTTCGTGGTCCGACACGCACTTGACCGGTTTTTTAAAGTACAATTTTTTGTTGAACTTAAAAATGAAAATAATTACATACCCATCGATGACAAACCACTGAGCTCAAATAACTTTTTCACCCATTTACATGCTAAACGACTAAATGAAATAAAGAATTTGATTTGATTTGATTAAACAACACCATGCTTTGGCAAAACTCTGTAAAACTTGTAACAACCGTGTAAAATATCGAAACCAAAGTACCAGGGTCCCAGAAACGCGTGGAGATGTTGGGCGGGCGGGGCGAGGACTAAATCGAATCATGGCTTCAGAGCCAGCCCGTTCGGTGGGTAACGCTGTGATTATTTCTACAAAAACTCTTTACATTACCGACGATGTTAACTTTCGTTTTGTAATCGCGATGGAAAAACTGCAATGAAAGTAAGTATGTCTTAGAATGTCTTATTGTATTGTCTTACTTACCTTGAGTATGAGAATCAAGAGTTATTAGAGTCAGTTTTGGCACGTGCAGTTTAGTTGATGTGAACCATGGAATGGAGGTAACAGTTTACTTCTTTATAATGTAAATAGTACTGTATGCGATAAGTCGAGTCATATGTCGGATTTAGATAGCTTGATTTGTATCGATACGATGCAGTAGGTATAGAAATCAAATCAAATAACTTTTTATTAATTAATGAAACTAAAAGAATCGGCCTAAGTATGTATAAATCTATTCTAAAAACGCGATTCACTTGTCTAAATTGAATAATATTTTCTTGTTTACAAAAGATTTCGTAATTTTAGGCGGGATCATGGTGCAACTTTATTAATAGCGCTTATGTCTCCCTAGTCGGTAGTTATCTATCTTTTAGTTTGATTTAAATGAGCAGCTGTCGCGCGTGGGGTCTCGGGTTCATCCCTAAGCAGAACAAAAGGTAAGAAGTCTGCATTGCTGTTAAGCTTGGTACGTTTAGTACCTTTGCTATATTTGTTTACGAAGAAAGACCTCCGCCATCTACGATGAGATGGTGGTTTTATACGTTTTTTCCTAGGCTCGGCTTCCAATTTAGTGACCGTGTGACGTTGTCTAGTAGATCTAGACAAACTCTATACTCAAGGCTAGATCCGTTGTCTACTTCAGGACTGTCTGAACCGTCTGTCGTTATCCAAATGAAAAAACTGACAGTTTGAAATCCTTTCCTTTTAACGGAGAATGAAGGTCAAAACTACATAGTTGTAATTCTATGTAACATATCGGTATTCGACCGCATTTGAAAATACTGAAAGCTGACCCTAATACAGTTGGGAAATTACGAGGCGGATGATAATGTCTTAAAATGATAATGTCGTAGGATGATAATGTCTTAGGATGATAATGTCTTAGGATGATAATGTCTTAAAATGATAATGTCTTAAAATGATAATGTCTTAGGATGATAATGTCTTAGGATGATAATGTCTTAACATGATAATGTCTTAAAATGATAATGTCTTAGGATGATAATGTCTTAGGATGATAATGTCGTAGGATGATAATGTCTTAGGATAATAATGTCTTAAAATGATAATTTCTTAGGATGATAATGTCTTAAAATGATAATGTCTTAGGATGATAATGTCTTAAAATGATAATGTCTTAGGATGATAATGTCTTAAAATGATAATGTCTTAGGATGATAATGTCTTAGGATGATAATGTCGTAGGATGATAATGTCTTAGGATAATAATGTCTTAAAATGATAATGTCTTAGGATGATAATGTCGTAGGATGATAATGTCTTAGGATAATAATGTCGTAGGATGATAATGTCTTAGGATAATAATGTCTTAAAAATATAATGTCTTAGGATGATAATGTCGTAGGATGATAATGTCTTAGGATAATAATGTCTTAAAATGATAATGTCTTAGGATGATAATGTCTTAGGATGATAATGTCTTAGGATGATAATGTCTTAAAATGATAATGTCTTAGGATGATAATGTCTTAGGATGATAATGTCCTAGGATGATAATGTCTTACAACAGGATTGCTTTGGAATTTTTTACTCACTAGGAGAACATATTAAGTCATGTCACACGTAAATGTAGCGGCCTTGAACCTACTCATAACTGTTCGATAGTGCACATTACATCTCTCCTATATATCGCCGATCACGTTATTGGAGTTTAGCACCATGTTTGACCAGTTTTATTGTAGTTAGAGACTTGCCTATGTCCCCTGTAGATATTTATTTCGCGTTTACAATTATTAAATTTCGTGCCTGTCTGAAAATAATGTAGCCATCTCAATTAGGTATTTAATTCAAGAATTCATGTAGTCTACGTTCAGGCTGACGTAGAAGATCATGATAATGTATGTTCTTCAAGAAACTGCAGTTTCTGGTTACCCAGTCTTCTTTATAAAACACATGAAACTCCGCTTTATAGTTACTCTACAACGAATCAAATTCACCTCAACCTGAGGTACACACTACTTCATTTCATATTTCTGTAGTCACGCACTGTAGTATCTATAGTTCCCTGTTATTATCAACGCTTCTATAATTATGCGTACCGATATTATCATATAACACCGTTTAACACTATCGTCCTAAATAAACTACAACTAGTTTTAGATCCTTATCGCTACTGATACATATTCATGCTCGTTACACCACAAACTATTCTTTGCCAGAACATCGAAGAAAATATGGGTCTACAATTTTTACTCGTCCTTGCTTTATATATTTTTAAAGTAGAAACATTTCCCTTAAAAGTCTTTCAAATAAATCATCGACAAACAAAAGAATACGAAGTTTTTAAAGACATTCTGATTCAAAATCTTATTGTGACAACTGACAATCTAAAACTCATTTTAAATTGGGAACGTGAAAATACTTGGTACAAAATTCAAGATGAAGGAAAGTACAAAACAAAACTGACGAATTATAACGATGTTAAAAATCTGTCTCCTTATAAATATGCCACTATATCCAAAACGGATTTTCAAAATAAATTAAATGATGAAGAACAAGTTCAAGATGGCATTAAAGCTAAACAAGATATACCAGGCAGTCATACAGCTAAAGATGTACCAGTCAGCATAAACAACTTTGAACTATCAAAATATTTAACAAAGAGATCACCAAACGAAGTAGATAAACCAACAGAGTATGAAATAAAACATGAAATAAAGGAAGAAGATAAAGAGAATTATGATGAAACCAAAAATCTAAAAAAACGAGAGACAAATGAGTATTCTTCAATTGTCTTGAGTGAAGAAAATCTTCTACATTACGGTAATAGTAATTCCTTGGAACTAGATAATAATACGGATCCAGAAGGCAATTCATGGAAGGCAAAGAGGCAAGCTGAAGGAGAGAATCCTCTCCCTATACCAACAGGAGATGGTGAAACCCAAATGTTTATGGGGACCTTTCAAGCAGTGATGAGGCCGATGAAGTTACCGAGCTTAGGGGGATAAATAGAAGACAGGGGAACGGTAATAAGTAAAATATGTTTAATATTGTGTATCCGTGTGGTGGTTGGAAATAAACCAAATAATATCAGTGTAGTTTAATTTGTATCCCTTTACTTCTTCTAATCATATGACTGTTTTACCCGACTGCTCCAGAAGGAGGATAATGTTTTTCGAGAGTATGTATATATGTCTATTTTGTTGGCACTCTCTGTAGCCTAAACGGCTTGATGGATTTTAACATATGAAGTGTCGTTAGATTCATCTTAATTGTGGGAGTGACATTGCTATATTATAATTATAATATTTATATAATGCATCTTCAAAAAAAAAGGAAAGGTTTTTATTTTAACTAATTACAACAATGTTGATATCAAATAGAAGCTAGTAATGAGTCGATTCCAGATATAATCTATACATGTATATTATCCAACATAAAAGTTTTAAATAAAGCAAATTATTAAAACAAAAACCGCACAAGTGCGAGTTGAACTCGGGTGGTGAGGGTTCCGTACCATGAATCTGCCATCCCTTAGATAATTTCCCTATCCCAAGATAATTTATCCCAAGAACAAACTTAACTTTGTAGTTGAAAAACATGTACTCCCTTACATTCCAACTGAAAATATAAGTTTGTACGCACAATATTGAGAGATTCACCTTGTTATTTGAACACCATAGACTTCTTATAGAGTTTTCTGTAATATACATAATATATAAGTAAAGAACTATTAACTGTACTTTTTTTCAATATTAAAATTTTTTGGCTCAGTAGTTTCGGAGATAAGGGTCGGAGAATGGTCAATTATCATCTATTTTCTTAAATAACTTTAAAAGCACATATTTTAAAATTAAAAAAAAATATGAATACCGTCACAACAATTCCTTTTATTTGATATGTCACAAGGTACAGTTTGCAATTTTCTTTTTAATTTTCTGATCTGCTCCCCAAAATGGAGTTCAAATTCAAAATTCATTTATTTACATTACACGTCCGTGTTTAGGTCACAGAAATTAATATCAAGCTTCAACTTAATCGGTCCAGCAGGTTTGGAGCAAATCAGCTGTGACAGACGGATAGACAGACAGACAGACAGCCAGCTAGCCAAACAGAAAGACACGCGAATGATCCTATATACAAAACTGAAAATAGAAAAACAAGCATTATAATCTATTATAAGCTTATTTACAATAAATTACCAGATCTCATAAAAAAATTGAATGTTAAGTACACAATTCAAAACAAAACTGTTATTGATTGAAAAATGTTATTATACGACTGATGAATTTCTAAATGATAAATGAATATAGACTTATTTAAGTACTTGACTGGAGAAACTATTTTTAATTGAATATTGTGACTAATTATAATAAATGATAATTTATTTATGCATTGACTGTAGAATTATTCCATATTGTGACATTTATAATTTTTGTTTTTATTTGTTTATCATCATTCTATTAATTTTGACATACCTACCAAATAATTTGTTTACCACTCGCATGATCAATATTTTATTTCCCATGCAACCATATTTGTACGCCTCTTGGCATAACATAGCGACCTAAGAACTTTAATTTAAGAACTGTATTGTACCTATGTTAAACAAATAAAAAATGATTATGATTATTATGATTATGATTATAGAATTTTGGTATTGCAAACAAATGTTACACCATTTTTCAGGTTATTATTTAGTTCACAGTAAGTAATTTCTCCCAAACCTGTCTGCCTTAGGGCGGATTTCACCAACGAAATTAAACGTGATCAATTCACGCTGAACTTAGTTCGAGCGTTTAACTGAGTTCAGAACTCCACTTTTGATTTCACCAAAATAAAGTCAACGCAATTTAAGCTTAAACCAGTTTCTGAACGCCGCCCGATTTACGAGTTCAAGAAAGTGTCGTGTAGTTGAGAAAATATTGTTTGTTGTCTTTCATTATTAATAGGTTGGTATTTGGCTAATTAAAATGAAAAGATTGTTAAGACTATGCTATGACGAAAGTTGGGATAAGGATGAGTTCAATGTTAGTCGTCCAAGATCATGGCGCGAGAGAGAAGAACACTTCGACACCCTGGATGACCAAGACTTTGTGAAAGGATTACGTCTCACAAAACTAACAGTTCTGTCTGTATTGGAGTCCATTGAAGATAAAATAGAGTTTCCTATAAACATGTAAGCACCAAAAGATGTTTTTTTTTTTTAATTAATATGCCTTGTGCATAAAACAGATAACCGAAATACTGAAAAAATACAAAGAAATCCACACAATATTTTTTTTTTTTTGTTGTATGGCAAGCATAACCTGTGTCATTACTGCGAAACGAAATTGACGCAACCAAAGAGACGAGAACAGTTTTGACCAAAGAGAAATTAATCACTATTTTTGACAACACGGTACGGTACGTTTAGTAGTTTACTGATATATTTTGTTGTTTTAAGAGCAGTAGGTCGCTATCGCATGTTGAAAATGCTAAACGCATTGCGTTCATGTGACAGCATTTACATTCTATGCCATGGACAAATTAATCAAATCGCGTTCACATTTTGATTTGTGAAGGCGATCAAAATGTAGCTGGTGAAATCGGTTGGACGTAAATCAAGATCAATATCGACATTTGAACTCGTAGGTATAGGAACTTACTTTTCTTAAACGCGCTTTGTAATACGAACGGTGAAATTGGCCCTTAGTGTCTTGGTAACATATTATTTTTATCATATTTCTTGTTCTTAAACGTGAAAAGTTCTGGATAAAACAATTAATCATAGTTTGATGTACAGTTAAACACAGATCCAAGTAGTTCTCTATTGTGAAAGCGATGGTTTTGTGAATGCAATAAGGGATATGCTTATAAAAGTTTCCTTGACAAAATAAGTTTATTAAAATTATTATCCCTTATTACCCTCCACCACATTTTTCTATCCACTTGTATGAACCCCTCCTTTCACGCAAAGGAAAATGAGTATGAAGCAATCACTCTCATTTCCACATTTGCCAAATATTGGCTTAAATTAACAAATGGTTTGTAGTTACGTGGTTTCTTTTGCCGCTAATGGTGGAGTGGAACTGTTTAGCATAATCAGCCTGTAATGTTCCCACTGCTGGGACACAGGCCTCTTTTCTTTAAGAGGGAGTGGGCCGTAATCCACCACGCGGGCCCAGTACGGGTTGGTAGATGTCACATGTCTTCGAATTTTTGGTTCTAGGACATGCCGGTTACCTCACGATGTTTTCCTTCACCGTTTTGAGAGCAGTGGTGATGAAATTATTTATACAAAGTACAGCACGTGCCTGGGTTTGAACCCACGACCTACAACTCGTTAGTCGGAGCCGTTACCACAGGGCCACCACTGCTCTATTGGAACTGCGGGCTAATTGCGTAAGACACTATCAGTAGGAATCAGTTTCAATTTGACAGTTCAACGACATTCATTGCGTTATTCACGTTGTTGAGCAGACAATTTTTTCTAACATAATTATGAAGCAATGGATTATCAATATACTTCAAAATCATTCCCATTCCGATTCAAACTGTGTTACGCAATTAGGGTGCTGTTTATGAGTATCATTTCGACATTAGGCAAAACGTGCTTCTACGCTTTCTAAAAAACGCTTTCTTTGGAAACTTCTTTATCCCACTTTGCGCTCTTTCTGAACAATGAACGAAATTAAACTGTCACGCTCGGGTCGGTGACGCTGAATCGAGTATACTCGTTTCACTTCTATCGTGTGGTAAAAATAAAATCAAAATATTTTATTTCACATAAGCCTACATGGGCACTTATGAAACGTCAGAAGCTAGGTGCACGGTTCCAATTGGTCGTTTCCTATGGAGAAAAGCCGGCAAGAAAAATTACTCTTTTAAAAATAATTGGCTTTTACAATGTTTTCAGATTACAGTGTTAATAGGTATGCCTGTCAACATGTACCAGGTACTTAACAAAATAGAAAATGGTCTACAAATCTATAGTCTATTAAGCCTACAACGTTCTCATGTTCACGATATATAAAAGAATCTATAAAAAATATTGTTAAAATAATAAAAATAAAGCACTCTTGTTTTTTTTTATAAATTATTGACGCCTAACACGATCAGACAGTTCTTCAATTTTTTTTCTTAATTTGATTCAATTCTTAATTAAAGAGCTTACCTTTAATGTGATAACTGTTTTAATGTACGCTTTAGTTAGAGCATTAATTAAAATAGTTATATAGTTAGTTATAGTTATATCTCTGTACTTAGGTACAGAGATATGATCGAAGAAATTTATTCAGGCAGCTAACCTCCTGTTCTTTACAAATAGAAACGTTTTCCAAACAAAAAACAGAATAAAATAAATACTTAAACTGTCACCATGTTAAACATGAAAAACATTAATATTCTTTCGTGTTATGTAAGTGTATGGATAGTCGGAAGACACTAAAAATCTAGCAGTGCTTAACTTTAAGCAACTTACAAAATAAAGACATTTATGATTTCGCAACTTTTTCAGCACTTTTGAATAAAAAAAATTAGATAGGCCTATTTTAACTTTCGTGGGACAAATCCATGCTAATGTTAAAGTTTTTATTACTCCTCTACGTAGTCGGGCAAACCTAAAATATACACGCTTATAAAACTATAAACATTTTTAAATAACAATTGAAGTATAATAAACAACAAAAAAGAAACGCATTTCTCTAGATTTGAGCTGAAGCATCTTCTATTCGGAAAAAAAATATAAACATAGATAGAAATACTGGGTTACGCAGTGTATCAAATGAAATAAACGTAAAATAGTAGATTGTTATACAAGGGTCGAAAGGAATCAATTCCCATACGAGGTATTTAGACGCCCGAGCGTAGCGAGGACATTCTTTGAAATTTCTGGCAAAAGTTTGTCTCGTCTTTAACCGAATCTGGGGTCAATATTTCCGAATCGCTTGAACTCATTTTTATTAATTAATTAAATATTAGTCTATAAAACCGAGATTTTGAATTTCGGTGCAGCTGGCAGAGTTAGTATCCCGCCAAATTATTAGTCTTTTTAAATTTTAAACATAGTAGTCACCGCCGCGAGCCGTCCCGCTTAATAGGTATTTTTTTAATTGACATTGGTTGTTTATACACTCACAAGACCGCAGCATTTTATTTTAATTTAAATCTTTTTTTTTTAATTACTTAACTACATATGTAAAATTTTGAGTAGCCAACTACCGATATACCGAGGTTCTATTTTTAAAATTCATTCCCGCCATAGAGAGGAAAGCAATTACTATTAGTCTTTCCCGTCCAAGGGTGGGGATCAGCGTCTTGCATTCGCTACTCGGATCAAACAAACACTACTTTCAGAGTATGAGAAAAGAAAAAAATATTTCTTATCCATCATTTTCGATTCCATGATCTTTGTTAAAGAAGACAAATATGTCTGCCTTTTGATAGACTTTAAGATTAGGTAGTATTCATTCATTTTTCATGTGCCTACAATATGTATTAAATATTGTTTTTTTTAACACAGTGCCTTCCACTGGTTACTTCATTTGTCGAAGTTAGACTTAACAGACTTGTCCAGAAAATTAAAATTAGGTCTGGGTAAGTGACGTCCTTAAAAATACAGAGTAGAGTCTGTGCAGAGTCATTCGAGGCTGCATAGAGAAAATTAGAAAAAATACAGAGTAGAGTCTGTGCAGAGTCATTCGAGGCTGCATAGAGAAAATTAGAAAAAATACAGAGTAGAGTCTGTGCAGAGTCATTCGAGGCTGCATAGAGAAAATTAGAAAAAATCATATCCTCTCCGTTTTTTAATCATATCCTTGTGTAGTTTCTGCTACCTTTTGTAATAGGCATGGTTTCTCTTTTAGGTTTGGCATCGAAATATTCTTCCATCTACGTAAGTTCAGCCTTTGCTCAAAGCAACAGCCACGTTTAGATAGCATGCGTTTATTTCTCCAGGTACGAAAGCATGATGCACTCGCCCCCTCAGACGGAATGCGTCGTATCCGGCACTCTGTGCCTCATGCTGCGAATGTCGCAGATCGCCGGGGTAGCTCCACTCAGCTTCAGGCGCACGCCCGCCGGCTGGTGCGTCCGAGTTTCAAAGGCCGCTAACTTCTACGGAAAGACACTATCTTTTACTTTATGTGAGTAGTTTTTTTTTCAATTTTTTCCTTCTTAATTTGCTGAAGCCCACGAACACAGACTTCACCGACATGTGAATGTCGAGGCAATTCACCTGCTAGACAACACGGACATAGTGCGTAGACTAAAGAGAACTAAACCATTTGAGTTAGTGTAGTGTATAAGTAGTGAATGAATAATAGTAAAAGTGCTGTGCTATACATGTAACGCATGAACAAAGTGTTTTTATTAATTATCAGACTCTAAGAAATTGCTACGGACTTGTGTAACAGTGCAAATTGACACTATTCTTAGATATACCTTAATCTGTCACGTAAAATAATAAGTTAGAGTTAAATTGCTTATTAGTCTATTAGGCTAGATTGTAATAAATTATTAGGAACTTTAGTTCTTATTAATACAACAAATTAAAACAGTTCCTCCGAATTCTTCAGACACCTCCACCTTAAACCAAGGTACTAACTGGCTTCAATTGGCGGATATGGTCCTACCCCGCCTGACTGACAACCAAGATTTCATGCCTAAAAACATGCAGTTCGTACAAAATAGCAGTTCCTAAGAATGGCGCAGAGTGATTAATCACAAGGTGGACCAATTACCATGTGAGTCGTATGAATGCGCTAGATAGGATGCTTGCCTATGTGTGGGAATTTATCATATAACTTCTCCCGCTCTGGGCGGAGCGAGAGGGTGTGTCAGACTTTTACTGACTTAAACCCACCCGTGTTCCTTCCGTTGCCTGTGTGCCAGGGCTACGATATTCCTTTCGGACAAACTCGCAACCCTGGCAGGCATTGGCCCTAATGGAACCCGTCAGTTGGTGCTGACATCTCGTTGAGGCGCGCGTGGAACACAACGCGCCGTTCATACCCTGACTATCACTATCTTCCCCAGGGTTTTTTTCAACATTAACCATAGCACTAGACATCCTCATCGACCCGCAGCATTCGTTCCGCACCCGCACTAACTCGACCCGCATCGTCTGGGTGGCAGATGTGGGCACCGTGGGGCTGGTGGTCTGTATCGCGGCCTTCACTGGGCTGATGCGGATGAAGTGGCTCACGGTCTACTTGCTGAAGTTGCAGGAGGTTGGTAGCATTCAAAATTATGTTAAAGGAACGCCACCAAATTGACTATTGTTTATCACTTTCTCATCACGTCTTAAGTCATCATTTTTGGAAGTCCGTTCAAATCTCTGATCAGCAAATCTGTAACAATCAACACTAATCTAAGTTTTAAATATTTTTTACGTAAAAAGTTAAGTTAGATTAAATTGCTAATTAGTGTTATAGGCTAGATTGTAATTATTTATTAAGAAAGTAGTGGTGGTGTTAAGTGGTGGAAGTGGGTGGTCAAAGTGGGTGGTGGAAGTGGGTGGTGGAAGTGGGTGGTGGAAGTGGGTGGTGGAAGTGGATGGTCGAAGTGGATGGTCGATGTGGGTGGTGGAAGTGGGTGGTGGAAGTGGATGGTCGAAGTGGGTGGTGGAAGTGGGTGGTGGAAGTGGATGGTCGAAGTGGGTGGTGGAAGTGGGTGGTGGAAGTGGGTGGTGGAAGTGGGTGGTAGAAGTGGGTGGTGGAAGTGGGTGGTGGAATCTGTTGTCATCTTCTTCTCTTGTTTCAAGTCATGTCTTGTGTGGTAAGAACTATAGGTACCTGATTTCGTGGTAAATATATTAGCCAGTTAGCTTGAATGTGCGCCGGATATAGGTACAATTGCATAGCTGCATCGGGGAGCTTGCCAAAATTAAATTATAATTTTCGATATTTTGAGAAAAAGATATGTCTCACATAAGTCACAATTTTGTCAACTGCAACCAGTGGATTAATTTCTCCACATAATGATTGGTAATCTCATTCTCAATCGGCACTGGAAAGTCAGGACCATAGTTATATAATGTTTTTGTTTTCAGATAAACTTGAAATTGAGTCTCTACCGTGAAGAACCATCGGATGAAGGCAAAAGAATGTTGATAGTTATAAGCTCTATGATATTTACATGCTGCACTATAGTACTAGATTACGGTATATTCATATACCAAGTTGTCATTCATCATGGGAAAGGTATGTGTTAATACTATTCTTACTATCGCATATGGTCAGAAAAAACAGGTCCACTAACTTCTCCGTAGCAGTTTCTTCTTGGATGACACCATTATGGGTGGATGACACTATTTTTCACTATAAGGTTCAAACTTCGTCACTAAAAGCACAAAAATCAATAAATATACCTAAGACCAGTACCTATTGAATAAGTCTTTGACTGTAATCCCCTCCCTTTCAAATACTTCATACTTACACTGAAAAAAATGCAGCCTAACTAAGATACATTTTCTCTTAGTTGGCATTAAAATGTTTGGAATCATTATTTATCTCATCATCATCATTCTCCTGCCCTTATCCCAATTGATTTGGGGTCGGCGCAACATGTCCCTTTCTTCCACACTTCTCTATTACTCGTCATCGCGGTAGTCACTTCCTTTCTAGCCATATCATCTTTCACACAGTCCATCCATCGTTTCTTTGGTCTTCCCCTACTCTTATAGCCATTTACTTTATACAAGATAGCATATTTGCCAGAACAAATTAATTTTATTTATATCGACAATGTGACATGTATACAGAATAATCCCCAGTCTCTGTTACATCATACATGCTTTATTTGATTTTACTTCTTCACTTTTGTATATCAAATAATAATTTAAGTTCATGGTAACAAGCAACTTGTTAGCATTATATCATTCTTAAACTGGTCAACATTAGAGCTAAATTAAATAACTACCCGTAATTAAACTAAGTCATTAGTAGACGGAACTATGATAAATTCATAAAGTTCTCCTAGCTTTAGAAGTCAAGATCTTGTTAGGCTCGTATGGAGTCAAGATGCTTGATCACATTAATCAAGATTTTGATAAAGGAAACACCTTTTTTTTTCAGTGTAAATTGTCAAAATTTCCCTCTATTTGAGCAAACCTAAGACCATGTCTCGTCTTCCATTCGACCGCCTTTATTCCTGTAACTGACTGTAAACATCCTCTTTCAGTGACCACATCATGCATGTATATATTCTACAACATATCATCAGCGGTGCAGCAAGTAATCCTCCTGACGTTCTTTGAGACAGCGACCTCTGTGCTCACCTCCTTACAAACATTAAACAACTGCTTGAGGGACCTCCTCCAAGAGATACTGAATAATTGTAAGTATTATTGTTCTAAAGAAAAGGTAGTAAGGCTTGAGATTCGTGTAATTTAAATTGATATTCTTAAAGAACATCATCATCTGTATACTATGAAAGTGTACAATGATACTATCAATGTGGAACTGCAGTTACTTAGGAAAGGATACTGATAACGTTCTTTTCAGTTCTTAAAGAAATTTTGTTTTTTAGGTCTTAAAATACACTACTTAGAATCTAATGTATTACAGCAACCTTACTCATTATGTGAAACCTTATAAATTTTAAGTACCCTGGATTCTTGCAGCACCTGAAGCAAAACATGCAATGATAAACGGAGAATGCCGAATAGACATGTACACTATTGTTACAAACAAATCCATCAACAGCGTCGTGGACACTATGACCCTGTATAGAGGTACGTCAATTACGAAATGGCTGTTTATGAAAAAATCCCCAGTTTATACTATATCCCTATTTAATATCTAAGAGAAGTGTCGAATCTAATAGGCTGATAAGAGGACAAATAGATCATTTAAGGAGTCATAAGTGACAAAGATATAACCTTTTATGCAATTTGTAGGTCAACCAAAGCCTTCACTAAAGTCGATCCCGACCACGGTCCGTCGTTTGGCCCTGATGTACTGTTCCATATGCGACGTGCTTCGCCAGGTTAATGACAGTTACGGAACAGTGCTCGTGGCTCTACTGCTGTGCTTACTCCTGCATCTGGTCATCACGCCCTACCATGTCATCACTAATATCTGTAGGTTGAACTTGGCATGTGTAACCTCCTTGGGTATGTGTTTCGAGTACTTTGAATAATGAAAGTAAATAATTATGCATCTGTCCTACTTTACCATATCTTGTGAGAAAAAGTAATGCTGCAATATAAAATACTGTAGCATTTTTTAATGTTTTAGAAACTACTCGAATGTTTTAGTCGTGTATTTTAATTCCTATGCCTTATTACAGTCAACAAATCTAGGTCTGATCGTTCAAGTCCACTGCTGCAGTTAAACTGGGTTGTGCTACATTTTTGCAATTTGTTGCTAATTATTGAACCCTGTCATCGGACACATGATGAGGTAAGCTTGAAGACGAAGTAACAAAGATTTAAAAGCCAAATTAGTTCTTCTCCTAAGAAACATTATCATCTGCCTAGCCTATGCTATAACTATATTGGGTTCAGCTTCCATTCTAACTGGATGCAGCTGAATACCAGTATTTTTTTTTTCAAGCGAGTGACTATCTGACCTCTACATCATTGTAACTGAAGAAACTAGCTACCTACTAAGTAAGTTGTTAAGACTGGTTGTCAGACTTTCGGGTTGACTAACTGTAACGACTGTCATAGATATACGAATTAGAGCCGACGGCCTCTATTTCACGACGTTCATTTTGATCCATGTTAAACTGCACAAGTGCACAGTCATGTCTTCCCGATAATAAACTACCAGATGGAGCTGACGCGGCACCTGGTGAGTCAGATGATGCGGTACGCGTCCTCCGAGGACAGCGCGCTGTTGTTGGAGCTTCAGATATTCTACCAGCATCTGATACTGAACGAAGTGAGCTACGCACCCTTGAAGATGTTTCCTCTGAACAGGACACTAATTACAACGGTAACAACCCAATATTTACAATCAAGAATAGTCCAACACATTCTGTCAATTACAACATAGAATTCAGCAACGTTCCACTAAAAACAATAGTAACATTTCCAGAAATTGTTACAATGTCATGTCTGTGTTGCTGATTATTATAGCCAAGATTGATTCAATCAACTCAGTGTTTAACATCCCACTGTCCGACATAGGCTTCTTCTAAGTTACGACAGAACATACTAAAGGACTATTCTTTAGGAAAGTGAAACTTTTTTTTCAGATTCTTGGAAGCATAACTACGTACTTGGTGGTCATCGTACAACTGTAGGACATTTTTTAGGTCTTTAGTGATTATATCATTGCTAAATAATCAAATACAAAAGCATTATAATTCTTAGATCAAAAGCTATTTTATTTATATGAAAACCTTTCTCCATCCTTTCACCCTTTAAAATACTTTTCACTGTTCTGAATTAATCTTAAAATAAATAGCCAAATATAAGGAAGGATAATCTTGAATATAACTTTCTACAAATCAAGTAATTGTTGCTTATATTTCTTATTTTTTATCCTTCTTATTATTGTGTTCTTCCAACAGTTTTTCAGCCGTTAGAATTCGTTCTTCAATATCTTCAGGTTTCAGATCTAAACCAAATAAATGTTCAAATCCAAAAAACATTTCACCATAATTCTGAAACATGTAATTTGTATCATCGTCTAATTTAAATAGTACATTTCTCTTCTTACGTCTGTTAACTCTGTCTTCTCTCTTTAGTAATTCTCTTTTAATTCCTTCCTTATCAGCAAAATTGTTAAAATTCTCAGTATTGGCAAATCTTTTTGAAATTACTTTGTCACTATCCATTACATCGATACCTTTCATTACCACATTACTGTTACCATATTCGTAGGCTACAGTTGTTTCTAATACATCTTTAGCATCGCCAATGTCTCTTTTGTCTACTTTGTCAGAACCATGTTTATCTTGTGCTTTACTTTTATCACAATCAGCATCTCGTTTTTCGAAGTTATGTTCACTATCTGAATTTTCACATTCATCTGTTTCGGCACCATCAATATTTCTCTTAAACATAGTAACATCGTTTTTCTCTAATATTTCTGGCCTTTCTTCTAATGCATCTAATAGGTATTCAAACAAAGCTGGTATACTTTTAAATATTTGTATGTATTCATAGTTTGGTTGTGCTTCGTCGTTTGATTCTGGAAAAATATACTAATTAATTTAATTGAATACACACTAAAATTTTATGGCACTTTTATAATTACGGAGATAATTTCTCAATCCATTTCTTCAACCTATCTGATAACCTACACATGATACCAGGATAAAACAGTCAGCCACAGTTTTTGACACTGGCTAGAACTGTGACTGAGAAACCACAAGAAACACTTTATTTAAAAAAAAACTTACCGAAACTTACCGTCAGCTTGGCTTACAACTGCCAGTATATTAAAACTGAACAAAATTACAACAAATGTTATTTGATATCCGTTACCCTTCATTATAATTTATTTCACTATGACGATTTGTGGACCGTTCGTATGAGTTACTGCACAAAAACTGTAGAAAGCCGAACCGTCGTAATTTGTAAAGATAAGATAAAGGGCTGCTTAGAAATTCAACAAGCTCAATTAAGAAGAGCCCTTCTTTACTTGGGTTGTCGTTACCAAAACTTACCGAGTCTACAGAAATAAAAATATTGTCATTCGAATTGTACTGTTGTATATTTTTAAAGCTTTTTGTTAATCAGAATTTGATAGCACGCTAGATGGAAAGAGCACCTACTTACTTTGTATTTTTATTGAAATGTAGGTATTGATTACTAAATATAACCGACCGAATCACTCCTGAAAGGTTACTCATCATAATCAGCTTATAATGTGGCACTGCTGGGGTACAGGCTTCCTCTCTTCGAGAGGGGGAGGTTACTCGAGTTCCGTTATTTTCAAATTCTCGTTCACTTTCACATTTCGTCTATATTTCTGAGTTAATTGTAAGTAGCAACCAAATGATTTTAGATTTTTACGACACCCACAACTACGACGGGATGGGGCCATTTTGTAGACTTCATAAACATTGCAAGGGCCATTAAATTGAAGGAATCCAACAGTTTACGGCCGCAGGTAATAAATAGGGAACCCTGTTGGTAATAAAGCGGTGATTAGATAACAAAACAATTGACTGCAGCAAACTACGGTTAACCTAGTTTTATGATAATAAGGTACACAACTCATAATTACTTAATTAGCAGTAGGTGCCAACAAACCCGACTTTAGGAGGTCATATTATGCAGGAACATACGTGGCCATAGTTATATCCCTTTCACAGAGAGGAGGCCTGTGAGACCTGTGTCCCAGCAGTAGGAACATTATAGGCTGATGATAATATTATTATATATAAGAATTTGATGTAGTAGGTACATACTAATTCCATGAAGTAATGCTATTGAATTTTGAATATAAACAAATTGATTGTTAATCCGGTAAGAAGCTATACTTTCGATGAGTGACAACGCCAGCAAAATATATCCGAGTATCAACATAATGACATCTATCGGAACATTGATAATATAGCAACCAGTTCACCAGTAGGGATGAATTTATCCCAAGAACAAACTTGCCAATGTAGTTGAAAAACATGTTCTCCTTACATTCCAACTGCAAATGTAAGTTTTTACGCAAAATATTGAGTGATTTACCATGTTATTTTAAGACCATGGACTTCTCATAGATTTTCCTGTAATTTATAAGCATAGCTCTCGTAACTATTTTGTGTATTTTCGTCAAAATTTTAAGCTCAGCATTTTTGGAGATAATGGTCAATTTTAATCTATTTTCTGTAATAATTACTTTAAAACTAATTATTTTAAACTTAAAAGAAACATATTTGAAATCCTCATACTAAGTCCTTTCATTTGATGTGTCACACTCACACAGTACAGTTTGCAAAAATGTTTTTCTTAATTTTCTTATTTTTCCCCCAAAAGTGAACCTCATATTTAAAATTTATTTATTTATGTTATACGTTTGTGTTCGGCTCACAGAAATTCATATGAATTACCATATCATTTCAACTTTCAACTTAATCAGTTCAGTAGATTCGTAGCAAATCAGCTGTGACAGACGGACTGACAGAGAGACAGACACACGAGTGATCCTGTATGGCTTCCGTTTTTACCTTTTGAGGTAAGGAACCCTAAAAAAGCAAAATTTACGCATTTTCACGACAGATTCTGTTTAGTAAAGCACTAAATAGTGCTGCAGTATAATACTACTACTTAATATGTAAAAAAAAAACTTGTGAAATTATCGGATGGTCGGTTTTATTAAATAGGACCCCATTCCAGAATAGGCTCACTTTCTCTTAACAAATGCTACCAAACCTCCAAAAACTATTTTAAGCCCAACAAAGTCGATCACAAATATTATCATATTGTTCCGACACAGTTCAATAATTCATTTGAAATCAATTATGCTGTGGCTGTTAAAAACAACACAAGAAATATCACTGTTTGACAAATAAAAGCAGTTCCCAGAATTATTACGAATTCATGTTTCTTGAAACAGATAGTTGTTTATTTTCAATGTATAATACCTATATTTATAGCATAGGTACTAGCTTCTGCCTGCGACTTCGTCAAAGTCGTAAGACACCACAATATACTAAAATAGCTATATACTACATTTGTAGTTTCGGTCTCAGCAGGCAAAGTATACAGAGAGTCAGGACTGGTAACGCGGGAGCAAGCGACGTCCTGTTGTCCGTGTGAGAAGCAGCTCGTCCTGAGGTCAACACCCGCAGCCTTCAGTAGCAATTTCCCATTGCTTCCGATGTTTTACGTTTTTTGTGAATTAATGAACGCCTGCGTTCCTGCATATACTAGCTAATGTCACAACACTGATACACTGACTGATGCATTCTTTCAGATTATTTCTGACGAACGGCTATCACTAAAATAATACAACAGTAGTTTGTATAAACTAGTGTTCTCACCTAACAATATACTATATTTATTTTTATTATAACCGTAGATAACCACAAATGACACTTGATGTTTTTCTGTGTACGTTCTACGAACTATCATATTATATAGTCGTATAAGAAGAGTATAGCAAAATGTAAAAAAAAAATATCAATAGTTGGGAGTACAACTTACAACAACAAGTTTGCGAAGTAGCCATCAAACCACTAAGCGTTTTGCTTTGTTCTAAGTTGACCAAAACAGCCGTTTGTATATATGTCATGATTTACTGCTTAGCTCTATAAAGTTATAACGTGATGATAATCACTTAAAAGGTTGTAGCGGCATCAACATCGCCACATACGAACTACGCGTCACACTGACGTCACGCAAATCCTGCATCGCGCAAGCAGAGTTTACCGCGCAACTAGCATAATATACAACGTCCCGACATGAACCGTCGGGCAGTTGCCTACCAGACACAACACCCGTCTGGTCGGAGGATCCTCCATTTTCTATGGTGGATGAGTGAACTTTACACTCTGTTCCTCATACCACCAAAAGGTTATATCCGTAATTATCTGCAATATTCTAATCGTTTGGCTCGTATGTTTACAATTAGCGGTAAACTTTAAAAGAATACAAACATAATGTAATATTGTTTATCCTCCCCTTGGCAAATAGTGCGGTAGTTTATAGCCTACAGACTAGCCAGACTTATAGGGAATATCTTTGCAACTTTTTAACAATATAATCTGGCAGTATTTGCGTGATGCTGGAACATAATTATAATCACACAAATATTCTAAAACCTCTATTTTCGTCCCTAGATAAATATTAGATATTAATGAAATGAATAATGTATTTATTCGTTCTCTAAAATTAAGCAGGAAGCGATTACCTACTTCTTTAACAGTAATAGTAATAGCAAGTATAATTTTCTCTAAATTAAATCTCCAGATTGGTCGTTAAAATATTCTAACCTAAATATCCCCATAAATCTTGCCCAACTTTTCAAATTAAAATCATCATATTTATAAGTTTTTTCCATTTAATAAAACACGACCGATTATTTTCTCTTCCCTTTCGCAGACTAACATTTTAAGGGCATTGGCATCGTTCATAACCCCATGTAAAATCCCACATTAGTCGAATGAGCAGTATACATTAATATTACATTATTTGTTTAACTAAAACTGTTTACACGTCGGAGGATTTAGTGGTTCTTGACTTGACACGCGTATGTTGCAGCCTGCCAACTAAACAAGTGTTGTTTTTCGAGTTCCGAGATACGCTGGTATTCATTTATACTCTTGAACATATAGCGGATAAAAGATGATTGTTTTCAGTGATACGTGTGTGTAAGGACTATTTGGAATAAAATATGAAGCAAATAAACAAACTGCAAAGAAGAATGAGAGAACTTACTGTAGCGAAATGAATAAGAGAATTCTCCACTTTAACACGTATATATATTACTTTAATCATATTAAAAATAACGAACAAGAAAAGTTTTAAAGGTTTGAGTAAAAATACATAACCCTCCCTTCCGGGCCAGATGGATGAAATAATAATGATGATGATTCTATTTTCTCTTCTACTCTTACACACGTTGTCTACATCTCTCTGTCTACTTTCCTATCGCAGGTATGCTGGAAGAGATTTCTTTAGAAATAAGAATCCCCTTTATAAGTATTTTTCTGTTCCTTTCTTATATATTTTTGTACATAAATGGTTAAATAAATAAATACATCAGATGGTAAATCGTTGTCATGGATATGGTTTACGAACGAAGGAATCGATTGCAATCAGTTTTAGGTTCGCGACGCTTAAATTACGTAACCTATCAAATTAATTATCTTATAAAGATGAACCTTTTTTTTTTGCCGGGGTGGTAAATCCTCATGGATGTCCTCCGCCCTGGGGAGGGGTCTGTCAGATTCTTACTGACAAAAAACCACCCCGATGTTCCCTTCCCACACAGGGGTCTGTCAGATTCTTACTGACAAAAAACCACCCCGATGTTCCCTTCCCACACTTGCACCGGGGATCTTGGGAGCTAGTATTACTTCCGTGATGCCCAACTAGTGCCGGTCCGCCTCTGCGGGCCACCTCAAGTCTGGAGAGGGTGACGTGCTTGACCCCCCCGCCCCCCGCGACGTATGAAAGGGGCGCGCGTGGGACACCACGCGCCGCCTCCTCGGGTCCAGTGTGATAGGGGGCGGCGGACGTCCCCGAGTCCGCCGTCCCTGCGCCTGCTGCGTGCCGGGTGAGCGGCCGAGATCTCCCGCTCCCTTTCCGCAGCCTCCTTCTGCGACACGGCTGTTTCGCAGAAGGATACCCCTGAGATGAGGGCACGGCGTGGCTCCTCCCAAGCGGCACACTGTGCCAGCATATGCTCCGCAAAATAATAAATTCGACTTGATTCAATATATATTTTGGAATTACAATTTTTATAGAAAATTATTTATTTTAAGTAATAAAAAAACAAAAAATTAATTGCAACCGCAGAGGTCACGCTGCACTATCTACAGATGTGTGAAGTAATTCATTTAGCAGGAAATATAACAGCTAGTCCTATTCTCCCACTATTTGAGTCCATTAATTGACATCTTGAATACAAACCACAACAATTCTACATATTAGTTTTAACGTTATAAAATACAGGAATTAATTAATGCATAACTTTAAATGTACAATCAATGTTTAACAAAATAAATAGATACTAACCATACCAAAAGTAACGCCATTTAGTGGTATAGGATGACAGTCATATGCAACCTAAAAATGACTGTCATCATACCCACACAACAATAATCTAAAAGATTACACTTCAAAAATCAATAGCATATCTCATTTCAACTAAATTCTAACACTAGTGACAGCTCATTTCAAGCAGCTCTCTTCACCTAAGATATCAAGGTGAGATTTTGATGAATAAATCGAAAGATCTCAATTCATGAAGAAGCAGTTGAGTCGCCCGAAAGTTTGACCATAACAGAGCTAGATTTCCTTCAATATACGTAAGTTTTTAATTTGATTAACAAATAGGCTACTTTTTATCCCGATATTCCCAGAGACTTACGCGGGTGAAACCGCGGGGCGCAGCTAGTATAATATATTAGCAAGTAAGCAAATTGCCGAAAATTCTTCTCCTTGTTTTTTTTTTTTTAATTATTAATAATAATATTTACATAATATATATGTCGGATCGTCAGGATTTACTCTGTTAGATTCAGACATCATGTGGGCATAAGGTGGGTTTCGTGCAAGAAAACACACTAGGTACAAATTTACGGTACACAGCGTTTATAAAAATCAAAGAATTGATACAATCACTACAAATTACAATTACCACAATAACTGAGCACAACAAAACGTAGGACCATTCCGAAGCGTCCTCACAGCTCGATCACCAGATAAGGAATAACCGACCGGAAACGCTCCGACTCTGTCGAAGCGCTCCCATTCTAGTCTTGATAGTTGCCGCTAGGTGGCGCACCTTGTCTTGTTGTAAACATTAAATGCCGGATGTGACATATAAGTACGCTAACAGACTTAAAATAATAATATGTACATGAATATAAAAAAACCGGCTAAGTGCGAGTCGGACTCGCGCACGAAAGGTTCCGTACCATTATCTATAAAAACGGCAAAAAAATCACGTTTGTTGTATGGGAGCCCCCCTTAAATATTTGTTTTATTTTAATTTAATTATTTATTTTTAAAGTGAATACATAACTAAATATACTGTGCCTATTTCAAGCGTCTATCTGTTGCCATTATCAATATCGAGCAAAAAAATCACGTTTGTTGTATGGGAGCCCATTAAATATTTATTTTATTCTGTTTTTTAGTATTTGTTGTTATAGCAGCACCAGAAATACATCATCTGTGAAAATTTCAACTGTCTAACTATCACGGTTCATGAGATACAGCCTGGTGACAGACGGACAGACAGCCAGACAGACGGCGGAGCCTTAGTAATAGGGTTCCCGTTTTTACCCTTTGGGTACGGAACCCTAAAAAGGAAGGGGACAAAATAGGCCATCAAAAAAATTGTCTGTATCGGTGTCAACAGGAAAAGTGCCCAAAAGGCTGGCAGCATTCCCACGTTGTATGGCGATGCTGATTCTTTGCCCGATTTTAAATTTAAAAAACATATTGTCGCATTTTCAGCATAATGGAAACACTGAAAACTGTAATGTACATACTAAATTGAACAATTACTCCAAGCTGAAATTAAAAATACAGGATGCAAGTTCTCACATTCAATAAACAGGTTTTCAAAGGCAATGATAACAAATTGCTCCGATTATAGTGATGGCACGTTATCTAGTGACCTCGCTCAATTTATGGCAATTACTTCGTTGCGATTACTGTGGTTAACTAAAAATTATGCGGATAATAAATACATGACGATTCTAGAATAGATCTATCGACAGAAAAAAGCGCAGAATTTTATATCAAACTCAAACTCAAAGCATTTATTTCAAATAAACCAATTACAGGCACTTTTGAATCGCCAAGGGGTTGTTCAGTCAGAAAGATAAAGCTATAGTTGCCCATTCCAAAGCGTAGTAGTTTCCTATGGAGAAGAACGGGCAAGAAACTGCACGGACACTCTTTTAAAACAAAACATTAGTTACGTCATTCATGTTGAAATGATACATGTGGGAACAATGTAGAAAGACGTGCACGTTAAACACGTCTAATTCAAAAATTCAAATGATCCGTGGCAGCTAAGAGATGACCAGTCCCTATTGACGGCGTCGTTCACGCCCGTTCAGCACCATTCAGCTCAACCATTTTGAAGGGAACTTAATGATCCAACACACACGCAACCACCAGCGAGACATTTGAGTGAGCATGACATATACTCTCAGCCGTCAGGGCACATTCAAGTCAATGAAAGACGTACACAGTACTTAATGGGAAATTTAGCATGTGCTAAGCAATTATACAATAATAAGAGATTGAATTTATACAATTATAGTTTTTACAACCTTCAGCAGAATGCTAAAATTGTGGAGCAGGACCAGCGTTGAGCCAAGCATTTTTGTCAGCGATGTAATCCCCCAACTTATAATATGCTCGGCTGCATAGTGTACGTTTAATACAACATTTAAATTTCGTATCATTCAGTTGGCCGATGTGGGGAGGTATTTTATTGTAACATTTTAAACAGTACCCCATGAAGGATGAGTCTACTTTAGCCAGTCGGAAACCTTGTTGAACTAATTGGTCCCTATTTCTAATCATCTTGTTGGTGATGTTCTTGGTAAACTTATAGCCCAACGATGGACAAGTCCTCCTATAGAGGTCCTACCCGCAGTAGTCATTTTTTGACTGATACAAGACTGTTGAAGAACGAAATTATGCATAAAAACTTCGTATCCTGACAGTAACCACGGACGACAAAAAAAAAAAAGCATTTTTTTTTTTCTAATGTGAAGATTAAGACCAAGTGTAGAGATACTAGATCCATAGTGGACGTAAAGAGTTCAGGCATTCATTTTCCATTAACTACATAATACAGGAAGTGTGACATAAACAATTTGTGTAATTTTAGAAAAAAAGTTAGCAGTGATTTATGATAGTTTGTGAAAAACTATCCAAAAATAGACGTTCCCAATTATCTGCAATCGTTCGTAGGTAATCATTGACGCATCCGTCGTAAACATTTTCTATTTTAGACAAAAAAATAAATGGAAAAAATACAACTTCAACGTAGATAAACATTTTAAAAAGGTAGGTACTTGAGTATGTAACAATGAAAATTAAAACGATACGTGATAGGTAAACAGGACTCACGTGGAGGATACGTCAGAAATGAATAAACTCCTAAATTGATTTACATTTCAATTTCAAACGTTAAACTTCAACAAAGATTTTTTTGCCATTCCCTGAACAAGCGAGGTAAAAGAATATTTGAATTTGTAATTTTGTTAAACGTGGAAACGTTTTCAATCTCTGCCTCAATCAATTACTGACTCCACATATAAAGCGAAATGACCAAATGACCATATGCAGTATCAGTGGGTACACAACACAAAATCAAAATGACGAAAGTGCTACTAGCTATAGTTCTGACCGTGATCACGTTCGCGCTAACGAAATCGGCGAATACGCAAACGAAAGATGCGATGACGAAGGAAGCCATGCCGACTACCACCATGGCTGACCAGGACAGCAGCATCGATAAGATAGATATTGATGTCATAGCTGTTATGAACTCCTGCAATGATAGTTTCAGGATTGAGATGGGTAAGTAAATACCTAATATTTTGATTAATTTCAAAGGAAGAGTAACGCCAAAAATACATTGTTAATTTGTTATCCATTATGTTTATGTTTTGTGTATAGGTATTGTTGGAGATCATAAATAAATAAATAATTAATTTAGGGTCGGCGTAAAATAATTATCTTGCTCCATACGGCCATAGTTTCGTTGATTTTCCCCATCTAGCCAACCTCACAGTTTTTGTGTCATCTATAAGCTTTTGTATGAGGTACATTAATTGCTAACTTTTCCTAATGTACTCGTATGGTTCCATTGCAGCCTATATACAAGCACTGAATGAGAGCGGCAGCTTTATAGATGAAACTGATAAAACGCCTAAAGTAAGTCAAGCTATTAGAAGTGCATACATAAAAAAATCTTAAATTGGGCCGATAGACTGCTACGAGTTAGCACTTATAAGGAAATTATTGCCTTATCATTATCACTACGCTTACTATTTTAAACGATGACTGACCAGTAAGACATGAATGAGCTTTGTTACCTTAGAGATGGGCGGTGATTTGTTCTATTTTACTTCGCAAACAATCAAAATTATTTAATTCAAATTCTGGCACATCTGTCAAATATTTTATTCATTCTTTTTCTTCTAGTGTTTCATCCGTTGCATGTTCGAGAACGTAGGCATAGTATCGGAAGACGGTCGCCAGTTCAATCCAGCGCGGGCAGCGGTTATATTTTCCGGAGAACGGAATGGAAAGCCTATGGATGATATTGGAGACATGACTGCCCTATGCGCTGCTGACCGACGTAAGTTTATTGTATGCTAGTACCATGGTATGATTATCTAGTTCATATGTTAGTAATATTATTATTTTTCAGAGGAAACTTGCCTCTGTGACAGATCCTACCAGTTCATGAGATGTTTGATGTCGATGGAAATAGAGAGATATGAAAAGTCCTAGAGATGAAACTGATACCTCTTCGTTGTTTATGGCCGACTTGGTACTCCACTGGCACTGTTATGAAACTTATGACACATATTCTAACCATGGTTAAAGGAAATGTAGATATTAGTTTAGCTTGTATAAATAAACATTATTTATTGTTGAATCAGATTGTTACTTTTTACGTTTTATTACTTACTGTCGTTCGCGTGGAAGTCGTAACTACGAAATAACTGCCAAATTTTTATAAAACTTCCCTGTCTACTAAGTTTGTAGATTTGGTCTCAACAGCCAAAATATACAGAGAGTCAGGACTGGTGACGCGGGAGCAAGCGACGTAGTTTTCCCTGTGAGAAGCAGCTCGTCCTGAGGTCACCCGCAGCCTTCAGTATCAATTTCCCATTGCATGCCAAGTTTTTCGATTTTAGTGAATTAATGAACGCCTGCGTTCCTGGATTATACTATTTAATGGCACAGCCCTCATACACTGACTGATGCATTCTTACAGATTATTCCTGACGAACGGCTATTACTAAAATAATATAACAGTAGATTATAAACACATGAGATTTCTCATTAACAGTCACCTAACCATAGATATTTATAACCACGGATGACAGAAGAGGCCGTAACTTCATGGTTTTCTATGTACTTAATAGTATAACAAAATGTAAAAAAAAGAATGCCAAAATATATCAATAAGTTATTTGCTTTGTTACTCAACAAAGCAAATAACTTATTGATATATTTGCTTTGTTGAGAGTTGACTAAAATAGCCATTCTTATAAATATGTCATGATTGACTGCTTAGCTCCATAAAGGCATAGCTGAATGATAATCATTTAAAAGGTTAAATCTGTAATGATCTGCTATGTTCGTTCCCTATTCAGCCCAGTAATGGAATGGAATTTCTCGATTGTTATGTCATACACTGGTACATTGTGTTTATCTTATCTCGAGTCTCTTTTCCTACGAAATATATGGGAAAAGTTTTTACAATTTCTGACTTTTCTAGTACTCAAACCTCAGTTCGTCTTATAGAGACTTTTGATCCTTTTAAGAAACAGGAAAACTTCCCATTTTCTTGCTGACTGTATATTTTTTTAAATCTTTGGTTGAATGTTTCAAAAAGTTAAGGACAGTCTTCTAAGACCGTTTTCTTGTAGCAACCACGGTTAAGGTACCTGCTCTTATTTCCCCATCTCAAAAATCCATCATGTTTAAGTCATGATCGACTGGTTAGCTCCTTAAAGGTCAATCAGTGACTATCAGCAATGTTGGCTCATCTTTTTACAATTTGCGGTAAACTGTAGTAGAAGAATACAAACATAATGCAATATTGCTCAACCCCAAAACAAATAGCGTGAGAATTGCCTGCAGACTGAACATACAAGGTAATATTTATGCAAATTTTGAACAAAATCCATCCGGTAGTATTTCCGTGAATCTGGAACATCATGACAAACAGACAAAAATTCAAAAAAATATTTTTTCGGCAATAAAATCGTTCCAAGACCTCGTAGCAATTACTTTTTATCAAAAATATTAATTGCAGACTTCGCTACAATTTTATTATATTATGTATAGATCATAACATCACACCAGTATTCCCCGAAGGGTTAGGCAGAGGTGCATCTATAGTACACCCACATTTCGTCAGTTACGTTTTATTATTTGCAAAATATTATGCTTCCTGGAGTAAATCTATATGAATATCATCAAATTAATATCCAACATTCAATTAAAATGGACTAAAAATAATTGCTAGAGTTTAGAAGTCAGGACTAAAAGTCTTGACCAGCCGGTCTATTCCGTTTAAAATCTCACCGTGAAAACTTAGGTGTCATTCCACTGCTAGGAATTTACACTTTTGACAGCTCACTTAAGGCGCAGTTTTATGATTTTGTGACTTTTAAATATGTTATTACACCTTCATATAATGCAAGTAAGTTAAGAAAAAAATACATGTTAAACTAGAACGCATACACATCAATTATATATTTGAATATTTAAGTATTACATTAAAATACTTTATGAAATAAATTCAGGAAGTAATGTCTACACAAAGCATAAAAACGGTATTACTTTCAAACTACTATAGACATTTCTTATATGAACAGACTATTTTATTATCTATAATTCTATTTGTCATTTTTTTCTAATATTCATATTTTCGTTACTAAAAATAAGTATTCCCTATGAAACCGAACGGCGCGGCGGCGGCGCAGGATGTGAGCGCGACGCGCATTTGTATGGCCAAGCTCAGCGGCGATGAGCCCAGTCGGGCTTAACGTAAGATTCCACGGTGAGATTTTTACAGAATAAATCGGCTAGACAAAGCTAAGTAAATAATGAACGCATAGGATATATTTTAAGTGGCATAGAGAAGGTTGATATAGCAAAACCACAAACAAAGAATTAAAAAGACACAAATAAATAATAATTACGCTTTATTTCAAACAAACGTAAAGACTAGAAAACTTACATCTATCAGATCTTTGTGATTTAAATACAGACAAGTGAAAACAAACTCTTAATTAACGTGACTTAGCTCCGAAGAGGTTCTGGAAGACTCCTCCCAGCCAGCCGGCTTGTGGCTCCCTGGAAATTAAGATCTAGGTATTAAAATTAGTAGATGCACCTGTGGGAAATAAACTTGTTTGGAAGTCACAGGTAAAAAAATCTTGAAAAGGTTCACTTTTAAATGGTACGTTTCAAACGATTATGATCTTGAATATTTACAAAGAACCCTTGTAGTTTCGCCATATCCGTCTGTCTGTCTGTCTGTCTGGCCCCGGCTTAGCACAGAGACACTTAGTACTAGAATGTTGTAATTTGGCATAGGTATATATTATACTAGCTGCGCCCCGCGGTTTCACCCGCGTAAGTCTCGATCCCGTGGTAATATCGGGATAAAAAGTAGCCTATGTCTTATTCCAGGGTGTCAGCTACCTCCATACAAAATTTTATCAAAGTTGGTCCAGCCGTTTGAGCGTGAAGAAGTAAGTAACAAACATACACACACACACACACTCACAAACTTTCGCCTTTAGTGTGATTAATCACGCCGACAAAGTGGAAAAATAAAAACTTGAAAATACTTTTTTTTTTAGGGTAGGTACCTCCCTTACACCTAAAGTGGGTAATATTAAAGGGCAAATTTTTGTTAGAGTCAAGTGTCCCCCCGCCCCTGCCAGCTAAATGGTTGTTTTTGGATATGTGAAAAAACATCTCTTTTCATATAACGAAATTAAAAGGAAAACTATGACAGCTAAGTAGGCTTAACAAGTTAACGAGCAATAGTCGACCAACTTACATTTCCAGTTGGAGAAGAATTGACCGTGACGTATATCGATGTATGGGTTACAACGTTAAGTTTGTTTTTAGGGTAAATTAATCCGAACTACGGAACCCTTCATTGAGCGTGGTCCGACACGCACTTGGCCGGTTTTTATGCAAAGTTAATATATTTTTCAAGGGATTTCGTGGATAGAGAACCAATTCTACTCACTCTTTCTTGCACTTGTACATGTTGTTGACTTTCTTGACATCACCACGACTCAATCCTTCTCTCTGGCCTAGTTTCACACCTCCAACCTGGAAGTAGTAAACAATTTGAATATTTAACCTCAGCACATACAAATCAGTCATTGTTCTTAAATATTCAGTATAAAAAACCACTTAACGGATTTATTAATTTTTTGGATTATTAAATTGTACAAAAAGAAAATCACCAAATCGCCATTATACTTTTCTTAGTAGGTAGTTTCTAAGTACCATTACTTCGATGTCAGATGTCTAATGCTCTGGCTAAGCCAACCATAAGGCTTAGCTAGAGTATTCAACATCCGCAGTTCGAATGCTCTGGTTGCAAGTTTCCCTTTAATTGTGTCAATGATGTTTCAAAGTACATACCTTAGGTTCGATGGTCTTCTGTTGGTTTTTAGAGAAAGCATACTCGGAGTAGTGCATGACACTGTTGTAGTCGTAGGGAATACTGAAGTCATTGGTCTGCTTGGTGGTCGCCTTCCTGAAGTTGGTCTCGGAACCTGTACAAGATTGAGTCGATAAGTAATTCAAATTGTTTGTTTTGTATGCCAAAACTATTAAATCAAACTAAAGTATTATTATAACATTAATTTTAAGATACTTACGTAGCTACTACGTGTAGCAATATTTTATTTAAGGCTACGTTGAATGGCATACAATATTGTTTAAACCTACTTATGTGTTCTTTATGTGAATTTGTAATTCTTTGAGAAATAATTATCTTTAACCGTAAACGGTGCTACGCAAAACTCACACTTTTGCTGATGAGCCTCAGGGGACAAAATAACGAGCCATGCCATCGATGCTACGGCCGTCAAGTGTTAGGAGAGGACAATTTCCAGGAATGGCAAGCAATTAGCAGTATGTCAGCTAAAATCACCAGCTGCTGGCCGTTTAGCATTAATAACACGTTTTTTCTAGGACGCAAATTAAAGAGGATTCATCAAATAAGTCGTCTTCATAAATAAGCTTTATAGGTAATAGCTGTTTTAGGAAAATTAATTGCCACTCGACATACCTTATTCTAGTTAATATAAGGATGATAATCGATTACAGATTAGCTAAGTAAGAACTGTCAGATGCCTCACCTGGTCTGATGTTATTGTATCGCACCCAGACAAAGTCGTCCCGCTCGGGGCGGCTCTGCTCATGCATGAAGCCTACGGCATGCAGCAGCTCATGAAGGACTGTTCCCTTCTTGGATACGCAGCCGGGGGACTGCAGGTTCACTTCTTGACGACCACCTGGAAATATACACAAAGTTAAGACAGCTCCACGGGATTAGGGCCAGCGTGCAATATGCAAATGAGAGTATAATTCCTATCTAATAAAAGCTGTATAAAGTAATACTGTGCTTCCAAAAACACAGCTGACAGCAGTGAAGTTGTCATATTATGCTTTTGGCACCATTATTTTCATAGTGGATTTAAAGAACCAATTAAATATTTCATTACTTTGTGATTGGCAAGTCAAACCCAAAATCCAACAACAGATTGTTATTGAACCGCCGCCGCGCCGTTATTTGGTGATGCCATTTTTCAGCGCTCACTTTATGGTGTACATCACAAACTTACCAATTCTTCCAACACTAGACCAGCAGCCTGTGTTCTTGCTCTGAAGAGTGATGTAATCCTTCTGACCATTGTACGGGACGAAGCGCAGGCATGTCAGTCTGTGATAGTCCGCTATCGCCTTCATTATGGTTTCGCGTTCTGTGGAGCCTGAGAAAAGATACATCTTCTTCATCAAAATCAAGCAAATCCGGAACAGCATAAATAAATCAGAGAATTTACTATAATAGACATGAGTAGATGATATTATATTCTGGTCATCTTCTTGCGCTGCTGAACTTGGGACGCCAAATGACCATGCTTATAGTTTATTCGATCTGGATTTGACATTTACCGTAGCTATAGCCTATTTACTACATCATAATGACGTAGGAGTGACATAATTGTATTCTGCTATCTTATAATACGTACTGAAGTATCCCTCGATAACATAGGGAATGTGTCCCTGTGGCCAGCGCAGGACTTCTTCACTGACGCCGTTTCTCCCCTGCTGCGGTGGCATTAGGATATCACCCTCGGCGTAGTCTCCTACTTCCTCCGGGTTCATGAGGGATGACTCCGACCAATTCGCCAACGCATCGCCTGGAAATCACAAAGCAATAAGAACAGCAAGATATTCTGGAGTTTCGGATATGTGAAGTATGACCGATCCTTGCGGTATTAACTAAAAAATATTCAACCTGCTGTTTTAGCCGTATTAAAATGAAGTCTGCAGCGAATTTGACTACAACATCATATATTAAACTTTAATATCTTTGGTGTTGTTCGTTGAATCGTTGAGCTCCTTAAGTTCTGAGTTGAGTTGCACGACTACTGACAAATGCGTGCACTGACTGGACAGGTCCACTTAATCTGTGTGGTTCTTTCATCAAAAGACCACTACTGACACCAATCTACATGTTATTCCAATGATCTGACCAAGATTATGTCCGGACTTTAAAATAGACTGTGACCTCTGAGTTTGTTTCGCCCTTTCTTCTCCGAGTAGTCGGATAGGAAACGCCGACCTTATCTAGTTTTTATTTTTTATATATGATTGACGTGTAAAAGTTTTTATACACATTTATTTACAGAAATAAAACCATTTATCAATTTCTTTGGTAGAAATTCAAGTCATAGCAGACATGAAATCATCTCTTATCCTTGAGCCCTTACCCAACAAGGGGTAAGATGAATTCGACCGACTGACTCCAAAGACTATTTTGAGCGTTATTACTGATAGAATAAAAGTTTAATAAAATAGTCAACTGATAGGTCGGAAGTCCGGAACACAGCAGTACTCGAATATCGATTATAATTAAATTCCTTTCGAATATGACGTCCTCTTCCCGAACGGTTAAAATATCAATGATGCCACGCAGTCAATTTCCTTTTACACCGGAATCGGGAAAAGCATGAATGAAGATAAAAAAAGTTATCGAAAAAGTTGAGCAACGTTTAATGCAGTACATAACACGATTAGGATATCATGAAGTCGAGGAAGTTGGCTGTCAACTTGGTGCTCGGTGACTTTCGTTATTTTATTATCGGATGATGTTGACACGGCCGCTGTCGTGTTTAACGTGTGAACATGACAGGCGATGCATCTCGACCTGAATCGATCTACATGTATTAATTATTCATTTTCATTCTTTCTTTCCTCACAGTTACCTATTTTCCTTTCTTTTACTTCATTTAGGTGTAAGTGCTTTGTTCATCATAGATAGGTAAGTTGTCAGAACCTAATTTAAAATGAATGAACATGAAACAGATTTATTGCATGGTCTCATTTATTATTTACAGCATAAGGTTATTCAGAACGTTTTAGTTTGGAGACATTGGGTCCGCAAAGATTTTCAGTAAATGAAAAATGCAATGTCTTAATTTTATTCAAACTTACGATGTTTTATTATTGTATTCCTAGTTTAATTTGTTATCGTTACAAAACTTGGATTGAATGGATTTAATGAACTTAAACCGTTTGCAACAACTTATTGCGTGCAGCCCATGTGTTTTGTAGTGTATTTTTTTTTATATGTATTTTCAAATGTACAATAAAGTATACATATTTAAATAAATATTATTAACTTAACATGTTAGAACTGTCGATGATAATTTCTAAGTAGATATTCACAATTTTTATAATTATTAAGCTTGAGTGAGAGTACCTAGATACCAGCAAACAAAATGCGCTATGAAGTGAATTACTTTTTATTAAGCGATTTTTAAACACCCGATAACAACCGTAATTACAACACTAAAATGCAAATTGATGATAAAGGAAACTGTAATTTAATTAATTACTGACTTACATAATTAAATGAGATAATGATTACTTTACTACATACAAACTTTAATTGTGATTTATATCTACCAATCGTTTCTCGATTTTTTTTTCAGGCAATTTTATGTCTCATAGAAATACCTAAGGGAGTTATTCTGACAAATTAATTAAAAAAACTTCTTAATTACACAAATTCAAGCTGTAGTTTTAAAAACTGAGGAGGACCTGAAAGTCTACCCTGTTTGTAGTCAGTTAATATTGGCCGTATTGGCTAGGGCCAAAATGAATTCATCTGCCTAGCCTTTTCCCAACTATGTTGGGGTCGGCTTCCAGTCTAACCGGATGCAGCTGAATACCAGTATTTTACATGGAGCGACTGCCTATCTGACCTCTACAACCCAATAACTGTGTAATACGATACCCCTTGGTAAGACTGGTTGTCAGACTTTTGGGCTTCTGACGAACCGTAACAACTGTCAAAGATCTACAAATAACAGCTGGGATACAACGGCTTAGCATGCTTTCCGAGGCACGGAGGGATCTTGATATGTAAAGATGTTCACCCATCCACGGAGCAACCGCGGCAAGCGTAGCTTAACCTGATCGACGGCTGTTTTTGTTTAACCACAAACTCCTCTAGGGCCAAATTGTTAGGTTCCCATAATATTATTAATTTCATGATCACTCACCGCTCTCATTTTTCGGTAGTCCATAAGCTTCGGGTCCCAAACTGGACACATCTATTCTCTGACTCCCGTCTATACTGTTCTCATCAATGTCGTCATATAAAAAATCTATTGAATTATAATAGCCCTCGCGTGCAGGCCACGCATTATTTCGACTAAATAAAACTACTAAAAAGATATAAAATAAAGAATTCATTTTGAATTAAATATGCTAGTTTCAGATTAGTTTTATTTTAACTGAAAGCTATTTATTTGCTTATATTTTTTATTTTTATTTTTTTAATAAAAACCTTGTTTTAAGGTAAAGGACTAGGCGATCAGAAAACAGCAATAGGTATGTGAAGTAAATTGGTGTGGCGCGCGTTTTTATAAAGATGTCGCGAAGACCTGTCATAGGGTAAACACAAACGGACAAAATGTCGACAAGGTTCATTACTCCTTACTTCCTGATAAAGGATGCGAACGAAAATATGTAAACTAATCGATAAGAACAGCCTTGAATGTTTTTTGATTTACATTTCCTCTATTTTAAATGTTTTTGTTATGAAATTTTGAAATCTTTATCAGTTTCCTGATAATTGCTAATATTTTACTACTTTACCTCAAAAAACTAAATATTTAAGACTAATTTTATAAGTCTTTGTTTACATTTATATTTGGTTGTGTTACAAATTTGCATTAGACAATTCTAAAAAGGCATATTTTACGCCTTCTGTCATTTAAATAAAGATTTATAAAACCTGTTTTAATATTTTATTGATGCACATAAAGAGTAATTCTGTCGACGCTTCGAATATGCTTTATCTGAAACATCCGTTTCCTTTTCATTGAAAAAACTGTTTCTCAAACTGAAAACGAGGAAAACAAGACAGACCCCTTTCATGCATTTTCCTATGCTATATGACAGCAAGGATGGTTCATAAATAAAGACTATACATCTGCTACTACTTTCTAATGAATACGCGACGGACAATCAGTCATTGTGAAACTGGCAGAAGCATATTTTGGTACCTAATCTCAGACTAGGAAGGCGAAATATGTGCAGTCGGAGTTCCACCTTCTAAAAAAAACCGACTTCCAAAAAAACACTACAATGTGAAAAATAACTGAAGTTGGTGGCTTTTGATCTGTAGGTACTTTACTTTTTTACCACCGACTTCCGAAATTAAAGTTATTATTCACATTGTAGTTTTTTTTGGAAGTCGGTTGTTTTTATTTTTTAACCGACTTCCAAAAAGCAGGAGGTTATATGTTTGGCTGTATGTATGTTTTTTTAGGGTTCCGTACCTCAAAAGGAAAAAACGGAACCCTTATAGGATCACTTCGTTGTCCGTCTGTCTGTCTGTCTGTCAGTCTGTCAAGACCATTTTTCTCAGGAACGCGTAGAGATATCAAGTTGAAATTAATATCAAATACGTAAATCTATGATCCCTTGAAGCTCTAAAAAAATCAAGCATCCAAGTCAACGCAATAAAAAAATACGGCGATATAAGCGACATTATTGCGACATATTTCGATACTCGCAAATAAATCAAAACCTATAGGGTACTTCCCGTTGACCTAGAATCTTGAAATTTGGCAAGAAGCAAGGTCTTACAGCACAAGTATAGGAAAAAGTCTGAAAATTGTAAATTTGTATTTTTATCACATAAAAAAAAATTGCCAATATCTCGCACATAAATCAAAACTTATAGGGTACTTCCCGTTGACCTCGAATCATGAAATTTGGGCAGAAGCAAGGTCTCACAGCACAAGTAAAGGAAAAAGTCAAATTTTTAATTTGTAGTTTTATCACATAAAAAAAACATTTTTTGCGATTACAAACTTTCAGTTGGAAAATTGACCGTGGCGTATATTGATGTATGGGAGAACATGTTTTTCAACTACAATGTTAAGTTGGTTTTAGGGATAAAATCATCCTAATTTTGTAAAATTGGACGTTCAAAAGTGCCTCTTATGTGCCTTTTTGAAATAAATGGTTTGACTTTGACTTTGTTTTTATAGACTCGTTGGTAACAGACAAAAATTAAAAAAAAAAACTTTTTCCCCTAGAGGAAGATATGCTCTTTTACCCCGCTCTTGTACGCTAAAATGACGGACTTTTTGAGCAAGACTAGTGAAAAAAAACTTTTTTTAATTGTTTTGTCTGTCTGTCTGTTTGTTCTGGCTAATCGCCGAAATGGCTGGACCCATTTTATCGAGACTTTCACTGATGTTATAAGGAGTAAGTAATGCTACTTTTATTTTAGAAAATACACGTGGGCGAAGCCGCGGGCAGCAGCTAGTTAACATATAAAGTTGGTCAAAATAAAATCTCGACAAAATGCCTCAAGGGTGTACCACTAATAAGAAAATAAAAAGAATATTCTAATATGGATAGAATAAACAGAGAACTAAACTATGTCCAAGCTTTAGGTATGCATAATCAGCCTATAATTTGCCCACTGCTGGGATACAGGCCTGTACCTACACAGCGTCAAGCTGTATAGCTCTCCGACAGTTGCACGTAAGTAAAAGTAATTCTGTCTCTATCTAACGGAACGTTCAAAAATATACCGTGGTTGTGAATACCATTTTTCGATTTAAGGATCCGTTGCTTTAAAAGTGCTAGTTTTTGTTAGAGTCAAGTGTGTCCCCCCACCTGCCAGCTAATTGGTTGTTTATGGATATGTGAAATATTTAAGAAAAACTATATTTTTTACTTTCCTTATATTCGAAATGAGAAGTAGAGTGTTTAACACCGGTGAAAGTCACTAATTCCTTTCGAAAATTGAAAATTCCCTTCGACAAAAGGAATTGATTCCTTTCGACCCTTGTATAACAATCTACTATTTCCGATGCAGGGGCGTTAATAGTTGAGGAGTTCTCCTGAACTGGAACTGATGGTGACTTCACCATATTATGCATTGTGACGAGCATACATTGCTTAGCAACCATTTTAAAGTGTCTAATCGAATCGCAACAGTGAAATACTTATTATTAAGTAGTTCTGGTGGCCATCTGTGGTCTTCATCATCAGTTCCACTTCACCAAATGGTGCTTTCCGAGTGCAAAAGCATGTGCATATAGGTGTGCATATAAAAATTGAGGATTGCCCTCGATTTCCATGGGATCCCCTCATCAGATTCTGACTTGGTGGCAATGGGATCACCTCGGGAGCATACCCTTTCAAACAAAAATATAATTTTCAAAATAGGTTTATAATTGACGGAGCAATCGGTGAACATACATAAAAAAACCGGCCAAGTGCGTGTCAAACCACGCACAATGTAGGGTTCCGTAGTTGGGATGAATTTATAGCAAAACCCAACTTAACATTGTTGTTGATAAACATGTTCTCAAATACATCGTTATACGTCACGGTCAATCAATTTTCCAACTGCAAAAGTAAGTTGATCGACTATTACTCGTTAACTTGTAAAGCCTACTTAGCTGTGATAGTTTTCCTTTTAACTTCGTTATATATTATAACTACTGCCATGATATTTTCACATATCCATAAACAACCAATTAGCTGGCAGGTGGGGGGGCACACTTGACTCTAACAAAAACTAGCACTTTTAAAGCAACGGATCCTTAAATCGAAAAATGGTATTCACAACCACGGTATATTTTTGAACGTTCCGTTAGATAGAGACAGAATTACTTTTAGTTACGTGCAACTGTCGGAGAGCTATACAGCTTGACGCTGTGTAGGTACAGGCCTGTATCCCAGCAGTGGGCAAATTATAGGCTGATTATGCATACCTAAAGCTTGGACATAGTTTAGTTCTCTGTTTATTCTATCCATATTAGAATATTCTTTTTATTTTCTTATTAGTGGTACACCCTTGAGTCATTTTGTCGAGATTTTATTTTGACCAACTTTATATGTTAACTAGCTGCTGCCCGCGGCTTCGCCCACGTGTATTTTCTAAAATAAAAGTAGCATTACTTACTCCTTATAACATCAGTGAAAGTCTCGATAAAATGGGTCCAGCCATTTCGGCGATTAGCCAGAACAAACAGACAGACAGACAAAACAATTTAAAAAAGTTTTTTTTCACTAGTCTTGCTCAAAAAGTCCGTCATTTTAGCGTACCAGAGCGGGGCTAAAATAGCATATCTTCCTCTAGGGGAAAAAGAGTTTTCTTTTAATTTTTGTCTGTTACCAACGAGCCTATAAAAACAAAGTCAAAGTCAAACCATTTATTTCAAAAAGGCGCATAAGAGGCACTTTTGAACGTCAAAATTTACAAAATTAGGATGAATTTATCCCTAAAACCAACTTAACATTGTAGTTGAAAAACATGTTCTCCCATACATCGATATACGCCACGGTCAATTTTCCAACTGAAAGTTTGTAATCGCAATTTTTTTTTATGTCATAAAACTACAAATTAAAATTTGACTTTTTCCTTTACTTGTGCTGTGAGACCTTGCTTGTTGCCAAATTTCATGATTCTAGGTCAACGGAAAGTACCCTATAGGTTTTGATTTATGTGCGAGATATTCGCAATTTTTTTTTATGTGATAAAAATACAAATTTACAATTTTCAGACATTTTCCTATACTTGTCCTGTAAGACTTTGCTTCTTGCAAATTTCATGATTCTAGGTCAACGGGAAGTACCCTATAGGTTTTGATTTATTTGCGAGTATCGAAATATGTCGCAATAATGTCGCTTATATCGCCGTATTTTTTTATTGCGTTGACTTGGAAGCTTGATTTTTTTAGAGCTTCAAGGGACCATAGACTTACGTATTTGATAATAATTTCAACTTGATATCTCTACGCGTTCCTGAGAAAAATGGTCTTGACCGACTGACAGACAGACAGACGGACAGCGAAGTGATCCTATAAGGGTTCCGTATTTCCTTTTGAGGTACGGAACCCTAAAAATATATAAGTATATTTAACCTCCTCCTTTTTGGAAGTCGGCACATATAATATAATATTTATGAAGATGTTCCGAGATAAAGGAGGATTATTATTTTTAAGTCAGACATTTAGAATCATAAAAACTTTAAAAAAATATATTATTTGCATTTATTATCTGTCTGTCTGTTCATACCCTTTCATGCTTTAACGGCTGAATTGATTTGGATGATAGGTAGGAGGATAGGCCATGATTTTTATCCCGGTAGCACGTTCCCGTAGGATAATTTCCGACATCCACGCGGGCGAAGCCGCGGGCCAAAGGTAGTATATAATAAAATAAACTTGACTGGACTCACGTACATGAAAAGTTTAGAACGTCTCCAATTAATGAGTCAGTTTCCCACGCCGACCTCTTGAATTACAAGAATACAACCAATTACGAATAATTCCGATCAGAATACAGCATCTGCCTTGACATAACTCTTGTTCTGACCTAGAGAGAGATGTGATTGCGTCACAAAAGCAAATGTGTCACATTATGATGCCCAAACTCAGTTCGTTGACACACAAGGCCTCACTATCTGCAAGTAAACGGAAGGATTTCACGTTGATAGGAACAACCTCCACTGTATAACGTACTCAGGAAACATTATCTTTTCGATAAACATGACATATCATGATGTTTTGACTCTTGAGTCATGTCTCATCATCGCTGTTAAACAATTCCTATCTAAATATAAGCCTTGCATGGGTGTGACATAAGTAATATCTTTTTCCGTGTTAGAGTTATCGTTTTTAGTTGTGATTTCATAAATAAACATTAGATGAACTTGTGCGTTCTTTTATTTTTTGATGAACTTCCGCTTATATCAAAGTAGGTACCTAGGTGTAGGTGTAGACAGGTACTTTACCGACCGATTGTAACTTTTTACCCGATTGCGGCGAAGCCAAAAGAAGAGGGTTATGTGTTTTACCTGTATGTCCGTCCCTATGTTCCCTCGTAACTACTAAACGACTCGTCCAATTTTGAAATATGTCGTTAGATTCGTCTTTATTGCGCGAGTGTCACTGGGTATATTAAAATGATTAAACATCAAAATGGCGGATTTTTCGGGCCAAAAAGTAAAAAAAAAAATCTCCCAAGCTTATCGAGTGGGGTATCAAAATGATGGATTTTAAAAGGTGATTACAAAAATATATACATATAAGCGACTAAATAACCTAATTTACCTACCGTCTTATAATCCTAGCTAAAAAACTGTAAAATAAAAAAGTAAATTTAAAAAATCCAAAAACCCGACTGCGTAAAAAGTGAACTTAAAAAAAATCTGTTAATTATATAAATTAATACTTTATACAATCTCATGCAGTCGGAGACAATAAGCAATGCCTCCGACTCGACAGTCGGGTTTTTGGATTTTTTTAATTTACTTTTTTACTCATTGAGCACCATCCTATTTCCTGCCTGTGTCTGTAACACAGTTTATACTAGCACAGACTAGATTTTTATTATGTTCGATTGAGATGGACGAATTGTATTTGGCTTTTTGAAATAAAGAATTTATTTATTTTTATTTCTTCCCGTGGGTGTTGTAAAAGGCGATTAAGGGACTTACTAGAGAATGGGCAGCAGCGTTCTCTATGCATTTTAACACCAACTGCGATCGCCAAGACGCCAATCCGCCTGCCAAGCGTGGCGATTATGGCAACCCCCCCCCTTGGGGGAGGCCTATGTCCAGCTGTGGACGTCTTTCGCCTGAAATGATGATGATGATAATAATGACTCATTGGGCATTAGGTATAAGTATGTCACAGGTTATTTAGCAGCCTCGTGTGTTGTTACTTCCGCATATTCTCCGGATTCCGGTCCCATAGCAAGTGAATAGGGAGAATGAAGTAATTCTCCCTATCCCAAGATCTAACCGGAGCATACCTACCTATTAAGCCTGTCCTCCTGAAGTAGGGTCAAATTATGATCTGGCTGGGAAGAACGAACGCAAGGAAGATATCTTTGTGAAGACATAACCATTCTTCTGCTGCGTCACAAACGACAGGAACAAACACTGGATTTCTGTCAATAAGATGGGTTGCAGCGTCTTCCGGTCTGCCAACAAATTGTAATAGGTACAAGCGTGGTGTTTATTATATTTTCCTAATGGATCCATGTTCAGCAGGCTATCTGAAAACAATTTTGTACAATGTACACAAAACAATAAGCGGATGACGTATACCCAAAACCGCAGGGTGTCGAGAAATCGGAACCGACCGCGGAAACGTCGGCTTAATAGACACATTAGTTATACTGGTTATGCCTAATATGGCATATGATTCATAACACTATTGTCCTTGGTTGAGGTTGCCTCGTGTTCTCGTGTTCGTGGAAGTGCGGAGGCGGACACGAGGAAACGATTGTGGTGAGGGGTGAAGCGGAACATGGGCTTGGACTCGAATAAGGACAGTGATTAAAAAACAAACGAACATCAGCAGTGAGTGGGGGAGGGTGTGTCAGTGTGTGTGATCAACTGTCTTCTTGGTGCACCTAGTGCGTAAGCCAGTCTAGGGTATTGTTGCTTGTGTTTTTATTTTTTTACCTCTTTATAAGAGTGGAACCATTTTTATCAGCAAATTCGATATTCATTTTCATGATCTTATGGAACAATCAGCTCGGTCTTAAAATATTATGCTCATGCCCTGCATTTTTCTGCGATACCAGTTTCCATAAAACCTACGTATCAAAGAAGTGTTGATCCGGAAATTTTATCAACAGGTAATTTTCCGACTGTAAAGACACGTTTAATCAGACATTTAAATAGAGGCAGGTCAAGTAACTTTTAATTGGTACCTACTTAATGATAATGCTATAAAATTGAGTAATTTATCTATCCGTGCCTACGTACGTAGACAATAAAAAGAAATGGGGGTCCCGTATTACGACATCTTAGATAATAGTATAGACACTTATAAATATTCTGTCTCCGAATATAATACACCGGGTCAAATTAAATCAGCTAGCGAAACTGTGTGATGGATATCGATATCTAAACCAAACCCGATAAAATAAAAAAGATTCGAAGTTCAGCTCATTTTAAATAAGTATCAGTTTTTCTTAGCGAATACACCATTAAAACTGTGAAAATAAAATCAGTTGTATATTTTACCAAGATTGAATAGAACTTATACTCGTTGGTTTTCAAATAAAAGCATTTTAATTTATATTCTTATTGATATTTATTTTTTAATTATAACTTGCTATATGTATGTTCGATAAAACAGAGAGAAAGGGCGAAGATCGACGCTTTTGAAATGTGGTGTTGGAGACGGATGCTGCGCACACTATGGACCGCACGACGTACCAACATATACATCCTAGAGGAGCTCGGAATAACCACAAGGCTGTCCGCTACCTGTTTTCAGCGAATCCTCAAAAATTTTGGTCACATCGCTCGGAGAAACCCTGACAGCCTAGAGAAGATGATGGTAGTTGGCCAAGTCGACGGGAAAAGACCACGCGGGCGCACACCTACCCGGTGGTCTGACCTTGTAAAGAAGCTCACTGGCCAACCAGTATCCAAGGCTATTAAGACCGCTGAGGACAGAATCACTTGGAAGAGCATAGTGCATCGAGTGGTCAACACTTCAGATTAAGCACGACCTTCAGAAATGAAGTTAACGACTAAGAAGAAGATATGTATGGCGTATGAGCTCTACGAAAAGTGGGTGGAGCCGAAAGTGTTAGGTAAGCTACGCTTGCCGCGCTTGGTCCGTGGATGGGTGACCATCTTTGCATATAAAGACCCCTCCGTGCCTTGGAAAGCACGCCCCCCCAACCCTAGATCCCGCCCGCCAGCGCGGAGCAAGTAGCTCTAAACAATGTCCCTAATAATAATAATCAGTTGCTACAAGACAAGTCCCCTCTTGTACAGTAATCAGCAGCGCCCTAAGCCTAGGTTCGAGTCCCATTATGGGGCGCCCTTAGCTGTGCTACATAATTTTATTTTTAACCCGGCGAAAGGCCCTTCAGGCCCCGCCAAAGCCCGGTTTAAGCAATAAAGGCACTTCGGAGCCAAATGCGATTGGTTCGCATAAAAAAAAAAGCGGAAAGCACGTTAAGCTGTTAGTCCCTGCTGTCATTCGTGGATCTTTGGCAGTCGTTACGGGTATTCAGAAGCCCAAAAGTCTGACAACCAGCCTTACCAAGGGGTATCGTATTACCCAGTAGGTAACTGGGTTCTGGAGTTCAGATACAGTCACTCCACGTAAAATAGTCTGGTATCAGCTGCAGCTGGCTTAACAGGAAGCCGACCGCAACATGGGAAAATGCTAGGCAGATGATGGTGATGGCGGAGATTTATGTAGGTATAGAACTCCTAGGAGAATAAAACAGCACCTTACAACATTTTCTGCCTGCATTCGCTGGCCTTCGCGAAGCATTGTCTTTTTCCAGTTTCAAAAGCGTATGGAGGACAGATAAGTATTCCAGCGACATTACATGTAGGAACTTTGGTTACCAATACGGAATGTGTTGAGTAGTTAGAACATTCCATCACTTGAGCCCTGCCTGGCTCAAGTGATAGAAAGTGAACGAAATGAAATTGTTCTTATTTTCTGCAGTATCTTCTATAAAGCAGTAATTTCTGTCGTAAGTAGTACGACAGAAATCGTCGAAATATCGTAGTAGTAGTAGTTACTGCTGAATTTTCACCCAGAAAATTATTTTGTAGGTTATAATACTTCAATTTCCTTAAGAGGGCCCTTCCCGGTCCGTCTATCGTCAACGCGAGCATGGTCGCAAAACCTTGTTGTTTCATTCAGCGCAAGTAAAAACTATTAATAAACGAGTGAGAACGCGATAACATTGAACGAAAAATAATGTGCGGAAATTTCATAAAACTTGTAAAAATGTCGGTCATTTAGAATCTCCATTACATCTGCAAGGTTTCTATCGTAATGTTTTCTTAACATTTACAATTTATGAATTATGAATGGCCAAAATTCAGGTAAAATTTGTGCAAAAAAGCAGATTTTTGCAGGCTTATACCGAATTTGTTTTTCAACATTATTATTTTTTGCTTACATAGAAACCTAGATATAGTGCACAAGATACCTATTGGTTCAAAATTTTCAAAGAAAGATGTGTTACAACGCCATAATCACGTACGAGCGTTTGTATGAAAAGCTCCATAGCTTAAATTGCTACGAAAATATTTTTAAACAGAAATGTACGTTGCAAAATTATTATAGCTATTACGTAGCCTCTGCTACTCAATGCGTAGCAGGTATCTGCATGAATTCGTACTTTAAATTATAAGTAAGACTACCATAATAGATTAGCCCCGCCAGTGGAAAACAAAAATAAAATGAAGGTATTAGTAGCATTACTGCATCGAGCAGAAAGTGACTTCTTGTTGCATCAAGCGTTATATTGAAAAGACTCTAAAAACACGTGTGCAACAAGAAGTCACGTCGAACGAGGTGCGTAATCTGTTTTTCTTTCAACTACTACAGCAGTGGCTTCTTGTTTAGTTTTCGTGAGTTCACTAAAATACGCTAAAAACACACTCTCGGAAACAGATTTAACCTTTCTTTCGTTTCTCCAAGACATGAAGTTTTGATATGCCTTGAAATAACTGGCTGTAGATTTTTTGGTAACAAAGTTATCAATTACGAGCTGAGCCTCATTTTGTATAGCTTCCGGCGTTAAAGATAACGCACTTTCACTAGAAGAATCCAATTTTTACTTATTTTGATGAAATTCGTAATGTTCAGCTGTAAAAATTATAAAGTTCGTTTTTTTTTTTATATTTCTTCACAGCCAGCACGTATTATTTTTAATTTTCTTTGGTTGTCTGCGTACATTTAAGGCGCTGGCAAGAGGCAAATGATAAAAGTAGGCTTCTCATAAACTAAAAAATTGCCAAATCTATATTTTGTGGTAGTTGAAAAAATATATATGTTATTCTTGAACATATTTCTCATAACTTGGTTGTTACCAAAACACGTTTAGAAAAAAAAATCTCGATACAAATTAACGGTAAACTAACCCTTTACTTTGAGTTTCAATCCAAAATATCTGTATTAAATATCAACGTACGGTTGGTATTTAATTAAATAACAAGAACGTCTTATTTGTCAGTCCGCAACCGTTCTCCGACAGTCGTTTCTCCTTTGGACTGTTCACCGACAGGACGTTTCGTTTTTGAGAGATTCGTCGATAGAACGTTTCACCTATGGATGTTTCGCCGACAGAATGGTTCGCATTTGTTAGTTTCGACGACAGGACTTTTCATAGGTTACCCGGAACTTAACTATTTCGATTGGGTTAATTTCTTCTTTAAAAAAAATGGGTAGGTTAGGTTAGGTTAAAACTGTGACCTCCTACGCACGAGCGGAGCGAGCGAAGCGAGCGGTGCCGCGTCAGCGGCCGGCGAGTGTCAGAAACGAAACAATCGTAGATAAAACGATCTGACGGCGAAAAGTATGATATAGTTAGTTGTAGTATGACATAGTTGGAAAGTCCTGTCGTCGAAACTAACAAATGCGAACCATTCTGTCGGCGAAACATCCATAGGTTAAACGTTCTATCGTCGAATCTCTCAATAACGAAACGTCCTGTCGGTGAACAGTCCAAAGGAGAAACGACTGTCGGAGAACGGTTGCAGAATCCTTATTTGTATGCAGAACTTGGTTTTTTTTTATTTTCGATTACTCAACTCATTTTTGAGTAAATAGATAATTGCTTTATATTTTGCAATAAATTACAAGCGTTGTGTCATCGCACTTCTCTTTCTTTTGTATGCAGTCCGACAGTGGTGTGCGTTACCCAGGCCAGATGTTGTCGAAAATGGTCATTTGAATCTAATAGATAATTAGTTTTGTGGCTTCTGTAATTGTTGCGCACATTTTTAAATTTGTTGCGCTTATAGTTTTTTAATTATTTCACAAAAACATTTCCTGCTGGGGTAACGTTATCCCAGCCAGACCTTTTTCTTTCTAATGGGAATATTTAAATAAATACTAGCTATAAAATTAGTTGTCTAGATGAAGTAAATGTTGTGCCTTATTTTGTATTTGTTCTTTCATCGGTTGCGAAGTTATTCGAGATTTTGCTGGGGTAACGTTTTTGGTTTTGCTAGATCTTTGAAACGGTTAAGCGGATTCTTATCATATTTTGTACATAACTTCTTAGGAATTAGTTTAAATTTGTTCTGCAATAAAACAACCAAAATAATGCATAGTTTAAAGGTTATTTCATTAAATAGAAAAACACTTCAATTGGTTCCAGCACTCTCAATAAGAGGTCCAAAGACTTACTTTAAACGTTATTTTAAAGCTTGTAAATGCCTTCAAATGTATGTGAAGTTTCATTAGTATCCTGTAAGTATTTAACAAGTTATGATGATATTCAGTTCTTCACGAGCACGGTCTTGATGCGCGCGGTGTTATTTGGCCACTGGATTGGATATATGAACTGAATGTTATGTCAATTATTAGTTTATTTATTTATTTATTTAAGGATTACCAACGAGATACATTACAATTATCTTTTACAATAATAAAAACTTGTCTAATATACATTATCCTGTAATGCACACTCAATTACAGGTAACCACAGCTCACACAGTATCGAGTACACATGCTCTGAATACATAATTAAAATTAAGAATACATTAAAAAAAAACAATATTCATGCTATTATAAAAAATTTACATGCTAATAAAAAAAAAGTTTTAATTTACAATAATACAATACAGTAACCAAGCATTAATTTGATTTTCATTATTATGTCTGAATTAATTAATAAAAAATAAAACAAAATTAGGAATAACAGAGAATAGTTTAAAATAGAATTAGAAGTGAATTGAGTTTAATATAATAAAAAATTAAAATTCTTAAATTATTTAAACATTGGAATGATAAGTCAAACGTCCTCTAACCGAAAGTGCTTATATAATTTATTTTTAAAAGTGTTAAGACTGTCATGATTGATATCAATCTCAGCTATGCGGCATAGAGCATTGTACAATTTGGTAGCCCTCGTTAAGGGAGAGTTGTCACCTAAGTTAGTTTTGTGCAAAGATTGTCTGAACAGATTATAGGTATGTGACCGCGGTAACCTGCGGCACATTAATATATATTTTGGATAGTAGGTCAGTATTTAGTTTAGATGTCACCAATTTGTAAAGGAAACAAAGATCGAGTACTTTTCTACGATTAGTGAGGCTTTGGAGTTTAAAGTTTTTTAGTTGTTTAGTTGTTTAGTTCAGTTGTATATCAGTAACATTTCAGCGTGGTGGCAGTGGATAATTAATGAGATAATACGATTAAAGTCATTAGGAAGTGAATGACCGAGGTAACCCGACCGAGTTTAGGTGGTTACGAAAAAGCGAAATCGCAGAACATTATGCTATCTTTTCTAAATGTTTAGTGTAATACACCTTACAATTTCGGTACAGACGCGTACACTGTTAAATACATAATAATATCTGTACTATGAAAACATTATTATTATCTTCCAGTTGCACATACTTATCAAAAATCACCGATATAACATGTCGTTCGGTGCGACGCGGGAGGGGTGGGGTGAAGGGGTAATTCATTGTTTGCATAACGCACTAAACATGCTCCATAATCACATAATTCATCTTGTAGAGTGCGCGTGCGCTTCGGCAGTTCCGTTTCCTGTTTTTGCAAATATTTATCGAGTGCGTGACAGCTATTATATAATAATAAGTGTGGCGAATTACTGTTAATGTGTCTATAATCTATAATTATAATTTAAATAAAAATAATAATCTTTAATATAAATAATCTATAATTTAAATAAAAAGTAATAGAAAATTTCAAAACAGCAAAATTACTATCTGTAATTTTAATCTGTGATTGTTTTTAAGTATAAGTTTATTAATACTTTAAAAGTTTAGTTGAAATGATTATTTTACCTGTTAATAAAAATTATTTAATAAACATGTTGTTTTTTTTTAAACTTGTGTACATGTCTGTACTAAATTTGTAACACTATCCTACATATTTTAGAAGGTACCATAATGTTCTGCGATTTCGCTTTTTCGTAACCACCTAACTTGGTCGGGTTACCTCGGTCATTCACTTCCTAATGACTTTAATCGTATTATCTCATTAATTATCCAATGTACTACGCTGAAATTTTACTGATATACAACTGAACTAAACAACTAATAATTGACATAACATTCAGTTCATACCTATATCCAATCCAAATAAATAAATCCAATAAAACCAAATACCTCTTATTTACAATGAGAAACACTAATCCAACGCTTACTAATCTAAACATTCAAGCGCATAACAACTGTAATTTACATTATGCTGATATTGCATGCCCTTGTCCCACTTTAGCCAAAACCGAACATATCAAATATCTAGGCGTCACAATTGACACAAACCTGAATTTCCGCAAACACATTGATTTATTATGCACCAGAGTGCGTAAACTAATATACATTTTTAAAAATTTACGTAGCATTGCCGACTTTAAATTAATTAGACAGGTTTATTTGGCTTTGTGTCAATCTATTATTTCCTACTGCATAACGTCCTGGGGTGGAGCCGCTAAATCAATTTTACTGCACCTAGAACGCGCCCAAAGAGCAGTCTTAAAGGTTGCTACTTTTCGTCCATTTAGATTTCCTACATACCAGCTTTATATAGCATGTAAGGTGCTAACAGTACGTCAATTATTTGTTTTGAATGTAGTTTTATTACAACACACTGAACTTTATTTTAACCCAGTACCTTCAGATAGGAGAAGAAAAGATTTGGTTTGTGCTAACTCTCAGACTAAACATGCTTTCACTAATCGATTTTATTTATTTTTAGGACCCTACTTGTATAACCAGTTTAACAGAGTGCTAAAGATTTATAGTTTAAGTTATAATAGGTGTAACTTACTAGTACAAGAATATTTGGCAAAACTCAATTATGCAGATACGGAAAAACTACTAGAAATTTTAAAATAAAATTTATATCTACCTACTCTATTTTAAGTCTATACTCCATAGGTATTCTCTTCCTTTACCAAATTAATAATACTTTATCTACTTTAATATTATGTGTTAATTTATTTAAATATAATATATCATACATAATCTAGTTTTAAAATAATATACCCAAATAGTAACTGTTTAAGTCATTGAATATATTATGTCTTCTTTTTAAGTTTGCTTCTAATAAATGTATTTTTGTCTTCTTTTTAAATGTTGATGTAAATTGATGGCCTGAAACACAGGTTTTCTTAAACCTAGATCAGGCTGGTCTTCATTACAGTTAGAATTGAATTTTCCTCGATTGTAATTAATGTAAATCATAATTTTACTTTACTTTGTACTTGAATAAATTTTATTTTATTTATTTATTTTTTATTTAATCCAGTGGCCAAATAACACCGCGCGCATCAAGACCGTGCTCGTGAAGAACTGAATATCATCATACCTTGTTAAATACTTACAGGATACTAATGCAACTTCACATACATTTGAAGGCATTTACAAGCTTTAAAATAACGTTTAAAGTAAGTCTTTAGACCTCTTATTGAGAGTGCTGGAATTGAAGTGTTTTTCTATTTAATTAAATAACCTTTAAACTATGCATTATTTTGGTTTTTTTTATTGCAGAACAAATTTAAACTAATTCCTAAGAAGTCATGTACAAAATATGATAAGAATCCGCTTAACCGTTTCAAAGATCTAGCAAAACCAAAAACGTTACCCCAGCAAAATCTCGAATAACTTCGCAACCGATGAAAGAACAAATACAAAATAAGGCACAACATTTACTTCATCTAGACAACTAATTTTATAGCTAGTATTTATTTAAATATTCCCATTAGAAAGAAAAAGGTCTGGCTGGGATAACGTTACCCCAGCAGGAAATGTTTTTGTGAAATAATTAAAAAACTATAAGCGCAACAAATTTAAAAATGTGCGCAACAATTACAGAAGCCGCAAAACTAATTATCTATTAGATTCAAATGACCATTTTCGACAACATCTGGCCTGGGTAACGCACACCCGACAGTGACCGCGGTTTACCTGTTGTCGGCGTCATAATGGAACATATGAAAACTTTTTGGTCAGTGAAAAAGTCTAAAAAGTAACAAAAAAAGCAGCAATGAAAAACATACACTCATTTCCGCACCGCAAAATTAAAAATTGAGCGATGCAGTAATGAAAATACATACAATCATTTCTGCACTGTTTTAGCGACGCAGAAATGTTAAGGTTTCTGCTGGTATTTTAAGTTAACAACTACGATATTACTATGTACCTAGTTGGAAGAAATAGTAATTTATATACCTAAAACTAAACCAATTTGGGTTTATAACGTCGTAAAACGAAAGGAAACAATAAAACAAAGTATTTTATATGTAATTTCCTGTGTATTTCTAACATATTAGTTTTATACACTACTTCATTATTTACATGAGCATTATCGCTTCACAATATTATTACAATTAAAATAATTTTCTCTCTTTATTTATATTATTTATACATTTTTATTTCACCTATTCTTAGGCAAAGTGACAAAACTTCTCGCATATCAAAAAGCATTAGAAAAAAATACTGTTTTTTTTTTATATTTTTTAAAATAGAATCTACATAGGAGCGGGCCCTGGTTTACAGTTCAGCGACATAGATGGCGCTTGAAAGGCATTCGCGAGATAGAGAACGAAGAACAAATCACGAGATATAGATTTAGCTCGTACCACAAATCACTAAATGCGTTGAGCGCTAAACATAATTAGAACGTAATTCTGTCTCTGTCATCTTCAAACGATTGACTGAAACAGAACGATGTTTTATTATAGTGTTTAGTGATTAGTGATGCAAGTGGACTTTAGAGCTTACAATAAGTATGAATAATCTTTATATTATTTATGTCAAGACTAGCGGAAACTGTCCAAAACGTATTTTGTTTGAGGATAAAAACATCACAGCCAATCATAACAATTTCCGAAATATTTTAATCTCCTTTTTCATTTTATATTTAAAAACACTTTATCATTCTACTGCAGTCTCTTTTCATTGAGTATGAATAAGAAAAGGGCAAGGAGAATCACAAAGTGATTTTGGATTTCATGTTTTAATCAATAAAGGAAATATGTTTGTTTTTTTTATAGTAATTCTTACAGGTACCGTTAATTTAGTATTATAGTTGAAATAAAGTTTTTTTTATAACTACATATTAAAAGAATTGGCCCAGTTTTTGTTAAGTATTAGAAAGATCGACATGTAGGTTACTGTCAAAAAAAAGTCAAATAATCTATGCAAAAATATCTCAATTAGCAAAATTTTGATATTATTTATAAGTAATTGGGTTTTTAAAGCTCGATTCGTGATAACATGTATGTACCTATTTTACAAAAAAGTTTCTTATAATTTACGATTTAGCTTAGGGGCGTAAATAAACTCGAATACAAAAAACAAAGTGAGAAAAATTAAATGCTTTTTAGACATGAATACTACATAACTTTACTAGGCATACATAAATTAGAGGTAAATTACAAATTCAAGTCCGGACAGACTACAAGCAGAATATTACACTGTCCCTAATTACGCCCTCGTCAATCTTTTAACTTATTATGCTGTCCTATTGACAATAAATAAATTAACTGCAGCGACAGTTCTTCACCAATAACAGCTAATGTTGGCACAGGTCAAGGATAATCGTGAACCATCTACCACCATTCTTCGACTCTATTGTCCGTTAAGTAAAATTAATCATTAAAACTGCAGTAACAATCGTTATTGTACGATATTCGCGATCTCAATACGTCTTAATAATAAAACTTATGTCATTCACCAAATAATCTGGATAAATAAACTAAATATTGCGATTACTATTTTCCATATTTAAACATAGCCATGAAAAAGCCAAAGCTTAGTCACGGGATCCAATATTAAGATCGCGAATGAATCCAGCTGTCAACATTATCTGTAGTAACAAAGGATTGAATTTTTTACATAACATTGAGTAGAACAGACTTATAAGTTCACTTTGCGACTCGACAATTTACTATAACAACTCCCTTACATCAGTTAGTAGGCACACAGTGAGGACGGCCCGAGGCCCGCGCAACCCGAAGAGACCTTCATCCGGCGACCAGGACCACAGCAACAACAAGAGCTGGTCGCACGCCAACGAACGTAACTAAACTGAAGTAACAAATAGTGCTATTTCATCACACGGTACTGTAAATAAAAACGTTTGAGCAGGACAGCACGATAACCTAAGTGTTTTACAAGTTGCTCTGAACTTCAGGTCTCCGGGTGCAATGCCCACTTTTATCACAAAAGGTGTTAAAGTACATATTGCATTACGCGACAAATATAAGCCACATATTTATTTATTAGCTAATTAATTCCAATATGTCCATTATTGACATTATACACAACTGTTAGAAATTGACAACATCTAAAGAGGTCTTTGTACAGAGTATCCATAACCACGGTACCTAACTGCACACATCACAGATATAGAAAAAATAAACTTTATTCCTGTTAGTTCTATACATAACAAGTACACTTTAGCCTAATTCTATATTTCACAAAGAGGGAATCTTTTACATCGTATATTGAACCAGAGTTACTCACTATCGTATAGACTGGGGTTACTGACAAGTTTGAACAAGCTTAGCTTCAGCGCTTACTGACCCAGAACGTACAGTAAATATATTCTAATATGTATACATAATAAGACATGATAACAACACATGGACGCATTTCGCTAAGCTAAATGATATAAAACGTGCTGCACTCTTCCGGCCACTCTCTCGAAGGCATCCGCTCCATCTCATAATTATCTCGATTCTACACAAACTTGCTTCTTAATATTGACTTTAAATAATAAATAAAAGTTAATAAATATTTTTTACATTCATTCAAGTTATTGTTCAATTCGATCACAATGCGAAAACTTTAACTAGTAGAAAAATATGACGCGGATCATTATGTTGTTGATATCCACTATTGTCCATCACAATTTGTCACTTTGCTATCACCGTCTTTGAAATAAACGACCACTTACTAGTAGGCATTGCATAAATACATCATTATACCGCACGGTCTTAACATAAGACGCGCGATCCGCATTCCTGACACACATCGGCGGCTACACATCTCTTTCGCACATATCATAACAACTCGTAGTGAGATAAGGACGTCGATACCGACATCCCACCGTCCACCCGTCTTATGTTTCACAAGGAATGGTTCGTCGTCACATCCAGGTGAGGTAGACGTACTGACATGACGTTGTAGTTACTCCGTGTTCCAAAGCTCGGCGATCACCTCTGGAGCATTAAAGTATACGTATTCTGATTATTGCTCGAAAATTTACTTTGGCAGTGTATGGCAATCCTGGCCATCGATAGCGCGCACTAGCGCACTATTTCGTCTCCATTTGTCGCTCCTTATGGGTCCGAACCCGCGGTCTTCTGTGGAACTAAATTCTTCAGTCTGGAACTTGGAGTTCGCTAGCACGCTTCAGCAGTCTATTAAATGTTTGGCTTAAAGCACAGAGTGTTGTGTCAAAGTACCAGGCGTTCATAACGGCCAGGTGGTGGTGGAGCCTAGTGGAGCGCGAGCGCGCTGCGTGGGGAGCGGCGCTCAGGGCGCGGGGGGCGCGGGGCGGACCCTCACGAGGAGGGCTGCTGAGGGTGCGGGGACGCGCCGGCCGCGGACACCACGACGACGGGCTTCACGATGGTGGTGGCGCTGAGGTACTGCGCCGAAACCGTCAGTGGCGCCACCGTGCCCTTCACCATTTGCGTCTCCACCATCTGAGAATACAATAAAATAAAATGTAATCATCAAAAACGATATTAATCTTCGTACTTGAGGATCTTAGCAACATCAGGTCTTTGTTAAAGAACTGCAAACCTTTTAAGATGAGGTACAAACGTTTTACATACAAACACGTTACACGACGCGATAGTCTCGGTTGTGAATACCTTACTTTCCATATATTGTAACTGTACTCGATAGAACTCTGTACTTATCCCTCTGGGATGAAAGACACGAGGACAAGGCATAAACAACAGCACACTAGTGCTCAGTATTCACTCAAAGAACTTCCAATGCGTGCTCAAACGAACACTTCTTGAAATTGTAACGATGCTTACGCAAATTAAGCCGCGTGCGTAGCACATGCTGAGGGACCTTATGAAACACGACGTGTCACTTAAACGAATATAATTGAAAAGATTTTACTATTTACCTCTAGGAAATTAATATACGAGTTATCAATGTGTCTCGGAGAGGCCGCATGCAGTGCGGGGTGCGCGGGGACCGCGTGGGGCCCGGGGACCGCGGGCCGCAGGTACGGGTGGGGGCCCGGGCCGCGCGCCGCGCCCGTCGCGCGCAGCACTCGCGACTCTTTACACGTCTTCTCCTTATAAGAATACGGCAACTTTCAGATAGACACAAGTGTGGGGAAAACTGGCTTTATGGGTACCAGTCGCGACTTTAAAGACGACTCACGTTGAGTTTGCAGTACCACTATAGGTTTGCAGTAATTTATCAAACATCCTATTATAAAGGCTAGAAAGAAGCTCAAGTATGAATCTCGATTCAAAATAGATATTCATTCTGAAGCATATTTCTACAATGATAGGTTAAAATCTTATAAAATAATAATAACAGGTGTTCGTTTAACACGCGTTGGCGACATTTAGGAGGCCTATTCGTTCAGGAGCATACTCCTGAACGAATAGGCCTCCCAAATAATAAAAACTAAAAAATAAGTTAATTGATTTATTGTATTTTTTATGTAACCACTTTATTTTGATCCGTATCTCACAAGCCAAAATGATCAACCTCAATCACTACACTACTCCTTGTAGCAAACTTTGAAGAAAACTCGTTTTCTACATTTCAGGATCAATATGATGAGATTAGCAAAATACGATCTTTGTAGGTAGATAGGCCTCTTAAATATTGCGCATTTTGCGACCAGCAACAGTTCGACGCAATTTTTTCTAATCTAAACATATTTATATATTTGCTAGTAATACGAGTAACAATAGATGCTTACCTTATGTGTGAGTGTGTGCGTTTGTAATAAATGCGCAGTAGGTTGCGACACTACTAGAGGGGTCAGTCCGCTCACCACTACGCTGCCATCTGTAACGAAATACATAAATCAATAATAGATAATGTATTTCTTATTTCTAAAAGTAATGTACAAAGTAGATATGCGCAGCATTTACAGCGTGGGATTTACAAGTGCACCGAGATTTGGTCGATGTCCGCCATGCTAGGTGGAACCTGTGTTACAGGAGTCATCCATCCGTCCAATATATAAGATTACAGGGAAGTAGGTAGTATTTATTTTTTAGGGGAACAATGATATGCTTAATTCCAGTGAGAAACAGGTGTGGTCAGTGCGTGTGTGAGGGTGTGTGTGTATAGAGCGGTCATTGTATTGCGATTTTAATAGGAATGATAATTATAAGAATTTAACATCGAAATTAAATGTTTATTTCTGTAAGTATATCTTCTGAGACACTTTACAAGTTGTCTGTAATCCGTGAAAGTCATCATGTTTCAGTCCCATATAATAGAACGCGAGCCTATTGCTATAAATTGTCTCTGGAATGATACAGAGAATGTCCCAATGGAAAATCCGATAACGCGACTGATCTGGGTATCGAACCCAGGACCTCGCTTTCAGCATTTGGGCTTGCGACCGCTACCACAATTAGGCAGTAAAATAGTATAAATATAATTATGAATATAAATTTTATTATTTGCTCAGCATATATTTAAATCAAGTGGGCACGTGAACAGTAGCATAACATAGAGTAACACAGCATGGGCGAAAATACGCGGTTTCCTAAAACCCAATTCAATTTAAATCTGTTTTCAAATCAAATGTCAAATGATATTGATCGTTTGTTATTTTGGGCTACCAATCACAACATTTAACAGGGGATTTGGATAATGTTTTCAGAAAACTATTTTTAGGCCTGAACTGTCGCATTGTACATTAAAAAAGTAAAAAAAGACAGAAATTTTATCTGCTCGAACATAATAAGAAGTAATAGTTTAGTTTAGTAATAGTTAAGAATAATATGAGTAGATATAATTATAAGTAGATTCTTTATATAGGTCGGGGCATCGTATCCTGGCTGGTACCTTTACTACCAGGTTATTATAAGTTGATTGAGGATATAATATTTGAGTCAGCGAATGATGTTAGCGTTGCTGAGCAAAAACAAACAATAAAAAAATGTAACTTCGTTCCCAACAATTTTGGCCATCGACACGATAAGAACAGGAAGAATAAGTTGATATAGTAAATAATGCAAAGTAATGCATACCTGCGGTCGTGGAGACTGGCGTCGGAGATATAATTCCGTTTTCTTTAGTTATTCTACTTTCAACAGTAGTTGTTACACCTGTCAACAAAATATACGTTTGTTTTAGTTAATGAGGTCAAGGCCAGTCACATTTTTACTAAGATTTATATGGTTGGTTTCTTATAAAAGTTTGACTAAATTGACATTTACATTATTTGAACAATAAAGGGCCGAAAATGGTCCCTGTGGAACACCACATTTTAGTCACATTTTAATTATTTGCCCAGCGATTATTATTTGAATCATCAAAGAAATAATATTTTGGAGACCTAACACCTATTTTATAAAGTACTAGCGACCCGCCCCGGCTTCACACGGGTACAATTTACTTGTGAAGACGGTATTCTGTTCACGACACATCGTGCACAAGTTCTGAGCAGTAACCTAACAGGTATTAGTATTATTAAGTTATTTTTTTAGGGCTCCGTACCCAACCATATGCACAAACTCACAAAATTCGCTCTCTCTCTTTATAATAATACTAGCTGCACCCCGCTCTTTCACCCGCGTAAGTCTCGATCCCGTGGGAATATCGGGATAAAAAGTATCCATGTCCTAACCCAAGTTTTGGTCTACCCATATTATGCCAAATGTCATCCAAATCCGTTCAGCCGTTTTAGCATGAAAGCGTAACAAACAAACAAATTCACTTCGCATTTATAATATTAGTTAGGATTAGTATAATAATGATTTGAATTATTCCACATTAAATAATTGCAATATCACACAATGACAAGAAAAAGACTTTAATTTTCCTTGTTGTTTTGTGTTTCCTCGTCACGTATAAATGCGCATCGAAGTACCAGGGTATCACAACTCACCGTTGGTATGCTGCAACACTCTCAGACCGCTGCTAGTTGACAACAGCTGCAGTGCCGCGGAGCCCACTACTAGCCCGCTGCTACCAACCACCTATGAAAATGGAAATTAAGATTACTACAAGATAATGCGAAGATATGCCCATCATATTTTTTTTTATTACAGATAAAGACTGCCTAGGTCCCTCTACTAAATAAGTCCAACCGAACTCCAGTGGACGCTGGACTGGACTGGACTTCTGTTTGATGTATCATTTTGGTAGTGCTTTATGATCATTTTTGTTTTCTTGCAGTCATGTCAACTTTTATCAAAATCTTGGGATACCTTCGGTAGGTATCATTAATCCTTCCAATGTCCCCGTACTTCTTAACACCAGCCGTAATTTACCGTATTTAAGTAACCTTTACAACCAAGCTTAATATGTATTTATTTAACGATTGAAAATCATTAAAACTGACGAAGTATGTATTTTCCTAGTTTGTTCAGTTCTACATTTTATTGATTCAACACATTCATAAAATTCTACAAGCCATATAACACGTTCACAAAACAAAGCAACTCTGCCTTTTCAACTCTTAAAGAGGTGGTATAATATTTTTAAGCAAAAAAAACAGAACTAACCGAACTGCCTCACCTGTGATATGGGTAGATGTATTTGAGCTGGATGTACTAAGGTGCTGAGCGCATTCGTTACGCCGTTTTCTACAGTCTGTCCATTCTGTAACAAAGAAAAATATATTTTAAATTAAAATAATTCTGTACATAATACTTTTCTAGTATTTTAAACTGGCTTATACTCGTATATTCGTGTCATTTTTGTTTAAAGCCAGATATCTTATAGCCCAGGAATATAAGATATTATCTTCGAAAAAAATCCTAGTGAGGAATTCTCAGACACTGACTTTTTCCGTTAAATTGAATAAGGAAAACACTTATATTTCACAGGTTTGCCTTTAATTTAACTTATTTTCATGGGCTATTTTCATTCCCATTTTGGGCTGGGCTGGGTTATACTATCAGAAAGATCAATAAAAAAAATCCGTTTTAATTTTTTGACCACAATGCGTCACCTTCTAACCATTGTGTACTCGTCCCACATTTCGGATCCACAAAATTGCTGAAAGAATATTTTCGTATATAAACGTCATTCACTAAAATAATAAATGCGTCAGAAGCATAACGATAACTGTTAACTCTGTAGCTGATGCTAATGCAACGTCGTGAACTTTCACAAGATTGAGTAGATAACACCAAGGTGACGTTAAATCATACGGTTCTTAAACCCTGGCCTTATTTTTTTTTTTATACGTTAAGGAAAAATACACATTTTGTGTTACATAATATTGTGTCATGAAAACAATACCCATGTGTTTATTTTTTGTCACTTAAAAATAGACTACATGTAATTGTTTTATACCAGAGAACGTTCACAGAGTTTAAATTAGTATCTATTTATGCAGTAATTCGTGATTCATTCATTTGACATTTGAAGCTCCTGAAATTCGTGTCTAAAATTAGCACGCATTTTCTATTCGGTATTAGCGCTATATGCGTATTTTACGTTCCTTTTATCAGGCACTTAATATTCAATTCTAACATAGAATTGAATGTCTATTTAAAGTTCGTTAACGCAAAATATTTGGGTTTTAAATCATCGTTTATCGATTTCTTGCCCGTAATTCAAAAGCATTCGACAACATACATCATCATAATATACCATTGCCCAAGCTTAAACACAAAGTAACATTGGTATACGTCATGATCCAATCAATTTTCTAGAGCCACGATTGCGAGATAGTCAACCTGTCACTGTTCTTTTGAACACAACATCATTAAAATATCCGGTGTTCCTCAGGGATGCCATTTTGGACCCATTTGTTTTAAATTCATTAAAATGTCTTTCAAACGATAAGTAAACACAAATTTGCCATAACTCCGTGATTTGTATGGTAAATCTTAGAATCATGATTATCAAAATGCTTAATTATTTTTAATTCGCTTGTTTATCTGTTTTAACAAAAATTATTCGTACTTGTGAATAAATTAAATAATTTTGCCTTATCTAAAAAATATACTAACTTGAGTGGAAGGTTCTGCTGGCGCAAGCGTAGTGAGCGTGAGCGTACTGGGTCTCGTACCATACGGTGTCCGCACAACCTGAAACATTACCAAAAATCACACTTTACATTAACTTGAAAATTATCTTCTCAATTACAATTCATTCATTTTCGATTAAGTTCTCGTTAAACAATGGAGTAACACAAATCCTAATCCAAGATTAGGTCAGCTCTAATTTCTAACATTGTACTAGGCGAGCATACCTGCGAGGTGGTGGGAGTGATTTGTATAGGCAGCGTACGCAACTTCGTGCTTAGGTTTAGAGTGCGTGGAGGAGACGTCTCCATTCGTGATACGGACCGCGGCGGCGACGCTGATATCTGAATTCGGACAGTTTATTTACTCGACCTTGCAGTTTAGGAATTGTGTGTCAATAGTTTAGTAAACAATATGATTTATCAATCGATTATTAATACCGCTTACTTTAGTCATACTTAGTTATAAATAATAATTATTATTTATTCATTAATATTTTCTAATTAGAAATACTTACACTTAAAGGTATTCCTAAAACTTGTCCATTCACAGGGTCTTCTATAACTTTTTCTTCTGTGACGGCATCTAATAAAAAAAGAAACGACGCTTAAAAAAAAAAAAAATACTATAATGTAGGATCCACGATGAGTTTACAATTTCTTTAAAATACAATTGTTTAAAATATGTCAAAACTCTGTGAAATTCCTTGTGGTTTTTTGTTGTAAATTCAATCAATAATTTTATATTATTATAAAAAATTGCACTGAAGCCAAATATTAAATAATCTCGACCAAATGTACCAGGCGCGCATACAAAGATAGGAGGTTAACGCACCAATACTCAGAGGGCGAACAGTTGTTCGGACCGAGATCTCTCTTTTCAAGGCGGAGAGCCTCTGTTGCGCCGCGATCTTCTCACGGGCCAGCCGTTCCATTTCGTGCTCACAATCGCGTTCCTTACGTCGAAGAACCTGCGGGCAAAATACCAGGATATCATTACTCAAGAGAAGTTGACTTTAATCGAAGCTTTAATTCAACAGTACCCACTGTTATTTTTCAGCGCAAACATCAGGTAGTTATACTCGTATGATGCTTAGGGCTCATTTTTCAACCGTCAGATAAGTCTTATCTGGGGAATAAATATGACAGTTTGACAGTTTTTATTTAGAAAATATGACAAACCGCCATTTTTATTCTTTAGATAAAAGTTTTCTGGCGGTGGGGTGTTTTAATCGGTCCAACATAATTTATATTTTGTTTATTACTTGCCTAACAACTAACTTTAAAAGGAGTGGAGGAAAACGATCAGTCAAAGGCTGAATTCAAAAGCAACAAGAGAATTCTAGTCAACTCCCAAAATTTTAACCCTTTGGAAAAGTTTCGACTGAAAAATTGTTCAAGGAAAGTTGGAAACAATTTTCATTAGGAGCGAAACCGTAGTTATTAATTTAATTACGAAATCTAGCCGCTTATTTAACCGGCTATTGACGTGTTTCCAAGAAACGTTTAGTACAAACAAAAGGCAAAGAAAAATAATATAAATGAAACACAGACTTTGAAATGAAACGTACCTACGTAGGTATTGCCATTTAATACAACTAATTGATTCTATGTTTAGTGTGACTTATATACATACTTATATAAGCTATATATCTTCTTAGATCACACTTTAATTGTGATATTATTTAATTAATTTACAATATAAAACACAACTATATTTATTCACAATTAAATCACTAACTGTACAAATAAATAAATAAAAAAAAAGGGAAAAGAATCATCATCATCAAAAATCATCATCCTCTAAACTATACATTGAATGTTTAAAAAAAACATTACTCGAGGTATGGGAATGAGTCTGATGCCGAAAATATAGTTTATAGAATTTTTTTCCGTTAATCTGTTCTTGTCTGGATGTATGTAAGTTCCGGGTCGGCGCAAAAACGACGGAACGGATTTGTATAAAATTTTGCACACATATTAGTTTATAACCTGCAGGCTAATTGCGTAACACACTATCAGTAGGAATCGGTTTCAATTTGACAGTTCAACAACATTCATTGCGTTATTTATGTCGTTGAGCAGACAAATTTTTCTAACATTTGAAGCAATGGTTTAGCAATATACTTCAAAATCATTCCAATTCCTATTCAAACTGTGTTACGCAATTAGGGTGCTGGATTATCACATACGATACTTTTAATACCGGTAGTACCTACGTTCCCGTCGGATATTTTCCGACCTCCACGCGGTCCTAGCCGCGGGCAAAAGCTAGTCAATAATAATACCTTAATAACTTCAGGAATTGATTGCTAATACATGTATATTGAACGTCGAAAAGTTACCCATGAATAAACTAGAAATACAACATTAGGGCGTTAAAAGCGTGTCCTTGGACATCGTCGCCAAGCACGATACACTTTATAATAACATGTAAGAATGGTGATTATGAATTAAGGGGATGCATACAATGATGCATAAATACTGCATGCATGAATAATCGAGAACGCGTTAACAGATTGAACCAGTATCATCTAGATTTCTTGAGATAAATTAAAAATTAAATGCTCTCGTCTCCAATTGAGGTCACTTTGCCCAGATACAACATGTTGATTAAAGTATAACGAATGATTAATTGTAAATGAATTTTTTTCATACTTATTGCTTTTCCAAGAAGCCGTAAGATTTGTGTAATTTAGCAATTTTAAGTTACAAAGTAAATTTAATCTAATCAGACTGGAAATTAAAGACGTAATAATACCGAAAGAGACATTTCGCGACCTTTTTTTTATATAGGAGTTGTTTGTGGTGCGAAATTAATAGTCAAACATGCCAAGAACTTGAAAAAAATCTGGATATTTAGTTACAATTTTATTCAAATTATAATATAATGATACTAAGAACGCTATAATTTGCTGTACTGCATTGCCTAGTAATAAATAAACCAAGTTTTCTGAAGAAATTTGTAGTAGAGCAGTAATTAAGAGCGTATACGGCGTACGACATTTCATAAAAACTTTCAAGCCCTTGTTTTTCGAAATGACTGAACCGATTTTAATGAAACTTCATACGCATAAGCAGGATACAAAGGTCTAAAAAGTTATAAAGAACATTTTCGAAAAGTCTTATATAAAAACAGATAACTGGAAATCTCTGTTTCTGTGGAAATTTTAAAATTGGTTAAAATTGGCTGCGCATGAAGTTTCATTAAAATCGGTTTAGTCATTTCGAAAAACAAGGGCTTGAAAGTTTGTATGAAATGCCGTACCGCGTATACGCTCTTAATTAGTTTTACTAAAATATTAGTTTAAAAGTGAATACTTTGAACGGTTTTACGATGTTAATAAAACAAATTGGGGAAGCGCGAAGGCCATCGACAGTAGTTTCAAAGGCGTTGACTACCAGGAAAACAGAGCTGTAAAGAGTTATTAGATTGATACTAACCTGAATATACCTAATAGCGGAGCCGAGTATAGAAAGGTTGGAGGTTTTCTTGTCATCAGGCGTGGCGGGGAGCTGTCTCTTGAGCAGTTCGAAGCACTCCTTGAGGTGCGCCCGCCGGTTCTTCTCCAGTTTGTTGTGCACCTCTCTGGTGCCGGCGCGGGGGGCGCTGCCACTGCTGCCCCCACTGCCGCTGCCGTTGCTGCAACCGCTGCCACTGCCGTTACTGCTAACCGATGGTGGGGAAGGGACGGGGGGTGGCCTGTTGACAATAAATAATAAATTTATTAGCTAAATAACTACCTATATAACCATCATCGTATGATACATATGGACATAATTATGGTCTAAACTTTAGACCATAAGTGAAAGAAGAAATGAAAAGCTGTCCCTTTAGACTCTAAAGGGACAGCTTTTCATTTCTTCTTTCACTTTACTCTTTCCGCATTTACAAAACCTGTTTTTATTATTTTGACTTGATATTTCCAACATACAGAATACTACATTCAAACATCAAATCAATTTCAAAGATTTCGATTCGGAATCTCGCGATATCGTCACCTTCATGTGTACCTACGTAATGCAATCAAAACATCATTTTATTTGTATTTTATGTAGGTAACCATTTTGTGCAATTCTACTTAATCACGCGATTAAAGTGCGCAATACTCTTGTTATTTTCATTTGCTTCATTCTTTGAGACTAACTAGATAACATACCATAACATTACGTATGTATTCCCGGAAGGGTTAGGCAAAGCTGTACCACATTTACACAGTACATCCACAAATCGCCAGTTATGTTTAAGTCCCATGTAATAGAGGGCGAGCCTTTGTTATCAACCGGGCATAAATCCAGGCTCCGGGCTGCTACTGAGAAATTCCAGATGGAAAAACCCAATAACACTTTGCCCAAATCCGAGAATCGAACCCATGAGCTCACGTTCAGCAGTAGCGCTTGCCACCCACTGGATCAATGGGAAGTCAAACTCTAACTAGATCCTCTGTGAAATTTAAAGTAGAATCATCTAGAATCTACTTCAAATTTCACAGATCTACGCCATACTTAGTTTCCATCAAATTTTATATCATGTATTACGTATACTATAATAACGTAAGTATAACAATTAAATAGATCTTCAGAGAGCATCGTCCATGATTTAGTTATGTCTTTAATAATATACCAGTAACTAACTCGGCGAATAAGGAAACTAGACAACACTAGCACGTGTCATTGGTTTGTCGATAATTGCGTATTACGAGTATTATGATTAGCATAGACATAACTATGTCTGGCTTATTCCATTATTTCATAATAGACAGTATTCATTCAGTATTGACGCGAATCTAATGCAACTGCATTAGATTGGCGCGTCAATTCTTCACTGAATCTTAAAACGCCTGATTTTGCTTTATGTGAAGAAGGTAGCATTTGAAATTTCGACGTCCAAGGGGAGGTATTGTATTATGCTGCACTTTAAATAAAAATGAAAAGCTACAAGAAAATTAAAAAACAGGTTATCAATGAATAACTTATAATTAAATTCAGAAAAGGTAAATTTATATATGGCATTTTTATTAGAATCAAGCCCAATTTTTTGCACAACGGCCACCGACAAACATGTTGGGAGTTGAGACCGTTGTATTTCAAAAAGTTCTCCTCGAATTTAGGAACAAAAAATATATTCATAGGTCGCCATTGGATAACTGAACTAAAAATAAAATGCTCCCAACACGTGTATCAATGATTATGACTGAACAATAGGTAAACCATTGTGTATTTACCCGATGCACCCAATATATTCATAGATCATCAGTATTGTTTTCCTTAATTAATGAGACAAAAATGGATGTAAATGACTCGTTAAATGCTCCTCAACGTTTATTTAAAAACACAGTCTCGTACAATCGTACCTTCGAATGAATGATGCATGGAGATACTGATAGTGACAAGGACTTATTCGCTGATGAATACAAAACGCTAGCTAATAAGATTGGTTGGTACCTATTCAATTCATGGTTTTTGTTAATATCCAAACCTTGACACAGCAATCGACTGAAAAATAAAAGCACCATACGCGCTTATACCAGGACAACATAACATTGCAAGGATGAAATTACAACATCCATTAAGACCAGCACCCTAACTGAGTTACATACAATCAATCACAATCTGATTGATTTGGAAGTATATTGCTAATCCATTGCTTTATTTGTCTATACGTGAGGATTTGTAATTGGCTTTCTGGTGACTATGGTTTCCTTTTCTGTTTTTATTAAAAGAAAGAAAGAAAAAGCATTTATAGCGTTTTTTATTAGCTGTAAGTCCTCCATGTTCGAAATATATAATTATAATATGTTCGAAAAATGTGTCCAGTTAACAACTGGACCGCTTGATGTCGTATGTTATAATAAATTGAATAAAAAAAATTTCGTCCATCGCTTTTTGTGCTTCATGTCTTCGTCAATGGTCAATGTCAATCGCATGACTTGGATTCTTTTACATTACTGATTCGACAGTATTTTAGTAACTGAAGCCAAAAAAAGGCTGTATTAAACCTAAGATTTTAGTTATTTCTATCGTCAGCGTCAATGAGCTTTATATAATCTATGGAAGACTTCCGAAGTTCAGCATAAGGACAATTTTTTTGATAAGGTTTATTGTTGGAGATTCTTTTTTACTTGTCCCATTTCATGAAGAGTTCCAATAAGAACTGAGTCAACATATATAATCTACTGGGTACCGAACTTATACTAATTTCATTAAATTATAACTGAATATTTCTAAACAACAAGTTGTGTTGTTTAAAGTTGATAATCATAAAGAAGCCGTCTATTAATATGCCTAATTAAAAAATATTTTCAATCTACAACAACAAGATTGTTCGAATACAAACAAAATGATGTCGTAACGCAGTTGAAAATGAAAACATTCCTTTAGGTTTTAGCGACAACAAAACAACGACGATAATCGCGCGTCGTGCGAATCTCCAGCTGTTTCAGACACCGCTGTTACTAGGAGAACATACCCATGACTGTTACTCGTCGTTCGCGGCCTGGAATGTTCTTGTGCGAAGTCGAGGAGGGATGCGGGAGGTGGTGCGGTCGCCGCAGGGACCGGCTCGAGCGCAACGATGGCGGGCACGGGGAGGCAGGGGGGCACCACCGGCACCGGCGACGTCGGCCGGACCACGCCGTTGATGCGCGGCGTCACCGGCAGCCCTGTCACCACTCGTACCGACACCGGCGACTTCGGCTCCTCCTCTGTAAACAAAGGTGACACGTCAGATGGAGCTATATAGATACGCAACTTACTACCTTGGATCCAATTATGATTACGAAAACTTGATCCTCAGTATATCATGGTCCTATTAGAAACGAGAAGGCCATCCTAGGTCGGTCAACACTTGTCAAACCCGTGTCAACCGCTCGTCGACGGCTGCAGTCCGTGGCGGTAAACTACCAGGCGAACATATTCCGCAAGCGTTCAATACAGCCGTGTGAATGAAACAGCGACATCAGACTGAATGAGCCGGCATCATCCCACTTTACTTTCAGATAGTAACGGTACGCAATAGTGAACTTTACACAGATGCAATAAAGTTCATAGTAGAGTAAAACTAAAGATAATCAGTCACGCTGCAATGCCGAGTGAGACGGAGGATCCGCCCGAGTGTATTGAAAGGGACGGAAGCGGGGGCGTGGTTTGACGATAAAATTACGTCAGCACATGTGGTTGCGCGCGTGCTTTTGGTTTGTTTGGCGTTAACAGTTGCCACGCCGAAAATCAGCTGCTCAGCGAGGTGCCAGAAAAACAAGTCGCGTCGGTCGTTACCGGCCCGTAAAATGACTGGCGTCTGCTATTACTATATTGGGCTTGGTTTGTTTTGTTGAGCGACGAGACAAATATACGGGTTTATAGATCTTGTTCGCGTAGGTAAAACGTATTTTTTTTTTACAGATAAAAAAAATACTATCAAGAACTTCGACGAATCACTATTAATAACAGATAGGTACATATCACGGACGTTTATTATATCACGTAAAGCAGTCCGGACAATATTAATTGACTTCTTATCTTACAGGACCTACGCAGTAGGTACTGCTTTCGTTTATTGTTATTATTTAAACATACCTATATATTATGATTTATTATTAAATTTGGAAAGTATGGACAAAATACCGATGTATACGGAATAAGGCTATAAATATTGAGTAGAAGCACTTACACGACTATTGAACTTGAAAGTTTCAACACTTTTGAGAAAAATAGCATTGAATTATTCAATATTCTAGTAGAAACTGACTTCGTTGCATTAGAATTTAAAATGAGAGAACGAAAAGTTGAAAACAATATTTTTATTGGTGACAATTTACTTATTCATTCACGTCAAATAGATTTCAATACAGTGAGGAAATAAAATTAGAATTGTCGAAATCAACAGCCTCGCTCAATACCCGAGTACCTTTGTCCGAACGACATTGACTTCGTATCTCACAGGACCTACGCAGTACAGCATCGTATATTATTAATTCTTGTCATGAGTTCCATGTATTATAAAATGTCGATTGGTTGACAAATTATTGCGACCTGAGTAACGAGTAGGTACCGTCACCTTTTAGATTCTATAAATTAGTCATTATAAATATTATTGCTTCGTCCAATACCGGAAACACTTCACCATCGTGCTCTATTAATTAAATTAGCTGTCTATAAAAGTACCCATAATTATTGTCCATTAATGGATATTAGAACTTCTCGTTAACATTGGCTGGTACTTTAGAGAAACAATTTATACATAGTTGCAATGTACGAGCTACGAGTACAATCTATAACTAAGTATCTATACATGTAATAAAATCGTAGGGAAGTCAAAACTTTATTACTAAAATAAAGAACGACTTCTAAAAAGAAAACACTACAACGTGAAAAAATTCGTTAATTTCGGAAGTGTTTTCGGTTTAGCATTTTCGTTTTTGCCAACGATTTTTCACTTTTTAGTTGTGATAAACAAATTCGTATATTTACCACTAATTGCTATGTAAATAAAAGTGACAGGAAGTTAATATAACATCATCAACATAATATAATAATATACTAACTGGAAAAAATAAGTATTGATTGAAGCTAACTCAAAAACTACCCAAGCAAACTTAAAATACAATATACATGGGACCACCGCGCAAGCTTCCTCTACCAAATAAAAAATCGGTCTACGATTGACGAAAATTTGATGAACATACATAAATATGAAAAGAAATAAAATACTGACGAATTGAGAACCTCCCTTTTTTTAAAAGTTCGACGACTGCTTTGAAAACCTAAGTTCGATTCCCAACAATTGATATTTTTTCTGCTTCCTTTTTATTTATTTTTTTACAATTACAATTATTATGATAGTTCGAAGAAAAACAAAGTTTAGGCCTCTTCTGTCATCTTTGGTTATAATAAAAATAATTATCTATGGTTAGGTGACTATTAAGTTATAATTATGCTCTGTGTGACTATTGATGCGAAATCCCGTGAGTTTACGATCTACTGTTATATTATTTTAGTGATAGCTGTTCGTCAGAAATAATCTGTAAGAATGCAGTGTATCAGTGTTGTGACATTACGTATAGTATAAGCAGAAACGCAGGCGTTCATTAATTGACTAAAAACTAAAAACTTCGCAAGCAATGAGAAATTGCTACTGAAGGCTGCGGGTGTCGACCTCAGGATGAGACGCTTCTCACACGGACAACTGTACGTAGCTTACTCCCGCGTAACCAGTCCTGACTCTTTTCATATTTTGGCTTTGAAGACCAAAACTACAAACGTAGGGAAGTTTTATAAAAATGTGGCTGTTTGATTTTAGAATATTGTGTTGTCTTACGACTTCCATCACGCGTACGAAGTCGCGGGCAGAAGCTAGTAGAAAATATATACACAACGACTAACGTTGATACTTGGTAGTAAACCGTACCTAAGTCCTCAGATTGTGTGATCTTAGATAATACGGGCGGGCTGGTGTCCGAAACTCCAAATCTGCACACGTGTAATAAAAACATCACTTGCGACAGCTGACTATCTACTGCATTTTCGAACATTTCCTCAACACGATTTCATTCAAATAATAAAAGATTTTCAACATGAAAAAAAAATTACTAAGCATGATGTTGATCAACATTCATCACAAAGATAAGCAACTAAGTTCACTTCTATAATTAAATAAACTACACGAACCACAAACTAAATAATAGGAAAACATAAAAGGTATTTGTGTCAAATAATAAAAGATTTTCAACATGAAAATAGAGTTTCTAAGCTTGATGTTGATCAACATTCATCACAATAATAAGCAACTAAGTTCACTTCTATAATTAAATACAGTACACGAACCACAAACTACATAATAGGAAAACATAAAAGATAGGGTATTGACTGATTTATTCAATAGTATTGAATATGAATTAAAATTGGTCAAATGTGTCCTAGACGTGTGGCCTAGGATTTTGCACTCGTGACTTTGACAAACATCCCGACATTGTAGTGCTGGCTTCAGAGAATTAACTTGATCAATGAGGCTTCTACTCAGGACTGCTACCCCATAAACCTAGGGATTAATAACAGCACCCCACGAGACTTGACCTACAAATATGAAACTTTAAATTTTAGAGTAATATGTATTAGTGAAGTCAAGAAGTAAGTATAATTATTATAGTAATCCAAATTAGAATCAATTATTTTACTTGAAACCTTATTCAATAAATGAATATCATTCCATAGATTTCGATGTAAAATTCCGATGTTTTGTTAGGCGGTATTTTATGATTTCTACAAGAGTTAACAACATGGACTTATGAACTACTTGTATATAATTATATACTTAGATTTAATGAACTTATGATATGACAGATATTTTTACATCTAAATAAGTTGATATAATGTGAGTACGGTGCCTGGGGTTTACAAATATTACCATCGTTTCATCGTTGTAATGTATATTCAGTTCAATAATTTACTTTTTTTGAATGAACAATGTCTTCACGCATCATAATTATTAGCACAATATGTGACGACGTTTTATCATACATTATATACAATGCAGTTTTATGCCGGTAACAAAAACATGACTACAAAAATATATTTCGTCAATTTGGAAAATAGTCCACAATCAGAGATTTAAGCGAGAATTCAGAAATTATAGTTGCTATCAAAACATTCGAAAGTGTATTTGTGCCAGTAGTTTCGATAAATCCATAAGAAATGTCCACTTTCTTGACTATAATCTGACCTCTACTAATTTAGGGTGTCGATATGGTCTCAATTTGACTAAATATTCTTGGAAGTGTATTTAGTGCCCAACAATAATTAAGAGTACAATATATTATGTATATGAACATCTTTTGCAAGATTGTCATATTAATGGAATCTCTATAACTTAGCAATTGAACATTATTCATGATAAATTATTTATCGACGCTAATTAAGCCCCAAAATTTTATATCTGAAACTTATTCTTGAAATAGAAAAGGACAATGACCAAAGATTTGGAAAACATGGACAAAATGCTGATAATAATATATACAATATGTACTTATACGGAATTAGGCTATAAAAATATTGAGTTGAATCACTTACACGACTATTGAACTTGAAAATGTCAACACTTTTGAGAAAAATAGCATTAAATTATTCAGTATTCTGATAGAAACTGACTTCATTGCATCAGAATGGGAGAAGAATAAGTTAAAAACAATATTTTTAACGGTGAGAATTTATTAATTGACATTGACATCAAATAGATTTCAATACAGTGAGGAATAAAAAATTGTAGTATCGAAATCAACAGCCTCGCTCAACACTAACACTACGTAAAAGGTACCATTGATAGAAACATTATATAATATTTTGTTCGTCGATAAACAAACATATAAATCGGCAACCTGTCCAGTGATCGAATTAAAAAAATGATGTAGGCTTATTGGCTGTCAATTGCATGTAGTACCAGGGTAGAATGAGCGCGTAGGTAGTGGCCGGGTAGGGGCAGCAATAACGTGCGTCATTGGCCTTCTGGAAACCACACAGGGGGTTTATAGAGCCGCTAAGATTCGCCCTTGAGAACCTTTGAAGATTGGACAGGAAAGCAAGTTTGTAGCCGTGAGATGACGTAAATAACATAAAATATTATGTTTAGTCAGAGTAATAATATCTTGTGCAAAGCTGCTTTCAATATAGTGTGCATTTAAATATAGTCGGTTTATAACATCATTTTAACCAATTACCTTGTCTTAATTTTCTTATTAATCATCAAAGTATATAGCTAGTTAAAGTAGGTTGAGGTTTGAATTTGGTTACCTACACTCAAGCGCAATCTTGATAATAATTATAACTACACATAATAATGTTTTTGCATCGAAATTCGAAATAAAGGTTTTTCCAACTAGCTTAAATTCGCTCTTTAAAAATAAGCTTTTGGCAAAGTTTGAAAGGCTTGGACGACGACGCTTAGTACCAAAATTAATATTTCTGATTAACTGCAACACAAATAATTAAAACACAAAAGTCTCATATAATTCATAGCGAAAGCATTTATATAAACAAGCAACATTAATCCACAGGTATTACTACTACGCTAAAATAAAAGAAACAAAACACCTCTTGTTGGATTATGCTCGCCTGGTACAATTGCGCATGGCGGGCGCGCGCCTACAAGCAACAAACACGCAAACACCGACCATCTCCCACGACGCGGACACCCACACGTGCAAGTGAAACTGTGATTCCAGACACTAGTGAACCGGTATCGATGCTATGTGCATCTGTTGCTGATCTGAAACCGGTATTTAAAATACCAGCACCAAATAGGCGTTGGTTATATGCAGAATGTGGCTTGCAAAACGGTGATCAATTTCTGCGAAGCTACTGATGTTTTACTTTTTCGCATCAGTTAGGAACGCTTGCGTGGTTTCTAAATGTTGTTTCATCACGCATATTGTTGACGAGGTCAACTTAAATTTTAACCTAACCTAACTTTCCAACCTAACCTTTTTATTTTTTGGTAACGGAGTGGAAATCCTCATGGAAGTGTCTGGGTCTGTCAGACTTCTACTGACTAAAATCACCCCGTGTTGCCTCGCACACCTGCACCGGAGGCTCTTTAACCCAGCCCCCGACTGGCCCGTCTGGTCAAGCGGAGGGAGTGACCTAACCTAACATAACTTTCTAGACTAGACTAACCTTACTAAGACTATTTTTCAAAAAGCAGTTGATATTTAAATCCTGCTTGTCAATAAGGAACTGTAAACTAATTAACAGTCATCAAAGTTCATAAAATCACAAACTTAAACAAGCTGAAATTTCAGTGAGCCTAGAATATGTTTCATCAGTTGAGATATTTCAAAGATTGGTCTTTTGAGCCAGAATGTTAGGTACAAAATATGTTTCAAAATTGTAGTACGAGTACTTACATGAAGTGCACGTGCCTCTTGAGTAACGACATTATATAAATGGGGTGTTATTTTGCCGTTTTCAGAGAAGCTTTAAAAAAATCGAACTTTAACAATGGTAAAAGTTGTAGCTTGTATTTCACTCTTACTGCTGTTAAACTGTTTTGAGTAACGTGTCGGAATAATGCCTGAATGGTTTCTTGAGTCGGATCGGTGGATTTCGCAGTCGTAAAAATTTTCTTTTTGTTATAATACTTTTTATAAAACAAGGTTTGGTTAACTCACTTTCTAAAAATAAAAATCACGAAATTTTGCGTTCCACATATTGCAATTTGACATATTATGTCACATTATAATTATGGACTTGACCGAGATTTTCCTCAAGGTCCCGTTTTATAATTTGTGGATCCATATAGTATTTGTAGTTCTGCTCATGTCAACGAAAATATAAAGTTTTATATATAATAAAAACTTTTGGAAAGGATATAATTATCCTAAGTATTGGATATATCCTTTCCTTTAAACCACATGTTCCAAAATTACCCCTGACTGATAAAATTTTAGTTATTCCTAATTAAGTATGTTCTATTCGTATCTTAACGTTAGTGTGAAGATCGGCTTACCTTATCCTTATCCTATACCTTTATTTGCTACGGGTCCAAAATGTAGATTGCAAAGTATTAAGTATCTAGTCAGAGCCGGATATCAAAATGTACCTAAAACCAAACTCTATCTGAATTTTATTGGAAACCCAACTTCAAGAAAAAAGCATTATCTCTAACCCGAAGGTAGTAACTATGATGTACCCATTTAGACATAGTACTTAAGTGTGAAGTAGATACGGTTTTCTACCGAACAAAAGCGTTACGTGTAATAAATTGAATATAGAGTAGTGAGAGGACCACTAGTTCAGTTAGGAGGGAGTGCAGAGGGGGCTGCGGGAGCCTCCGGGTCTGGAAGTGATAAGCGGGGCGGTGGGCCAGCGCGGGTGGAGGGGAGGTCCCATGGCGGGGGAGAGGTGTGCTCGGCATCGGCACGTGACAAGCCGTCACGCGGCACGAACTCACCCGAACGCATCGCCGGCCGCTGCAACGCGCTCTCGAGTAGGGGGGGTGTAGGATATACAATCTACTGGCTAGTACTTACATACACACTGACACCTTGCCTGCAAGTACACCGGACTGGGACAATAAAATTAACTCTTTTGTACTTTAGCTAATTAGGTATTAACATACATAACACTACTCGTTTCTAAGGCTGTGATTCATTTGAAAAGTTATAGATTTTTCGAGAAATAAGGTTAGGAGGGACATGTTACATTTGATGTTTTGTAACCTATAAACATGATATCTATCATACTGAGGATCAAACGACCAGAATAAAAGGACCAATGCTTTAGACATCAACGAAAGCGAGCATTAACGGCTAGCGTGCCATAAACTGAACAAAGTGTTACAATTTCGGGGTGTGGTATATTTTATCTCAGTGTCAATAACCTCGCCAATACGCGGCGGCTTGCTCCACATTTTTACAACGCTTCATTACGCGACAATCGCACGACACGTGTAGCGCACTCGACAACAATTAGATCTGCCTTGGCAATCTCAACTGGGCATTACCAGTTAGAAGATAATGACAGATCCGTAATACTCTATGAACACGTTTAACTACTATCTACGTGTTAAAAAGCAACAAATAATATCTCTTTCGTATTATGTAATCGCCAGAATAACAGCAAAATGCAGAGCTTTAATCAATAAACCATTAACAGTAGAGGTCACCCCGTAATGAAGTTAGTTCTAGAACAAAGATAGGTAGCGTCAAGCGTGTATCTCGTCGACGATAAAGTTTGTGTACAGTGAATACAGATGACCACAATATAGGCGTTATTACAAAACACAAAGAGCACACAATCTAATGAAGTGATACTCATTACTCGCGTGTGACGTGCAAACCAGAGCTAACCGTATTGAAAGAGTGAAACATAAGAAAACCCGATAAGATAATGTTTATGAAAACAAATAAGGTTACGATGAGGTTAGCGACAGAATAACAATACCGAAACATGGCTTCATTATCATAAGTGCGAAACTACAAGCAGCCTTAAAACGAAAACATCAAATGTAACGTTTATTTATTTACTAGGGGAAGATGCTAGAAGTTGTATATAGGATTTTGGTGTGAAATGGTGAAGCCTTGACTCAAAGCAGGGCGTGGCAGTGGTGTCGCGAACCTCTGCATATACCTGTTAAGTTTACAATTACATAGTTTTATGAGATTAACTTCATAAATCTATGTAGTTATGTCTGTTACGCAAGCGTGCGCCGCCCGACACGTCAGGCTGACACACGCCGGCCATCTTATTGGATTACGACTTCCATTGTGTGCGACATCCGCTAGTTATTACGTAAATATTGCTATTATTTGCCTCTATAGTTATTGGCTTATTGCAGAGATATACGTTATTATTGTATCCGCCTCACGTTGTTTACCACAATCCTTAGAAAGATCAATCATTCTCATCTAAATCACCCAAATGCGTGTGTGTGTGTGTGTGTGTGTGTCAGCTCCGACGCACGACTGGAGTTTACTCATTGGCAGGAGCGTAAGATACTTTGCGCAGAAAAACGTAAAAAAATTCCATACCGGGCCTTCTACGAAAATTGATTCTTATTGAGTAAACTCCAAAAAATAGAATTAATGTTCACTGAAGCTGCTCTCCGTCTAACCTGTTAACATATTCAAACTATTCGACCATTGAAAAATATCGCGACATGTGCAGTGCGTCATTCGAAACCCCAGTTACAAATCATCTTAAAATCGTCACTATTTGCAATCATGCCGTTTAATTGTAGTAAAAACTGCAAATACAATAGATAAAGTACCTAAGTATCAGGTACTTGGAAACGTCCTACATTGTTAATCTCGCAATAATTTTAACAATTTCGACTTCTTTTATGGATACGACCGACACAAATTGTTTAGATTCTGATATTTTATTGATAGCACTACTTTTTGCAAATTCAGCTCAAAAATCGCCGTCTTCGACCCAAAGGACCAACTTATTTGACAATGTAAGCACATTGAAAAGGTGCACGGCCGGATGCTGAGTACGGTTGTCTCGTTCCAATAATAAAACAGGCATAATAGCAGACTAGAGGAAAATATTTTATAGATGTGAGGTCACGAAGGAAAGCGAGTTTGGAACACGCACGCCTATACATGACCGACATATGGACACAACATCACATACGCTACGATATTTACGACCTTGGGAAGAAGAACGCCTTGACGGCAACACGCTGCCTTCTAGTAGGCACGCAATACCTCGGTCCTTTGGTTTGTGGCTTCTCTTCCTCATACGTTATGCTGCCCTAATACTATACTGTTTGTAATATAGCCTTTACAGGTAATTAGATCATTTTTAACACTTTTAATTTAACTTAAATTTATCTATACTGTACATATTTTTATTTCTAACTAGCTGACGGGCAGACGTTGTCTTGTCCAAATGTCAATACAAAAATCCCATAGAAACTGCACTTTCTTTACTTGCGATTTCCTGAAATTTCCAATTTTCCCGGAACTTTTCAAAATATTCTTTTCGTAAAAACCATTATTACGAACAATTTAAAATAAAAAATAGCCAAATCGGTCCAGCTGTTGATATATGTGCACTAACCAACAAACAGCATTTCATTTTGTTACCCGACTACGGCGAATCTTAAAAGGAGATTTGTTTTTGTATTATTTCAAATTTGAATGAAGGGTATGCTTGTTAATTACCGTAACAATTGGACCAATAATTTAGAAAATATTTGATAAAGTTTATGAACAGAGAAGGGCGTTTTAGCAATATACTCGTACACAATCATTGTTCGCTGTTAGCCGTTAATACAAACTACATTTTTTTCGTTTTTTTTTTTGTTATTTTAGAGTAAGGTAAAATACAAACGACGTGAACAAAAAAAAAGTAAAAAGAATAACTTTGCTAAGTAACCAACGACTGAATGTAAGCAATCATTGTTTGCGGTTTTATCTAACTACAATCTCAGCTCTTAGCAGCTTAGCTCGATACAGTGCAGTAGTAATAGTTGCCAGGTCACAGCTTACTACGGGCAACATACTAGAGCGACCCGTTTTCAAACGTACAATGTTTTCTCGTATGTGCGAAGAGTATCACAAATAACCTTTACTAAAGCATACATTGTATTTTACACCATTTGATAATATAGCTGAGTAAGTACCTTATTCAAATGAAAGGAATATCTAAAGAGATGTAAATTCAGATAATAGTAACAATGGGAAGACTTACTACGCAGAATTGAATAAAACAACAACTACTGATCGAAATAGACTTGAAGACACTTTTAGAGAAATCCAAATAGCTCTTGAAGATTGAACATTCAAAGGGTGACTACTCGTTAAGTCAATGGATAAAATAAAAATATCAAATTATCTATCTTCAATTAAAATAGTAATGAAGGAGCCACGAACAAAATAATTATTGACAATGCTTAATGAAATAAAGTTTCATAAATATGCGTATTAGTCGTGCTCTTGGATTCTGTTGAAAAACAAGACGAGGTTATGCGACAAGGTCAAATAATGCACTCGTGTGGACAATTTGATGTTTGGATCACTTTCAAATATCGCTTAACAATTGAATTGTTGTCACTTCGGCTACTCTGAAGAGTTTCAGGAGGAGCCTTTTTATTGTTTGTTACTTTAAACGGATACAAGAGTGTCCATAGAAAGAAAAATCATATTAATTATTGGATTATCGATAGCTACAATTTTATTTGCTTTGGTTTCTAAATATAGTAAGAAACTCATTATATATTGGAAGGAATTTCATTCACCTAATTAATATTTTGATTACCTTCCATACAGAGAATTTTATATTACCATTTAAAGCAAAACAACCTCGACAAATTGAAATGGTTATCTAAAAAAAACTGCATGTTTTATGAGAAAGTAGTAGTAGGATCGCTGTTTATGTATAACTCACCTAGATACTCTTTAATCCACTTCTTCTTAGGGGGTGGTCGGATTTGAGCGTCTTTGCTATCTTCTTTGTTGGGGCTCGGTACAAAGTTTTGGCTCATGGAGGGCCTTTCAACTTCGGGGACTCGAGAAGCAGCGACCAACGATGTGATCATTTGTTGCTGTGGGAACCCATAACCGTTGATGGCATGCCCGTGTACTTGGAGCTGCTTGTATGCTTTTAGCGTTATTGGTATCGGCTCGACGATGCTGCCGAATTCTGTTTCCCTGGTGTTGATCGCGATGGTGTGGAGTGCGTCGGCGTAGTACTCCCCGGGGGCTGCCATCGCGCCGAACAGTTCTGGCTGCACGCGACGTCTCCGGTAACCGGCAGTGCCCAGTTTCGCTTCGGTGGTTTCCATAAGTATACCCATTCTACAATGGGCCACTACATTAACTAACTACGACTACCAGTCCTCATTGTCATAGTCTCACTTGCGTCCTATTCATTTTAAAGTTCTTTAGTTGTACAACAGTCTCTTGTTTACTTATGTTTATATTTTTTTCACTTATTCATTGCTTAAATTCTGCAGAAGTTTTCTGAAGAAACCATAGAAAAACTTTTACGATACGGTACGGTTACGAAGTTTGAAAGGATTGTATAGGTCAATTGACGTTCAGAGCGTATTGTTAAAAGTTTGTGAAACGATTAAAAAATCCGTGGGCTATAGACAAAAAGTAAAGAGACTTGAATGAAGAGTTCTGTCGTAGGGTAACCATTCGCACAACGAGTTTATTGAAAAAAATAAGAAAAGTTTCAGCACATAACAATGAAAATCTCTCCGTTGTGATCTTGTGATGTAAAGTTTATCCAAGTGTATATTATATATATAGCTTTTAACGGAAAGTCGTTCCAAAATTTTGCCAGCTCTTACTGCTCATTTACCTGGTCCAGATTATTTTCATTTCCTTAGGTTCAACTCGATGCTATCTATCATTCCCTGAGGCGTACAATACGCGTTGTATGGCGTAACCTGGGACAACCTTGCTTCAGTAAATACCAAGTGAAATCAATAGACTCAATTCCTACGCGGAATTAAGTTTGCAAGAATGAGATGGGGCATGCATGAGCAAGGCAAGGTGCTAGTTAGAATGGGTGTTGTAAGTGCGAGCGACCTAGGTGCTGCCGGTGGCAGCGGAGCGCGCGGCTGCTACGCGGCGCTCAACAAGTGCGGGGAGGGCGTCGAACGCATGGCACGACCCGCCGGGCACGTGCACTCCCCGCTCCCTCCCCGCACCCCGCGCGCCTGCCAACGACAGACATTGACAGCTAGTTGTACCTCCTCCCACATCATGCGGCCCTGGTACTGCGACCGACCGAATTGGCAGACATACTGGATTTTCCATCGGCAAACAAAAGAACGTGCGGAAATGTTTTTGTACGGATGTAACAAAATTGAGCTTGTACAATGTGTATTGAAATGTATCCTTTTTTTTTAAGTATGACTACATCAGATTTAATATTATTTAGAAAATATGTAAACGGATGTCCGCTATGTTTATACAAAGATAAGAAATGTGGTCAGAATTTTTTCATCTCTGAATCTTTTGAAAAGCGATTTGATTTGTGTTTTTGGCTAGATGACAGACCAAGACTGAATGGAAGCTTAGGTTAACTTAGCTTAACCATTAGAGCATGACAAAATAAAGAAAAGCGAACAGATGCTAGACTATTCATAAAATGAAATGGGAAACGTTATCGGTTTGGTCACAACCACCGGTGTGCACGTGCCTCGAAAGCGTACTGTTATCGTGGAAAGCAATAACAAACGAGAGTTTAATTATAAAACAACAAATGCCGCTTCAGAAAACTCTAGAATTCTAGATCATGAAAAGTTGGTGGGGATAGATCATTTCGTGTTTTTAGAACTGTTATCAAAACTGTATATATTTCAGATAAGAGTATAGTCCACGATAAGAGTGTAGTGTGTGAGTATGTTCCATTTGAAGTTATTTCAAAGCTAGAAGAACATAATCCTAACTAATATTATAAATGCGAAAGTGAGTTTGTTTGTTACGCTTTCACGCTAAAACGGCTGAACGGATTTGGATGAAATTTGGCACATGGGTAGACCATGACCTAGAGAAGGACAACTTATTTTCATCCTAGATCGCAGACGAAGTCGCGGGCAATAGCTAGTAACAAAATAAAGTTGATTGATCAAGTTATTTCTAAATTACATACAAACGTCAGAACTGAACCAGGATATCATGAACCAGCCGTAGGTCAATAATAATTTCTACGACAATTTCCAGTAAGGGCTCAGTCATATCGAGGCGAACGTAAGCTAGCGTACACACGCGCGGGTTATATAAGCGAATACAAACGACGACACGTGTCCGTGTTTTTATTATGTAACTATACTTACCTACCGGCGCAATGCGAACTATACGTTTAAATGCCTAATCTATGTGTACTACTTCTATTAGCCGTGCTACTGCTATGCGATGATTGGATTGCAGATGGATGAAATATTTTCCCATAATGTGATCTTGGAGCCCTGCATGATGGCTTTTCTTAACGTATGTAGGAAAAACCACATTAATTCCCATTAATCTAATGTTGGGGAGATCTATCGACATACCATTTATCTGTAATTTGAGGTTTATTATTTAACATTGTCTACGGCGCTATCTAGCTGTAGCATAATATCTTCAAGATGATTGATGTTTTCAAAGAAAGTTTATTTTGATATTGAATTAAAGTCTTCTATCACTGATCACAAGAATAATATACTCTGAATTCTATAAAGGTTATTAGCTATTGTTAATTTTCTATAGACCCTAAGACATAAAAGCTTATGATACCAGGAAAATTCGTAAATAATACACGCAATAAATGACGTCACGATTTTCTCGCCGACAACCAGCTCCACGATAATTGTACGCTACTAAATAATCCAGAGGACTCACATCACATGTAATTACAATATAAAAAAAAAAAAAATTAAAGACTACAAAAGCAACGCGTTAGCAAAGATGTGGAATTGCAACCTAATTGCCCAAGTCTGCTATTTATTTATAAATTCAGTCATTCCAACACGATCTTATTGTCATGGCATTGTCATTTTGCTAAAAGTTCGTAATCTGGTAAATTCATAATGATCGATCATTGGTCGGTCAATGTTCTCTTAATATAATTGTGTTATTATAATGGCATTGTCGTATTGCCATTATTATAAAACCCATTAGTAGAAATTCATTCATTTGTCATTATGTACGAGATTACCAATATATGCAATTTCTTGCAATCTAGTGTCAGTGGCCGACCATTGGAAAGTCATAATGACGCCATTATAATAGTAGATTACCAAACTTGTCAAAATCAACAACTAAGAAATCAATGATCGACCATTCTGACACTATTGTAATAGCAGACTTGAGGCCCTGACATGTGGTACAGAGTACAGACGATGACAAGCGTGCATTTTTCATAAATTGCGGAACTAGTACTTTGCATTATACCGATTATTACTTGCGCAATAACAATAAAAAAATATTTTTAACTAGGTAAATACCGTTACCATACGGCTTAAAGACTCAGATCGTTTATTAATCTCTTCACAATATGAAAACGTAGTATTTGTATTCGTGGAATAAACAAAGGAAATCTGCTCCTGTAGCTCGTTTATCTGCTCAGCAAATATGTGCTCTTTCATTAACATTATTGGTTCAATATATTATATATATATCCTTATTGGGTAATCAGATTGCTACTAAACTTTCTTATTGATTCCATTAACTTGTAATTGTAACACTATTCGTTTTCGAGTAATTTTTTCGCTATCTGCGGTATTGACTGCTTCGTTATCATTGAATGATGACTCATCATAATGATTAAAAATATAACGGGACTACCTAGAATAATGTTTTCTGGAAAGAGATTTATAATATTTTAGTTTACGATGACTATATTATTAGGGACATGCTCAATGCCGTCTTCTTGGCGTTTATAGATCAACTCATTAGCTATCACGGTTATTGCTGTTTGTCGTAAATCCGGGACTCAAATCTCATCCGATACAACAACTTTATTGTTTTTTAACGTGACATTAATTTATTCATGGCAATCAAAATTGTAACAAAGCAGAAATTCTCGTTTCTTATAATTATAACATCTCGTAAAGGCAAACCGACAAAAAAAAACACCTACCTCTATCGTGTCGTAAGAAAACTCCCTTTGGGTGAATATGTTGCTTATTGTTGTATGTTTGTTAATTTTCGCAAAACTTGTGAGATTCTTTTATGTAAAATATATTGGGCGAATGGAACAACGATGGAAGATCTAAAGGACTGTAGAGAATACTCAAAAACAAATGTATCGCACGATGACCGAATTCTGAATGAATGACAACTGAAAGACTTGCACTCGCAGTCATTTGAGGTTACAAGAATAATAATGATTGGACGTAACAATACAATGTTAAAAATCCACATCAAGATTTTCACACCGGACGGACAATTTATGAATGTAATTCAATAACATTAGACATGGACGAAGTCTCAATGACATGTTTTTACGAGACAATGACTGATCAATGTGAGCATGCCTCCTGATATTGGCTAAGTATTGACTAAAATGTAAATTATGAAGTTTTGAACTACCCGGATAATTTGTCGAGGTGCTCGATCATACGTACACCACGTAGCGATAAAGATACCATTGTAAAATCCATATCAGTAATATAGTTACGTAAGGAATTATTGCAATAACATTACAGTCTACTACACACATTACTAATCGTCGCATCGTTACGAATATAGTGCCTATAAGAATTAGAAGTGGATAGAATATTTTCCTGAATCTGACTTCTCAGGTAAGCGCCCACGTCTGAAGTCGGTTGGATGATATTCTGGAAAGCCGTCCAGTCAGAAGTTGATAGTACGATCTAGCTTAGCTCCGAACGTCAATTGCAAAAATCCAAGATTGTGTTGTATGAGCGCCAGGGGCGAGATGAGACAGCGCGAGGGTCCGGGCACCGGGCGCTGGGCGCCGGACGCCAGGCGCTAGGCGCCGGACGCCAGGCGCTGGGCGCTGGACGCTGGGCAATGCAGGGTGTCACGCGAACACTCGCTAATTGCCGCCAGTGGGTGAGAGCTGCAGCGCTCGTGGTGGCACGTGGGGCGCGGCGCGGGCAGGTGCCGCCGACCTCGCGCTATCTCGTCTCGCCGTTCGAGGTCGCGATGATAACGCACGCTATTTTCGACACGACGTCGTCAGCTCGACGAGCGTGTTCGTGACCGTCGCAAACGCAGCCGCGAAATCACTAAAGACCCCCGAAACGGAAGCGCGACCGGTGATACACTGCAAGCGCGACGTCGCGGGCGGTGAGATTCACTCGAGTCGTGTGAGCATGTCGCGATAGCGGGTCATCAGACTAGACAGCGACAGGCGAGGCGCGGAGCCGACCGCCGCCGACGCAATCCGCTCGACGACTGAGTGGCCGCTGCGGGCTGCGGACCGCGGACCGGCTCCGTCTCGAGGCGGAGAGGCGGGAGGTGCGCGACCTCCGGGGCCCCGCGCCGCGGGCCGCGAGTGAAACCGACGGCGAACGAAATCGCAAGGGGGAGGGCTGCGGGGGGCGCGCACGCGGTCGAGCGCAACGCTCACCGCTGCACCGCTCTCAACTTTACATAACGCTGCATGGACGGCGCGCGACGCATTCGCTTGTCGCCCGCGAAATGAGGTCGCCCCGACGGCCGCACCGCGGGACACCTACAGAATTTAAACTAAAACTTTGTGGCGATCGGCCGTAGGTGATGAAACAGCGGCGGCATTAGCACGCAGATGACGTGTTCTGAGGAGTTAGTCGGTCGGCGTCGAAGTCACTGAACCTCGTCGCCGACGAATAAGGTGAATGGAACATTGCAACCGAATCGAGCGGCGCAACAGTGCAAACTAACGTAGGAGTAAGCAGTCGAGTAGCGGCTGCGACGCGCCGCTCCTTATGCACGAGCTACAATGGCGAATAGCTTTCTAATGATACGTGGTCGGCGCAGCCAGCATTGTCAGACTTCCCCTTTACATACAAACATACTTTAGCAGAAAACTACAACCTTACAAGTTTGACCCAGATGAAGCTAGAATTACTGTAAAGTCAGGACAGTTATAGCATCCGGCTCGAAGGACCAGTCACTATATCGAACATATCATCAACTATTCTGGGTTAAACGAACGGAAACTAGAGAGTATGGAGTATGAACGTAAATGCAGTAGGTATATAATTCGAAGCAGTATGTACGTATTAGCATGTATATCAAGCGAAGCTCTTACGCCAGTAGTACTAATCTTCATAATAGGATTTCTCCAAGTTTATGACAGAACGTTCAGTATTTGGTGTTACGTCGGCGCGGGGCGCGAGTGGCACGTGTTATCTCGGCTCCACGTACCTATGCTTATGTTTATTTATCTTACATTCGAGATACAGTCTAGGTATCGACGATCACGCCAAGAATAGTCGAATACATATACCTAAGTGTTGCGGAACCCTGAACCCTGAGCAGTTTGCGGAAGCGGAAAAAACAAGTCAAGCCATTTTACTGCAGACGTGAACTGTTAAATCTCTTGCGGAAATGATTGATGGGCAGACAGACAAACAAGTTATTTGATTGGATTAGACTTGGAGTTGGACAAAACAAAAACTAAGTTTAAGGTTGCTCAATTTAGACGAGGAAAAATACTTTATAAGTATTCAAGATGGGACAATGCACATCCATAAAGTTTAAAGCAGTGCCGTAGTATCCAGCATATTGTCCTTACCAAGGTTTATACGAGCTTAAGATTATTTTCGTAGAAACACCCACTGCTTAGAGAAAATCTTGGTAATTCATACCAAGCGAAGCCCTAATGTATCTTCTACATAATACAAACCATAAAAGATTCCACAAGTTGAAGCGCTCCTCGCGCGACGGTGCGGACATTATTTGGAGTGCAACTCAGGAACGCATAAGAGGCACGGGTGCAGGTTCCGAGTTCCGATAAGGTGGCAGGTAGGGGGAGGGACGCGCATGCGTGCGGCGGCTGACCTTGGTGCGGTGCAGCGTGCAGCCCGGCCCGGCACCGCCGCACTCCCCCCGCCCCGCGCCCCGCGTCCGGGGAACACCACGCCGCACAAATACCTCCCTCGCTCTTCTTATACCTTTTGCAACCACACCTGCCGGTTTAGCAGGTTGTTGCGATGCGACCTAGCACCGTGCCTAGAATCTATTTCTGGAAGCTAGAGTCCCCAATAAATCAAGTGCTCCAAGTACCAAGCCACCAATGAATTCAATAATGAAAAAGATAACAATGGTATTCTCTCACGCATCAATCGACAGACTGCAAAAACTGACCTAATGTATGCTGATGTCAATTCACAAGCTGTCTTCAAAATTAAACACGACCCCATCTGTTTAAGTTGGCAGCATGCAATTAGCAGCAGTGAACATTCTTGTAGCTATGCCGAAAAAAATAAAGAACTCCTATTTGAACAATCAATAACAACATTAATGACACTAACGACATGTGAGCCGAAGTGGAAACACTGGGAAAGGGGGGATCCACCCGCCGGAGGTCGAGATATGAGTCGTCTGCGTCGTGCGAAAGCTCCCTGATTTATGCAATTGATTTTGCCGATAAGCAGAGCATACAATATCAATTTTCAAAGGCCCAAAATGTATAAATAGAAAAGATACATATTATTAACGGATACAAGACACGGATTGATTAATGATTCGTATGAATCAAGTTGCAGATTGTTAAAGAGGATAGCAAAACTATGGTTTATATCGTTTAAATATTGTGCGTCTCATCGTCTCAAGCAAATGGTTAAATTCCAACTCCTAACACGGGCGAGAATGTTGTTAATATGTATCATTCGAGATTTTGAAAACTAACGGAATTTGGCTGAAGTTACCGTTTGTCGAATTCTAATACATAAGCAATATTTAGAAAATGATTATACACTCTCTCTATTCAGTTTCCTGGCAAAATATTAACAAGTCTAACGGGAATTTATCAGCGAACGTTGAGAAAAGCAGGCATTGAATCTGTGAAAGATTTTTTCAATTGGTTTAGTCGAAGTCTTTCATTTATTTGTGCGAATAATGCGATAAATACTAAGTATTCAAACGTGAAGACATTTCCACGAGTAGAGGCACTCAGATTATCTTATCGGCTTTCTGCAAGTAGAAACACAGGCAGTCGTTTGTGTGACTAATGTCTGCAACGGCGTGCGTCGCATCGCTGCGGCAGCGCGACGTTTCCTTCGAAGTTCAATATACTACGCCTCGAACGTACGCGTCCTCACCGACCAGTCGCAGATGGCGAGGTCACGCGATCCCTTTCACCATTCTGCTCGCCCGGTACCGTCGCGGCGACGACCTTACACGAGCCTTGATGATACGATTGTTTGCCGCGCCTACTTAACCGCCAGTACCGAGGGGCCCACTAATTAGAAGCGGCGTAAAAGTATTATAATGAACAGTAGAATATCGTCGACCAACCGTGACTTCATTGCAGACACGCTAGATTTGGCTACAGCGTTTTTGATTCGATATATAGGTACGCAGCTTCTGCAGTTCTGCATGATATTAACGAAGTTACTGACATAAACAATCTCAGATTGGTGTGGATTGAAAGGCATTACTCGTTGTACTGCACTCCTTTAAAGGTGTGTAAAACTTCAGCTTTGTACATCTCGCTCATGAATACAAATTGTTCAGTCAAAGTGAATTGAACAGATTTATTACTCTCTCTTCCGTTAAATGCAGACCAACTGCAAAATAAAGGGACCTTTCTTTTTAGAGACATTAATGTAACAAAGGTACCCGATAAGTGTCTATAACATGACGGAATGGATTACAAAATGTTAGTAGTGGCAGTTCGAAACCTCATGATGCAATGAAACGTCCATATCAATCGCTGGAACCTACATGAGGAGCGTGCTTACTCATAAAACGTTAAGTCGCAATAAACAGAACTGATATAAAACAATACATATTAATAGCATGAAAGATAATTTAAATGCGTGTTGAAATTAAAACAAGGGGTCGATTTGTGTGAAAGGAAAGTCAAAATCCAAACTAGCGTCATTAGAATAATGTAGGAGTGTGAAGCTTTGATTTTAGATAGGGTATCGTGATTCGCCTCTAGTCACGTCGCTCGTTGAACGGTACTAAAGCCATTCGACTATACATAAGTATTGGCTAGCGGCGTCCACTGATAAGTGTCGGGCAAACATGATAACGCGATTTGCAGACCAACATGTTACCGACCTTGTGTTACAACTGAACTTCTTTTCTGACGCCCTGGTCAACGTTTATTACTTTCTGAATAACTTTGTTGCTTTATTAGCATGTTAATAACTTTTTATGGGAAGACAAAGAAGGTACTGGAAGATTTTATGTAACTTTCATCCAATCTTCGTTTTTGATGTAATAATCTGGCCCACATTGGGTCTACTTTATTACTAAGTCGCTTTTCGTACCCGGTATCGCCAGGGTGAATTTAAAAACATTATTTCATACAAACCTTGTCCTGACATTTATTATATCATACAAACTCAACAAAAAAAAATCTGCCAAATCGGTCGAGCCGTAACGTTGCCAAGTGATGATCTTTCATACATGCGGCAATTGATTTTTCTTTATTTAAAGATTGTATGGAACTACAGAGAAAGTTCTAGAAACTTTTCTCTACTTTCATTAATTCTTATTCAGTCCAGATGTTAGTAGCTAATTTGTAGAAAAATTTGCGTTACTTATTTGTGAAGGATGTCTATTTCGGATTTCGTTTCTTCCGTTAGCTTGGTGTAAAATTATGATTTAAAAGACATGGAATCCATATAATTTCCATTGTAGTTTTAGGGTCCTCCTTGTTAATTTACTTTTATAGGTCTTCCAATAAACGCCAGACCATTAGTCTACTTTCATATAATAACATTTCCAGACAGCAATAAATTTCAAGACTTTATAGTGTCTACTAAAATGTCTTCAGCACCTTTTGGTGAATAAATTGTAAATCCTATTTTCAACATCCCTTCTGTATGACCAAAATGTTAATAAACCTCTCTTTTTAGTATACTACAAGCTTTTTACGATCAAATAGGATTTGTGACCCTATTTTCGACGCGGCGTAGTTGTGCATTCAAGATTGTTTGCTCTGCGTTACAAAGAAAGTATTGCGGAAGCCCCTCCAACGTAACACGTTGCTAAGTAAGGATACAAAAGATTATTTTGGCATACAGCATATCATTGTTTTGGTGTTTTTTGTAATCGTCTTTCGCAACACTCTAATTAACTGATAAGATACTTAAATAGTTTGTTTATAAAATGGTATTATTATAAATTGTTCTGAACACAGCAGTTAGCAAAGGAGCATTTATAATCCCTAAAGGGATTTTGGAGTCGAAGCTGGCAAATGCTATTTTGCCGCAAAGATTTACGCTACATAATTTCCCCCAGAACGTGGCAACTGTTGGAGCTGTTCATTTAGCTTAGACGGAGGCGGTTAACACCAGGTTCGATAATGCACAATAAGACAATGCGTTCATCGCGTAGTAAGAACAATAGGTGTCTATGAAGTAGATACTAATGCACGCACCGTTACGCAACCGTGCCTTGTGCTAGTTTTTCTTGAGGTAAACATTCGAAAACCTATGTGTCTACACTTTGAGAGGATGTGGAGTTAAAATAACTTTAAAATGCATATAGTGAAGCGCACTGGCCGTGCCTTGCGCTGCGTATGCACACGTCGCACTGCCCTCCATCCCTCCCCCCTCCCCGCCCCTCGGCACACGCGTCGATCAGCTGACCAAACTCTCGAGCGCCCCCTGCCTGCCTCGGCCAAAGCAATGCGTCATGCGTTATGTTGACTAACTCGCTCCACGTATACATTGCACACACCGTTTACCTACCACCCACTCCCACTCCGTAGAAAAATACGTTAAGACGGATTGTTTTGTACGTGTGGCTTTTTCTGTCTTGTTTTTGTATGCTCGGATAAAAACATTTATGAGTGCGTGGACTCGTACGATATTACGAACCCGATAGATAACGGCAGGCATCGGAGTATAGTAGTACGAAACAGGCAGTAATCATAAACGGAGGTGGACGTGCGGTGCGTGGCGCCTGTCCGAGTAAATTTCAGGCTTCCTTTGTTTACGTGGGGCGAGGCCGCCGGGAGCGCGTGGAGCCGGCGGGAGGGGGGGCTGCGTGCTGTTCAAGGTCAAGAGCGGCGGGCGTCGGCTCGCTGCACCGGCGCGCCGGCGACTGGACGCTCGCGCGCGGCGCTCGGCGCGGCCAGGGCGCGGGCACTGGGACGTGCGCGCGGCGGGACACTCGGGTCGGCTGTCGCTACTCACCGGCCTGGAGGCGCCGCTCCTGCAGCTCGATGAAGCGCGCCGCCTCGAGCAGCGTGTCGAGGAGGCTCATGTCGGAGCGGCACGGCCGCGCGCGGTACAAGCGCGCCCGCTGTCACGCCGCGACTGGCCGGCCACGCGCGCCGCGCGCCGCTCACGTGGCCGGCGCCGCGCCCGCCAATGGGCGCACGGCGCGCGGAGCACGTGACCCGCGCGCGGGACCAATGAGCGCGCGCCCACGGGCCCCGCGCCCCGCGTGCGCGATCGATGCCATTGCAGCGATCGAATGCATGCCCCCGCCTGCCAGCCGGTGACGCGGCACACTCTAGCTTTGTTTATCTAATACTTTTCCTGTATATTCCTTGCTGGTTCCAAAAAAAAAATGATCTGAACGTTATTTGTTATAAGTAAAGTATTGGCTGCATTACTGCGTCGCCTTCTAAAACGCTCTCCCGGTCGCGCACGTGCGTAACTCCGGCCGACTTTCACTTCCTCAGTTATCGCGGACTTAACAAGTTGTTAGGTTCATTGAAATTTTTATGAACAATCTTTTGACGCTAAGATTCTCTCAGACTTTAAGAAGAACGTAATTTTATAACTTTGACGTTTTTATAGAAGTTGAACAAGGTGCAACAATTAAAAATGTGGTCGAAAGGGTCAAAACCCATTCATTCACTATTTCGGCTAACAAAGGATTTTTTTTGTTGAAAGGTGAAATGAACTCTATACTGTTAGCTATGGATCCAAAACGGTACCCATAAAAGTTAATGAGTTGTAAACAAGCGCACAATTACGTGCCTTGTGCGAGTAGTTACGTTGAGAGGAAAGGGAGAAATTATTACAACGGTGAAGGAAAATGTTCGTCACTTTTTGGAACAAATCCAGGAAAGACTGATGTCATTATTATAACACACATTATATCAATTATGTGGTGTGTTGTGCAGAACGTTTATCTGGTTCACGAGTTTAATAATGATATATTTATTATTAAAGACATAATTAAATAAAACAGATAGTGGTAGCATGAACAGTTACCATTCAAAGTCTTCATAACAGTATTAAAATTATAACTATTAAGATACTCAGAACTTAGTCAAAGCAGGATAGGTCAATAGGTATGAGGGGAAGTACAAAACTTCATGACATTGTTTTAAATAAATTTATTCTTCTATATGGGATAATAACATGTATTGCGATAACTAACTGAGAAGCTGTCTTTGATGTGGAACTACTCATCACAGAATAACATTCATATTCCACGTACGAAGTACACAGAAAACTATACTTAATAATAAATAGCTGTGTATGGAAAATGAAACTAGTTTCCTTTGGAGTTTAAAAGTACAATGTTTAAATTAAAAATTCGCTAGAGAAGCCTGTGTTTACATATTTCGAAAATTCTATAATTATTTTTCTGCCTAGAGCATATTTTTTTCAGTACAAAAAATATATATTTAATTTCTAATATCTAGAATCAGTTACATTAAATATAAAAGATCGAAACTATATTTGGTAGCTATGTCGGATCTTATAATATAAATATGATGACTAAAGGCGATAATATGAGACTTAGAGAATATAAATATATACAGAGTATGTAGGTATTATAATTTAAATGAAACATTCCAGTTAAGGAGATAATAAGTTGTATCCTGTTTGGACCGACATAGAAAAAAGTCCGATAGATAACAAAAAATTATAAACAAGTTTCTTTGTTTTATTGTTATTTAGATAGGTACGAACGCTTATTTAATATTTATAACTTGCTTCTTCGTCGCATACCCCGCCCAAAAAAGAAGGTTATTTCTGAATAATTTTTATTGTAACGTGATGTTAAAGACCTTCCTCAAGAAAAGGGCCATCCAATGTAAAAAGATGTTTTCAAATCCGACAGGTAGTTTCAGAGATCAGCGCGTTCAAACAAAAAAACAAACTATTCAGCTGTATTATTAGTATAGATAACATGTCTGAATGTGTAATAAATTATATAAGTTGCAACTAAAAAGAGTTTATTTTAAAAATGTATCCTGCCTTTTTTTTATTTTATCTACACTCATGCTAGAAATCCTCTATAAAAGTTTCTGAAACAGTTAGCTTATTGCCAACATTAAAACAACCAGTGTCATGGTAACCATATTATCATCCAAACGAGTGTTATAATGTTGTACAAAATTTCATTATGCAACTCCTTTGCTTTTTCGATCCCTTCCTTACTCATCAAACAGCCACATTCAGTATCTAGAATTTCAAAAAAAGAACATTGTCATACACGCGCGTATCACTACCACAGCGCCGTAATTTAAAAAATGTTAAGAATTAATACAATAAATAATTATATTATTACCTATACATAGTTTGTTTATATTAGATACTCAGCAATTAAAGTGTCCATGAATTTACGTAAGAGTTCTTACAACACCCTATGGTTTCAGAACCTTTTATAGAGGATTCATATCGCGGGTGTAGATAGTCTTGTATGCTACTGTACATAATTAGGTGTTAAAACACTCATGTGATTCTATTATCACACGAGGCGAAGCAGAGTGTGATACATCGCTCATTCGTATTTTAATACCCCTTATTATACAACAGTTAGAGAAATAACTATAATATGTGTAGTTTCATAGATCATTTTGAGACTAAAGTGAACTTTCTTGACACTGTCGAAATATCACGATAATTGTAAAGGCAATCGGCAAGAAACTTGGGTATTTAAGTCTTGTGTGAGGTATATAATTAAATACATAGTTATGTATCAGTTTTCATTCGTGTATTGCATGTAAAGGATGCAGGTATTAATCCGTTCTAGAAATTTAAAGTATGTGAAAAGTATGTATCGATACTATACCTACTATGTAATTTTGTAAAATACCAATTATAAATAATATAATATATCTTTCATAAATTATTTTAGTAATATCTCCATGATTTGGTCAAATATTTTCATCACACATTTTGTCAGTATTATTCTAATGTATGTATCGTCAAAATCCGATTATAAACTAAACGGTAACAACGGAACGCCCGTACTCATTTTGCACTATTCGTTACCAACACACCAAACATTTTCAAATTAAATATATTAAAACGATATAAATTTTCGCACCAAGAACTCAAAAGGCACCTTATTATGACATTTTAATAGATTACACATGTCTGTGTCGCAAAAACATAGACACAATATTGCTATTAACACATTTTGAACGTACTACGCCGTATCAAGATATCGTTAGGACTGTCTATGATCACATATTCACTATTGATGATAAAAAGATAACCTGTAGAACTAATTTGTTCAATACAATATTTTTTACAGGACTTCAATAATACTAAATTATTTCTAATGTGAACCTTAAAATAGTGAGAAAACAATAAACGACTAACACAAGAAATAACATGATAACTCGTCATCACAGCAACGATTATTGCTATACTTTTCATTCTTGTACTATATTTAATTTCGAAATGTAATTTACACTATTTTGTTGACTACGACATAGAGTCAACTGCAGCCATTCAATACTACAGGTAGACAATTGAACTAGTGAACCGATGTAGATACTACTCACTGTAACTACGACTAACCTACATCACTCGTTGAAACGCGGCTTCGGGCTTGTTTAGGTGGCCGAAGATCACGTCTTCGAATATTCTGCTACCCTGGTACGTGAAGAGCTCCTGGAGAAAGCATACAAAAAGTTTAAATTGGAAATTTCAAAGGCGGCCTGCAATAGTCGCATCATTGATGACGAACATGAAAATGTGGGCCGAGGCGAAGCCGAGGCACAAATACGAGGGTCCATCAATGCCTGGTTGCGGCCAAGACTTGTATTAATAGTGCTTTACTCAAATAATGCGCAGAAATTCAAACAATAGTACATTACTGCAGCGGCCAGCAAAAGAGGCATTGATGGATGAACGTGTAAATGTGAGCCGAGGCGAAGCCGAGGCACGCATACGTGAGTCCATCAATGCCTAGTTGCGGCCAAGGCTTGTATAGTGCTTTTCTCAAATAATGCGCGGAAATTCAAACTAAATAAATTATTTATAAATTCCAGAGTCAATGACGGAGAACGATAATTTTTCACGCGCCAATCTGTTCCTTTGTCTTTTTTTCAATAAACAGCTTTCTATTTGCAAGCCAGTTCGAAATTTAAATAAAACCTTTGATAAGTTACCTCTTTGGTTGCCATGTTTCGGAGTAAAAGATCGTTTCATTTTTAAATTACACGATAGATATGAGTTTACTATGTAATTTATTTGGCCGCTAAACCACGATATTATATGGATTTTCATACAACTTTTAGTGGCCGCTGCTCGCATGTAAATAGATGCGAGCAGCGGCCACTAAAAGTTGTCGATAAATCGAAGAAGGTTGTCAAAGTAATGCTCGAATTTCCAAGCATGTTTGAGAAAAAATATTTATTTGATCAAATAAATACATTGATGTGAGTTTATAGTTAAGGGGACAAGATAGATGTATGAGAACTATAAATATAGAGTAGTAGGATGGATGGCCGGATTTCAAACAACTTGACCGACCTACACTCGTCTATGTCAAGATCAAGGGACATTATATTTTAGGGGTGCGCTAAGGTAGCCCACGAAATTCAAATTTTCTTCTTTTTTTTTGCAATATGCAGGTGAGTGTTAGTGTTGATTAAAATATGATTCTCGCCGTAACAAATATGGCTTTACAGAATTTTATAATCATTAGAATCGGCAATTCATTTTGTCATGATTTCATTAAATAGACACTCTATAGGGTAATATGAACTTAGAAAGTTGTATTGATGATTTTTATGACTATAATTCTATAAATAATTATTTGTTACGGCCGCGAATCACATTTAGATCAACATACAACCTGGTACTGACCAGCAAATTACAAAAAACGTAAGTAGTAAGTTGAATTTCGGGCTACCCTGACGCTTTCGCCTTAAGCAACAGCGAATAGGGCATGGGTAGCGGTAACCATTTAACTCTAATTGTAGTACAATTAGAGTTAAATATATTAAATGAAATGAACACATCCGCATCTTTTACCATCGCTTGCCCGAAACATTAAATTCAAGCGAAAAAGGCCATCATTATCTAAAAGCAGTTCACTGATGATGCCATAGGCCTCTCCAACTGCACACCACTGAGTTTGATATTTGGCCACTCTCATCCACATTACCAAGTACTATGCCTTGGTAAGTACATTGACCAAAGAACTGGCCACAATTGCTTTGCTGGAATGGTAATTAAATCTTCCATAACTGCAGACATTGTTGATATAATTTATAATTTGGATGTTGCACAAGTGCTTCGTAGAAACCCACGAACATTTATGATGGCATAGTGGTGGATGGTAAGTGGTGGTAAACTCGCCAAAGTACTAGGTTCGTAGCAGCGGCAAGGATATCTTTCGGCATGGTGGTGGTTGCGGTTGTGTAAAAGGGATAGTGCTATTTGAACTATATGATCTCTCTCTCACTTTATTTTTAATTAGCTAGGCTCTGACTTCTTACCCTTTTAGCTAGTATGAAGAAACTCACCAAGATACCAGGATCGCAGCAACGGCAAGGATGTCTCCCGACATAGCGGTCGAGGCGGCTATCGACTGAGGTTGCTGACGTACAGGCTCTTCAGTTCGGTCTTGGGCGTGTTCTCGAACAAAGCGGCACGATTCTGACCTTCGCCCTTCTTCACCCAATGTCCATATACGCGGAAAGCACATCCGTCTATCACCTGGAATTGAAGACATTGACTTTAAGTATGAGAATACTTAACAACAGTAGTCGTAGACTTTTTGGGCGTTCATCCGGGAAGTACTTAACATTACAGCTTTGTCACTGAGGTTGCAAGGCACCAGTGATGTCTCTGTTATTGAATATATCCTTATGCGGCGCAGACTACTTACTATTCTGGTGGCTCGTCTGTTTCTTTGCCGTAATTATAGTTATGGTTACCAGTTTATGGCTATAAGTTTAAGTATCGCACAGCGCTATTGATAGATCAACGCCAGATGTAAAAGCATATTGAGTAGTATGATTATCCCACCTTCCGCAGCACGCGCATGGTGTAGGGGTCCCGCAGCGCGTCGCCGAGCGGCAGCGCGCGCGTGGCCGAGTGCGGCAGGCGGCGCAGGCGCACGGCCGCGCGCACCGCCACCAGCCCCACGCGCAGCTTGGCGCGCGCGTTGAACCCGCCGCTCTTTATAGCCTGGAGTAAATGGATATGTTACTAAGTGACTAGGAGTTCATGGGATATTGGTTGTGGAAAACATGTCGTGACATTTTCGTCGGTTTTATCAAATCTTCGAAGGCATCCAAACCCCGTGACATTACCTGAATATGAAGTAGCAGACAACAGTTCTGAGCACACCATGTCTTAATCGCTTTGTTATGACGGACAAGTAATATTCAGTTTAAATTAACCAGCATGATTTTTTTTGCTACATAATTGCGTTCCTGTAAACCGTCACGGTCTTAGCGTTCTTTATACCAACTTGTAGAAGAGCCCCAGAACATGATTTCCACAGCCAATGTTTGACACCACTATTTTAAATGGCATGGTATGTTACACAAGCTAGACAAAAAGTTACAAATTTTAACAACAGACAGTGCTTGAAATAAAGAATTTTATTAAAGGGAAATACAGTAATATTATGTGACGACAATGCAGGAAAAGTCATGCAAACATGCAAAAGAAAGTGAGGCCAAATAAGCAGTGATTTGAGTAGGTTTGTGTCTGTGTGAGTGTATGTAAAAGTGTGTGAGTACTGTGAGTGTTTAGGTACCCCAAGCTTGAAAAATGTTTATAGGTTCACAAACAAATTCCCTTCAGACATATACAAAGAAAGTTTAATGACAAAAACATTAAGATGTCCCCAGGTTAATGCTCTGGAAACTAATCTAAGGGACTGGTTTTAGTAATTTGGTAAAAAAAAGTAATTAAAGAACATCATTAAAGTTCACACAAAATGTTGCAACAATTAATAGATATGACGTGAGTTGCAAATTACGTTACTTTGTAGTAATATCATGTTTGGGCTACTTTGGTCTTGCATCAGCTACTCAGAACTGATAAGTAATATGTGCCAGCTGTTTGTTAGTTTATCAGTTCTCGAAATAATATCATATTTCTATAGAAATAAGATAGTAGATATAAAGGGAAATATAATATTTACAAAAATGGTTTTTATTTTCGAAAAGAACGTAACATTATGAAAATACCATGTTATGCATACCATTTTCTTTAAAATGAATATTAAACCAGAACATAAACTCTATATCGACATCTCGTCATTAGAAAAAAGATAGTGGATATAAAGAGAAATATTTACAAAAATGATTTTATTTTCGAAAAGAACGTAAAATTATGAAAATACCATGTTATGTATGCCATTTTCCCTAAAAATTAATATTAAACCAGAACATAAATTCCATATCGACATCTCGTCATAGCTATTAATACCCAATGTTATAAATTAGACACAATGACATTACCATCGTCAACTGGTCGATCCTAGACATCCGGCGGCTGCTACTGGACAAGGATTTCTTGAGCGGCACCATGTCTTGATCCCATAACTACCAGGGACGCAGAAATATGTACCACTTGTATTGTGTTTTAACATAATCGCTTTGAACTATGTGCTCCTAGTTATACGCTCCAGAAAATGGAGAAATTAAAGAGGAAGTTATGATGCACTTTTGTTTTTTTATATCGATTTGGAATAAATAATCGATTCTACTTTTCGGATAAGTAACTAGGAACACATAAAAGAAGCAAAATAAAAGAATAAGCTCTACAGTGCGTCATGCACCATTTTAGTGCACATAGAAAAGTCATTTAAAAATGTTTACAACCAAAATTATTAAGATCTGCTGTAATTTCGATGTTCTATTAGTCAAATAAGTTCAAATAGCAGTAAAGCAAAAGAAATCAAAAGCAAAATAGTCGATAATTTGTAGCCAAATCGACAAGAAAAATTATAGGACCGGTTGGTTGCTCAAAAATACAAATTAAAACATCGTTCTGATTCTGTCAATCGTTTGAAGTTGACAGAGACAGTCTTGTTTTAAATAATCATGTTTACCACTAAACGCATTTAGTGATTTGTGGTGCGGCAAAAACGCGCGAAGCTTTTAAAATTAAATAAAAATCAGTACACCGAATTGCTAACTACTAGGGTAAGGTAAATTGTAACAGCACTCACCATAGTGTTGAAGAAGCCATGATTGAGCGCCTGGATTATATCAAGCCTTTCACTTGGCTCCACCACTAGAAGCCGCCTAATTAGATCTTTTGGGTCGTCTGTAATTATTATGAGGTTGAATTACTAATAAATGTTAAAATGCAATCAAATTAGGCTGGGGTTGTCGAGTTTCAAATCATAATTTATGGTGAACTTGTTATTACTTTTCAATCTCAAAAAGGTTTTCTAGTTAGCTGTTAGCAGTAGTCTGACAAGATACAGCATCATACAAAATTCAAAATATTTCGGACTCTTTGTCGCTTAAATAAGAAACGCTATTTGAGCGTCAAGTGGGTACTTGATTAGCTTGCACTCTACTTGGTGTATTTTTTATTTTTTTATTTGTGATGGGTTTGCTCGTGACCTTAGTCTAGGTCAGAGGTGACACAGACAAAGTATTTGTCTAAATATTTGCATAATTTGACCAACACAAAATAAACTTAATTCCATTAATCAGAGGCATCGTCGGTTTAGCATCAGATGAACTGACCTGAGATATCCGCCCATTCAGGACTGGTGAAGGAGTACTTTCCCTCCATGATATTCCGCAGCATCACCATCTGTTTACGATGCCAGAATGGAGGACAACCGACCAGTCTGTAAACACAGAAAATAAAAACATAAATACTTAAATTATTTTTTTAATTAAAATTAAAAAAAATATGATTAACCTAGTTATGTATCTGAATAAGTTAAAACTTAAGCCATAATAAGATAAAACTCCAAAAACGCATTGATTAAATATCATCAGCATCTGAGACCTGAGAAGTTTGCTTAAACTATAATTATTAAAAACTTTAATTCGATTTGTAATAGTTACAGAAAATAATGATCACAAATGCCTTACTGTGATTGCAGTATAAACCGACTTTAATTCACTAGCCGAGTGAATAACGTACAACAACTGAATAGGTAATTGGAACATATTTTTTTAACTTGGCTGTCACAGTAATTTTAGCACCACTATTTTAATATTACTAAAGGTAACTAATCTAAGTATTTAATATATTTATAGGCACTTCGCACATTCTTTTATGTCTTTGATAATTGAACGAACAAACTGCTAATGAAAAGGTTACATAATAGGCCTCTTTGCACGTTTTTATACGGGATAATATCTAACTTCAGCAAATGTTTACGTAAATAGTTCCAAGTACATTTTAGATACTGTTCGATTCTCGAACTCTAGAAGAAGCGTTGTAAAGAAAATATAAAAGATATTTTTGTGCAGATGAAGATATTTTTACCCAACTACGGCAAAGCCAAAGGGTTATTATGATTTTAACAGGTTATACAGGGTGGCCCAAAAGTCGTGGATCAAACGCAACTAGGGGTTAGATGGGGTCATCAGCTGCAAAAAGTTGTTCTACGGGAGGTCCTTAAGGTCAATTGCAGAGTTATAATTTATTTTGTGTTTTTATGAGAAAATTGACTTTTTAAAAAATCTACATCCTGTATCTTTTTATAATTTTCACTAAATTGGTACTGACGAGTCCTTGCGTTAGACATGCTATTTATGGTTGTTTATTGGGTGTGTTGAAGATAATATTAAGTTAAACGATTTTTTTTTTCTCAAATCATAACTTTTTATTAACGCGGACCCCACTGTGAAAAAAAAAATACTCTACCGAAAACTGACCCTGTATTATAAGTTTTGGCGCATTTAATAGGGATTCTGAAAAGGTATTACACATGGCCATGAGTGGCTCTAATCTTTCTAGGACGAAAAAACAAAACAACGATTGTGAAATAATTGTTTTATTAAGCAAAACATTTTACAATAAATGCTCAAAATTCCTGCCTCTGACCATAAGACATAATCTGCACCGTCTAATAAAATTCCTACGTAACCTACGGAATGCACCTCTGTTGTTAGTAACTTGTACCCTAGCAAATTCGAGCTTTTGTCGTAGTTCTTGTTCGCTATTGTTCTCTCCTTGGTAAACTATTTCTTTAAAATAGCCCCAAAGAAAAAATCTAATGGATTTAAATCGGGCGACCGGGGTGGCCACGCAATATTTATTTTATGCGGGTCATGACATTTTTTCAATTGCTTCATTTCCTTTATCCTAGACTTTATTAATTATGATACTAAAAATAACCTAATATTATATTTGTATGCCGATTATTGGCCGAACATACAGATCAGCTAAAATGTATAAATAACACCTTTTTGTACTTATGTTCACAAATAAAGATTGATTTGATTTGAATATGTCCGCCTCGACCAATCCACCAGTTGGGGAAGCGCTCGTTCAAATGATCTCTAACTGCTCGAGCGTAGTGAGGCGGGGCGCCATTATGTTGCAGCCACATTTCTGCTATTCTTTCTTCTGGAACTTCAGCTTCGTTAAGAATATGGTTTAAATTATTTTGCAAAAAATTTAAATACGAGCACCATTCAGCCTTGCTGGCATTTCATGCAGCACCAACTGCTGGCCAATTATACCAGCCCACATGTTAATACCAAACAGATGCTGGAATCGATCATTTCTTATGATATGGGGGTTCAGTCTGGAGTAAAAATGTAGATTGTGGATATTGAATACTCCCATTCTTCTAAAAGTTGACTCATCCGTCCATAAAACCTTGTTGAAGAACTGCGGATCCTCTCTGTGGTATCTTAGCATCTCTCTGCAACACCGCACTCTAGGTTCATAGTCACCGGGCAGCAAAGCTTGCACCCTTTGCACGTGGTAGGCGTGATATTTGTTTCTGTTAATGACACGTTGCACTGTCGATCTTGGAATCCCGAGATTACGGGATATTTGGCGTTGACTTATACTAGGATCCAATCTTAATTCTCTCAGCACTTCATCTTCATTTTCAAAGTGCACCACTGGTCTGCCTGCTCTCGGAGCATGCTGACCGGGTAAGACTCTCTCCATGTACGAATTAGGTACGCGCATAAAGACCCTGTAGTCCGGAAAACGATCACGGTTAGGGTAGCGTTGACGATATTCCCTGGCAGCAGCCCGGGCATTACCGTCGCAAAAGCCATACAGGTAATGCATTTCTGCATACTCCCGTTGGGTGTATTCTCTCCTCGCAGCAGCCATCTGTCCACTTTTGTAGCCAATCCGTCCGATTCACACAGCACTGGTCACAGGTAGGCAATCTATCACAAGTCCGAAAAACAAAGCGTAGGTCAAAGGACAGAAACTGATCACAAGTCGTCATAAAACCGAGAAAAAGAACACGTGCGTACTCACAGGCAGGAAGCGAGTCACTATAGAACACTAAACATTCTAAAGAAACATGCTCACGCGCATCCCCCGGCCCCCGCCCCGGTCTTTTGTTTCCTAGAAGAGATATCGCTACCTGAACTGACGGGCGAACCGGCCTTTTATTGACAAAGGATTAAATGGTTAGTGTAAAAGAGAGGCAGAGAGTCTTTGTCATTAATTGTATTAGTTCCAGTTTATTTTTAAATAAGCCTAACCGAGTTTTATGGTTGAGTTAACTTTGGCCTTGCTACGAATAATCGTCCTTGAAAGATATCAAAGCCACGCATAGCCATGTGCCTTTTCAGAATCCCTATTAAATGCGCCAAAACTTGTAATACAGGGTCACTTTTCGGTAGAGTATTTTGTTTTCACAGTGGGGTCCGAAGTAAATAAAAAGATATGATTTGAGAAAAAAAAAATCGTAAAACTTAATATTATCTTCAACACACCCAATTAACAACCATAAATAGCATGTCTAACGCAAGGACTCATCAGTACCAATCTAGTGAAAATTATAAAAAAGATACAGGATGTAGATTTTTTCGCATTTTAATAAAAATTTGTTAAAAAAAAGTCAAGTTTCTCATAAAAACACAAAATAAATTATAACTCTGCAGGGGTTGACCTTAAGGACCTCCCGTAGAACATTTTTTTGCAGCTGATGACCACATCTAACCACTAGTTGCGTTTGATCCACGACTTTTGGGCCACCCTGTATATGTATGTTCATCTGTTCCCTCATAACTCCAAAACTACTCGTATTTTTATACATAATATATTACTAGGGCCCAATAGGTGGTCGCGTTAATTGCGGCATTGATGTCGTCCCAAAGGTGCAGACGACGTAGCTAAAAGATTTATTTAGATATTCTTTGTGCCACAAGGGCTTTATGTATATCTATCTAACTGTGTCAGTTTCTAACTAATCAGACAAACGGTAAAAAAAAAATTACTTACAACGTAAACATGATGACTCCACACGCCCATCTGAAATGATAATACACAATCAATCAATCAATTAATCCTTATTACAATCCACATCCATACATTTATATAATCTATTAGTTATTTATAACATTAAAAGTTTGTTTACTGATGTAAACAAACTACAAATATTATAAATAACTCCTGAGAATAACAATATTAAAGGAAACTAGCTATACTCCATTTGAAATAAGATTAGAAATTTAAATAAACGTTTTTTTACAATGCGTTCAACCAATTTTGACTTCTATTCCGTAGGTTTTTGTTTTTTTTTTTGGGGGTTGGAAATTATCAAATAACTTCTCCCGCTCTGGGTGGAGCGGGAGGGCGTGTCAGACTTTTACTGACTAAAACCCACCCGTGTTCCTTCCGTTGCCTGTGTGCCAGGGCCACGATATCCCTTTCGGACAAACTCGCAACCCCGGCAGGCATTGGTCCTAACGGACCCCGTCAGTTTGTGCTGACATCTCTTTGAGGCGCGCGTGGAACACAACGCGCCATCGACCCGGGCCTGGTCCTTATCGGACGGCGAGCTACCCATCGCTCACCGTCCGCAGGCCCGCGCCTACGGTGGCCGGAAATCGGCTTGCGACTCCCGACGCCCGGGGCGTCTCCTGCGGCGACTAAGGGCGCGAGGATGCGAACCTTGTCTCACCCTCACGCGTTCCGCCTCCTCCTTCGCTAGCATAACTGCTTCGCAGAAGGAGGTGACGGCCTCCCATGCACTCTCGCTCCGAACCATGGCCTGAACCAGGGCCGGACGCGAGAGATCGCCGCCGCCGATCGCCTCCGTGAGGACACGGCGGTGCTCCACCCAAGCTGGGCAGACCTTCACCGTATGCTCCACCGTGTCCTCCGGGCGATCCACACAGTGGTGACACCCGGGCGTTTCCTCCCGCTTAATCCTAAACAGGAACCTCCCGAAACATCCATGTCCGGTGAGGACCTGCGTCAGGCGGAAGGTAAGGACGCCGTGGCGCCTCTCCAGCCACTCCTCAAAGAGGGGACTTATCGCCACAATTGTGGCGTGCCCAGCGCTGGGTTGCGACAATCGCACTCTCCATGTCGCCATGAGATCCCTCCGGAGCTCCGTCCGCTGTGCCGCGATTTCTTGCGGCAGCGGAGTTATGCCCCGGAGTTTCGCCTCTTCGCGCCACACCCAAATGTGCGCATAAGGATAGCATTAAAAGCAAAAACGTGGTTAAAATACCAACTGTTTATTATATCTGCTATTTGTCATGCCACCAATGCAATAGAAGTCAAAATCGGTTGAACGGACTGTAAAAAAGGTTTATTTAAAATGTTAATCTTATTTCAAATGTAGTTAGTAGGTAGGTTATGTGAAACAATGCTTCTAACTAAAACCGTAACCAATTAAGGATTATAAATCTGCAGAAAGGGTCGATGCATAGCACTAGAAGCAAAAGGACTATGTAAGGATTCAAGAGAGTTCCGCATGGAAAAAACGGGTTAGTTTATGAATGTATGTAATTATAAACATGAATTTTGTGTCTCACAAAATTAAAAAGAAAATCAATGGAAGTGGCTGCCTGAATTTTGATTTGACTTATATCTCATAATGTAGATACACTAGTATATTTGGAAGTCGATTAAATAAAGATATTTAAGTATGTATTCAGAGCATGTGTGTACTTGATAATGAGTTTTTTTTGCTGTGGTTACCCTGTAATTGACTGTACATTACAGGATAATGTATATTAAACTAGTTTTATTATTGTAAAAGATAATTTGTAATGTTTCTCGTTAGTAATACTTAAATAAATAAACATCAAAATGCAATTACAATTTTAAATATTTTGTGTACGACCTAATGATAATTATGTGCGCGTCGTTTTATCAGTGAAGATGTTCCTCATTCTTATCACAAAGTTGTAAGTACCTACATCTCAGCTGTCCAATTGATTAGGTATTTATTTGAAGTACATTTAATACGCCATAGTTCAATTGACTTCCTGGTGTATTCTATAAAAATTTCACCGTGAAAACTTAGGCGAGTTTGAAGTGAGTTGTCATTCCACCAGAAGCTATACTCCGTTTGTTTAGGTAGTTAAATAAAGGTAAACAAAAAAAACACGTGACGAGAGAGCTGCTAAGTAACAGACTAAACGTAATACCTGTCACTTCAGTTGTTATTCTACGTCACAGTTGTACTCCTTAATTTAGCAACGTTATAATTCGTTGACGTTTAGAGAACATGTCTTGTTGGGCTCTTTACAATAGACAGATTACAAAATATTATAGTATTTATATAAATTTAACTAATAAATTGAGCTCAAGCAATTACATCTACGAAGAGTAGTTTAAGATTAAATGATAAAATTTAACATACAGTTAATAAAAGAGGAAACTATCGTAAAAATTTTAAATAAATTAAATTTGGTTATAAGTTACAACGTATTTTTAAACAAGAAAGTGTCATCTAAAATACCCTTTTTACGATTTGTTTACCTTTATTTAATTACCAAAACCAATAGAGTATAGGGATTGACACTATTGACAGCTCACTTCCAGCTCACCTCACCTAAGTTTTCACGGTGAGATTTTTACAGAATACACCGGTTGTTGCTGTCAACAAAAACCGGCCAAGTGCGAGTCGGACTCGCGCACTTAGGATTCAGTACCATTATCCATAAAAATGGCAAAAAAAATCACGTTTGCTGTATGGGAGCCCCACTTAAATATTTGTTTTATTTTAATTTAATTATTTATTTTTAAAGTGAATATATAACTAAATATTCTGTGAATATTTCAAGCGTCTACCCGTTGCCGTTATCAATATCAAGCAAAAACGAGCCAACAAATCAAGTTTGTTGTATGGGAGACCCCTTAAATATTTATTTTATTCTGTTTTTTAGTATTTGTTGTTATAGCGGCAACAGAAATAAATCATCTTTGAAAATTTCAACTGTCTAACTATCACGGTTCATGAGATACAGCCTCGTGACAGACGGACAGACAGACAGACAGACGGAGGAGCCTTAGTAATAGGGTTCCCGATTTTCCCTTTGGGTACGGAACCCTAAAAATGAAACTTTACTCAAAAGTCAGTCAGAATCACAAAAAAAATAAACAACTAACTTGGTTATTGACCAATTTCACAGAATAAGAATGAGTAAAGCAAATATTTATGACGTATGTAAATAATACGGACATACATGTTAACAACTTATAAGATTGCGTCCGAACTTTAATAACATTGATAACGATCAATGTTATGAGTTTCACGCTTCATTTACATTTAGAATATAAGACAGAAAACAGAATTGCTTCTTATCTAAACGACGAGTAGATATTACATAACTAGAGGGTCAAATGGCATGTCTTTAAAGATTTTTAAAACAAAGCTGTTATTCAATAATATACCTACAAAGAGCTCGCGTGCAAAATCAATTTCTTAGTTCGAAGTACCTTACGTGCTTCAACACCTAAAGAATCACCTAAAAACATTTGCCAAATTTCATTAAAAATTGATTCAGCAATATAAACGCAAAAACTTATAAAACTGACTCTCGAGTTTCAGGTTTTAGAGAACAGATTGTATGTAATTTAACACGCGTGCACATAAATTGGACCGGACTAGGTCCAATTTATGTGCACGCGTCTAGGTCAAATTGGCAAACATAGAAATCTGTTGCAATTAAGATTAATTACACGAAAAAATTTGATATCACGTGATGCAAAATAAACGATCAAATATGAAACAGATTTTATCGATGCAAGTGTCAGCTGTGAACCATCAAATGACCAGAAGTATGCTTCTAGTCACCAACGCCTATTGCCCACATTCGGGCACAAATCCAGTCTCCGGGCTGCTACTGAGAAATTCCGCATGGAAAAACCTAATAACCTGAGGTCCTGGATTTTATTCCCGTCCTCATGCTCAGTAGTAACTCTTGCAACCACTACACCAACGAGGCAGGAAGGGATAGTCTGCCTTTATGGGTAATTATGACCAAATCTTACTTCTCAAGATTATTCCCCACAAGATGTGCACTTATTGAACTTAAGGCGCTGACAAGAGGCAAATGATCTAAGTAGGCTTGTCTTAAACAACAAAATTGCCAAATCTATATAATTTGTGGTAGCGGAAAAAATATATGTTATTTTTTGACATATTTCTCAGAACTTGGTTGTTACCAAAAACACATTTAGAAAAAAAAACTTGGTTACAAATTGACGGTAAACTAACCTCTTACTTTTGAGTTCCAATCCAAAATATCTGTATTAAATATCAACGTACGGTTTGATATTTAATTAACAACAAGAGCGTCATTGGAATGCAGAACTTGATTGTTTTTTGTTTTCGATTACTCAACTCATTTTTGAGTAAATTGATAATTCCTTCATATTTTATGATAAATTACAAGCGTTGTGACATCGCGCTTCTCTTTCTTTTGTATGCAATCGGACAGTGACCGCGCTTTAGCTTTTGTCAGCGTGGTCTTAACATGGTGAAGATAATGATGCTCAGTGGGGAGATGTTGGTGATGATTCGCAATTTCATAATTTTAAATAATAAGTTATTTCTTACATGTCAACTTCCCTGCCGTAGCCAGGTGCGTCGTCAAACATATTGGCTTTGAGCGTCTCGGGAGCCAAATAGCCAGGAGTACCACACAGCTCTGGAACATAAGCAAAGCATTTAAAGCAGGTAAAGATGCGTTGGACTGGCCTGTCGTTGATGAAGAAAACGAAACACCAATTGTTACGCTGTAAAGCGGTGTTGCTAATAATTTTGATTCTTATGCCTTTCAATCTTAGCTTAACAAGAAAAGAAAACCTTTGATGCCACAGACTGGAGTTCGTATTTGTCTAGTAGAACCTACAGCATCGCAATTGTGTTAATAAAGAGGTTTTACTAGTGAGCTAATATACGCTAAATAAAGCGTTAATAAACGTATTTACAGCATTTATCTGAGCTACAACAAGCAAGTCAATATATTTTAAAAGTTTACGTTTCCATTGGACAGATACTAGGACACCAAATTACTGATTCTAAACATTGACTCATCAAATAAACATCATAAATACACATAGATATAGCGAGGGTACTGTATGAGAGTACGCGGATAGCATAAACATAAACAATAGCTTTTGTTCAGCAGGTGAAACTACCGGGTATTGTCTTAGAACCAGATGTAAGATTAGATGAGCAAGCGATCGTAGAGCGTGACCCGCGAGTATCACCGACCCTGTACTTATATTATATGTTGCAACTGTATGCAGTTTCTATGTCACTTTTTTGAGAAGACTATTTAAATATTACATTAACATGTTGGGTGCCTGATTTATCAAGCTGGAATGACGCCTTGGAGATATCGATAAAATAATCATTGTAAAACCTATGATAACAAAAATAAACTACAAGACTACTAGAATGAGAACTAATTTAACTGGACAGTAATCTCACATTTTTTTATTTTGATTGAGTCTGTTATCAGTAAATCCGCTTTTAATTTCCAGGTAACTGGCATATATGGTTGGCTGTTCAAAATAACAACAACCAGTAAGTAGGTATGAGATTTAAAGAAGATTGACTTAAAATGGCCAATTATAAAGCTTAACATGAAAATATTTTTACAAGGGCTCTAAATATAAACTGATAATTTTCTCCAAAACAAGTATCATTCATTCATTCATAATAAATCCTTTAGTCGCCTTTTATGCCACCTACGGAAAGAAATAGGATGGTGCTATTCTTTACGTCCGGCACCACACGGCCAAAACAAGTATAAAAAAGTATTTCACTAACCAAACAGTTTCTCTCCATCTTTGAGCACCTTGGCGAACCCGAAGTCTGTGATCTTCACGTTGAGCAAGTCATCCAGTAGAATGTTCTCGGGCTTCAGATCTCGATGCACGATGCACTTGCTATGCACGTGTCGCACGCCTTCCAGGACTTGTCTGCAAAGACATGAACGAGAACGTGTTTAGAGATATGCTTTCCTGGTAGTTTGTCGATAGGTCGATATGTTATGAAAAGGAAATTACGTACTGCCTCTTAATTAAATTAATTTTAAAATGAATGCGTTATCTTTTCATATTTTTTTTGAAGAGGAAAACGTAAAACAATTTAGGAAATCAAAAAAACATATAACATACTATGAGCAGTAAATTTTTGAGAAATAGCCTACCCATCTGATAATTGATAATTCGCTTGAAGATGTTTAAGTACCATATTTTTATGTATCAGTAATACGAAAACACAAGGGAAAAAGCGTTATTTAACTAGGTTTATGCCCACATAACACAAAAACTACTTACAGGAAATACTAAAAATATATCAATGAGGAAAAATAAACAAATGACACCAAATGAAAAAAAATAGCCCAAATAGTTAACAGAAAAAATTGTAATAAAATAAACGATAAGTTTACCTCAAATATTTACTAAACAAAACTTCTAAAACTACATTGTAATAATTAACAATAAACTCAACACACGCGACAGATTCCAGTTGTTTCAGGAATTTCTCCTCAAACTCAAACTTGAAGAACACGATCACAGCCATTTTAAGAACAAAACTGAATTTACAAAAAATATATTTAAAAAACAATAAGTCACTGGTGGTGAGGTACCAGGAGACTATAACCGCGCAGAAGTTAAGTCAACACTGGGTTATCTGTACACGTATAATTTGCGCGAATCCCAGTGTTTATCTGTGCACACGACTCACACACCGACACAATAATTAGAATGACGCTGTATGTGCGTGTTATCTACAAGTATCTATAGTATATACTCTGCCGGACTTCAATAGAGGGTCAATGTATGCTAGATACCTTTTATTCAGTGTTGGCGATTTTTGTACTAGACGATGCCGATGATAAAACAAGGAGGTGTGGCAATATGCACTTGTATAGCCCCGCCCCATTTCGGGTAGTGAGCACAAAATAATATGTATTGGAAATTGATAACAAGTGTTACGTCATGAGTTCAATTTACTCATTTGGCTTTATAAATAACTTTTACAGATAAATTATTCGGCTAACACTGAACCTCAACCTGAGAACTGCAAAACTTGGATGACGCTGGCACAGGAGCGTGGGGATTGGCACAAGAACAGGCCTATGAAAAAAAACTATTTTGGCCGCCAAAAGTAACTCCCATTTTTTTTAAATTCGTATATTTACGTTATACGTCCGTGTTTGGGTCACAGAAATTCGTATGTGTACCAAGTTTTAACTTAATCGGTCCAGTAGATTCGACCTATAGGGGCTCCGTTTTTTCCTTTTCAGGTGCAGAACCTTAAAAACTATAGTAGTCGTTAAAGGGCTCGTGGCAAAAAATATGGCTGGAATAACAGATTTCTCTACACGGCCAGATCTTAGACAGATGACCCGTTCATCCATTATACGAATATTTTTAATCTTTGTCATGGGCCAAGTTACAATACTCATGTTTACCAGCTGCCTAGGCTTGGCTTAACCAAGTACTTGGTAAAATGCCAGTGATGAAAACATCTATTTGTTTTGTGTTCCTAACACAATAAATCCATGCCGATATAAAATGCTACCACCTCACTATACTATGTTTAGAGAGACTAGACAAACATTGTAAACAAATAAAAGAAAAGAAAAATAGTATGTATAGAGAATTGAACCGCTATTTAGTAAAGTAGGACACGATTCTCATTACCAGTACACCCGCATACCACCTACAAACAACGCTTGCTATAATTATCCACTCCATGTATGACGAATATAAGGCTAGTGACAAAACAGAAAAAAAAAAAACGCGATAAAATCTAAAAGCCGTATGCAACGTTACCGCGGTAATGTTGTATACGAGTTTTTTGCCTAGGCACCTCAAATGAATTACCTACAAACGTTCATCGAAGGTTGGCCATAAAAGGCAACACGAGGAAGATAGGTAGGCTATGGGGGAAAGTTTTAACAATACAGGTAAATATTGAATTTTAGAACATTTTAACTTCATTCGATGGAATGGAATAGCGCGCGCGAATTTTCATTGTGTTTTTTCGCAGTTTTGTCGCTAGCTCAATGGCGCACTGACAAATCGATAAAAAGTTACGTAGGTGTCTCAATAGTCTCAAACAACGTTCTTTAATTTGAAATTACGACAGATGTTTTGTTATAAAATGCTGTTTATCATTGGATAACCTGCTTTTTTCGAACACTAGGAATATTTCTAAATGAATTGTTGTCGATGTTGTTTTTAAAACAAAGCAGAGCTGAGTGCGGTGGATAATCAAACTCGCTTAGAACAACGGGTAGTGTATGTAGTATTGGATGGACGAAATACTTAATTTTCTCTATACGGAAGGAACGGCTACGGTTTTCGAGACTAGTCGCAGTTGTCACAGAGGCACTATTTGGCAATTGCATTCGCGGTTGAAGGTACTTTTAAAAGTTATAAAAAGTTCTTGCCAACCATCGTCAGTACCTTCGATGACACCGAAAAAAAGCTGCAAAGATTTCAAGCATTATCCGAATCCACTCGTAATGTTGTACTGATTCAGATTGTAGAGATTACGAGAAAAAACTCGAACCAATCGGGTCAGTGGCGATAAGTTACAGATTTAGAGTGGCAGATAAAAAATGGGGTCCAATAAAAAACTGTATACAATGAGTCTGTGTGGCGAAAATTAAGGGTGTGGTACAGACCATCAAACTGAACCACTTTGTCCCGGGGACCAACATCGTAATGTAAAAAACGTAAAAAATAATCAGTCGTCCCGTCGTCTTTACATTTGGACAAGACACACTGTACATTCTTGGCTATCTATGTATATTTGTATATTCGGTATGTATTTATCCCATAAGATAGGTCAGCGGATTCATCCATACAGGGCATGAAAGGGTATTTCTGGAGTAGCACACGATGTTATTTCTAGCGGGACCTTTTCTCCAGACCGAGCGCAACTCGGCGCTGTTCTTGGCCGACAGGCTTAAATTTTTAGTGTCCTTAAATGTTAAAATTCCCAATTCTGTAAACTCAGGTCAGCATACTAGCATTAGCACTTTCATACTAGCCATATGTACTTATTAAGTTTATCTTGGGCATTACTGGTATTAATGAGGGAAAAACATAGGGAAGAAATCTGCACTTAAGTCTGACTCTGTTTTGACGTTCAAAAGTGCCTTTTCTGTGCCTATTTGAAAAATAAATAAGTTGACTTTGACTGTGAAATCGTCAACCTGTCTTGAGCAAGAGTGGTGATCAATGTTATGCTCGTGCCTTCTCCATAAGAAAAGAGGCATTTGCCCTAAAGTCAGCCAAAAATAAGCTGTTATTATTATTATTAATTCAATAATAGGCTGTTATTATTATTATTAATTCAATAATAGGCTGTTATTATTATTATTAATTCAATAATAGGCTGTTATTATTATTATTAATTCAATAATAGGCTGTTATTATTATTATTAATTCAATAATAGGCTGTTATTATTATCAATAATTCAGTAGCCGGTTATTAATCCACGTACGCGAGCTAAGCTCTGCCTCCACAAGCCCTACTTGGAAGCCCGATCTTAGCTAAGATCTATGCTAGCATACAATACCGAAGAGAGCTGTCGACATATTACGGAAGTTATGGTACAAGCAAAATGCAAATGCTAAAACTACATATTTCCTACGAGTCTGGCTTCTTTGTCTATTACCTAGGAAACGATATTTCTAAAATCAAACTACCACTTTAACTACTAGGAAATATCGTTTTAATTGTCGATATAACCTGTACATACATAACTATACAATAGGCGTATTTTTACCCGATTATGGCAAACCAGAGGAAGTATTATTAAAGTTTTATTTACTTAATTTAGCTCTAAACTCAGTTTTATATGAAGGTACACCGTCGTTTGCGAGTCCTGAACTTAGCGGTAGATTGAATAATTGTTCTAATAATAATCTAGTAAATAACTATATTAATCATTTTTATGTGAGAATACATTTCCTTTTCAAACTTTTAGCAGAAAGATAAGAGGACCTATTCCACACAATTTTTACACCCGGAACTAATAAATATAAAATATCGTAACCTTAGACATTTATAGATAACTGAAGTAAAGCTCATGCCCGATGACCCGTACCTCAAGCCACAATGCACAATAGATTACCCTTGAAATAAACCAACCAAGCGGGTCGCGTAAATATCACGTGCTATTTTAGTACAAAATATTGTACTAAACGGCCTACTTATGTTTTATCTATCCTATCGCCCACATTTTACAACAACAATGAGTGAATTATGCAGATTGGTTCACGTCATAAGGGGGCATAGGATACACGAAAATGGTTAAAGGTTATTAAAGGCTCCTCCACACAGGAGCACGCGACGCGTCTTCTCGATATCTATCCCTATTACTATCGGGGACACCCAAATCTGACCACTTTTAAAACAAAATGCCATGCTGACGATGTCCACATCTGTTTACCGCCTCTTTTTGATTTGACCAATAAAACAAAAATACATGGGAATATTTTGTTTAAATAAATTTCTCAAGCTCTGTTACAATGATTACAGATTTCTGACCACCGTTTTTCGAGCAATTGGAATAGCGGCCTAGCGCTGCAAGCACGAATAGTCTTTATGGTGCACGATGGTGCGATTTGAATGCCCGCATTAGTACCTACATCTACTTAATAAAAGTCTTAAATTTACTGACAGACAACGCACGGCCAAAACTACTGGGTCTTGTAGCAAAGCATGAAAGATTGTAAGAGTTCCTTAAAATGTAGGTGAACACTAAGGAAGGGTTTTTTAAACTTCATCCAATAAAGGGATTAAATAGGAGATAGAAGTTTGTATGGAAGTTCGTTTTAAATTTTTTCAGATGGGAAATCGCATCGGGCACAGAGTGTTTATGAATTCGCGTGCGAACCTACACGCATGCGCAACTTGTGGCACTGCGACCTAAGAATGAATCGCGAGTCACGCTTGTGTGAGGAAGTCTTTATAACCACAGATGCATCAAATTAATTTAGATAATTCGCAAGTGCATGCTGTGAACACTCTCTATGACACGAGCGTTATACGCAGTTTGATAAATGATAACAGATAGATCTTTGTTGCGTAAACAATGGGCTAATAAATGTTCGTATTTGTATGTTGAGGCTTTTCTTATAACACAGATTACACTATTGTGATTTACACGTGATCACATCGTTTTATTTGAACTTCTAATGCATGTAGGAAAGTTACGACGGTAATAAAGTCAAGTATTGTACTTGACCTACCGATTCACAAAAAAAATCCTTTTTGTCATTTTTCTCCATGCGTATCCGTGGAGAAAAATGACTTTTTTTTTTTAGTGTGGCACAGTTTTGCAAACTGTATGATAAGGACTAATGGGACAAGCCAATGGCTCAATATTGTTGGTGTTAATGTTCTGATTGAGAATGGATTTCGTATATCACACCATCATAGGCTAGCCATACTTTGATAACAACTCTTTTATTTTATGCACCTAAACCCTTTTTAGCTGCATAAAGTCTCATGAAATCATACTACAATAAGCAGTAAAATATACAATATTTTCCTACCTTTTTACTGCCTACATAATAAACAAAAATATAATAAGTAGCAGAGAACTTACCTCATAATGTATCTAGTCTTCTTCTCGGACAGTGTGACCACAGAGGTGAGGTAGTCAAAGAGCTCTCCATTCTTACACAGCTCAAACACTAAGAATATGAATGTCTCTGACTCGAACACATCCTGCAGTTCAACTGAAACAAATTATATTACTTCAGGTGATTTGTTCTAGTAAGTCATTAAAATTAGAACTTAGGTTGTAACTGTGACTTTGGATGTTATTTGTTACAACACTTGCCAAAGCCGCCCCTGAAATAATTATTCTCCTTTTTAGGGTTCCGTACCTAAATAAATATAAAATAAATAGGATCGATGTCTGTCTGTCTGTCCGTCTGTCACAGCCCATGTTCTCCGAGTTTATTGGACTGAACTTGGTTCACAAACATGAGTGTCTGTGACCCAAACACGGAAGAGTAAAGTAACGAAATTAAATTTAAAAAATGTAAAAAAAAAGTTTGCATATCTGTACCATGTGACATATTAAATGAAAGGGCTTGTTGTGAAAGTCTCAAATATATTTTTATTAAAATTTTAAAATAAATACTAGTTATTTACACATTACAGAGGAAATCGTTGAAAATCAACCATTCCCCCCATTTTTATTTACTTATAGATTACAGGAAAACCTATAAGAAGTCTATGGTGTTAAAATAACATGGTAAATCTCTCAATATCGTACAAACTTACATTGCAAATGTTACTTACATTGCAAATGTTACTCACATTGCAAATGTAAGTTTGTAGGTAGATATCATATTCATTGTACAGAACCCTTACCACCTGAGTTCAACTCGAACTTGTCCGGTTTTTTATATCTATTTTACCCACAAAATAAAAGAAGGGTCTTAATTACACAACTATCGTTTTTGTAAAAAGCAACAAATCAACCTAATTTCATAAGGATAGGATGCACTATGCCTACACTATAAATTCATTGCAGGGAGGGAACCCTTCCCTTACTTTGTTTCAATATTTTTGGCCATTATCATTTTATATTATTGTTAATATTTATGGGCCAATATCAATGAGCCATTCATGCAATAAAGAGCCAGCAACTCACTCACTAATATAAGGGTGGCCAGCAACCATCCGCAGGATGTGTATTTCTTGCCGTGTGGCGTCTCGCATGGTGTGCGTGTCTACCCCATCCTGGGACTCCTGACTCAGATCTATGATCTTGGCTGCATATTCTTTTCCTGTTTCCTTCTCTATACATCTTCGCACTGTTGAACTTATGCCCCTGTGTGAGAAAAGATGGAAAAGGTAAAATATTTTTTTGTCATTTTAATACAAAATGTGAATAGAATAGTAAATAGGCAGAATGTCACATTTACTGCAGAAGAAAGGGTTTTCTGCAATAAAGTGACATATATATTCTGATTATGATGATTAGATGAGACTTGGATAAAAAAATGCCTAAATATTATTAGGATGACATAATTAAATAACATAAATAAGGATGTTATGACTCTAATAATAAACATACTTGTTTACCAAAAAAATTCAAATATTGAAGGCCAATTAAAGAGGTCAAATTTTAGGAATCCGATTACTTTAATTCACTGCGTTAAAATTGATTTATCAAAGGAAGTTAACAGTTTCATCCCCAAGGTCACTCAGAAGACTTATGAGTAACATCACTTGTAATGATGCCCAGACGCTTTAAATAATTCCCTAGTTCCTTAAAAAATTGGCACCAACGCAACTTATCAAAAATCGCGAGACACTTGTGAGCACCACAATTATTTTCTTACCTGCCTATTATTTCCTTCGGTTCATATCTTGCGTAGAATTCTTTAGCCGCATCTTTATCGGGCAAGTTGTCGTCGTCTTCCTCCTTTGCCATCGCGTTCACTGTCGCTGTTATTATAGTTTCGTGTACTAATTATACGTAATTAGACTATCCCACAGATTATTATTATGTAGCAAGCCTATCCACAATGACGAAAGGTTATTGTTGTGAAGTGAACTGACAGAACACTTCTTCAACTTCCACTTGATGTTAAAAACTTAAATAATGGGGATTAAAACACTGAATTAATAACTTCATATATAAAATATGTACTATAATCTGTTTGTAGGCTTGGATTGATGCCAGTATACATAAAAAAATATTAAAATCGTAAAACCACAAAACTATGATCGACTCTGTCACAATGACAGACGAAACAAATGTCTTCGGTCTCCCGAGACCGATCTTGTCTTTGGCACTCTTTGGCCAAAATAGGTTAACTCAAAAGACCATAGTGAAGCCTTGAAACTGTTAAAAGCGCCATCTCTGATCTCACATTATGTCGCATTATTACTAAACTCAATAATGACAAACAAACTAAAAAAAGAAAATAACCGAAAACTGAATAATAATAATACATAGGTTTCCTATATCTATAATACACAATGAAGCTAATAGGAAAGATTTAGGTCCCCAAGGAGACGTTCAGGAAATGTATGGGGCTTGGTACAAAAATAATTGAAAATTAAACAGCCTTCTGACCTATATAGGGTGAAAAAGGGTAATTATTTTGAAGTCTTTGGGCATTTCTTTTTTTTACAGCCACCCGTTTCTTTTCAACACAACACTTGTTGTGTGGAAAAATAAAATGTTTGCATCACTAACTACAAACATTATTTATATTTTAGGGATGGCAGCCCTGTGGCTAATGACGTGACAATGTCAGTCAGCAGCGGGCCCACAGACGTTTGTGACAAGACATGATAAATTATGTCATGTCAATTTGTACTAACATTTTATGACAAAACAGTTTTATCGCTCAAACTGTGATAAAATGTGTGACTCAAGTCATGTCATGTAGGCCGTGCTTGCCCCGCAGGTCTCGACTTGACATTTACACCTTTGACTTTTTTTTGACACGTTTTGTTATTGCATTGTCATGATAATCAATATTTTTTGTCTTAATTTCATGGAGCTGCAGCTAAAATTATAATAAAATCTCAAAGTATTTATTAGAAACGGAAACTTTAGCCACATTTAAAATAAGCATATTGCATAGAAATGAATAAATAAAGACTATGTGCGTTTTGTTTATACACTTTTCACTTTTTCACAAAAACGGGCGCCGGAAAAAATCAAATGATTAGAAATCGGGGTAAGTGGACTTATTTTCATTTATATGTTATTATTACATCGTTTTAGATAATAATTTCACGAAATCACGTCGTAAAATTTAAAGGAGACGTTCACGAAATGTATGGGGCTTGGTACTAAAATAATTGAAAATTTAAACAGCCTTCTGACCTATATAGGCTGAAAGAGGGTAATTATTTTGACGTCTTTGGGCATTTAATTTTTTTTTACAGCCGCCCGTTTTTTTAAAAGAAGTGTTGAAAAATAAAATGTTCTACAAGCATTATTTATATTTTAGGGATGGCAGCCCTGTGGCAAATGACGTGACAATGACAACGTCAGTCAGCAGGTCTCGGCTTGACATTTACAGCGGATATTTAGCCCGAGTTTACAGCTTTGACTTTTTTCGATACGTTTTGTTATTGCATTGTCATGATAATCAATATTTTTTGTCTTAATTTCATGGAGCTGCAGCTAAAATTATAATAAAATCTCAAAGTATTTAATAGAAACGGAAACATTAGCCACATAAAATAATTATATTGCATAGAAATGAATAAATAAAGACTATGTGCGTTTTGTTTGTATTGAAACATTTTTCACTTTTTTACAAAAACGGGAGCCTGAAAAAATCAGATTTAACTATAATCAAGTAGCATAATAAATAAGTTTTCTAATAAGGTACAACACATTAGCGTTTAAAAATCGTCTGAATATTATACCAATTTTGACCTCTCCTTTTTGAACAAAGAAATGTTACGAGTTTCGTTCCGCCGACTACATTTTTTACGAAATATGGCTCATTTTGTGTTTTATCGCCTGGAAATAGATGAATAATCATAAAATAATACTTTCTACATCGTTTTAGATAATAATATCACTAATTATACCATAAAAACATATGAAATGTTTCGAAAAAGCATACGTCTAAAGGCGGCCCCATGCACTGTGATGTTTGGGTTTTATTATTACGCAAATTTTACCTAGAACTCTCTAAAAAACGCTGTTGTTTAATTACTTATCTATTCATAATGCAAGGTGCCAAATTTCGTGTAAATTGAAACAGCCGTTTGACCAGAAATAGAAATAACGTAATCCCAAAACAATTGCAGTTGTTATCTGAAATCATATTTTGTTTAGAAAAACAATACACTTCCCAGATCCATCCTTGCAATTGTTTATTATGGCCTGTCTAATTAGCTTCTCGGAAAAAAATACTGGGGTTATACGGCTTATGTCTTTAGTTATTTATTGAAACGGTTTTTAATGAGCGCCGGCGGCCCCTGTCATAACAATGACAGGCCATAAAAAAAGATCGTTGATTACGTCATTGTTCGTCAAAACATGACAGCGGCTTAATAAAAATAAAAATAGTGGTTTAGGTCACTAACAAAATAATAGACAAATCCAAACACCCCTCGGCTCTCAGGACATTTCATTGTTCTGAGAAACACCCACAAACATCTCTTGACAACAGCTGTCCACAGCTGATTTTACTCTATGTCGCCCAGTTTTTGTCCCTTTCATGCTCATGGCAACGTAATGTACGAATTATTTTAATTCAATCATGCTTTTTCTCTATTACTCGCGTGCAGAAAGATAGAGGTAAAAAATATTTCAGGCTCAAACTGTAGCCTTCTTCGTGAAATGTCAATCTGTCTGTCCTTGTTTTACAATTCTTTCTTGTCGTTCGGTATGTTTTCGCTTGTTGTTCCGTCCCGATGGTCTTGCATCTTTTAGTGTTTTGCAGATTATCCTTATCAGTAGTAATATCCCGTGATTAGTGTACGTGGACTGTATTTAAAAAGCTTGGATTTCGGTGTTTAGTTCCTAGCAACGAGATTTTCTGACCAGGTAAGGAAACTACGCATAATTTTTCTTGCAAAAGTGACAACCGTGTTTTGTACTGTTGGTACAAATATCTTTTTGACAACCTTGAAGCAATAAAATACCAGTTTGGTGCTATTTTCTTTGTTCATATGTGAAATCAATTGATTTCTTAATGATAAGATCCTTGGTAGCCTCTTGCCCCAAATACCTTTTAAAGTGGTGTCTATTGTCTAATGACTTTCACTGTTAGTGACCAGAATTTTTCCACGATTCAGTACACATTTTTATTTTATTCAATTTTGGACTATTTTTGTGGCTATAAAATTCCAAACAGCCGTATTATTACCAGACATAGAATCATGAAACATTTAACAATTCTTTAAGACATGTTAATTTATTAATTATGTATGCTTTGTAAGATATTTAATCTCTGGACATATTAAGGTTGTTGTGTCTCAATGGGTCGCATCACAAGGTCAGCTGTTGATAGGAACCCAGTGATATCAATATTGAACATTAATATTTTTGAAATAAAACATTTTAAGTACCAGTAAACCATAAATCATTATGTGGAAACCATTAATTTCATAAGATGTTTATCCCCAAACTTACTAATATTGGTACTAGGAACACATAGATCAATAGGAAATTATGTAACAGGATGTAATAGGGTATCAAACTGTGTTCCTGCCCTTAATATAAGTACTTACTGTAATTGTTTTGAATACACATAGTAGAGACACAGACATACTTTATTATAGCCGAAACATACATAAATTATTAAAAATCATTACATTACTGGATCTAGTTTTCTGTTATAAAGCTCAATTTTGGTCCTAATTATTATGTCTAGCTAGCTATCAAATGAATAATAATTAAAATACATATTTCTTGAATTTAAAATAGCACAATAATAAATTCAGTAGGTCATCACCTGTGTGAATATTTTTTTGGGTCAGTGGGTCGTCTTAGGGGTGGTGGACTTATTAATATTTACAATCTTAGCAATAGACTTAAATAAATAATAATGTGATGAAAAATTCATGTGTTGTTTCATATCCATAACACCCCAATAACGCAAAAGCAACAGTTTCTCTCGAGGCTTATACTAAATTACATCAACTATTGGTCATATTAACATTGCAGTTTTCAGCATAATGTAGACCTCGGAGGATTGTTGTGCCCAACAGCGTCCATGTGAACTTCGTAACTATTATTAAGATCTTGTACACACATGAGATATGCAAAAAAATATGAATTGAGTTAAGACATGGAGTCATTAAATTATATTTAAAAAATAAATAAAGTGGTTAGACAAGTTCAGAAATAGTGTTCCCAAGCATCGTACAAATGACAAGACTTTGCCATAGTATTGTCATTTTATGATCATAGCATTGTACTCGCAACATTTTGCGAGTATATCCAGATGTAAGAATGTAAACTAACCAAAAGAAGGAGGTAAGGATCATAGCAGGTGGCATTCTGTAGTGCCTATCCCTGCCTTAGTGCCTACCCCTATGGGAAGAAGGCGTGAACTAATGTTATGGATTTATGATTATACCTATTAGAAAACTAAAATAAATTTTCTAGTGATCTAAACTCAGCTCAGAAAATAATAAATGCAAAGTTACAACAGATACCTTACAAGGTATTTATTACATTGTAATGTAATGTGCCTTTTTTTTTTTTTTACGCTGAGAAATGCATTACGCATGCCCGCTCGTGGGGGACGAGTCAGGGTATGTGGGACTCCTGTCAATAAGTGACAGTATACCCACTAAAACTCAGCGGTGTTCCCACATCACCGTGATGGGAGGGCCATGGGAAACCGGCTCAACCTTTACATCCATGACCCTCTCGGTGCATGCCCGCCTGACCGGCGGGCCCCGCGTGCCCCCCATTCTCAATGGGGGGCTACGAGAATGGCAGGGAACACCTGGCCATTCCCGTCCGGCACTGGTGGAGGCCTGTGCAATACAAGGGTGCCCCCGCACCCGTTGCCTGCTGGCCTCCACCTGGGAGGAGGCGGAGACGACGATCGTACAATCGCCTTCTCGCGCCTCCTCTTCGCCTGCGGAGCGGCGCCGCGAGAGGATCGTCCTCCCGCGCGCGCTCCGCCGCCTCCTTCTGTGACATTACTTCCTCGCAGAAGGAGGCGACTGCTGTCCAGGCCCCCTCGCTTTCCAGCATGAAGTTGACGACGCTGGAAAGCGAGAGGTCCGGCCCGGCCGCTGCGATCAGAGTCTGGCGCAGCTCGGACCAGGCCGGGCACACCTCAAGGGTGTGCTGTGCCGTATCCTCCGCCGCGCCACAGTCGTGGCACGACGAGGTCTCCTCCCTTTGGATCCGGTGCAGGTGCGATCCGAAACACCCATGGCCGGACAACACCTGCACCAGACGGAAAGAGAGGAAACCATGTTACCGCTCGAGCCAGTCCTTCAGGACCGGCCCGAGCGCGTCCAAAGTTCGGCGGCCAAAAGCGGCAGTGGCGAGGTCCTCTGTCCAGTGATGGACGATCGCGTCCCTCGCCTCCTGCCGCACGGCCTCCCGCTCTTCTGCGGCGGGGAGCTCCCCGAGCGCCTTACGCCGCGCCGTCCATTCGTAAACTCTGGTCAATACCCACGCCTCGAGCTCCCAAGGAGGGGGCCAGAGCGCACGCCGCCGAGAAGCCCACTGATCGGTAGGCCCTCGCTACCCGCAGTGCAATGGCCCTTTGGGGCCGCCGGATGGCAGTGGCGTTCTCCCTCCTGTGGAGGGAGTCCGCCCAGATTGGGACCCCGTAAAGGGCCATGCTCCTGAGGATGCCGGCGTACAGGCGCCGGCATCTCGCCTTCGGACCCCCCAGGTTCGGGAGGAGCCACGACAGGGCGTTCGCCGTCTTCAGCAGGCGCGTCGACAGCCCGCTAAAGTGTGGGCCGAAGCGCCACCTGCTGTCAAGTACAAGGCCCAAGTACTTCATCTGGGCCTTGACCTCGATCCTGACGCCCTCCACGATAATGTGGCCGTCGGGAGGGATGCGCTGCCGTGGCCCGTGGAAAAACACGGCCTCGGTCTTGTGGAGCGCCACCTTCAACCCTAGGCGGCGGATCCTTCCTGCCACTAAGGATCCGCCAGCAGAGGCCAGACTGGCCGCCTCGCCGAAGTTCCTCCCCCGGGCAATGAGGAGAGTATCATCTGCGTAACAGATGATGCTCGTGCCACGGAGGAGGGTTCCCCGCAGGAGCCAGTCGAATCCAATGTTCCACAGCGGTGGCCCTAGGACCGACCCCTGCGGAACACCGAACTCTGCGCCGTATCGCCTAACGCTGGCCGTCTTGTCCTCAAGGAGGATAATGTAATGTGCCTAGGTTCACCCATGTAATAGGTACATGGGACTTAAACATAACTGGCGAAATGTTGGTTTACATTAAGTACACCTCTACCTAACCCTTCAGGGATTGCAAGCGTGATAAGTGTGTGTAATGTAATGTTGTTATTAAAGCTGCTTTGTAGCCTCATGTACATTGCACCTGATGACCTGACCATATAATTATGACCTTTTTGATAAAGCTGTTCAATTAGCAGTCTCAGTTAGTTATCGAGTTATTGCATAGATGGCGCTGCTTGTTGTAATTGGGGAGGAATAAGGTGTGATGTTAAGGAACGTAATGTATTAATAATCGATTTAGTGGCACGGAATTTATAATATGATTAGTGATTAGGAATGGATTCTGCCTTGCGACTTCGTTAGCTTGTACAGACGCCAGCACATCAAGGTACTACAATCTGTCAAATTCCTTTAATAGATTTTCAACTTTAATCGCTACAGCAAAAGGTTCAAAGTTGATTGGGAAAATTTGACAGTTTCGGGTAGCTTGACCTGCAGCTGGTGTCTGGACATAATGTTTTTTTTTTTATTAAAATCCCTTTTACTTTCTCCAGAGATACTAAACAAACAGTCCAATCCTGTCTTCATGCCCAAGACTGGGGCAAAGATATAAATATGTCTAGATAGTCAGTCAAAGCTATGAACCCGTTGAAAAAATTGCGTCCAACTGTTGGCTGCAAAATGCACGCACACTAAAACAACACAATGACGTGGCGCGAGTGTAAGACGTAGCGGCCACGCACACCAGCATAACAAAGTTGGCCTGATTGTTTTAGTTCTTTTGCAGCGCGACACTACACTATCTAGACAATCATATAAATAATCAAAGTAGGTCCTGGTTTATCTACCGTCTGAACACTCCCTCCGGGTAAGTACTCGCGAGTCATCATCATCATCTTCTTGCCCTCCCAATTCATTGTCGTAAGATCCAGACAGTTTCTCCAGACGGTGGTTTTCCAGACGTGAAAGTCTGGAACAAATGTCTTCCATGTATGTTGTGTGGGGCGTTGATAGCTGCGCCACACTATTTTACTTTTGCAGCTATCTTCGTGTCTTTTGTAAAGTTCCTAAATTGTTCTTGATAAAAAAATTAAAATAAAATATGTTTCCTTTTTCTATGCGAAACATCCTGTGTGTTAGAAAGAGTACGCTTTAGTACTTTTATAATTATGCCATTAGGTAGTTATTTTTTGACGTGGACACTAGACGATTCCTAATATATGACATGACTTTAATGACTGTAAGTGGTTTTTGCAACACAGTTTTGCATGTTACCTTTAGCATAAAACCAGTGTAAACTTGGAATATTTTCCTCGAGTCCTTTATTTTGACGCACTAAAAACTACTTTCAAGACTATACATAATGGGTTCTAAAGTCCACCATGTTGAATTTTGTGTAACGTCACCTGCCCCCTATTAGATTAGGAATTTCCCAAAATCCTTCGGATTGCGATTCCTTAGTGAAGTGCGTTACGCTGGGCGGTCACCACAAACCAAACGACATGTAAATCATTAAACTGCATCCTGACGTCTGGATGCTACGAGACCTTAAAGAATACTAAGTACATGCATAGGGCATAATTATCTACACACGGCTACATGTCAAGCTATACGTTTCCAATATAAGCTGGCCTCTCATTGTACGGAAATCCTTTGTAGTCCAATTATTTGTTTCAAATAGGCACCTAAAAGGCACTTTTGACCGTCATTATTTTACAAAAAAATAGAATTGATTCTAGTCGCCCCTTCCAAATGGTAGTTTCGTATGGAGAAGAATGGGCAAGAAGCTCCACCGTTACTCTTTTAAAATGTGTTACAATATTTTGTATGGGTACATTCATTATAAAATAGTAACTTTATTACACAATATCCAAAAAGAATTAAAAATGAAGCAATGACAGGTAAATTAATGAAGTATATGATAGATACATGCACATATATACACATATTTATAAATATTGTAAAAATATACTTAGTTATAGTTAAAATATATAATAAGTCAAGGTAATCAGTATCACAGAATGTATACAAAATAAATATCATAAAAATTATTAATTATACAATGCAAGATCAGCTTATACTGAAAATGTATAGCTTGTTAAGTAGCCGTGTGTACCATTAAAATACATGCGCCAAAACAAAAACATAACCCTTGTCAGTCGGGTCTGTCTTTGACGATTTCTATTTTATTTATAACTTAATGAATGTTTTGTTGTGATTTGTTCAAAAATATCATTGGCTGTGTTTCTAGTTACCTTTTTTGCATTTCTGAGTGACTTCGCCTTTCTTGTTCTTCGCAGTACAGTTTACCTAGGCTACAATAACAATATACAGGGTGGAATTTTGTAATGCCACCTGGAGGGAAAGTACTCTTAATACTGCAGATAGAAAATTTTACTCAAAGGAAACATTCCTTTATTTTTGAATAGAAAGCAAACTGCATTCAAAGATTTTCGAAAATTCTCTTCTCCCACACCCGGGAATCGAACCGGCTAAAATCTGAAAAAATTATACCCTGTACTTTTATTGCATCGATCGTTAGGGTCAATTATAAGGATGAAATCTCTCTAATAAACATGATAAATTAAATGAAAGAAAAACCAGGAAATCTGAAGTTACAAATTCAATGAGTCAAGTTAAAGCTCTTTAACTAACATCCATCTTTTGTAATGCAGACTCCTTTGCGACATACTCGTAGCTGCGTGTATGAGGTAATTTAAATATGGAATGTTAGATTAAAATTTGAAAATTAGATTGTCATAGTTGTTATTCACATTTGATTGTTTTTACAACTCATTTCACATTTTGTCTCACGGTGTAAATGGCTTATCAAGAACAGTTTGATTTAATGGAAGCTTATTTTTTAAATAACAAAAACGTGAATCTAGCTCTGCGGTGGTATGGAGAGAGATATCAAGACCGACAGGCACCAACTCGGTTCGTATTGAAAAGAATGGTAGAAAATTTAAAGAATACGGGTGGTTTCAAGAAGAGACGGCAAACTATTCAGCAAAAGTATTTCGATTTTGAACTAGATGTTTTAACATACTTTGAATCATTTCCAAATGCTTCAAGTAGAAATGCTGCCGATGAATTAAGAACAACCCACACTCGCGTACTTAAAGTGCTGAAAAAGTATAAGTATAAATGCTATCGTGAAGGTCGGTTGGTGCAAAAATTGCATATTGGAGATCGTGACAGACGATTACAATTTTGTGAAAACATGCTTGGAGAAATTGACCGAAACCCTAATTTTTTGAGTAACATTGTATGGTCTGACGAAACCAACTTCAGCAATAATGGCATGTACAATCGCCGCAATAACCATTATTGGTCTCGAGTGAATCCTGTTCGTGTTCATGAAACTAACAATCAAGTAAGATTTTCTTTCAAAGTTTGGTGCGGAATTATGAGAAATAATGTAGTGTTAGTCCACGTGTACGAAGGTCATTTAAACACTGTCAAGTATATTGAAATACTGGATCTCTTAAGAAACGAGTTAAATGGTTTCCCCGAGGAAGAGCGAAACCAAATAATTCTACAGCAAGATGGTGCTCCAGCACATAACAGCAGAATCACTACTGCCTACATTAATAACCATTTTAATACCTGGATTGGTACAAACGGCACAATCAGATGGCCTGCGAGATCGCCAGATCTCACCCCATTAGATTTTTTTTTGTGGGGATATGTAAAAAATCAAATTTACATGAAATCTTATGCGAATGACAACGAGTTGAGAATTGAAGTTCAGAATACGATTTATAATATTCACCACAACACTTTATTAAAGGTTACTAGAAATGAATTCGTTAAAAGAATAAATTTGTGTATCCAAGAGAATGGAGCCAATTTCGAGCTCGAACTAATTAGTTAGTTTACCATTTTTTGTAAATAATTAAATTAATTTAAGATTTCCTGGTTTTCCTTTCATTTAATTTATCATGTTTGTTAGAGAGATTTCATCCTTATAATTGACCCTAACGATCGATGCAATAAAAGTACAGGGTATAATTTTTCAGATTTTAGCCGGTTCGATTCCCGGGTGTGGGAGAAGAGAATTTTCGAAAATCTTTCAATGCAGTTTGCTTTCTATTCAAAAATAAAGGAATGTTTCCTTTGAGTAAAACTTTCTATCTGCAGTATTAAGAGTACTTTCCCTCCAGGTGGCATTACAAAATTCCACCCTGTATATATACCTACATCTCGGCCCACTCTGATTTTACCTGATTTCCAACGGAGATCCAATGTTCTATAAACTGGGAAAAAAATGCAAAATGCATCATTTGGGATACAGTCGTTAGATCTGAGTGAAATTCAATCTGCTGGAAGACAGTGGATTTGTTACTCCGCGATCCACAGGTTGGAATTTATTTTTTCAAGACATCAGATTTGAGAAGGATCTTATGTCCCTTCACAAAGTTTTACGACGAACAAAAATATATAGGGCTATGAAACAATATTATAGCTTCATAATACATTTTGTTTTATTTGTGTTAATTTTTGGGCCAAGCTTGTATGGGACCGTTATCCATCTCCTTAAACCTCCTAATAATATTAGTATTGACTTGCTGCTGCCCGCGTGGTTGCCTGCGTGTCTTTTTCTAAAATAAAAGTAGCCTAAGTTACTCCTTATATCAGCAGCTATGCCAGCTATCTGCCAGAGTACAGTTAATATCGGTCCAGCCGTTTCGGAGATTAGCTGGAAGAAACAGACAGACAAAAAATAAATGTTTTTGTTTGATGTACTGTCGTATATACTTTCATATGCATTTACTAAAAAGTTTTTATTTTGATATTATAAACAGACACTTCAATTTTATTTATTTGTGTAAATGAAACTATAAAACTGCCTTTTAAAGCATGCTTTTTCGACGCTGGCAGAATAGTCGACATCGGCTCAGTTGCCAATGACTGAAAAAAAAACATGTTTTCACATGAATTCAACGTTAGAAATTAGTAACTGAATAGGATCTCATTAGATGATGACACAGGGATATATTACATCCGACTATGAGCTCAAAGGAGCCACCCTAAACCCACGCTAAACTAAATAAACCCGCAGCATCTGTGTCGGCGCTACGTAGACGAGGACAAGGGCGCAAATTAAGGACGTCTAGATCCCCCTTCCCCCCACCACACGTTTATACCCTGTCAATGCTCCACTGACTACTATATTCCCCCTTTCCCGAACAGTTCTTGGAAAACAGTGAATATTATTGAAGCGAAGTGAATTGTATGAATTTCCACTACGGTTTCCTTTGAAACGAGAGTAAAACCACCCTCGATATTGTTTGTTTGTAGCTGAATGAATTGCCTTTTGTTTTCTGAAATGGATTTTTTATAAAAAAGCTTTACAAATGCCCGTGGATAAAGCGAAAGAGTGGGGTAAAATATAGCATTGTAAGCCTGTATTCAGCAGTGGTTTTGGTAAACTGAAGGGCGGGCTGAATTTAAAAACTGGAGATGGAACGCGTTTCATAGTAAGTTCAGGATGATCACAAAAGATTTCAGATAATTTAGTCTAAGCTAATTCAGACAGTTTATCAGATCAGCCTACTTAGCTAATTCTTTGAGCAGTTTCCTCAACTTTAATTCCAAGGTTGTCGCTTTCCTTTTCAGATCTTTATCTCGTCGTTAACTTATTGGATAAAGCACTTACGTTGAGTCCTTACTGTCAGTGTACAATGTATATGCAATAATTAATAGGAACACTGCACCAGAGTTTCGAGTGTCCGATTGCCGATAAACTCTCGTATCGCTTTATTAGTGAAACAGCGATTGTTACGATTACAACACACGGAAGTTTCGATAAACGACAAAACTGGACAGTTATTTTTAGAAATTAATTGATTTTGTCCATATTAGAGATCTTGAGAGGGCCGAGCCACGAATAAGGGGGTCTGCTGGAAACGATGTCAAACGTTTAAGGGATATTGAAGGGTAGGTCAAGAAAAGTCTTTCGACTGAGGCAGTGGATAGTTCAGTGTCGGAAAGAAAAGTAAGGGGCGTATTAAACTGTCCTTTTGCCCTTAACTGAATCAGTGCCTTCCTAGTAGGAGGTTATCTAGGTATACTTTTTAGGCAGTAAAGATCCCAAAGAAGATTGCAGAATATTTGCTAATTAGGTGCTGGGTCTGTATGCAGTCCTAATCATCTAAAACTTCTCTCTTTCTACTATTATAGAAAGAAAAATAATTCTTCCAATAGACTTTCAAGTTCATTAGGCCGAAACAATTGCCCCAAACAAAACAAAATGGTCTGTTTAAAATAAAAGATTTACTAGTTTGTACACTATTTTTGGTCAAATGAAACCTTAATAAAGTCGATTTGATTTTCGACAAAGCTGATTCGATTGGACGTTCTGACTTCAGATCATGATATGTTTTACGAATTGACTGGGTATCACAAATGGACTGAGTCACTGCCTATTAATGGTTTGCTGTCATCCATGTTAAGTTGTTAACCAAAGTCCAAATCAGTTTCCAATCACACTAATATTATAAAGGCGAAAGTTTGTGAGTGTGTGTATGTTTGTTACTTCTTCACGCTCAAACGGCTGGACCAATTTTGATAAAATTTTGTATGGAGGTAGCTGACACCCTGGATTGAGACATAGGCATACTTTTTATCCCGATATTCCCACGGGATCGGGACTTACGCGGGTAAAACCGCGGGGCGCAGCTAGTACTTACCTAAATATTTCTTATACAATGAAAACATAGAAACCCAGGGGGTTTGGTGCGTTCTCATTCAATTAGTTTATAGCTGACTAAATTTATCTACTCCTTTATTAAGCTCTGGTGTTCGGGAACGATACGTCTTCTTCTTGCATTTTTTGCCCAGAAATTTTAAGCTTCTGTGTAACCCTTATGTGCTTCCTTACTCCGTTGCTTCAGCGCCCCAAAATTCGTCTTGGTTTTCAATGCGAGAGCTCGAGTTTCCTGTACCTTAGTAAAGCAAAATTTTCTACTCAATTTAACAAGAATCCAAATAATCCACAAAGTAGTGGTTGTCGCTCTGAGACCTATACAATAATAATTATGAGTACGTTCTTTCTACTCGCTCCGTAATTCCACGGCTTACATTACCTAATTAGTGTGCTCACACGGTGTAAAGATAGATCACGTTTCTATCAAATTATATACTGCAGTTACACTTATCTTGGAGAAGTGCTGTCTTGATCCTCTGTAGTGCAACTGCGTGAAGCAAGACATTCCTGTTGCTAGTAGTTGTAGATGAAAAGATCAAAGAAGGACGTTTGTTTTAACTACTCAAGATTTATTTTGATCATTTCCATTTTAAAAGGATCTTTGTCTTTGTAGAAAGGCTAAATGTATTAATAAACACAACACTTGAAATGTACCAGGGCGACATGAAATGCAAGATGAACCGTGCAGTTTATGAATCGCTTGAAGTTTTATAAACTGTACGTAATACAACACTAGAGATATGAAAGCCACGTTCAAGTTAAAAATGTAACCAAGGTTGACAAGGCGGCACAGACTAAGTGAAATCCGAGGGCAAGGGAGCTAAAATTGGGCACCCGTATCTGTTCTGAATTACAAAATGTTAATCTCTTTGTCACGGGAAATTACCAAGGCATCATAGGCAGCAAAGAGATTTTAAGACCTCAAGAGATAATGCTCTTGAAGAACACTTCTTACACTTTCAATTACAAGGCGAGAATTTAGAAGGATATTAAACCATTGCTTTTGCTTCATAAGTTTGAAAAAATCGCCCAACAACGTAAATAATGCAATGAACATGGGTGAAATACTGTCATTATGAAACCCATTGTGATCAATTGCCATTGTATGTGTGTTACGCGATTCTGGTGAACATATCGCAGATATTGGCTGATTATCGCTTTTTTTGTGCCCGGTTGATGGCTCGCCCCCTATTACACGCTGGTAGCACACCTCCGCCGCGAAACCATAGCAGTGAAACCGCAGTAGTTCAATTGTACCGGTTCGCTCAAATCGGATGCGAGTAGCGGAACATGACGCGAACCAGTACAATTGAACTACTGCGGTTTCGCGGCGGAGGTGTGCTACCAGCGTCATGGGACTTAAACATAACTGGCGAAACGAAGGTGTACTATAGGTACACCTCTACCTAACCCTTCGGGGATTACAGGCCTAATCAAGCCTTGGCCGCAACCAGGCATTGCATTGATGGACGAACGTGTAAATGTGGGCCGAGGCAATGCTTCTTTTGCTGGCCGCTGCAGTAATGTACTGCGAAAACTTACTGAGCAATTTACACTGTTTTAAACTTTAGTCGCAGTTAGACTTATAGTTGCTATTTAATTTTATCAGGCGTTTATAAAACCAATTACGGAATTGCGTGCTTATAGTCCCGATTGTTTACGCGAGTTTACGAGGAGCTTGTGGCTAAGTAATAACAGCCGCACGGGTCGATCGATCAGGTTAAGCTTCGCTTGCTGCGGATGGTCCGTGGATGGGTGACCATCTTTTCATACCGAGATTCGCCGTTGCCGATTAAGCCGTTGGTCCCGGCTGTCAGTTTTAGATCTTTGACAGTTGTTACGGGTCGTCAGAAGCCCAAAAGTCTGACAACCAGTCTTGCTTAGGGATATCATGTTACCCAGTAACTGGGTTGTGGAGGTCAGATAGGCAGTCGCTCCATGTAAAATACTGATATTCAGCTGCATCCGGTTAAACTGGAAGCCGACCCCAACATAGTTGGGAAATGGCTAGGCAGGTGATTAGTCTCGATTGTTTACTTTACAGTACCTACCTATAGCTGCTTTTCTTGCAAACCGTTTCGAGAGATTATCAGTGAATAGCAGTCTGGTATAAATACGGACCTCTATAAAGCCACCAGATTTATTGTCTTCCCTGCCATTCTTTATAGTCCGCAAGAGATCTCAGCGCCTGCAGCTGTTATGGGTTATGATTATGGTCCATCTAGATTAGGCCATACACCGGAGTCGAGAGCCGTGAAATGATCTAGTAATAAATTCCATCGCTATCGATAACTATGTAGCGTAAAATGAAGCACCCACATTTACGATATTTATGTCTGTAATCGCATCAATTTCAACAATCAGTGAACAATTTACTCCTATGCCGTTTTTTAAACGCTGAATGTATTTACGTAAATGTTTACAGTTTGGTTGTATACAATTTATTCAGAGCTTACAATATCGTTCAAACATCAATGTTTTTATTCGGGAACGAATCGAGCACGGGGTAAAATGGAATTGTTGTTTTATAGAGGACAGGGATATTTGATCGACATAATTATGAAGTTAGGTAACGTACTGGCTGTAATGGTACCTGCGTACAGAATATACAATGGCAAGTACTCACCCTGCAATTAAACTTCACTTAGCATGAGGCACAGCCGTAAAGACTAATAAGATACAGCAATAATTTGAATGCAAAATTGGTAATGAAACTGCAGGACGCTGAGAATTCTGTGTACTTTGCAATTGTAGGACGTAGGTATAGGTAAGCTCAGATTATAGAAAGAAGCAGATAGACCGTGCGGAACACCGAGAGTGCGGCCAACAAAACAAATACAAATATACATAGCTCGCAACTCGATGACAATGCATTCTAAATCCATATAATACCATGCAATGGCTGACCTTACCTTATAAAAAGCGCTATATCTTGTAAAGGAAGCGAGATTCAGCAAAAATAACACGTTCTAGTGGTGTTCTAAAGAGGTTTCACTTCATCATGACAATCGATCGAGAGGTTTGCAAACCTGAAAACATAACCTAAATTTTTCATTTTTTGCTTTTCACTCTCAAAATTCAGAAATGAATTAGTAATTTAATGCCTTTGAAGAAGGAAATATTGGACTCCTAAACAGACAGACTGTGTTTCAGCCATTTTTCATTGTTTTGTAACTATTTTATCTGCTTTCAGAAGACACCAGATAAAAAAAGAAACAGGTAGAAACCTGAGAACAATGTATATGCATTTTCTGAGACAATAAATTATTTAAGTATTATACAATATTAGTTTTAGTTTATGCGAAACCCGAAACACGCGTCTAGTATTTTTATGTAAAGAATCTATGTACAAAATTTCAAAACTGTATCATGAAAAATCACAAAGTTATAAGGTTGTTATATTACCGGGTTGTCCGTACAAAAACATGCTAACGGCGCCCCCGCGCCTCCAGGGTCGTCTTGCCTCATTGATAATAATTTGGCAGTAGGTACCTAACCGTACGGCGATTGTATTGTAAGTAATTAAATGGTGATAACATTTTCAATCACAGTTAAATATTTTAGGGACAAAATATGACATGGTGTAAAAATTATTGATATCGATTCAGTTCCTTATTGTGAACAAACTATATGCAGGTTTCGCATATACTAAAAATAATGTTGTATACAGGGTGGATTTTTGAGATGGGGCAGTAAGGGCAGCTAGCTTAATCGTTGTAGCTACAGGAAAAGGGTCTTAAGAGACTGTCCTTAACTTTTTGAGAGATTTTGATCTGCATTCACAGATCTTGAAAAAAATGTACAGTCAGCAGGAAAATGGGCAATTTTCACAAAAACTTTTTTTTTTTTGGGAATCGATCCTCTTTCTTATAAGGATCAAAAACCTCTATTGGACCAATTGAGGTTTGAGTACTAGGAAAGCCATAAATCGCAAAAAACTTTTGCGGTTAAGGTAGCTGTCCTTACTGTCCCATCTTTAAAATCAATCCTGTATACTAAAAATAATGTTGTATATTTAATTAAATATTATGGGCCAATTTTTCACTATCCTGGCAACCGTACACACCCATGGAGGCACGTGTTCTTATAGTGCTATCACGTGGTGTCACGCACACATGTCTACAAACGTGCCTCACATTATTGTTCCGTGCGGTCTATCTGCTACTATTCTATATTCTGAGGACGGACGTAAGTTAACATTTTCAATTATCATATAATGCAAAAACGGTTCGGCCACCTCTCGTAAGATTCCCATGACGTTCGTATTTCATCTAGGTTATTGCTTTAGGACTGAATCAACTACCAAGAATACTCAATGAGAAGATCTTATCAGAACTTGTTCGTAGTACAAGTAGTACTCGAATAAATAATGGCACTAATGCAATCATCGTTCTAATACAAGGATAAAATGTTATTGTTCACATTGAGTCATTTAAGAACTTGAACGTCCATCGGTTCGTCCACGAACATTTCAGTTTAATTGTTCTACCGGTTTTGTGCAGCAATGTTAATGATCGGATAACGTGTATTTATTGGCTATTCAAAAGTCGTACTTAGTTGAACAGCGGTATTCTTGTTGAAATTTAAAGCTAAGAAAATCACAATTTGTGTTGCCAGTTAGCAACTGGTAGAAACCATGTTTAATTAATATTAGTATTGTAATTTACTAGTAGAATTATTTGTTGTATTGTTTTGGCTAATTGCGAAATATTATGTACACAGCGTTCTGGCGTTCTTTGGGTGCTCTCCAAGGGTACTTTTTCAGTGATTTACGGGTTCAGGTTTAATTGTCCTTGAATTTAAATACTTGCTTGTTAATCTACCCGCAGTATCTTATATTACTTTCCAATCTGGAATTTACTTAAAAGCATTCCAGTTAAACAAACTATTTTAACAGTGAAACAACTAGACCTAATTGGTAGTTGAATTCACTATAACTGCAGCCATCTACTGCACATAACTTAAAGCTAATTAGCATTAAAGTTGCATTGTTTTATCTTTTCTGTAAATCTTAAAGAGAATGAAGCAATCAGCTCACAACACAACGTTTATAAACACCGTGTTGCTGTGGTTACTATTTAAAATATGTTACCGCAGTTCCTGAGAGTGCGTCGAACCGCTCCCACCCCCGGTCTCTTTTCTACCTCGGCTAACGAGTTCCTACGAGGACGTAACACAGTCAATTGCGATTGTCAATGTTATGAATTTGTCATAATTTATAAGCAAGCCCGTAAGTCGCAGATAAGCAGAATAAAGTCCTAACGACTGACTCAGTTTTGCACTGTCGTCGCCTGCGTCAATTGCCTACAAATGGACTCGGTTCTTGATCCCCCTGTTAATTTATTGAATCTATTTTAATCTTGAGCTTACAGGGATTGCATGATTCAACAGAACGCATGTACGAGTACTAACTAAATAAAGTTTATCTGTGACACCCAGGTCAGAACTGTTTATATTTAGCTCTAAAAAAGGCGCAACGACATAAGTCCGAGTGTAATCGACTGCTCAATTGTTTGCATTTATTATCTACGAAAGACAAATTTACAGAAGCGCATCAAGGACGTGTAAGACGTGTGCAATATAAACTTTATGCCTTCGAAGCAGATTTTTTATTTTATTTTCACAATTTTGGAATCCCTGTGACTCTGTGAAGTAAGCAAGCAAGTGTAGATTTCAGAGTGCTATTTAAAACCGTTGCACTCCTTTGTTTAAAAAAAAAAACAGCGTTGTCAGAAATAGTTTAGAACGAAAATAAAAGCTAGCCCCCCCTGCTCAAAGTTGAATATCAAATTCAATGTCCTACATTCATTGTCCACATCTGACGCCTGGGGGTTTTTGGTTACACCAAAATTCACTTGAATAAAGTTAGTTTAGACGATCTTTCACATTTTGGTTTGAAAATAAAGGTAACTAAAACAAAATTTAAAACCTACGCACCTCAAACATCAGTAGGTGTTTACGAAATAATACATTATTTGGTTGAGGAAGGATAATGTTTACGAAAAACAACACCTGTATTTTTTACAGAGCTAATTTACTGTCTGAGGTACATTTTTTCCAGAGCTGCGCCAGGTCAAAGTCCACTGCACGCCTGATCGCGCCATTTGATTGTGCGTAATGTCCATAGACTTCCATCGCATCGCTTCCAGAATTGCCTATTTCATGCTTCAATTGTAATTTCATATTTTATTAAGCTGAATGTGGTGAACAGGGGCCCAAGTCTGCTATTTTTATAAATTCAGTCATTCCAACACGATCCCATTGTCATGCCATTGTCATTTTGCTAAAAGTTCGTTATCTGGTAAACTCATAATGGTCGATCATTTTCTTTGCAATTTCTTTCAATGTAGTGTCAGTTGCCGACCATTGGAAAGTCATAATGACGCCATTATAATAGTAGATTACCAAACTTGTCAAAATCATCAATTATGAAATCAATGATCGACCATTCTGACACTATTGTAATAGCAGACTTGTGGCCGCAGTGTCTAAATTATAGTTATTGAAAACTTTCGTGATGTCAGTTCTTATTATGTAAGAAGTACTCACATTGAACGATAATCTCATATGGCAATTGAAGAATAAGACTATTCCCTACGTAAAATACATTGTAACTATCATGTTCCAGTACTGCATCTAATTCCTGTACTAGAAAGATCCCCTTTGTTGAGCAGAATTTTGTTTTTGGCACGAAAATTTATCAGGTTATCGTCTGTGTAGGCGTCTTTAATCGTATCAGTTTTCTGATAATTAAGATATATACCATGTAATAATGATAATACGTGATAGTGACTAGTTTATTTATAAACATGGGTTATAATTCCGGAGTCGTGTTTAAAGCATGACATGTAGCTGACCTCATGTAAGCACAAGCTGATGATAGTTACGTACTATATCCATCTCTAGCCCTTGATCGAGAATAAAAGCATTCACACAGCAACAGTCTTGTTTACGTTTTAACCAACACCTTAATACAATTAAATAATTAACAAGTTAGTTGTCCGTATGTTTATCTCGTCTTCACATCAGCATGGCATCACGCCTCCCAGTCACGATCGCTATTTACTAGTATTTAAACGCAGTATGCAAATAATTCACGTGCATTGTGCATCAACAAGACTAGCGTATCCGTTGTACAGACAATCCTTAGCACATCGTGCATCATGAAAAAAAAGACTATTGTGTTCCAGACACGTCATTAATAAAGAGAGTTCTGTACGAGCTTCCGCTCTGTTACTAAGTTTGTATCTGTATTGTTCAGTATTGTGTAGTTTATTTGTGGCGTAACAGTGCTATCATATCAAGGTTCAAAAACAACTGGCTATTTACTTTAGATAAAAGATACGGCATCTTATGTAGAAAACATGCAAATAGGAGCATTATGGCAAACTGGTGTCCATAAATTGTTGTGGGATCATAACAATATAATAATATAAGTTGAAGTAAAGACTTGGGTTTTAAAACGAGCTTCGCCTCGTCTCCCAGAGTGTATGTAATAAAACTTTTTTGTACACAAATAATATATTGGGATGGCCTCGGTGCGTGCACGCAGGCTCGCAGATGCACGGCTGGCCTTGACTCAGCGTGCATGCGCGTGAGTCGAGGTGTAAGGGACTGGCGGGTAGCGGTCTTATATCGATTACGTAAATTTTGGATGACCAAAAAGGTCATCGTCGTGTTGTACTTGTAAGTCTTAATATTAACTAGGACGGGCACTCATTTCTTGTTTGCTTTATCTGGGTGCATAAGTGTTTACCTTTTGTCCGATCATTGTCTAATATCTTTTGCTAAGGGATATTCCTTGACACAAGTTCTTTCAATTTCTCGAAGCTCAGTAATAATAGTATTTCAAATAATGATTTCCATAATCGCGCTGCCTGAGTTCTGAACACTTCACCTTCGTCTTTATAGTTGGCGCTAGATTTGTTTCGAACATTATCCTTCAAAATGATGGATGATTTTGGATTGCTTTCAATAAATCTCCTGTACTTGCACCCCGCCCAGACGCATGCGCCGCGCGGCCATATCAAAATGCCGTATCGTACTGATGCGAGCTATTTTTATCGAGTCTCGTCGCGTCGCCAATCGTATGTTTCCATGCACCAAGCGCTTTAAAGGTAAAAATATTATAGGTAATAATATTATACCTTTATACATATGGGTACCTGTATTTTATTGGCAATTCCGTAGACAAACAGGTAAAGTAATTCTTCTGTTGAAATATTTGGTCATGTGCCAAGTCCTTCGGCAAATTGAAGATATCGCCAGATTTGTCGACCTGCGTTCAAATATGGCCCTCGCATTTTATATTACGGTTGACCCAGATGGGCACGTAAACGAGCCTGCTTTTGGAATGATTGCAACACTGGCATGAAACTACTTAATTATGATTCATCTCTATCATCGGATACATTCCAATGAACTATTGCAATCCTTCATCGCGCCACATATCTGATACTTGAATGGCGTCTCATTATGCCTGCTGATGATTTCATTGCAACAACAATTTGAAAACAAAAAACTGTTATTGTTTTTGTCTTTATTCTTTTGGGCATAAATATTTGGAATGCTAGTCATTCCAGTTATGCATTTATCAACCAACCGATGTCTTGTTTTGAACCATCAGATCTATCCATCTTTCTTTCACGATTGGCGTTGCATGCACATCATCTATAACTTTATTTAATCCATTAGTCATGGTATCGCCGTTGTTAACATTTAGATTAAAACCGTGCGCGTACGCATCGAGATGTTGGCGATTAAGTCTCAAAGTCTCAAGTTATTTTTAGTTTAACCGGTCTGTTACCGTAACTGCGGTATAAACAAGTTATTATTAAAGTTTGTGATAACTCGATTGTCGCTCGCCGCGTTTCGGATACGCGTTAACTCTGCAATTTTGAGATTGTGTAGCAAATATTAAATTAGTAATTCGATTAAGAATATTTATATATTCTACAACAACGTTTACATGACATATCTCGAACTCCGCAGTGAAATTATTCTGTAAATGGGTAGATAAGGCATATCCAATTTTATCAACTGTTTTATACTTACAACAAACACTTATAACCTTCGCGCTTTGAAGGGCACATGGCATATTGTTTTGCTAATACTTACTTTAGTTACATAACTCATTCGATAGCTGAATGAGACTTGGGCTATTATAAATTGTAATAATGTGATAAGACCAACTTGTTCAGACAGACCTAGTAGTTGTCAAAGGTTCTGAGTGACGTTTGAGTATTTGTTTGATAGATAAGCTGTGTTTTGATTAGTTTTAAGAGGCTGACAACAGGTAAACCGCTGTCACTGTCAGATTGCATACAAAAGAAAGAGATGCGCGATGATGTATGGCGTAAAATGCAAATAAAATCGTATAAAATTAGATATTAACTAATTAATAAAAAAATATCCATCACCGGATGCAGTTTGACATTTGCAATTTTATGGTATACTTTTAATTATAATTATAACTGTTAACGAAGGGATAAACTGCTTTTAAAAATAATTAAGAGTTGTCTTTGAAGATTTTTTGATGTATTAAATTACCTATGTTTAATTTTGTTTTGAGTTCCGTCACCGTATGCACAAAAGACTTGAAAATATCATATCTAACGTTTTTGTTTTGGAAAAAATATTTACGGTTTAAGAGATACACTACTTTAAAACCGGACAAGTGCGAGTCGGACTCGCGCATGAAGGGTTCCGTACCATCATCTATAAAAACGGCAAAAAAATCACGTTTGTTGTATGGGAGGGGCTCCCATACAACAAACGTGATTTTTTTGCCGTTTAAATATTTGTTTTATTTTGTAAATATTTGAAGTGGCTACCTGTTACCGTTATCAATATCGAGCAAAAACGAGCAAAAAAAATCACGTTTGTTGTATCCCCCCCCCCCCCCCCCAAATATTTATGTTATTCTGGTTTTTAGTATTTTTTGCTATAGCGGCAACAGAAATACATCATCTGTGAAAATTTCAACTGTCTAGCTATCACCAATTATGAGATACAGCCTGGTGACAGACGGACAGACAGACGGCGGCGGAGCCTTAGTAATAGGGTTCCCGTTTTACCCTTTGGGTACGGAACCCTAAAAAACCACCTTTTTGACCACTTTCAAGAAATCTCCGCCCGCCATTCTTTTTAAAGATTTCTGTTGACTTGTTTGCGTTTCGCTATTCTGTCATAGTCGAATCTATTTAGAGACATTTAAGGTGGAATATTTCCAAAAACGGGCCAAGTGCGTGTGGACCTCGCACAATGAAGGGTTCCGTAGTTGGGATGACTTCGTCTCAAGAACAAACTTAACATTGTAGTTGAAAAGCATGGCCCCCCATACATTCCAACTGCAATGTAAGTTTGTACGTACAATATTGAGTGATTTTCAATGTTATTTTAAGACTTCTTATAGGTTTTCCTGTAATCTATAAGTAAAGAACTACTTTCAGTAATTCTTTTTTAATTGATGGTTTAGGGATGGTCAATTTTCATCTATTTTCTTAGAAAGCCCTTTAGCAAAACTTTTTTTTCTAGTCTGTTCCCCAAAAGTGACCTTCATATTCAAAATTCATTCACGGACGTGTAACGTAAATAACGTTTCACGTCCGTGTTTCGGTCACAGAAATTCATACGTGTACCAAATTCCAACTTAATCGATCCAGTAGATTCGGAGCAAATCGGCTGTGACCTGTGACAGAAAGACATACGAGTGATCCAACAAGGGTTAGTTGTTCCTTTTGAGGTACGGAATCATAAAAATAATTAATTCTGAAACAATCACGTCTTGACCATCTTTTTCCACATTCATCTATTAAATAACTATGGGGTTTATATTTTATAAACGCTGTAATGATTAGCGACTGTTTAACCATACATTTTTGACGTTTAAACATCTTTTAACTTTAATCATCCTTTGTAAATTAACCCTTATATCGTTTGATATTGTTCTTGCAAAGTGCTACCGGTTTCCAATCCCAAATGCCTTACTCAATGATGAGTCAATCACACTATTGACTAATACTGTTTGCAATAAGCTATTAAAAACATTCATTATAGAGCACGAACCACAGTTACGATTGATCTTTCACAACTGACACTTGGGTCTAAAGCCTTATGTATGGTTTCAAGCGGAATGATGCCAAGCATCTACACTCTACAGGCTTTGATGTTTCACTTTGACAGGAGCAAGTGACAAGGACATATAACAAACATTATACACGAAAGTTTATTGAATTCTTTGCAGTTTTGTCTGAAGTCTTGTCGCTTAGCAAATATCCGACAGTCGCTGAATAAGTAAAATTTTGAAATGTCGAGTGATTCCTGTCGTTAGTTTTTCAATCTGTTATTGAAGAAATAAAAATTCATATTTGCTGTGCAGATTCGAAACCAAGGAAGACCTAAAAAGGGCTCGATCTTGTAGCTAATTGAATTTCACTGCTTTCAAAGAAATGAGATCTTGTGTTTAATCGATAACTTCGTTTCTCCTATTGAACAGTTAAAATAACCAATCTGGGTGTATTAAGAAACCCATGACTTATAATATGATGGACAGTTATTATGGGTTTATCATATTGTCACTTGTCATCTAGGAACCGTTACCGATTATGGTGAGGCTTTTCATACCGCTATATCAAACGGTCGTGCGGGGCAGCATTGTCATGTCATCAAGCTGGAATGAGGATGTTCTTGACTAGTCTTTTCTCATTATCAAATGATGATGATCACTCATCTAGTCTCTATTAAACACTCTCATTGGAAAAATCTTTTCTCTTCGAAAACGTTCCGTCTACGTGACCTGTACCACGAAATTTGTTTATGTTAAACAGCTGTTTTAAAATAGTTCTCAGTTGTCAAATACATACTCATTATGTCTTGGACGAGTAAACAAGGGACAAGGACAATCAGAATTAACGTTTACATATTATTTTCAGTACATTGACGACGTACAGCCTTGAATTTGAGACTTATTTATCCGCACGGAGAAAGTGCGATGACCTTTTCAATTTATTTTTTAACTTAAACGCCCACGTGTTAAAGGAGTTCTCTTTGCCTGTTTTTGGAAGTAAACAACATGATGAGTAAATTTAGCGCTGTTCTTCCTTATCTTTAGCAATTTTTGCATACAAGGAACGTCGGATATATTAAGATATTATTTATAGTTTATTTAACACTCCTCCAGTCCACCTTAGGATCACTTTGCTGCTTCTTTTAGAAATAAGTATTCCACGTTAAATTCTAATGAAGCACTTACACTTCATCATCATCATTTCAGCCAAAAGACGTCCACTGCTGGACATAGGTGTCCCCCTAAGGGAGGGTGTTTGCCATAATCGCCACGCGTGGCAGGCGGGTTGGCGATCGCAGTATGGTGTTAAAATACTAACTACACTTAGTTAATAGTTATCAGCAACCACTCGTGTGGTCTCATCTTGACCATAGGTATTATTATTAATTTGGTTTTTAAATTTAATTTTCTCAGGTTATTACCTGGTATTTTCAGAATCTTACGGGTGTGAACCATGATGAGATTTTAGTTATTATTCTAAGAAGGTAAATTGCTCTGTACTGCAGTGAAATTATTATTCAAGTTTAGTTGTAAAAAATTTCATACTATGCGGCAAGTGTTTAATATGGCAGCTTTTTGAAGTGTTAGGTATGTGTATTTGGATAGATTTAGTGCATTAAAACTAATTAATATTTGCTTCGGGATAACTCCTGTTGTTGATCTCGTACTATTGGGACTATAGTGACTTTATTCATCTCCCAAACTCTGGTAGTTTCCTCTTTCAAATTATTATTATTTTTATTAATTTAAGCAAACTGTTTTAATACATGTTCACGTTTGTTTTGTACCATAAAACCAGAAATGGTTGGTATTGGTACTCACATTCGCTAAAACAGCACTCCTTAATCACTACAGGGTAGATACGAGGGCTGCACTAAAAGTATCGGGAATGGAATATTTCCACTGTTCCTGTCATATTAAAATCTTTTAAATTGAAAACTCCTTGGTTTTAAAAATCGAATACCATTTATTTATTTAAAAAAAGATTCTCGGTCTTGTCACAAGGTTTTGTCAAACTTGTTTAGTCGTTGAGAAAATGGAATTGACTCGAGAAAATTCAAGAGCGATGATTTATTATGACTTTCGAAGTGGTTTAACACAAACACAGTGTGTTGACCGGATGATTTCTGCATTTGGTGATGAAGCCCCATCCAAAACCACAATTTATCGCTGGTTTGCTGAATTTCAACGTGGACGTGTCAAGCTCAGTGATGATCCCCGTCAAGGTCGTCCAAAAACTGCAGTCACCCAAGAAAACGTTGATGCTGTGCGTAAGCTGATTGAGGAAGATCGACATGTGACATACCGCAAAATTCAGGCAACTTTAGACATTGGCATGAGTCAAATACAAATAATCTTGCATGAACAATTAGGTGTAAAAAAGTTGTTTTCCCGATGGATACCGCATTCGCTCTGTGAAGAGCAAAAAGCGGCTCGCGTTACTTGGTGCGTCAGAACTCTCGAAAGATTCCACGCAGGATCCTCAAATACTGTATACAACATTGTATCAGGTGACGAATCCTGGATATACGCGTACGAACCCGAAACAAAAAACCAGTCACGAGTTTGGGTGTTCGAAAATGAGTTAAAGCCAACAAAAATTGTTCGTTCACGGAGTGTTGCAAAAAAAATGGTGGCCACGTTTGTCTCCAAAACCGGCCATGTTACGACTATTCCTCTTGAGGGACAAAGAACGGTTAATTAATGCAGAATGGTATGCTAGCATTTGTTTGCCACAGGTCGCTTCTTAACTCCGTAAAGGGGACTGCAACCGCCGCATCATCCTCCATCACGACAATGCGAGTTCACACACCGCGCACAGAACAAAAGAGTTTTTAGAGCAAGAAAACATAGAATTATTAGACCATCCGCCGTACAGCCCCGACCTAAGCCCTAATGATTTCTATACTTTCCCTAAAATAAAGAATAAATTGCGTGGACAGAGATTTTCATCACCTGAAGAAGCTGTGGACGCCTACAAAACGGCCATTTTGGAGACCCCAACTTCCGAATGGAATGGTTGCTTCAATGATTGGTTCCATCGTATGGAAAAATGTGTCAAATTTCGCGGAGAATACTTCGTAAAGCAATAAATACATTTTTAAATAGTAATGTTGTGTCACTTCCTTGATTCCCGAAATTTTCAGTGCCGCCCTCGTATAAGCAAATAATGTAGGTACATGAATAATATTTAGCACGTAACTTTTTAAGCCGTAAACATCAATCAGTATTTCAGTAAGTACGTCAGTCACATGTTATGTTTCGAATCTGAGCTGCTCGCTATTGGGCTGCTCATGACACCTACCGGTACCCGGTAGGACTAGGACCTCTTTATCACCTACGGTAGTCGGTACAGGTGATTATGGCATTACTGCTATTAAGGTGATACGTAAAAAATAAATCATAGCGAACTGGGCGGCCGTAAGAAAGCGACAGAGTCAATTACTTCCACATGCGAAAAAAGAGACCGCAAGAATGCGCTGGAACCAAAATACAACAACGTAAAAGCGCAAAACCAAATAAAAATTGTTTAAAAATAAATTAAGCTATCTATCAAAAATATTTTCAGTCAGAGTTTTCAGTTACTTAATGCGCACATTTCGAATGCAATTTTGCAATGAAATTACTTAGGATTTTAGAATTACAGGGAAAAATATGAAAAAATAGAGGTATTTTCGGAATTAAATTTTAACGAGGAAATTTAACCCAAAATTTGCGATTTCCTTCAGTCAAAGTATTAATCAAATAGTAAATAAACATAATATAAAAAAAAATCAATCCATACATGCTGTAATACTGAAATAAATGGTAAAAAAGCCCCCAATTTATTTTTGTATCGCCTTAACAGGATGGCCAAGCTGGCTTGTAAGGGTTTGTGTCTCTTTCTATGTGCCCTTGGTCTTTACTACATGAACGTTTCAAGCCTTATGTTACGAAAAAACAACAAAGCTTTTCACTAAAGATTGGTTTCATTTAGGATCGAATTTTTGCTTCAGGGTTTAAATTTTAATAACAACAGATACTTCTTAAATAAGATATGTCGTATTTAAGTGGGTAAATTGACAATTTGTAATATTTGTCAGACAACTCAAACACTTGTATAAAATCGTATAAAATCTATTTTTATTATCCCCATGGGTCCTACATCCACTGTTGCAGACATTCAAATGCTTATATACTTACTGCTCAATTTTACTCAAAAGATACTCGATAAGAGATATCAATTAAAAGAGCACTACCTTTCCTCTCAACTGTGAATATTTTTATATATATGTTTGTATATATATGCTTTATGTATTTGTTTAGGTATATGTAGTTTTTTGCACCTGTGTACGTGTACGTATTCGTGTGTAAATTTTATATGTATATGGTATAGTATAGGTATATTTATCATTTTAGTTTAAGACTTCGCATATTCATATTTTTCTCTTCTTGTTCTCACACACTATTGTCTACATTTCTTTTTCATTTCTCCTTTCGCAGGTCTGCTGGAAGAAATTTCTTAAGAAATAAGCAGTACCTTTGTACTAGTATTATAATTATGTCGTATCTCTCTGTATTTTACTGTGTGTAACATAAATAATAAAATAAATAAATAAGAAATATCAATCAACTTGGTACCTCATAAAGCCCCAGGAGCTTTCCCCATTACACTGAGCCTGACATTCGATTACACCTGCTTACAACTCAATGAAATCCAAATAGTAGTATCAAGCCAAGGCCGATCCCTTATCGCATATTGAAACGTTTTTTTTTTTCAGGTAAGCCCACGAGCCAGACACTCGATGCGGTGAGTCATAGAATGAAAAACCGGCCAAGTGCGTGTCGGACCACGCACAATGAAGGGTTCCGTAGTTGGGATGACTTTCGGTGAGTTGCACGAAACCAACATTAGTTTAACGGAGACTTTAAATTGTTGCTGTCACTTTCTTTTTGATACAAAATGTAAGGGGTGGCATGAATTTAAAGTCTCCGTTAAACTAATGTTGGTTTTGTGCAACTCAACGTTTATCCCAAAAACAAACATAACATTGTACATAGTTGAAAAACATGTTCTCCCACACATCGATATACGCCAGAGCCAATTTCCCAACTGAATGTGAGTTTGTATGTTTGTTTGAATGTATAGTTGTTTGTGTTTGTATGTTTGTTTGTGTGTGTTTATTTGTTTGACTGCCTCGTTGGTCTAGTGGTCGCAAGCGCTACTGCCGAGCACGAGGTCCTGGGTTCGATTCCCAGGTCGGGCAAAGTGTTATTGGGCTTTTCCACCAGGAGTTTTTCAGTAGCAGCCCGGAGTCTGGATTTGTGCCCGGTTGATGGCAATAGGCTCGCCCCCTATTACATGGGACTTAAACATAACTGGCGAAACGTGGGTGTACTATAGGTACACCTCTGCCTAACCCTTCGGGGATTACAGGCGTGATGTTATGTGTGTGTTATGTTATGTTATGTAAGTTTGTAATCGCAAAAATATTTTTTTTTTATGTGATAAAACTACTAATTAACAATTTTCGGACTTTTCCCTTTACTTGTGCTATAAGACCTTGCTTCTTGCCAAATTTCATGAGGCTAGGTCAACGGGAAGTACCCTATAATTATGTTTTGATTTTTTTGCGATTATCAAAATTTATTTATTTTTATGTCGCATAAATCGCCGTATTTTTTATTGCGTTGACTTAGAAGCTTGATTTTTTAGAGCTCTAAGGGACCTACGTATTTGATATTAATTTCATCTTGATACGTCCAAGCGTTCCTGAGGAAAAGGGTCTTGACAGACAGACAGACGGACAACTAAGTGATCCTATAAGGATTCCGTTTTTTCCTTTTGAGGTACGGAACCCTAAAAAGGTATCCCTGCCCTTGTATTTTTCCGTTGTGTTCTCCGATTTTTAACATTTTCATTATGTGGAAATTTATTCTGACCTTGTTCTTTTCTTAGCATTCAAACAATTAATGGAAGTGTAAATACTATTACCGCCAGTTGCACGTAAGTCCATTAAATTGAATTGCCCATTAAAAGTAATGCTGTCACTTTCTGATACGTTCCGTTTGATAAAGACAGCATTACTTTTAATGGGGAAATAAATTTAATGGACTTACGTGCAACTGGCGGACTATTAAGAATTTATGTTTGATATTCAAATATACATTATCCGCTTTTAGAAATTCTCTATTGAATCAAAGTTGTAGCAAAAACTCCAGTAGTGTCATCAGGCTGACACTCTATTGTTAAAAGAGTAGGTACTTAGAAACACTTAGGGCTTACGTGCATCCTCCATGATCCTCCTAGCCTTTTCGAAAACTCGAAACACATTAGTGACTGTTTTCAACCCGACCACATGCAAGTGAAATGTCAGCACTATCGGACTTTAAGTCAACCTTATTTTTACCTGACTGCGCGACGCAATGAAGGGTAATCTGTTTATCATCCTAGTATGTATGTATGTTTGTTTCTTTGCGGCGCTCTAGATAGAGACCAAACGCGCGGGTCGATTATGATGATTTTTACGTCAATAGATTTGTCTAAATCTTGTGAGTGACACTAAAGACATGACAGTAATCAAAATTCAATATGGCGACAACCAGAAGCCATATTGTAAAAAAGAAAAAAATAAAGGTAAGTAAAGGTATTTGAAAATCATCTTTAGGTTTCTCTAATTATTTGAATGACCATTATTCTCTACTATCTGTTCGATACTTGTGAAGTTATGACCTTGTCAACTTCATCGATATCATTATAATTATTATGTGTTTAAACACATAATAATTATAATGATATCGATGAAGTTGACAAGTTAATAATATCATTATTATCTTTAAATTGAATGATTAGTCCGCGAAAATAATGCTTAAAATGTTGTTTTGGGCGAATTCAAAGTACCTACAATGGCTTGCCAAATAAAAATGACGTAAGTATGTTAATTACTGTAATGGAATAGAAACCTGTTTTGGTAATCTAATAATAAAGTTTATTTATTCGGTAAAGGTTTGACCTTTATGTAATACTATTATACTATACCTAATTAAATTCCGTCTACTAGTAACTGGGGTTACATGACTGTCATTGAATTAGTATTCTTTAGCTCTTTATTAAATCACTCAATCTGCTGTATCTTTGTGCCAGTTTTCATAATAGTACAATATTCTCTTCTAGTAATCTCCACCGATTGGTGTTATCTGTTAGCAATGACCATCAATACAGATATAACAATTATTAAACGTTCGTAGAAATCATAAAAGATTACAATGATAACTCTCATAGTAAATCACAGTTAGACTCAGAAAAATTTGGTCCTCGATTTTAACAAAGCCTTAGATCTCTCTAATCATATCTAGGTTTACTTAGAATGACAGCTACTAATGTGATTATCTATTCTGTCTTAGCACAAAACACATTGTCGCCACATGCACTGTCTGTGAAGCTGCCAGTCAGGATACACAATGGTCAACATTGATAAACAGAGCAAGACGCTCGGCGTCTCGCAGGGCACTGACTTAGGGTTAGGATTAGGACTTTGATGAAACTGTGCAAGAGTTTGTGTAAATTGTGACTAAGGCTTTTAATATGATACACCCCGCACTCCCTACAATGAGTATGTATGAACAGCAAACAGCGACATTACTATGTTAGTACGGTTAGTGTTCTGCATTACCTAAACCCTCATACAAAGAAGAAGAGGGGAAAAGGGATTGGTTTATGCAGGTCACTGACTGTACATGACTACGGCAAAGCCAAAGGAGGCTTACGATTTTGGCAGGCGATTGTAAGTATTATATGTTTGTATGTATCTGTTTCCTCATAACTCCTAAACTACTACTCGTCGCATTTTGACAAATGAGGTATCGCGTCAGGTCGTTGCGCGTGTAATAGGCTCTATGACGTCACATAAAATCCAAAATGGCGGCTAAATAGCGGATGTAAAGTGTTAGATTTTTTTTTAAGACTATGTGTTGTGTTTGGTATCTAATGAAAGGTCTTCAGGAGTACTTTCTGAAAATATATTGGTTATCTATAATTATAAATACGTAAACCCCAAATTTTACTTTCGTTTTTTCCAAACCAAAGAAGTGGGTAGGTACTTAGGTAGTAACTACCCGCAATGATCGCAAACCCCAAAATAATTCAAATAAAAATGAACCTTAAAAACTAAAACCCATCTACGACAAAACGCGAACTATACAGGAAAATACAAAATCCGGAGACACACGTAATCTCTTTGATTTATGCCATAATTATATGACGGACTCCGGATTTTTGATTTGTCTGTCTTGTTTAGACTTTTTTATCTTACCTTTACTTACCTTTTTAGGGTTCCGTACCTCAAAAGGAAAATTATAGGATCACTCGTGTGTCTGTCTGTCTGTCACAGCCAATTTGCTTCGAATCTATTGGACTGATTAAGTTGAAACATTTGGTATTTGTGAATTTCTGTGACCCAAGCACGGACGTGTAACGTAAATTACTTAATTAATTTTGAATATGGGGGTAATTTTTGGGGGGCAAATTAGATGAAAGGGCTTGTTGTGAGGATTTCAGTATATTACCAATATATATTTTTTTTATAATTTTAAAATAAATACCTACTTAAAGTTATTTAAGAAAATAGATGAAAATTGACCATTCCCTCCCCTTATCTCCGAACCTACTAAGCCCAAAATTTTGAAAAGAAAATCTGAAAATAGTTCTTTACTAATAGATTACATACTACTAACTACTTATAGATACTACCAACTGTCACACAACAGCACATGTGCATTTCAGGGGCGAAAGTACCAGCTCGCGACACATGCGTAAAATCGATACAATTTTAATCTGATCCAGACAGTCCCCATCCCCGTAGTACTATTCAAGGTCACGTTCGCTGCCATTTTGGACGACTCGTTGGTTTTATAACGTCGACGTGTACCCAACGGTGAACCCTCTATAAAAGGGTGACTGTCTACTGAGTTTGAAACTTTAAAAGGGTTTTTTTGGGCTGTATTGACATATTAAATAAAGTGGACACTTATTGTCAACAAAAAATGTCTAACTGGCTTGTTTATCGAGTTTTTTGGGACGTCTGGCGTCCACACTTTGAGCTATCATATTTTGCAGCTAAAATAATACACGTTTCAGCTATGGAAACTGAAGAAATATTATCTTATTTTTAATGTACGTCCAAATATTCATTTCCTTACACAATACGGCCAATTTATTCGGGTAAGAAGTTATTGAGGTCACAGTTGAATAAATATGGTTTTTTAGTAAGTTACATCATCACAATGGAAGGTAATTGGCCTAACGGCGAGGCTCGTTCAGAAAATGTATTTGTTGATCCCAGCTCTAGTGTCTAATAAATTCATATTATTCTCGTATTCATTCCTAATGATGACATAATTGACCGAGCGAGCAAAGCCTCTGCTTCAAGTGTGGCAAAATTTGCTTTCCTCTGTCAGTTTGTTGCTACTTCTCTACACGGCGTATTTTACAACCGTTCAGGAATTTCAGGACCAAGCTTGTTATACAGGTTTTACGACTTAGGAGGGGTTCTTCCTCCGAATACGGAACCCTAAAAGGGGAAAAAAGGGGGCTACTGGATATCTCTGCATATGAGATCCATTTCGATGGTTCCAACTTAAAGTTACTACTTTTCAAATAAAATGTAACAGTAGTAACTTTCAGTTGGTCTCATGGAAATTTGGTAAAGATCTGATGAGGATCTTCGACGTGATGAGCAGAATAGCTTCTCAAAATGCAGTAAATTGCTCACTTTTAGATTTCCACCAGTGGAATCGGTTCGGATTGATGGAGCACCTGGGACCACCTTCTCATTACAAAACTAGGCTGCAGTGTTACCTCTGCCAATTAAAACCTTAGTAATTTTTACTAGCTGGCCTACAAATTACTCATAATTTATAGGGTTCCGTACCTCGAAAAGCAAAAACGAAACCCTTATAGGATCACTTTGTTGTCCGTCTGTCTGTCTGTCTGTCTGTATGTCAGTCTGTCAAAACCCTTTGTCTTAAAGACGCGTGGAGGTATCAAGTTGATATTAATATCAAATACGAAGTCTACGGTCCCTTGGAGCTCAAAAAATCAAGCTTCTAAGAATCTAATTCAACGTAATAAAAAAATACGGCCATTTATGCGACATATTTGGATACTTTTGATATTCGCAAATAAATCAAAATCTATAGGGTACTTCCCGTTAACCTAGAATCATGAAATTTGGCAAGAAGCAAGGTCTCACAGCACAAGTAAAGGAAAAAGTACATAAAAAAATATTTTTTTGCGATTACAAACTTACATTTGCAATTGGAAAATTGACCGGTTGCTTATATCGATGTATGGGAGAACATGCTTTTCAACTACAATGGTAAATTTGTTTTTGGGATAAATTCATCCCAACTACGGAACCATTCGCACTTCGACGCACTCGATCTGTTTTTTTCTTTAAACAAAAAACATGGTAAACATCCCATTCTAAATAACTTTAGTGGTATATTGTTGCAAAAAAGTTTGAGCTCGCGATGTATAAGTACGGTTCGCAGAACTACTAGTACGTAATATATAATTACGTATTTGTCCTACGAGAACTTTCTGTTATTTGGGCAAATGTTGATCGCCGCCAACGCCTCCATCGGTAGTTCAAACAAATCCATAAATTCTCAGCGATGTTAAGGTGCTCAAGGAACAAAAGGATATGGTCAACAATAAAAGATCTCAACGACACCCTTAAAGCAATAGTAAAGTGCCGTCGAGCTCACAATCTTTTATGTTCTCGATACCTTGATTTTACTTTACGGCCGGATGTTTTTTCTATCTTTTACTAGCTGTACTCCCGATCTGCATAATAATGTGCTAATGCATTAGCGGGTTTCGCCTACGCAATTAATCATAGCAGATGATTGAAAAGAGAAAGCCACGGAGAGCTTACAAGACTTTTCTTATTGAATGTTGCCATCATTACTCATAGTCGCCTAAGTGAAAAATTTACTCGCAACATCGATAACTATCTCGTGAAATGCCTACCTGCAGACGTTTTGAGTTTGCCCTGCAAATGGAATATGGTAGTAGCCTCAGCTTACCACTTATGTGGCAAAAATCTTATACTGCAAAAATTATCGTCAAAGTCAAAGTCAAAGTCAAACCATTTATTTCAAATAGGCACATAAGAGGCACTTTTGAACGTCAAAATTTACAAAAAAAATAGAATTGATTCTAGTTGCCCCTTCCAAAAGGTAGTTTCGTATGGAGAAGAATGGGCAAGAAACTCCACCGGTACTCTTTTAAAAATGTTTTACAATATTTTGTTTGATTACATTAATTATATGATTATATGTGAAGACGATGCACCTAGAATAAAATTACTATACCATAATAGGTAAAACGAATTAAAAACTAAGCAATGAAAAATAACTTAATTATTAGATAGATACGTGGTGTTCACATATTTACAAACATCATACAAGTATGTTTTTCTAAAAAAATAAGTCAGTGTGTGAGTATAGGTTATCACAGAATGTAAAATGAATATCATAAAAATAACAGATTTTACCATAAAAATAGCAACCAGTTTGATTTTGTCTAGACTCTAGATTGTCCTATGGAGCTGGACCAGCATGTTTCCAAGCATTCCTGTCCTGGATATAATCCTCTAACTTGTAATATGCTTGTTTACAAAGTGTACTTTTAATATGTGTTTTAAATTTTCTCTCATTTAATTTCAATATATCACAAGGTATTTTGTTGTAACATTTAACACAGTACCCCATAAAAGATGTATGTACTTTAGATAATCTGAAAAATGGTTGATCTATTTTATCTTTATTTCTAGTATTAAAATTATGTCTATCGCTTATCTTGTTAAAAATATGTAGATTTTTCCTTACATACATAATATTTTCATAAATGAATTGGCAAGGTACCGTCATAATATTAATCCTTTTAAATAGTTCCCTAAGAGATTCGCGGCGACGGAGATTATAAATTGCTCTGACAGCTCTCTTTTGCAAAATAAAGATGGACTCAATGTCAGCAGCCCGACCCCACAGTAAAATGCCATACGACATAATGCTGTGGAAGTAACTAAAATAAACCAAACGCGCGGTTTCTATATCTGTTAGCTGTCTTATCTTTCTAACAGCATAAGCGGCCGAGCTTAACCGCCCCGCCAGAGAGGTTATATGTGGTCCCCATTGCAGTTTCTCGTCTATAGTGATTCCTAGGAAAACCGTTTGATTAATAAATTCCAGTTTTTCTCCGTTCAATATGATATCACATTCGCTACTTCTAACATTAGGTAATTTAAATCTAATACATTTGGTTTTTTTTTCATTTAATACCAAATTATTTACCGTAAACCAATCTTGGACCTGAAGAATAGAGTTATTCACTTCGTCAAGATTTTGTGATCGTCGATCTATTTTAAAGATCAATGATGTGTCATCAGCAAATAACACCATCTTCGGTTGATTTTGAAGTAATTGGGGTAAATCATTAATGTAAACTAAAAAGAGGAATGGACCCAATATCGAACCTTGAGGAACGCCCATTGCCATTTCAGACCCTAATGAGTTAACGCCGTTTATTTGAACTTTAACCTTTCTATCTTTTAGGTATGATCTTAGTAAATCAAGAGCTGCATTCCTAATCCCATAGTGCTCTAGTTTCAGCAAAAGTGTCTCATGGTTCACGCAATCGAACGCTTTAGAGAGGTCGCAAAAGATTCCAATGGCATCTTGTGCTTCCTCCCAGGCGTTAAAAATGTTCTTTATTAGGGTAACACCGGCGTCAGTGGTACAACGCCCTTTAGTGAAACCGTACTGCTGTTCATGAAAGATGGATTTTTTATTAAAGTGACGTAACATTTGATTGAGCATCAACTTTTCAAACACCTTACTGAGAACTGGCAGAATTGACACAGGCCTATAATTATTGGGTTCTTTACTATCTCCGGATTTGAACAAAGGAACTACTTTACTGTGTTTCATGAGATCCGGAAAGACTCCTTGATCCACACTGGTGTTAAATATAAAAGCTAAATAGGGCGCAATGGTTTCGATTATAGATCTACAGACTTTTACAGACATGCCCCAGAGATCTTCTGTTAATTTAATTTTAAGATCTTTAAAAGTTTTTATAACAGCCTGGGGGTTTGTATGTTGGAACCTAAATTCCAAAGGGCATACTTTTACATTCTTTCTAAGTAAGGCAGCCGAGAGCGCGGGTGAGGAATTTAAAGTTTCAGTAGTTTTAAGGGAAATATTAGCAAAAAAGTTTTCAAATTCCTGAGCTATTTCTACCTCTGAAGTGATGGGCCCATGTGCAGTTTCTAAATTTAATTCAGTATTACGCTGTTTTTTCCTACCTGTTTCATTATTTATTATTTGCCAGGTAGTTTTTATTTTATCATCAGCTGATTTTATTTTATTGCTAATATAAAGAGCTTTAGCTATTTTGCACACACTTTTAAAAGTTTTAGAATATTTTGCAACATATTGATGAAAGCTTGCATTATTCTTATGTTGCTTTAGGCCATAAAGTTCAAAAAGATTTTCCCTGCTTTTACGAATACCTGGAGTCGCCCAATCACTAAATACGAACTTTGTGTAAATACTTTTAGTCTTTAGTGGAAAAGTGTCATTAAATTGTGTGTTTAATAGTGAAAAGAACTCGGCGTAGAACTCATTTGGGTCACAAATATTATTAAATCTCTGAACACATAATGCACTGGCCAAAGAATTATTTAATTTCTCTAAATTTTTACTTGTAATTGGCCTAAACCTTATTTGAGTTTTTTGTACAGGCATATAGGAGCAAAATGTTATTGTTTGACCACTATGATCAGATGGCAACTTATTTACAATTTGTTTGTGTAAGTAATCACAATTACAAAAAATATTATCTATACAAGTGGCAGAAGAAGCTGTCACTCGGGTTGGTTCAATAAAAACATTTGACAAATCAAATGACCTAAAAAGACTTAATAATCTGACAGTGTTCGAGTTATTTTCTAATAAGTTAATATTAAAATCACCACATATGATTATTGACTTACTATTAGTACTAAGTTTTTTTAACACATCTTCCAGTACAGAATCAAACAAAGATAGATTCTGGTAACTTGGAGGTCTGTATACGCATACTATAACATGCTTATCAAGCTCAACACAGGACAATTCAATGGTGTGTTCAACCGACAGTCCGATGATGTCTTTCCGTTCTTTCGATTTGATAGAATTTTTAATTAATATTAATGATCCGCCATGTATCATACGTTTTCGGCTAAAATGGCTAACTACACAATAATTTTCATAATTAATTGACATCACTTGATGATCTTTTAACCAATGTTCTGTTAAACAAATGACATCAAACTTGGTATTTTCTAAAAACAATTCTATTTCCAGTAATTTGGAAGAGCAACCTTGGATATTTTGATGAAATAATTTTAAAGTATGTTGCACTCCCTTTGTTTTTTTTTTATGAGTTAAATGGCCAGAAGATACCTTTTTATTATTCTCTAATAATAATAATTGGTTATTTGAATGGGTAACTTCTGTTGTCTTACAGTCTAGTTTAAAGAATTATCTGGAGTGACCTCCACAACTACAACTGAAGAGTCTAGAATGCCTGTATGAGTTCCAGCAGGAAGAGAATACCCTATCTGACTGGTAGTGGCCTCCAAGAATGTTGGTATTATAGGTGGATCCTCCTTCGTACAACATGATGACTCATAATTAATCTCTATGTTGTTAGTATAACTAGACAACACAGACTCGTCACTAATACTAAATTTCGTTATATTAGCTATAACCTCATTAATATTATATGCTATCAACATAGCAATCTTATGTCTACATTTCCCAGACAGAGATAAAGTTCTCTGAGTCAACTTAAAACCACTAACAAACTTATTAGTGTCAAAATACAGTAATTTGTCACTATGACAACATGTCAGCCTATGAATAGTATTATTCAAACTAAAAATATAATTATTATCATCATCTGATAAGGTGTCAGAATAAGGAAAAGCACACAATATCAGCTTTCCTACATTTAACTTTAATAAGGTGTTCACACCATCCACTATGTCCTTTCTGGTAATACTAGTACTATTTCCTAATAACAAAACCATTGTAGAATAATTATTTAGGTTTGTGTCTGTAATTCTTTTAATCATTTGTTTAAAACTTATGTTATGATAGCTCTGATTGGTAAAACTATGGCTAAGGTAATTGAGTAAAATTTTTCCAAAGCCAGAACCTAATTCATCACAAAAAAATATTGTTTTATTTTGCTGTGAGCTAACACAGGTCTCTCCTGGAAGAGCCAACACCGGAGGGTTCAAGTTAGGCTGAGGCTGAGTAGGTAGTGGCTGGTTGGCACAGCTACATGAGAGGTTATTAGTCAGAGACTCATACCTCTCAGCATTGCACTTCACCAAATCCAGTAGTTCCCCAGCCTCCAACAAGCGGTCACTTAGTTGACATTGTGAAGTTTCATATTTTTCAAAAATATCCTTCAGTAAGTGCTCCTTGTGTAATAAATCATTATAGAGCAGCTGGATGTCAGTGTCATATTTTTGCCTACATTTATCTAATTCAATAGTACATGTATTTAAAGTTTTTGATAGGACTACACGTTCCTTTCTTAGGGAAAGATTCAATTTTAAGAGATTTTGTTTTTTAATTGCTCTCTGTGACCGTTTAATTAATTTCTTGATTCTAATGTATTTTTTTAATTTATTGTGACTCATAACAATAGGACACAATGGTATGGTGTCATCACCAGTCAAATCAATCATTACAGCTGGCTCACACACTGAATTTGGCTTACTACCTACCAACTCATTAAATAGGTTACTGGTACTAGCAACATGTTTGCTGACCTTGATACACTCTGAGAGAGATAGCGCCTTTTGAGCTTCACACAGTTGGTGTTCAAGTTCTGTAATTCGATTCAGAGCCAGTTCGTGGGTGTCACTGCACTCTTGAAACGTTGAAACTAGATGTTGTAGTTCACTGTGCTGACCAGTTAAGTCCATGTGCTGTGTGTGTAACTGAGACAGTTCGTTCTTGAGGGATTTGTTCTTTAAATTAATGTTTTCCACTTCCACTTCACTGTCGTCCCTTTCCTGGAGCAGCTGTTTGCACATAGCTTTAGAACCCTCAAGCTCCTTCAAGGTAGCTCTTAGTTTTGCTTCCATATCCCTGATTGTAGCACTGCGGGTCATCATTTTCTTTGAAATGTCAATAACCTGGAATGTGTGAAGTTATGCAGCTAAATAACAGTGTAAGAAAAGATGTTCTAACATTTAGATTAGTGGCAGGTAGAAGAGAAAAATTAAGTTGAGAATAGGTAAAGAGTTGTTAACAAATAAGTAGATATTACAATTAGATGAAGTTAATAAGGAATTAGATGGGAATGTTAAACTAAAGTGAAGTTACAAAGAATAAGCTGCTTTTATTTAATGACTCATAGAAACTTGATTGACAATAACAAGTTTACACACATTAAAGGTTTAATAGTCTAACATATGAATAATATTAAATAGTAATAAATAAGGCCTAATGAGCCTATTTTTGTGTAGTAAAATTATGTAGTGTTTATTGTCTGAGCAAATCTTATCGTCGTCGATTTTACTTCCACAAGTTGTCAAGCAAAAATGTAGTAGCGTCTACAAAAATGTATACCTACCTTGTTCTAGGGAAACAGAGTGATGGTTTGGGTTTTCACTTCACAAAAATGAAAACCCAAACACGTAAAGGCAATAATTTTTTTTTAGTTACAAGTCATGCAACGTTACTGGCTATTGGTCACCAGCCAATCGCCGACATAAAACACACAATAAGCGCTAAATACCGTAAAGTTGCGAGTAAATCAACGCATGAATAGACACGCGATGGTACCGAAGCCATACAAGTCGTAATTCTCTGGAACTGTTACATCGTATACACCTTGTAGACTATTGGCTAACAATCATGCAGTCGTTAGAACATCAGTTTTAGACTGACCTCCGTGCTAATACTTTGTTCCAAATAATAGATGCATACATGACGGTATATATTTGGACGGTCGTGCGAATATTTGCGCGGCACCACGGGCAGTCCGACAGAACCCGGAACTCTTGACAACGAATCTAATATTACGGAATTGGTCCATTGCACAGCTTGAGGTCAGCCTGCAATAATTCTATATCAAACCAACGGTATTCCGGCTTAGCAGCACCTGGTTGGAATCGGAATTAAGCAGATTATACCAAAAAGCCTGGGAATACATTACAATGGTGGTAACGTGGAATGTGAAACATAACACTTATCTTTTATGGTGCCCTGGTAGACTTGTTAGAAACCACGTCCACCAACAAAGCCGTTTTAAAATAGTTACCTACTCGTCGCCGTTGCCTTCACACATCAAAGTGACCCACTTGCCACATACGATTTGTCATCCAGATAAGAAACCAGTAAACAAATAAACAAGTTTATAAAGATAGTAAACCTTCGATCAATAATTGATCGAAGATAGTAACAATGTTTTTTTACTTCACCCAATTATTTTTCCTGAAGTTTTTCTTTGTCGAAAACGAGAAAGTTTGGAAAACTGAAAGGAAAACTTGTGCCAAGGTAAACTTTCGCCTTTGACATTAAATGTTTGAAAAGTGCTTGTTCTGTGGCTGTCAGATTTTAGAAGTTTCTTGCAGAATAATTAATGATGTAGTTTGGAAAACAGAAATAATTAAGCTGAGTAGTGGAAGAGGTCGTTCAAAGGGCGTAGTCCTTGTTATGTACTCTTAAAAGGTGTTTTTGTTTTAAACGTTTGGAAGAATGGTAGGGACTTAAATAAAATAAAATAAAATTTAAGAAGGAAGACCTAATAAGGAAATATATATATTCATAACATTCATAACGTCCTACATATTCACCTTATTTACGAAAGTCTACAATCCTGACCTCTACACCCTGAAACCTCAGCAAATCTGAGCCATTACGAATCAACTATGTTGTTTCCATAAGCATTGCAGCTACTCATATTTACTTCCTTAAGAAGTAAGGACATGTGCACACGCAACCACAACCTACTATTACCAAAATCATCAACAAACTTCCATTCACGACCTTGCCCTACTGCTTAGTTGTCGCTTGCCTACGTGACGCCCTTCACTTGCTTTTCTATTCCTCTAGCTGTCCCTTTCTAGAATTCTCTCGCTTGTTGTTTTTTAGGTCAATCAGCTGCTGTGGGAGTCTCTCGAGTAGTCGAGTCGTTCTGCCGTTGATTGATACTACCGAGTTCTTTGAACTTCTACTTGCGCATGTTCTCCTGGTTACGTCATTCGTATTAATGTTATGGTGACTAATCAAAATACGCGAAGGCGTTATTTTAATACTTAGTTGTTTATTTTATTTAGGGTTATGATTTTGATTACCACCATTTAAATGCTATACATATTTCATTTTAGTAGTTAGTTTTTTTTATACTCCCAGTGCCAAGTCAATCTGAATGTCGATGTCAAGCTGTATGTTAAGAAGTTTATTCACATTGGTAGATGGAATTGTTTGCAGCAATAATGTCCCGGATACAAAATTAGACTTGAGTATTGCCTGAACTGTTGTCTATATTACCAATCTATGCAAATTAATTGCTAATGAGCGAGAATATTTTCACGTAAGCAACTTTGATAAATGACTTGTCACGGCTTGCTCCTGTGAAACACAAAAACACGTTACCTCAGTTATTTAAACTTTATATTGTGTAAAATTTCTTAAACAATGCCTTATGCAAAACATTGCGTGAGACTGGGAATTTGCCTCACTTGGCAGAAATACTATGAAACGTATGCTGGGCATTCTTATTGCCGTAACATAAGATCCAAAATGTAATACGATTAATAAATCGGATTCATCTGGTGTAACATTGTATCGTGTTTCCTACGAAATGGGCGGTTAAGCTAACTTGACATCCGTTCATAGAGTTGTAAGTTTGTAACACGTATTTATGCGTGTGGGAAATTGGAAAGTTGATGTCCGCACAAGTACGCACTTGTCGAAGAAACTTAACATATACATTAATCACTGGATACTTACGGATCTATTATCTTTAGAATTTCTATACTCCGCTGTCGAGTTCGAATCGATTATGAGTCTGTGCTAGTTAAGCATGCTGAGATAGCTGAGAGCGACCTACTTCTAAAATATACAAATATTTCGAAAAGCCTATTCTCTCTAAATACTTATGATAAAACAACCTCTGGGAGTCAACTTAAAAACACTCATCACTTCATAAGAAAAACAAATAGAACAATAGCGTTGCCTCAACGTGTCAACTCCACGCTCCTTGGACATTAGACTAAACACGCCAGCGTTAACTGACAGATGTCAATAAGGTTAATTATACATACCAACAAATATAACTATAAAAAATATCGATGGCCACCGTGACCGAAGCGTCTAGACCGGTCTTAAGAAGCTTATTGCCAAGCCAAAGAGTTTGATCACGATGACGTAGACAAGGATGTGAATCACGTTTTTCCCATTTACGCGAGGTTGAGGCTGTATTGTTTACGGAAGTCCTACGGAAATGACGAGCGAGACACCAAATGCAGTTGGCATCAAGTGGCCTTTGAGATGTGCACCTGCCTTACGTTAGTGTTACTCAGTACTGTAGGTACAAGCTCGACTGCTCGATACTCATTAGTATGCAACATATGCAAGCGATCGGAGTTATAGTTTCAAACGTTTTATTGTCTGATTGAAGATCAGCCGTGTGTGAATTTATGAGTTCACTATCCTAACAGACAATGTTAATACTGAGATTGGCAGCCAGTTTTTATTGCTGTTCTACTTCGTTGGACTTTAGACCCAAAGCCAGGTGAATAGTAGCGATTACTCTCGGTAGATACAGATCTGGAAGGCCAGTTGCCCCACTATATCAAACCACCCAATTTCAATATCGCTTTGACCTGTAAATAAAATAAGTTAATCAGAAATATCTTCTTAAGGTGGATCCGCAGAGTGATAATTCTGGAAATACATATTTGTTATAATCGCGAATCATATTTTGATCAAAATACAACCGGTCACTGATCTGCAAATTGCGAAAAACGTAAGAAAGTTTGAATTTCGCGGGCTACTACTGCGGATCCATCTTAAACTGTTTAATTATATTGGTTATCACCTCCCAAACATGCGCTGGATATCAAAGCACCGCAAGAGTACTGAGTGAGAACGTTGTTTTGAAAATAAAGACTATCGATTTCAATATCGCTTTGACCTGTAAATAAAACAACTTAATCAGAAATGTCTTCTTAAACTAAGTGTATATTTATATTGGTTATCAGATCACCTCCCAAACATGCACAGGAGTCAATCAAAGGTAACGTGTTACTGTAGTTGATGCAAGCGATAAGTAATCGTTTGTTACTGTGTTAGTCTGTGTACTTACTTCAATGCATTTTTTTTAAACGCTGGTCTAGCCTTTGTTAAGTTTTGTTTTTTTCCCTTTTTTTACTCGTAATTCCTTTCTACGTTTATAAACTGCATTTAAGGTAAACCACAGATACCGTCATATTAAAACCCATGCGAGGTCCTAACAAGGGTTTCCTTGCTTGCTGGCCTTTACCTAATGGCTACTAGATAGAAGGACTAGGGAACTCTTTTTCATCCATGAAAATTAAGCCAGAGCCTCTTGTGAGCCATTATACGACTACAAGGATTCAAGCAAACTGCCTTGAAGTACTCTTACTGCAGCTATATCAGAAACAAGTCAAGGCAATCCAAATATACAACATTATTTTTAGTTTACGCGAAACCTGAATATAGTTGGTTCAGAATAAGGAACTGAATCGATTTCAATATTTTTTACACCATGTTATATTTTGTCCCAAAAATATTTAAGTGTGATGGAAAATGTTATCATTATCACCATTAAATTACTTACAATATAATCGCCGTACGGTTAGGTACCTACTGCCAAATTATTATCAATGAGCGCAAGACAACCCTGGAGGCGCGGGGGCGCCGTTAGCATGTTTTTGTACAGACAACCCAGTAACATAACAACCTTATAACAATGTGATTTTTCATGATACAGTTTTGAAATTTTGTACATAGAATCTTTAAATAAAAATACTAGACGCGTGTTTCGGGTTTCGCATATACTAAAACTAATATTGTATATACCGACGGCGTCAAAGAACGTACTATTTAAAAAAGCCCTTTCTCTATACGAAATACTAAACCTCATAAGCGATTAAGTCACACATAAACCTATTATGTAAATAGAAAAGTGTAAACCTGTTAACTTACTCGTAGTTCAAAATCACAATAGTATTGTTTTCAGCGTTAATAGTAAACTCTACTACGAGTTTAATTTAGAACACTTAATGGATTCTGGTTCTATCGATTTTTGTGGCCTAATTCTCTCCTGAGTACGTCTAGACTACTTGGGCGTGTTGGATTTGCGATTGTCGTACTGATAATGGAATTGAGTTAGCTAAGTTGCATGGAGCTCGATAACTTCTCACAGTAGCAATTTTCCTGGTATAAAAAGTTATTTTTGGCCTAGTTATGCTGCTTACGTAACCAGCATAACTACACAAATACAAATAGGTAGGTAGGAGTAGGAGTGTGTCCTATTTGTATCAGGGTTCAAGGTTGCCGTTTTTATTTTAAATCTATGACACACTTCTATGGATAATACATATTTTAAAATTGCAACTTTGGATTCTTTGGAAGATTTAATCGTATCGATTGATACATATTACATACACAATCGGATAATTACAAAGTGCATAATTTGTATCATGATGATTATAAATACGTCAGATATAATTAACCTAGGATTATTTATTTGAACAAACTTCATTACTTATAATTCACGAGATAACCTCTTGTCATATTTTGCAAAAACAACATTATCCACTGAGTGGTTGTTGGAAATAAACCTCTTGATACAAGCATGTTTATATTCAAAGCTGAATCAAAATAACTTCGGCGTTTGTTAAAAGCGGTCCTGGCTGTACGCGTGAAATTTTGTGGAAAGCCAAGGACGGTTTGAAAAGGGGATGAGTTCATCATTTAGTATTGACGTGCTTCCGCGATTTAAGAGTCGAATAATCAAATTACTTTGAGTTTTTTATTATTATATTGATTTTTTTTTTAAAGTTTGTCACTATTGGCAAACTTTTTAAACGTAGAGTTCAACTAATGCATAAATAAAAATCGCGATGACATTTTAATCAGCCGATGCTTCGGAAAATTTTCTTTGCAAAGAAAACGAGGTCACTTAAAATAGTACGAGTAAATGTCGGCATTATCAAATGCAAAACGTCACAATATATTTCAGTGGCGCTCGACTGTGGGCGAAATATGTGGGCGGGGAATTGCACCACCGCCCACCACTCCTCCGGCCAGAACACGAGGAGTTTACAAGGAACTGAGTCTTTGCAATATACTGCATCCAATGCTTCTCCACTTTCATCTTGTCTCCATCTTACACTCTGAAAACCAGCATTCGAAGCTGAAGTTAGCGATTCTCGAATCATGTCCTAAGTATTTGTGTTAAAACCTATCTTGTACGATACTGAAAACACAGTTGTTCCATTATTGTTGGCGTGAGTCTGTTTTGTAGCTTTGTGCCAAGGTCCTGTTTTGTCCGGTGTTTTTATCACCACTAACGAACCTAAGCTGGGATTGGACCATTGTGACTAAAACTTGTTCAAACAGCTTTGCAACGATTTCGACCAAACTTCTTTAATTCATTATTTTGTGTCGCTGCTATATGTATATAGTTTTTTTAATCCATTTGGGTTGTCATTATGTTTAAGAGAAGCTATTTGATATTATTACTAAGCAGGAGTGTCTCTGAATATTTAATTATCAGATACAAATCATTATCTGTTTTGTAATATTCATTAACATGTTTGTTGTTACCTATTATTTAAATTAAGATTATTATTTCCTAATGTTGGTAAACTAAACCTAGCGAATGAGCTTAGAAACTGGTAACGTTGAGATCGTTTTATTGGCAGTTGTAAATCCGTGTGAGCGAAAAGCAATAAAAATATTTTCGTTATCGGTCTCATTGTACTATGTATGCAACGCCCATAACTAGTCTCCATAGCGACTGCGATTTTCACGTGTTCTCCTCCTTCCTCTCGACCTTCTGCAGCCCTGATAACGACTAACATAGCCATAATTTAACACAACGTATTTGACTGAGTTGGAACTAATTCGCCAACTAGTGATCGGTGAAAAAAAAAAATGTATACGGGTTGCTACCCTAAAAGTTTAAAATTTAATCTAGCTGTTATCCTATTGAAAATAAAGTTCATTGAAAGAAATACAAAAGCAGGTGTTTGGATGTGCAACCCTTTAGGATAAAGATCAACACAGACGGAGCATATGAAACCGAAAAAACCACAGGCTTATTATATCTTTGGTTTTTACCTCAATGATATAATTAACATTTCAGCAAGTGTTTTAAGGAAACGACATCCTGCAGTAAACAAATTATAATAAGGACAGAAGGATAACAATCAACAGGTATTTTGCATCTGTCCAGTAGCCAGTAGACACCAAGTCGCATGATGAAAGCCATGGTACGCTATAATCGACAATAAACCCCATAGCCGAGTCTGTCTACAATCGCAGGAAATGTCCGCCATTGATTTTTCTTCACGCTACTTCTTATCGTCGTTTCTAATTGTATTAACATTCTTTCGCTGTTGTATAACTTCACCTTGGCACTCTGCACCTGTTTGATAACACAGTTTTCTTTTCAAATTGATTAGTTCTTCAGTTTTGTTTATTAATTAATTATTCAAGTGTCACCTATCGTCGATATTTCAAGAGATTCTTACATTGGATGCATTTTTAAGAAAAGTTTAACCAAAATGCGAAAGTATGCTAAATAAGAAAGTGAAAAAAAAAAATCGTAAGATCATTGATTAAATTCTTCACTTGACTTTTATTGATATTATCTACAGTCGCTGTTAGCTACATTAACTTATACCTCTAAATGGACATGGGTGCTATAAAAATGTTACCAAGGTCTTTATTTTATCGTTTTGGAACTTTCTTGATCGTTTCTTTAAAAAAATTGCCATAGCTACAAAAATCATGCAGTATCCATTAACGTCCCTTAAAAGTCGTGCGTTTTCCATAAATTTCCATCATTTTAATTGCTCGGTTAAATCTTAAATTTTCCACTAGTTACAAGGTTTATGTTGATTTAGTTAGCAAGAAACTGCTTTAAAAAAAAGTCTTACGAGTATGTTTTATGACCGGAAATATATGTCTGAACGCGATGGTTGGGCTGCATGCATACGAAATGAAATGTTCGAAATGAAATGAAAACTTCTCTAAGAATTTGAAAGGATTCTTATTTATGAGCAAAGATGACCTACACCTTGATGGTTAGTTAGTAAATAATAAAAAGACTGTCCACATTATCGTGATCGCCTAGTACATTATTATTGTTAGCTACCAACTCTTGAGTAGTAGGACACTTGTTATGTGTACCTGCTGTTGAAACAGATTTTATTTCTGTTAAATGTAATTTTTCTATAATAAGATAACAACCATCGATAGGATCTTTTTATTTATGTTGCTTATTTTTCTCTAGTCGTACTCTGAAATCCTTATGTATGTTTATTTTGACTTCATCATGCTACATGCACTTCTCCGGTAGTAGTATCACGTCATCCACCTTCATAGACGTAATGTCATCCTTCTACATGTGAACAAGGAATCTCATATTTGAATCTAATGCATTTTTGTTTACTTTTTCCTCCATTCAAATTACATATTCAAATGTTAGTATATTCTGAACTGGATACATCATCATACAATCAGAAATTCATATCCATGTCACGATTGAGACTCGTGAAATTATTACTGACTGGATTTTCCATCGCCAACTACCTATTCTGATGATAAAAGAAATAACATTAATTGAAAATGGAAACTTTGTTTTTCAACTGTTTTTCGATTCAGCTTGTCATCGGAGACGAGTTTTGGTAACAATTCTAAGGATGTGTTTGATTACCTACATTGTTCAAGTCTTCAGTTTCATATTTGCTAAGAATTTCCTCTTTAAGTATAAACCGCAGACTGCAAATAACTTTGTGTTCATATGGACGTGCAACATATTTACAAGTTAATATTAGGTAGTCATTAATATGATAAAAACAACGCCTGCCTTGACGGGAGTAACGAAAAAACTGTTAATGGAAGCGACTCGTATCCCACGATATTTATAAAGTAACATCGGGGTATATAGTATAACGAGTTTGTGTGAAAACTTGATGCCTCATAATCGCCGACGCAAGTGTTGTTATCGAGGTTTTTGTTGCGAAGTCGGGCTGTACGCACGCGCCTGCTGACGTTGCACAATTCACGGCGGGCCTCTACTAGCGAACTAGAGACGCGGTTCAGACGCCGCCTGCTCTCCCCCCGCCCCCATGCACGTCGCGCGCCGGCACGCCGTGCTTCCCCCCGCAGCACCACACCCGTCAGCGCGCCTTAGTTGCCCCGCAGCTGCCGCGCGCGTCCGTCGCATACTCCATGCGACCCCGCTATCCTTCTACCGTAATATGGATATACAGCAAATCCGCGTTCTTATCAACATCCAGTTCGCTTATTTGTGGTTCTGCGAAGTCTTTGACAAATATAAATGGATTATATTGTAAAGTGCCACAAGAAACTATTAGTTTTATAAGGTCCGCATTGGAATTTCTAATATGGCAAACCGTAGCGCCGACGTGTTCGGCACATGGCTTTATAATAATATGGTGCTTGCGGAAATTACGTCAGGATTTACAACTGTCTGTGTGGCGGTAAAGCGAGAGTGTAAATATTGTGTTTGATATAGTTGGAAATGCTTCTTTTAATTACATTCAAGGATTGGTTGCGTCGCAGCATGGCGTAGGTACTCGTGGCGTCCACGTTACATTATGGCGGGTTTTCGCTTTCTGACAATGTTGTACGTATACTTGTATGTAAGAATCATTTATTTATACAATTTCCACCAAATAAATGCCAAGCAGAAAGGGGATATATGATGGATACGATGAATATGATACAGTTTAGGAAAAGTGTTTAGAGGGTGACATTATGTTTTCAAAACTGGAAGTGGTATTGTTGTAATGCGTGTCTAGAATTCTTCAAGCAAAGAGAACATTATTTATTGCTTTGTTCAGACTTCATAGTACGATTTCGCCCGAGGTCACTGGCTCAAGAAAACGTTGGTCGTTGGCTAAGCACCACTGAATGAATCGCACGAATCTATACAGCTAATATCAAGCTTCTTCTAGCCTTATTAAAATTTTATGGGACTGACTTCATATCTTCTCAAATGGCATTTGCTTTTTACAGTAACGCTCAAATATCTTCCCCAAAAACACTTGTGAATAACTTTCCATCGAATCCAAATTTGTGTTTTCGTTCTGTCTAAAATGGCGGGTGAATTCCGCAGTCATTCTGCAGAACTTGCACCTGTATGGGTCTTAAAACTGTGCATGTGTGCGCTGTGCGCACAGTCACAGAAGTGCAACGTGGCTGCAACATGCCATAGTACTACTACTACTAACTAATAGGGTACTGTAAGCGTAGTCAGAGACATTCACCGATTGCTGACTTCCTGGTACTTGAACTCGTTAAGATTGAAAAAACTGCTTCAATTATTTTCCAAATACCTTATTTTGATTGATCTCTAAGTTATAAATAGGTGCAAAAAAGTTTCAATATGACGTGTGAATAGATTTCGAAGTGAACAGTCTCACTTATTGTATAGTAGCTAAATAAACTTAGGTTCGTTTACCCGCAATAACGATGATATGCTAATTATTCATGACATGCGAAACATTCTAATTAACTTAATTAGAATAGATACGACTAGCGTGACACTTTGTGGACTGACATCTGAAACTTGTTATATGCCAGACCATTATCTCTTGTGCTTCTTTGAATAAACAAATTGTCAATCATAGATAGATATAATTGGGGTAGGTAGTTTCGAGGAATTCGCATCACTTATTGAGTTAAAATATATCCATGAAATTATATTCTGAAAGTATCAATGATGTTTTCGAAACAAGAAATAACGGAGGTCTTAATTTGAACTATCCAATTTTTTTTTTAATTATATTTCTGGGTTAGAATACCGGTGCAGACATCACCGCAATATAAAGGTTATGCAACGGGAGATTGCCACGTGGCACTACCCTTCGTTCTGCGCATGCCTGGGAGATAGATCCATGACATTGCAACTATATTATAGACATAGAGCAAGTAGCATTCTGGATGACCTGTGTCGTTTTATTATTTTTAATTACTTTTTATGAAGGAAATTTAGAATCAGGGTTTGGGTTTATTTCTAATATTAGTTTTCAGTTTGCGACATAGGCTGGTCATAAAAATATTATAATATCTTCTGGGTCATGTTAAGGCCTGTCACAATCTTAGAATCCTCTTTCTGCGTAGGATTTGTTGGTTATGATTACAATTAAAAATGTACGGAGCAGCCACGTGGATGAAGACTCCAGTGCGCAAGTCCACAACTTTGTCTCAGCTGTGTTCTGAGAAAATCGTTACCATCGTCCAACGCACCCACTTTCCGTCACGTGGTATGTCGACAAATCTCACCGTCTTTTCAAGAATTCTCTTTTCATTGCTCCCACATCTTTCGCTTCAATTAATAAATTCCTATTTATGTTATGGTGTCAAGCTTTACTCACTGTTATTGTTTTCTTTTATTTATCTCGTTTCTTTCCTACATATTATGTTACACTATTATTAATAGTCTATAGATTAGATTACAAAACGAATTATGTATACAAAATATTTGGGAATCTTAATCAGTTTTATCAATCCAAGCCCATGTGTGCTCCAATTAGCTTGAGATTATTAATATTGTAATCGCTGATATTGATAAAAAGTTTTATTTGTATATTGGACGATAGATACGACTTGACATCTTTTAATTGGGCAAAACGTACAAAAATAACGTTCTGAAAGTAAATTCGAACCTAAGTTTCTATAGGATAATATTGAAACTATGGTAAAGGGCCATTACTTGAAATATAAACTTTTATCGTTTATTCTAACCCCTTTTAGTTCAATATTCTGATCATTTGGTAGAAACTTCTGATAAGTGTACTTCTCTGAAGGTATTCTGAGGCTAAAGGCTAAATTAATATTTTTAATCACTTCGAGTATCGTCTGGAAGTTGGTCTCCGACTTCAATCGTAAAGTTCATCGTTTTATCGTCATGTTTTTAGGTCGTGGTCGCCACGAAAACATCGCGTGCTTCATTTCAGGGAATTTTATTACCATCTTTCTCTTTTGCTTAGACGCTTCTTCGATCGATGCCATCAAATAGTGTAACAGCATGATCCTTCTATATTCATGAGACTTATTAAACTGCAAAAGTATCAGTGCCAAGACGTGTACAGCCCGACCTGTATCGAGTTTCACGTGACTTATTTCCATTTCAGTATGTACTACATCGTGCATTTGCTTTTCGCTTCTGATCTTTGTGTCTGCCAAGTCGACTTTCTCTCCCGATGCATCCAAGCCTATAAATTCACCATAGATATAATCAGTTATAAACATAGTAAGCTGAGTGTATGTAGACCAACAACTTCTAGAAAATGAATTTGCAAGAACAAAATAAAACCCTGTGAAACATTCTGGCGTCGTACTACCTCTAGTGTGATTCTGGGGAATCCCCTATTAGTTACGTGCTCAGTATAATAACAATTGAATAGGCACATTAAATGTGTTGATTAAAAATTCACTCGGAAAATCCCCTACAAAGTACCGCCCTCTAGCTAAATTTCTGCAGAAGAAAGTTTGGCATCACAAAGGATTTAAAAATTATATACATTTGAATGTGGAGACAATGCACACCAGATAATGCAATCATACATAACACTTTGAGGCACTGTGTGTTCTCAGTCTATTTATATTTAGATTTTAAGTTTGTCTTGTTTTGAGAGTGCGACCTTGATCGGTCATGTCTAGACGACCTTGCCGTTAGTGGAGAATGTCAGCTCTACGTCCGCTTTAATTAATGCCACATGTTTTAACACGTTTAATGACATTTACAGAGAGTCAACTTTCACAGTCGCTAACTCAGTAAGAACTTATCTACAATCTTGTTGCATCACGGAAGCGTTTGCATCTAACGCGGAAGCCCCTCGTCTCTTTAAGTCAATATACCTCTGTATAGGTACAATGAATTAAATATTGAGCCGCTTCCAAGATTGATATACTTAATTAGTTTCGTTTATTTTGGCCCTCTCCATCATTATCATCATCAAATTTATTATCTCGATTAAAACTCCTTAGTCTAAGATTGAAAACCTTGTGATATCATTTGCCATTCACAAATATTTGGATTCGTGCTTTCCTCATTCGTACTTGAATTTATGACTTTATTTGCAAATTGAAATACCGCCATAACATCATTTGGCTCATTGTCTGACTGAAGATTTAAACTTCCGTTGAATGCATTGTGCAAATTGCAGCGTAAAGCCGACGGCAGGGATCTTTTATATTTTTTCTCGTTTTATTTATAGCCCTTTGTTGTGCTCTTACTAGTGTTTGGTTTGTGTACATAGTAATTGCGTTTACAGCGATTCATCGACGTGCACAGGTGAAGGTCATGGTCGAGCTCGGCGCCTGGACGCGGCGATCAGTCGCTCACATGACTTGTTGTTTGTATGTGCCGCGTTCACAACGCGGACGGCGTGTTCGAACGCGATTGGTCGGCTTTCACGAACCTCATTACATAAATGCTAGTATCTCCGCTCCTGGTGCGAGTGACAAGCTATATCTGTATGCACTTGGTCGTAGTATCTTAATTTAGTCATGCTTTTGTAACTGACTATTACATAAAAACGTATTTACTATGTTTACGTAAAATTCAAAGCGTTTTGCTTTTTACTAACCTTAGAACCAATAACAATAACATGGATTTAATTTCATTCAGTATTTCCGTTCCATTCCTAGAAACCATGCAGTGCTTGTTCATTGATAAGTCTTCCGCTATAATAGGACAAGCCTATTGTCTATTAATACATTTATTTAGAAAAATAGATGGACGTAATGTTATTTATAGAATTTAACATATTCGATGACCTAGAAGGTATTTTCATGAGACCTGATAAGACTTGTGTTTCTTATCCAGGTGTTTTTTCAGCTGTCGCCGCATTGGAATCTGACAAGTGTACGACAAGGTCGTTTTTATTGGCCGCCTGGGAAAGACCTTGCTCTTATTACTTAAGGCATGTTGTGGGATCTACATTTGGGTTAATCACAATGGACATAATTATGTTTGTACCGGGCCCGACTTTTTCAACGATGATTAATCATTGTTTGGTATCTCGATGTTTGGGATGTATTGTGTCATTGAACATTATAATTTACTCATAGTTGTAATCATCTGTGTTTATCTTTTTAATATAGGTTCATTCATTATAATTATATTCTATCTTCGTATGGCACGACTTGACGTTTCTTATTTTGTGTGTAATTAGAATATAAATGGATACTTAACTTATTGAAGTCATGCACGTTCTCTGGACCTCTTGAAAGTTCAGGGCGGTTAAGTTTAATTGAAGCAATATGAGTGGAAAGCGTTGCTGCAGTCACGTCTTTCCTTGTTCTCTAAACATTTGGATCGGGTTCACGTTTTAAACTTTCCTAACGGCCCGAATAGGTTATCTGTCAACAAGAGCTCTCTTCACAGTTTACTTTAGCATCAGTTTTCACAGTTCGTGCAATACTGTTTGGAAACTGCTTCAATAATTGCAAAGCGTTAACCTAGAGGTTCCAACTCTAACAATCTACTCCAACCTACTTTTGTATTCGTGTCTACGTTTTCAGGAGATCTAATCTGCTTAAAAGCCTTGACATTTATTTTAATGTCACTTGGATACTTCCGTTCATTTAATCTTTAATAATATGTTTATGAGATACTGATCTGTCTATACGACAATGCTTATTATATTCAATTAATGTCATAAAACACTGAGAAAATCTCGATTGTCACTTCCTCATATATTTTATGTAGCTGTTACTGGTTATGCTGCAATAAACCATAAATAACTATTTTACGGTTCGCTTGTGTTGTATCGAGACTAGATTTCCAGCCGTAAGCACTTGGGGAAAGGTGAATAATATAGCCTCATTGAATAAGGTCCGTGCTTTGTCCTTAGACAGATTAAGGTGAAAATTGACTTGATTTATTCTACTTGTATCGTATCCGTTAATGGTAGTTTATTTAAGTGTAGTTCTAATCTAACCGACCACTTTCTGCTGTTGATATTGAGCGCAAAATGGATATAATTTACACCTTGCCGGTAACGTACAGGTTTGAATTTAACTGCAAAGGTAACTATAAAAGGGTTAGCTTAACTGCTGTCTTGTTAGGGAGATACAAGAAGATTGGAATTATGTCTTGTACGATAATGTTAACTTTAATTCGTTGTAGGTCTTACAGCTGCTGCTGAACAAATATTTTTTTGGAACGATTTACTCTTTGTTTAAAATAAACAGTGGTACGTTTGTTGTACAATGTGTCGGGAATGTAGGTATTATCTCTGCTCCCGACTATTCCCGACTGAGGTATATTATATATTATAGAAGTAGATATTATATTTGATTAGAGTTCAGACAGCAAGATATTTCTGATCTTGCCTTAGGCATGGACATCGTGCATTAAACATTGAAGAAATAAATAAATCTTCGTCGTCTTTTATGACACGCACAGGAGGAGATGTAAAAGCCCTAACTGGAAACCACATCGCTGTCTGCGAATAATTGCAAATAATGAGTAGCTTTTACTTGAGAGAACCCCACTGCGAGAGAAATGACACGACGATTATGGATGCTATGGTGATAATTCACCATCAATTGGGCCATACGTCTAGACTATTCACCGAGGAAAATTAATTGTCTAGATAATGCATTTAAATACAGTGTACCGGAACGATCTCATGTTTCATTCCATTTATGTCCATTGTTAACACTTGACACTTCTATTTCCTCTTGCCAAAGCAATAGAATAACTTTATCTTTAATAGCTTTTGATATAATGACTATTTATCAGACTAAAACCGCTATGAAGCTGACATCAGTTTAATAAAACGACGGTAATTCAAGGAATGGGTAATTGTAATATTATTGGTTCTCTAGCAATTATTGAAGTCATAATTTCTCTTCGAATTTAAACGTAATTACTGAGTAATAGTATTTCTTTCGATTTAGATAAATTTAATTAACGTAATAATATATTGTGCTATAATTGCGAAATAGAGGTTCTTGTCCTTCGTAATACGTACTAACAAGTCCATTTATCGCGGTAAACAACTATCAAGGATGTTTATCATTTTTCTAACGACCGGCTCGACTCGATTTAGCCAATAATAACCGTTTGTTTGTCTTGTACTGCCACGCTTGATTGGACAGAGTTGACACTTGATTGAAATTTAACACTTAAGCACGCGATACTTGGAATTGAAACGTTGCGCAAAATCTTCGCTGCAAGTACCCAGAAATATTGCATAAAGCAAGTCTACACACAATTTGAAGAGAATCTAAATATACAATTTGCAAGTCATTTTGAAGGAGCTTGTGTAAATTTAAAGATACAAAGAGTACCGATTGTTTGTCATTACAGTTCGTGAGTTGTGCATTGTGATGAACGATTGACACGGTCCGTGTGTAATGAAAGGTCCAATCAATTTGATCATCCATCAGCGGATTGTCTGAATGTGCGAGAAGGTCGTTAACGAGCCATATAAACAGCGTCCGATGTCGAACTCGCTTGTGTTTATTCATCATTTATTTCTGTATATCGTACCTGTAAAACGCGACTTGATCAAAAGTTTGAGTCTGTTCACATGGTTTTCTATTTAGTCTGGTCGCCATTTCCATATCCTCGACGCGGTTTGGCGGAAGTAGACCTTGGCCCACTAATGACGAATAATTATGACTTGGATCTTTCTTAAAATAAATATTTACATTTATCATTCCATATCGTAAATACTTGTGATACTACTTCTTACTTATCTTTTGATTAGCAACTTCAAGGATTGATTCACATTTTGGTTTAAGTTTTCTTTAAAGTCTTGAATGATAGTTCCTAGTTCTTGTGTTTCCAGTTTTCCACCTTTCGTTCCTCAGACATCTAATATTGTATTATATCGTTATTATTACTTATAATATTTTTCTTTAATATTCTATTCTTCTAATATTGTTATTATTACCTACGTTTTCCTGGTTGCAAAAAATAAACATGTTACGCAATACGCGAGTACAAAACTACATGTCAATTCGAACGTAGTGGATCGTGTTACTTCCAACCGTAAAACAGACCGCAACAAAAATATCTTTACATACATCCAAGTAAGCTTTCCGACTTAAAATACCGTGTTTTCTAAGGCGTAAGAGTGGATTTCGTGCGAAAATTTTATTTGTTTGTTGTAAAAACATGTTTGTCGTAAGTAACATAAGAATGCTGGCGAGCGGCGACAACTACGCTAGTTTGCGGTTCAGGAATGTGATACGCGACCACTTTGCTGGCGTCTTTCTATTGATTTCATTATAATACTCTTTGTAAATCTCTGTATTTCCTTCTTAAATCGTTGGTTTCTGAAATTCTATGGTACCCTTTCTAAAGATCCCCCTCACATCACATAAGGTTCACTTGCGCAAGAATGTTTGGCTGCGTTTACAAATTATTATTTTTTAATGACTACATACGGAAAGTGTCGATAAATGTTTTTACTGACCTCACTTTAGTGTTTTGTAATCACTGACAGCGCAAGCTTACTTCTTCAGTAGAATTATTCACGCAATTTGATGTTGTAATTCGCGCAAGAAATTCGTATTGTTCAGTAAAAAAACCAATCTTCGAATAATTGCTGTTAAGTCTTTCAAAAGGCCTTGCTGAAGTTGGTACTTAGGTTCTTTTAATTGAATTCACGGAGATCTATTATCTTAGATTCGTGTCGTTCAGCGTGATTTACATTATCATTGATACTTTTTTTAACAGAACATATTTTTTGCTTTTTAAACAATTGCTATTGTTGCGCTATTGTTATCGTCTACGTCAATACTTTTAATGCATGTACCAGGACAGTAAAGTTTTACAGATGTGTCAATCACTCTGTAGGCGCCGGTGACCGCATTCTTTACGTCGCAGCGTATTGAAAGTGGAGCAAGCATCCGTTCAACGTTAAAAGATTTGCAATACCATAGTTCTCGATATCTTCACGAATCCTAGTACTTACATATATTTTAAAAGGTGCTATATTATGTATGCAAAAGGAAATATTGAGCCGTTTTCGATTTAAATGATAATCTTCTTCGTTGACATTCATCAGATTTACTACACAACAATGGAAGTGAAGAAAAAAGTTACCATTACCTTTATTGAATGGAAATCAAATGTCCCAGTGTTAAAACTGTCATGTATAATGTATTTAGATATGTATCGAAACCTAGTTACAATGAAAGTTCTAATTGTATGATAATTGATAATAGTTTTTTTTTTTAGTCAACAAACGTCTTTCTATTGATGTTTTCTCTTATACATATGTATTTTTTAACATAGGGGACACCCAAACGCCTCAAATGATTTACTTACATCTATAAGCTACACTTCCATTATATTTTTACGGGTCCAAAAACTTTACCTTTCTTTTTTTGAAGATATAAATGAAAGGTTTTCTAATTTGTGAGTTTGATGCTGATTATAAAATCAGCATCAAACTCACAAATTAGAAATTGTTTACTGTCTAGTTCTTCTTAGATGGTAGTCAAATTCTTCTACATAGGTCTAGTCGGTGTGGTGAAACTTTTGGTATTTTAGTATTGTGTAATACATTCTTATTTATGTGCTGGTTGGGAATGTTATCACTAAACACATTATCATACTAATGACAAACAGCTAAACCAATATTTGGATTTGGAACAGCTTAGCTATTAGTTTGTGGAAATTGCCCATTCTAGAATTGACACAAGTAGTTCTTTAAATGGATGATCCCATATCCGTCGGGGTCAATGAACCAATTCGACTTTGAATTATATCAATAACGCATGCGTTATTTACTCGCGATAACAAATACACAATGAACAAAAGATACTTGGAACAATAAGAAAAGCAAGTGTTTTGGTTTGAGATAATCAAGCAACTCGAATTCTGTCTGTCAGCTTTTTTAAATTGTCATAGCTTTGATGGATAATAGTACTATTGATCGAAGGTCTATACGGTTAGTTTTACGACGTTACGAGTGGTCAAGGGGTGATGAAGTTGTATATTTCTTAGAAACGAAGACTACATGCAGTGTCTACCTGTTTTTTTGCACGATCTTTAATACTTGGATAATTTGATATTCCTTTCGTGTTTTCCTGATTTTACAATAGATATCGTTTCGAATATTAAAATAATTTATAGAAGAATCTACATTGATGACAAGAACGGTATGTGGTGAACTTTCACTAAGTACGACCATCCATTGTACTCGACCATGCATCGATAAATATGGATATCAGACTCCTTAACCTAACTGAAAATCCTTCACTTGAGGTTTTAATTATGTTCATTTACCAAGAAATAATAACAATCTCGCATTACAACGCAGACAGTTTTCTATAAACAAGCGCCACATTATTATGAATGACGTCAATTGAACCTTCATACCCGCACGATCGGACGCATGACCTAAAATATGTGCCTATCATACAGTTATTAATTACTATGTTTCTGACACTACAGTAAACAAGGCTGGATTCGAATTTTACTTGGCGATCTCCTGAACTGTTGTGTGCTGGTACAATATTTTTGGATATCAGGTGCCACTACTTCTTTGGCATTCTTGCTCATCTCCAGTATTAGCAATAAGCGTATCATATGCAATCTTTCAGCTCAACTTTTGCTATGGATCAACTCTGAAATATCGAAACGAATCGCAATCGCAGAGTTTGGTCCCATAGTTGAAGTTGCTCATAGTCATGAGTACTTTCGCCTCTTAAATTCAATACTTGAATTCTGGAAGTTACTCGTATATTATTAGGTCAAAATCAAAACATGCTCTTTGTCTTCCAAGAACACTTATCTTAGGGAATACCTAAAGACGAAACGAAATGTTAAGTCACTCCGGAATTTCCCATTACTATAATAGGTTTCTTATCAACATGACAACTGGTCATAATGACACCATTATAATAGTAGATTACCTAACTTGTCAAAATCAACAATTATGAAATCAATGATCGACCATTCTGACACTATTGTAATAGCAGACTTGAGGCCCTGACTTGGTGATAAATAATTAATATCTACATGTTTTCCATTTCCTCAATCAATCCGCCTAGCCTTTTCCCGACTATGTTGGGGTCGGCTTCCAGTCTTACCGGATGCAGCTGAATACCAGTATTTTACACGGAGTGACTCCACAACCCAGTTTTTGGGAAACACGATACCCCTTGTTAAGACTGTTTGTCAGAGTTTTAGGCTTCTGACTACCCGTAACTACTGTCAAAGATCTACGAATGCCAGCCAGGACCAAACAGCATAACGTGCTAATAAAAATGCCTGTTGTCCAATTTTGGGTGTCAGTAAAATTCCGCAGTTCTGCGATATCATTGACCTTTCCAATAACACTGTAATTGCATTATGTAAAATGTGCTTCATACGTATTTAAATTACTGAACATTTATCAAAAGCGCATTTTGTTACTATGCCGTTTTATCTGCTAGTAATTATTATCCTCTGTAACGTAATTATCGTTGAGCGCCATATTACATCGAATTTCTTCAGTAATAACACGTATTAAGTTACCAGTGCAAATATTAAATGTTTTTCCGAATATTCTCGTGTTACAATCGTATTATGTGTTGATATGGGTCAGTTTGGTTAATAAAACAATGTGTACCAGTAGCAAAGGGTTCGTCTAGCTCTTGCTATCTACCGAAGTGTTAGTAGCACGGTGGTGTATCATACAATTATGCTCATAGATATTTTTTGACACTTTTCAAAGATAAGCAGTGTTCACGCCCCTGCATTCGCTGGTGGCCTTTAAACAGCTGTATCGTCACCGATAAGCGACCGAAAAGGCCTTGTTTTCAGTTGCGATAACAACCTTATTAGTAGTGTCAAAAACGATGACGACATAAAAATAACCAAATAACACAATTTTTACCAGATAAGTGTGCGGTTGAACGGTGCAAATGTGAATTTATATTTATACAAGTGTAGTGAATGTATTAACTTATTTATTATTTAACATATCCAGATATATGAGGACCCAAAACATGGAACGTTACAAATCCGATGCGTTACGATGGCGTGCTTCCTACAACAGTGATTTAAATTTAAACTAGTGCATAGTGGTCGTAAAGTCTGATCTGTTAGACTGCGTTAAATTATTTATTAGTTAGTGTTTATATCGTGTGGATTATGCTGATCAATACGTTTTTGGACACGGAGGATTTCGTGCACTTGTATTATCCGGAGGATGAGCCTGCGGCGGTGCAGGGCTGTGGTGCCGGCGCGCGCATGGCCTCCAAGTACCCGCCGAGACCGCCCTCGCCAGAATACTCACAGGTTTGTGCAGAATACATCTCCTCCTTTTTCTGGAAGCCTGGTAAATTTATGGTTAAGTGCCAAAACTGTCTGGCACATGTTTGGTGAGAAGTTTAATCATTTTCCTAAAGATTAAGGAAAGATTGAGGTTTTTGAGTTAAAAAGTTACCATTCAGTTTAGAGGGACGCCGAAGTAAAAATTGTTTATTTCCAAAAATTTAAGATATTACCAAAATTTATTACCTACCTCAAAAAATTCAGTACTTTTTTCTAATTCTTTACTTTTCTTAATTTAACGCCATCTATCGTCAAGGAGTAGAACCCAAGAGACACAATCAATGTTTTATTTTACATACTTAAATAAAACTTTAATAGGTATTATCCATTATAGTTTTATTTCTGAAAATCACTACTTCAAAATAGATTTTAAAATTACGTACGACAATTTTTGATATTTGTCCGAATACCAAATATTGAATCACTATTCGGCCGAATACCTAAAAACAGAAGCAAAAAATTACAAACACATGGTATATTAATCATGTAAGTACCATTTATGAATGCTGAACATACATTGCTATTTCGAGAAAGCGTAATTTTCCGCTTTATGTATCTAAAAGATCAATGGAAAGTAACATACGTAAATCATTTTTCTAATAGATAAAAAACAGGAAAGTAAACAAAATAAAACTAACTACTTTATTATGTAGTTTAGTCATGACTAAATAAACGCTAACAAAATCAACTACTTCATTACTTTACTTATTATTTGAAAACCAAAGAAATATAGATTTTGAACATACCCTCAATTTAAATAAAAGCGTGGGGGTCGAGATCGGATATTCGGATGCATATTCACCTAAAGTTTGAGAGTTGACTAGTATGGAGTGCGCTTCGGTACGGGAAAAGTGTCCCGTTTCCAGGACTGAAAAGTTTTTAAGAAGTACTCTTTTGTGCTCTGTATCCCTGAATAAATATATTTCATTTTAGAATAAAAGGTTTTGAAGAAATATTGATAGTGTTTTTTAAACGTGTTATATTTTCCACAAAATTCTTGGCGTTCTAAATAGATAATAAATATTTGTTATACTTAGGAATACAAAATTGTATACCTACACTCTGTTATTAATGATACCCCGCGATCCCGGAATAAAAACATATTGTAAGAAGCCGTTTCCATACTTTGTATCCTTTGCTGGGAAGAAAACGTACTTTAGGTAAATATGCATCCGAATATCCGATCTCTACTGATTACATAACATAACTATAAATTATATTCTCAGCTAGGTAATCGATACTTGTTGTGAAAACGTATTATTGACCCGAGAGTGACGCAAGAATACAGAAAATAATACACAAAATAAAATATCTCTTGAATATCGCCTTGCAATAACTTGATACTTCCTTAGTGGGCGCCACGGCATAAAGTTTAGAAAAAAAACTGCGCTACATTAGTACTTTGTGATGTAACGCGCAGGTAGTTAAATATTGACCAAGCGAGGAAAAGTAACGGTATACGACGAGTCCTTCACCTTGAGACTAATAATATTGTGTATACGTCGACGCCCTTCCCCCCCATCCCCCCGTCTCGTCCGTTCATTCAGTGGGGGAGGAAGGACGAGAGTACTATCAACCTATGATTACTTGCAGGGCTTCACGCTGACTAATTGGAACTTTTCCGAAGTAATTCACTTCTGTAGTTCGATTCGGGAAGCTTTTGAATCCTATTTATGACTTTCATGTAAGTACTTTATTAAGAATGGAGTGAGTGAGTAGGAATTTTAGAAGCGTTGAATGTGGATCTTTATGAATTTTTGTTTGTTTTGTCTTGTGAAGCTATAAGCCGGTTTAGTTTGATAATCATTTTGATTTTGTGTGAGGGTCATAAAATGACGAAAACAACTTGGTATGATTGCACTTCCACGGAAAACAATCACAATATGTTTACAATCAACAATATGTTGTGTCATCCACTTAAATACATGTTTGGACAATAATTACTACTGGCAACGTGTCCTCCCTTTATAAGACGCAGTCAAAATCGTTATTTATCAATTGAAGCTAATGATAGGGTTTTATGAGCAGTAATGGTCGGTACAAAGTCAGATGCACCGTAATGAGCCACGCTCGTGACTCATTACAGAAATATGTTCCCTCGCTACTGTCATTGTTGAACACATGTTGTTGTTGTGTGTGATCCTAATTTGGACTCTGTTAATTAGTTTGTCACCGTCTGTCTTAAAGATATCGTAAAACTCAATGCTGTAAAGTAAAGACAAATACACGTATTGTTCCAAAAATATTTGATACAGTGAGTGATAAAATGTTGATTATAATAATTATGTATTACGAAACGTGTGGTTAGTAGTTAATTTTAGATCTACATATTAACTTTCAATGTTATTATTGAACATCTTGCCAAGACAATTTGGCATTACGTCACTGACGTCACAAATGCATTCAACCAGGATCACATGAGCACAAACAGATAATACTGCCCATAGTTGCACACACCGGAAGTTTTTTAATCCATTGTTGTTTGCAATGAAGAGTGACACACAAAAGTCTGCAGATCACTCCTCCGCCTGCGGCTACATAAATAAAGCTACTACACATCTTCTATCTCCTTCACGTGTTTGTATTTTGTACCACGAGTTCATAACATACCTACAAAATGTCAGTACTAAACTAAACCTTGAATGGGCCTTTCAATGCAACACACGGCCTCGAGCTGGGTTGAATGACATGAATGATTGAGTGTTGGTAATGAACGCTCCTTTCGTTCATTCACTATCAGTATCACTATCACAACCTATTTCAACTCGTATACCTCCAACTTGTGAAGTTGCGAACACGTTTACAACAAAGGGATAGCCATGATACTCAATTTAGTGTTCTGAATTATTTAGGATTCCGTCTCTTTACGAGTCTTTGTGTTGCGCCTTTGTTTCACACACTGCTCGGACTACTATAAGTAATGATAATAATAAAATTGTCTCTTTGCAAGGCATATCTTATGAATATGCAGCTATATTCCTCAAAGTATAGCTACCATTAGTGTGATAATTATTATAGTTCTGCAACACGCGGACGTTAGCTGATGATGTTCACATGCTAACCTCAAACGACCTTATTCTATCTCCTACGCGCACTACTGTTGCATTAGTCACGCTTTACGTTATGCAAGCGAAGGCTTGCCCCTTCCGCAGATGCTGTTGCCTAATGCTACGCTTTGATAGCGTCGGGGAGCTGGCTATAGCAGAACTAACGTACCTATAGCCAGACAATCATCTTTGTAAATCAATACCGGTGCTGCTTGTATAAACGGAAGATGTCAGAAACCTGTCAAATAAACATGTTAATTCTCTATTTCAACACGTTCATTATGATCCATATCGCCCCATAGATGAAGCTCTGCACAAGGCACAAGTCAAGTCATGCTGTATCTGCCTACGTTTCAGGGTTAGGACTACTCAGGAGTCAGGAAACCTGTCAAAATTAAAATAATCTCAATATGTACTCGTATGTGCCATTGTTTATTAGGTACGTTTTGAGAATATTTTGTATTTCTCAATGACGTCTTTTCATTTCAATGCTTTGTTTAAAATTCTGTAAATAACTTACTCATTGGAATAAACGTTATATTAGACAAGTAAAAAAAAAAAAACAGGTTTTACACGTGAACACATAAAAATAAGTTCTTAACTATATGATGTAAATAAATAATTATGTACAAATTACTATTTGTAATCAATTCGTCTTGGCCAATTTATGTGGAACTAGAATGTTATCAATAAACTCATATTGTTTCAAAGATTTATTATTTCCTGCCGTACTCATTTCTGAATTGTACTGCCTGCCTGCCCCGCCATTTCATTCATAATTTCACACCAACGAATCGATATGCTGTCCTGGGGGCCGATCGCGCTATTTCTCAACGTAATTACCGTTCGAACGGAACGTTTTTGGTTTTAGTTTAGTTTTGGTTTAGCTGGTGTAAGAAACGGTATCGCGCTTTTTTTTTGAGAATATTGTTCGATCGATCGTTCCTCCAACGTAACTTCCAAAGTAAAGCTAAATCGTTTCTGTTGAAATGATTAGCGCGATACGAAATGTGTCTAACGTAACGTTTTGGTTGTGGTTTAGTTTTGGTATTAACGTTCAAAATTAGCGCGATCGGCCCCCAGGTATTTTAAAGCTCATACTCACATTGTTGGAAATTCTCACAAAGAAAGAAAAGACGCGGCTGACTTTACAAGCGCAAAAAACAATGAAAATATTTTGTCAGCCAAATCTTAAACGAAAAAATAAATAAAAACTGTATCTTTAAACCCTGGGTTTGTAGCACTTCGTGTTCACCAAAAAATGCGGTTAGAGCGTATGCTAAAAACAGAAATAGAAGCTGACTTTACAAGCGCAAACAACAATGAAAATATTGTGTCAGCTAAATCTTTAAAGAAAAAGCTGAATCGTAATCCCTGGGGCCCAAGACTGCTATTTTTATAAATTCAGTCATTCCAACACGATCCCATTGTCATGCCATTGTCATTTTGCTAAAAGTTCGTAATCTGGTAAATTCATAATGGTCGATCATTTTCTTTGCAATTTCTTTCAATGTAGTGTCAGTTGCCGACCATTGGAAAGTCATAATGACGCCATTATAATAGTAGATTACGAAACTTGTCAAAATCAACAATTATGAAATCAATGATCGACCATTCTGACATTATTGTAATAGCAGACTTGAGGCCCTGGGGCCCAAGTCTGCTATTTTTATAAATTCAGTCATTCCAACATGATGCCATTGTCATTTTGCAAAAAGTTCGTGATCTGGTAAATTCATAATGGTCGATCATTTTCTTTGCAATTTCTTTCAATGTAGTGTCAGTTGCCGACCATTGGAAAGTCATAATGACGCCATTATAATAGTAGATTACGAAACTTGTCAAAATCAACAATTATGAAATCAATGATCGACCATTCTGACACTATTGTAATAGCAGACTTGAGGCCCTGGGGCCCAAGTCTGCTATTTTTATAAATTCAGTCATTCCAACACGATCCCATTGTCATGCCATTGTCATTTTGCTAAAAGTTCGTAATCTGGTAAATTCATAATGGTCGATCATTGGTCGGTCAATGTTCTCGTAATATAATTGTGTTATTAAAATGGCATTGTCGTTTTGCCATTATTATAAAACCCATTAGTAGAAATGTCATTAATTTGTCATTATGTACGAGATTACCAATATATGCAATTTCTTTCAATGAAGTGTCAGTGGCCGACCATTGGAAAGTCATAATGACGCCATTATAATAGTAGATTACCAAACTTGTCAAAATCAACAATTATGAAATCAATGATCGACCATTCTGACACTATTGTAATAGCAGACTTGAGGCCCTGGCTGTGTGTTGTGTAGCACTTCATGTACTCCAAAAAATGCGGTTAGAGCGTATGCTGAAAAAATAGAAGTGCCAAAAACATAAATTTACCTGATGATAAACAGTAAACACCTAAAAATCTTTTTAACATAAAAGTAAAACAAATCGACCTCGGTACTACGTTGTTAGATTTTGATACAAAAGAGATTACTTCAAAGACACAAAGAAAAACATATATGCAAGATCCTGTTTTGTTTTAATTAACTTTAGAAGTGGTCTGTGTGAAACGTTCTAGAATATATTTTGGTGCTCCTCAGACTCGGCAAGTTTTTTTTGTAAATGTTTAACATACATCGACACACGAGGTGAACGACCCACGCTTCAAATTCAACTATTAAGTACTAACCCTACCATATGTGTGGGGATCCTTGTTCAATGGAGGTTTATAATAACCAGTCGGGCTTTCCCAGTTGGTTGGTTAGTCATTCGGTAGAAGTCAGCTCTAGCTGCCCCCACCCGCGCGGCTTTGATGACTGTTTTAATGATTACGATCATGCTTTAGAACAGAGTTTGTTTATGTTTTGAACAGTAAGCTTTGTTTATTTACACTACGGTTTATAAAAAGTATCCGTACTCTCTTTTTAATATATCTCTGTTTTATCTACGTAAAAGGCAATAATAAAATCGTCTAACATTACGTTTTGTTCAACAAAAAATACTGCTCCGATTTCGATCTAGTTTTTTTGTCATACGGTCGACAACACACTTGATTATCTCATCTCGCAAGAATGTACGCAATTTTTTTTGTGTAACGTCAGGCAAGTCCGGAATGGCGTAGTTCGTCACGTTTGGTTACTGCTAACAAAAAGCTTTTTAGTTTTTTGGATGTCTGTCTCCGTTGTTGCGCAAGTCTGTGTTCATTGAACTGCAGTGGGTGAATGTGCTAAAAAGATCGTGGGCGCACACCCACGACCACCTAATATTTTAATGTCGCCATTCCTCATTAGGCAATGTTTCATTACTCATTGTATTTTATACTTCAACCCTTATAAATTCATGTTCTACATGAGCTATAAAACATTCTATAAAAAAAAGTAAGTCATCCAGGTACAAAACTTGAGGATGCGAGTTTAAATGATAGCCCATTGGCTTTAATAGGCAATCGCTCGAAATGAATCATAGTCATAGGCCATTTAAGTGTATGTTCTATGCTGAGCTTATGTGAACCGCCGCGGGAGATTACGTCATTACTATGGAATGCTGCACCAATTACATATGATGGAAAGTGGAGGTTAGATCTAAATCTAACGAAGTATGTAAGTATGAGATGTAAATGCAAATACGTTTTTCCTATACATACATGTAATCATTAACGCTCCTATTAAAAAGCTTTTTGTTTATATTTGTGCATTAGGTACGTTATGCTTCTGTTTTAAGAGTTTTTAATGGATCAATTAATAACAAAACTCTTGGCTACGGTAATCTCAGTTTCCATATGTATTGCTTAGCAGACGTCAACATTAATTGCTTTTAAACAAAAATAGTTGTGGTCTAATTAGGTTAATTACCGCTGTTGCAATTGCTATCGCTGTCATGCATACATTATCAATTAACCACTAATTACCTTTCGTTATTATTTCCTTTTTTACTGTATTCTTTATCAATTGGTGTATTTGGTTAATAAATTAACAAAACACGGAATGTTGCAGCGGTATTACCTGTTTAATTCTAATGATTAAATATTGTTTTCGCTTCTGATATGACAAGAGACCTTTGCCGTTTCTTTGCAGTGAAAAAAAGGAGGACTAATATTTCATTAAAGTATTAAGTTTTGGTAACTGAGTATAATGTAAGTACTTGAATCATCATGTAGGTTACCTTAAACTGTTAGTAGGGACAGGGAATGCACTGGCTCGCATCTTAAAGATTGATAGTTAAAAGATGATGTTGTCACCATAAATAACATAACATGATCACGCTTGTATTCCCCGAAGGGTTAGGCAGATGTGCACCTATAGTATAAATAACATAGAGCCTAAATAGTCCTCATGTGCATCGCTTGTAGCACTTTATACATTACTAAATAACGTGTTTGTAGGAATTCACAGGAGAAACTTGACTCTTCTTGTAAATTGTTTAGTTACTGCTGTTTAGTATGCTTTCCTGGTACTTACTTGGAGGTATGAGCCCATGCCAAAGGACATGCGTGTTTACGAAGTAAAACAAATATTGTGTAACTACTTTTAAAATGTCAGTAGGTACCGGCCTTTTGTATTTCTTACATACTTCAAACTTATGAATGTTGCGTCACATAAGTTTGTGTTTGTGCCTTAAAATAGTATTCACTCCATATTACACTACTGTATAGTTGTATACATTATCTGTGGTCTGAAATAAAGATTTATTATTATTATAATGCCGTTTGTGTGAACCATTCATTCATGGGGACCAATCTCAACGAAGCCTAGCTATCTACACGGGAGATATTCATATCATCTTATATCACGCCTACTTAGGCGTTGCTTGTACCAGTAGGTAACTATCAAATGTTAGTGTGTGCAACTTAGTGCAACACACTAATTGGAAGAAACGACTTGCACAGCGCTTGTATGAACGTAGGCGAAGCAAAAGGAGTATGTAAGAAGCGTAGCAGGTGGCGTTCTATAGTTTCTGCCTACTCCCATGGGAATAAGGCGTGATTTTAAGTATGTATGTGATTTGTACAGCAAAAATAAAGACAAACATACATCCAGCAATAATAAATGTACCACAGCTAAAGGCGAAGCTGATGGTGATAAGACATTTTCAAAGTCGTTGTTGAATTCATGAAACTCCTACACAAACAGCACTGAAAAAAATACGGCCTTATCCAAAACCTCGTGACTTCCTAAATAAAATATTGAAGTTAAATAATAATGCTGTGGTATGTTCTCGAGGAAGCATGCAGCATTCCCATAATGAATGAAGAAATGCAAATTTTAACCTTTGAATTCTGTCCTTGATAGCTATCCTGTAGAACTAACAAGCATTTAAAAGTACGTATAAGTACGTAATGCGCATGAGTGGCAACTTAGGTAACGCAAGGTCGCTTTCTAACGTGTTCTGTAGTATCCAACGAGAGACAGGCATGCAGTATGGGCGTGAGTCGAGTGTGAATTGCCTTATAGTATGTGCAATGGCTGGAAACAGTGGGTTTTCTTTACTTTTAAAATTTCCATCACGTATGTTGAATTCTTTGGTACTTTAAGGGCCGATTCGGTAGCCAACTTTACGGAGTAATTATGTTCACGTTTGTCTAGCTTTCTAAAGAAAAACAACGAGAAAGTCATACGCGTGATTTACGAACAAACAATTTTTTGACAAGCTCCTTATTTTTAATCAGCCCTGCTATCGATCACCTTGATACTTTCTCATATTCTCTGCTGGATCAATTAAGTTGTCTGCTGTCCGAAGTTACTACAACATTCACCAATTTGCCAACTAAGTAACAAGACAGGTATTTCTACGCATGTTATTAAATTAAAACCCACAGAAGTAACCACATTCCACCAAGAGGTTTCGAAGCGCCATCAGTGAATCATAAGCACGCAAGAACATTATTTATGATTCGAGTCAATTACTAAGCGTTTTGATTATTAACGATACCGAGGCAGCATAACTTCACGTACAACAGCGCCTTCTACATAATATCTGTGTTGGTTATGGATTTAGGCAGTTAACTGCATCGAAATAATGCATGTCATTATGTAAGGAATGTTTGTTGAAGAATCTAATTATACTCGTACAAGACATTCCTGATTTTAAATAACCTCTTCGTAATAGTTTGTCGTTTGAAAATGTTCGCTCTATATTTTCAAGGAAAACTATTGTAGCTTAGAAAGGGATATTGTTCCTAGTTGATCCGGAATGAAAGCTAAATATGAACTTATTTTTACAGTTTGTTTTTCACCTTGTGCAAGTTGTAACAGGCAACTGAAGGAAAAGTTATTGTGATGCTGCTTATATAAGCGATGAAGTGAAAATCTGTCACTATTACTTATGCAGAATCTTTAACCCTTATCCTAAAGCATTTTATACAGAAACCCTAGTATTTTGAATGGCACCATTAGACCAACTTCGGAGGAGGATTCTGACTGATGTCTTAAGTGTTTCGTAATGTCTCCAATGTTGTCGATATAACTCATATTACATATTATCCAGATATTGAAAAGACTTTACCCAATGTTTTCAATATCTGGATAATTATGTAGTGTCAGTTATTTATTGTGTTTTTGTTTTTTTTTTCTTTTTATCTGCTCGTCCGTAAAGAGGAAAACTCTGAACATATTATTTCAACAACGGACAAACATTTTTTTGATAAGGTACATACAGTTCTGAGAAGTACAAGGGTCCCTGTTTGTAGATACCGTATCAATACACAAATACAGAAAGAGAAAGTGTCTTGCCATCCCGCTCGCACTTGTTGTATCCTTAGGACCATCTTGCTGCCTGGATACAATTTGATAACAACTCCTTGTTATCAAATTGTAGTAACAGTTAGACAATAACCTAATACAAAAGTGAACGCGTTCCGACCAATAATTTATTAGTAAATAATTTGTTCCGTTTACATTTTTGTTCGTGTTGAATTTTAATTCGACCTTGTGGCCCTTTGTGTGCACAATTTATAAACGATTGTTCATTAATTTGTTCAATAGATACGTTGTTACGAGAGAGTTTGTCGAAATCTGTCTGAATATGAATATGTACGTGGCTATACCGGATGTGAAGTGCCTTCTCGAGGTATTATGGATGGAGAGTAATTTAATGTTTATTTATTTTAAAATAATATTCTCCAGCACGTCTTGACAAAATATTTCTGCTATCCTTAACGCGTTTGAAGTTTTTTGACACTCTTTCCAAAATAATTATCCAAAACGTGCGAACCCTATAATATTTTGTTGGATTTTCTAAGCGTTAACGATAGTAGGAATTGACTTTATTCAATGGAGCTGTTGGGATTGGGATCATAATGAAGTGTTTACGGACCATTTGTTTGTCCAATTTGTCTAGAAATTAATTTGGGTATGTAGTTGGCATCTTGCACGTGTATATGTTACGGCTAATACCCGAAGTGCGGCTGCACCTAGTTTTAGCCGGTTAGAACTAGGTATAGCCACTTACTCTTGGTTAAACCTAGTACGAGCCGATTGTTTTCGGGTGAAATCATTTGGGTTAGGTTAGGTTAGAACAGTAACCATTAACAAGCGAAGGCGAGCGAGCGAAGCGAGCGTGCCGCGGGAGCGGCCGCCGAGCGCCAGATCCCCTCTATTGTTGGTAAATTGGTTTTATCCAACAGGGATTGTCTGGACCTATAATTCTAACCGGCTAAAAGTAGGTGTAGCCGCACTTCGGGTATTAGCCGTAACATATACAACAACAGAAAAAATTAAATCGCAAAATCGCAACATAGAGAAGCGTTCGGCAGGCGGTTACTGAGAACATCGCATCTTGCTAGTCGGCTAACTAACAGGAACGAACTACAGGGCGATTTTTCTGAAACAAGCTCTTCTAATAACTCATTCTCTCTTCTTTTCATAACTAGCAAACTGTGGGTGAACCATAGGTATTCCTCTGCCTAACCCTTCGTGGATTACAGGCGTGATGCTATGTTGTGTACTAATACTTGTTTTCCCTTGTTCCCAGGTGGTAGTGCCATCGACAAGCGAAATGGGTGACCGCGAGCGGTACCGCGCGCCGCCGCAGCCCGAGCCGCCGCCGCACCGAGTTCGTGCTGCTGATCTTTACCCGCGCTTGCGAACACACTACGATGAGCCCGGCCTGGATGCAGGGTTCACGCCTATATGTGGGGAGTTTGTGCAGGTGAGGTACTAGGATAAGATGAAGTTGGGTAGCTAAGGTTTACTCCAGAGTGCGTATTATTATCATTCACGCCTATGATTGGTCATGCTGTAGACGACGACTAATGAGAAGTATGGAAGAAAAGACAAGTTGCGCCGATCCCAAATAAATTGGGACAAGGTCAAGAGAACGACGATTATTGGTCATGCTAGAGCTTAAATACAGGCATCACGGACGATAGCTTGTCAAACAGGATTGCAACTAGTGACTTTCGTAAATTATAGGATGTGCGCCCAACCCAAAGACAATAATTCAGTTTATGTACAGTTTTTCTAGGCAATACTTAGTGCTCTCCGTTTTGTCTCTAATAGGCGGCAGCGGCACGGAGACATTCGAGGACATTTCTAGAGATAAATGTATTTTATATCGAAATTGCAATAAAATTATAAATATTTACAGGGAAAATTGCAATTAGATATAGTATTTATAGAGGGGATTATTATTTTATAATCGCCTTGAATGCAGGCAGACATTCATTGTCGCAATATGAAGGCAGACCTACTCAATCATCACGCAATTTCAACAATTTGTAGGCACTTTTTTTGGTAATAACAGCTTGTTTACGGGAAACTACGAATTAGGCAATTTTAAATGAAAATTGTAGTAATCGTAGTTTAATAGTAGGTTTTGTTACCTTCATACCGTATACCTAAGCTGTGTACGCTATTGTTTCCCAAACATAATGACACGGTTGCCGCAACCTCTTCAATAGACATGACGTCTTGATGATTCCATGACAAATATGCTACGAACACGTGTGTAAACAACTGTATTTCCTAGTCCAAAGTCCGTGTCAACAATTAATTAGCGAAATAGTAACAAACAGATAAAATACGCACATATTAAGTAACTAATACGGCTGATGGCCTAAAAGGTCAGCAGGTCGCATGCATCGGGTTGAACGCACCGCAATGACGTTCCGATAATGTTTAGCTCCGTTCTAGTTCTGCATTCCTGGTAGGTCGTTGACTGCGCGTTATCAGCCCAAAGCATGCACTTATGACGGCAGAAACTGCAGCTTTGCGAAAATAGTACTATGCATGTGCTTATTTTAAGTGGGGCATTACAGGAGTCAATGTTATGAAAATCTCTCGTGCAGAGAATCTTATACTTAACAGTATCGTAAGTCAAATTATGAATTATCAGAAATATAAGCTCAGTATACTTCAACTGTAGGTGTAGGTGTGATAAAACAGTTCATTTAATATCTAAAGATTAGTTAGATCTTAAATTAACTACTGAATTATTAAACACCTGTAGGTATTTTCGTCTTCCAAAATATGTGGTATTTATCAATCATGTAGCTTGAATCTTATCATTTTGTTGGCAGTGGGTGGGTCGAACAGCGGACGGTGGAACTATCGCAATGTCCAACTACCGACTGCACGTCCAGCCTCGTCGAAGGAACGGGCCGGGCGCTTCCATCCCGCTCCGTCTCATCGACGCACTGGAGATCCGGGATCTGCTGCACTTGATCGTGCTCTGCAAAAATGGAAGACAACTCAAGTTAGTATCCTTGCGTGTTTATGGTGGCCTGGTACACAGCCAGCACCATATTTTTTTTTGGAACGCGTTCCAGGGGGATGCGCTAAGGTACAGGTCAGTAACAGGTTGTATGTTGATCTAAATATGATTCGCGGCCGTAACAAATATGGCTTTACAGAATTATAATCATTAGAATCGACCTGTGCGGGCTTACCTTAACGGGGCTTCCGGCAGGATTTGACTGGTAGAAATCGTCACGTAAATAATAAGCGTTATGTTCTCATGCGACTTTCTCTCTCTCTCTCTCCCTCTCTCTCTCTCTCTCCCTCTCCCTCTCTCTCTCTCTCCCTCTCTCTCTATCTTTTTCTACTTTTTAGGGTTCCGTAGTCAACAAGGAACCCTTATAGTTTCGCCATGTCCGTCTGTCTGTCCGTCTGTCTGTCTGTCTGTCTGTCCGTCCGTCCGTCTGTCCCCGGCTTAGCTCAGGGACTCTTAGTATTAGAAAGCTGTAATTTGGCATGGATGTAATATTAGTTACGCCGACAAAGTCGTAAAATAAAATCATGAAAAACATTTCTTTTTAGGGTACCTACACGTAAAGAGGGGATGATATTTTTTTTCTCATCTATCCCATGGTGTGGGGTATCGTTGGATAGGCCGTTCAAAAATATTGCAAGTTTGTAAAAACCATTTTTCGATGCAGGGATCCGTTTGCGTAATATTAAGCTTTAAAGTGCTTTAGTCAAGTGTGTCGTCCCCCCCCCCCCCCCCCCCCCACCAGCTAAATGGTTGATTGAGGATATGTGGAAAAATCATGGCAGTAGTATATATAACGAAATTAAAAGGAAAACTATCACATCTAAGTAGGCCTTACAAGTTAACGAGTAATAGTCGACCAACTTAATTTTACAGTTGGAGAATTGACCGTGACGTATATCGATGTATGGGACAACATGTTTTTCAACTACAATGATAAGTTTGTTTTTGGGATAAATTCATCCCAACTCCGGAACCCTTCATTGTGCGTGGTCCGACACGCACTTGGCCGGTTTTTTTATATTATTGATTCTAACTAACTAAAATAATAGAAACGGCCTCTTCCTCCTTTGAGAATTCCTCCAGCCCTTGGATTCAATTCCCAGTTCTAGAGAAAGATATCAAATCAATCGGTTAACTTCTGTTCTACATAAAGGCATAATTTTAATTTAGTGGCATACAACACGCTTGTTCAAATACTGATTACCTAGATAGTTCTTAAAGTATTTTATAATAAAATTATTGTAGGTACATAACTAGTGCTTGTGCAAAGCACTAGTTAAAAGATATTCATAATATTCAATACAAAGTTATGAGATATTCAATTATGTAAATATGCCACGTTGAGAACATGTAAAAATTATCTTGTTTGATCAAAAAATAAAATACTAAGAATTTTTTTTTTATTCACACTTTATTTTCTCTTCTATGAAGTCATTATGTCTATGTTTAAACAAAAATCCATAATTATTTGTTCGCTAATCGTAGATTTGTAAAATAGCGCCTTGGGAAAAACCCGCCTGCAGTTCCCAAACCAATATGAAAGCTCTCGGTGTTTGTGTAATTCGCTTGTGTGCGAATAATAGTAGCGGATTTAGCCCCAGATGTTAGGTTAGGGAATCTACGGCGCGGCGCACAGTGGAACGAGTGTATAGGAGAGGTTGGACTTACCCATTTCCGAGAAAAAAAGTCTAATTTTGAAAAAATAATAATGCCATCGTATTTAACTATCAAATGCCTTCAAAACTTGTGCTGACAAAATTCTTTTTATCTCTCGTATTTCAGGAGTTAATTGAGAAAATGTGAAATTTTACTATGCAAATGACTGTATCTAGCTCCCTGCCGCCTGATTCCGGCCTTGTTTCAAGTTGTGGGCTTTACTATCGTATTACGCATAGCAAAAGGTACATTTACTTCTAAGACACATGGTGCGCCAAACGTGCACCTTCTGACATATAGGGTGATGTATTTTTTTACTGAATCGAGCTCTCTGCCTCCTGTATCTGATCCTATTTCAGGTTGTGGTCTTTACTAGCATAATACACACACCAAGAGCTGCATTTAGTGCTAAGACACATGGTGCGCCAAACGTGCACCTTCTGATATAATAAATAAATAATAAAAAGAGAAAAAAAAAGAGAGAAATCAATACTGATTTGAAGGCTACTTATGGTGACATATTTATACTATATCCAGGTACCCTCATTGATTGATTAATATTACACGGTCCTATTTGCTGATGAGGCATGGTAAATTAGTTTATTATAAGCAGTTTGTTAGTGCTCATTACTACATTAGTTATTCTGTGTAAACCATTAAGTAGTCATTTCTCTAATCACTTTTCTTAATAACTTATATCACATTGAATTGGGTTCTCTGGAAAGTTATATTTGGTATCGATACTCCTAATAGCTATTTCACAATACAGTCCATGTGTGAATCATATTACTGTAAGTTTAACGAAACCGAACGAAATTTTAATATAAGGACAAAATATGTTTTTTGTTAAAAATATATAAATCAACATGTATGTCGGAAGGTGCACGTTTAGCGCACCATGTGTCTTAGCACTAAATGCTGCTCTTGGTATATGTATTATAATACTAAAGAACACAACTTTAACCAGCACCAGATTGAGGAGGCACAGTTGGATTCACTCATTTTCATAGTAAAATTGCACATTTTCTCAATTAACTCCCGAAACACTAGAGATTAAAAGAAATTTGAAGCAAGTTTTGAAGGCATTTGATAACTAATAATGATGGCATTATTTGTTTTTCAAAGTGAGACTTTTTTCCCGGAAATGCCTATGTTCAACCTCTCCTCTCCCTCTCCCTATATGTCAGAAGATGCACGTTTGACGTACCATGTGTCTTAGCACTAAATGCAGCTCTTGGTGTGTGTATTATGCCAGTAAAGACCACAACCTGAAATAGGATCAGATTCAGGAGGCAGAGAGCTCGATTCAGTAAAAAAATACATCACCCTATATGTCAGAAGGTGCACGTTTGGCGCACCATGTGTCTTAGAAGTAAATGTACCTTTTGCTATGCGTAATACGATAGTAAAGCCCACAACTTGAAACAAGGCCGGAATCAGGCGGCAGGGATAACCAGGCGTTTGCTACGCCTGGACAGGAACGGCCTGCGCTTGGTGACGGGGACCATCACGGGACACTGCTCACTAAACAAACACTTCCACAATATAGGCATAACGGACAGCCCTCTGTGCAGGGCTTGCATGGAGGCTGATGAAACCGTTGCACATGTGCTCTTTGACTGCACAGGCGTCAGCCAGATAAGAACAGAAACCCTCGGGTCACCCAGATCTTTCACAGATATTCTACGCAGACCAGAAGATCTAATAAGCTTCTGGAGGGAGGTGGGCTGGTTGGAATAAACCAATGACGGCCGCCATGGCCCACGCACAATGGTCCACATGAAGGACTAAGTGCGGAAACCAAACCCTCTAACATAGAACATAGAACAGGCGGCAGGGAGCTAGATACAGTCATTTGCATAGTAAAATTTCACATTTTCTCAATTAACTCCTGAAATACGAGAGATAAAAAGAATTTTGTCAGCACAAGTTTTGAAGGCATTTGATAGTTAAATACGATGGCATTATTATTTTGTCAAAATTAGACTTTTTTTTCTCGGAAATGGGTAAGTCCAACCTCTCCTATACACTCGTTCCACTGTGAGGCGCTCCGGAAGTTTGGGTCATGTATTGTATTTGCTATGCCCGATTTTCGAAGTAAAAATTCATTGGTTTATTAGTTTTTAAATGTTTTGTTATTGATACTGTAAAATGAAGATTGTCTGCTTCACAAAAATGTGCATTTAAGGCGTCGGGGTAGCCCGCGAAATTCATTTAAGTTTTTTTGCAATTTGCAGATCAGTAACAGGTTGTATGTTGATTGAAATATGATTCGTGGCTGTAACTATTCTAATGATTATAATTCAGTAAAGCTATATTTGTTACGGCCGCGAATAAAAGAAAGAAAGAAAGAAAAAGCATTTATTGGGACTCGCACAGATCACAAATTAAACTAAAACACACTCATAGAAACATAAAGAACAAAAATAAAACAAAGTAAAAATAAAATTAAAATAAAAACAGAAAGTCCTGTACGAGGCCAAACGGCATCTCAGCATGATGCTGCGGCACTTAAAAATAAATGTCGCAGCGCTGGTATTCTGATAGGGCCAAACCTAAAAATCAGAAATCATATTTAATCAACATACAACCTGACACAGATCTGCAAATTACAAAAAACTTAAGAAGATTTGAATTTTGCGGGCTACCTTAGCGCGTCCCTCTTAATATTTTGTTTTCTGCATGATTTTGTTTTTTGCATTCTTATCCGCACCAAAGGAGATAGATAACGGTCCCATACAAGTTTGGCCCAGTAATTAACACAAATATAACAAATGTATTATGAAGCTATATTAGTGTTTCATAGGCCTATATTTTTTTACGTCGTAAAACTTTGTGAAGGGACATAAGATTCTTCCAAATCTGAAGACTTCAAAAAATTTATTCATACCTGTCGATCGTGAAGTAAGCCACTGTCTTCCAGCAGATTGAATTTCACTCGATTCATTTGCTATGTCACAGTTAATAGAAGTTGGAGATCTGTTGGATACCAGGCAAAATCGAAGTGGTTCGAGATGTCAGTTATACCTTATAACAAATACGAGGGCGGCACTGAAAATTTCGGGAATCAAGGAAGTGACACAACATTACTATTTAAAAATGTATTTATTGCTTTTCGAAGTATTCTCCGCGAAATTTGACACATTTTTCCATACGATGGGACCAATCATTGAAGCAACCATTTCATTCGGAAGTTGGGGTCTCCAAAATGGCCGTTTTGTAGGCGTCCACAGCTTCTTCAGGTGATGAAAATCTCTGTCCACGCAATTTATTCTTTATTTTAGGGAAAGTATAGAAATCATTAGGGCTTAGGTCGGGGCTGTACGGCGGATGGTCTAATAATTCTATGTTTTCTTGCTCTAAAAACTCTTTTGTTCTGTGCGCGGTGTGAGAACTCGCATTGTCGTGATGGAGGATGATGCGGCGGTTGCAGTTCTCTTTACGGAGTTCAGAAACGACCTGTGGCAAACAAATGCTAGCATACCATTCTGCATTAACCGTTCTTTGTCCCTCAAGAGGAATAGTCTTAACATGGCCGGTTTTGGAGACAAACGTGGCCACCATTTTTTTTGCAACACTCCGTGAACGAACAATTTTTGTTGGCTTTAACTCATTTTCGAACACCCAAACTCGTGACTGGTTTTTTGTTTCGGGTTCGTACGCATATATCCAGGATTCGTCACCTGATACAATGTTGTATACAGCATTTGAGGATCCTGCGTGGAATCTTTCGAGAGTTCTGACGCACCAAGTAACGCGAGCCGCTTTTTGCTCTTCGCAGAGCGAATGCGGTATCCATCGGGAAAACAACTTTTATACACCTAATTGTTCATGCAAGATTATTTGTATTTGACTCATGCCAATGTCTAAAGTTGCCTGAATTTCGCGGTATGTCACATGTCGATCTTCCTCAATCAGCTTACGCACAGCATCAACGTTTTCTTGGGTGACTGCAGTTTTTGGACGACCTTGACGGGGATCATCACTGAGCTTGACACGTCCACGTTGAAATTCAGCAAACCAGCGATAAATTGTGGTTTTGGATGGGGATTCATCACCAAATGCAGAAATCATCCGGTCAACACACTGTTTTTGTGTTAAACCACTTCGAAAGTCATAATAAATTATCGCTCTTGAATTTTCTCGAGTCAATTCCATTTTCTCAACGACTAAACAAGTTTGACAAAACCTTGTGACAAGACCGAGAATCTTTTTTTAAATAAATAAATGGTATTCGATTTTTAAAACCAAGGAGTTTTCAATTAAAAAGATTTTAATATGACAGGAACAGTGGAAATATTCCATTCCCGATACTTTTAGTGCAGCCCTCGTATAACAATACCTAGTTATTGTAGCTCAGGTAAACTGCAATGCAGTCCAAAAAAGCCAAAGTTACTAAGAAATGCAAAAAAGATAACAGAAACACCAATGATATTTTTGAACAAATCACAAGAAATAACAACAAAACATTCATGATGCTGTCACACGCAGTACCACAGAGTTAATAATAAAATAAAAATCATCAAAGACAGACCCGACTGACAAGAAGGTTTATGTTTTTGGCGCATGTATTTGTATGGTACATAATTATGCCCTATGTATGTAAGATTCTTTATTCTCTCGTAGCATCCAGACGTCTGGATGCATTTGAATTATTTACATGTCGTTATGTTTGTGGTGACCGCCCAGCGTAACGCACTTCATTTTCACTCGCAATCCGAAGGATTATGAAGGAAATTCCTAATCCATTATGTGAAAGGTGACGTTTCACAAAAATCAACATGGCGGACTTTAGAACCCATTAATTAGGTAAATTGTGAAAAAGTTTATAGTACGTTAAAATAAAGGGCTCGAGGAGACGACTCCAAAAATATGACTTATGCCCCTGGGGCACCAGGGTCATTTATTTATTTTTAATGGTTCACCAATAACTGTTTGCACTGGTTTTTATTATAAAAGTAACATGAAAAAGAGTGATGCAACAGTGTAACAATCACTTAGTCATAATAGTCATAATTTAGGAATCGTCTAGTAGTGTCCACGTCAAAAAATAACTATTATTATAAGTACTAAAACGTACTCTTTCTAACACACATGATTCGAATAGAAAAAAAAAATTACGTTGCATTGTTTATCTTATAATGCCTCCCTCTATGTTAGTTATTGGTCTGTGGTCTGTGCAAAGCATAAATGACATGATAAATATATTATTATGACAATGACGGGCAGTGACATTGATTTTGAAAGATAAAGAAAGTGCTGCCATTACATACTTTTAAGACTGGACTAATCTATTGATTATAAATGAAATTGATACATTTATCAATAATATTAAATATATTATCATGATCTAGTTCAGTCTAGTTATTATTCAATAAGGTTTAATATATTATATTCTAAAAATACTCGTGAAATCATATCAATTCTTACAATATGTACTACTATGTCCCAATTGCTCCGTGTGGTGCCGGACGTAAAGAATAGCGCCACCCCATTTCTTCCCGTGGGTGTCATAAAAGGCGGGGACTTATTAGAGAATGTGCAGAAGCGTTCTCTATGCATTTTAACACCATACTGCGATCGCCAACCCGCCTGCCAAGCGTGGCAATTATGGCAAACACCCCCCTTTAGGGGGAGACATATGTCCAGCAGTGGACGTCTTTTGGCTGAAATGATGATGATGTCCCAATTACCATAATATTTCCAAAACTAGCAACATAACATATCTCGCCGAATACTTGAATCAATATAATAACCTTTTGAATTGAAATATTTCCTGCAAAGTTTTGCCAAGTAACGAAAGCTGTGATGGGATTTCAATTTTATCAGTTATTTTTTAAATTTAATTATATCTTTATTTCTTGTTTTTATCTCTTCTTCTATTAATTGTAGGGTGAAACTGACGCCACTGGCAGATATAAAAGGCCTTGCTTGTCAAAATAAACTTCCCCGATAATAATAATTATCCAGATCTGATCCAGCTGTGTGTCCCATCTTGTTGTCCTCCCCCAGTTCGTACCCTTAGCGTGCAGTCGCTTAGTAATATAATAAATTCGCCCCTGGCTGGAGGCTTTAAGCTAGCTTAAGGCAGCCACAGGATTGTCCGGTTAATGAAATGAAACTAAATGAAATCGTTTATTCTGTAATATTCTGTTTATTTCGCCATATTAAAAAAATAAAAATAAGCTAGATGTAGTAGCGACATTTCCTATCTCACTACCCCTGAGAGGAAATGGCGAAACAAACTCAGGGGTCAGTCTCTTTTAAAGTCCAGACATAATCTTGGTAAGATCATGTGAGGACCATGTAGATCCGTGTCTGAAATGGTCTTTTGAGGAAAGAACCACACAAATTTGAGTGGATCTGTCCAATTAGTGCAAGCATTTGTCAGTATTCGTGCAGCTCAACTCAAGACTTAAGGAGCTCAACGAATCGACGAACAATACCAAAGAAAGGACATTTGGGTAGGCCGCATAAAGTGCTCAAAATGGCAGACCATCAATAAAAATAAACTGAGAAAAAAGAGGAAATTATATAAAGAAAAATAAATTATCCACAAAGTGCTCACAGTTAAGTAGTGATAACCTCTCAAGGTAAACTACGAGATGCCATTAAAAAAAAAAGTCAGTTCAGCTCTAGCTCCGCTAAAGTAAATAGCACTCTCATGGAACAACATATTTTCCTGTTTCATTCATCAACCAGCCAGCATCCGCCCAGTTTAGTTGTGGGTCAGCGAAGGGGCCCACATTATTTAGTTAACGGATATTATTGAATGCCGAAAGCAATGTTGATCTTATTTTTGATTACCGTTACACTAAAATGAGGGTACTGACTGATAAATTGATAATCACATAGCGACTAAAGAAAGCGGACATGTAAATTTTCCTTCAATAATAAGATAAAGTTGTTGAAACTAATGTTTATTATCTTAGTTGCTACCTACTCGTGAACTGGAATATTTTTATAAACAGCTGATACGGTTACACATGACATACACATGTTTTCGGGGATACCCGAATCAGCTCGGGGTCAGCCGCAGTATTTATTTCATGCCTATCTCACATAAGCACGCATTAAGACCGTGTGAGAAAATTATTAAGTTAATGTTTTGACATGACTTATTTGTCGTTCTAGATGTAACACGCCGATGACAACTGTACCTAAAACGATATTTTTCATAGAGATTATCCGTTGTTCTAGATGCTCATTCAACACAGGGGATCAATGTATAGAATGGTGGAGGCGGTTGAACACCGCGCTCGCCCCTATAGGATCCGTTCAAGAGACCTTCGCCGCAGCGTACGCGGCGTGGGCCAAGGAACAGCCGCCCACGTCAGTGCACAGAGCACTGATGAGGGCGTCACAGTCTCCACAGAGGCATTGGTTTGGTCCTGAAGTAAGTAACTCTTCGTGTCTTCTGTAAACCTGGTACTTTTATAAGTTAAAATTTCTCTTTATCTCCATTTGTTTGTTATCTTTTTGCTTAGTCCATTCAGTGCATGTAATCTCGTTTCTCTCTGTGATTACGTGGTAATTTTAAGCGAAATACTTTCTCTGTGTTTTTACCCGACTACGGCAAAGCCAAAGGATGGTTATGCTTATGCTTTTAACTAAGCAAACTAATAGTCTACCGAAAACAAATTATAACCACTAGTCTGTGCTAGGTAAACGACTCCAGTTTTGTGTTATTATTTAGGGCAGATTTTTCTAACAGCCCTTAGGCAGTCAACGCTGATTAATCCCCACTTTCCGTCAACTTCAGTAAAGAAAAATTGTGGCTGAAATACATTTTGAGAAAGTCTCAGCACACGCAAATAAAGAATAATATCTCTCGTTTGCACACATACTACTGAGCGATAGGAAAAGGCGTTTTAGTATACCTTTCCTTAATTAGCCTGTAGTACAGTCAGTGCTCTGCATAACCCGACCCCTTTTCCCCCTCTTCTTCTTTGTAAGAGGGGTTAGGTAATATAGGGCACTGACCTTACGTTTTCCCCCTTCGTACTGATTTATTTCTTCCCATTCCAGCTATATTAACCTGGCGCTTACCCACAGGTGGAGCGATTAGGCTTCACTTCCAAGAGCGCGTGGCGGGTCACGGCAGCTAACGCGGAGTACAAGTTGTGCCCCTCGTACCCACCCCTCATCGTTGTCCCCGCGTCTATCTGTGATGAAGACCTCGACTCGGTTGCGAGGTAAGTACCCCACGACAATGGAATATTTAAGTCTACTGAATCTTTCTAAACTTATCGATTGCAAAGTAAGTGCTTGGACGTGGAGTTACGATTGAAACTAACTGCAATCAGTGTTTTCGCACCGCTTACGGTTTTTCGCGTTACCATTCTTTGGTATTTACGGATGCATAGAGGGTGGTTAAACCATTTTGGTTGTTACTTGTTAGATCCTCATCAGTCTCAGTTCCTATAATATAGTACTATCGTGACCACTGACCCAATGATACTCTTCTATCCGATGGCTTAAAAAGCAAAGAATTGATAAAAAGAAATCAATGCTTTGATTGGATAAATACACGTCCCAAAATTGTCATAAGGCGATCTTGAAATGCTGACTACAATTCAACATTAATCTTCTTAAATTGTGCTCTCAAATGCAATTTTGGGAAAAATTTATTAGCCAAGATATTTTATTAAAGTATCTTTCGTGTAGTAAAATTATTGTCGTCCCCAGGTTCCGTGCAATGCGTCGCGTGCCGGCCGTGGTGTGGCGGCACCGCGCGAACGGCGCGGTGATCGCGCGCTCGTCGCAGCCCGAGGTGGGCTGGCTGGGCTGGCGCTCCAGCGAGGACGAGCGTCTGCTGGCGGCCTTCGTCAGCGCCTGCAACCAGGACCGGGGCATGCAGCCGCCGAATAATAATAAGGTAATCATTATTCTTCTTCGTGTCGATGGCGATCTAAATAGAGCCCAGAATTTGGCTACCAATTTGGTATCTTCAGTAGCGTCAGTTCATTCAATCAGTTCCTGTAACGTGCAGACAACTGGACAAGCTGGACAAGCGATATTAAGTGTCGTAAGTTCCATTGTTTATGGAACAGCACCACATTTACACTCCTGGCCGGAGTTATCCGTGAATCTCCACCTCAGCAGGTTTTAATAATTATTAACAAGCATGGTAATGTTATAGTGAGGAAACCGGCATGTCGTAAAACCGAAAATGTTAAAGACATGTGATATCCACCAACCAACACTGGCACCGCGTGGTGGATTACGGCCTACTCTCTCTAACAGAAAGGAGGCTTTGTCTCAACTGTGATTTTATGCTTTGCCTTGGGAATGTTCCGATTCAGGGTATAACCTGGTTGAAACTGGTGCAGGAGCTCGGCATAGTCAAAGATGGGCCGATCTCGAATCCATGTGGCGATGTCAACTGTGATGCGATGAATCACGTATTTGGCATAAGGCTAGCCTAGTGATCAATAATGACAGCATTTCGCCATTATCATATTAAAGTATTTGAAGCTATTATTTTATTTAGGCAGGAACTATAGAACGCCACCTGATACGCTCCTTACTTCTTTTACTTCGTTTACCTTCATACATCTGGTCATACATCCACGCCATTTGCGAGTACAGCGCACCTGACCGTTCTATAGTTTCTGCGTACCCCCATGGGAAGAAGGCGTGAGTTTATGTATATATTCATTTATGTAAACACAGCACAGGTTTTTAAATAATTTGTAGAAGTTTTCAGCACATTAAATTACCACAAACTGTCAAATTTTCTCAATCGATTTTGAACTTAACATCATTTTAAGGTTTAAAATCATTTGGAGAAATTTTACAGTTTTGTTGAACCCGATGTTATGGCGACTGTACATAAAAAGGCTTGAAATCTTGTTCTGCTCTTTATTTTATCAAAAGCGGTGAGGTAAGAAGCTAATTTATTAATATTACGTCAGGTATAGCATTCAAAACATAAGCTGACTTTGTATTGCAATTACAAAATAATAGTAAGCTAGATTAGCATAATAAATCCATCTAACTTCCTCGTGATAATGTCTCCCTGGTACCATCAATATTAATCGCCTCATAATACAATAAGCAGTTCCAACATTTGTAGTTTATGAAACTGTTGCTATTACACACAAACACTGTACAACACTGTTCGTAACACTCGTGTTTTAATACCCCTCATTAGAGGGACCTTATGATGTGCAGATTCATACACTACTACTGTATTAAATCTACTCTCATACATTGGGATTGAACCTATTATATAAAAGATCAAAGTTCAAAGAGTAAGAAATAGTTTATTGCTTTTATTTATTATTCAAGTTTTATAAAAATGGCGCGCCCCGCAATATGCGTTCCTTGATGGAAACTCCTTGGTGATATTAACTTCTTGGATTTGCCCTGTATCGTAATGGTAAACAAAATGTTTTATAACATTATTTTGTTAGAGATAAAGTGTTTGTTATGATCGGTATGGCGATTATAAAGTATGTGTCAATATAAACTTGTTTTGAAGTTTATAATTCTAATTTTACGTTATGAGAGTAGATAATAACATTATAAATAGAACTCTGATGTCAGGAAGTACTTGTGATATTAATAGCATAATGCTTATTACTTAGTTGTACTGCCCACTCAGTATCTGTCCGTAATACATAAGTTACGATACAGGAAACTTTATTCAACAAGTTTATAATGGTGCTATGTAAACCTAAGAATCAATTAACATAAGCCTTATATAACTACTTTGGACCTTAAGTCAGTTGAATAAGGTTTATATTGAAATGGTTTTGTCATAGTCGAGTAATGCGTCAAATATAACTTTATCATCATCATAATGGCCATAGTATCTACCTGGGAAGCACCTTCGTGATGCAATTGTTAATTGCTTATTGGAACGAAGTTTCTTATGGTGGATCTAAATTAGATTTGTTCCATATGAACTTTTTCATTAGAGATTTGTTCTTATAGAAAAAATCTAACTAAGAGAGATGTATCATAATAATGATAATATAATATATAATAATCCTAATTATTATAATTATGTTAATACATATTAATCATGTTCGCGAATCCCTGGAAATTGCATAAACCGTAAGAAAATTTGAATTTCGCGGGCTGCCACTGCAAATCCACTGTAAGGCGCTGACAAGAAGCAAATGATAAAAGTAGGCTTGTGTTAAACAAAAAAGTTGCCAAATCAATATAGTTTGTGGTAGCGGAAAAAATATATGTTATTCTTGAACATATTTCTCAGAACTTGGTTGTTACCAAAACACGTTCAGAAAAAAAACTCAAATTAACGGTAAACTAACCCTTTACTTTCAGTTTCAATCAAAAATATCTGTATTAAATATCAACGTACGGTTGGTATTTAATTAATAACAAGAACGTCTTATTTGTATACAGAACTTGGTTGTTTATTATTTTTGATTACTCAACTAATTTTTGAGTAAGTACTTAGATAATTGCTTCATATTTTTCAATAAATTAGGTACAAGCTTTGTGTCATCGCACTGCTCTTCCTTTTGTATGCAGTCTGACAGCGCCAGCGGTTTAGCTGTTGTCAGCGTATGAACGTATAAAGGCTCTTACAAACACACGCGATATCGCGGGCGCGACATGCACCGACAAAGGAATTGTCTTTGTCGGTGCCTGTCGCGCCCGCGATATCGCGTGAGTGTGTAAGAGCCTTAACGCATTCAGGGTTCTTTTGGGGTTGCCGTGGCGATGTAGCGCGTCAGGGTTGTTCGCGGAAGCGTGCGTCGACGGGTTCGCCGTGATTATGCGGAAGCGATGCGCTTCCATGATGGCGCGCTTGCGCTCCTCCTCCAATGACATCCTGAATCTGTTTTAAGACCCACCTTCGTAAGAGGGGAGAATCCTACCGGGACTCTCCCCTCTTACGAAGGTGGGTAAGTGTTCAGACACACTTATGCAAATAATTGGCTGTTTTATAATTATTAATTTAATTTAATTCTAACGCTCTTAACTAACAAAAAAATGTTCTTAACTAACTTTTTAGACCTTTGTATCCTGCTTATGCGTATGGAGTTTCATTAAAATCGGTTCAGTCATTTCGAAAAACAAGGGCTTGAATGTTTGTATGAAATGCCGTACGTCGTATAGTATACGCTCTTAAGGATAATTCTAAAAACTTTTTTATTTTTCACTTTTTAGTGGGTCAGTTTGTAATTTATCCAATTTACAATAGCCTAATGTCAAATGCTCATCACCTTTTACAAAATATTGCTTTTCCCGATGCAGGGGCGTTAATTGTTGAGGAGTTCTCCTGGTAAGAACCAGGAGATTTAATGGTGACTTCACCATATGCATTTTGACGAGCATAAATTGCTTAGCAACCATATTAAAGTGCCTAATCGAATCGCAACGGTGAAATACTTATTATTAAGTAGTTCCGGTAGCCATCTGTGGTCTTCATCATCAGTTCCACTTCACCAAATGGCGCTTTTCGAGTGCAAATGCACGAGTTGCTATAAAAAATACTCAAATCGCTATAGGTTTGCCTATAAAATTTGAGGATTTCCCTCGATTTCCATGGGATCCCCTCATCAGATTCTGATTTGGTGGCAATGGGACCACCTCGGGAGCATACCCTTCCAAACAAAAAAAGAATTTTTAAAATCCGTCCACAATTGACGGAGTAATCGGTGAACATACATAAAACAAACATACAGCCGAACATATAACCTCCTCCTTTTTGGAAGTCGGTTAAAAAACAAAGAAGATTGTTTAGCTTTTATGTCTAAAATAAATATTCACAGCAAGAAAATATAGTTTATTAACCCGACACAAGATATTTTTTCTCTAGATCATTATTACTTTAGTTATAAACGAAATAAGAATTGAGGCTTACGCTATTTAGTTTAGTGCTCGAACACGATCAAAGAGTGCACGCGATATTCAACTTTATTACTGATGTATTAGCGTTTAGCACATAACGGAATGGCGGGGAGCGAGGAGTGGAGCTTGTGTTTGAAATTTGATATAGACTGCCTGCTCTTAAGCAAGCAAAAATAACTCAAACTCAAAGCATTTATTTCAAATAAACCAATAACAGGCACTTTTGAATTGACAAAGGTTCGGTCAGTCACAAAGATGAAGCTAGTTGCCCATTCCAAAGCTTAGTAGGTACCTATGGAGAAGAACGGGCAAGAAACTCCACGGACACTCTTTTAAATTGACATATGGTTACAAAATATTGGTTACATCATTCGTGTTGAAATTATACATGTGAGAACGATGCAAACCGTCAAAAGCGTCCGTTAAAAGAGAAAAAAAAAACAATTCAAAAATTAAATTGAATTAAAATAAGCCATGGCCGCTAAGATATGACCAGTCCCTACTGATGGTATCCGTTCACGAACATGACGCATGGATTAGCACCATTCAGCTCAACCGTCGAACTAGTGAGATTTTTTTTCCTCATTTGTACGTATAGTAATTTAGTTAAATTGGATATTGATGAAGAGTTTTTGGTAACTGAATTTACCAACAATAGAGGGGACCTGGCGCTCGGCGGCCGCTGCCGCGGCACGCTCGCTTCGCTCGCGTTAATGGTCACTGTTCTAACCTAACCTAACCCAAATGATTCAATCTGGCAAAGAATGTATATACGCTCTGGTTAATTTGCTGTGCAGTCTATAAATGAAAAAAAACTCACTAGTTCGACGGTTGAACAAATGAGAAAAAAAAAAACTCACTAGTTCGACGGTCGGACAAATGAGAAAAAAAAATCTCACTAGTTCGACGATCGAACTAATGAATCGAACTAGTGGGAATAAGCCGATAGAATAGGGTATTAAAAAGTATTTCTTTTGTTACAGCAACTGAAGCTGCTAATCGTAGACGCGCGTTCATACGCGTCTGCGGTGACAAACCGTGCGCGCGGCGGCGGCTGCGAGTGCCAGCAGTACTACCCCGCCGCCGACATACAGTTCATGTGCCTGCCCAACATACACCACGTGCGCAGGAGCTTCCAGCAGATGAGGGCGCTCGCGGCCGAGCCCAGCGACCAGACCAAGTAAGTAAAACAACAATAAACAGTATCTTTGTACTCAAAATTATAATTATGTCGTATCTCTATGTATGTGTGTACATAAATAAATAAACATTTACAACAACTAATTAGTCAAATAAAAGCTCTCTTCGTATCTCGTTCTTTGCTGTGTCCGAAATGGTTTCCAATTATGTTGGGGTCGGCTTCCAGTCTAACCGAACGCAGCTGAATACTAGTATTTTATATGGAGCGACTGCCTCTCTGACCTCCATAGCCCAGTTAATGGGTATCCATGGTCCACCATGACTATGTCTAAGTAAAACCTACCACAAGTTCACATTGTGGAATGCAATAAATATTTATTGAGTAAGTAGAATAGAGAGGAGGTTCAATCAAATGGTGATAGGTCGGTGAAATCGTAGATCTAATGAGAACCGCTGCCTTTTTTTTTTTTTTTGGGTGGGAAATTATCAAATATCTTCTTCTGCTCTGGGCGGAGCGGGAGGGCGTGTCAGACTTTTACTGACTAAAACCCACCCGTGTTCCTTCATTTGCCTGTGTGCCAGGGCCACGATATCCCTTTCGGACAAACATGCAACCCTGGCAGGCATTGGCCCTAATGGACCCCGTCAATTCGTGCTGACGTCTCTTTGAGGCGCGCGTGGAACACGACGCGCCGTCGACCAGGGCCTGGTCCTTATCGGACGGCGAGCTACCTAATGAGAACCGCTGCCTAGCCTGAAATAAGATGTAATTTTGCCGAACCGATTTCATTACTTTTTCATGAAATCTTGACACACTTTAGGCGTGTTGAGCAATTTTTGGGTTAACGAAAAGCGTGAAACTCGAGTCATCGTCACCCACGCTTCTCTAATAGCTCGACAATACAATTCACAAGTTACTTAGTTTTCGGCAGTCCCCAAAGACTGCCGCATGTTTTTTTATGAGGACTGTTTAAACTTTCATCATTTAGTAAAAAGCTGTTATTTTGACATTACAAACAGACACTTATTTATTTGTATAGGTGCCATGTGCCCCTTGAGTGCACTTATTATGAACTTAAAACCTTGCCAGAGAATATGCCTATGAATTAAAACAATAATCATGTGAATCGGATTAGTTCTTCGTAAACGCACTAACGGATAGAAACAATTAGACGTTGTGTTTGTCTATGAATCAACATCGAATATTACCTGTCAAAGTAACGTCAGGCAATAGGTTCTCTGAATGAAGTTAGTACGGATGAGGTCAAGGCCATTATCCTGATGGCATAATATAGGTAGACGTAACTAGATGACTGCGTAGTATAATCAATAGCAGGATGTTATTGGATGTGGGTGGCTCATTTAAGGCGAGCCGTAATGCACCACTAGGACGTTTATCAAGTTAATAGTTTAGTTTAGCGTTACAATGCATTTCCTCTGGCGGTTTAATAGTAGTTTAATTACTTCCTGCATTAATAACATCATGCTTTTATTCCCCGAAGGAGTAAACAGAGGTGAAAAACACACCATAATTTCGGTAATTATATTTTATTCCAATGAAGGCGAGCCTCTTGCCATACACGAATCGGCACGAATTCAAACTCCGGGTTTTTACCGAGAAATTCCAGATGGACATCTACTTAATAAAAATCTTAAATTCATTCATTCATTGACAGCATAATAAACCGCTGTTCATTGCTAAAGTGAGTAATGAGGAAGAATCTTTAAAAATTCATCCCCTAACGGGTTCAAGTAGGTGATGAAAGTTTTTAGGGAGTTCCGCATTTTGGGGGATGGGAAATTTTATCGGGCACACGGCGAACACCCAATAAAATTATATCTGGCAAGTGAACCTAGGACTTGTCTACACCGACGAGGCAGTCTCCCTGCACTAATTAGGCAATGTTTACGTTACGCGGACCTAGGTAGTATTACAGCGGATTTTTCGTGTCAGTTGGCATTGTGCCCGAATGAACTCATTGCTTTTGAACCCAGGCTCGCAAATAGTCGCAATATCTCTTCCGGAAACATTGCGCTGTCCGACGTATTTTTAAAAGAAATTTATCAATAAATATGTTTTTTTAAGACTGCACGTGATTTTGCAAGAAAAATTAAAATACTCTTTTTAAAATGTGATTTGTGAGTTTGACAAAAAAGATTTTTCATTTATAGTGACGAATTACAATTTCCGCAATAAAACCTGCTTAATTGACTGCCTTGTTCGTTGGTTCAGTGGTCGCATGCACGTCTGCTGAGCACGAGTCCTGGGTTCGATCCCCAGGTCGTATAAAGTGCCTGCCAATTTGTCTGTAGCAGCCTGACGATTTCTTTATTTATTTAATGTTCCAATAATGCAATATGTAGATTATTTGCTGGTACTAAATACAAGATTAGTCGAAGAATTGCCAATTCATGCTTATTGAAACTTTTCTGTTGTCCCAGTTGGCACAGCAATCTGGAACGCACACTTTGGCTGCAATATGTTTCGGGCGTGGTGCGCGCGTCGTGCGTGGTTGCACGCGCGGTGGCCGCGGGCCGGCCTGTGCTCGTGCACTGTTCCGATGGCTGGGACAGGACGCCACAGATCGTGGCTGCAGCTCAACTCATACTGGATCCATATTACAGAACTTTAGAGGTGAGTTTTTATTGAAAGAAGTACTAGGGATGCATAATTAGAAGGTAGTTCAGTGCTTAGACAGTTGGTCACACGACGCAGATCGTAGCCGCAGCTCAACTGAATCTAGGTAATAAATAACTTTACAGGTAAGTTGTCTTTAGAAGAAGTACCAGGGCTGCAATTAGAAGGAGATAGGGTTACATCACAGGTGGCACTGCCGTGAAGAGCGGAGGCCTAATAACTAACTGGCCTTCAATTTCAAGACGTGAATGGTACTAAATCTGAAACCAGGGACCTTGATCTGAAAGTGGTAACCCGAATATTGACTTAACTTGGGTTCACCGACTTCCCCCGTAAATAATCAAATAAGTCCCGTGTATCTATACTATGAGCAAAATAAAATATTCGGCCAGCTGCTACTACGGCAGCAAACTAATGCTGGAATCCGCTCCGAAAGTACTTTTTACAAAAATACGTACAGCAACATTAGTTCATTCATCTCTTCCTCAGGGCTTCCGTATACTAATCGAACGCGAATGGCTGGACTTCGGGCACAAGTTCGCGGACCGGTGCGGCCACCAGTTCGGTCCAGAGGACCCTAACGAGCGGTCACCCATCTTCCTTCAATGGCTTGACGTCGTCCACCAGATGATGCTGCAGTTTCCTTGCAGCTTCGAGTTTAATGAGGCTTACTTGGTAAGTAGGAATTTAAATTTATTTGGGATTTGCGTCACATGGCTTTTTCTTCTTCTTACTAGGTACATTTCTATCGGTCATCAGCTCAGTGTTCATTCCCTTCCTTCAGATTCCATAACCTACTTATCTCTTTAAATTGCGGCTGTACGACTTTTCTCTCTGTTCACCCGAAAATGGATCTTAAGGACTTCAAAAATACCGTAATCCTTCTTTACAGATTTACTATTCTTCGTTTTACGTTTCTCAAAATAATCATTGGAAAGAAACAACAGCCGACAAATAATGAAAAGCCAAATGCAAGTTTAACCAACCAACTGGGCACCAGCACCACCAAATCCCACCTCAAACTAACACCTCTGTCCCTATCTCTATAGATGGTGTGAGATGTTATAAGACCGTGTAACGTGTACGCAGATAAAGCTGGGCGCACACGTGCACTCGTGCATGTTCGGCACGTTCCTGTGCAACACGGGCCGCGAGCGGAGCGAGAGCCGGACCAGTGACGTCACGCCGCACGTCTGGCATCTGCTGCGGGCCCCGGCCTATAGGAACCATCTGTACTCACCACATCAACTTGAACAGGTAGGTTTATTGATAGAAAAGATGAAGATCCATCTGTAGGCACAGTTCCGTTATAAGCAGTCGACTGCTGGACATAAGCCTCTCCTAAGTCAAATGCAATAGATAGATTAATAACATTATATCATATTAATAAAAAACATAACTTCTGAAATTACAACAAATAAATTATTCTAACTAATATTATAAATGCGAAAGTGAGTTTGTTTGTTTCGAGCTAAAATGGCTGAACCGATTTGGATTAATTTACTTTTTAATATTTCCGCGGGATAGAGACGTATGTGCGCGAAACCGCGAAGCGCAGCTAGTATTACAATAAATTAAGAATGTAATCTCTTAGCCTTCTGCTTCCCGTCTATTTCAACCGCGTACCATCACGCACGTTGTGATTCAAAACTAAGAGAGAAAGTTGCCCATACATTTAAACCAGCACACAATGTTTTTACATATTCATGATTTTACACGCTTTCGATGCCAAGACCCCAACATATGGGTTGAAAAATAATTCGTTCGTGTGGCCACAACCCGCATCCGAGTCGCTATACGAAGCATGCTGTAGCTGGGCATGAACAGAAGTCATATTTTTCGACCCATATGCTGGGTTCTTGGCATCAAAAGGGTACAAGGCGAAAGATAATGGCCTATTTTTTCTCTTTTGTGACGTTTGTGGTTATATGACGTTAAGCATCAAACCCTGCTTATATTATAAATTTAGTTTAGCATCCCACGATACCGACGTTAACGCATCCCTATGAGATATTGCCAACATTTCAAGAGGAATATCTAAATGGGTTTTTTATTAGAGAAGGATATCAAGAAAACATGTTTTTTGCAAAAGTTTAAGCGACTCCAAGGACCAATAGGATTTAAAATAAACCTCCAATACTAATTTATCAGCAGGCGATCTGGCCGGAGTACTCAGTGCGTACGATGTGCGTTTGGAGCGGAATGTTCTGCGCACAGAGTCCACGCGACGAGCCGCGCTCAGAACATAAGCCTGACCTGCCCGCGCAACAGTTGCATAGCACACAAAATCATAACGGTAAGTGAAATCTATAAGTTCATACAGCCTAACAATTTTAGAAAACCAAGATACAACCTAAAACAAAAATATTTATTTTAAAAAAAGTCAGCTGATTAGAGGTCATAAAAATAGTAAAGCTGAAACTAAATATTATGTATAGGCATTAAAGTAAGTTTTCCGAAAGCACATAAAAATTGCAAAATTTAAAATAAAAAACCGGCCAGGTGCGAGTCGGACTCGCGCACGAAGGGTTCCGTACCATTATCTATAACAATGGCAAAAAAATCACGTTTGTTGTATGGGAATATTTAAGGGGGGCCCTTAAATATTTGTTTTATTTTAATTTAATTATTTATTTTTAAAGTGAATATATAACTAAATATTCACAGAATATTTTGCCGTTATCAATATTGAGAAAAAACGAGCAAAAAAAAACACGTTTGTTGTATGGGAGCCGCCTTAAATATTTATTTTATTCTGTTTTTTAGTATTTGTTGTTTAGCGGCAACAGAAATATCATCTGTGAAAATTTCAACTGTCTTAACTATCACGGTTCATGAGATACAGCCTGGTGACAGACGGACAGACAGACAGACAGCGCCGCGGAGCCTTAGTAATAGGGTTCCCGTTTTACCCTTTGGGTACAGAACCCTAAAAATCGTCAGTCAGACAGATTTACTGATAACCTTTTCTTGTGAAATTGCGGTTCCTCTAAATGACCAAAAATACTTAATCAATAAAATGAATTGAATCAAAAGTACTAATCCTGCCAGTCGCAGGTAATTCTTGTTGACAACTTAAAATAATGATAGCTTTTCTATTAGTTGCTCATTGCATTGGTTGATTTGATTCAGGCCTAATGACAAAGACGAGATCATGTGATAACCTGCTGAGTGAGGGAGAGAAGCGAACGGCACAGAGGAGGTGTAGTGACCCTAGTTTGGCACCTGATGTTATGTAAGTTAACTGTTTTTATCATAAGTTATACGTTTTTAGTAATTATGCAAATGATTTCAAAAGGACCATTTTTGTAACTTATTTTTCCTTGTAAATTACGAACACGGGTCATATGATTTTTATGTACATCGTCATAATTTTAATATAGGTACAAAAATTGCTATGAAATGCAACAACTAAACGCGATAATTGGATTTATGTGATGCAAGTGTTGTATCTTTTTTATTTCAAACGATTTCTGTGTGTGTACTAATACATATTTGCTCTGTTTATTTGCAGGAAACTATCAATGGTGGTGAACAGCGAGTGTGAAAACCGACGCGAGTGTCGCGCCGCGCTCACCGACAGTTGTGTTGACGAGCTGCCCGTACTACCGCTCGCCAGCGACAACTGTCACGACACGGTCAGTACCAGGGTAACATATAGATGTAGTTGATAGCGAGTGTGGGGACCGTCGCGAGTGTTGCGCCTCACACACTCGGTTTTCTTTACGTAATATAAACTATAGTCAGACTTATAGTATATTGTACACACGGCTACACATCAAGCTATACATATCCAGTTTAGGCTGATCTCGCATTGTATAGGATTTTCGTACAATGAGAGGCCAGCTTATACTGGATACGCATAGCTTGATGTGTAGCCGTGTGTACATATAGATGTCGAATTATTGTATTTATTTTATTTCTTATTTTGTTATTTTTATCTCATTAAATGCTGCACCGGTTGACGTCAACGTTTCTGCGCCTGCTGTCGCTAAAAAACAGCGCTGGGGCTCTGTGTCGTATAGGGTCGCAACATTATGCTAAGCGATGGCCGTTTTGTGGGAATGTGACGCATATTTTCCCCCAACTTGTTCTTTCGTGTTTTTTTTCTTTGCGTTATGTGTACCGCAAATAAACGTGTTTTCTTTATTTTTCTATGTGTAACCTTATTTTCTTCCCGCCAGGTCGACGGCCTCCATCCCGACCACTTTGAGAACAGCATGCGTCTTCCCCGAGACCTTGCAAGCGGCTCCTCCTCACTAGAACGAGAGCTAGTCGGCGAGCTCTCCGACAAACTCATACCCGACCAGGTCATTGACCACTCAGACGACCTGACCGCGTCGGACAACAGCCAGCTCAACGACACCGTGGCCGATAGTGTGACTGACGTGGTCACCAGCGTGGCCTCCCCTGACGTGGATACGCCTGAAGAACCGCCTGTGTTCGTCTGTGATACTTACACTGATGTTATTGGGATGGCTGAGGTGGGTTTCGTGTAACTTTTGATTGCCTGGTACTTGAAATTCAAATGCAGTGGAAAAAGTTAAACGTACCATTCAACTTTCTCAGAAACGGATTTAATTAAATGCGTTTTTCAAAATATGATCAATAAAATAAATCTCTATTCTTAATTTTTTATTACAGGCCGCAAGAGAATCAGCCCGCACCCGCAATATCAGCATAACCTGGCGCTCCATATCAGAGTCAAGCAACCAATCTTCCACCGGCTTCGAGATTAACGAGGGTCGCGCAGAACCACCGGCTTCCAGAAATACATCCCACGACTCCTCACCCCTCGACAACCACACCACAGAAGATAGGACCAACCACAATGTGGTTACCGATAACAACCATACAAGAGAGAATGGTGTGACGACTAATGGAACTATGAATGGGATCGATGATGTAGCTACTAAGTTTCTTGAAGTCGATCTGAATGGTGAGATTGTTTTTCCACAATACTTTTAATACTATATTCTGTCTCGGACTGTTATCCTGATAAAGGCAAAGAACAAAAATCAAGAATGTTATATAAAATATAATATATATATATGTTGAATAAAATCTTAATAATTTTCGTCTTTGGTTCAGGAGGAGCAACATCAAGTAGTATAAGTTCGGAAAGCGAAGGCGAGGCACACACACAGCCGAGGCGGACAGCCCACAATCACAATCGCACGCGCGTCGCGAGCCAACTCACATTGTGTCCTACATCACCACGACGTATTGCCTGCTGCCACTGTTCTAGGAGAGCTAGCACTACCAGTGAGTACAACCTCTTTGTGATTTATGACAGCCTGGTAGTTGTTAAACTAAAACTGGTCCGAGTCAAGAGAGCTAACTCGCTTCATCGGCCACCACAGTTCCAGGAAAGTTAGCATTTCCAGTGATTTATGATAGCCTAGTACTTCTAGAAAATGTTAACACTGCTATGTAGCGTGCGGCATGTTCGCAACCTCAGCAAATAGGATTTTGTCCCACGATGGTTATTGAAGAATAAATATGGTGTCTCCTCACTAATTTGGTTTCCCTTTTATACATTTTGTCCCAATAAGATCCAGAGAAGGTCGTATTCTGAATGTCTTATATTAATAACGTAATGTATTTTCCAGGTGGGATCGAAACATCAGGAGAGTCAGGTGGCAGCTCAGAAGTGTGCTGGTGCGGAGTATGTGGGGGCGCGCTGGGCGGCGCGCGCGTGCGCTGCGTGTGCGGCGCGTCAGCGCCCGCCTCCAGCGCGCCCGCGCCGCGCGCCGACCCGCTGGACGGCCTGCCGCCCGCGCTCGACCCGCTGCAGGCACGGTTGCACCAGATCATACTGTACCAGAAGGTGAGCGCATCGCTTTGTATTTTATGCTAGCTTGGTACTTACGGCTCCAGTAGAATGCAAGTAGCATGCAGTTTGTTGATTCGAGTGCATTGCCATCGTAATAATTTATCCATTCACAGCTTGCGCTTGAAATGCAGTTTTTCATTTAGGTTTTTTTTATCGTTTTGTCTTAATGATATTATTAATACGCATAAAAAATTACCGCATAACGGTTAATAGAGTTTGTTTGGAAGAAGAAAACATGACCAGCCCCAAAAAAATGGGTTAGGAGAGGATAATTGTTATGATAAAAATAACCACGTGGCTTGGCAATAAATACAAAAATATGAAGAAGTTTCAATCTAATTTGAATATTACAGAAAGTAGTTGAGGAGCTAAGCGGTCAACTGCGCGAAGCACGCGAGGCCCTGCGCCTGTCGTCCCCGCCCGCGCCCGCCCCACCCTCCGCCCCGCACGCGGCCACGCCCACGCAAGTACGACGACATACATACACACCGTTACATGCCCTCCTTACTTTTGTGTCGCTCTAGTACATTTGAATACCCATTGAAAAACTTGGTCCTTCGTGCCTCACGAAGATGACGCTAGCTAGATTTTCCTTGATTCTGAAGGCCTGTATATATCGGTCATTGGATAGGTGATCATCAATTACATACATAGACCCTTGCATACCTTGGAAAGCACGTTAAGCCGTTGGTCCCGGCTGTCATTTATAGATCTTTGACAGTCGTTACTGGTAGTCAGAAGCCCGAAAGTCTGACAACCAGTCTTACCAAGGGGTATTGTGTCGTGCCACCCAGTAATTGGGCTCTGGAGGTTAGATAGGCAGTCGCTCCATGTAAAATACTGGTATTCAGCTTCATCCGGTTAGACTTAAAAGCCGACCCCAACATAACTGGGAAAAGGCTGAGCAGATGATGATTTGAAAGGCCTGTATAAAAAGATAAGCTGAGTTGAGAAGTTAGGGTTTTCATGAATTTTCTGGTTATCTGTTGACGCCACTTTGGCAAGAGGTCTTCCATTTCGACAATGAATATAAATTATATGAGGACGTTCATCTTTCAGTCACGACGAAAGAAAATAGGCGCTTTGACACTTTTGACATGTGCCCGGACCTGACGGCTCAGTGCTGCCACCTAGTGAACGTCATTTCAGAAAACTCTCATTGATGATATTTATCTCACTGTCCCATGGTAAATCAACTACCTTCTCCCAGACACATTTGCATGCTTTTTTCCCAAAGCATTGTTCAACGCCTCTCTAACCTCATATTCTCCTGGTACAGAAAACAAGCAGCGGCAGTGGGTCCGTGCGAGGCAGCGGCAGCAGCAGCGGCAGCGCGTCCGAAGTAGAGGTGGGCGAGGAGGCGCGCGGCGTCGTGTGGCTCCCGGACAGCGCCGCGCCGCGCTGCCAGTACTGCAGGAACCACTTCTGGCTGGCCAGGCGTAGGCACCACTGCAGGTAAGCACCAGGACCGCATAACTGCCGAAGATTAGTCTGCAGGCTCCCCCAACCACGTAAAGCAACGGTAGACTATCATAGTTAAACAGTTGTTCTTTTGTCGCAGACGGTGTGGCGGAATATTCTGCGGCTCGTGCTCGGAGATGAGCTCGTGGGGCGACTGCGGCACCATGCGCGTGTGCCGACGCTGCCGCGCGCTGCGGTGACGTCACCCGGCCGCCCGCCCGACGTCTGCGCGAGTGCGAAAACTGTTTAGACCGACCCCCGCTTCCCTACCGGCCGATCTTACAAGATTAGCGTTCCTATAACATTATAAAAGCAATAGTAAAGTATATAGTTACGTCTAAACAGTTTTACGTTTAAAACTAGTCATGCCGCTTCGATAACTAGCTTGTGAAAAGTTTTCAAAACGCTATTTGTCTACGAATTACGTATGAGAATTCAAATTAATTGTCATCTTTATTTTCATTAATATCACCATGACATTATTGTTTCATTATTTTTGTTCAAATGTTAAATGTGCTAACGACATTGACCGACCGTACCGAACTGTTTGATACTGCAACGTAACGTGTAACAGATTATGTGCGAACATTGGAGAGGATCTAGTCTTTCGTGGTGTGTGGTGTGGCGCTGTTGGATGGCTGGTCGCGGTTATGTAGTTAGGAAATGGTATAGTGAATTGTTACGCGAAGGCTGACTTTCTACGATTAATATTTAAACTTTTTTCTACGACTGTTTTTTTCGGTCTCTATAAATAAATTCACTAAATGATTTTTTTTTTCGATTTTTTTTCCTTTTCTTTTGTTAGTCGAGAGAGCGATGGTTGTAACGGACCCCAACTGGTGTGAATACAGACACGTAGGTATCACTTTGTATAAACTTGTTTATTTCTTTTTATTTTGTATTATAGTGTTTCATTTGTTCTATTATTATTTTTGTACAGTAAGGTTTTGTTTCACACTTGGTCAGACACTGGGAAGTCTCCAGTCAGATGACTGCTCGCCGTCATCTGACCGAGAGACCGATAACCTTATATAAGACTTAATTTGTATATTCGACATTTTCCATTAATTTCAAATGTATAAAATACATTTCTTTGTACTATTAAATATTCGACTGAATTTGCTTATGGATAAGAATAGATGTCTATATTGGACATATTGATTTATAAAATCCATACTAAGCTTTATAATTACGTTGATACATTTATATTGTGTACTAAATTTTCACACCGTAATAATTTCGTTAGAGTAGAGCGTCAAGAGTTCTGTATTTTATTTGTGATATTGTGATGATAATTTTGTATAATTATTAAGAGTTTAATAACATGTTGTTAGAAGTTAAATTTTACTGGTGATTATTTTAACCCTCGCGGTGCGTTGATTTTGCTGGTGTCGAATACACTAGGAGCACATGTCCATGTGGTGTCAACTATAGTATAGACATGCTTCGAGTGAGACAAGTGCCTAGCGCGGCCCGGCTTCCGTACAGCGACGTGCGGCTTAGTGTAACGACAGACACATCAGCTTTATACTAAATGATATATTAATAGAAAAATGATTCTACTCCCATAGGTGTTATTTTCTTAATACTTTTTTTATACATTGATATAACAATGTTAAACCCGCATGGTCGCTGAGGGCCGCGCGACAGCGTATCTGCTTCGTATAAAATAAATAAAAATGATTTTGTAATTTATTCGTAAACTGAGGGGATTGTTGTTAACTGCATATATTTTATATTGTAAACGAAAAGCTCGGAGTAACGTGTAAGTATTGTCGAAGTGCAAAACTTGTTTGTGACCAATGAATATTGACACGATGTGAAATAAAGCATATTTAGTTTTATGAATTATATATTTTATTTTTCCTAATATCATCCGCCTCGATTCAAAACTTGTCGATTACGAACGCAATTTATTAAATTGCCGGTGTGAAATGTACGTGTCGGAACACGCACAATAAAGGGTTCCGTTGTTGGATTGAATTTATCCCAAGAACAAACTTAACATCTTAGTTGAAAAACATGCTCTCCCCATACATTCCAACTGCAAATGTAAGTTGGTTGACTATTACTCGTTAACTTTAAAAGAAAACTATCTACTTTTTTCCTTTTAACTTTGTTTTCACATATCAAAAAGAGGGAAATTCAGCTTAATTTTATCTTTAATGGATAGGGAATACATTTGCATACAATTTTAAGACATAGGTAATGTAACATGGCATGATTTTGTTTATCCAAAGTATATTTACGCATAATTATTTTAAGCATATTTCTTATTTCTTTTTTTCATTCTTATTTCATCAAAATGAATAAAAAACAATATTTCCACATGGGTCTTCCAAACGGGTTAAAACGGTTGACAACGTGAAGAATAAACTATAATAGCAATATATTCATTAGGCAATCGACATTGTTGTCGATAGCCTACGTACGTGGATCTTCACGAGGACATCACTAATTCGTCGCAATATACAGCGAACCTAACTATTTAGGTTCGCTGTATCTTGCGACGAATTATATGTCTGACGTAATAGTCTGTGCTATATCACAGACTATTACGATGCTTCCGCATAAATAAAGTATCGTTTTGTGATTTTGACATTGATTGTCCAGTCACTTAGCGACATGCTTTGCTTAGTTATTGGTTAAAGCGCAGGCCACACCGCCAGCTAGCGGGCGGGCGGGCTAGGCGGGCGAACATCGTTTCACCTCTTTACATGGTTAGTCGGTAGCTCGCGGTGTGAACCGAAGTATGTAAAGAGGTGAAACGATGTTCGCCCGCCTAGCCCGCCCGCCCGCTAGCTGGCGGTGTGGCCTGCGCTTAAGAAGCAATAATACTAATATAAGCAAAAATAGTACAGTAGGTAGCTGTGATATGAAAACAAAAGTAACGTAGTAAAAGCAAGAAATATTTTACGATTTGTTGTTTTCATGATTTTAAAGACAAATAGGTATAGTAAAATACTTTAAATTAAATTTAATTAAATAAAACTTTATTTCAGACTATGGTCTATAATTTTGTTAGTATTTTGGTGTTAGTAACTATAGTGCTTAGGTATATAGGTTAGTTTTAAAAATTACTTATATATCAGACCTATGACTGTCCCCACCCAGTGTCCCTGAAAGGGACAGTCCGTTCTGGCAGCGATCGTTTTCAGAATGCTGTTGTCACTACCATGCAGGCGCTGTAGCAAGGAGGCCGCTTTGTTTCGCATGATGGCATGGAAACCATCTGTGCGAACTTCCGCGAACATTCCAGAAGCGCTACAACGCCATGGCAGTCCCAACAGCATCCTAAAAGCATTATTATACTGCACACGCAGGACGTTGTAGGCTCGGCGCGTGTATGACACCCACAGGCCACTCGTGTAAAAAGATTGACAGAACGGCTTTAAAAGGGTAACTTTGACGTCTGTAGTACAACGAGCGAACCTGCGGGCAAGCATATTGCTCCTCACAGACAACGCCCTGCGCTCCCTCTCTATATCTATGTCATCTCTTAGGTCGCTCGTGACAATGTGACCAAGGTACCTACAACTATTTACAAACTTTAGTGCTACGCCGTTGAGACTTATGGACGGAACACTGCGCGGCTGCTGCTTAGGTGCTTTGAATACAAGAAGCTCACTCTTCTTCGAGTTGTATATTAAGCCATACTCCTTCACATAGGCCTCGCAGGTCGATAACAACTTTCTCAACCCACCTATCGATGGACTGACTAGCACCATATCGTCTGCATAGCTTAAATTGTTGACACATGTTCCGTCAATGTGGCAGCCGACATGTGTACCGGTCAGTCGCTCGATAAGCTGGTTGATATAGAGGTTAAACAGCAGAGACGAGCTTAACCCCCCTGTCTAACTCCACATTCCAGCCTGTACTCGTCCGACAGACTACCCACCCACCTCACCCGGTTCTTTTGGTTAGAGTACACCCTCGTCCCCCAACTTGTCCCACAGTACGTCATATGCAACCAGATCAAATGCTTTTGACAAGTCGAGGAAACACGCATATACCGGCATCCTTCTCTCTGTGTAGTACATGACAGTTCGCTTTAGACTCAGAATAGCGCTCTCTGTTGAAACTCCTGCTTTGAACCCGAACTGGGCATCGTGCAGCTCAACCTGTGCAGTGAGGCGACTATTCAGCATACTGTCAAGTACCTTGGCTGCAACTTTTACATATAATTATGTGTTAAGTGATTCCATGTTTTCCATGATTTATAAAGTTTTTAGTTTTGCTTCGGTATTTACAAGAAACCACTGAACAACACGGCATTCTTAAATGTTGTCACGATCGCGATCGAAAGCGCACTAGTTCGCAGAAACGACAACAACAACAGCGTTACGATCGTGTCGCGCGGACACAGAAACGCACCCTTGCCACTTCTCCTGTTTTTTATATTTCTATGTTCCTAGTAGTAAGAGTCTCTGAGCTAAGCCGCGGACAGATAGACAGACGGACATGACGAAACTATTAGGGTTCCTTGTTACCTACGGAACCCCAAAAAAAAATGCAATGAAGCTTTCGTGACATCTGGTTTTCTCCAATTTCGAACACATACGCAAAAAACCGGCCAAGTGCGAGTCGGACTCGCACACGAAGGGTTCCGTACCATTATCTATAAAAAAAATCACGTTTGTTGTATTGGAGCCCCCTTAAATAATAGGTTGGGGAAAAAGCTTCTTCGAATTTTTTAAGAAAATTCAAAACATTTTTTAATATAGTTTATTTACATTTAACTAAAGTATGTAGGTACCATTTTGTTCGATAACTTTTTGCCATCTTGTAGGTAGGAACATGATCCCATTGCTATAGAAATTTTGGGACTTCTGATCAAAATACCGCGACAAGTGGTTTTGGCAGTCCTCTCGTGATGTTAACCTGACACTGCCTAAAGAATTCTGAAGAGACCGAAACAGGTGGAAATCTGAAGGTGCAAGGTCAGGACTATACGGCGGATGCATTAACACCTCCCAGCCAAACTCTCTTAATTATTGCTGAGTGGCTAAAGATGTGTGAGGTCTAGCGTTATGATGATGAAAAACCACACCCCTTCTGTTGATTAATTCCGGCCGCTTTCTCTCAACTTCTTGCTTTAATCTTGTTGTTCGCAGTAGAGTTCAGAATCGATGATCCTGCCTGGTGGTAACAGCTCATAATGAATAATGCCCTTCCAATCCCACCACACACACAGCATCACCTTGTTGCGAGTTAACCCGGGTTTCGCCACAGTCTGTGAAGCCTGACCGGCCTTTGACCACGACCTTTTTCGCACGTTCTTGTCGTACGAGATCCACTTTTCATCACCACCAGTTATCAGCTTCTTCAAAAATGGTTCAGATTCATTACGTCGTAATAAAGAATCACAAATGAGTACACGGTTCATTAGGTTTCTTTCAGTGAGCTCGTGAGGTACCCAAATATAGAGCTTTTTTGTGTACCAAGTTTTTTTCAAATGTGCCAAAACTGTTTTGTGGTCAATTCCCAGTTCTTCAGCTACGTCGTAACTACTGATATGCCGATCTTGCTCCACTTTTTCAAAAATGGCATCCATTTTATCCGTAATAGGGCGACCAGAGCGACGTGCATCTTTGACATCAAAATTTCCGGAATGAAAACGCTTAAACCAAATTTGTGCTACTCTCACAGACACTGCACTAGGTCCATAAACATCGCATTTTTCGCGGCTTGCGTTGCATTTTTACCTTTTTTGTAGTAAAATTTTAAAATGTATCGAATTTCTTCATTAGATTCGAAATTCGAAAATCACACATTTTCCTAATTTGAATTTGGAATTATGTTCTTTAAAATTTAAACTTTCAATAATACCAAAACCAGCCAGATACAAATAGTATAGCCAAAGAGATTTTATTACAAGTTCATACATACTATAATGCGAAAAGACTTTTTCCCCAACCCTAATATTTGTTTTATTTTAATTTAATTATTTATTTTTAAAGTGAATATATAACTAAATATTCGGTGAATATTTCAAGCGTCTACCTGTTGCCGTTATCGATATCGAGCAAAAACGAGCAAAAAATTCATGTTTGTTGTATGGGAGCCGTCTTAAATGTTTATGTTATTCTGGTTTTTAGTATTTGTTGCTATAGCGGCAACAGAAATACGTCATCTGTGAAAATTTCAACTGTCTATCACGGTTCATGAGATACAGCCTGGTGACAGAAGGACAGACAGACAGACGGCGCGCACAGTGGGCCCATACTGAAAATTAGTGGACTTAGGCAACAAAGTTCCTATATCGATGCGATTTTTTTTTATATGACGTGTTATATTATTCCTGACAACTTTTATTCTTATAAAATTTCTTCTAAAGTTGATAGTTTGTCTTGAAAAAAATTAATTAGATTTTTTTGTATGGAGCGAATCACGTTTTTTTTTTTTTCTTCAATTGTCCTAATATGTTGAGTGTGTGGCGTGAGTATATGATAGCTAGGGTCATTCTCTATCCACGAAACAAAAATCAGCGCCGGCCATCTGCGGCAGCGCGAGTAATCATTCGGTAAAAAAATAATAATTTGGAAGAATTTTTTTGTCATTTAAAATAAATTCAAAGCATATTTTTTGTCTCATTTGGCTGTTTTCACCTTCTTTTTAGTTAAATAAATAGTTTTAATAGCGCATACGTACTTAGAACTAGTAATTCTGGTAGAGATTTAGTTATTATTGCATGTTATCGGTACAAATGAGTCATCAATCACAATGCAGGTGCTCTGCATTGTGATTGATGACTCATTTGTTTGTGCGCGCATAACTAATGAGTCATCGAAAAATGCTCGTCTCTGATTGGCTGTGTTATTTTTTAACTGCACGTTATCTCAGACTCTTAAGACTTTATAAAGTCAGCTGTCTCCGAAGTGAAAGTGAACTTCACTGGTCGACAGTACAGAGTTGAGCAAGGTGTGGGGTTCTCCCAAACTAGATTTTCATTCCTAGATGATGGCCTAGTAGACACTAGCCGAAGAGGGACGATGCTTATCATGACTACTGATGAATCATCGAACTCTGTAGCTGTGTTTGATGTTTTCTGTTTATAGTTACTCTGCGAAGAACCATCAAGTCCCCATTTCCAGGTCAACTTGAGTTCTTCATTTTGAGACCTATCAACAGTATTTATATCAAGTAATATCCTCTCCACAGTGTGGTCCAATAGCGCTTGCAATTTAATGTGAGCTCCGTTTTCGGTAATCTCCATACTCTCTTGTGGTGGGTAACATCTTTTCTTGGCATTTACAAGCTTTGGATAAGATGGAAAGGCAGCACAGTTTTCTTCCTTCAGAAATTGTCGAAAAGCTAAGTACTTCCATTTCGAGAGCGCAACTGATGTATAAAGAGATAAACACTTATCTTCAGAGACAGTACTTAAGCTCTGCTTTTTGAATAGTCTCTCTTCTACTTCGGATAGCGCATCTGGATTACTGGAAAGGTATTCGACCACTTTTGCCAGATTCGTTTTGCCGTTGTCTTTCAATTTTGTTATGTACCAGTGCTGCAACTCTTCCTCGGAATTTTCTTCTACTATGGAAGTAGAACGTCTTTTCTTTTGCTTATTACTTAACTCTTCGAACGGTTTTCTGTGCTCCTTTTCTGTAGATGTTCCCGCTTCCGCAGTACATACTGCTAGAGTAGGAACATGGCAATCTATATCCACAAGCTCAGATAAGGCTACGTCCAAAAAGCCCATCACAGTTCTCAGATCAACACTGTCACAAACAGGCCAGTTGATGTTTTTTTCCAACCACTTGCGATTAATTACACGATTCATAAAAGTTTTTTGATTTCTACTTGACTCTATCCACTTTTTATTTAAATTTACACAAAAAAGTCGACAGAACTCCTTGATTCGGTTCTTTTCTTCTTCAGAAACTTCGGTAGTCAAGACAGAAATGATACTTTCATACAGAAACATATGATTTTTCAGATCACCGCCACTTCTTAATTTCACAAAAAGATCTAGGTTGGTACAAAATCCAGCCATAGTTCTAATGTAAATATAAAAATACAAGTATTTCACTGTGTTCACAAACAAGCGACAAGAGCGAAACTAGATGGACTCAAATGGGGATATCGCTACGCCCCCGCAAGGGGGCGTGGCATGCAGTGCCGGGACTATAAGTCCCCTGGCTGCGGAGGGTTCTTAGTGGTCCGCAACTACGGACCCCTCTCTGTGGTCGCCTAACGCGGCTAGCGACGGCGGACGCATTTTATTAATAATAAAGTGCGTCGATGTGAGTGGCTGCTATGTGTAAATCTGTAGGCGCGCCGCGACGCTAATTTATTATTAGCGCCGCTTTCTTCACGACACCACGGCGGTCGACCCCCACCAAGTGAGACCCCCGGTTGCCCGGGGGAGGCCCAGTGAGGGTGACCAGCGACGTGTGTGCCGACTCGACGCTCCTACAGAATAGGTGATTAGTCCCCGCTCGTCTCGATCTCAGAGCTAGCCGATCACGGTCCGAGCTAAGGGACTGTCATGCGTGTGTGAGCGGCATTGTACTGTGAAACACCGCTCAGTGTCTACACGCATCGCAGCCCGCGCCGCGCCTGCGTGTTGTGAGTATAGATGCATGTATAGTGATGGATGTCTGTTGTTAGTTACGTGGCATGCCTATATTAACTTAGAACACGCCACGCAACAGATGTATGAGTCATCTGTAGAGTTCAGTTGGGTCGGGTAGGCTGCGTGTAACCTGAGTGCGGCTTACCCGAGGCGTCCAGTCCGGTGATGGGGTCACTCGTCCGCTATCAGGTCGCGGGGCAGGGGTCTCGCGTCAGGGGGGCGCGTATGCCAGGGCGCGATCTGCTTGACATGGGGCCAAGCAGACACGTCGGCACGCGCATACATCCCTTTCGCGAGACGCCGCACGAACTCATCCAGGCCCTCAATCCCGAGGTCCCGCTGGATAACATCGTTCCTCACGAAGCAAGGAGCGTCAACTATGGTCCGCAGCGCAAGACTTTGTTGCGCGCGGAGCAGCTTCCGGCTCGACTCGCTCGTGAGGGCGAACCAAGCGGGGGCGGCGTACGTCAAGATAGGGCGCACGTACAACTTGTACACGCTCATCTTGACGCGCGCCGGAATTCGGGACGAGAGCACAGGTTTGAGCAGGTTGCGGGCGACCCTGCCCTGTGCGGCGACCTTGCGGACATGTGGCCCCATAGTGAGCCGACGGTCGATGGTCACACCCAGGTATTGAACCCGGGGCGCCCAATCGATGTCGGCCCCATGTAGTTTCAAGGGTGGCGGGAGAGGCGCGAACCCGGTGATTATCGCCTGCGTCTTACCCACGTTCACCGACAGCCGCCACTTCGACAGCCACTCGGGAAGGAGCTCCAGGGCGCGCTGCATTTTGACCGCCGCGTACTTCGCATTAAGCGATGTAGTAATGTACGCGGCGTCGTCGGCATACAGCGCGAGCGTAGCGTCAGAAGTGGTGGGGATGTCGTCGGTGTAACGCGAGTAACACGCTGGCGACACGCAGCTGCCCTGCGGCACACCAGCCAGCACCGGTCGGGCACCGGATAGCGCCCCGTCGACCACCACCCTAAAGGTCCTGTTGGAGAGAAAGCTAGAAACCACCCTTACAACGCGACGGGGCGCGTCCGAGGTGGACATTTTGTATATAAGGCCCTCGTGCCATACACGGTCGAAGGCCTTCTCCATGTCGAGGAATACTGCCACCGAGTATTCCTTCTTGTTTAGCGCGGCTGCGAGGTGGTGCAGTACCCTCGACAGCTGGAGCGTCGTGCTATGCTCCGCCCTGAACCCAAATTGCTCGGGGCGCGGCGCGATGTGGGGTTGGAGATGTCGCAGCAGGAGTGCTTCGAACACCTTGGAGACTGTCGGCAGTAGGGTGATCGGCCGATAGCTCTCCGGCTTCAGGATATTTTTCCCCGCCTTGGGCAGCATAATGACGCGCCCTTCCTTCCACGAGGCGGGAAAGGCCCCGGTGCGCAGTACCGCGGTAAACAGGCGCGCCAGCGCCGCTACCATGCGGAATGGCAGCTGGCGCAGCACTGCGTTGGTGATACCGTCGGCACCTGGGGCCTTCCGGGGCTTCGTGTTTAGGATGGCGCGCCTAACTGCGCCCGGCGAGAAGAAGACGGGGTCCTCATCGGGAGCTATCGGCAATGCGAAGTAGTCTCCCAGGTGCTTCTCGACTGCTGCGACATGGTCTGTGTCGCTGGTCGGGTTAGGGCGGAACTGACGTTCCAGGTGCTCGGCGAAGACCTCCGCCCGGTCCTCCGCTACATACTTTAGCGCCCCGTCGCGGTTGAGTAGGGGGCGCACCGGGGCCGGGGTGTTCGTAAGCTGGCCGCAGAGCTTATGTAACGACGGCCAGCTGTCCGTCGTGGCATCGATACGATCTTCCCAGCCCGCGGCGGTATGCGCCCTGAGCTCGGCCTTCACTTTCTCCGCGAGACGGTTTAGCTGCCTTTTCAGCGTCGGGCATCTGAGCTGTTGCCACTGCTTGCGAAGGCGCCTCTTCACGGCGATCATCGAGTCGATATATGCCGGCAGGGGCGGCAGTAGCCCTCTCCCCTGCGGCAGTGTTCTCGTCGCCGTTTCTAAGGCGCTTTGGATGCAAGCAGTGACGTCACCCGCCATCTGGTCTACGTCCGCGGCAGTGACGATAGGCCGAGTCGGCGTGGTGGTCTCTAGCTTCTCTCTAAAGGCTTCCCAGTCTGTTGATCGACGTGGCGCGATCGGCTTCAATCGGGTCGGCATACCCGATATGACGACGAGTACAGGCTGGTGGTCCGATTGTAACTCGTCGTCTATCACTTGTTGTGTGATCTGGCAGTGCAGCCCTTGGTGGACTACGATGTCCAGCACGTCCGGTAAATTGTGTGCCGAGTCTGGGTAGTGTGTCGGGCCACATCTCTGGGCCGGACACCGTATAGCCAAAGGCTTCCGCGTCCGCGAAGAGCCGTCTCCCCTCGGTATTCGTTGTGTTGCTATTCCACGCCGGGTGTTTACTATTTAAATCACCGGCGAGGATGGTAGCCTTTTGAGGCGTATTTATAAGCGCCCGCAGCTCTGTGTGATCTAAGTGAGCCACGGGCGGCTTATAGCAGGCATACAGGTTAATATCCTCGCCGGCTAAATGCAGCTGTACACCCAGCGCGTAGAACGATCTGAGTGACGGCAAGGGGAGCTCTTGATGGACGACTCTTCGCCTAACAATGACCGCCAGACCACGATAGCGATTATTGTTTGCCGACCTTTCGTCCTTCCTGTAAACGAGATATCCCGGGAACCTAACCCTATCTTCGGGTCCCAGGAGTGTCTCGCTTATGAGCGCCACGTCGATATCCTGTTCCCTCTGGAGATGGCGGAGGGGGGCGACCTTATTCCGGAGGCCGCGGGCATTCCAATGGATCACCCTCAGTGGCCTAGCCATTATACATGGTCAGTAAGGTGGCCAGGCCATCGAGGATGACCATCTCCACATCTTGTCCCTGCCTTATTAGGTCCATCAGCAATTTGATGGCGCAGGCTGTAAATTCTTTCTTTGTTGAGTGGGCGCCGGTGGCGCCACCACTCGTGGAGTCTAGTCTCGGTCTTGTATGTGGTTCGACATTTTGCCGCTGTGGTTTGGTGGCGCCACCCGCAGCGGTGGCGTCGCCTCGCGGCTTTTGTGTGAACTTTTCTTTGTGAACGGACCGCTGCGCTATGCCGGCGCCCGCGGTCTGTTTAACAGCCTGCGTCCTGTTTAAGGCAGGGGCGGCCTCGGGAATCTCTTCCTGGGTCGGCGGGGGCGGATTGGGTTTATTCCCTCTGCCTTTACCCCCGCGCTTATTCTTCTTCTTTTTCTTCTTCTTATTCCCCCCTCCAACGGAGGCGGCTTGGGCTTCGTTCCTAGTCGTGGGCTCATTGGCCGCCGCCATCAGCGTCGTGCCTTGAGCCTCTGTGTCCGTGGCCTGCAGTGGCTGGCCACTGGCCACTCTTGGTTGGCGTGTGGCCGTGATGGCGACGGTCCCCGCTCGCTTATTTCTAGTCTCTGCTAGAAATACGGGGCACTTTATGTTGCACGCGGGGTGCGGGCCACCGCAATTTGCGCAGGTGGCCGGCTCATCCCGCGGGCGCGGACAATCGCGCGCCGCGTGCTCGCCTCCGCATCGCACACAAGCGAGCGGGCGGTGGCACTGGTGCGAGCTGTGCCGGAAGCGTTGGCACCGGTGACACTGTGCGGGCCCACGCTTTCCACGCCAAGCCTCGATCTTGACGCCCCGCATAAACATAAATACGGTGGTGTCAAAGATGGCCCGGACGTCGGGTGTCTTCTTGATGATTGCGTGGAACACGCAGCCGGGTCGTCCTTGTGCGCCCTTAATGTGGCGCACATACTCCGGCTGGTACCCCAACGCCCGGAGTTCCTCCTCAATCTCCTGGGGGTCCGTATCTGCCGGCAGCCCCCGTATGGCGATCTTCATATTTCTGTCCGCTGGTAGTGAGTAAGCGAACCAAGACACGCCGCTGTCCTTTTCCAGGCCCGTCAGATACCGCTGAACCAGCCTGTATTCGCCCTCGCTATCGGGAGTGAAGCGGACTCCACTCCCGAAAGGGCGGGCGTTTGGAGGCCGGCCCAGCTTGGCCCTGAGGGCCCGGAAATGGGCGGCCCAGTTTGGCAGCCGCTCCACCACCAACGGTGGGAATCTCAATTTTTTCCCCGGCTTCTGCTTTGCTGCGGACGCGGCGGCGCCGGGGGAGGCGGCGGCAGGGGGGGCGGCAGATACGGTGGGAGCACGGGGTAAGCTAATATCACTTACCCCTGCTGGTGTCTCGTCCGGTGATTGCGGCGGCGAGCGGCGCACCGCATCTGAGAAGGTGGGCGACGCTGCGGCGCCCCGACCCCGCGGCGCGCTATCGCGCTGAGGCCGCGGCAGGTCGAGGCAGTATCTATTTGCCTCCTCCGATACGGCTTCGCCGGAGCTCCTCCTTCGCCGCTGAGGTCTAGTCTCGAGCTGGAACTCGAAACCGAACCCCAGCGACGGTGTTGGTGACGCCGGCGCCGGCGATATAATCGCGGCACCGGCGGCGCGTCCCACGTTGGGCCGCTGTCCGGATCGCGGTGTCGTGTCCGGGGACACGTCTCCGCGACCGGAGGCGGCCGAGCCCACAGATGCCAGCGACATGCTCGACCCCGCACGTGAGGAGCATGTCGACAACATTGCGGGCGAGTCGTAGGCCGATGTCCGGGGGGGTGCCGGCGAGGCGGGCACCACGGGCGGCTTAGATGCCGGCCGATAAACGGAGCGGGCACTTGTTGGCCGCTCCCGCTCCGCCATCACCGGTCCCGCCAGCGAGCGGCGGGAAGCGGTGTCGGCGGTGCGCGAAGCTGGCACAACTTTAGACTGCGGCTGCTTGCTATGCGTCGCCCCGGGGGGCACGGGCGGCGTTGCGGGGGCGCGCTATAGGCGCTATAGGCGCGGAGGCGCGCGCAGTAGGCGCGGGGTCACGGGCTGCAGGCGCGGCCGGCGCGGGTGCGCGCATAGGCGTGGGCGCGGGCGCACGCGCATGCAGTGCGCGCCCGGCTTGGGTCCCAGCTGGACCCGGTGCCTGGATGGGCACCGGTCTGAAGGCGGCGGGGCGCAGCGCCACCGCGTGCGGTCGGCTCGACGACGGCACGGGCGCAACACGCGCAGGCGCCGATGACGTCGGTGGGCCGGCGGCTACAGCGGCGCTAGCACCCCCCCCCTCTCTTCTCCTCCGTTCTTCGCTGCGAGGCTGCGGTAGTGGGCCAGCTGGCGGCGCACCGGACGTCGCCCTGCCAATGTTCGGCATTGACGTCGTCCGGTCCAACGCCGGGCGGGCTCCCTGCTGTTCCCCGGCATCGTGGCCCAACGAGCCACGCGTGCCGGGTTTCGGCATCGCGGTAGGCGTGGCCTCCGCGACCGCTGCGGTGATTGCTCACCGAGCAGCACGGGGGCGGCTTCCCCTGTGTTTGTACAGGTACCGGGGTGGTATCCCGTACACACACAGGGAAAAACGGTTAAAAACTTTGCGATCCGCACGGATAAGGGCACTGAACACTTAAATAAAACTCGAGTAGTCAGCGCGATCGACCACGGGCTAATCCTCTAGATGGACTTAATGAATGTCTTTATATTTATAGTTAGTGTTAATTACTCAAGTAGTGGACATAACAGTGAGTGAAAATTATTCAGCCAATCAGAGACGAGCATTTTATATTAGAGAGAGAGTTATGCGCTTAGCCGAGTGCACAAACAAATGAGTCATCAATCACAATGCAGGTGCTACCGATAACATGCAATAATAACTAAATCTCTACCAGAATTACTAGTTATAAGTACGTATGCGCTATTAAAACTATTTATTTAACTAAAAAGAAGGTGAAAACAGCCAAATGAGACAAAAAATATGCTTTGAATTTATTTTAAATGACAAAAAAATTCTTCCAAATCATTTTTTTTTTACCGAATGATTACTCGCGCTGCCGCAGATGGCCGGCGCTGATTTTTCATGGATAGAGAATGACCCTAGCTATTATATACTCACGCCACACACTCAACATATTAGTACAATTGAAGAAAAAAAATTAAACGTGATTCACTCCATACAAAAAAATCTAATTAAATTTTTTCAAGACAAACTATCAACTTTAGAAGAAATTTTATAAGAATAAAAGTTGTCAGGAATAATATAACACGTCATATAAAAAAAAATCGCATCGATATAGGAACTTTGTTGCCTAAGTCCACTAATTTTCAGTATGGGCCCACTGTGCGGCGGAGCCTTAGTAATAGGGTTCCCGTTTTACCCTTTGGGTACGGAACCCTAAAAACACTATCTAACTCCGTAAACATATTTTTAGGGTTCCGTACCTCAAAAGGAAACACGGAACCCTTATAGGATCACTTCGTTGTCCGTCTGTCTGTCACTCTGCCAAGACCATTTTTCCAAGGAACGCGTAGAGGTATCAAGTTGAAATTAATATCAAATACGTATGTCTTATGATCCCTTGAAGCTTTCAAGTCAACGCAATAAAAAAATACGGCGATATAAGCGACATTATTGCGACATATTTCGATACTCGCAAATAAATCAAAACCTATAGGTTACTTCCCGTTGACCTAGAATCATGAAATTTGGCAAGAAGCAAGGTCTTGCAGCACAAGTATAGGAAAAAGTCTGAAAATTGTAAATTTGTATTTTTATCACATTAAAAAAAATGCGAATATCTCGCACATAATTCAAAACCTATAGGGTACTTTCCGTTGACCTAGAATCATGAAATTTGGCAACAAGCAAGGTCTTAACAGCAAGCAAGGTCTTAAGGTCTTAACAGGCATATTTAATCAATGTTTAGACAGCGGTACGTTTCCTGATTTAATGAAACATAGTAAAGTAGTACCAATTTTCAAATCGGGTAGTAAGACCCTCTAATTACAGGCCTATACCTGTGCTATACCAGCATTGAGTAAAATATACGAAAAAATAATGCTAGACCAGATGTTGTCACATTTCAATTCAAATGGGATTTTACATAGTCGCCAGTTTGGTTTCACGAAAGGTAGGTTGACGACTGACGCAGGAGTGAAACTCATCAGTCACATTTTGGAATCCTGGGAGAAATCCCAGGATGCCATTGGCATTTTCTGTGACCTCTCAAAAGCGTTTGACTGCGTTGACCACAATACGCTAATCTGTAAATTACACCACTACGGAATTCGTGGACAAGCTGCTGATCTTGTTTTTTCCTATCTATCAAACAGGCAGCAAAAAGTAAACGTTAACGGGGCAACGTCCTTGGTGTCTCTAGTAAAGATGCGTCCCTCAAGGTTCAATTCTTGGCCCTTTCCTATTTCTAGTTTATATTAATGATCTACCTTACATGATGGCTAACTTATCGAATATAATTCTATTCGCTGATGAAACTTCCCTTATTTTTAAAATAGATAGAAAAGATACGGATGTCTTACATGTCAACGATAGTCTGGCTGTTCTTTCAAAATGGTTCGCAGCTAATAATCTTTTACTTAATGCGAACAAAACAAAATGTCTTAAGTTTTCATTACCAAATGTACCCCAAGTGAGTCTAAATTTAAAACTTGACGGCAAGAAACTAGATGCTATTACGGAAACTGTATTTCTAGGAATTACTTTAGATTCAAAATTTCAATGGGGTGCCCACATTAGAGCTCTTTCAAGTAGATTAAGTTCAGCTGCATATGCAGTAAGAAAAATAAGGCAGTTAACTGATATAGCCACAGCTAGGTTAGTGTACTTTGCTTATTTCCACAGTATTATGTCACATGGCATTCTGCTGTGGGGATCGGCTGCTGACGTAGAATCAATTTTATTTTACAAAAGAGGGCAATCCGCGCGATCTATGGAATGGGTCCCCGTGAGTCCCTTAGAAACAAATTCAAAGAAATTGATGTACTAACTCTGCCTTCCCTTTATATCTTAGAAAGTATTTTATATGTTCGCAAAAACTTAGGACTTTTCAAAATAAGAACCGATTTCCATAATATAAATAGGATAATAATTTTCCAGGCGACTAATAACTTAAAGGGCGACTAACTATTTGCTACTAAAATAATAACTTGGCGACTAATAACTTAAAGGGCGACTAACTATTTGCTACTAAAATAATAACTTGGCAGCGATTATTAGTCATCTACTGTTATTGAATCATTTGGGTTAGGTTAGGTTAGAACAGTAACCATTAACAAGCGAAGGCGAGCGAGCGAAGCGAGCGTGCCGCGGCAGCGGCCGCCGAGCGCCAGATCCCCTCTATTGTTGGTAAATTCAGCTACCAAAACAAAAATTCGATGCCAGTTTAAATTAAAATAAAGCTAAAAACTGATTATTGAGCTGCTACTTTCTACTTAAAATAATACTTCGCTGCAGCTGCCAACCTATTATTTTTGCTGCCAACCTATTATTTTTGCTACCGGCTTTAATTATTTTTTAATCCCAAATTCAGATTAATTTGTCGCCGTGTTAAATACATGCCATATAAATACACGTAGTAAACATGAAATTGTGATACCCAAATTTAGATTAACTAAAACAAGCAAGTCATTTCTTATAAACAGTATCCGCTTCTATAACAAGTTGCCAAAGTCGGTTATAGAACTTAGCGATGGAAAGTTCAAAACCCACATCAAACGTGTCCTAGTCAAAAAAGCATACTATAAGATTAAGGACTACGTTGAAGACAAGGAAGTTTGGCAATAATTCCTTCTGCACATGTGGCTTCCCTGGTACCTCATTAACGGCATAACTATGTGAACGTCTATTAACTGCCCCTAAATTACGATTTTTTATTTCTTTTTTTTTACATACTTTGACATAACCGACAATTTTAATTTAAAATATTTATTAGTGACTTGTGGACAGAATATTTATTCAGTTTTGTTACAGTTGTAATGACGATGTTGTCATTTGGTTTAAATATGTAGGTTTAATTTTTATTATTTTAGTAATATTTTATATAGATTCTTTTTTAATTTGTGAATGTGAGAACGTTGTAGGCCTAATAGACTGTAGCTTTGTAAAATATCTTCTATTTTGTTAAGTACTTGGTACTTGTTGACGGGCCTACACTGTGCTCCCATACCTATTAACACTGTAACTTGGAAACATTGTTAAAGCCCACTTTTTTTTAAAAGAGTAACCGTGGAGTTTCTTGCCGGCTCTTCTCCATAGGAAACGACCGATTGGAACCGTGCACCTAGCTTCTGACGTTTCATAAGTGCCCATGTAGGTTTATGTGAAATATTTTTTTTTGATTTTGTCTTACAGCACAAGTAAAGGAAAAAGTCCGAAAATTGTAAATTTGTAGTATTATCAAATAAAAAAAAAATCGAATATGCGAATATGTTTAGCTAATATGGATAGAATAAACAGAGAACTAAACTATGTCCAAGCTTTAGGTATGCATAATCAGCCTATAATTTGCCCACTGCTGGGATACAGGCCTGTACCTACACAGCGTCAAGCTGTATAGCTCTCCGACAGTTGCACGTAACTAAAAGTAATTCTGTCTCTATCTAACGGAACGTTCAAAAATATACCGTGGTTGTGAATACCATTTTTCGATTTAAGGATCCGTTGCTTTAAAAGTGCTAGTTTTTGTTAGAGTCAAGTGTGCCCCCCACCTGCCAGCTAATTGGTTGTTTATGGATATGTGAAAATATCATGGCAGTAGTTATAATATATAACGAAGTTAAAAGGAAAACTATCACAGCTAAGTGGGCTTTACAAGTTAACGAGTAATAGTAGATCAACTTACTTTTGCAGTTGGAAAATTGATTGACCGTGACGTATAACGATGTATTTGAGAACATGTTTATCAACAACAATGTTAAGTTGGGTTTTGCTATAAATTCATCCCAACTACGGAACCCTAAATTGTGCGTGGTTTGACACGCACTTGGCCGGTTTTTTTTGTTCTTTACACTTGTTTCATGAGTAGTATTAAATATGTAGGTAGGTACCTATATACTTAGATAAGTTTAATGTGTTTTATGTAAGTACGTATTGTATTTATTGTATATATTATGTAAATACCAGACACCCGCAGACACACACAGACAGACAGACTACCTGCAGTATTGTCTCTCCTTCCCCATTAATCCATCCAAAGGTTGTCTTTAAAATATCGCCTTTAGCGATAAGACCGCCCATTGTGTCACCCTACGCAAAATGTCTACATTTAGTCTATATTTTTTATGGTTTGCATAATAAAGAGTACCTATTCTATATAGTACATATAGCGATAGTTGTCCCTCCATGGTTTTTTGCTATTTATTGACAGGGGTAAAAGGAAAAGGAAGGGTGTGAAGCGGGCTATCATCACAGGATTTGGAGCCCCTGGATTTGACGGAAACAGGTCGGTGGACACACTTGGGATAATGCAATTTTCTTTGAGGTTACATTCGATACACGTGTATTTTTCTTGCGTAGATTCACTTTTTTTTTTCCAGTAATCATCGCTCGTCGCCAAGTTGTTGTATATGTGGTTAGCAATAAATACTACTTATTGATGCAGTCGTTTTATTATTTGTTCAATACAGGGTACAAGGCAAGTATTGTAAAACCAATCAGTTCCTCGTTCTCTCTATGATCATGGAGGATGACAATGACACAAACCCCAGTTGTATCCGTCTTCCGGTAGGGGCGCTAGCGTAACCTTCGTCCCGAAACTGGGCTAGTGCCTAACACTATGCGCATTGAATAAAGTGGTAGACTCAGGTCACGTCCTAACCGAAAGCGATTATCGCAAGAGAACGCGATCGTCGCGATGTTGTGTATTATAATTAATTATGAATACGGCGAATGTACTCGTGCGATCACTCGAGTGTATGAACGTCATTCTTCAGGTAAACGATCACGTATTCGCGTGACTGTCGCTTTCGTATGGAACAACGCAGACTGAACCATCGTCAGATATCTTTCGCGGAATCAAATTGACGACGTAATGAATGGAAAAACTAAAAAAATCATCATTAAGTACCTATTCCTCGGATACCTAAAGATATTTGGCGTGGGAAATCAGCCCTTTAGCCCCAAACTATGTACCTACGTATAAATCAAACTAGAATGTTATTGGAAAGTCATTTATTCTCAGCATCCATTAACATCGATCTCAGTAGTGCTTACAACTAATCAACATTGACAGTAAATAAATTCAGTAAACGGCTAATCTACCATACAATAGGTTGTATTACGTAAGCATTAGCAGCAATGTCACATTTGTCATAAAATAATAATTTTAAAATGTTTAAAAAGCGACTCATTTTCATTGGGAATTGCGTTTTGTAGATAAATGTTAGCAAAGCAGAATGTAAATAATACTTTATTATAGTGTTATTATATTATATATTTGTTTATCTAATACTGTTTAACAATATAAAATGGCTGTTCTGGAAAAACATGGATATTGCCATCATGCTATGATGGTACTTTTACATATAATTAACATTAATCAGATCTTTGATTATCTTATCTATACACCATGCATTTTAATGGATAAAACTGGATTTAAAAAAAATATTATTTCTGTTTTGATACTAATGAAGTAAAAAAAACTTCAAATGAGAATTATAGTGCCACTCAAAATGCACGGTGCTTATTTCTATAAACAAAATTGTTAGTCTTCTATGAATTTTAAACAATATAGCTAATAAAATAAAGCTTTGTAAATCAGATTTACTAAAAAAAAAAAAAATGCAATTTTTTTTTCTATCTATTTCTCAAACAATAGGTAGTCCATAAAAAAATATACAGTGCATATTTTAACCAAGTGCATTAATTAGGCGTCTTTTGAACTTTGAATGTGAATTTCGTTGAATTTCTCTTGCTTATAAAATATCTAGGTATGTGCCTGTGGGCAATAAGCAATCCTAGTATTTTTTATAATAACAACATAAGTACAGTGTTAACTTGACTAAAGTTTGACTAGTTGGTAAACTATTTAGTATTTACTAATAAAAAATAAAAGTTAGGCCTTAAAATAGGAACAATTAACTATCTAGATTGAGCTAATAAAGTTGTCCAATACATTATAGACTTATCATAAATACAAATAAATAGGTATTTTCTTTGGGATTGTTGAACAAGCTGAAACACTGTTCAAAGTTTACCAATATTATGAGGTATCTTTTTGCAGATCTATGTGAAACCCGTTTAACAAAGTAATAGTGTCGGGGTGGACTGTATACTTGAATAAAACTTCAGACTTCTTGTTTCTTGTTTGTATTCCCAGGACTAGTGAGCTGGGGCCCAAGTCTGCTATTTTCATAAATTCAGTCATTCCAACATCCCATTGTCATGCCATTGTCATTTTGCAAAAAGTTCGTAATCTGGTAAATTCATAATGGTCGATCATTGGTAAGTCAATGTTCTCGTAATATAATTGTGTTATTATAATGGCATTGTCGTATTGCCATTATTATAAAACCCATTAGTAGAAATGTCATTAATTTGTCATTATGTACGAGATTACCAATATATGCAATTTCTTTCAATGTAGTGTCAGTGGCCGACCATTGGTAAGTCATAATGACGCCATTATAATAGTAGATTATCAAACTTGTCAAAATCAACAATTATGAAATCAATGATCGACCATTCTGACACCATTGTAATAGAAGACTTGTGGCCCTGCTTGACTGTTGAGTGACGATTGATTAATTTTGCAATTTTTTTTTTTTTGTATGGCATCTCGCAGTTGACCTTGAGAGGCCGTGACTGCTTAATCGGTCTTTCCTGTGACTGCCCTAAGGTGTGAGCTTGAAGCCTCCAGCCAGGAGCGTAAATATAATTATTACAAACTAAACGACAGCGCTCTAAGGGCACCCCCTATGGGGTACGAACCTCGGCTTAGGGCGTCGTTGGGGAAAAACAGCAAGTTGGGGACGGGCTGGATCGAAAGTTTAAATTCATGATTATTATCTGGGATTACTATTAAATGCTACGGCTCACTCAGCCTCGGGGCTGGCGGTTCGACGTGCAAGGGACGGGGGAACAATTAATTCTTGAACTTCGCGTGGTACCTCGGCGGCGAGGACGGAATGACTGTTTGTATTCGTGCACTGTACTTGTGGCCCTATTGCTTTCCTGAAGGAGAGTAATGGGGTCATCCGGATCTGAGAGAGTATGCCTAGGTCGGCGAGTCTGACTAATCTGAGAAGGCCTATAGCTAGCTGCCTGCACAACCAAAGGGGTTGCGATGTCTATCTGCGGACTCGAAGAACCGCTTTGTCGCGCGTTTCATAAACTGCTTAATGGTGGGGATTTTAAGATCTACATGAAGGGTTTCGTTCCGAACGAACCATGGAGCGTCCGTAATTTTTCGGAGAAATCGGTTTTGAAGTGCCTGCATTCTATGAATGAGGTGGGGACGGGCGTGTGCGAAAGCGGCACACGCGTACGTCATAATCGGCCGGATGCACGCTGTGTAAATACGCAATTTTCCCTTAATCCCTGACAACTTGCTGCGTGAGTTGAGAACGCAATGAAGCCTACCGAGAGCGAAAGCGGCGCGCGAACTCACTTGCTTTATGTGCTCAGTGAACGAAATGTGATGATCTAAGATCACACCGAGATATTTGGCTCGCTTCTCCCAAGGGATAGGCTTGCCGAACATTTTGATCTGTCAGGGTAGGTCCGGTGTACCGGTCCGGGCCTAGAAAAGAGGACCGCTTGGCTCTTATCAGGATTGACCTCGATCCTCCACTTCCTGAACCAGTCACCGAGTCTGTTGACTTCGGTCTGTAGGATGTGGGAGATCTGGTCTTGACTGCGGCCGGTGTAGTAGATGGCCGTGTCGTCTGCGAACAGAGCTAACTGCGCCTTTCTACATTTCGGGATGTCACTTGTGAACAGCGTGAAAATGAGCGGAGCCAGCACAGACCCCTGAGGGACGCCTGCGCGGATCGGATGAGGGGAAGAGAGCGCACCCTCGATGCGATAGCGGAAGGTGCGGTCCGACAAAAAGTCCCGTAAGATGAGCACGAGACGATCTGGCACACCGAATTTGTATAGCTTATACAATAAGCCGTTGTGCCAGACTTTGTCGAACGCTTTCGCGATATCGAAGAACACAGCACCCGTCATGAACCCGCGCTGGAAACCGGCGCTTATGTGTTCTATGATACGCTGGACCTGTTGTACGCAAGAATGTTGGGTTCTAAAACCGAACTGTTCGTTGGGGATGAGGCCCTTCGTCTCGGCGTAGTCTCTGAGACGCTTATAAATAAGCCTCTCATAGACCTTGCCGAAAACGTCGAGCAAACTGATGGGACGGTAACTGGAAGGCTCGGTCTTAGGCTTGCCGGGCTTCGGGATACCGATGACGGTGGCATTTTTCCACGATTGAGGAAAAATGTTATTACTAAGAGCGCCATTGAAGATGGTGGTCATTAGCATAATCAGGTGGGCTGGGAACATCTGGACCACCCTATTGATGATACCGTCTGATCCGGGGGCTTTCATCTCTTGATTACATCGTGCACCTCGTCCGGGGAGACGGGGTCTAGATGACAATCAGGGTCTTCGACCGGAGGGAGAGAGGCTCTACGTTCGACTTCGGCATTCACCTCGGCGAGGTGAGCCTGGTCTACTGGTTGAGAGCTGGGGCGAGCACTGGGTCTCGAGGCTGTCAGCTAGGCATTCAGCCCTGTCGATGTCGTCGTATGCTATCGTCCTGTCGGGTCGTGTCAGGGGAGGCATAGAGACTACTTGCTGGGACTTGAGTTTCCTCTGAAGTTCCCAGAATGCCAGATGAGTGGGCTCTAGCTCGCTCAACATCTTGTCCCAGTTACCGTCACGCAGCTCGGCCAAGCGTGTCTTTACAGATCTCTGCAAATAGCGCATGTGAGCTTTGTTGGCGTCAACAGGGAAAGACGTCGTAGGCACGAGTAGCCGCGTTCTTCTCAGTCAGCAGTTCACGCACATCGTCCGGCAGCCTCAAGCGATGTTCGTCCATCGCCGGAGCTTGCCTTGAACAATCGTTCAGGACCGATTGTACGTGTTCCGTGAGTGAGCCGATCGCGGCCGTGGTGTCAGCGATTGAGGTGAACTGATCTGGTATAGAATCTAGTAGAGGGGAAGTGGTGGATTTCAAGCGATCGCTTACTTTCCTCCAGTCCGTGACTACTTTATTACGAGAGGGTTCGTCCGGGTCAGGGAGTCCGTCGCGAGGGACCAGTCTCATGACGACTGGTCGGTGGTCGGAAGTCAGTTCGTCCATCGCCTCTGTCGAAACCAACCGGAGGTTGATATTCTTTAGGAGCGCTATGTCCAATACGTCAGGGGTATGGTTGGGGTCGTGAGGGTAGTGGGTGGGAGTCATCGGGGCGACGACGTCAAAGTTTAGGACGGGGCAGAGGTCAAACATGTGTCTGCCTCGGAACGTGGTACTGGTACTATTCCAGGCCGGATGTTTGGCGTTGAGGTCACCCGCTATGATAACGGATTCGCTCAGGCCAAAAATAATTGAAAGATCGTTAGAGAGCTGTTTGAGACCGTCTACTGACGAGGTCGCGGTGGGCGGCATGTAAGCCGAAACTATCGTAATCGGTCTATGACCTGACATGCCTAGTCTACATGCAGACACTTCAAGACACGAGAGAGTTGGAGGATCGAGAGGGATACAGTAAAGAGGGGTACTATAATAGATTAAGGTGCCGCCCCTGTGGCATCGAGACCTGTCATTGCGAACTATGCGATAGTTCGCGACTGACGGGTTCCAATGACTCGGCTTGATGAAGGTTTCCTGTACTAGGAGAATATCTAACGTGTTGACGCGGAGGAACTCTGAAGAAGCCTAACTTGAGGGATCTGAGTTTAGTTCTTGCGGGGGCCGTATTATACATATTAGGGCCGTTTCGCGAAGGTGTTGAGGACTTGCGTAATCTCCGGGTACGCATTGAATATGCTCTGAATCTGAGAAAGATTGCCAGAGGATTGAGCCTTGACTATATTCCCGGCCATTTGAATGGCGCGAGGAGACATGAACACGTTAAATGTGCTCGTGATCACATTAAACGCGTCTAGTGCGTTAGCGACGGCGCCAACTGAAATGGCCGCGGGTTTAGGGGGCGCGCGAGTGGTGGCGACGGGAGCGGCTTTAGGAGCTGGCTCAGGTGCACGGGGCGCGAGAGGCGCGCGGGGCGCGGGAGGCGCGGTATTAGCGGCGGGTGCCTGTTGAGCGCGTTGAGCGCGAAGACTGGGGTCCATCATCAGAGGTTGAGGAGGGAGAGGAGGGGCCATATATTGGCCGAAGGCAGGGAAGGCCTGCTGGTGGTTGAAATAGTTCCACGGACTGGACCTTTGAGGGCTCAGTCGCTGCGGAGGTTGGGACAGGGTAGGGGGGTACTGCCGGGAGGACACGGCGCGGCATACGCTGGCAGAGTGTGCCGCTTGGGAGGAGGCTCGCCGTGCCCTCATCTCAGGAGTAGGCAGTGACCTGTCGCTGCCGGCCGTGGTCGAGTCGATGGCCGGCAGCGAGGAGTCCTGGGACGCGGTGGTATCCTTCTGCGAAACAGTCGTGTCGCAGAAGGAGGCTGCGGAAAGGGAGCGGGAGATCTCGTCCGCTCACCCGGCCCGCAGCAGGCGCACCGGGCGTCGGCAGAGGGCAGATAATGCCCTCTTCCGGCCCCCCTAAATGGGTCCAGGGACGGCGGACTCGGGGACGTCCGCCGCCCCCTATCACACTGGACCCGAGGTGGCGGCGCGTAGTGTTCCACGCGCGCCCCTTTAAGACGTCGCGGGGGGGGTCTAACACCTCACCCCCCCGCAGACTTGAGGTGGCCCGCAGAGGCGGGCCGGCACTAGCCGGGGATCACGGAAGTAATACTAGCTCTCAAGATCCCCGGTGCAAGTGTGGGAAGGGAACACCGGGGTGGTTTTTAGTCAGTAAGAGTCCGACAGACCCATCCGTCCGACATCCATGAGGATTTTCCACCCCGCCAACAAAAAAAAAAAAAAAAAAAAAGGGTAGGGGGTACCCGGGGTGCTCTCGCTGCTGCCTCGCGTCGAAACGCTTGGTCAGTTTCGAGGAAGACGATTTGGGAGCTTTTGGACAGCCACGGTAGTTGGCTGGGTGTCCCTGTTGGCCGCATAAGACGCAGCTGGGAGGCTCGGTGCAAAGGGCACGGTCCTTTGGACGGGTGCACTCAGAAGTGCCGTGCTCGCCCAGGCACTTGACGCACCTGGGTTTCGCAAAGCAATTCTTTTGCGCGTGTCCGTACAGTTGGCATTTGTGGCATTGGCCTATGATGCTCGATTTGTGGGGCTTCTGGACGTCGAAGCCCTTAAGGCTGCATATAGAGCCGACCTTGAAAATTGGGTGATGCCCTTCAGTTTGGGAAAATACGACAAGAACCATGTCGTATGGGGAACCACCTCTGGATCGGTGCATTCGATGGACTTCGAGGACAGGGATCCCCTGTCTCTCTAGGTCGGCCTTGATATCCTCCGTGGCGATCTCACTGGGGATCCTACGGATCACCACGCGTAATTGACGGTCCTCGGGGAGGGTGTAAGAGTGGAATGAGATTCCTCTCACCCGAAGAAGTTTGGTAAGTTCCCTATAGTCATTCGACGTTGGAACGGAAACCTTGATGCCAGGCTGGGTACTGACTGCACTGGTGAAGTTGATCCTAAGATCACTGCACCTTTGTGAAACTTCCGTCCACCTGCCCTTATCTTGAATGATAATGGGTGGGGGACGGGATGCCTTCTTGGAGGCAGAAGGAGGCTTGGCGGAAGCGGTCGCGGTACCGGCAATGATAGCTTGCGACGGCGCGATTGACGGAGCCGGGGTAGGGGCCCTAGAGACGACTACCGCGGGGGTAGAGGGAGCGGAGGTCGAGGGAGCCTCGATCGCAACCATTTTGCTTGGCTGCGAAGACCTGCTCTTGTTCTTCTTCCTCTTGCCAGGGCCTGAGGTAATGCCCCCTTCCTCTGGTCCAAAGGAGGAAGAAGAAGAACCTATCTCCGCATCCGAAGAGTCGGAGTTCGAGTTCACCGCCGCCGCGTTATTGTCCGCGGGGGCGGTGGTGTCCATTGACACTATCGGGCTTGACGACCGACTCTGAGAGTCAGAGTCGTCCGCGTTGGTAGCGAGCGCATCGCTGAATTGGGAGAGGCTCGCTGATGGCGTAGCCCTCAACCCACTGATCTGAGAAGCGTACTTCCTTAGGAAGTCCTGGTCCTTGAGGAGGACCTCTCTGACGAACGTCAGTAAGAGGTCGTCCTCCATAACGAATGAGTTTCGCTCTCTGTCGGGTGTAGACAGGGAGGATGAGTACTTATGGTGAGCCCTGAGCTTGTGATCCCGTTGCCAATCTTATTGTGCAAGGGGGCCTTATTTGGTCAAGCGCGAAGGGTGTAGACACACCCTTGAGACACTAGGTGAGTCGCTGTTAAAGGAAAACTGTCACCAGAGCCGACTAGGAGATCCCGCAAGGCCGGTTAACTCTGGGACCCGTCCAAATTACTGCCTCTCCCTGAGGGGGTTCGGCGGGTGCGTTTGGGTCAGCACCCTACTCGGTTTCGTTGGCACCGTAAGGTATCCACCGAGGACCACGAAACTGTGGTTTTACCCAGAAGGGGCCTAATGAATTTAAAGAACGTTTTCCTGTCAGAGAACCACTGTCTTGAAAAAGAACATTTTTGGGATCCAGGTCTTTCGATTGAATTGATTAATAAATTAATCTACCCAATCAATCGACGATCGGATGTAGTCGGGGCGACTACGAGAGCGTTACGCAAGCGTAACAATACCGGGCACGAGAGAGCGGCGGGAGGGCGGGAGCACACCGATAGCAGCACACAAACACGACCGTCCGCAGCGAGATCCGAACGCCGTCTAATTTTGCAACTCACTGTCCTGTTTATATTCGTTTCTTACATACCGCAGGTAGCGGGTGGGGCGCGGTGGTGGAGAGTACGACTCGTCAATGTGAGGGCGTCCGTCTATGTGTGTATTCCCTACTATCAAATGGTCTTTATTATAATACTTAAATCTGAAACCTTAGCTAATATTATGATATGTTTAATCAGATTTATTTACACATTACTATTTGGTTACATAAGCTACGTCGTCCGTAACAAATAGTAATAGTAATTTATGTCATAAAAAAGAGGTACAGTCTGTTACAAAGTAGGATGACAACTTAGGAATAGTTTACATCTGAGATGAGTAGGTAACAATACAATTTTACGATCTGATGTCCTAGCGAGGTTACTTAGTAGCCTGTATTAAGGAAAATCAGCCCTCATTTCCCGAAATGTATGACAAAAGTATTGCTTACACAAAAGACTGTTACATAAAAACAAGAACAAATTGATAAACTAATAATAGTCCAATACAAGAACTCTGTGTTTGTGTGTGTATATGCACGTGGGGGTGTGTGTGTGTGTGTATTATGAGTTCATTGTTGTGAGAAGGGATTTGGTATCATCATAAATTTTGGTTGAAAGAAATTCAGTAATCAGCTTTTTGCATGTTAGCTGACAACATGGATGCAGAGGAATTATTGCATTTATTCTATTATAAAGAAATGGTCCTTAATAAAGAAATTTTTTTTTTTGTAAAAGTAAAGTAAGGATGAGGTACATTACATACCCTGTTTCTTCTTCTGGGTATTGTCGGCCGACGTGCAACTGAAGTGTTAGTGTGCTGTTGTAAACTTGTGCTGAGTATGAACATTTGGCGAACAGTAAGGACCTCGCATTTCTGGTAGAGGTCAAAGGTAGGATAAAGTATTGGTCGAAAACTGGCTACCTTCAGGACTGCTCGCTGCGCCACCTCAAGAGGCTTGAGAATTGATTTAGCAGCACCACCCCAACTACTAATACAGTAAGAGATTACAGACTGGCACATTGCAAATATACGGACCGTATAACAACATGTACGTTGGCAACGTGTCTAAGAGTAAAAAAAAAAGTTATTTCTTAGAAAACATGCAATAAGTATAATAATCGTAAAACCAACAGAATATAAAGCTTCATAGTTAAGACTCTCGATCATGACCGACACAAGACTCAAGTAAGTATTTAGCACTCATTGATAAGATGATCCACTTAGCCCAGGTTAGCACGGGTGGTTTTATTAATTGACGATTTTTATCGCGCACTGGATTTTCAATTTTCGGTACTGAGCCGAGCATTGAGAATTCAACAGAGCTCATCCCAGCCCGTCAAGAAAACACATAGAGTGCGCAAAACAAAATTCGCCGCGATAACAAGATGCTCGTGCGTACCTGGGCTTATTATACGAAATAAGTTTGCACTGAATGAATGTCTTATGCAATGTATGCAATGTAACGATGACCGATACGCAAACATACTTTATGCGTCGACTATCGATACAACACAAAGTGATAATCTCGATATTTTTTATCGATAGTCTAATGTGCCAATCCTGGTACATGAATTCCCATGTACCAAGATTGGCACATTAGACTAGTAGGAATAATGTAACAAATCTCTTATGATTTAGTTATATGTAGAATTACGTAAAAACAGATTCTTAGTGTAAACTAACGTCCAGTATTGTATTTATCTCGATATCGACAATATCGATAGATTGCGGAAAATCGGGCATCTCAATAGATCCTTTTCCATATCAATAACTTGATATAAATACATCCAATCACATCACAACACACAATAAATCAATAGGTACATTTGAACATTTTGTTAAACCTACCTTGGCTTGATTCTTATTAATTAATAATTACACAATTAACTAGAAAAGCTTCATAATTAAAGTTTGAGCCGGTTTATTAAAGGATTTTATCGATCCAAGTACGGAAAGGGACAACACAACATAATTATTTTACCATTTCTTTACACTTCATCTACATAAATCTGATCTACAATATAAAAATACTGATATCATAAAGATATGATCTTAGTTTTACACAAAATTTATAGGATACAGAGGATTTATTTAAAACATTACTCTATATTACACTTAAGCTTCTTAAGAAATAAAATTGTTGCCACAAACTGCTACAAAGGTTAGCCAGTACAAAAAAATAAAAACTGGCCTTATAGAATTCAAAAATAGTTCTGTCTCTAAATATTACGCGGTTTAAACTATTTGTTTTACCTTTTACTTAGGCCGTAACTTCTCTAAGGTATACCGCGGCTTTTTTATTTATACAACTTATTTTTGTTTTTCAACAATTATTGAATTGAAGAGAAAACTACATATTTTAAGTTAGGAATCGCATAATAGCACTAATAAATTTTCTGTACCTATTTACTTCGTGTCATAAAGTTACATCACAACTTTTTTATCCTACCGTCTGCGGTTCGTGATGTCTCTTCTTATAGTCCATGACCATACTGAGCACTTTGTTCCTCACCTGATCCAGCGCTTTGTACATATCTGCTGTAAACGGCTCGAAGTCTTGGTGCTTTTTCTTTCGTCTGTAGATGCCTTCTTTGTTTGCAATCGCGCAGTTCATGTCAGCCTAGTTGGTAAATAAAATAAATAAATTCAACTTTATATACCTACCAAGCTAGTGTGAAACCTATGTGAAAATTTCCGAAAGGACCAAAATCTATGTAGGTAGATTTTGGATTAGATTTTTAAAGTCAGCTAAGGAATATACACGTAATTCAAAACGTATCCATTATTTTATTAAACATTGTATAGGAGTCAAGAATCAAAGGAGAGGTCAAAATTGGTATAATATTCCGACGATTTTTAAACGCTAATGTGATGTACCTTATTAGAAAGCTTATTTATTATGCCACTCGATTATAGTTAAATCTGATTTTTTCAGGCACCCGTTTTTGTGAAAAAGTGAAAAATGTTTCAATACAAACAAAACGCACATAGTCTTTATTTATTCATTTCTATGCAATATAATTATTTTATGTGGCTAATGTTTCCGTTTCTATTAAATACTTTGAGATTTTATTATAATTTTAGCTGCAACTCCATGAAATTAAGACAAACAATATTGATTATCATGACAATGCAATAACAAAACGTATCGAAAAAAGTCAAAGCTGTAAACTCGGACTAAATATCCGATGTAAATGTCAAGCCGAGTCCTGCTGACTGACGTTGTCATTGTCACGTCATTTGCCACAGGGCTGCCATCCCTAAAATATAAATAATGCTTATAGAACATTTTATTTTTCAACACTTGTTTTAAAAAAAACGGGCGGCTGTAAAAAAAAATTAAATGCCCAAAGACATCAAAATAATTACCCTCTTTCAGCCTATATAGGTCAGAAGGCTGTTAAAATTTTCAATTATTTTAGTACCGTACATTTCGTGAACGTCTCCTTTCAATATTTTTTACATTTTTTAATACATTACTTATTTTACAATTAATTGATTTATGTTGCGTTTTTTTTGTGGAACGGAACGTAAACTCAAAACCTTTTCGAAAATGCCGGAAGTGACGAAATAAAACATGTGAATAAAATCTATTCTTTGCTAAATGCTTGAAATCTCACTAAGGTAAATATGTAAGTGCGATTTCTACTTGAATAAAGCATAAACAATAATTTAATATATAAGATTTAGGGCTAAAAAACAGATGTAAACAAAGCAGTTTCGTGAACAATGACGTCACATCATGACCGCGACAGAAACGAACGTTTGAACTGTAGTAGAAAATTGTTGTGAGTACCTATCATAATTTTTTTGAGCATCAATCAGTAGTTAAATTTAACTTTCAATACTTTTCTTAGGTTTATATTACTGTCTATTATTGATTTAGTGAAAAAAAAAACATACTTATCGTACTACGATTTCAGTAGTTGCTAAGTTGCTTCTATGCAAACAAATAATACACAAAACAAATATTCGCCGCACCATTTTGGTAGCTCCTCCCATATCAAATTTTGATTCCTCACATTTTAGGGATACTACAGTAGAAAACTTAGGCCGTCTTATTACAAAACAAGGTTTATTTTCAGACCCAGGTTTTACCCATGGAGCCATTATTGAATTTCGAACTTTATCCGTCTATGGTAAATTCCTAATACAAAACGGACAACTTAGTACCGAACTAAGTTTTCAGTTTTGTATAAAGAACGGTATTTCAATCACAGTTACGTTCTTATTACAAAAACTGGCTCAATGGTTTAAGCCATGTCAAAATATAAATCTTGTTTTGTAATAAGGGGGAGGGAGTTTTTTCTTTTTAAAATAGTTCAAATTATTTTTTTATAAGCAGGGAGGAAGAAACCCTAGGAGTTTCGTATAGTAAGTAATTACCAATTAACTAACCTCAGTAACATTGTAACTCAAAAAGTCCATTATTCCTTGCAGCGCGTGCCTGGTGTCGCGTACCAGGACCTCATAGAACACGATGTGTAGCGGCCCGGGGAACCTAGTCAGCCACAGCTCATGCAGGGTCTCCCACGCCGTCAGCTGAGTCGACACGTATGTTGCCCAATCTGAGAAAGGCCAATAGGTTATTAACCGACTTCCAAAAAGGAGGAGGTTCTATGTTCGACTGTAGTTTGTTCACCGATTTCTCCGTCAATTCTGGACGGATTTTGATTGAATTATTCTTTCATTAGGTTGACGAAACTTGCGCGGTGGTCCGTTAAAATTTGTATTCACTTTGCTTGTGTAGGTTTTGCTTCAATAATACGTATTTTACCCACTCAAGTCTATGTGGATGATGTTAAATAACTTCCTGTCACTGTTATTTACATAGCTGGTGACTAGAGAGAGGTATTCGAGTTTGTATAGGGTAGGTACCACAACAAAAAAGTGGAAAAACTACAACAGACATAAAAAAAACACTACAAAGTGAAAAATAACTTTAATTTCAGAAGTTGGTGGCAATTAAAAAAAACCAAAGACACCGACTTCCGAAAATAAAAAATATTTTTCACTTTGTAGTGTTTTTGGCAGTCATTTTTTTTGTAAAAGTTTTTTTTATTGCTATAAGAATTATTTATTTTAAAATAGGTATGAAAAAAACCCGGCCAAGTGCGAGTCGGAGATCGGAGATTTACATAGTGGTGGCTAGAGAGAGGTATTCGAGTTTGTATAGGGTAGGTACCACAACAAAAAAGTGGAAAAACTACAACAGACATAAAAAAAACACTACAAAGTGAAAAATAACTTTAATTTCAGAAGTTGGTGGCAATTAAAAAAAACCAAAGACACCGACTTCCGAAAATAAAAAATATTTTTCACTTTGTAGTGTTTTTGGCAGTCATTTTTTTTGTAAAAGTTTTTTTTATTGCTATAAGAATTATTTATTTTAAAATAGGTATGAAAAAAACCCGGCCAAGTGCGAGTCGGACTCGCGCACGAAGGGTTCCGTACCATTATCTATAAAAACGGCAAAAAAAATCACTTTTGTTGTATGGGAGCCCCCCTTAAATATTTGTTTTATTCTAATTTAATTATTTATTTTTAAAGTGAATATATAACTAAAGATTCTGTGAATATTTCAAGCGTCTAACTGTTGCCGTTATCAATATCGAGCAGAATCGAGCAAAAAAATCACGTTTGTTTTATGGGAGCCTCCTTAAATATTTATTTTATTCTATTTTTTAGTATTTGTTGTTATAGCGGCAACAGAAATACATCATCTGTGAAAATTTCAACTGTCTAACTATCACGGTTCATGAGATACAGCCTGGTGACAGACGGACGGACAGACAGGCAGACAGACGGCGGAGCCTTAGTAATAGGGTTCCCATTTTACCCTTTGGGTACGGAACCCTAAACACAATATGCGAAAAATGCTAGCCGACCACATTTAGACAACTTTCAGTTGTATTGTGATGTCATTTTACATTACTTGGCGGATTTGAGCGGTACTATGTAGGACAAACACGGAACTACGGACGGATGGGGCCCCATCCACCCAGTTGTCTAAAGGCTGGCGCAGATTGGAGCTGGTCGCGCCGCAACGCAACGCATTGTAAATCCTCCTTCATCAATATCGTACATTTTCTTTGAACCAACGTACACAGTACACTACTGGCGGGCCCCACCGCACTTTTTGAAGTAAAATCTTCTTTATGCGCATTCTGATCTCTGTCTGAACAGTGAACGAAACTGAATCGTCACGCCGCACAGTGGGCTGAAAATCGACTTTCATAGACTTAGAATATTCAATTTTTAAATGTTGTTTTTTTGCCGGATGTTGCTTCTATTAGCTATTACTATACACAAAAATGTCATCCGAATTAACTCTGCACAAAAACAAATTAATTATATTTTTTTTACGAAAAATTTTATGTATGAAACTAGTTTGAAAAACCCGATTCTCGCGTTTGCACGTTTTGCGCGGTTTGGTACAAACCCCGCTACATGAAATAAGTTTCACGTGAACGAAACGAAGAGTTTTATAAAACACACAGTTGGTTTAAACAATCACGATAAAAATAGCTCTTTTGGTCGTCATTCAATTAACGTGTCTGGGCAAATGTTACATTACCTACATGAAATTGGATTATATTCGCTTAGAAACATATGCAGCTTACATTTGACTAAATTAACAAAACATCACGCCTTGTTTCCCCGAAGGGTTGTGCAGAGGTGTACCTGTACACCCATATTTCGCCAGTTATGCTTCATGGAGCATTGGACCAAACTACATGTACGAGTAGTGCGGTCCTGATCCAATGTTTCCATTGTTGTGTGTCTATTTCGCTCTTGTTAAATTATTAAAAATAAATAAACATGTATGGATGATTATAATTCTACTAACGATTGTAATTTATCTGAAATAAATGAATTGAATTGAATTAAGTCCCATGTAATAGGAGTCCAGAGTCCGGGCTGTTACTGAGAAATTCCAGATAGAAATATCCAATATCACTTTGCCCGACCCCGGATACGAACCCAGGACCTCATGCACAGCAGTAGCGCCTGCGACCACTAGACCAACAAGACAATCTTTTTGCATTTTTAATAATATCTTAAAAATATTTTATGCATTATTAATTACCTGATTTCTTATGTTCATGAGACTTCTTTTTGAATGCTGATTTTGGTGCCGTTCCTATGTGCCCTCTGTGAAGTCTATGGAAATCAGCCTGAAAGCATTCAAACAATATTTAATTAAACTGAACTTACTTTTAAGCATTATATTTGTAAATGAAATAGCTTAAACAGAATAATAAAAACCGGCCAAGTGCGTGTCGGACCACGCACAATGAAGGGTTCCGTAGTTTGGATGAATTTATCCCAAAAACAAACTTAACATTGTAGTTGAAAAATATGCTCTCCCATACATCCGTATACGTTACGGTAAATTCTCCAACTGTAAATTTAAGTTGGTCGACTATTACTCTTTAACTCGTAAAGCCTACTTAGCTATGATAGTTTTCCATTTAATTTCGTTATACACATACAGGGCGTCAGAAGCCGAAAAGTCTGACAACCAGTCTTACCAAGGGATATCGTGTTACCCAGTAACTGGGTTGTGGAGGTCAGATAGGCAGTCGTTCCATGTAAAAATACTGGTATTCAGCTGCAACCGGTTAGACTGGAAGCCGACCCCAACATAGTTGGGAAAAGGCTAGGCAAATGATGATGATACTTAAACAGGGCGTCCCACGGACGTGCCACATGGAGGGAAAGTACCTTGATTATTGTAGATGGAACATTTTACTGAAAGAAGACATTATTTAAATAAAAAAAAACAATTTAAACTGCATTCATAGATATTTAAATAATTACATGGTTGAACCGGAAATCGAACCCGTTACACGAGAAAAATAATCACCCTGTAGCTGCTTTTATTATACCGATCGAAAAGCTTCATCATAAGGATTATTTTTTACTAAATAACATAGTGTCACAAATAAAAGGAAGACCATGAATTTTAACATTTCATGTGAAATTTTGTTCAGAAAAATGAAAAGCTGACATTGCCGTAAGGACATCCAACTGACTTTATCATAAGTACCTATTACTAATAAATGTACCCACTGCACTGCGGCAGGGGGGGGAGGACACTTTAACTCAATGGTTTTCACAGACCCATAATATTTTTAAACGGCCTATCCAACGATACCCCACACCATGATATAGACGAGAGAAAAAAAAATATCATCCCCAATTTACATGCAAGGGCCGGTACCCTAAAAAAAATGTTTTGCATGGTTTTATTTTACGACTTTCTCGGCGTGATTAATATGTATACTCATGCCAAATTACAGATTTCTAGTACTAAGCGTCTCTGAGCTAAGTCGGGGACAGACGGACGGACGGACAGACAGACAGACGGACATGGCGAAACTATAAGGGTTCTTTGTTGACTACGGAACCCTAATAAAAAGGAGTGAATAAATAATAATCACATCAATTGATATTGCTCAAAGTGACGCAAAGACAGAATGAATACTGTCCACTTTTTATAAATTAAACTGAAGCAAAACAATAATAATTACCATTACCAAGAACCTCTTCTGTGGCTCTGTCGCCCTGGTAGGCCTGGTAAGAGCACATGAAGCAATGTGAGAGTGAGTGAGTATGAGTGCAAATAATATTGTTAAAAACAAGGCATTTCATTCAAACAGCCGCAAACACAAACTGAAAATATACACAAAACATAAAAAAGCTTTATTAATTATTGATAGGTAAGTAATTAATAAAATTATTTATTAACAGAAACTATGTCAATTATTATGTTATGCAGTTTTGAAATATTATAGATTAAAGGCCATTTAACTAGTATAGTAGTATTGTAATGTATTTCTTCGTAGGAAAAGATTCTACGAATTTAGAGAGTTGTATTGCTGATTCTAATGATAATAAGTATGTAAAGCCATGATTGTTACGTCCGCGAATCATATTTAGATCGGCATACAACCTGTTACTGACCTGCCAATTGTAAAAAACGTAAGAAAATTTGAATTTCGCGGGTCACCTTAGCAGTCTAAATCAAACGAACGCAAGCTCCGCCCCTACGTTATGTGCTAAACGCTAATACATCAGTTATAAAGTTGAATATTGCGTGCGCTCTTTGATCGTGTTTGAGCACGAAACTAAATAGCGTAAGTCTCAATTCTTATTTCGTTTATAACTAAAGTAATAATTGATCTAGAGAAAAAATATCTTGTGTCGGGATAATAAACTATATTTTCTTGCTGTAAATATTTATTTTAGTCATAAAAGCTAAACAATCTTGTTTGTTTTTTATAATTATCCTTAAAAAAGACACGTTTTTCGAATAAAAAATGTATCTAGAGAAAATATTACAATTACGTAACTGTCTTCAACATGGAGGACGAGGCTTTTATGTTAATTTGCATGAATATTCTGAAACAGTCAAACATACAAGCAAAATGAAACTTTAGTATATTATTTATTGGATCGTTTTCTTTCCATGTTGATATAAAGTACACCACATCTATAGGAGCTAAAGGGAGAAGGTTAACATTATCCCTTCCAACCATCAATCACCACCATTCTTAATCTTTCACCAATTACCATAACTCACTATGTTCTCTAACATAACATGCACAAAACAAGAATATTTGAAAAAAACATCACATCTCTACATATAGGTATAAACTCACGCTTTCTAAATTTCTACCTGTAGGCAGAAACTATAGAACTCCACCTGCTTCAATCCTTACATAAACATTTTGCTTCATTTACGTTCATACATCTGGTCACTCTACCTATACATACGGCAAATTTAAATTGATAAATTACTTTTTAGTTTGACTATTCATAAAAAAACAGAACAGTTTCATAAAAACTTATTCCAAAGTTCCAACCATTCTTGCATTCCAGTCATAATTAGGTAAATAATGGTACTTATAGCAAATATTTTAATTTGTTTTTTACTTGTTTAATTTTCTTGTGAGTGTGCTTTCATGGTTCTCAATGTTGTGACTTTTGGGTCTTTAGCCCTTTCTGTCTAAATTAGAGCGAGTTAATTTTTATTACACCGTGTAGGATAAGTATAGCGCTGGTGTTGCTCGCGCGAAAACATTGAAGCTTATGGGCTACCAATGTTAATGCGCAATATAAATATTGGTGCATATTAGAGGTGTAGGGGCCGCCTAACACACATCCACCAAATCCCTCATACTCAAATCCAAATTAACTGTATTTTCAATATGATCCTCTAATCAATTGTATACTACTATACACTTTGAAATAAGGTCACAATCGGAGGTAAGCTAATCCTCAACTCAAACAGCCCAGACAAACCAAGAACCTGCGCTTACATACCCAAAGAAATCCCTATCCCACCGCTTACTCAATTCTGTTCCTGAGATCTGACAGCTGTCAGTCTCCAAATAGAAGGCGACACTCCAGATGTTGTGCAGGGGGTCTACTCCGAAACGCTAAACCGAAGTATCGGCCGAATGTTTGGCCTTTTTATAACTTCCATAGTATATTTTTTTGACTTTGAGTCCTTACCCGACTTCAAGTCACAGTTTTGACTTCGGCTTATCTCTTCGACTGCCTTTTTTATTTATTTTTTCGCCGTAATTAGCAATAGTTATCCGTAGTAAAGAAAAGACCGAACATTCGGCCGATACTACAGATTTATGTTCGGAGTAGCCCCTTTGGCCTCTGTATACATGCCAGCCGAGGACGCAAACTACCCACCGAAGCAGATGGGCGACCTAGTACAGCACTGCGAGCAAGGCAACCTAGACCTGATCATCTGCACGGACTCGAACGCCCACCACCCGCTCTGGGGCAGCGACGCACCGAACTCCAAAGGAGAGGTACTGTCCACCTATTTATTCTCAACTAACCTTAACATCGTGAACCGCGGCTCGGAACCCACTTGGGTCAGTCTGAGGACAAACGATCATAGACTTAACGCTTGCTACAGAAAACTCGACAAACTTTATCACTAATTGGCACGTGTCGGACGAGCCTTCTTGCTCAGACGATAGAAGACTCCGCTGTACACTAACAACCAACATAAAAAAACCCTTCCCGAGACGAAATCGTCGGCGCACCAATGTGCCGGGATATAAGCGCCTCCTAGCGTCACTGCTAGCTAGGCACCTAACACTAACAACCTTAACAGATCCTGCACAATTAGAATACACTGTCACAAAGTTATCAGAATACATAACCGAAGCCTACCATGCATGCTTGAAACTAAGGGCGCCACAAACCAAGGCTGAGAGAAACTCCTGGTGGAACGCCAAACTCTGTAAACTCAGAGATGCACTTCGTAAGCAATTCAACAGAGTCAAAAACACCAGTCTCCCGGATGACTGGGAGCTATACAAAGGAACTCAATATTTGTACATAAAACAGATCAAGACTGCCAGGAGAACAGCTTGGCGGAAATTCTGCGAGTCCATAGATACAATAAATGAAGCCGCAAGGGTAAGGAAGATCATATCAACTGCCCAGGACCGAACTCTTGGCGCGCTGAAAAACCCGACAACTCATATAGAACAACTGACCATGAAACCAGCAAGGTCCTTCTTGAGACTCACTTCCCGGACTGCATACTCCTAGAAGACAGGACAGTGGTTCGTTCTCACGAACTACAACGGATCATGACTGGTCAAGAGCCCATAATATAGCAACAGAAGATCGTATAAAGTGGGCTATAAACACGTTTCAGCCATTTAAGTCCGCAGGGCTGGATGGCATCTTCCCAGCCCTGCTACAGTGGGGGATAGATCATCTGACACCGTGGCAAGTGGAGGTCTATCGAGCGTGCATATAGCACTCAGACACATACTCGTACCACTAGCATGGCGCGAAGTGAAAGTCATTTTTATACCCAAACCGGGCATAACCGACTACACACAACCCAAGGCTTATAGGCCTATCAGCCTCACATCCTGCCTACTGAAACGCCACGATTCTTTGGAACTATTTTTTTTTTTTTTCCCGCTGAGAAATGCATTACGCATGCCCGCTCGTGGGGGACGAGTCGGGGTATGTGGGACTCCTGTCACTACAGTGTACCCACTAAAACTCAGCGGTGTTCCCACATCGCCGTGTTAGGAGGGCCATGGGATAACGGCTCAGCCTTTTCTTCCACAACCCTCCCGGCGCATGCCCGCCTAGCTGGCGGGCCCCCCGTTACTAGGGGGCTACGGGAATGGGGAACACCTGGTCATTCCCGTCCGACACTGGTGGAGGCCTGTGCAATACAGGTAAGGGTGCCCCCGCACCCGTTGCCTGCTGGCCTCCACCTGGGAGGAGTCGGAGATGACGTTCCACGTGAAGGACTAAGTGCGGAAACCAAACCCGCTAACATAGAAAATAGGTCACAATAATTTACATAAAACAAGTTTTTATTACGACCATTATAAATTATAATAGTCAACTAACTACAAGGCCTTAAACTATGTACAATTTAATAGAATCTGTCTAATTAAAAATTTGGTAGCAAAAAGTTCCGAACTTTAAAAAATCTGCTCAAACTTTAGCATAAAACCTTCTTGCTTACCAATATAGCATCTCTCGGGTTACGTATCAATAATATAGCAGATCGGAACTTGTCAGAATCCATTGGGACTGCATGAGTCTTGACCACAAGCACTGAGCCATCTGTGACATTCTCCGCAGGGAAGCCATGTACTCTCAATCCATAGTCCATGTATATAGAACCGGTTACTATGCCTGAAAATATTTTATTGGAGTTTATATTTAAAAAAAACACTTAAATTAATCTAGCCATATTAGGCCCAACAATAATAAAAATGTAATTTTGGGTAGTTAGCAAAGTAAATAATTTTGTTTAGATGAACTATAGACTAAATAAACAGACAATTACCCACTTTTCAAATAACTATGTTGTAGTGAGGTGTCTGTTACAATTCTCAATAGCAATAAATAGCTAAGTGGGTAGAGTTTGTTTACAAAAAAGAATTGCTTGTCTGAATAAAGTATTTTGCAATCCCAGAAACATACATTCATACCATTAAACTGTTTTCAATGCAATATGTATTTAGGTAAAACAGGGTCAATTTGAAATAACTCATTGATAAACCATATTTGTGTGAATAGCTTATTGAGCCTAATCTGTTAAGAAAATACAGACTTAAAGCTCTTACCTTAGACTCACGCGATATCGCGGGCGCGACAGGCACCGACATAGAAATTGTGCTACTAGGTCACGTCGCGCCCGCGATATCGCACCAGTCTGTACGAGCCTTTAGGGTAAACTCTCGCTTCACGCGCTTCACTGTTGCTAGCTCACGTGACACAACTTCATGTATTATTTACCTGTTACTTGTTGCAGCAGGTATCTGAGCCATGTGTTGCCACTGCCAGGGTACGACACCAAAGCGACCACGTCTGGTGACGGCGGTGACCGCCACCTGAGCTCACTGCACCAGTTCACAGGCGGGTCATGACGAAACGCGAAGTTATTCATATACCCGCCACCGTAGTAACCACCTCGCGAACCATGCAAAGGGCTCAACATAAACAGTATTATCGAGAAATATAACATCACCACCGCAGCCGCAAGGAAAAATATCGATCTTCGCGACATAGCTGCTAATTTTAACTCAATTCTTTTTAGAATAAACATTTTTTTGATTCATGATTTCGCGATTATTGTGCACCTGCCCACTTTGTGTTTTGATTTCAATAGCATGTTGTTTTTACAAGGACAGGTAGAAACTATCATTGATTTTTAATTTTCATATTATTTGTAGTACATATCTAGATTGTTTACAGTTTTTTTTGTATATAAGCATCCGTTTTTCGAAATTTTGATAAAATATAAATAAATCGTAACTTTTTATTGGCAGAAAATTTTGACAGGCGTTATTTTTGTGCGTAAAAAATGTTGCCATGAGAAAATTATGATTCAATTAGTAGAAACTATATTTAGCAGTTACTGGTGGTGGGTGCAGGTCTAATATTCCGGGGCCGGGCCCATATTTTCATTTGGTTTTAAGTATAGCGGCTCTATTAGGTATTTTACTTTTTCATAATATGAGAGAACTACCTAAAGTAACTAGTCTTCCTCTATTGTCTTTACTTACACAGGGCCTATTCTAATGGCCACAAGCACGCTTACTAAAAAGCGAATTTGACGTAGGTATTTGTAGTAACTAGAAGACAGCTCAGTAGCAGCGCCAAGTCTGGATTGTGCCGGATTCATGGCGGTACGCTCGCTCTCTTATTACATTTGACCCATCACTAACGAAATGTAGGTGCATTTACACCCTGCTCACCCTTAGGAGAACAAACACGTTATGTTATTATATGTAGCAGCTTAGATTCTATTTTAAATTTTTTGGAGGCTTCCGTTTGTTTTTGACGTGACAACGTCTTATAATTCGATGGAGCCGGCTGCACGCACGAAAAAATGCGGCGTTACCTCGCTCTGAGGCGTTCCATTTAAGGCTTATGACGTTGTCACGTTCAACTATCGTCAGTTAACCGACTTTACAAACGATTTTTTTTTTCTTCTGTTTACACGCAGTGCATACACTTGTATGATATAGGTAAATTGAATAACCGATTTATTGGACTAACTTATGAACACAAAACCATTTTTAGATTCGGTATATAAACATTTTATTATAAAAAAAACAATTCATTGTGATAAGTTAGTAAACCTAAGTTTTCTTAGTAACGTGTGACAGTTCTCTATATTCCCTGTACATATTTCTAAATACATTTGCAATGGCAACACTCTCGGCGAATTTATTTGCAAAAGTATCTTTCTGGCAGTGACTAAATCACCTCTCAAAATATGACAAACTGCTGCTTTTGCCCACACACTGACTGCTATCATATCTCTCATTTGATATGGCAACACTGATACAAGGTCGTGAATCATTGGTGGGTGTAAATGCTCCACTGCATCAGCTATTCGGTCCAAATTTATGAGAGCTTCAGCTGCATAAATGTGTGCCCATGCTTTGTGGCTACTAGATGCTTCAGTCTGACTTAACAATTCATTTGCACTCATCAAAGCAGACAATGGATCCTGTAGATGAAGTAACACATAACTCTGGAGAACAAATGTGGAGTTTTTCAGTTCACACCTCTGTTTCCAGTTGATAGGTGGGCCCGGAGGTGCTTGAATAATAGGTGCAGTTACATCAGCTGGCGCTTCTTGATTAGGTAGTAACGTTATTGCATTTCTTAAACATAATGCCGCAAATTCTAATGATAATGATGGGATGGCGAATGATTCTCCTGAAGTGGAATATTTTTCTTTTCCTTCTTTTGACAATAAGATGCGTGTGTGTGGACCACTGCCAAGTTTCTTTACAGTATACTGTTGTGCTTCTTCACTGCAACACTTTTTCACACAACATTCTGCTAAATGTAGCCATATGCGAGGGTTGTTGGGGTAGTGCCGGGCTGCCTCAACTAAACACTCAAAGGCACCTTCTGAATTGTTAGCGGCAAGTAACGCCAGCCCCAAGTTGAACACATACAGAGGTCTGTCTCTACAAGCTATTAACTTTTCACTGTCCTCACATTCCATTGCTTTGAAGTGTTCTTTGACTGCATGTTGGAAATATTTTGATGCTAAAAATGGTTTCTTTATTGATAAATATATGACTCCAAGGTTATTGTTGATGGCTGCCCATATGTCTTCCCCCTGAGTTTTCAAATCATAATTATATTTGAGTGTTTTGTATTGCCCTAGTGTAGTTGCTGCATCTTTGACATCTCCATTGAGATATTGCTGTTGAGCTATAATAAATACATTTTCTATTGAGTCTGGTTTCAGATTTAACTTTACTTTCTGTCCTAATAACAACTGAGCCCTACTGACAAGCCTTTCAAAGAGCTCACTCACTTCATTGTTTGCTTTTAGTGGGTCACCATGTGTCTTTGCTATGTCCAATGTTTTCTCATAGGTTCTTCTGCACAGAGAAGCCTCTAGCAACAGTAGGAGAATTTGCTGAAATAATTTATTGTCTTTAATATTCTTACAACCAAGTAATCTCTCTAGGAGCACGGTACATTGATAGTAGTATCTCGAATGGTACAATAACACTGCATAATTGTATAACAAGAAAGGGGAACTCAGGTCTTTTGTATCGATGTCCGGAAATGCGAGGCCCGTTAACTGTGCGATGGCTTTCTTTAACTTATCCACATTTTTCATGTCACTGATCATGAACTCAACCACTGCTTTGTTGTGCTGCACTCTCTTATTGCTCGAGCCAACCAAAGTTTCCAATTCATTGAGGTGTTGTAATGCTCCTGTGTAATCCTTTTTTACATAACACTCGTGTGCGAGAATGACTGGCTCGTCCTTTGTGTTGGCCATTGCTTATTAATTTAAATAACCTGAAATACGTTTAGGGCAGATGATTTTTATTTTTGTTTACGCGAATACGTCGATTTTTCCAATACTCGTGAGCTGAATATTCGCCGAATGACAATATATTTGACATTTTACATTGACACATGAACGGAATGCTTGTCAATTTGACATTTTCAGCTTTTTTGTCATTGTCTGGAACCTGATTTTTTAAAGTAATTATCTTACTTTTCTTGCATTCATTTGGATTTTTGTAGGTAATTGCTATCATACTAGTCCACACATAAATAAAACAGTTAGGATACACAGCGATTTTTTTTCATTTTTATTAAAAATCATTTTTGACAAAATAACGGTATTGAGAAAGCGTTGGTGGTTGGTACCAAACAAGGCACAACCTTGGGCCCCATAAAATAAAATAAACATTTTCATTATTTAGTTATATGCAAAGAGTACTTTAGGGTTTTATGTCGAAGTTGACGACATTAGAATTAGAACTAGTTCAGCCTCTTCGAGACTTTAAAACCAAAATTACAAAAACAAACTTATTGGATTCAGTTTATATTTTTTATAAATGATTTCCAGAATAAACAGAAATGAAAAAACAAGTAATGATAAAATGATTACAGTGCTTTCATAAAATTTGCTGTTAAACAAACTCATAATTTCTGTCCAGTCAATAGTATAATAAAAATAATAAATAAATTAAAATAGTTAAGAATTAAAAAAAACAATAAATAAAACAATGTTTTTTATAAATCTGGATGATTATGTCCCTTTATTTTCTTAGTAGATCTTTCTGCAGGCCGTATACATAAATGTTTACCAAACAAAGTTACTTTACTTTTCCCTAAATACATTTCAAAGACACAGTCTCTTTTAGGTATTGTAGTTGTTATATTGTCTTGAGATACAATTTTAAATGTGTTTCTTGTATCCATAATACAAATTCCACTTTTACCAACATAGCTTGGACACTTTGACCTGATTACATTTATGATGCTTCCATGAAAATCTGCCTTGAATAGAGCTTGAGTAAAGGTTTCCCAGGCTTTGCTCATACAATCTGGTATGGGTTTGTCTAATTCTAGCACATTACTGATATAATTTAGCCACAATTTGTTTAAAGGCAAGACATCATTGTATTTCACTCCTTTCCTAGGTATTGCATAAAATCCTAAAGATTTCTTCTCTACTTTTGTAAGACAGCGTACTCTCTTCTTCTTTGGTTTTCTTTTCTGTCCTTTACCCCTTTTCTTGGCAAGAACAAAATCTGTTTTCAATTCGGTGTCCATGTTTTGTTGTCCTGATTTTGATAAGTTGGATTTTAGAAAGCCAACTATTGCCTCAGCGGCGCCTTTGTTAAAAGTTTCTTCTGCTGACATTTTGGTTTCGTTTTTGTTTTATGAATTAATAGAAAAATCAATAAATTTATTTTGTATTTCAAGCATGGATTTTGTTGTTATAAACGTCAAAGTCATATTGACAATTTGACATGGAATTTTTTGAGCATTCTATCATTCGTTCATAGTGCTGCGGTTGTGTTGTAATAAAGGTTGTGATTTGTTTAGTCGATTATACATCGTGTAGGTGATATTCTAGCGAGTTTACCACTTTGTTTTAACTTTTAGTTGAATTTTGACCTCTCCTTTGTTACTATTATTCGGACTTTAGTAGTACTACTTCTACTTAGTCTGTGCTATTAGTACTTTTGCTTGACTGGCTGTGACCGCTGCCGCTGTGTTATTGTTGAACTTGAACCTCTAAAGATAGTGAAATAAACTTTTAATTTGCATAAGTTTCAGAGGTTAATCAATATACTCTTTTTTCGTTACTGCTGATAATTACTACATTTTATTCAAAAGATGGTGTCTAAGATTCTATCCATTAAACTTTCGAGTGGACGAGAAATGCCCATGGTTGGCCTTGGCACCTATGCTGTGAGTATTTATCGGTAATCAATTAACTATTAATAAGTATGATAGATAACATCCCACTCATCATCATATCTGTTGGAAGATATAACACCAAAGTGGTATGAATGATTACAACCCCATAGATGAATGGAAAAATTAATTTCAGAGAAAAGCCGACCCTGGACAGTTCAGGCAGGCAGTGGAATGGGGCATAGAGGCAGGGTACAGACACATAGACACAGCATCTTTCTACGGTAATGAGGAGGAAGTTGGAGAAGGAATCAACAACAAGATTAAAGCAGGAATAGTTACCAGAGACCAACTGTTTGTAACAACTAAGGTAATTTTTATTTCACTTTAGAAGAGTTGACTCAACCAATCATCGAACCTGTGTTGTCCAAAAGGGCAGGCAAAGATGCAAAGATCACAGATTACCCCCTGTAGCTTCCACTTGTTGAAAATGTTGTTTATTTATTTAGTTGTTGTTTTATGTACATCATACATAATCAGCCTATAATGTTCCCACTGCTGGTACACAGGCCTCCTCTCGGTGAGAGGGAGTGGGCCGTAATCCACCATGCAGGCCCAGTGCGGGTTGGTAGATGTCACGTCTTCAAATTTTTTGTTCTAGGACATGCCGGTTTCTTCACAATGTTTTCCTTCACGGTTTTGAGGGCAGCGGTGATGAAATAATTTTCACAAAGTAAAGTGCGTGTTTAGGTTCGAACCTACCACCTACAACCCGTAAGTCATGGCTGTCACGACTGGGCCACCACTGCTCCATTTATATGTACACACAGTTAAATACCTACAGAGATATGACTTAAAACATTTGAGTATAAAGGTATACTGAAATGGTTCCTTGTCCATGTATACATCTTTCTGGGGCGTAATAAACGTATCGAAAAATAGTATTCATTTATAGCTTTTCCAATCATTTTTTTAGATTTGGAACGACCACCATGCAGAAGAGGAGGTAGTGCCATCATTGAAGGAGTCCTTAGCAAGATTCAAGCTGGATTATGTTGATTTATACCTCGTTCATTGGCCATTCTCAGTTAATGTAAGATTTTATTATTTTCATAAAACTTTTTTAGTATGTGTAGTCTTTTTATGTGGCAAATTATGCTAAACAGCTGGAAGATTTCAAATAAGATAAGTGTACCTAGTTATCAATTGAGAACTTGGTCAAATTCTACTAAGTACTCAACTTCAAATTCTACTAAGTTCTCAATTTCAAATGCTAGTAAAGTTCTCAACTTCAAATTCTACTAAGTTCTCAATTTCAAATTATACTAAGTTCTCAACTTCAAATTCTACTAAGTTCTCAATTTCGAATTCTACTAAGTTCTCAACTTCAAATTATACTAAGTTAGCAACAAATTCTCAATTCAGAAACCGCATGTTAGTCAAGAACTTTTTAGATATAATTTATGTAAATTGATTTGCAATATATTTATGAAATGTTTTTGACTGGCAACTGCCAATTTCTAAGAGACTACAGTCAGCAGGCCATTTGAACTTTCTTATTAAAATCAACTTCAATCAATTTTCACTCAGCCTATCGCAGTCCGATGCAGGACATAGGCCTCGCTCAGGCTGCGTCACACCACCCTGTCCTCTGCCTTCCGCATCCAGGCTGCCCCAGCCTTCTTTGTAAGGTCTTTAGTCCCTGTCAGAATCAACTTGAGCTAAAATAATTAAATAAATATTAGAATATAAACTTTTTTGTTACCTACTTAAATCCTCCCTAAAATATCTAATATCTATTTATTATCTAGGATAAAGGCGAGGATGCTAACATAGATTACCTGGAAACCTGGAGGGGTATGGAACAGGCTGTGAAGCTTGGCCTGGCCAAGTCTATTGGAGTGTCCAACTTCAATGAGGAGCAGCTTGAGAGGTTGCTGAAGAATTCAAGTATTAAACCTGTTATTAATCAGTTTGAGGTAACTAAAAACAAAATCCTCTAATAATATAAATGCGAAAGTGAGTTTGTTTGTTTGTTTGTTATGCTTTCACTCTAAAACGGCTGAACGGATTTGGATGATATACTATTTATCTTGATATTCCCACGAGGTCGAGACTTATGCGGGTGAAACCGGGGGGCGCAGATAGTTATAAATAAATAAAAATTTGTATTCGTATTTGAAATAAAAATATTCAGGATGCTTTTTCGTGATTTCAAACGCAAAGGAAAGTGAAAACAATATAGACTTTAAAACGTTATAGTGAGGGTTACCTATAAGTCAGACCATGATAAACTATTATTTTCCTATTTTAACTTGCAAAAAATATCAGAGATATTGTGAGTACAGTAACTGCATATTATATATTTTCAATAATAACGCGTGGCGTGTCCTCTGAAAACACCGAGCGCCTGGATATTTCTACTGAAGTACAGAGACGCGGTAAACCGAAACGACTCCGCCCCACTCCCGCGCATACCAAGCCAATCAGGAAACGCTCATTGAAATATAGGTGCTCGGTGAGCTTTCGGTACTGGGTATACCAAGCATGCTCATCACGCACCGCAGACGCACCGACAAATCAGAAAAGGGTCTAAAGTAAAAAAAAACCCATTCTTTCATCGAACGTTCATATTCGTGCCCGACAGTCGCTCACTGTATCACAAAAATAGCCAACTTTAATAGACTTATTCTGAGCGATACTGCCGCCGTAAGCAATATGTGCGCATCTGAGAAAAACAAAGAAAAATAAGCCTTACTAGACAATGGTATAAGCGTCTTTTTGTTAAGTAAGGCTTATTTTTCTTTACAAATAAATCGCTTACCCTTGTTTTTCTTTGACCCTATGTTGCGTGGACTGATTTGGAGTTTCTTGTCCATTCTTCCGCCTGCTGAACCCGGCTTAAGCTGCATCCGGTTAGACTGGAAACCGACCCCAATATAGTTGGGAAAAGGCTAGGTAGATGATGACATAAGAGCCACTTTTGAACGTTAAAATTTACAAAAAAATAGAATTGATTCTAGCTGCCAGTCTAACCGGATGCAGCTGAATACCAGTATTTTACATGGAGCGACTGCCTATCTGACCTCCCCAACCCAGTTACTGGGTAACACGATATCCCTTGGTAAGACTGGATGTCAGACTTTTGGGCTTCTGACGAACCGTAACTGTCAAAGATCTACAAATGACAGCCGGGACCAACGCCTTAACGTGCTTTCCGAGGCACGCAGGAATCTTGGTATGAAAAGAAGGTCAGCCATCCACGGACCAACCGCGGCAAGCGTCGCTTAATCTGATCTATCGACCCGTGCGGCAGTTATTATTTAACCACAAGGTCCTCATGCCTCTTATGTGCCTATTTGAAATAAATAATTTGACTTTTGACTTCTGCCTACATACGTATGCAATTCTAAGCCATAAAACTATTTGCAGATAAGCCCAACCCTAACCCAGCACAAACTGGTGGAGTTCTGCAAGCAACACTCGGTGGTGCCTGTAGCATACACTCCTTTGGGCCTCATATCTGAAGCGCGGCCGGAGTTTATAGGGAAGGATGTGATCAAGACTGACCCAAAACTTAGTGCTTTAGCTGAGAAGTATGGGAAAACTCGCGCGCAGATTGCGTTGAGATATTTGGTAAGGATATATTTATTGTTGTGTGTTCTTGATTGTAAGCAAAGATGTCTCAAAGACGTCTTAATGTCGGAGTTAGGACTCGCCTAGTCATCATGTAAAAGGCAGTGTTTAGTTTGGCATCTTAGAGCATTGTTTGGCTTACAATAAATTGTTATTGGTCTTTTCTGTTTATCCAATGGCTTGTTTTTAGATAAAATAATGACCACGTTTTGTTTCTGAACTACAGGGTCAAATTAAATTAGCTAGCGAAACTGCAGTCGTGATGAGAAGTTTGGGTTGAGAAAATCAGGTATTTTTATATTATCGTGTTAAGAAATCAATAACCATTACGTCTGTGAAGATACTCGTAAAACAAAAAATCGGATATTTTAAATTTAAAAAGATAGTTGACCCCCAAAAATATCATCTTATCAATTTTGTTTTATCGTATTTAGTTATCGATACCCACCACGTCTGCGGAGTTTCGCTAATTTAATTTGGCCCTGTATAAAATCTTGGATTATTTATAAGATGAATGCAATTAATTTCAGGTACAACGCGAAATCCCAGTGATCCCAAAATCATTCACAAAATCACGTATCGCAGAGAACCTGAACTTATTCGACTTTGAACTGACAGACACTGAGATGGCATTAGTAGATAGTTTCAATATTGATCATAGGTGTGTACCTGCCACTGCCTTCAAGGGCTTGAAAAACTATCCTTTTAAAAATGTATAAATTTTCTTATAGTGTGTTTAGTGGCGGTATTATTACTGGGGTATTCTTTGATCAATGTTAGGTAACAATAAATGTGATATTATTACGTAAGGAATACATAATATTGTAATGCAATACATAGGTACTGTATATTTCCTGTTGAATTTAATATATATTCTAGTTTTAATTGGAGTTTTGATATAAAAATGTTTTCTTACTAAGTTTATTTTGCATCAGTTGTTGGTGGGTATTTAAAAGCCAATAATAAAAGAAATCTTCACATTGCCTGACAATTTTATTAAATGAAAATATAAATAAATAATAAACATGTCAACATTGATAAAACTGAAACAATACAAAATAATTAACAAAGTCATTATTTAGCGTCAATGTGGAAGTTCTGGAATGTCTTTTTAAGATATCTTAAGGTTTAAGTCCACATAGGCCTAAGACCTTAAATAGGATCCTTAAAAAGAGAAATAGTGAAATGCATTATTTGGAACATAAACGTTAGATAACCCGATTTCTATACGTAAACGCTGTTCGTCATTTTTATTACCGATTTATAGAAATCGGGCATGAGGCAATAGTTATATTAATTTTATTTTCTAGTGATTACATGGTAGGATTTTATTTTTTATAAGTATCACGTAACTACGTGGAAAACATGATAACAATCTATTCCAAAATAATAATTATACCAGTACACTTCATATAGAAAATTCATACAAACATTGGTTTAATCAGGTATATAAAAATATAGTAGAAATCTACTTTGTACAGTAACAATATATAAAATGTTTTGGCTCTACTTCATAACAACTAGAAAGAATTGGGCATTGCAAAAAATCGCATAATAAAAATAATGCATAAACAAATAAATAATACAGCCATATTAATCCCGGTAAATAAAAATCACATACATAATCCCGCTTTGTTGATAATTATTTACGAAATTAAATATAAATTATAATATACATAAAAAAAACCCTGGTTTATGTCAACAAACTACACTATTTTTAATACGTCCCTAATGGGGAAAGCATGGCATATTTGTATGTAGTAACTATAATTTTTTCAAACCAGAACAAGCTTACCAAACTGTGTTATGGCAGTTTGGTAAGCCTCGTCCGACTTTTGACCTTACTGTAACTACTTGCACATATGCCATTGGTGTATCACAATACATCCACATTTAGCCAATTCATGATATTCAGGCTAATAGTGCCCGACCCCGGAATAGAACCCAGGACCTCATGAAAGCTGCGCTTGCGATCGCTAACCATTATAATAATATAACTAACACATTATATTTAACAACACAAAAACAACACACATAACATCACGCCTGTAATCCCCGAAGGGTTAGGCAGAGGTGTACCTAATAGTACACCCACATTTCGCCAGTTATGTTTTAAGTCCCATGTAATATATATAATGCGAGCATATTGCCATCATCCGGGCACAAATCCAGACTCCGGGCTGCTTCTGAGAAATTTTTAATGGAAAATCCCAATATCACGTTGCCCGACCTGGGGAATCGAACCCGAAAAACAATAGCTTACATAATATTTAACTCCTACAAAAATATAGTTTTGATTTACTTCAAAGCCGTCGCAGGAGAAGGTATATTTATTTTTATCCCTATAATCTATAATATTGGATTCAACCTGTAAATTGTCCCTTTGAACGGCAAAAGCCTCTTCTCCTAAAGAGAAGAATTAAAAAAATATGACAATTTTTTTACAGACTTTCAAAAGGGAGGAGGTCATTACACCTTTCTTTTGTATAATAATATTTGTTTTAGCAGATTAATAATATTTACTATTATAACGAAATCTGTGACGGCCTCAAGCTTCGCACTTCAAATTACATATAAAATTACAATATTGATCGCAAACGCAGCTCCATTATATTTGTACATCTACATTAAATAAATGAGTCTATAATATAGGTTCAATGTGACGGTATGCTAATCAGTTACTATCATTTTGGGATGCCATTTTGTACATGTCGCTTATTATACAAAAACACAGATATTTTTTAAACTGATGTTTCAAGTGACCGGTTGAAAACACAAAAAAAAACTCATCAAGATAATTTCTTTTTTGTTTTATCATGTTTAGATATCGATATCCATCATGTTTGCGGAGTTTTGCTAGTTAATTTAATTTGACCCTGTATAATGCGAGGTATACAAGAGTTTGTATACACAACATTAGTTGCACTACTTTGGTATTTCAAGCATAGCAAAACAATACATATACAGATAGTCTACCGCCACATTACCTAATATTGTTTATACGAGCTAGTTCTTACTAAGACGTGACGAAGAAAAATTGTATTAAGACGCTGACAACAGCTAAAGCGCTGTCACTGTCAGACTGCATACAAAAGAAAGAGAAGCGCGATGACGCATCGCTTGTAATTTATTGCAAAATATGATGCAATTATCTATTTACTCAAAAATGAGTTGAGTAATCGAAAATAAAAAACAACCAAATTCTGGATTCAAATAGGTAGACGTTCTTATTATTAATTAAATACTAACCGTACGTTGATATTTAATACAGATATTTTAGATTGGAACTCAAACTAAAGGGTTAGTTTACCGTTAATTTGTATCGAGATTTTTTTTCTAAACGTGTTTTGGTAACAACCAAGTTCTGAGGAATATGTTCAAGAATAACATATATTTTCTCCGCTACCACAAACTATATAGATTTGGATTTTTTTTTTGTTTAAGACAAGCCTACTTAGATCATTTGCCTCAGCGCCTTAACTTGTGTTTTAGAATGGATTTAGTTAGATATATTTCGCGTATATCTTATTTCCTGGCGAGATAATGTGGCGACAAAATTCTGTCGCCTGTGGATGTTAGCCTGCCTGATCAAACATAGGCTTTGGCGACATTTTATCCTGAAAATTCTCAAGTTTTCTGCCGTGTCATAAGTATACTATCGTTTCTGATTTTCCTGTCACCACGACCTTATAATAACCAACTCATGCCTACAACCTGTCTCAACCTCTACTTCCACGCATAGTTAAAAAGATCCATGATTGAGTCGTAAATAGTGAAAGTAATCGCTACATCAAACACTACTCGAGATAGCCTGGGTACCGTTCCCTTGTAGAACGCGAGGGGACCTTCTGCCTTCCAGGTCTTGATAAAACAATCCCAGGTGTTCTTGTATTTGGCTGCTTCGAGACCTTGCATTCTAGTTTTGACCACGTCTATTGGTGTGTTGCCGAATACTGATGCAGCACCTATTGGAGGGAACGAGGAGGTAATTAGAGCAGTACAAAATTATATTATAAAACCTCAAATTAATGTGCTAAAATACTACTACGAGTATTATAAACACGAAAGTTTGTGAAGGTGGATAAAGAAAAGAAAGAAAGAAAATACATTTATCTAGCACAGACTAAAAGGCACACAATTTATAATACAGCAGATTAAAAAAAAAAAAAAATGAAGAGAGGAGTGATGTGTTGATGATGGATGTTATGTATGTTTGTTACTCTTTCACGAAAAACTACTCAACGGATTCTGTTGAAACTTTACAGCAATATAGCTTATACATCAGAATAACACATAGGCTATAATTTATAAAGAACGCGAGCGAAGCCGCGGGCAAAAGCTACTCTAAAATTTATGTTATAGACCAACCCTTCATTAGCTCACGTCAGAAATCTTAGCTGCTCAAAGCACGAAGAATTTTCCCGCGCAAGAGGGTCATATGTTTTTTAGTTTTCGACCAAATAATAGGTTGATAAGGTAGGTACAAAATGCTTGAAGAAAAAAGTCTAGGATCTTACCAGCCATGCCACCGAAAAGCGCCACAATATACTTGGGCACATGCTTGTCCCGGTCGCCTCCCTTGTACCAGTCCCTCAGGGACTCCATCACAAAGAACCTGATGGCTTGGTTGCTGCCTTGCTTCATCACTGTCGCTGTTACGCCCTTGTATAGGCCTCCGACACCTGAGAAGTACAAGTAGTTTTATGAAATTACAGTTGACAAATTGACTTACTGAACAGACAGCTGTGCTGCTGTGGAGTTTGTTCCGCCACTTCTTCCCAGCTAAAGCACTAGGAAGAGATGAAGGGCGGGCGTTTTGGGGGACTGTCTCGCGTAATTTTGACGTTCAGAAAGTGCCGATGCTCAGCCTAGTTTTAATAAATGAATTTTGACTTAGTGTCGCCGCACACGGGCTTCACGCCACAGCCACAAACGCCGCCACGAGAAGCTAGTTTACGTATAGTATACGTAGCGCGTGGCGGCCACCGGCGTCAACCGTGTGCGGCGAGTCCATATAAAATGTATGAAAACTACAGGAAATATGCCGGTGGCGTCGTTTTGTGGTTGGTGGCCGGTGGCCCGTGTGCGGACCCTTAGACGCACTGCTATTTGTACATTGCAGGAGAAATTCTTAATAACACAAATAAGGTGTCGCAAGCCCAACCGGTTCAGGTTTTCAGACGTTAGGTTTAAAGAATTTATTCTCATAAGAACTTACAATGAGATACAAAGTAATTGCTTAAATCTAAATGAAATACATTTTGCCTCAGGTGCGTGTTGGTGACGTTATACAAATAAATATTAGGTAGGTAAGAAGTTGCTAACATTAATTGATAGGTATGCGGTATGACTACATTTTATGAATATGATTTTTTAGTTTCATTTTGAATGAGTTAATGTTGTTACAATCTTTTACGTCATTTGGCAGGTCATTATACAGCTGTGCTCCTTCGAACAATTTTTTTTTTTTTTACTTTAGTTAGTACGAGCTTGTCTTCGTTGTAATTTATTTTTATTTCTTAGGTTGTGTGATATTGTTTTTTTGTGTAATTGTAAATTGAATTGTATGCTGACATTCTTAACATGTTAAGAAGACCAACAGAACTGCTAGTTCGAGCATCTGTTAGTCAATCAAACTATCAAATTCAAGGCATTTATTTCAAATAAACCAATAGCCAAACAGGCACTTTTGAATTGTCAAGGGGGCGGGCAGTCAGAAAGATGAAGCTATTTGCCCATTCCAAAGCGGAGTAGGTATCTATGGAGAAGAACGGGCAAGAAACTCCACGGACACTCTTTTAAATTAACGTATGGTTCCAAAATATTGGTTACATCATTCATGTTGAAATTATACATGTGAGAACGATGCAAAACGTCACAAGCGTCCGTAATAAAAAAAAAAAAACTGTTCCAAAATTAAATTAAAATAAGCCATGGCAACTAAGAGATGACCAGTCCCTACTGACGGCGCCCGTTCACGAACATGACGCATGGATTAGCACCATTCGCTCAACCATTTTGAAGAGAGCTAAATGATCCAATACACGCGCCACCATCAGCGAGAAGTTAGAGTGAGCATGACACACTCTCAGCCGCCAGGTCACATGGAATGGCGGTTTTCAGGACCAGTACTATAGTATAAGGGGCTGATGCCTGTAACTCCACGTTCAAGCGCGTATTTTGCGTACGGTCCACTAAACTGTCCTTGAATGTATTCAGATAAATAAAGTTAGTGTCTGTAGGCCTCTATCAGCCCACTACTGGGTAATGACATCCCCCTATGACCTCCAATTACTTCGTCGCAGGTGTAATTGCTTGGTGAATCCTAACTAATATTATAAATGCGAAAGTGAGTGAGTTTGTTTGTTTGTTGGGCTAAAACGGCTGAACGGATTTGGATGAAATTTGGCACATGGGTAGACCATGACATGGAGAAGGCTACTTGTCGTCCAGAATCGCAAACGAAGTCACGGACAACAGCTAGTTAGGTTATAAATATGAAATACTCACCATCCTCCCTAACAATAGTCCTGACTCCATGGAAGAATCCTCTGAACCTCGGCTTCTCAAGCCTCAAGTCATTGATGAACTTGACTTTGACGGTCTCCATGGGGGTGACCGCGAAGATAGCCTCGGAGACTCCGGCGGCCAGACCGCAAGCCAGCTTGCCGGTCGCCGATAGGGTGCCATCTTCTGTTACCATGTACATCCGAGCTTGTTCGAACACACCGAATCTGTGGAAGAAGAATTAGTAGGTAGGTAAGTTTTTGTCAGATAATTAATTTCTGTGGTAAAACATTCTCATGGAAAACCTCTGTCTGGGGTGAAAAAAGTGTTTTAATAAGTGTTAAGTAAGTATATTTTTAACCGATTTCCAAAAAGGAGGAAGTTATATTATAGGTTAGTAGATCTGTATGGGTTTTTTATTTTATGTAAGTGTGTTCACCGATTTAGAAAATATTTTTTTGTTTGAAAGGGTGTGGTCTCGAGGTGGTCCCATTGTCACCAAGTCAGAATCTGATGAGAGGATCCCGTGGAAATCGAAGGAAATCCTCAAATTTTATAGGCGATGGATATTTTGTATAGTAAATCGTGCACTTCCTCTCGGAAATCACCATTAGGCGAAGTGGAACTGATTATGAAGACCACAGATGGCTACCGGAACTACTTAATAATAAGTATTTCACGGGTTGCGATTCGATTAGGTCGTACTGCCATTGTTTTTGAGAAGGCAATATATTGCCTATAAATATTGTTTTAAAGCTCGCTCTTTTTCTAATAATCCCACCATAATTTTGTTAGAAGAACTCCAAACCTTATGTGATAATAGATACTGGCAAAAGAAAAAGAAACCACTATTACCTTTTGTATACACAGAGATTAAAAACGAGAAAGTATTTGCCTCTTCCCCTCTAGTGATGTTTAATTTGGATATAAATGGACTTGTAAAATAAAAATTGGTGAAGTAATTTTAACCAGTTTGGATTGCGTTAAAGCACCCAAGGATTCGTATAATTATAGTTTACTGTTAAATAATGTACTAGATGAATTAAATATTAAGTATGCAGGATGGCAAAAAGTGTTTACAGATGGTTCTAAGACTACAGATGGTATTGGTGCCGCCTATGTTAGTAATAGTTTAGGAGTGAGTGAGGGTTTTAAAATTTCTTCTGAAGTAAACATTATGTGCGCTGAGCTATTTGCGATCTCAGAGGCCATATCTTTTAAAAAAAATAGGTGTTCCAAATCTAAAAATGTTGTAATTTTTTCGGATAGCAAAAGCGCTTTAGAACACATAGCTCGCTCCGCCTCTGGTTGCAGAGGGACAGCGTTAGCTTATGTTATTCTTGATAAACTGTATACCATGCCTAATGATATAACTCTGAGATTGCAGTGGATCCCTTCACATATTGGCTTGAGAGGTAATGAGGAGGCTGACATTTTGGCTAAAAGATCTTGTACAGACGGAAGTGAGGTATTCATAATTCCTGATTACTCAGAATATTTTTCACGGTACAAGACAATATGGCAACAAAAGTGGAAAGAACATTTTGACATCAGATCCCGAGAAAAGGGAATATGGTACAAAACTATGAAATGTGAGCCTCCTCGGATACCGTGGTTTGCCGATGTTAAACTGGGTAGGCGATTGCTTAAAATAGCTTTCAGAATACGATCTGTACATGTACCACTTAAAAAAATTACCTTTTTAATGAAGAAATCCCTTTCACCTAACTGTACTGCTTGTGATGAACCAGATGTCCAACGCCTCCTTATATATTGTATTCGCAATGATTTTGAAAGACAACATTTATGTAAAAAGTTAAAATTAAATGCATTAAATTTAGGTAAATTTCAAAGTATTCTGGCTTACCCTGCAAGCAATAAAGCTAAGATTATTTATAAGTTTATATTTAATAGTCTTAAGAAAATTTTGTAAGTAACTTGTTTGAGGAAATGATGGGGCTGACATGACTTTTAAAGGTTGCAAGTCCCTAATAAATAAAGAGAAAAAAAAAAAAAAAATGGTTGCTAAGCAATTTATGCTCGTCACAATGCATATGGTGAAGTTGATGGTTACTGTTCTTACCAGAGTAACTCAACAACAATTAACGTCCCTGCATCGGGAAAAGCAATTTATTTTCTAAAAAGAGCTAAAAAGTGACGAGCAGTTGACATTTGAGCAGGTTGTAACTTAATAAATAAATTACAAATTGACCCACTAAAATGTGAAAAATAAACTTGTCACAAATCAACTTGTTTGAATTTCTCTTTAGACATGTAAACTATTTTACATAAATAAACTCACGCCTTCTTCCCATGGGGGTAGGCAGAAACTATATCACGCCACCTGCTACGCTCCTTACATAGGTACTCCTTTTGCTTCGTTTACGTTCATACATGGTCATACAAGCACGCCGATTGCGAAACTATTTTAAATTCGTTAGCTTAGTTGTTAATTATTGTCATGTATTGTGTATATATTAAGTTGGAGGTCCTAAATAAATAAACGAAGGGTTATGTCGGACTCCTACTGACTAAAACCAAATTAGCAGACTCTCTAATCTCATAGACGAAATTAAACTGGTATTTTAATTAAAAATATTTAATTAATTCATTATTTTCATGATATTTATTATATATTCTGTGATTACCTTAACTCACAGACTGACCTATTACTTTATTTTTTTTTAGGAAAACGGATACTTTTACAATGTTTGTAAATATGTGAGCACCAATCTATTTATCGGTCATTGCTTAAATATTAATTTTTTTTACCTATTGTGGTATAGTCATTTTATTCTAGGTGCATCGTCTTCACATATTATTATAATTAATGTACAGTCGCCAGCACATCAAGTTACCGCAAACTGGCATATTTTCTCATTCGATTTGGAACTTAACCATCAACATTTTAAGGTGTAAAAAGATTTGGAGAAATTTGACAGTTTGATACCGATTTTGATGGCGGCTGTACCTATACATAATAAACCGTAAAACATTTTAAAAGAGTAACGGTGGAGTTTCTTGCCCATACTTCTCCATACGAAACTACCTTTTGGAAGGCAACTGGAATCAATTCTTTTTTTTTTTTGTAGTGTGCCTTTTATATGTGCCCATTTTAAATACCTAAATAATTTGACTTTTACTTTCAATACTGCAACAATTAACGGTGAAGAGATTTCCTTATTGAAGCGTAAGTAGCGTTTTCGTAGCATGATTATAATTTGTCATCAATTTTGTTGATCGTGTCACATAGTCAAGACCCATAAATATGGGTAATTGATTGACAGCAAATAGTTAATATCGGCACCTACTCCATATATTTTACATGATTACGGTCTGGAGCTCTACAGCATTTATGATCAGTGATGTTTATGATGCCTGTTGGTCCCAGTCAAGACTCCAGACAATAAGTAAGTCTTCAATAAGTTATTATCTAATCTCTCTATGTTGCCTAGTGGCCTTCTAATGTCACAGTTTTACCCATTACCTTTGTACGGGTGATTGGGACATCAATGCTTCACAAGCATTATCTCAAGATACTAGGCATAAAATAATAAATGGTATCTTGAGTTAAGTATCTCAAGATGGTGTCTTGAGCTAAGTATCTCAAGACGGTGTCTTGAGCTAAGTATCTCTAGACGGTATCTTGAGCTAAGTATCTCAAGACCCATAAATATGGGTAATTGATTGATACTTAGCTCAAGATGGTATTTTGAGCTAAGTATCTCAAGATGGTGTCTTGAGCTAAGTATCTCAAGACGGTGTCTTGAGCTAAGTATCTCAAGACGGTGAGACGGTGTCTTGAGCTAAGTATCTCAAGATGATGTCTTGAGCTAAGTATCTCAAGACGGTGTCTTGAGCTAAGACCTCCCAACCCCAATTGACATTAAAGGAAAAGTTACAGCTGGAAATTAACAAGAGTATGAAATCCCCAGATCCTGAAGTACAAAATGAATTGGGGTTGGCAAATAGTATTAGACGTGAAATGAGCCTGTTCGAAAATGGAGGAGTTCGTGGATATCATTGTACATATATAATACTCGTATAATTACCTACAGTACACAGTATATTACTTTTAATAATGCAATGGCCTGTTGGTCCCAGTCAAGACTCCAGACAATAAGCAAGTCCAGTAAGTCATAAGTTATTATCTATTCTCTCTAAGTTGCCTAGTGACCTTCTAATGTCACAGTTTTACCCATTACCTTTGTACGGGTGATTGGGACATCAATGCTTCACAAGCATTATCTCAAGATACTAGGCATAAAATAATAAATGGTGTCTTGAGCTAAGTATCTCAAGACGGTGTCTTGAGCTAAGTATCTCAAGACGGTGTCTTGAGCTAAGTATCTCAAGACGGTGTCTTGAGCTAAGTATCTCAAGATGGTGTCTTGAGCTAAGTATCTCAAGATGGTATCTTGAGCTAAGTATCTCAAGACCCATAAATATGGGTTGACAGCAAATAGTTAATATCGGCACCTACTCCATGATTACGGTCTGGAGCTCTACAGCATTTATGATCAGTGATGTTTATAATGCAATGGCCTGTTGGTCCTTCTACTGTCACAGTTTTACCCATTACCTTTGTACGGGTGATTGGGACATCAATGCTTCACAAGCATTATCTCAAGATACTAGGCATAAAATAATAAATGGTGTCTTGAGCTAAGTATCTCAAGACGGTGTCTTGAGCTAAGTATCTCAAGACGGTGTCTTGAGCTAAGTATCTCAAGACGGTGTCTTGAGCTAAGTATCTCAAGACGGTGTCTTGAGCTAAGTATCTCAAGACGGTGTCTTGAGCTAAGTATCTCAAGACGGTGTCTTGAGCTAAGTATCTCAAGACGGTGTCTTGAGCTAAGTATCTCAAGACGGTGTCTTGAGCTAAGTATCTCAAGACGGTGTCTTGAGCTAAGTATCTCAAGACGGTGTCTTGAGCTAAGTATCTCAAGACCCATAAATATGGGTTGACAGCAAATAGTTAATATCGGCACCTACTCCATGATTACGGTCTGGAGCTCTACAGCATTTATGATCAGTGATGTTTATAATGCAATGGCCTGTTTGTCCTTCTACTGTCACAGTTTTACCCATTACCTTTGTACGGGTGATTGGGACATCAATGCTTCACAAGCATTATCTCAAGATACTAGGCATAAAATAATAAATGGTATCTTGAGTTAAGTATCTCACGACGGTGTCTTGAGCTAAGTATCTCAAGACGGTGTCTTGAGCTAAGTATCTCAAGACGGTGTCTTGAGCTAAGTATCTCAAGACGGTGTCTTGAGCTAAGTATCTCAAGACGGTGTCTTGAGCTAAGTATCTCAAGACGGAGTCTTGAGCTAAGTATCTCAAGACGGTGTCTTGAGCTAAGTATCTCAAGACGGTGTCTTGAGCTAAGTATCTCAGTAATTGATTGACAGCAAATAGTTAATATCGGCACCTACTCCATATATTTTACATGATTATGGTCTGGAGCTCTACAGCATTTATGATGATTTATCTTTATAATGCAATGACCCCAGTTCAGACTCCAGACAATAAGTAAGTCCAGTAAGTCATCAATAAGTTATTATCTAATCTCTCTAAGTTGCCTAGTGACCTTCTAATGTCACAGTTTTACCCATTACCTTTGTACGGGTGATTGGGACATCAATGCTTCACAAGCATTATCTCAAGATACTAGGCATAAAATAATAAATGGTATCTTGAGTTAAGTATCTCAAGACGGTGTCTTGAGCTAAGTATCTCAAGACGGTGTCTTGAGCTAAGTATCTCAAGACGGTGTCTTGAGCTAAGTATCTCAAGACGGTGTCTTGAGCTAAGTATCTCAAGACGGAGTCTTGAGCTAAGTATCTCAAGATGGTGTCTTGAGCTAAGTATCTCAAGACCCATAAATATGGGTAATTGCTAACTTAAAGTTTAAGGGGGATTTGATAAGGCTTTTCAAACTGAATATTAGTAATAATAGCAGAGCAACAATAATTTCATCAATTATCCTCAAAGATTAACTTGAAGCCCATGTCCCATGCTCTTTGAAAGACTGGTGATTTTCATTTATTACACAAAATTAAAACTCTAAAAGCAGGCTTAGCATGATGCTTTCTATTTCTACTCTATTGTAGAATAGAAATCGCTTGTCTATCTTTCTTCGTAGAAAACTGTCAGCTGTCTACACAGAAGCGTAATTTTTATCTACTTTAAAACACTTCTCTACGGTTCTCATGCTAAGCCTATGGAACCAGGAATGGTTGGTTAAGTTTCTTTTAGTACTAACCTAATAAGCAATGTGGAGATATAAATAAGCAGTTTTTTATACATGTATAAGATTTTGCAATATCAGGTGGCGATGACAAAGATAGGGTCAAAGTAGGTCTAACAAAGTCTCCCGCCATTTGAAATACTTAATTTCAGATAATTGACTTTTAAATTTTAATGACGTAGCCTACGTAACCCGTCGTCACTGACGTAGCCTACGTAACCCGTCACTGACAGAACAATTTTTACTTTCGTACAGGGAATCCCCGACCGACGGGAAATACCCGCAACAATATTATGATATGAGATGATCGGGTGATTGGTTCGTTGTGGAATTACATTAAGAGTATTGTATTAAAGTATTCCGAGTGGGAAAGTCCCTTCTAAGTTCTACGACAAACATATTATTAGGACTGTACCTGTGTAGTAAATAGTGGGTACCTACGTATTGTACGAGTTGCTTTTCGTCGTAATGTATTAAAATAATCTAGGCAAGGTTATTTTCAAGGCGCAACGGACTACGGAATACAAACTAGACTTGTTTGTGGCAATCCCGAAAATCCCGAGATTAGCCAAGTACTACACAGTCCCGGTACAGTCCCGGGATTTTCGGGGCCAGAAAACGGTCGGGATCCCGGGATTGTATTCTCTACACATAGATCAGCGGGCTAATAGGGAATATGCATATATTTTTTTTTTTCACTAAATCAATAATAGACAGTAATATAAACCTAAGAAAAGTATTGAAAGTTAAATTGAACTACTGATTGATGCTTAAAAAAATTATGAAACTCCAACAATTTTCTACTACAGTTCAAACGTCCATTTCTGTCGCGGTCATGATGTGACGTCATTGTTCACGAAACTGCTTTGTTCACATCTGTTTTGTAGCCCCAAATCTTATATATTAAATTATTGTTTATGCTTTATTCAAGTAGAAATCGCACTTACATATTTACCTTAGTGAGATTACAAGCATTTAGCAAAGAATAGATTTTATTCACATGTATTATTTCGTCACTTCCGGCATTTTCGAAGAGGACGCGTTTTGAGTTTACGTCCCGTTCCACCAAAAAAACGCAACATAAATTAATTAATTGTAAAATAAGTAATACATTAAAAAATGTAAAAAATATTGGAATTTGTTTCTTGACTCCTACACAATGTATATTAAAATAATCGATACGTTTTGAATTACGTGCATATTCCCTATTGCGTATCAGTAGGAATCTGTTTCAATTTGACAGTTCAACAACATTCATTGCGTTATTTACGTTGTTGAGGAGCTAGTGGCTAAATAATAACTGCAGCACGGGCCGATCGATCAGGTTAAGCTACGCTTGCCGCGGTTGGTCCGTGGATGGGTGACCATCTTTTCATACCAAGATTCCTCCGTGCCTCGGAAAGCACGTTACCGTTGGTCCCGGCTGTCATTTGTAGATCTTTGACAGTTGTTACGGGCCCAAAAGACCAACCAGTCTTACCAAGGGATATCGTGTTACTAAGTAACTGGGTTGTGGAGGTCAGATAGGCAGTTGCTCCATGTAAAATACTGGTATTCAGCTGCATCCGGTTAGACTAGAAGCCGACCCCAACATAGTTGGGAAAAGGCTGAGCAGATGATGATTTACGTTGTTGAACAAACAACATTTTCTGATATATGAAGCAATGGATTAGCAATATACTTTAAAATCATTCCGATTGTGATTAAAACTGTGTGCCGGTGTGCTTAAGATTTTCCTCGTCACAAGTACAATGACCGCCATCATTTGAATACTAGTGATAACGAGGCCAAGTTTCACAATAGTATTGTCGTGTTAGATTGTTATCGTATAGGTGACGGGTTTCACACCTGTAGACATCGTTAGTCGTTATGCCCCGTTTTCTTCAGTTTCGTGAAACTGCGACAATAAGAACTGGATTATAGTCTCATCTCTCATCCGTTTTATTTAAGTATGTTTATCGGGATATAACCCAGAAGTGTTCTATTATGTATAAATTATAAAGTGGGTGAAACTGACCAGTAAATCCATACTATCCATATTAATACACTCCCAGACACCTGAATCGAGCCACCCTGCATATTTTTATCCGACTTCCAAAAAGGAGGAGGTTATAATGTTCATCTGTATGTGTTTTTAAATGCATACAGACGACAACGTGTAACCTCCTTTTTGAAAGTCGGATAAGACATGCACAGATTTCTTTGTCAACTATGGACCGATTTTGAAAATTCTTTTTCTGTTTTGTTGCTTCTGGTTAAATAAAGAGTAGGTATGCTCTCGAGGCGGTCCCATTGTCACCACGTCAGAATCTGATGAGGGAATCCCATGGTAATCGAGGGACATCCTCAAATTTTCTAGGATCACCTATAGCGATTTGAGCATTTTTTTATAATAATTCGTGCATTTGATCTCGGAAAGCACCATTTGGTGAAAGCCACCTGGCCAGGTGGCCACCTTCTACTTAATAATAAGTACTTCACGGGTTGCGATTCGATTAGGTAATTTAATATGGTTGCTAAGCAATTTATGCTCGTCACAATGCTTAAGGTGAAGTGGGGCTGATGGTAACTGCACCTGTCATGTCAGCTTCAAAAGTGAATTAAAACTTATTCTCTGACTAATCATTATTTTGATGTTTTAGGCCTTTTATACATATAAAAATTCATGGTGGCTCGATTTAGGAGTCCGCGAGTGTATTTAAAACGCGAAAGTAACTCTCTGTCTCGTCTACCTTATCACGCCTAAACCACTGAACCGATCGTTATAAAATTTGCCAGATAGTTAGCCTGGGACCTGGAGAAGGTTATAGCCTACTTTCATCCCGGTTATTTGTCTTAAAAATACACGCACACGAAGTGGCGGGTAACAGCAATTTAAAAATATAACTGGGTTCTAAGAGAGAATTCTACATAACATACTAAAATGAGAAAAGGAAGGTTATGCAACAGTTTTATGGCTCGTACAGACTCGTGCGATATCGCGGGCGCGTCAGGCACCGACAAAGAAATTATCCGCGATATCGCACTAGTCTATACGAGCCTTTATTCAATTTGGGAAACCCTATAGATGGGAGCGTAGCGATTGAGGTCATATTGCTCTCTAAAATAGGGTTGAGCTGCTCGATCGATGACTTGCTTAAATGCAATATATCGGTCGGGATTAGTCGGGAAGGCTCGCTATGATGTAATATCATAATGTTTGGCCTTGAGTATGTTTTGGCCGTCAGTTAGCACATTGACTTGTATTTCAACAATCTATTTACATAATTTTTGTGAAAAGATGCGTTCGACGACAGCTACTATTTTAATTATGGTACCAAAATACATATTCGATAATTTTTCCTATCCAGTTTTATCGCTAGCGTTTCACGTGACCAATGCGTTAAGATTGTATTCCGCGAGTACTAATTGCTGGTTTATAGCAATACTCACTAATAATCTATGATTGCCTAGTACATATTTTCGTGGAAAGTTTCAAGCCTACCAATGGTTTCCATCGTTGGTTGGTATAGTTTTCATGTTTTTAGCATTTAATTAATTGCCATTTCATGGACAGTTTTATGTGAAAGAAACGAGGGAATTTGATGTATCTTCGAGTCATTTGTTTTAGAATCTCTAGAATGTGACATCTCAAGAGAGCGGTTACAAGAATGAGAAAACGAAACACTGATTTATTACTAGAACATACAGCAATATTTCTTAAATTTTTGTAAGTATTTCAGTTTACTAAGAAAGACAATTATAAAGTTTTATTTAGCCAATCCAACTAGAGACAAACAATACCATTTTATTTTGGCGTCCAAGACAGAGGGAATGGCTCTTGTAGCCATTCAGCTCGGCCTATGAATCAAGGTAAAATTATTGTTTTGCCCTGACACTTTTCTAGTGCACGGAGCACTAATGTTGTATGCCATGAATGGCAAAAAGGACATACTACTTGACACTTAGGAGTCTACAATACCTCAAATTGCTTACATTGATTATCCGTTATATTGAAAATACTGCAGCATTAATTTTGCAATAAATATATGGTCAAGTTGAGGATTAATGTTAAGTACTTTGTTTGACGAAAACAAAATTCCATAAAAAATATTCGACTGAAAAAAATACAAAGTTACCTCCAAACAACCGAACAATAAACCGTACTACTTATATTAAAAAAATATTAACTTCAAATTAGATCATGACACTTTGCATAATAACTGAACTAAATAAAAGCAGGCAGTATGTTTTGTATTTTTTAAAATTACCATTATTTTCACCGTAAAAAGAAATTGCATAAACTATCGGCGCCATGATGCCTTCTCGCTGGGGCTATTTCGCTTGCTAGCGTGAGTGTGCGATCGAGACAAAGTGTTAGGTGGCACTGAGGTACTATGGACTCTTAAAAAGCCACTGCAAGCGACAACTGAATATCTGTCTAGCAGAAATAGCAGACGGTAAAATGACTAAAGACAAATTAAATCCGTGCATGTGCATATTCTCCTCGCAACGCAATGCCCTCAATGTCATTGAGTCTGTTTATCTGCATCAACCTTCGGCTAAGTGACACAATGAACTGTTGTTATCAGCCATTAATGCTCCACTTTGCGGTAACGTGAGATATACGTGTCGACTTTATACTTGAATAGATTAGAGAGAAATGCGACAACTACTGTCGAGTTATGTAGCCCTGGTACTTGGTCGTTGGTCTGATGGATTTAGGACACTTTTATTCGCTATAAGTATGGATGGATTGTTTCTATATATAGTATTGCAAAATGGTCAAGGACGTCCATTTGCGTGTTTTCAGCGTGTTCTACTACTAGTTGTTTTGTTAATTGATAAATAGTTAATTAATTGGAGTTTTAATTACATCTGAGAATTTCTCTAAAGAAAACACCCAACATCGCTTTTCTAAACACGGGAATCGAACGCAGGAAGGGCCCGACGCTCAGCAACTTGCGACAATTAGACCAACGAAGGTTTTGGAGGGGTGGGGAGGTGGGGGAGTTATTTTGTTGCAGCGTTGTACTATCTATTGCTAAGGAAATATTAATTATTATCAATTGTGTCATACATAGAGCACACAGTAGCAAAGTTAACAAAAGGTCAAGGTAATAAATAAGTATCAATATCAGCGGCCATTTGATATCTAGCTGTTGCGTAGGGAAGTGCCTACAAGTACTATGTAATGTTGTGAAGATATCTTACGCTACATGGACCTGTTACATAGTGCCCGGATAGGAACAGCTAACTACCAGGAAATTAATAAAAAATAGAACCTATTATGTTTAAAATTATTTGCTAGATAAGTTACCCGCCACCCGATATTTCTCCGTAAGCGGTAAAACAGGCTTAAGCTAGTATTTAGTGGTATTTTTCCGGTCTACTGCCAAGCGGAATAGCAAGATCACGAGTTTATTGTATTGTGTTTGTGTACTTTTCCTTTTGTAGACAAAATTGTCTGATGTCACAGTATAACTTTATCAGTATACAAACAAACATGATAGACGCTGATCCTGTTGTCAGGTGCCGCTAGCCGCTTGAATAACAGCCGATCTAGTCTGAAAAAATCTCACCGTGTAACGTCGAACCTTAAATTTTCACGGTGAGATGGTTACAGAATCGACATGCAGAAAAGCTTAAGCTTAATTTGATATGGACGAAGAGACGAGGAACGAGAAATCAAATATCTTGTCTAGTTTGTACTTGTACCATATCGGCTTTCGGGAATTTCTCGGTAACAAGCCTTTCGAATTTAATCTGTTTTTATAGCTCATGACAATTATACAGGGTCAAAATAAATTAGCTAGCAAAACTCCGCAGACGTGGTGGGTATCGATATCTGAATAGAAAATCGTCTGTCAACGACCTGCCGGTGGTGTTTTTACTTGAAGTATTAGTTTAGATTTTTTTTTTTTTTGTTTTATCGTGTTTATATATCGACACACATGACGTCTGTGAAGTTTAAAAAGAAAACTGATACTTGCAAGTGTCTACACTACCTGCGGTTGTTGACCCCAAAAATAACTCTTCAAATGAATATACCAATGTTTGGTTTAACCAATTGAGTTTCGCTAGCTAATTTAATTTGACACTGCAGATAGGTTGGGAAACTTCATTGCAGAGTTTCTAATCAGAGACGAAGGAATCGATCACCGATTCAAAAACCGATTATACCTAATATTCTGTGCTTCTATGATTCTCTCTTTGAATTTCATCATTGCCCTGCCCTTGTTACTTAGGGTCGCCGCAACACGTTTTCTCTTTCTATCCTCCCCTGTCAGCCATCACGCTAACATTCACTCTCATATTTAGTTTGTGAAGTATTAAATTATTTACTTAACTATAGACGGGACATAGCGAACAAAATCGTAATCCGATGCATTTGTCCTAGTGGGCAAAAGTAGCTCAGTCTAGTGTGGTTCGCCTGCATGTCAAGTCGCATTTGTGTCCACAAAAGAGTTGCGCATTACGACATTGCAAATTTGGTTATGGTAAAACGACTGGACCTAACTTCGGTTTATTTTCGATATTATGCTAGATTTCTTCGCATAGCCTTTCTATATTAAGTATCTTAAATCTCTTTGATTATTATGAATGTGAGGACTATGTGGGTCATTGTTTTTTATTTTTATTTTTCTCTCTTAGTTTTAATGATGAACTGGCAGTTTGAGTAATTTATACGGCCTACACAAATGTCCTTTCTTTGGTATTGTTCGTCAAATCATTGAGCTCCTTATGTTTTGAGTTGAGCTGCACGATAACTGACAATGCGTGTACTGACTGGACTGGACAGGTCCCCTTCATCTGTGTGGTTCTTACACAAAAGATAATTTCAGGCACCAACATACATGGTCTTCACATGATCTGACCAAGATTATTGTCTGGACTTTAAAAGAGACTGAGTTTGTTTCGGCTTTTCTCCTCAGAGTAGTCAGAAAGGAAACGCCGACCTAATCTAGTTTTTAAAATATGATTGACATGTAAAAGTGTTTGTACAAACCTACTTACAGAAATAAATCATTTATCATTTACTCCCTTCTCTTTCCTAACATTCCTCACACAATCCATCTTTTATTTGGCGTTCCTCCCCCTCGACATTTAGATTCATCACATCAACATTTAAATTTTTTCTTCGAATGTAGATGTCGTAAAATCTTATTCGTGTAATCGTCAGTAGTTCAGTATTATCTATTCTGTGGTGGTTTTTATTTTTACTTAGTTTTATTTTTGTTCTCTATGTTTCTATGAGTGTTTTAGTTTAATTTGTGATCTGTGCGAGTCCCAATAAATGCTTTTTCTTTCTTTCTTTATAATTACTACAATATAATTCAACCTAATTTGCACAAATAGCTTTTTATCTTAATACATAGTTTCGTAATCTCTTTAATTAATTATTACGGTCAGTGGTCAATGCATTACCTGACAAAGATGAAGAGGGGTCTGCGGGCTAATTGCGTCAGCGTGACAATATCAGTAGCAATCGGTTTCAATTTGACAGTTCAACAACAATAATTGCGTTATTTACGTTGTTGAGAAAAGAAATTGTTCTGACATATGAAGCAATGAATTAGCAATATGCTTCTAAATCATTCCAAAAGTGATTCAAACTGTGTTACACAATTATGGTGCGGGTTATGCAGGTATAATATTTTGCCTAGCGATGCCTTCCAGTTTAATGTAGACTCAACTGATATTAGTCATTATTACTTCACAAGACTTATCTCTACTTTTGATAAGATAACCAAAACATGATAAAGTTGAAACTAAAATGCGGTTACATCGAAAGTGCCAAATGTTTGTTTGAATTGTTGAGTTTACTCAAAAAGGTTTCTCTCCATCATGCTCTTTATTGATTTGACCCAAAACTGGCCGAAATTGAACGGAACAAATGTGAATGTTTGGTTGGGTATATGTATACTTATGTAGGGTGATATGGCCTGTGATATGTGAAGCATTTTTTACGAGGTTAATTTACCAGGCAAATTTTCTAGTGACAGCGTGCGGAAAGTGGAGGACAGGCGCAGCCCGGGAGAGGCCCATGTCCATCAGTGGACTGCTATAGGCTGAGTTTATTGAAGCCACGCCTGATAGGATTTCTTATAGACAAAAATTACGAACTCCCATACAAACTGTCTTCCCTTTTTTGGTTATCAAAAATCCTTCCCTAGTACTCACTTTCGCTATACAAGGCGTAACATAAATAACGCACAACCTCTTAAGGGGTCATTGTACTCATCATTATGAACAACTTTTACCTGAAACCACCAAAGCCTGAAAAAAAAATCAGCTGTTCCCTACATTTTGACGAGATAAGTGAACATAAATGTGGGAAACAGCTGATTTTTTTTTCGCGATTTCAGGTTGGGCCCATAGTACAAGTTGTTCATAATGATGAGTACAATGACCCCTTATGAGGTTGTGAGTTATTTATGTTACCTCTTGTTTAAGGAACTCTGGTGTACAATTAGACCCAGCGGGCTAATTGCGTAACACACTATCAGTAGCAATCGGTTTCAATTTGATAGTTCAACAACATTCATTGCGTTATTGACGTTGTTGAGCAGACAAATTTTCTAACTTATGAAGCAATGGATTAGCAATATACTTCAAAATCATTCCGATTCCGACTCAAACTGTGTTACGCAATTCGGGTGCTGTTTAGGCTGAGCGAGAATGAATTCAAGAATATTATTAAGTAGATACAGGGCAATTTCAAAACAACACAACGCAATCAATTTAGGTCGCGAGATGTTTTTAGAAATGAAAATTCACGAATAACAAAAACAGAATGCTGTAATCCAATCCAATCTTATCTCGAGCGCTTGCTTGTCAAACAAACTTCTAATCAATCATAGCCATATGTATTTCATATTCTTTGTCTGCACATCAAGCTACTGCAATCTGTCCAATTTCATTAATAGGTTTTCAACTTTATCCCTACAGCGCAAGGTTCAAGGTTGATTGGGAAAACTTTACAGTTTCGGGTAGCTTGACCTGCTGGCGTCTGTACATACAATGCGTACAATACCTAACTATTATTAAAATACTTAAGAACACTATACAGGGTCAAATTAAATAAGCTAGCGAAACTCCGCAGACGTGACGGGGCAAACACGACAAAGTAAATATAAAAAAAAAACCAGCCAAGTGCGAGTCGGACTCGCGCACGAAGGCTTTCGTACCATTATCTATAAAAACGGCAAAAAAATGACGTTTGTTGTATGGGAGCCTCCCTTAAATATTTGTTTTATTTTAAGTATTTATGTTTAAAGTGAATATTATAACTAAATATTCTGCGAATATTTCAAGCGTCTACCTGTTGCTGTTATCAATATCGAGCAAAAACGAGCAAACAAATCACGTTTGATGTATGGGAGCCCCTTAAATATTTATTTTATTCTGTTTTTTGGTATTTGTTATTATATCAGCAACAGAAATATCTGTGAACATTTCAACTGTCTAACTATCACGGTTCATGAGATAAAGCCTGGTGACTGACGGACGGACGGACAGACAGACGGCGCGCGGACTCCGCGCGCCGTCTGTTAGTAATAGGGTTCCTGGGTACGGAACCCTAAAAAAGATTTAATACATTTTTTTTGGAGTCCATGAGTAGTGTTGTTTCTTGAAGTATAAGTTGAGACATCATTTTTAGGGTTCCGTACCCAAAGGGTAAAACGGGAACCCTATTACTAAGACTCCGCTGTCCGTGCGTCTGTCCGTCTGTCACCAGGCTGTATCTCATGAACCGTGATAGTTAGACAGTTGAAATTTTGACAGATGATGTATTTCTGTTGCCGCTTTAACAACAAATACTAAAAAACAGAACTAAAAATACTGTTCCCGAGGGATAGACACTGAACACAAGCGAAGCCGCGGGCAAAAGCTAGTCAAACATGTAAAGCTTACTAATTATATGACAAATTAATTCCTTAACGATATTTACTGCTGTAAATTATTGACACGTGCCCGTAAACCCTGAAGAGTAGGACAGAGATACACGGCATTTTAATCAAATTCCGTATTCTCTCCCTATAATATCACTTCACACGTGTATGGTGAAATCATCTACTGGCTACAATTCACTTTCGTAATTACCGTAGCCACTTATTAAGCTTCACCCTGCCAAGGTTGCGGGTTTGTCTGAAATGGATATCGTGGCCCTGGCACACAGGCAACTGAAGGAACACGGGTGGGTTTTAGTCAGTTAAAGTCTGACCAGTTCCGCCCAGAGCGGGAGAAGGTTATTTCATAATTTCCCACAAAAAAAAAAAAAAACATAATAATATGGCTATTACCTGACGGCGGATTTGGGAATCGATCCATAGACGAGAACACTGAGGCCTCTGTAGAGACCGAACACTCCATGTGACTTGACGGTCTTTCTCACGCAGTCACCAATGCCCGTGTACTTCTTGGCACCTCCTGGAAAATGGAAAAGTTTTTGGTTGTGATAATCAGCCTGTAAAGGTAAGGAGAGGCAAGGCTAAGGCATCCATACTAATATTATTAATGCGAAAGTACCCAAGTAGCATTATACTCTGCATCTGTATTTAAGTTCGTTTTTATTCTAGAAGCTATATATTCAGGCCGTATAAAGCGCTTATAAACAGTCCTTATAATTAAAAAGGGCCGATATTATACAGCTTTTTGCGTTAGTAGAGCTGTATAGTAGCTGTAGAACCTATACAGAAGCTGATAATAGCTGTATTAGAGCTGTTATTCCGTGTACAAAGAAACCATTACACTACAAATATCATCATATAAGTATCTTATAATGAAAAGTGTTCTAAATAGGTTTTTGAAGAGAATTACAAAAGAATAAAAATTAAACGAACTATTTTCGATGACACGTGTAATAGATAACAAGATAATAATGAGTAAATGGGTACCATCTTTGAGCTCGTGATAATGGGTGCAGAAAGATTTTAAAAGAAATAAAGAAAAATAGATTTAATTGTCACAGAGACACGTGAATACAAAAAGATATGATAATTCAAATAAAAAACATAAAACAATACCTACAGATTTATACATACACAGAACATAAACAGTAGGCAGCTGCACGTCATGACTGTCACAAGAAGGCTTCCACTCAGAATAATGCTGTGATATGTGCTGTGTCGTTTTCGGGTGACCACTCGGGTCAGGTTTAGAGATTACTCACAGATTAGACAAAAAATAAGAAGTAAAGTAACGCTGCAGCTGCATGCATAAAAATATTTTCGGTTATTTTCAGTACCAACTTCCTCGTGAGAAGTGTAAGTTTGTGTGGGAGCCAAATCGTACTTTCTGTTTTTTATATTTCTATGATACTGACTACTAGTTTCCTGAAGTAAGCACCTAAATATAGATGTTACAGGTTATAATTATTATTTGTGAAAAAACCGTATCCACAATGAAGGGTTCCGTAGTTGGGATGAATTTATCCCAAGAACAAACTTAACAATGTAGTTCAAGAACATGTTCCCTCATACATTCCAACTGCAAATGTAAGTTTATACGCACAATATTGAGAGATTTACCATGTTATTTTAAGACCATAGACTTCTTATAGGTTTTCCTGTAATCTATAAGTAAAGAACTACTAAGAGATATTCGCAATTATTTTTTTAAGTGATAAAACTACAAGTTTACAATTTTCGGACTTTTTGATTTACTAGTGATATAAGACTTTGCTTCTTGCCAATTTTCATGATTCTAGGTCAACGGGATACCCTATAGGATTTGATTTATGTGCGAGGCATTGGATTTTTTTTTTGATGTGATAAAACTACAAATTTACAATTTTAGGACTTTTTCCTATACTTGTGCTGTAAGACCTTGCTTCTTGCTAAATTGCATGATTCAAGGTCAACGGGAAGTACCCTATAGGTTTTGATGTATTTGCGAGTTTCGAAATATCATGACGCAATAATGTCGCTTATATCGCCGTATTTTTTTATTGCGTTGACTTGGGAAGCTTGATTTTTTTAGAGCTTCAAGGAACCATAGACAATAAAAATACAACCATAGATAACAATTTCAACTTGATACCTTCACGCGTTCCTGAGAAAAAGGGTCTTGACAGACTGACAGACGGACAACGAAGTGATCCTATAAGGGCTCTGTTTTTTCCTATTGAGGTATGGAACCCTAAAAATATCTAAAATCCTTACAAGCTCTTTCATTTGATATGTCACACGGTACAGTTTGGAAAATATATTTTTAATTTTCTCATTTGCCCCCGATAGTGACCCGTATATTCAAAATTCATTTATTTACGTTCCACGTCCGTGTTTGGGTCACAGAAATTAATATGTGTACCAAATTTCAACTTAATCGGTCCAGCAGATTCGGAGCAAATTGGCTGTCACAGACGGACAGATAGACAGACACACGAGTGATACTATAAGGGTTCCGCTTTTTCCCTTTGAGGCACGGAACCCTAAAAAGAAAAAATATTGCAATAATTTACTTTAGATACAGCAGGTTGAGTAGAAAATCATGTAATACGTGGTCGGTTGACAATGAATTTTATAGGTCAAGTTGTACCAGATCAACTAAGGTTGTTAGCCTTAGTAGCAATTTATTTATTATTAACTCAATTGATCACTCCGGACCGAATCTATCGATCTGTCTACTCCGAACATAAATCCGAAGTATCGGCCGAATGGTCGGCCGTTTCTTGACTACGGCTAACTAAGTATGGCTGACTACGGCGAAAAAAAAAAAAAAAAACCGGCCAAGTGCGAGTCGGACTCGCGCACGAAGGGTTCCGTACCATTATCTATAAAAAAATCACGTTTGTTGTATGGGAGCCCCCCTTAAATAATTGTTTTATTTTAATTTAATTATTTATTTTTAAAGTGACCTAAATATTCTGTGAATATTTCAAGCGTCTACCTGTTGCCGTTATCAAGATCGAGCAAAAACGAGCAAAAAAATTACGTTTGTTATATGGGAGCCCGCTTAAATATTTATTTTATTTTGTTTTTTAGTATTTGTTGTTATAGCGGCAACAGAAATACATCATCTGTGAAAATTTCAACTGTCTAACTATCACGGTTCATGAGTTACAGCCTGGTGACAGACGGACAGACAGACAGACAGACGGTGGAGCCTTAGTAATAGGGTTTCCGTTTTACCCTTTGGGTATGGGACCCTAAGAAGACAGTCGAAGAGATAAGCCAAAGTCAAAAATGTGACTTGAAGACGGGTAAGGAAGGAAACTGGAAGTTTCTTCTCAAATTCCTTCTGTGGCCCAACATTCTTCTCCATACAAGACAGCAGGGCCTAACCATTGTTCTATGTATCACCCCCTTAAGTTTAATCAAACTAAGACTAATAACCATCTACGACTCCCGCATTTCCCATGCGGGAGTCGTAGATTGTTCCCGTAACTTGCCGCTATTTCATTCATCCAGTGTTAATTCTGTGCTTAACCGTCCGATCTACTTCGCCATCGCTTTGCACAAGTGAACCGAGATACTTAAAGTCTGAGTAGACTGGGAGAAGCGCGCCGTCAAGCTCTGGCTACAGAACTGGAGAGACTGCCAAAATCGCAGAACATTAATAATATTCAATTTTGGTTATGCTGATTTTCAAGCAAACATTCTCCAGCTTCTGTTGCCATTTATCAATCTGCTGTGGATCTCAGGTCCAACTTCACCGATGGGAATAATGTCATCGGCCAACAGCTTGCATCAGGGTGCCTCTTCCTGTATGTCCGACGTCAGAGTGTCCATAATTAACAGGAAGAGGTAAGGACTTAAAGCCGACCCTTAGTGCAAGCCTACAGCCACACTGAACTCGTCGGTACTGCCAGCAGCCGAGTCGAGCCGAGGACGTAGGTAGTAGGCTTTGCAGGTACATTGTAAAAAAAAAAATTTGAGAAAATTTTATGGAATCGTGATTTCGTCAAACATAGTACCATTATATTATTTCAAAATTAATGCCGCAGTACTTTTGATATAACGGAGGATCATGCTAAGCAATTTGAGGTATTGTCGACTCTTACTAGTAGGTACCTATTTTTTAGGTCAAAAACTGCAACGAATATATGTTTACTTCTGGTTAACTTCGATATTCCGTCAAGTTAATGACAGGATTTTATGAATATTTGTTGACTTGGTTTTTTGACTGCAGTTAACGTGACGTTAATCACGTTAAGTACATTATAACATCAAATCAAATCCGGGTTAATGGTACCATTCGTTTCGTCAAAATATCATGAACGAAAATGAGTCTTGTCTAAGCTACCTTAGAGGCACATTTCCTCCGGCCTTTGCCCCCTTCTGTTAACGCCAACAGATACTTACAAGTAATTTATACTATGGATCATGTTATCAATCGATACAGGCGTTACATGACAACGACTGATAATGATAACAAAATGTACATATTTAGGTTTTTGTATTGAAAACACCGCTACAGTATCATAAATTCATAATAGATAACACTGAATATTTTCATTTCATATAATTTCTGTCTTGGGCAACTCTATTTCAAAAAATTATACGTATATAAATATTAAGTCTCGATCCCGTGAATATTGCGATAAAAAGTCTCCTATGACCCAGGGGGTCTACTCCGAAGCGATAATCCGAAGTATCGGCCGAATGATCGGCCGTTTCCTGACTACGGCTGACTATGGCTGTCTACGGCGAAAGAAAAATAAAAACGACAGTCAAAGAGATAATGTCAAAAATGTGACTTGAAGTCGGGTAAGGACTCAAAGTCAAAAACCGGCCAAGCGTGAGTCGGACTCGCGCACGAAGGGTTCCGTACCATTATCTATAAAAATGGCAAAAAAATCACGTTTGTTGTATGGGAGTCCCCCTTAAATATGTTTTATTTTAATTTAAATATTTATTTTTAAAGTGAATATATAACTAAATATTCTGTGAAAATTTCAAGCGTCTACCTGTTGCCGTTATCAATACGGAGCAGACACCCCCAGGTCAAATTCGTTGAGCCGTTTTAGCGTGATGATAACTCACTTTCGAATTTATAATATTAGTTAGGAAGTTAGGATAAATTAAAGTCGCTTTTCGTGTCTGTCTGTCTGACCACGTTGTTCTTCTCTAACGCAACGGATTTTGATGTGGTCTTCGCCATAATTTAGAGAATTTATTCCGGAAGGTATACATCTTCCGGAAAAAAATCTCTACTACATTAATAAAACTCAACAAGAAATCTCGAAGTTTTTCAAATCCTAAAAACCTTGCGAATCAGGGCGGATCGCTTAAATAATGAATGAGCTGCTTTTGACTATAATCTCACATGATGATATGGGGCGACTGATATATTTGCCTAGCCCCAAATATACAGGGTGGCAGGGACATCGACGCTCATCCTGTTACCATGGATTCAGTTCATCATTCTTTTAAAAAATTTCGTCGGTTATTAAAAAAAGAAATTCAGTGTTCCATACATTTTGACCGAGTAGGTAATGCACTTCTGTAGGAAACAGCTGTTGTTTTGTGCAATAAGCGACGAAAAATTTCAACGCACGGGGGTTAAGTATGATGTACTGAATTCATGGTAACAGGTTGCGCGTCGATGTCCCTGCCACCCTGTATATTGAGTTGTCATGCAAACATCTCATAAATATTGCAAGTTGTACAATTAAACTAAAAAACTGTTATCAGTGCTTACAGTAACTCCCCAATCAGTGGATAATTTAAATAACGCACACTAAAAATACCATGGAACTCTCTGTAATTGAACTATAGTTAACCTCAGTGTAACTCATGGTTCCAGCAAGCCTTATCAAGTCTCTGATTAGTTAAACAGCAGTTAAAACTCATTTTTGTTGTTATGAGTGGTTAAGAATACATAATGAATCAACTAATTGTATAGCACATGTGTAGTGCATTTGTTAATAACACAAGTGTGGCAAATATATATTTCGGTACAGTAACAATTTCAATACACATGTTGTTTCCTTATTGTTGACAGTTGTTGCTGGGTAGAACTTGCCTGTTTTGAATAGATGTTAACAGAATGCTAATAACTTTTGTAAATTTATGAATTTGACTAGTGAATGATAATTTTCCATGACAAGTTTGAAAAGTTTCCATTTCATTTTTTAAATATTTTGATTGTGTGCCTATAATATTTTTCTCCTTTTAATTTTATATAACATATTCTTCTATTACAGTGGTTCTCAAACTTTTTTGGACATGGAACCCTTTTCGAAAACGAAATATTTGACGGAGCCCTAAAGTAATCAAAATTGGTTTTATGCGTATTCTTCATTAATAATCATATTACTTGACATTAAAATTTACATATTTTTTTACTTTTGTTGAAATATTTAGATTGATATTATGTTACTCAGGTACCAGAGTAAAATAATAGTAGACCTTTAGTATTATTTTTTTATTCTGACCAGTATTTTTGCGGAACCCCCACAGAGGCTTTGCGGAACCCTAGGGTTCCGCGGAACACACTTTGAGTATGGCTGTTCTATTACAATTAATTTATTCCTATTCATTTTTTCAATGTAAAATAAACACACAACTTACATCTATTATTACAGGGGTAACCTAATGCATACTTATCTAAAGTCTTATCCCAAATTATTATTATAATTAAATTTTGTAACTTATTACAAAAACTTACACACACTTACTTTTACTTACTACGTTCAATGATTATTGCCCATAAAAAAATCAAATTAAGTATGAGAATATAAAGTCATGAATAGTACCTAGGTATGTAAGTACCTACTAAAGTGTGTAGAACATTATTGTGAGTTCATTCCTAGGTATTTAAATCAAAATATTTTTTAAACATTTGATTTTGTTCTTTATTCCTTATGCTGTAAATACTTTATTTGAGTATTGTGGAATTATTCGTGCAGGAACATGATATTCTAATAATTCAATATATATATATTAGAAAATAATTGCGTGGCTTTCAAAGGCAATTATTTTCTAATTAGAACATTTTATCTAAATAGTTAATTATTGTTTTTTTATGACAACAACATGAATTATCTTGTTTAATTGCCCCTAAACCATGACTCACTAACCACAATATTTGCCTGAATGTTTGAATAATTATGGGTTGAGAAGTCAACTCTGCAAATCAGATTTAATTAATTTACACCTTAGATTCTATTTTGTTTCAGTGCAACTGAAGTTATGGAAGTAGGTAGCTAATTAAGATTATAAAAGTGTAATTTGTTCGTTGTCGATCTACAGGTACCAAATGATCAACAAAATAGATTTCATACAATAATAATAAATATTCATTAGTGGTCATTCGCGTAAGCTATTAAAGTGTCGCTCCGAAGGAAAAGGCCTTGATAATAATACGTATATTTTTATTTGTCTGTTCTCTGACATAACACTGGAACCGGACCAAAGTCCAATATTCTTATTATTGGACCAAACATTTCCTACGCTTAGCGAAGTTATCGAGCGAAAGATCGCTTCCATAAACCCCAAGGTTAACTAACCTAGAATACTTAATTTATTAATTTTGCAGTCCAATTAGGTGTTCGAAAGAAAGTTTACACCGACGAGAAACAAAATGCGATGTAAGGATGAAAAAAAAATTGTGAATGACGTCCGAACAGCAGTATTTTTAGCTCAAAGGTTTTTCTAAGTGCGATGTTTACAAAATATGACACGGGAAGCGATACGGAAATATCGATTGGTGAATGAAACTGAGCCTATAGTGGAAAGAGGAGAAGAGTAAACTAACCTTTTTCGTCTAATTGCAGCTGTGTTTTCACGTATTCCGTCGGGAATGTTATACAAATTTCAATGCCACCAGTTATTCCGCCGGCCACAACACCTTTCAAGCCTTTAGCTTTCTCGCCAGCCGCAGCCGCCGCGCCAGTTTCCGACATCCATGGCCTAGAGAATGGATTTTTGAATGCTAGTGGTCTGTTAGACATAACTATTTCTTTTTAGGCACTTGTCGTTTACGACAGCGGCTGCGTCGACTTCCCCGTTCGGCAATGATTTCGAAACTAATGGGAAAATGGGGGAAATGTTTTGAAATATCGTGGGAAACAGGGAAACTCGAAAAGTGTAGCCAACGTCAACATAAAAAATTCCCAATAATTCAGGGTTCATTCAAAATCGACTAAAGTTGTGCATATTTTTTGATGTGACATTGTAATAGACGGCATCACGCCATTGGTTTTGAGTTTGACATTTCTTTTTGTTATTCAATTCTTACTTCATTCTGTATCTGTATTCTGTGCTAATGTGCTTCATTCAATGTCATTCAACTTCAACTTATCGATAGCGTAGCAAATGGTTTTATCAATTTAGTGAAAATATACAGTTTTATTTAGTTTATTTTTAGTCGGAAGCTAAGAAAAACGGTGAAAATGGCGTTGAGAACTTACGGCGATAAGCCGATAAGTTTCCAAATAGAAGAGGGAGGAGAATTTTATTGCGTCGGCTCAGAGGTTGGTGGCATTCATTTTGTTTATTTGATACTTACATTATGTTTAAACACTATAAGCAATTTTATTACCGAAGTTTTCACATTTACTTGAGCCGAAGCATAATCTAAAATACCTTCTATAGGTCAGTAAATGCAACAAACCCATGAGCATACTACAAAATCCGGATACCATGGTGCAGAAGTGCCTTGTTGTATAGTACTTATCCAAATTGTTTTGGTACTATATCCCATAGGCACAACAATTTTCTGTTTAGTATTTGGAATATAACATAAGTTCTTTGCCCATTCAGGTTGGCAACTACCTACGGTTATTCCGTGGATCTCTCTACAAGAAGTACCCGGGAATGGCCCGGCGTACCCTTACCAATGATGAAAGGAAACGTCTCATTGACAACGGACTAGGAGCTCATGTGCTTTCCAGTTCGGTATCACTCCTCAAAGCTTCTGAGGTGGAAGATATTATTGAGGGCAACGATGATAAGTATGTGTACGTTTTACAATAATTATTTTCTATTTTAGGAATTTGATTCTGAATGAGTATCTTGATGATGTTTGAGCAAACATTGGTAAGTGATAATTGGAGATGGTCATCTATCATTAACATCTTCATTCAAACCTTCTCTGTACTACGTATTCAAGATTTTCTACTTTAACATCGGTTGGGAACCATTTCGGTACTACAGTGTTCTGTCCTGCTTTTTCCTTAAGATGAAATCATTTTCATATGTATTAAACATCATAATATTCATCAGGGTTGTGGATCTTCATGTTTTAATTATTATATCTTATATGTTTATGGTGTTTTTTAATCACTAAAACATCTATCATATTAACCAAAGGTTATGTGGCCATAAGAAAACTTCAAAATAAAATCATATTGGTGAATGTGGTGTTGCAGTATTTCTACAGGTTTTGGTTACATTCAATTACCACTAACATGTCAAAAATTACTTGACCTGCTCAACTGACATTAGCTCTTCATAATCAGGTACAAAGCCGTGTCAGTCAGCCAAGAATTGGCAACACCGAGGGAGAGCAAGAGCAAGAAGCCTCACAACCAGTCATGGCTGCCGGTTATGCCCAACTCTTCGCACTTGGATGCAGTACCGCAAGCTACTCAGATTAGCAGGACTAGGGTGCATAATAAGAAGGTACGAGTCTCTTAACCCTTTTTTCCTTTCTCCCTTATTCAATCAATCTGCCTAGCCTTTTCCCAACAATGTTAGCTTCCAGTCTAACCAAATGGTCATAAACATGGTCATCCATCCACGGACTAACCCTGGCAAGCGCAGCTTAACCTGATGGATCGACCCGTGCGGCTGTTATTACTTAGCCATGAGGTCCTCCGCCTCCTTCCTCTCTCCCATATATATTATTATGAAAGAACCCCAGTTTATATGTCATTCAAGATACATTCTTTTTTTATTAACTCAGTTTATTGCAGTTTTTTGGCAGGTTTTCGAATAAACAATGGTTTCTAATAATTTTTTGTTTGTTATTTTTTATACATGGATGAAACTCTTCCAATACTTTCCAGGTCCGCACATTTCCTCTATGTTTTGATGACACGGACATGACAGCCATGCTCGAGAACTCCTCACAGAAGCAGATCCTGGTGCCTATCAGACTGGACATGGAGATTGAAGGACAGAAACTGAGGGATACATTCACTTGGAACAAAAATGGTAATTAAAGTCTTAGATAGAATACTCTTTATAATGTACACCATAAAAATTACAAATATAAATGTAGAATTTTACATAGAGTGTGGGCCCTATCGCTAAAAGCGATCTTATTATAGTCGCCGGCACGTAACTTGGCAAGAATCGTTAGATGTTTCTCGCCTTTCTTTAGCTTTCTTCTAAACAGACACATTTAAAAATAAGTTCTGGCAATAATCATAGAATAATGACAAGCAAGAAAACGGATAATTTTTTTTTTGCACTAATTATACATGCGTAAACTTACTCAGACTACGCCAAAACCATGCCAACTTACGTGCCGGCGACTATACTGTTGCTGATAGTTCAGAATTATTAGATTCTTACTTGGACTGTTCTGATTTAAAATATCAGTGTTAGAATAAAATATCAGAGAAAGAAATAAGAAACTATACTCTTGACCAAATAGTCACTTTTTCATACAACTTTTCTAGCAGCTACTTGACTTTGTATTTTGATATAGTGTGTTAGGGTAGCAGACATTTATTTACTCACTACTTACATATTTGATGCCTTTATTAATGCTCTTTAAGTTATTAGGGTTCCGTACACGAACGGTACCAAATGATACCCTATCACTAAGCCTCCGCTGTCCGTCCGTCCGTCAATCTGTCAGCGGGCTGTATCTAATAAACCGTAATAGGGAGACAGTTGAAATTCTCACAGATTGTATTTCTACGAGTATTGCCGCTATAGCAACAAATAATAAACATTAAATAACGTTAATAATTAAAGGGGGTTCCCATACAAGAAACATGTTTGTTTCGGTGTGATTTGCTCGATTACGGTACGGAACCTTTCGTGTCCCTCCGACTCGCACTTGGCCGGTTTATATTTTTGTTATTTTTTAAGCCTGTTGTGTGACATTGCAGGGCAAAGGCACCCCATTTCGTTGTTCCACTTTTTACTCTCTTTTGCAATTAGAGCCCAATTCTTTAGGGAGGAGTTTAACTCGTATTAATACTATGGAATGTCATATTACATGAAATCTTTTCCATTATTTCAGAGTCAATAATAACACCAGAGCAGTTTGCAGAAGTGTTATGTGATGACCTAGAGCTGAACACCAGTACCTTCATCCCTGCTATCGCTTCGTCCATCAGGCAGCAAACAGACGCGTACCCAAGCGAACCGCCCGCGATACTAGAGGAGCAGCCGGACCAAAGAGTTGTCATCAAACTCAATATTCATGTGGGGAACACATCACTTGTTGATCAGGTTAGTGTGGAATTAGATTAGCTTCTGTGTTCTATGTTAAAGGGTTTGGTTTCCGCACTTAGTCCTTCGGGTGGACCATTGTACGTGGGCCATAGCGGCCGTCGGTGTTTATTCCAAACAGCCCACCTCCCTCCAGACGTTGATTCTGTCTCCTGGTCTGTTTAGAACATTTGCTTGCTAGTTCGTCACAGGGTTGATTGATTTAAATCAGTGATTAAAGAGTTGATATCAAACTCAATATACATGTGGTCATGTCGCATGTTTGTGAGATTTGATGTGTATCGAATAATATGCGTTCTTAGAGGATATAGGTACCAGGAAAGTAGGTGGACCGAGGGGTTGTGATCATTGACTAAACTTAGCAGACAAAATGATCACTGTCTATGTAGTCATTAGAAAACTGCATGAAAGTAGAATAAATACTGTGGAAATGCGTTACTTGCGAAGCATGTCTGACGTGACTATGAATAATAGGCTAAAACATGATGTGATAAGGCAATGGTGCAGTATAAAAGATGTAGTGACAAAAATTGAAAAAAGTAAGCTTAGATGGTTTGGTCATGTTGAGAGGATGCGTGAAAGGCGACTAACAAAAGGTATTTACAAGGCAGATGTTCTGACAGCATGTATGTCTATTTTTATATTTCTGTTTAGTTTATCATTATTTATCTTTATGTATGCTGTACCGGTACAGCCTCCTATTAATTGTTTGTTGCACCGGACGACGTCAATACGTCGGCGCCGGCTGTCGCTGAAAACCAGCGCTGGGGCTCTGTCTTGTATAGGGTCGCAGCATAATGCTGAGTGATAGCCGTTTTGCGTGGATGTGACGCATGTTTCCCTCAACCTTTACTTATTTTTGTGTTTATGTTCTTTTTTGCGTCATGTTTACCGCAAATAAACGTATTTTCTTTCTTTCTATGTGAGTGGAAACGCCTGGAGGGCGCGCCCTAGGAGGACATAATAGTGACCTAATTGGTGATGTTCTTCAGAAAGGTCAGATGTGTAGTACTCGCAACCGGCTGCGTGTATGACCAGATGTATGAACGTAGGCGAAGCAAAAGGAGTATGTAAGGAGCGTAGCAGGTGGCGTTCTATAGTTTCTGCCTTCCCCCATGGGAAGAATGAGGACTCATCATCTTTACGTAATTAATCGCCATTTACGACACCCATAATTAGCGAAAAGGACAACAATTTGTTGCCAAGCTCCCACCACATTACCTTATTGCAATTGTTTTTATTTCCAGGTGGAATGGGACATGTCAGAAAAGGAGAACAACCCTGAACAGTTTGCGATGAAACTGTGTGCTGAACTCGGTTTAGGCGGCGAGTTTGTGACGGGCATCGCGTATAGTGTGCGAGGACAACTGAGCTGGCATCAGAGGACGTATGCCTTCAGTGAGGCGCCACTGCCTGTTGTTGAGGTAAGAGGCTCTGTGTTGACTATAAAGATTGAGAGATAATTACATCAAATTATGTGTCCACCGTCCAGCAGTTCATGAAACGCCTCTTAAAGCGTTTCTTCGACTCTGCTACGCGAAGCGCTAGCGAAGCTACAACTTTTATTAGGGGAAGCTGCAGAAAAAATTGTTCAGTTCTCATAAACTCAAGATAACATCAGTGTATTACCTCAAAAATTTCAATCATTCCTTTACTTTTCTTAATTTAACGCCATATACAACATTATTTTTAGTATATGCCAAACCTGAATATAGTTTGTTCAGAATAAGGAACTGAATCGATTTCAATAATTTTTACACCATGTTATATTTTGTCCCAAAAATATTTAAGTGTGATGGAAAGTGTTATCACCATTTAATTACTTACAATACAATCGCCGTACGGTTAGGTACCTACTGCCAAATTATTATCAATGAGGCAAGACGACCCTGGAGGCGCGGGGGCGCCGTTAGCATGTTTTTGTACGGACAACCCGGTAACATAACAACCTTATAACTTTGTGATTTTTCATGATACAGTTTTGAAATTTTGTACATTGAATGTTTACATAAAAATACTAGACACTATACTAAAACTAATATTGTATAGTCAAGTAGTAGAACCAAAGAGACGCTGCCGCTGTCACTACACAAACAAAATTTTAACAATGTTTTACAGAAATAAAAACAGTCTATTACAAATAGATTCTAAAATTATGTTATACTAGCTGCGCCCCGCGGTTTCACCCGCGTAAGTATCGATCCCGTGGGTATATCGGGATAAAAAGTAGGTAGCCTATGTCTTAATCCAGGGTATCAGCTACCTCCATACAAAATTTTATCAAAATTTATCCAGCCGTTTGAGCGTGAAGAAGTAACAAACATACACACACACACACACACGAACACACACACACACACACACTCACAAACTTTCGCCTTTATAATATTAGTGTGATGTGATTATAACGAATAAAATGCGAGGGAACAGGTGAAAACAAAATACACGTGAATTTATCTGTCCAGAAATCAACATAATATAATATATTATGTTGATTTCTGGACAGATTCGTTCCATTTAGTATACTTATATTATAAGTATACTAAATGGAACATTACTAATTGTATCTAGCTCTCTATTCATATTATGACAACGTTTAAAACCACTTCAAACACAAACTCACATAAATCAATATATCACTCTATGGCACAAACCACGCAAAATCTAATTCCAGCTGTAATAGATACCTACTATATTTTAAAATTGTCTTGAGAATGTAACTAGTTAACTAATCAAATGCAAAAGAAACCAAATTAAAAGTTAATATATCTGTCAACAAGTCGAAAAATTAAAATATTCTTTATTTTATTATTAGAAGTTCAACAACACCTCATTCTATCTCGTTCTCGCCTATGCATTTTTATCTTTCTGTCCCGGTAATAACTCGCTCCAGAACGGCTTACCTGGCACTGTAACGAGCGGTTTTTCGGAATCCCCGATTGCCACCGAAGTAGCGTGGTTTATACGTAAAATAATAATAATATAATATAAAAATATAAATAATAATATATAAATCGTATAATTGTAAAGTCCGGTCGCGAAGCAGAAAGAATTTCGTACAATGACCCCACATTATGTATCTCTATCGCTTGCGCACAATTGTATTGCCGTCGCGCTCGCGCATTTTAAGGCCCTTCTAATGTGCGAGTGCGACGGCAATACAATTGCGTGCGAGAGATAGAGATAAGTAATGAGGGTCATTGTACGAAATTCTTTCTGCTTAGCGACCGGACTTTACGATTATACGATTATATACGGCTAGGTAGATGATGTGTTACAACTCTGTCAAGTAGCTTAATTAATAATAACCTCGTTTCTTCCAGACGCCATACCGCCAACCATCAGAAGCGGAACAATGGGCGCCGCACCTGGAGACTCTGACCAACGCCGAGATGGAGAAAAAGATCCGCGACCAGGATCGCAACACGCGGCGCATGCGACGCCTGGCCAACACCACGCCCGGTTGGTAGACATGCACTTACTTATGTACATGAAGTATACTGTTTTATATGGCAAGGTTGCGGTGCCTGAGGAGGTATCTAAGAGACTGAGCTGCAGATATTTAAAAAATCCTAGGATTTAATTATTTAAAAAATTAACAGAAAAAAAAAGACTAACGAGCTATAAATGCCTTTGAATTTTCCGGAAGGAGAATTTTCTGTCCTTGCCCACAAAACGGACGTTTATTTTTATTTGTTGTATACCAGAAAAATCGATAACAAAAAATAAATTAAACACTAAAAACATACTATGGGCAAAAATTGTACTGTATGGAGATACTATGGCGTTAGTGGGCTATGCTATCCAACTCGTCTCCGTCTAAATAATAATTTAAAAACTTGGAAACTAGATATTTTAAACTATATATTTCACAAGTTTTTCGCTCTCCGCTATTATATCTTTCCTTTTTCAAAATATGTATAAAGAGCACCAGAAACAGCTCGTTCACACCTGTAGCACGCACAATCGGAGCAAATTGTAAAGTAATTGTATGAAGTTTGGTTCCTTGGATATTTACTCGGTCTTATTTTGTTGAACAAGTAACTTGCACACAGGTATGCCATGCAAAGGCAGTATAAAAGAGTTATGATCATGACTTGTGCTGACAGAGATACTTGCAAGCTAGCGTGCAAGTTACTTACACGATTGAAACACAACTTTGAAGTCTAAATCATTTTTATTGTATTTCATGAAGACACTGTGTGTCATTGTGAAATGCAATTCATAGATACACAAGTATACTGCCCATTGAAGTCAGAAATATACTATGTCCAGTATATCTTGACATATGGCGATGTAGAATACTAAAATTAAAAGTACTGAATTTTGCGTTTGGTTTATATTAATTGTGTTTGCAAGCAGCGCTGTGAAGGACCAAAATATACTGGACGCCTTGTGATTGTTGCATTTCACGAAATTGAACCTTATGTCGTATGGTGTTACCCTGAAATGCAACAATTATAATCTGTGGGTAAGCAGAGGTCTTCTGCATAGTTATATGGAATGGGTAAATATGTTTTATAATGGGTCTATCCACGCAGATCAGGGTCAGGGCTCTCCAGTCACCTTGCTGTCTGGGATCACTATCCCTTCAGGGCAAATCAAATTATTGCTTGCATACATTTTTATGAACTTAATCACCCAAATCTGGGCCGTAAGGGCCTCTAGTGTTTTGGAACATGCTCTGACGTACTAAACCGCAGAGCCGAAAAGCCCTGATCCAGGAGTGCCCTATCCAGGAACTGTGTGGAAGTTCCATAGTATAAGTCAGTTATAGGTGATAGGAATGTATCACATACAGCATGCGACGGCTCACTAACACTTCAGTCGGGTAGGTTAAGCAAACGTAAAAGTACATAAAGTATACAATTATACCTGAGAGAAATGTGGATATGTTAGAAAAACCGGCCAAGTGCGAGTCGGACTCGCGCACGAAGGGTTCCGTACCATTATCTATAAAATCGGCAAAAAAATCACGTTTGTTGTATGGGAGCCCCCCTTAAATATTTGTTTTATTTTAATTTAATTATTGATTTTTAAAGTGAATATATAACTAAATATTCTGTGAATATTTCAAGCGCGGGCGGGCGATGTTTTGCGACGCGGTAAGTCAGGGGAACAAGACATTTCAGAAGCTAGTTTGTTATATATTTAGGTAGCAGTGTCATTTGTAGATTTTTAAATAAAATAAATTAAAGGAATTTTATTATTATTATTTTCATTTAGTATAAATTGTGCCACAATTTCATATTTTCAGCTAACTCAACACAAAACACTCGTTTTCTTATTTCTGACATATCCACATTTTTCCGTAAGATTAACGAAGAATTTAGAAAATCAAGAAGTACATAAATATACACTTTTACATTAATGACAACGGTGATGATGAGAATATTTATATTATTAACAAATTAGTAGAATTTGCATGAAATCACTATACATTATACATTTATACAAGTTTTGACGAGATTTCTGTTAGCTAGGGATTGTTATTAATTTAAACAAATATTTATGCGTACGGTACTTAAATAGATGCTACAATGTTTAGTTAGAATTGTCGTAAATTGCAGTTTTTTGTCGTACGATAATTTTTATTGGCGCTGAGGCTTTGTTATTTATTATAGGCCGAATTATACTCGGTGGATGTGCGTACCTTTTTATATTTAAATACCATTCCGTAATACAACTATCGACCGTCAAAAAATCTGCAATTTGCAATGTTAAGGTGCCTACAGATGTGAGAGAATTTGTAAATCGGAAGCTGGGCTCAATAAATCGGTGGTTGAATGACATATTCGATTTTCAAAATCTAGCAAGTCTGTAGGCACCTTTAGTGTTAAGGATCTTGATAAACAGAGCTGCCTCATAATCAAATAAATTAAAAAATACACTGGTCTTCCTAAAGAGATATATTTAGTGTTGCCAGAGGGATACAAATAAATGCGGTGTTGTAATTACAAAGTAATTAATAGTCGAGTTGACTGTGAAATAGTCGATTCATTCGAATAATCGATTCAAAATGCATCGGAAGCCGTTTTGCCGCCATTCATATAAATGGCTGCGTTCGTTAATTTCGTTAGTAAAAGTTAATTGATATATTTAATCATGAAAATACTAATATAATTTATCACACAATCTTTTTATAATCTATTCTAATTATTATTAATTTTGAAGTGACAATACGCCATTTTATTGTCCGTATGCAAGCAATAGATGAATTAAATACAATTTAGAATTTGAATGAAATATTATTGAATTTTAAAAATAATATATTAGACAAACTACGCGTTTTTGAGGTTAACTTTGTTATCAAGTTACAGTCAAATCAGTTTTAAAATATTTAATTAATTATAAGTATTAATATTACAAATGTGGACTGAGGTATTAAATGTTATTCCATTGTGACTGCTTAAAAAGGCCATTCTAAATAGACTGATAGATAGAAGGAAACATTAAATTAGAGCTTATTTCGTTGTCTTCCGCAAAATCAGGACTTACAAAGAATTAAAATATCCTTAGTACATTGTCACTGCGTCGTGGAGCTAGTGGTCGCTTGCGCTACTGCTGAGCATGAGGTCCTGGGTGCGATTCCCGGGTCGGGCAAAGTGTTATTGGGTTTTTCATCAGGAGTTTCTCAGTAGCAGCATGGAGTCGTTGTTGACAATAGGCTCGCCCCTTATTACATAGCTTAAACATAACTGGCGAAATGTGGGTGCACTTCTGCCTAACCATTCCGGGAATACAGGCGTAAAATATCCTTATTTATTCAAAGACTTATGAAACTCATGGCTAGCTCCATAGTTTAAGACTGACAGACGCTTTTCTAAGCAGTCAAAGTGTTAATATGAAAATTATAGTCACGGTGACAGTTTTTTCTCAAGTATTTTCTAGTTAATTTTACAATATACCAACTTTGTTCAATAAAATAATTAATGGAAACGTATTGATGCCTTTCATGAGTACAATTTCATAATAGATGCAATATAGCATTTTTAAGTAAAATGTGCACGAAAAAAATGCGTACAACCCAAGTACAGTCACTGCCAAAAAACAAAGTGAATATTTAATTTAAATTATTTATTTGTGCGTCTATTTTTTTGTGCAGTTTTTACATTTTCATGTAATGTATTAAGAAAGTAAGTGGACTGTTAAAATTCTATCACATTAAAGAGGAATTTTCCAAATCACTTTTGTTTCATTTTTTTACTTCACTTTGATAACTAACCTAATATTTTGTTTGCAATGGGTGATTCAATTGACACAATCTGCTTACCATTACTAGAATATTAGAATATGGCAATACTATGTTATTTCATAATTGCTTAGTGTTAGACTGTAAATTCTTCGAAAAAAGTATTTTAAGGGAAAGACTAAAAGTGACGTTTTAATATATTTTCGTCCAGTTTTTAGTATAATATTTTTAGTCTAGTTTTTTAGTTACTGGTCGTTAGAACTGTGTGCCTATCTTTGTTACTTATTTAATTCCTAAATAAATTATTCAAATTCTGTGCTTAAACGATAAAATGTACTTACATCATTTTATAATTGCAAACCGCCAATATTTTTTGCCGAAGACTGCGTCCTTTCAATAAAAGAACACCATCTTGAAAATTAGTATTGCCATACTCAAATAATACTAAATAGAAAATCGACTAACTGAGTTGATGTTTGTTTTTGGTGACAGATGTGTCGTTGAATCGCGCTGTCAACCGGCTGATTCGCGCCGACGAAGCCCTCTTCCAAACTACCCCGGAAAAGAGAAGGAAAAAGATTTAATCGCCCTGCGTCCAAGGGAGAAAATGCTGTGTCCTCTAGCTGTAGACAATAGTTATAGTTTTTTTTAATATCCCTGTTTTTTTTTAATATTTACAGATTTTTAGTGATGTGAAAATTTTTAGCTTCTACTGTATGTAATTTCTGCTGCTGAATCAGCTTGTCATGGAATTTGTAACTTAGCATCTCCTTGATGTTATACATCTCTGGTACAGGTATCTTTTGGGACACAGAAGTTTTACCGTCTAAGGTCGGTGCAGATACGAGCCAGCATATTGCTCGAGCATGTTCTTTACTGTCAAGGTTTGAATGACAAATGCACGAGCATGCTCCTACCCACACCACATGGAATCATCTCTTGTACGCTATTTTGAACTCTATTGTAGTTGTGATTTAGTTCATTATCAAGTTATCAATGAAAAACCTGTCTAGCATTTTTCTGCTCTGTCTGCGCTGCCTTAGTCTGCAATTCCCGAATGAATATATATATTACTTCTAGACAATTTTTGCTTAACATAAGGTAAGATATTAATATAATAAAGATCAGGAAATAATTTAGTCTACAAGCTCATACGGCCTTATTACAAAACAAGGTTTAACTTTAGACCCAGGTTTAAACCATCTTGTCATTTTTTAATTTCGAACCTTATTTCGTCTGAGATAAAGTTCTTAATACAAAGTTGACAACTTAGAGTCGGGTTTAAAATCAGTTTTTGTATTAAGAACTTTATCTCGGCGGCATCAGGTTCGAAATTGAAAAATGACACGATGGTTTAAACCTGGATCTAAAAATAAACCTAGTTTTGTAATAAGGCCGATAGTGTTTACCATTTTCGTAGTGAAAAATCATTTTGGCAACATGACATTTGCTAGTGGACACGGCTATTTTATATTCTTTTTATTCCTTTTAAAACTTTATGTACCTAATTGTAAGATTTGAATACGTAGGTAGTTATAGCATTAGTATAAAAATCCTTGTCTACGAGAGACAAGTTTTTCCGGGTTTGACAACAAATCACCTGCCTCGCCTTTTCCCAACTGTGTTGGGGTCGGTTAGACTGGAAGCCGACCGTTGCAGCTGAATAACAGTATTTTTTTTACATGGAGCAACTGCCTATCTGACCTCCTCAACCCAGTTACTGGGTTACACACACAAATGCGGTACGCAACTCACGATTCAAGCTTAAGGCATACAGGGTGGATTTTTGAGATGGTACAGTAATTGAGGTTTGAGTGCTAGAAAAGTCATAAATCGCAAATAACTTTTCCCATACCTTTCGTAGGAAATAAAACCACACCTCAAACCCCAATCAAACAACAGCTGGTCCAATAGAGGTTTTTGATCCTTACAAGAAAGAGGATCGCTTGGTATAAAAAAGTTTTGGTGAAAATTTTCCATTTTCCTGCAGACTGTATATTTTTTTCGAAATCTGCGAATGCAGATCAAAATTTCTCAAAAAGTTAAGGACAGTCTTAAGACCGTTTTCCTGTAGCTACAACGGTTAAGGTAGCTCCGCTTACTGCCCCGTCTCCAAAATCCACCCTGTATATTTATAGGTAAGTAGGTACTAAGTGTCCGCAGGCCTATGAGAACGCTTCTGTATCATTTAGATAATGTTAGTTTAGTACTTACTTTTCCGTTGACTTATTTGGCACATCGCTCGAAAAGTAAAAGTGCTAGTCAGACTCGCCGAAGTGTTCCGTACCATATCGTAACAAGATTTAACACTATGTATTTTTTAAATACTTTTGTAAAAGAAACAAGAGAGGCGCTATAACAATATGTACAAAAATAAATAAAATCAAAAGTTTATTGTATGGGGACCCCATCAATTAATTTTTAATTTTTATTATTTGTTGTTATAGCGGCAATAGAAATACACAATCTGTGAAATTTTTAACTGTTTACCTATTACGGTACATGAGATACAGCCCGCTGACAGACAGACGGACGGACGGACAGCGGAGGCTTAGTAATCGGGTTCCGTTTGGCACCCTTCGTGTACAGAACCCTAAAAATTACATTTAAATCACACAGTATAAAGGTGCAGATAATATATATCTCATTTGAAAAAGTCTTAATCAAACTTTCTGTGCATCTAGTAACATAGACATAAAAGTTATTTCAGTGCGAGTGTTTAAAATGGATTTAAAATCCAAATTTGATGGACAAAAAGATGGGGTATTATAACTACCTTGTTGGGCTAGTGGTTGCAGGTGCTACTGAATAAGTTTTGGGTTCGATTCCCAGGTCGGGCGAAGTGTTATTGAGTTTTACCACCAGGAATTTCTTAGTATTAACACGGAGTTTTTGTGTCCGGTTGATGGCAATAGTATTGTTACAGTTCAATCACCTGCAGGCTTAGCACGAGAACCGTAGAGAAACGTTTTGTCGATGGAAGAGTAGACAAATATTACGTTTCCGTGTAGACAGAATATTTTCGGTAGGCAAGCGATATCTCTCTATCTCTCGAGAGCAGTGGTGGCCCAGTGGTAACGTCCCCGACTTACGAGTTGTAGGTCGAACCCAGGCAGGCGCTTTACTTTGTGTAAATAATTTCATCACCACTGCTCTCAAAACGTGTACGTTACCCCAGCAGGAAAGTGTCTCCTAGAGTTATATGAGTGGATCATTTAATTGGTGCCTTAGCTGCTGTAAATGTGCCCCCACATAAAAAATGTGTCACGCCCCCTGTCGTTTTGGAAAAAAACGGAAAAAACGATTCCTGCTGGGGTAACGTTTTTCTAGCAGGAAAATTCTAAACGAATGATCGGGGAGAGAAAAATTGTGCATGGCCAGATAGCTTATATGTGTGCCAAAATGTGCCCCCAAAAATAAAGTCTGTGCCCCTTCAGGTTATCGAGATATTGGATTTCCTGCTGGAGTAACGTTTTGCAGAATCGTATATCTCTAAAACCATTGCATGTGCCCCTGTAGAATAAACATACACGAGTAGCTCTTAATGTGTGCCCCTTAGTGCCCCAATTAGATTTAAGAAAATATTTGTAGTTTTCAAGTTATCGCCGTTTTATGAAAACCCGAAAAAACATCGCAGCGCCTAAATGAGAGAAGGTATAAGTTCGCTGAAAATTGTATTCGGTCCTTCTTGACGCTAAAAATAACCATACAAAGTTTCAAAACTGTTCATGCATGCGTTTTTGAATAATCTTGCTAAAAGTCAAAACGATGGTGTCATAACTTTGACGGCAAAATACAAGGAACCGGCTCAATCCCAGATGTGTAGGTGTAAACCAAAATATTGTGCCTTTAGTCAAAAATATATGTTGAAAATATTCAGCTTGGAATGTTTCGCATTAAATAAATATTAACAAAAAACCAAAATATGTAAACAACGGCTGGTTATCCGACCAAATTCGAATGACTACTAAAAAGCGATGGATTCATACATATCTATATGTGGGGGCACACATTTTTTATGTGGGGGCACATTTACAGCAGCTAAGGCACCAATTAAATGTTCCACTCATATAACTCTAGGAGACATTTTCCTGCTGGGGTAACGTACACTCTCAAAACGGTGAAGGAAAACGTCGTGAGGAAACCGGCATGTCCTAGAACCAAAAATTCAAAGACGTGACATCTACCAACCCGCACTGGGCCCGCGTGGTAGATTTACAGCCCACTCCCTCTCGAAGAGGCCTGTGTCCCAGCAGTGGGAACATTATAGGCTGATTATGTAAGCGATATCTATTCTACAGTAAAGTAGAAATTGAAAACGTCATGCTAAGCCTGCAGCTAATGTAGAGAGTAACGTAATCCTGCACAAAACTATTGTTTATGCATTAAGCCGTGTTACCGCGACTAAGCTATAACAAGATTACACCCCAGACTCAGTAGAAATGACCTGGAATGTGTGTGAAAAAACTGTTATATAAGTCAACGGAAAGAGTGTAGGCTGTTAGGAAGTAAAAAAATACGATACAACCTGACGCTGACCCGTAAATTGCAAAAAAAGGTAAGGAAACTTGAATTTCGCGGGTTACCACTGCGGTGTCCACCTTAAGTAAGATTACAATATGCATTTATTGATATACCTTTTATTTCCATATTATTAAGTTATATTTTTATTCGTCGCCTAAAAATACCTTGCCATGCCGTGCCCGCCAATCGGCGTCGGGCTCAATAGAGGTTCTAGATCTGATTTAGTTTTGTTTACCTACTCAGTTTTAGTTGCTCTCTATTTTAGAGCAGGGGTAGCTATGTAACCCATTCTGTTGTTGAACAATTCTTTGTCACTGTGGTGTAATGCGCAATGTTGCTTGATCAAAAGCTTGGCTTTCGAACCAGAGAACTTTCAGGTTTTAAGGCGCAGTTCTATTGCTGCACACGGCTAAGAGTAAATTCATACTAGTGCAGAGTCGAACCGCAGTGAACCGTCAATCTAAAACATAGCATAGCAAATTCACCCTTATCTCTATCTGTGAACTACTCGCACCAATCAGCGCTGGTAGCTCGCAGACGCGCGAATTCCGTAGAATGCGCGCGTCTCCTTTTGTATCTCGATAAAAATATGTGGATTACGTTGTAGAGAGATAAGTGTGCATTATGTTTTAGATTGACGCTTCGCTGCGCTTCGACTCTGCGCTAGTATGAATCGACCCTAAGCTATGCACGTATGCTAAGCTACTCACTTAGCGTTACTTTGTATGAAAATATTGGCATGATCATCCACTGCGTACCATGGCCACGCTAGCTATGGATGCGTGGCTTGCAAACTAATAAATTCGTGCACCCAACGTGTCACGTGTGTAACCCCTCCGTGGATTTCCTACGCAGCAATGGAATTCCGCCTTAATTCCGCTAACGAAATTGTATGCTTTATTTCCACGTTACGCCTCAGTTTGCAGCTTTGAGACGTACAAGGCCACATATCAAGCTATACATTTCCTATACAATGCGAGATCAGCTTATACTGGAAATGTATAGCTTGATTATGTAGCCGTGTGTACCTAACAAAAAAAATCATCAATTAAATTAGTTTAATGTACGTAGCAATAAAAGTATCTTGTTAAGTGATAGTTATTTCAGCGCTGTGATATGAATACAGCCCTCGTATCTACGCCTAGTTTATATCTTTTAAATAGATAATAAAGAAATGCCTATGAAACAGTTGTTTGGTTTTTCTCCCTAATACCTTAGCCTGTGATTAAACAGCTGAGGAGTAACCGGCTGTCCCGGTGTGAGCTGTGATGCCGAGAAAGGAGGAGCATGTCATAAGAAAATTGTTGAGTATGAATATGGATACCACAATAATTAGCCCACAAAGTTCCCACTCATTGGCGGATACAGGGGTCGTGCCCGGGGGGCATGGAGGCCATGCCCCACCCACAAGTCCCAGCAATCTATACCTTTTCCCGAGCGCCAGATTCCCTCTATTTTTGATGAATCATTTTGAATGTTTCAAATGGATTTAACTAGAAGTTATAACGAAAAGTTAAGCCGAAAATTGTCGAATTTCTACAGCTCCGAACTTTGTCAGAATGCTCCCCCCCCCCAAATTAAATCCTAGATCCGTCCCTGTTCCCCCTGCGGGGACACAGGCCTGCAATGTGTGTGAAGGACTGAGCCATCATCCACCACGCGAGTCCAGTGCGTGTTGGTGGATGTCACGTCTTCGAATTGTTGGTTCTACGACTTGTTGATTTCCCGCTGTAGGAAAGGAGGGAATTATAATATTAGTCAATCAATCAATCAACTCAGCCTATAGCAGTCCACTGCTGGACATAGGCCTCTCCCGGGCTGCGCCATAACACCCTGTCCTCCGCTTTCCGCATCCAGTCTGTCCCAGCCACATTTTTAAAGTCGTCGGTCCATCTAGCTGGGGGGCGCCCCACACTACGCTTGCCGATACGCGGTCTCCACTCCAGGACTCTTCTGCTCCACCGGCCATCGGTCCTTCGACAAACATAATATTAGCTAATATTACCTTTGTACTAATATTATAATTGGGATCCTGCCGTTTTGCCGAAAAGATTTTGCCAAATTTTCATTACCCAAACAAATTTTAGCAACCTTTTTTTATACCATTGCAATATTTCGAATGATTTTAGTACGCATATTTTCATTTGGTCAAATTTTTACTTGGCAAAATATTACCAAGTATAATGTCATTATGGCATTTGGTCTTTAATCAAATGATTTATTACAGCAAACAATCTTCAGACAATAAACGTTTTTGAGCGAGTGAAGCGAGCGGTGCCGCGACAGCGGCCGGCGAGTGCCAGACACGACTTGCATTAATAGAAAAAAATATATTGTTTTTAGTAGGTTACCCGGAACATAACTATTTAGCTTAGGTTAATTTCTTAAAAAAAAAAAATGGGTAGGTTAGGTTAGGTTAAAACTGTGACCTCCTACGCACGAGCCGAGCGAGCGAAACGAGCGGTGCCGCGGCAGCGGCCGGCGAGTGCCAGAAACGACTTGCATTAATAGAAAAAAGAGATTGTTTTTAGTAGGTTACCCGGATCTGAACTATTTAGATTAGGTTAATTACTTATTTATATTATTATTTGATTTTGCGTAAAAACTTATTCCAACTGAAATATTTGACTAAATAAAAAATGTTAAAAGTACTAGTTGGTAAACAAGTTATAGTTTAAACGTTCATTTGTCAAACATTAGGTTTGCGTTACAATTTTTTGTGAATAGATTTTTTGCTAAGTAATAATTTGGCAAATGAAATTATGCGAGAAATTTTTTGGGAAGTGAAAATTTGTCAAATTCTTTTCGGTCAAACAAGGGAGACCCATTATAATTACGATGTATAGATCTCTTTGTATTTTACTATGTGTACCTACATACATAGTAAAATAAATAAAGGTGGTAGACGCAAAGAAAAGATGGATGGATTGTGTGAAAGATGACATGGCTAAGAAAGAAGTGCTTTCTGAGATGTCGGCTGATATAGATGTATGAAAGAAACAAAATCAACTAAAAAGTAAAAAAATAACACGTATTGGCCCTTTAAGTTTAACAGTTGTAGGTAATATTTTGATCCAAGCGTCGTCGTCGCGCGTCTCTTTGACGTTTCCATTGCCTAGCCGTTCCCCGACTTGACGACGGCAACGCTTGGATAAAAATATTACCTAAACTTATAGTAAACTTAAAGGGCCCAATACGTACCTATTGTTTTTTACTTTTTAGATGTTTTTGTTTGTGGCGGAGGTTTTATAAATTTTTTATATAACTTTTATTACCTTTTTAAACTTTAGATATTACTAGTAGACACGCTACGATCGACACACGGCTCGCCGAAATCTACGCAGCTGTAGGTATTTTTTTTCTCATAGTGAAGGTATAGGTACCAATTTATCCTCATTACTCTATGCTACTCCATCATCAGACCCTGATAACCATCTATCTTTAACCTACGACCATTCCAATGAGCTCAAACACGATACCTCTGCTGTCTGTAAGTTGATGAGGGAATTGGGTATCCTACAAATTCCAGGTGATGCTGCAGCATCTGTTCAAGGTTACTACTATGTTCTAATTTCATTTAAGTAAGTAACATGATTCGAAATTTTGATTCGATCAGACCTGTGAAAGATGTTCACATCCAATACCAAGTAGAAAAGAGCTGATAATCTTCAAACGGCTAAACCGATTTTCTTGAACCATAGCTAAGAACACACTCGATTAAGTAATCTTTCAAACAAAACAAAAAAAAACAACATCGGTTCAGCCGTTTGGGAGCTACGATGCCACAGACAGACACATAGATACACAGATCACACACTTTAAACTCTGACATAACACCCCTCTTTTTCCATCAGGGGTTAAATGACGTGCTGCTCCAACCCCACATATAATATATTGGGATTTTGACGCTGAATAATCAACATAACTGTCTTTCTAAATTAAATACTCGCGTCATCTTTTCGTGAAATAGTCACCTATTTCATGAAAAGATGACGTTTCCGTCCAATTCTAACTTAGATAGCTATATTAATGGATATAATTCTGTAAAAATACACAGTCGTTACTCTCACCTTTTTTTATTACCATAAAACCTGGTACCTACTGAGTTGCAAATTGAATTTCGCGGGCTTATCTCAGCGCATCCCGCTCGATTCGTTTATACTGATCATTTCTGACATAATTTAGGTAAACTGCGCCAGCCTTGAGTAGTCTGACTGATGTCAACCCTGCATTTTAAATAACAATAAAATATGCCATGCAAGATAAAAATTCGAAGTGACAATGACAACTATTGTTTCAATTTATTTTTAATAGTGGAATCATAGATAAAGTGGAACTTCATAGTGTATTCACACTTTAGTAAAGCTAAGTAGGTACTCCATGAAGTTCCTATACTAATGCCACTTTTAGATACGATTGTACTTCATATCGATAATGAGATTTTGATAACAGGACTTATGCATATGTGGTCAAACAGCTAATTAGTTTTACAGCGATCTAGTTATATCGAGATTAAGTCCTATAGTGAACTAGTCATATCTGCTATTTAGTCTTATCGAGAGGTAGTCATAACGCTTCTAACCCCTACCTATAACCATTAGCAAGTTGTTAAAAATAAGGAAATCAATTATTATTCATAATATTGTGTTTCGCACAAATTTAAAATTAGTACATAAGCAAATTAACATTTATTAAAAAAAAGAAAAAAAATTTATGTGCGAAAATTTTATTTATTTAAAAAACAATTTTTTAGGGTTCCGTACCAGAGGGTAAAACGGGAACCCTATTACTAAGGCTCCGTCGTCTGTCTCTCTGTCTGTCCGTCTGTCACCAGGCTGTATCTCATGAACCGTGATAGTTACACAGTTGAAATTTTCACAGATGATGTATTTCTATTGCCGCTATAACAACAAATACTAAAAAACAGAATAAAATAAATATTTAAGGGGGCTCCCATACAACAAACGTAATTTTTTTGCCCGTTTTTGCTCGATATTGATAACGGTAACAGGTAGACGCCTGAAATATTCGCAGAATATTTAGATATATATTGACTTTAAAAATAAATAATTAAATTAAAATAAAACAAATATTTAAGCGGGGCTCCCATACAACAAACGTGATTTTTTTTCCGTTTTAGGGTTCCGTACCCAAAGGGTTAAACGGGAACCCTATTACTAAGGCTCCACCGTCTATCTGTCTGTCCGTCTGTCTCCAGGCTGTATCTCATGATCCGTGATAGTTAGACAGTTGGAATTTTCACAGATGATGTATTTGTTGTTGCCGCTATAACAACAAATATTAAAAAACAGAATAAAATAAATATTTAAGGGGTCTCCCATACAACAATAGTGATTTTTTGCTCGTTTTTGCTCGATATTGATAACGGTAACAGGTAGACGCCTGAAATATTCGCAGAATATTTAGATATATATTGACTTTAAAAATAAATAATTAAATTACAATAAAACAAATATTTAAGGGGGGCTCCCATAAAACAAACCTGATTTTTTTGCCGTTTTTATAGATGATGGTATGGAACCCTTCGTTCGCGAGTCCGACTCGCACTTGGCCGGTTTTTTTTAAACCCATTAGGTAAAAGCAGATTAAATAATTTATCGTATTTAACAACATTTAATCGATATCGTTTACCACATGACTAGAATAACAATATTATTATCTACTCCTTGACTTAGAGGGGCTTATTCTATATATATTAGTCTATGGGCGCTTAGAGGCCTCAAAAGCCAGGTCATTAAATTAAATTAAATAAACGACCCTATCACGCACCGCAACAGCCGTGCTTTCCTCTCCCGGCTGCACTAGAAATTACTTGGTGAAAAATAACTACCCACAGTGGCCAGAAATAATTTCCCATTGTAACTCAATTAACGATAAATGTGTTTGTAAAGTCTTTGTGTGTAATCATGCGCTTTAATTAGTCTTTGTATTAATTTCTCTTTTTTTAAAAAAACGTTGCCCCACACTAGGAATTTCTCCTGTATCGTGGGTGCGTTTACACACATTTAAACTCACATACACAAACAGCCAGACCCGGAACAACTACTTGTAGGTCATACAAATATTTGTTCCGTGCGGGAATCGAACCTGCGACTAACAGCGCAGCAGTCAATCGCTTAACCACTGGGCCAACCGTGCCGTCAAATTTAATTTAAAGAGCAGTAGTAGACGTAAAGCCGTGATCGAATTGTGGCCAAGGTTAGGCCAAAGAAACCGGGGCCGACCAAAAGCACGTTGGGGTGACGATATCGCCAAAGTTGCGAAAAACACCTGGATGAGGGATAACCGGAACCGGGAAGTATGGCAGAAGAAAAGGTGTCAGTGGATCGTCTCAGGGGGCAGCAGTGGGTGATTCTGGGCTGAAATTATCATGATTCATTTAGTGCATACCTTAGTAGTTAAACATTGGTGGGGAGTTTGTTGCGCCACTTCTTCCCACCTAAAGCACTAGGAAGTGGTGATGGGTGGGTGTTTTTGGGGGACCGTCTTATGTAATTTTGACGTTCGAAAAGTGCTGATTCTCAGCCTAGTTTGAATAAATGACTTTTGATTTGATTGATTTGATTTTGTGCTTTCGAATAATAATGACTGTGTTTTTTAGGACTTATTTAATCATCATCTGCATTTCATCTGAAATAAGTCCACTGTTGGACATAGGCCTCCCCCAAGCACCGCCACTTCGACTGGTTCTGACCGAACTTATTTAGAAACTAATAATAATGTTCTTACGAATTAATTTAGAAACTAGGTTCTGCCTGCGACTTCGTTCGTGTGGAAATCTTAAGACACCACAATGTACTAAAGTAACAGCCACATTGTTATTAAAAAAAACTGCCCCGTTGGCCTAGTGGTTGCAAGCGCTACTGTTGAGCATGAGGTCCTAGGTTCGCGTCCCGGGTCAGGTAAAGTGTTATTAGGTTTTTCATTTGGAATTTCTCAGTCTGAAGTAACTCTCTCTACTGTATGTACGGAGTTACACTGTTTTGCCGGTACACTTTTGATCACGTGCGCACGGCGCGCGCAGCGATCTTATTTTAGGGAACTTAAAATGACTGTATCACATACAGTGATACAGTTATTTTAAGTTTCCTAAAAAAAGTACCAGTATACTGTCAAACTGATCTCTTTATTGTTACCAAATTAAAGTTTAATAGTGTAGTCATTAAGTAATAAAACGTTTTCCTGAAAATGTTCGCACATTTTATTTCACAAGCTCCATAAAGTCAAGAACGTCAGTTATTTTTGAGAAAAAAACCTCCTGTAAAGTTTGAATTTTGGTGCTTACTTATATACCTCTCAGGATCATGCCTCAAAGAGCAATGCCTTAAAGAGATGTCAGCACAAACTGACGGGGTTCGTTAGGGCCAATGCCTGCCAGGGTTGCGGGTTTGTCCGAAGAGGATACCGTGGCCCTGGCACACAGGCAACTGAAGGAACACGGGTGGGTATTAGTCAGTAATTGATAATTTCCCACCCAAAAAAAAAGGAACAGATGTATTGATTCCACACCCATAACAGGACTAAAGACATCACAAATCCATGTCTTATCGGCCAAATCCCGTCGAAAGCAAATTCGCGCAGGGTCTACCATCCACCTTCGCGCTCCAATAGCCCGTCATCAATCACTTACCCTAAGCGACGTATAATTAGGGTTACCAAACATATTGTTAAAACATTGTTAAACTTTCTGTACTGAAACGAACAATTGGAACCGTGCACCTAGCTTCGGACGTTTCATAAGTGCCCATGTGAGACTAGATGAAATAAAATATTTTGATTTTGTTTTTCACTCTGTTTAGTGTTCAACAAAAATAAAGTATACGAAAATAATGTTTTCACTGTTAGCCAGAACTAAAAATAAATAGTTCCATCTAGTGCGTAGAACATCGTGCATCATGCAACGGGGCATGGGCGTGTGTTGTAGCTAGGCTTATTTTATTACATTATAATATAATACATAAAATACGGTTTATTTTTCCTCTCTGACCATAATATATTCTATTTCTTGTACAAAAAGATGGCAACCCTACGTATAATGGAGAAGAAATTATTATGAGCAGTGACATATTTGGGTTACAGGATCTTGCAAGGTCACAATTATTTGGGTGAAAATAGATTCGGGGCATTCGTTTAAGTCTGGCGTGGTTGGGATTTTATTTGGGGGTCATGTTTAGTGAAAATGTAAGCAAAGGATCATTCTTAAGATTACGATTACCCGCAATCTTCTATATCCACCCATCTGGGTGTTGGTCAGCCAACACTTCTTCTACGGCTCTATAAAATTAACAACATAGAAGTTTAAAATTCCAAGTACTTATAATTTTATTATTTCTGGTTAACTTAAATTATTTCGTACTAGCTGCGCCCCGCGGTTTCACCCGCATAAATCTCGAGCCCGTAGGAATATCGAGATAAAAAGTATCCTATATCCAAACCCAGGTCATGGTCTACCCATGTGTCAAGTTTCACCCGTATCCGTTCAGCCGTTTTAGCGTGAAAGCGTAACAAACAAACTCACTTTCGCATTACTAGCTGTGACCCGCGGTAGCACCCGCGTAAGACTTGATTTCGTGGGAATATCGGGATAAAGTAGTAGTAGCCTATGTCTTAATCCAAGATGTCAGCTACCTCCATACAAAATTTTATCAAAATCGATCCAGCCGTTTGAGCGTGAAAAAGTAACAAACACACACACACACTCACAAACTTTCTCCTTTATAATATGAGTGTGATTAGTTAGGTTATTATATATTATATTGTATTTAGGATTACCGGGAGTGGTTTTTTTCTCAGCTTTTAGGCTGGTTTTAAGCTTCATTTACAGGCCAAAGCCAAGTAAATGCAGCGTGTGGTGAATTTTATGGTGAGAGTGTACTTTCGTCTAACTGCATAAATTTCTATACGATTCTGCATGTGTTTAGGATGGCTGCTTTCTGAATATTGATGTAAAGGGATTCTTCTAGATCTATTATTTTTAGGCTACGGAGTAGATGGTTGGGAATAACACCTGTCGTGGAGAGAACTGCAAGAACAACATAAACTTTATCTTGTCTCCAAATTCTTGTAACTTCTTTTTTAAGCTCAGCGTGTTTGCTTATTTTTTCAGCGATTATATTTTGTAGGTTATGTATACAATCGCTATTGGTGAATTTTTCATACATTTAGAGGCGAGGTGGTTACTAGCGGCGGTCGCGAATGGTCCGTGTATCTGGCCTTAGTGGCTTATTCTTTGAAATCAAAACGCGGTATACTTCAATCTAACAGCAATTTACTGTTTTAGAAATTCTGTTAGTTCTCAAGTTTGCATACGTCATACTAAATCAAACAGACACGAAATATACAAACCTATATATTACCCGTTTCTTATTACAGTATGTAAATTCAGGACATAAATTCATGTTCTATGGACCATTTAGGTATTTTTCTTTGTCCCGGATTCGTAGGAGCTGATAAACTAATTGAATTATAATGTTCTGCCAGATCTGCGTAGCATTGGCTCGTAGAGCTACGTGCTACGCCGGCCTACGCCGGCCTACGCGGCTACGCGGGAACGAGTTGTTATTTTATATTGTATACATATACATATAAATTAATGTCGCTTTTCGTGTCTGTCTGTGTTCTCTAAACTACTTTACGGATTTTGATGTGGTTTTCACCATTATTTAGAGAACTTATTTCGGAAGGGTATTCAGCTACATCCGGTTAGACTGGAAGCCAATCTGAATCCCAACATAGTTGGGAAAAGGCTGGGCAGATGATTCCGGAAGGTTTATGAGCGTAATCCTATAATATTAAAACTACATATTAAAAATGTTAAAATAGACTTCAAATATATGTCTGTGTGTTAATTATAATATAAAATATTTTATGTATAAAGCTAGATATAAGTTTAATTGATATAATATTTTAATTGTAAAAGTTCCTAATCTACGTGATACTCACTACTAGTTAGTTTTAAGTTATCTTGCTGCTTGTTGCCCTTACAGGGTCATGTACTCACTAGTGTAAGCCTAGCGTGTAACTATGGTTGTGTACATTGTTCATTAAATAAATAAATAAAGCAATCTAGATGTTTTACCAAGTCGTAAAAACCGTGGGAAGCAGAGACGGGTGAACAAAAGTCGAAAGTAGCATTAAATATTAATAAAACAATATTTTGAAAATAAATATAAAAATAACGAGCGAGTCTTACAGTAGCTAGTACCTTGGTAATAAGCAACTGAGCAGCGACAGAAATGAACCTCAAAATTTAAAAAAGCTAGGTCCTGAAATATTTATTCGAATAATTATTTATTACTATTTTAGATTTTCACGAGTTTAATAAGGTTCGGTAAACTAGATGATAGAGCCATATCTATCACATAATTAATTTATCTGTCATTGCTTCATTTTTAGGGTTCCGTTCCTGAAAAGGAAAAAATGGAACCCTTATAGGATCCCTTCGTTGACCGTATGTCTGTCAGTCTGTCAAGACCATTTTTCTCAGGAACGCGTTGAGGTATCAAGTTGAAATTAATATCAAATACGTAAGTCTATGGTTCCTTGAAGCTCTACAAAAATCAAGCTTCCAAGTCAACGCAATAAAAAAATACGGCAATATAAGCGACATATTTTAATAATCGCAAATAAATCCAAACCTATGGGGTACTTCCCGTTGACCTAGAATCTTGAAATTTGGCAAGAAGCAAGGTCTCACAGCACAAATGAAGGAAAAAGTAAAAAAAAAATGTTAATTTGTAGTTTTATCGCATTTTTTTTTGCGGTTACAAACTTACATTTGCAGTTGGAAAATTGACCATGGCGTATATCGATGCATGAGAACATGTTTTTCAACTACAATGTTAAGTTTTTTTTTTAAGTTAAGTTAAGTTTTGGGATAAATTCATCCCAACTACGGGACTCTTCATTGTGCGTGGGCCGACACGCTCTTGCCAGCTTGTTTTTAATTATTTTTACCTATTGTGATGTAGTAATTTTATTGAAGGTGCATCTCCTTCACATATTCTTCATTATTCTAATGATATAATTAATGTATACAAAATATTGTAAAACATTTTAAAAGAGTCTGACTGCCACGTTGGTCTAGTGGTCGCAAGCGCTACTGCCGAGCACGAGGTCCTGGGTTCAATTCCCAGGTCGGGCAAAGTGTTATTGGGCTTTTCCACCAGGAATTTCTCAGGTTGATGGCAATAGGCTCGCCCCCTATTACATGGGACTTAAACATGACTGGCGAAACTTGGGTGCCTCTGCCTAACCCTTCGGGGATTACAGGCGTGATGTTATGTTATGTTTTAAAAGAGGAACGTTGGAGTTTCTTGCCCATTCTTCTCCATACGAAACTACCTTTTGGAAGGGGCGACTAGAATCACTTCTATTTTCTGTAAATATTGACGTTCAGATGTGCCTTTTATGTCATATTTGAAATAAATGATTTGACTTTCACTTACTTATTTTTACCTGCAACAGACTATTAACAAATTACCCGGGGCTAGGCACCGTAGCTCAAGCCACGTGAAATAATGCTACGCAAGCTGACGCTATTAATTCATTTACTACAAAATGGTGTTCAAACTAAGAATTCCAAGAAGGATGTTTTAATTTTTGTTGTATATTTATGGATAAACTAGCTGCGCCCCGCGGGTCCACCCGCGTAAGTCTCGATCCCGTGGGAATATCGGGAAAAAGTAGCCTATATATTAATCCAGGGTGTCAGCTACGTCCATAAAACTTTTATCAAAATTGGTCCAGCCGTTTGAGCGTGAAGAAGTAACAAACATACACACACACACTCACAAACTTTCGCCTGTATAATATTAGTGTGATTTATCTCAGAAGGGTTGTTTTTATTTAGCATCATTAGGGACAGATGGTAGGTATCACATTATTAGAGGAAGTCGTGGGTAAGTAATAACAGCCGCACGGGTCGATCCATGAGGTTAAGCTACGCTTGCCGGGGTTGGTCCGTAGATGGGCGACCATCTTTACATACCGAGACTCTTCCGTGCCTCGGAAAGCACGTTAAGCTGTTGGTCCCGGATGTCATTCGTGGATCTTTGACAGTCGTTACGGGTCGTCAGAAGCCCGAAAGTCTGACAACCAGTCTTACCAAGGGTTATCGTATTATCCAGTTACTGGGTTGTGGAGGTCAGATAGGCAGTCGCTCTATGTAAAATACTGGTATTCATCCGGTTAGACTGGGAGCCAGGAATTTGGAATAACATGTATCATATGTCCGTATACCTGTACTCAGGCCGCAGCGCGTGGCCAGTCTAGTAGACATGGGTAGCTCGTGAGCGAGTGACAGAAAAAAGCTAGCTCTTTTCGATTGACGTCGCTCTCGCTCACTCACTCGCTCGCTAAATAGCTCGCTAGCTCAGTTAGCGCACTCAGAATTTGACAATGACTATTGAGGGAGCCGAGCCGTTTCTTCGACACGCGTGCGGCGTGAGTCAAATGAGCTAACAGTCGGTGTCTGAGTCCCTGAGCTATAGAAGCGCTAGTGAGTAACAAAGAGTCCAAACTTCCAAAGAGCTATTGGCAATTGATCGAGCCGAGCTGTCTCCTTCGACGCGCGTGCGGCGTGAGTCAAATGAGCTAACAGTTGGCGTCTGAGTCACTGAGCTATAGAAGAGCTAGTGAGCTAGAAGAGTGCTAGAATAGAATACTCTGTAGAGTGAAAGAGCTAATCGCTCTTTTTCTTTTTAGTGAGGTATTTCGCCCATGTCTACAGTCTAGCGCAACACGTCCCTTTAGTATGTTGCGGTTAGCATGTCGGTGACGCGAACCTATAAATTTTTCCTAAGTTTTGACGTTCAAAAGTGCCTGTTATGTCCCTATTTGAAATAAATAATCTGACTTTGAATTTGACTTTGATTTTTCTTTCACCGATCTCAGTAATGTCCAAAATAAACTCAGAAAGTAAAAAAAGGAGGTAATAAAAAAAAATAGGTTAGAAATTCGCGGTTTCTATAAGTATAACGATCTTGGTACACATGCAAACGGAGATTTGAGGATTGGAGGGTGCTGATTAAATTGCTGCTATAATTTTGTACAATTGTTATTTATTGTTATTCATTTGAATCCAATAATAACCTATCATCACGAGTTAAATAAACTATTCCCAAAGTACAAAAAAATACTCCTTTAAAACTTTTTCGTCTGAAAAATGAAACAAATAGTAGATTTTTTGCCTAGGGAGCAAACAACTATTTTAAAGGCGAGAGTATTTCTTTGAATCCAGAGCGCAGCGAGGGATTTATAGTACGTCACTCGAGCTTAAAATGGTGTTGGTCCCGAGGTAGAGTGGGGGCACTCTACTTCTTATCAGCGTCTAAGAGAAAATAAGTAAGTGGAACTTCTGAATAAGAATGGTACGTTTATTTATTTACATACAATTAGGAACAATAAGACATAATAAAGAAATAATGAGAGGCTAATATCTCTAGTTGAACATAAAACTAAGTAAAATCTAAATTTGAGTAAACAATTACAAACGGAGGCGGAATGCATTTGGCACGTTTTTAATTTTTTTTAAAGACTTTTTTTTTATTTGTCTCTCGCGCGGTTTTTTTTATGATATAGCCTGTTACTTGTTCATACAATGTTCGTGATTGATCTCTTTGGTGATTGATTGATTGATTTTTAAAGGTCTTATTCTAAATGTAAACTAACCTAATGCGAGCAATGTTAAATAGGCTAAATCACCTCTTTTAACTTACAATATGTTTGACTGTCAGTGTGACTACTAATTTAATAGATACATATAAGACTGTACTGTTATATAGGGTGTGCAGACCCACATTTTTAAATATTTTGTAATTATTACATTATTATTAAGTATTGTATAATAATTGTTAAAACATATGTATAGAAATGTATACATAATTGTTATGTAAAAATTAGTGAGTTCGGTGACAGCTATCACGCTGGACAGGTGGTAAGTGAGCTAACGTTAATCCACCAGGAAATGGTGATGAAGTAGTTTGTACTTGTTATAAGTCCTGGCATAAGGTAATTGGGATAATCTACTCTTACCGATGTGTTAGACCAGAGTATTACGATGAGTGTATTATTGAAGAGGTAGAATTTTCGGGATACTTTCAGAATGAAATCCTTTACAGTTGGAAACTTGATGCCATTATGTAGTTGTGTAAGGTTTGTGTAGAGTCGAGAGGTATGTTGAATGCTATTTTGAGTGCTTTGTTCTGAACGAACTGTAGTTTTTTGTAATTAGTGTAACTTATACTACTCCAGACAGGGGATACGTATGTCATACAAGGACGAACCAGTGTGAAATAAATGCGTAATTTTCTAATCTAATATTTGGTAATTGGAACTTTTATTAACAATACCCACATTCCAAATTCAAATCACTTTTAGTCCCAAGGGATTTAAGAGCAATTTTAGTCCCTGTTTACGAAAAATAAACTAGCTCTTTTTGAATAGATGTGATAAAATTATATTTACATTCAAATGTCATTACCAAGCAATGTCAGAGCCTTTCAACTAAGTCAGTTCAACTTATGTAGATGTTTACTAAAACCTATACTACTCGCAAACGAGCCGCTTCGTCTCATCCCTAAGATTTATAGGCCGAATACAGACGAACTGATATTCAAGTTGAGTTGAGAAAAACATGTAGGGCGCTTGCGCGTAGTCGACCAATGTTGTTCCCGTACCATGGACAGTGCGTGACGGGCGCTCGAGACGTCGTAGGGAAGGTCGTTGTCGATACTATCGAGTCGATGATTGATAAGATTATATTTTTTTGTTAAGTGTTGTATTTTTGAATTTTCTTTACGGGTGTAGGTAATGATTTTTGTTTAAAGGTATGAATAATTGAGTGGACTGTATCTGACAGGCGTTGACTCAGCTTTGTGGTATAATATGGGAAAAGATATTGTCTATCAAGGGGTTGATCGGTGACTACCAACATAAAATTTGGTAGCGTAACAAGGTTTTTTTACTACGACTAATTTCTTTGGTATAGAAAATCACAATGGTTTTTTTTAAATATCGTAAATCTGTTGTTGTTGAGCTAAATCGGTCTCCAATTCATGAGTAAAACATAAACCGCCTCCATAAGATAACCCTTCCATTTTACTACACACTTGTTAAGCAATAAAAAACATTACATCCGTAAAAAACACTGCAAGGCGTTTATTGCAGTGTTTATTTGTTCCGCGAGAACGTAAGATATTGTTTTCGATAGCGAGCATTATTGCGAACAATAAAATTCGAGATCGCGGTACGTCCCTAATGGCAGATTTCACCAATGTTCAGTGTGATAAAATGATCGGGACGGGCGGACTGAAGCGCGCGCTCCGCGACCCAAGCCCGCCAAAGGAAAATTTAAATTTAATTCTTAAAAAAAAATAAAAATACTGTGCCAGCAACAAAAATGTGTAATAAAATTCCAAAATTTGAAATTTATTTTATTTTCTGTTTGATTAGGGCTGTGTAAGTTTAACGAACAATTAAAAAAGAAACTGTTCGGTGATTGGTTGATTTTTTTTGGAAAGTAAATTAATATTGTGTGAAAGTTACTGTTATAGAACTGAATTGTGTTTCCTGGCCGTTATGGAAGTTTCTCATAAGGTAAGTGAGACTTATTTTCAGGTTTGTCCTTCCTGCTATGGAAAAGTTATGAAACTTTTCGACTTCCTGCTTCTGAAATAGAATTTATATGGTTTTGATATTTGAAGGTTTCATTTAGAATGTTTTTGGACTTTAGATAACTATATTATTAGTTATTATGTATTTTTTTTGTATATTATGCTAATATTTTTTATCGTTTATAAAATATAGCGGGAGTTATCTACATACGAGTATCTAGATCTGATTATGAAAAAATTGAATTAGATTTTTCTGTGGAAATATAATCGAGATTTGGTGACGGGAATTTTTCCGCGTACTTTTAATATTTATAATATTAAAATTTCTTGATTTCTGTAATCTTTAAGTTTTTTTTACAGAAATTAAGAAATTTAATCCAACGTCTGATACGCTCCTATTTATTTAATCGAGTAATTTCCTATAAACGGCCCATAATTAAGTTTAATTTGTAAGCGAAACTAATTAATAAAACCATTTAACGGTTACTTCATTTAAATTGACGCTATTTGAAGATATTCCAAGACATAATAGCCGATTTATTGCGATTAATGACGGCTCTAATTTTGCCGATATTCGTTCTTAAAAAGAGGAAGAATATTAAATGTATGAACAGTTTTGACTAAGCTGTTTCTTCAAGATCCTGGCGTCCTGGTATCTTACGAAGTCTTAACCACGCGATTAAGCTAGGATTACGCTCTCATCTAAACGTTCGCCTTGAAGCTTCATTAACATCTTTATTAAGTACTGTTATTTAAATTTAAGAAAGCTAAATTAGATTTGATATAAAAATACGTTGTTTGAGAATGACTCTAGGATGTTACGTCACAAGTTACATTCATGAATGGAGGATTGAATGAACTTGCTATAATTGAATGCTCTTTAAATACTAATGACGCTATCAAATAGCGTTATTAGTGTTAATTACTGTAATTATGTACCGTGATTGGTTATTTGATACTATTGCAAAGTGCGGATTTTATAGGTATATTGCATGGAACCTGTATTAGGTGCAATCATGAAATGTAATTATTTAACTTTAATGGACTACCTCAATATCTTATGTACTTGTACGCCTGTTTTATTTATAATTAACTATGTTATAATTTAATATTTTTTAATATTATTATTTTATCTTAATCAGAGCACCCGCCATCTTATCTCTTCACCACCCTCGGTTGACTGGTAGAGAATGCCTAAGGCATTAAGTTCACCTTTGTACCTAATTGTGTGCGAGAAGTTTAAATAAATAAATAAATATCAATTTGCCTAGCCTTTTCCCAACTATTGTGGGTTCGGCTTGGCTTCAAGTCTAACCGGATGCAGCTGAATAAAAAATACTGGTATTTTACATGGAGTGACTGCCTATCTGACCTCGACAAATCAGTTACTGGGTAACGCGATACCCCTTGGTAACGCTGGTTGTCAGACTTTTGGTCTTATGACTACCCATACTGTCAAAGATCTATAAATGACAGCCATCATGAAACCTACCCACCCAACTTTAACCAGTTGGGTAGGTTTCATGATGACTGTAATTTAATTTAATAACGAATTCAACTATAATACCAATTACTAAAACACTATGATGGGGATGACGTAACTGGTTTTAAATATTGTAAAATCTTGCCAATACACACTAAAATACGAAAGCTGTTATTGATAGAACAGTTCACCAACAAAGAACTGCAAATTAAATTCAACCATGGTATAACAACAAGATTGGCAGCACAAACAAAACTGGTAGTACCGAGATACAGAAGCTATTTCGGGAAACGAACGAACGCTTATTTAGTACCTATTCTAATTAATGATGTTCCAACAAAAATTCAATCGGAAATAACAAATAATAATTATAAAAATAAATACAATCTTTTCTTTGAATCTCTTTGAAAATGCATCATCCTGTTTAAATGTCATACAATTGGTAATATCATCGACGGACTGTTTGACCCGCGCCGTCGTCGTTTTTGTACTTTTTAGTTATTATTTACTAACTACCTCACAATGTTTTATAAACTATGTTTTAACCTTAGATTTATAATTTTTCGTTAGTATTAAGATTGCTTAAAAGTGTTTCAACATCCGTACAAACCCATTGAGGTTTTAGTGATGTTTCTGTTTACGTTTTGTTTTGTTCCTTAATTAATAAATAAAAAAATAAGAACAAACACAAAGTAAGCGCCTGCCTGGGTGCGAGCCCACGACCTACAACTCGTCAGACGAACCGTCGTCATTACCACTGGGCCATTACTGCTCTCACCACCTGGTAGGAATAACTGTAAATTTATTCCAAGCATAGATTAACGACATCAGGACGGCAACCAGCCGGTTATCTTTTAAAGTGAAGGCACGTGAACATATTCGTCAGAAGTTCGCCGAAACATCCCAGCGGTGATTTGCTGGAATCGGTTTCTCCTCTACCGGTGGTTATTTCTACTGACAAAGTTTATTTTAGTTTAAGTAACTATCTATCTATCTATGTATTTATGTTTGTATTTTATAGTTATTTCCGCGCCATCTATCCCGTACGTTGCACCTGCCATGTTTTGGCTCTGCATCACCCTAAGGTTGACTGGTAGAAAATGCCTCAGGCATTAAGTCCGCCTTTGTACAGTGTTTTTTTTACTTGTGTATAAAGTTTTAATAAATAAATTAACAGTTGCATAGCAGTCAAAGCATATATAATTAGATTTTAATTATATTTCTTATAATAAGTACATTTTCATTAAAAGTATATACAATTTCAACAAATCATAATAGCATAAGCATAGGCCTCCTCTCGGTGAAAGCAAGTGAGCCGTCATCCACGAAGCGGGCCCAGTGCGGGTTAGCAGATATCATCATGTCTTCTTCGAGAAATAATTTAATAAAAATCTATGAATCACTTTGTTCTTTGAGTTTCTTGCCGGCTCTTTTCCATAGGAAACGACCGATTGGAACCGTGCACTTAGCTTCTGACGTTTCATAACTGCCCATGTAGGTTTATGTGAAATAAAATATATTGATTTGATTAGATTTGTTCATTATACACAAATCTTCAGTAATAGCATATTCTATAACCTCAAAACTTCGTTCAGATCGTTAACAAAAAGTTAATGCAAGTACTTCAACTACTCGACTAGGAAACGTATAAGTTAACGGCACCCTAGGGGGAAATACTAGCATTACCTACGACTGCTGTTCAAGTCAGAATCAGCGTTTCTATAAGATTTTCAACTAAAGTCGAGTACTTTGTTACGGAAGTTTAGCTATTCAAGACGTTTTCGAGAATAATTAAGTTTTCACTTGAATTGTTTAAAAAAGGGATGATTTCACAAAAGGTTTAGGATTTTACAACACATTTACAAGACAGATGTGAGCGGAAACGCCGGGGGGATATATTATAGTGAACCAATTGGTGATGGTCTTCAGAAAGGTTAGGAGTGTAGTACGCACGTAGGCAAAACAAAAGGAGTATTTAAGGAACGTATTCTATCAGGTGGCGTTCTTTAGTTTCTGCCTACCCCCATGGGAACAAGGCCTGAGTTTATGTATGTATGTAAAATGATTTCAGATGGAGCGACTGCCTATCTGACCTGTAAAACCCAGTTATTTATTAGGTAACACGATACTTCTGGTAAGACTGGCAGGATAACTTTGGCTAGAACGTGTCATTTAAATATACTCGTACATACCAAAATAATAATAACATTGAAATTCCAAAAATCCGATTACTAATAAATCCTGACCAAAATGACATTAAAACATTATTTAGTACTAGCTGCGCCCCGCGGTTTCACCCGCGTAAGTCTCGATCCCGTGGGAATATCGGGATAAAAAGTAGCCTATGTCTTAATCCAGGGTGTCAGCTACCTCCATACATAATTTTATCAAAATTGGTTCAGCCGTTTGAGCGTGAAGAAGTAACAAAGATACACACACACACACACTCACAAACTTTCGCCTTTAAAATATTAGTGTGATAATGTCACAAAATTCATGAGACTTGATTAATATAGTTTGCTCCAGCTCGAATCACAATTAAGTGGGTGGTGCCGCGTGGGTGCAATAGGAATATAAGCATAAACGTTACATTTATACGATTTCATTATTTCCAATTATAATATCGAGGATTCCAAGCTCTGGCTGAGATGGGGAAAATTGGATACGCAAAGTGATATTTTTATACAATTATATGTTTAGTATATTTTGTCGTTTAACTAACAGATTAAGGGGCCGTGCACGAATCGGCTGATTTTGATCAATTTTGTTCATTGGTTGTGAGAAAGGTTGAAAGAATTTAAACAAAATTATTTGTGATTTTCCAAGAATTCTTTGTTTTGCATGTGCCTGGAAGGGAATTTTCAAATAAATTAAGTATTCATGGAAAATCACTAATATTCGCAACAAGTTTTCCGGAAAATGACGCGGGTCTGACGTTTGATCATCTTTTTACAAGAAACTTCTTTTGATTTTGAACATTAAAAAATATCATTAACATCATTATTTGGTCTATTTGCATGTGGCTGCAGCACTTTTTCAAACCATATAAAAAAAAAAAAAAACACGCAATCAGCTTCAGCTATCCTTGAGATAAAATCAAAATTTTATTTTATGATTATACAATATCTTCATTAAATAAATCAAAGGCGAAATAAACTATATTTTCGAGAGCGCGAAACTGATGAAACTATTAACAGGTGCTGAGACTGACACGAATGGTTTATCACCACGAAAACTGTACTTTTATAGTTAAGCAGACTTAATGTTTCAATTATTTGAAGCTTTCTCACAATTAGATAAAAAATTGGCGAATTTGGTGCACGGAGTCTTAAGCCACGGTATCCTTTCATTGCAAAGTATCTAAGACCAACTTACTTCTTGTACATATTTCAGAAAATCTATGTGCTAATTTTAAATAAAAAACACATTTTTACATAAATATTACCCTAATTCGTTTTAAGTACTTCGTTTAGTAGATAGAATGAAACACATGTTTGTTTTGACACAGAAACACGTGCATATAAAAAAAGCCAAGTTAGTTTGAATACCAACTTAGTAGGTCTTAAAACAAAATGAATATAATTTTTTTCTCAAACACGCTTGGAAGTTTGAGCAATAATTTGACAACCTTCTTCGAGATAAATCGAAATTGCTGTACTGGCCAAATACATGCGAGCAGCGGCCACACAAAAGATGTATGAAAATCCTTATGTTTCGTGGTTTAGCGGCCAAATAAATTACACAGTAAACTCATATCTATCGTGTAATATAAAAATGGCACGATCTTTTTCTCCGAAACATTGCAGACAAGGGGGTCTACTCCGAAGCGTTAAACCGAAGTATCGGCTGAATGTTCGGTGGTTTTATAACTTCCATAGTTTCCTTTTTTGACTTTGAATCCATATCCGACTTATAGTCACATTTTCGTCTTTGGCTTATCTCTTTGACTGTCGTTTTTTTTTTCTTTCGCCGTAGTCAGCCATAGTTAGCCGCAGTCAAGCAAAGGCTGAACATTCGGCCGATACTTCGGTTTAACGCTTCGGAGTAGACCCCAAGGAGGTAACTTATCAAAGGTTTTATTTAAATTTCGAACTGGCTTGCAAATAGAAAGCTGTTTATCGAAAAAACAAAAACAAATGAACATATTGGCGCGTGAAAAATGATCGTTGTTCGTCATTGAATCTGGAATTTATAAATAATTTATTAATTTGAATTTCCGCGCATTATTTGAGAAAAGCAATATACAAGCCTTGGCCGCAACCAGGAACTGATGGACTCACTCGGCTTCGCCTCGGCCCACATTTACACATTCGTCCATCAATGCCTCTTTTGCTGGTCGTTGCAGTAATGTACTATAAAAACAGCTGTGGTTAGTGTTGGTATGACGTTTAAAAGTATTAAAAAAAAACCACCGTAACAAAAAGCACGCGAAAAAAGTACACAGCTATCTTAAAGTTGTATCGATCTATCTTTCAGCTGCCATTTTCGAAACTTTATATTTAACTGAACCTTTCTTTACAAAGCAGGCGACATCCGTTGGTTGACCAGATAACTTTGCGTGTATGTAGAGGGCCTTAGGGGTATGGGTATAGGTTTTATACTCGAAGATGACCGGACGAACAATTCCTCTTGTTTTCTTTTCCAATACATTTCAATTTAGTGGAATCGAAAACGTCTGTATTATGGAAAACAAAACAGTATATTGTTTTCCTGAAGACAGATGTTTTCGATAAAGAGATTTCAACTCTATGACAGTAGTTGTTAATTGTATTATATCTTAAAGTTAAAGTAATTCATTAGTGACATTTTTGGTGATATATTTAAGTCTACTTAAAAATCTACTCATTATGGCTGATTTACATATTTCGCTTTCGTTAAGTGGCGAGTTTAGCATCTGTCTGGCATTAATGCTGAAATGAACCTTTTTGGCGCAGCCGGCACACACTATTGTTGTTGAAACATTATTTTCAGTTTTTTATATAATCATATAATTAATGGACTCAAACAAAATATTGTAAAACATTTTTAAAAGAGTAACGGTGGAGTATCTTCTCCATTCTTCTCCATAAGAAACTACCTTTCGGAAGGGGCAATTAGAATCAATTCTATTTTTTAAAATTTTTGAAGTTCGTTAGTGCCTCTTTATTTTGATACTTACTTACTCTTACTTTATTTTGATATTTGTATTTTGTGTTTCACGAACTGTGTCCAAATAAACGTTATTCTTTCTTTCTTAGTTCAAGTAGCTAGTTATATGGCAGGATCAGTCCAAAAGTATCAGTTTTTCATTCTGAAGAGTCACTAACACGCTACTTATCTTCTCGGGCGAAAGAATCGCAGAAATAGTCTCGCCATGGCAACCGTTATATGCCTCATACGCCATGCCGCCATACGCCATAGCGCCTAACTAATAATAAAAATGTAAATCAGAAATTAGAGCATACATTATTCATTTAACATTACAAGAAATAAACATTACATGCAATTCTATTCAATCAATCAACTCAGCCTTTCGCAGGCCGCGCCACAATACCCTGTCCTCCGCCTTCCACATCCAGTCTGCCCCAGCCACCTTCGTCTTAAAGTCGTCGGTCCATCTAGCTGGCGGACGTCCCAATTCTATTAAGTTTATAGTATGAGTATTAAATAGGAATTATTATTAAATAAATCCTAACATTGTAGTTAAAAAAGTGTTAATTCTAACAAACTAAATATTAGTGATGGGCCGATTAGGGATCCTGCCAATTTTTGACTTAAAAATTCAATCAAACTATTTATAAAAAACTATTGGATACATTTGATTGAATTTTTGGAAGCAGACTGGGAACATCATTAGGTATAAACAGTTTATTTAATTGTCGTATTGTCATCTTCATCTTGTATAATAAATATTGTAAATAAAAATAAAAATAAACCACTTTAACACATTTAATAATTTTTTGGATCTTTTTCTTTCCATGTTGAAGACAGTTACGTAATTGTAATATTTTCTCTAGATACATTTTTTATTTGAAAAATCATGTCTTTTTTTAAGGATAATTATAAAAAACAAACAAATAGAACATAATAAATTACAAAAAAAAGACGCTTTAGCGTCGAAGTACTCGTCCGCATCGCTGTCATCCGGAAACGTGCCCGGAGACTGGCAGCATTGCCACGTTCGATGGCAATGCTAATTCTTTGGCCTAAGAACGAGCCAGCCCTCTGGTCACGTGAAGTGTCGATCAGTCGAAGAGAAATAAATAATTTATTAATGTTTAAAATAGAATTGCTACAAAACATATAATAAGCTAAAATTAAATATCATTAAACAGTTGCGGTACAGGCAGTTTGGCCTTAATGAAAAGAGATTATGAGAAAACTTAATACATCGGATGGTAAATCTTTGTTATGAATTTGGTTTCCAAACTAGGGAATCGATTGCAATCGGTTTTAGGTTCGTGACGACTAAATTACGTAAACTTTCAAATGAATAATATCTTATAATGAACCTAAATTATCCCAATAGAAACAGTTCTGGTTAAAAATCGACTAGTATCAAAATGTTACCTTTGAAAATACTAATAACTATAATAGTCAAATGTGATGGTTTAACGCCAGTAGCACACCTCCGCCGCGAAACCATCACAGCGAAACCGCAGTAGTTAAATTGTATTGGTTCGCGTCATGTTCCGCTACTTGAATCAGATGCGAGTAGCGAAACATGACGCGAACCAGTACAATTTAACTACTGCGGTTTCGCTGCTATGGTTTCGCGGCGGAGATGTGCTACCAGCGTAAATAACAAGTTGATCCTGACGAACTGCAACCTCAAAGCGAAGCCCGCCTCGACAGAATCGTACGTGATACGACGATCATGTGTCGCGCACCAAAACGGACTTACCGGTCTCGAACTCCAAGGATTTTAAACGGCTGTTAAAAACAAACCGGAAGCACGCAAGCCTGGTGAATAGTCCGGTATCCGGAATAGGCCAGAAAAGCCCTTTTCAACTGGTTCTACACCTACGACAAATAAAATAGGATATTACACAAAAGAAAAGGCTGAACCTTCAGCTGAGAGAGCAAATAAGGAATAATACATACCAAGAAGAAAATCTTACACCGTTTGTGCTCAAAACTCAACAATATAACTTGGCTGACTGCAGATAAGTAAACATAAGAAACTTGATTAGGAATCAAGGCAAAGTATAATCAATAAAATTCACTTGACTCAATTTAAATTTAAAATCCAAAATTGATAACATCGACTGGATTTAATTCCCATTTTTAGGGTTCCGTAGTCAACAAGGAACCCTTATAGTTTCGCCATGTCCGTCTGTCTGTCTGTCCGTCCGTCTATCCGTCTGCCCCTAGCTTAGCTCGCTCAGAGACTCTTAGTACTAGAAAACTGTAATTTGGCATGGGTATAGATATTAATCACGCCGACAAAAACGTAAAAAAATACCTTAAAAAAAAATTGTTTTGCACGTAAAGTGGGGATGACATTTTTTTTCTCGTCTATCCCATAGTATTGGGTATCTTTGGATAGGCCCATTAAAAATATTGTGGGTCTGTGAAAACCATTTTTCATTTTAGGGATCCGTTTGCGTAAAATTAAGCTTTAAAGTGCTATTTTTTGTTAGGGTCAAGTGTCCCCCCCCCTGCCAGCTCAATGGTTGGTTTTGGATATGTGAAAAAATTCATGGCAGTAGTATATATAACGAAATTAAAAGGAAAACTATCACAGCTAAGTAGGCTTTACAAGTTAACGAGTAATAGTCGACCAACTTAAATTTGCAGTTGGAGAATTGACCGTAACGTATATCGATGTATGGGAGAGCATGTTTTTCAACTACAATGTTAAGTTTGTTTTTGGGATAAATACGGAACCCTTCATTGTGCGTGGTCCGACATGCACTTGGCCAGTTTTTTCTGTGACTTATAGTCACAGAAAAATGGGAAAGTTTTTTATACACAAAAATTGATAGTCTTGTTTACGTCTAAATCTGAAAATTAAAAAAAAAAATTGGCCAGTTATATGAACTAGAATAAATAAATTGGTAAGTTGAAACCGCAGAGGTTACGCTGCAATATATCTTAAGTATTAATAGGCAATAATGGCTTCGAAGTAACACAATCGCCACAATTACAGACAGCTTGACTTCAGTGAAAATCGGTCAAAAGTCACATTTTTTGAACGCTCGCAGAACTAATTAATTCTACGAACGAAACAATGACGGTTTTTCGTAGAATTTTTAAATAATGTCAGGTATTATTTCAGATTTCATGTAGTTATAATTTTCGGGAAGCTTTCGTCGGAATATCCTTTTAGATTTCGTTATTTTTAAATGGCAATTTGCTACAGTAAATTAGGTTTTTTTAAATGATTTAGCAATATTCCTGACCTATTGATAAAATATGTAGCAAATTTCCTGTTTCTTTGTCTTAAAATCGAATTGCTGTTTTGTAATTCGTCATTTAAACTGGGTCAACATTTTTTTCTTCCTTTCTATGTATTTCTTCGTTCAAGTGGTATAGAGGAGAAAATCTGCGATGATATAAGTACCTAAAATTACTTATTTTGGGTTTGCGTGCAGTCACTTGGGTACGTTCCAAAGTAGACTTTAATATAAACTGTCTAAAAACAATGAACTTTAAAGGTTTCTGGAAAATGAAAAAGATTTTAATGCTTGAGAACTAATTTCAGATTTGGCAAAGTAACTGATACGTGAAACAGACTCTTAAAAGATAGGTAGGTACTTAAGAATATAAGTAAATTTTTCAGACCAGATTGCATAACGATTTATTAAAACACTTACTGCTGCACTCAGAGACGTAACTAACGACGTAACTATGATACTATTTTAATGATACTATTTTCATGATACTATTTTAATTTAATTTATTTTTTATAATTTTTTTTCTTAACAAAAGCGTCTTCATCCTCTCTCCTAATAAAAAAAACCGGCTAAGTGCGTGTCGGACCACGCACAATGAAGGGTTCCGTAGTTATGATGAATTTATCCCTAAAACAAACTTTAAATTGTAGTTGAAAAACATGTTCTCCCATACATCGATATTCGCCACGGTCAATTTTCCAACTGAAAATTTAAGTTTGTAATCGCAAAAAATGTTTTTTTTTATGTGATAAAACTACAAATTATCAATTTTCAGACTTTTTCTTTTAGCAGTGCTGTGAGACCTTGCTTCTGCCCAAATTTTATGATTCTAGGTCAACGGGAAGTACCCTATAGGTTTTGATTTATGTGCAAGATATTCGCATCTTTCTTTATGTGATAAAACTACAAATTTACAATTTTCGGACTTTTTCCTTTACTTGTGCTGTGAGACCTTGCTTCTGCCCAAATTTCATGATTCTAGGTCAACAGGAAGTACCCTATAGGTTTTGATTTATGTGCAAGATACTCGCAATTTTTTTTTATGTGATAAAACACCAATTCAGACTTCCGTAGTTTCTGGAAATGTACCAGTAGAATGAGCGTGGCCCAAGGCCTCCCTGTGAGCGTGGATGGAGTTACGGAACCTTATTTAGTAGCGGAACTGTTTAAGAAACAGTTCATGGTTCAGTCGCTATTGGGGCCAGTGCAGTCGGTGATCGATGCTGAGGACCAAAGGGGACCAGTCTCAACCCTTGTTACAGCTAAAGATATCAGAGTAGCTCTTAAAAGTATGAAAAGAGGAAAATCACCTGGTCACGATGGTCTCAGTATCGAGCATTTACAGCATGCGGGTGGATGCCCGACTTACCTAGGGTTCTGGCATTACTGTTTAACTTGAGTATCGCGCAATCTCATCTGCCAGACAGTATGATGAAAACGGTGGTCGTACCAGTAATCAAAAACAAAACTGGAGACGCATCAGATGGGTCGAATTATAGACCCATCTCTTTGGCAACTGTTGTAGTTAAAGTGTTTGACAGTGTGCTGAACGTACAGCTGGAGAAACATTTGCGGTTGCACGATGCACAGTTCGGGTTTCGGCCTGGCTTATCCACCGAAAGTGCAATCGCTTGTCTTAAGCACACTGTCAGGTACTACACTAGCAGGAGTACAGCAGTTTACAGAGCGTTTCTCTGGATCTTTCCAAGGCTTTCGACCGGGTCTCATATGGCATTCTTTGGAGTAAGCTAAAAGCGACAGGTGTCCCCAACGAATTGCTGAACGTTTTTAGATACTGGTACGGCAACCAAACAAACATTGTAAAGTGGGGGGGCAAGTTCTCTTTACCATACAGATTGGAATGTGGCGTAAGGCAGGGGGGCTTTACCTCCCCCAACCTTTTCAATCTGTATTTGAATGCATTGATAGAGGAACTCAGTAGTGCGCATGTGGGTTGCTATGTTGACGGGTTGTGTGTTAACAACATAAGGTATGCCGATGATATGGTCCTGCTGGCTCCCTCGGTCAGTGCACTCAGAAAATTGGTTAAAATTTGTGAACTCTACGCTGCCAGTCATGGGTTACTTTATAATGTAAATAAATCGGAACTCATGGTCTTTAGGGCTGTTGGCAAGAAGTGTCCAGAAAATGTACCACCAGTTAAAATTAACGACGTCTCGATTCGTCTGGTACACCAGTTCAAATACCTTGGACATGTCGTTGCTGACGACCTTAGAGACGATGCCGATGTTGACCGGGAACGCAGGGCATTGGCGGTGCGGGCGAATATGCTGGCCCGTAGGTTTGCGCGATGTACGGATGCGGTCAAAATCACGCTTTTTAAAGCATACTGCACATCCCTGTACTCAAGCGCTCTATGGATCAGCTGTTCTAAACGTGCTGCCAATGCATTGCGTGTTCAATATAATAACGCTTTTAGGGCGCTGTTGCAGCTGCCACGTTATTGCAGTGCATCTGCAATGTTTGCTCGAGCCGGAGTAGATAGCTTCTCAGCTTTAGTGCGCAAAAATAATGCATCTCTTCTCAGCAGATTACGGGACAGTAGCAACAGCCTTCTGAAAGTTATTGCTGATGGGCCTGACGAAAGCCCCATAATGAGGCATGTAATAAGCACGACGCTGTCGGTATTAGAATTTAAGTACTAACATAGAAAATAAGTTAATTTGTATACTAACATCTAGAATGAAGTATTTTTGTATTTTGTATTTTTTGTAATTGGATCTTGTTGTCTGAAAAATAAATAAATTTAATTTAATTTAAAAACTACAAATTTACAATTTTAGGACTTTTTCCTATACTTGTGCTGTAAGACCTTGCTTTTTGCCAAATTTCATGATTCTAGGTCAACGGAAAGTACCCTATAGGTTTTGATTTATTTGCGAGTATCGAAATATGTCGCAATAATGTCGCTTATATCGCCGTATTTTTTTATTGCGTTGACTTGGAAGCTTGATTTTTTTTAAACTTCAAGGGACCGTAGACTTACTTGATATTAATTTCAACTTGATACCTTTACGCGTTCCTGAGAAAAATGGTCTTGACAGACTGACAGACAGACAGACGGACAACGAAGTGATCCTATAACGGTTCCGTCTTTTCCTTTTGAGGTAGGGAACCCTAAAAATTAACTTTGCTGTGCCCGACAGGGTCCTTAATTGATTCGATGTTTTAAAATACCAACTGTTATATTATATGTACACATTATAGAATGCATTACAGAATAATTAACTTTAACTGACCAGCATTTATCTTAGGATATAAAAAGGCAGTCTGCCGACTGCCGACAGAAGTGAGAACTTAAAACTATGCACGGCTACAGTGTTTGTTAATTTTGTTATTACTGTAACTTAGTTGATATTTCACATTTTTGTATTATTATGACTTTCTTACTGTAATTCAAACGTTTTGACATTAATTAGTATATATTTTTTCCTAATTGTTATTTAAAATTATAATATCTTCATATTTGTGTAAATTAATTTGTAATAATAATATGATTTGCATGCCCATGTGATGTATAACATGGAGGACCTATATTAAAACCTCTATGTATTAATTACCCACGTTTGCAAAACCAATAAACGATTTGATAAAAAAAAAAGACCAGCATGTCGGACACGCGAACCCGTAAAATTTGACCCTACCAAATATCGGTCAACGCGCCGAAAGATGTTTTCACTTCAATAAAATAATGATTATCTAAACCAAAATTTAAACAATGCACAGTATACACAAATTAAACTTTTCACGTGGTCAATTTAACTTCACTTACTGCTCACACTTGCTGCTTCTGCTTGCTGCTTAATTACAGCATGTCGATGGCGCGGTCAAAATTAATTTTATCTAAACGGCAGTTTGGTTTTAGGCCTAAAATGTCAACAGACGATGCCGTCCACCATCTGACTGACTATCTAGCACAAGAACTTGATAAAGGCAACAACACAGTAGGAATCTTCCTGGACCTAGCCAAAGCTTTTGACACGGTTTCTATTCCTATCCTGTTGCACAAGCTTGAAGCCATAGGTATCAGAGGCACCCAGTTGAAACTATTTAAGAGCTATCTAGAGGACCGTACCCAATGTGTAAGGATTGGTAATGTTCTCAGCGATTGTGAGAAAACCACGTCCTTCGGTGTTCCCCAAGGAAGTATTTTAGGGCCTACACTATTTTTGATATATATAAACGATCTTTGTAATTTAAATCTAAATCACGGCCAAATTATTTCTTATGCTGATGACACTGCCCTTCTTTTTTCGGCTGTCTCAGAAGAAAATGTCTACAAGCTTGCGCAACACAGATTCAATGTTGTTAATAAATGGCTTCAACGTAATTCACTAATATTAAATGCAGACAAGACAAATTACATAAAGTTTTCGATGCGCAAGCAAACATCAACTAGGACCACAACATTATTTGCTCATTATTGCGCAATTCCCACAGATAACCAATGTGTTTGTCCCAACATTAAAATGGCAAATATGACAAAATACCTTGGTGTTATAATAGATAAAACACTTTCGTTCAAACAACATATAGAAGCTTTAAATAATAGAATTCGCAAGTTGATATTTGTTTTTAAAAAGTTACGCTATATTGCTGACCCAAAAATAGTTAGACAAGTTTACTTTGCTCTATGTCAATCGATATTAACTTACTGTATTAACACATGGGGTGGAGCGGGTAAAACAAGGTTACTAACCATCGAGAGAGCTCAGAGGGCGATCCTCAAAGTGTCTACTTTCCGCCCTTTCCTTTTTCCTACCAACCTCCTATACAAATCTTGTGAAGTATTAACAGTTCGGCAACTATTTATAATGGGTATTGTATTAAAACAACACACCTCTACCCTACACAACTGAAAATTCTAATAAAAGACGTAAAGATATAGTCTGCCCACAAAATACAACAAAACATGCTTTTGTATCCAAATTTTACCTGTACCTCGGTCCTCTCCTCTATAATAGACTAAACTCGAAAGCAAACATTTACTCTCTGAACTACACAAATTGTAAGAGATTTCTCAAGGAGGCTCTCCAAAGTATGTCTTACGAAGAAACAGAGAATTTATTAACTGTATTAAAGTAAATATGTATACTAACCTACTATAAGTATTTATCAAATTTAGAAAATAAGATTTAAGCTACACAACATAACTATAATTTATTTGTCCATTGTCATCTTTTGGTATGTATTAATTTTATAAGACTATTCTACTTTGTACTTTTCGCCTGAAATACAGGATTACCTAGTTCAGGCACGTAATTCATAAGAATATAATTTACATTTAAGCAAAACTGTACAAATTTTTATACCTTGTAATTTTGAATAAATATATTATTATTATTATTATTACATTAACATGTTGGTGACGAGAACCCATAAGTTTTGCCCCTACCAAAAATCGCCCAACGCAGCAAAAGAAGTTTTCAATTAAAAAAAAACACAATCTGTCATATTTTTGACGATCAGCGTTCTAATTATTTACTTGTAAACTTTTTTATTATTCTTTATATAATTTTTAAGGGAGTTTAATAATTGTAATGCGTTTGGCAGTCCCATCGTACCCTACATATATCCAGCTACGGACATTTGAGCCAAAACACTGAACAAACTCTTATCACCATCAATCACCATTTGGTAGAGACAGAATTGACATATTATGGAATGCGCTTAATTCAAGTCTGTTCTACCCCGAGACCCCAAACTGATAATTTCTATCTGACTCATGGTTGAGACAGAATTTTAGGGGAATATGCCTAAATCAAGCCTGTTCAACCCTATCAGAGTCATATCAAACCAGTCCATCAATAAGTGATGTAATTATCGAGACTACCGACTTTAGGTCAAAATGCATACTGCTTAGAATATAACACAGAAACATAAGCAAAATAACTAAGTATGCTATTATGTTTCTTTCTTCCAATGGTTAACTCCAAATGGTATTGCTCCAAATATTTATAATAAAATACCAGATATTATTAAATGTATGCCTCTAAACAAATTTAAAAAGTCCCTTCAGGGGTTATTACTAGAGAAGTGCTATTATGCGTAGATGAATTTTTAAATGATATTTTGCTTGTGCAGAATCTGTTTGTGCGTGTCAATTTGTTATTTTTTTTCTATAAGTCTTACTCAAACTGAATTTAGATGTTGACTGTTATTTTGAATTTAATTTAAATTTTGACATTGTAATTTTGAATGAAATCTAAATTTAGACATTTTAATTTCAATTTGATTTAAATTTTGTCATTGTATTTCTTTTTTTTTTTTGGTTTGTATTGCATCTAATTTTTGTACGCCATAAATGGCAAAACATGTAGCCACCTCATATAATTATAAGACCTTCATACTGTACTCATGTTTTACGAAATAAATATTATCTTATCTTATCTTATCTTATCTTAACAAATGTGTAAGAATTATTATTATACCAAATAATTGTAATATGAATGCTCAATCATGCCATGTTAATTTTGATTTTATTTTATTTCCTAAAATTTCATCATTAATTTTATCTATTTTATTTTTATCCTGTTTAAACCTAGTTGTATGTGCTTGCTGTGGTCATCTGTAATTGAAGGAGCACTCGTACAAGAACCTTTTTTATTATTGGGATTTATATTGTGTACCTCCCCCCCTCCCCCTCGTGACTGCCTCGTTGGTCTAGTGGTCGCTAGCGCGACTGTTGAGCATGAGGTCGTGGGTTCGATTCTCAGCTCGGGCAAAGTGTTATTGGGATTTTCCATTAGGAATTTCTCAGTGGCAGCCCGGAGTCTGGATTTGTGCCCGGTTGATGGCAATAGGCTCGCCCCCTATTACATGGGACTTAAACATAACTGGCGAAATGTGGGTGTACTATAGGTACACCTCTGCCTAACCCTTCGGGGATTACGGGCGTGATGTTAAGTTATGTGTTGTTATATTGTATATGTGTATCCTTTGTTGGAGATCCTAAACAAATAAAGAAACACTGAACTTAGTCTCCGCACAAGGAATACCTACAATGTTCTATCACTCACTGTCTGCAGTGAGCTTTACCCTCCAAGATCAGCCGTTTACTTGGAAGTCGGTTCCCCAAGGAGGTGCCACCAGAAACTAATAGTAAGTTGGAATATAGGTTGAGGCTCCTTTGTCAGTTACCCATTATGCTTTAACAATCTGTTAGATATGTTCAGTATTACAGAATGGTTATTGGAATATGTTTATGTATTTTCATATTCTAGTTAATGCTCAGTCTGTAATATTGTAATCCGAATAATTAATTAGCCTGGGAAATGCCTGGGTTATATGATATAGGGAAGGCTCAAGTATTGACCAAAAACGTGATTGCGTTTTGACGATTTCAGTTTATTAAATCCAGATTTGCTGAAAATGTTTTGATTTTGTAAATTAGCGTAGGTACGGTGATTTTTTTCAATTAAACAGCTATTTATAAGGTTTTTAGGTTCATAACCTTAAGCTCAAGAAGTGGTAAACGAAGTCAAATAACAACAGCTTAGGTAACTACTGAAACTGATATAAATGGAAAACTTAACTTAAAAAATCATCTACAACTTTCTTTCACTTAAACAAACAGTCATAATTACACCGTTCTTATAGGTACGTAATAACAGTCGATCAAAAAAGATCGATAGAACAGACACAAAATAGAAACAAGTTAATATTTTATTCATGTCACTGTTACCAGCTAGGCCAGTATTTCCTTCCCAATGAAGTTTGCTTTGGGTTTTAGAAATAGCTGCAGTAAGCCTCAAAAACATCGACAAGAAACCGTTTAATTGTCGACAATCGTTGTCCCACAAAATTGTATCAATGTGTAGCTTAATACACAAACATAATACACATTGGGTACTTAATATTTTTTTCCGTGGGTGTCGTGACAGGCGACTAAGGGACTTACTGAATGGGCAGCAGCGTTCTCTATGCATTTGAACACCAAACTGCGATCGCCAACCCGCCTGCCAAGCGTGGTGATTATGGCAAACCCTCCCTTGGGGGAGGCCTATGTTCAGCAGTGGACGTCTTTCGACTTAAATGATGATGCATGATGACTTAATAGAAAAAGAAAGCGTTTCGATGGCAATCTAGATAGCGTCGGCCCAGAATTTGGCTATGAGTTTGGCACCTACAGTACTCAGCTATTCATTGATAGAGTATTATGGAACAGAAATTGTAGACAATCAAATTAATTCTGGTAAATGTATAACATGTTTTTCAGAATATACTTTTGTTAAATGTCCAACCGGTCTATTGTAGCTAGGTATCTCAGGGGAATAATGTTATCAGTTTGTAAACAATCACTGCTAAACATGATAGCCAAAACAGAGCTGCACTGAACGCACGTGCGGGGAATGTCAACTATTTAGTTTCGTTTTTCAGTTTCATGTAGAAAGAAAGAAATATATGTTGCTGTTACGTAATAATTGTACGTTAGAAACGGCTCCATACATATACAAAGCTGCATGCTTTGGACATTTTATATACACAAGAATTTCGAGACATAAATTACATTAAAATTATTCGTGATGTGTCTCTTGCTACGCCACACGCTACGCGCCGTGCTACAACGTAGCTTGTGCTGTGCTACGGCGTAGCTTGCGCTGTGCGTAGTGTTTAGTCATTCGTAACGAAGTGGGCTTTGTTTTATAGTGAAATCAGAATTAGTATTGAAGCATTGATTTAATATATTTTACAGGCATCTCTACTTTATTTCCAGTTCTCTCGATGTAAGGCGACTAGGAACCAGTTTTTGTTGAAGCAGCTAGCTCATCCTGCCATCTCCGTAAAATTTAACTTAATTTAATACAATTTTAAAACCTTCAATCTATTCTTGCTCTTATTAACTCTGTGTCTACTTACCAAAAAAAAATGTTTATACCTTGCCCGCAGAAATTGCGTTTCTGCGTTCAGGACACTACGTTTCAAATCTAAATTAGTTCACAAAGCGCCATGACAGTCAAAACTCGTGATTGTGAGAATGTTCACTAGGTATTATACTTTGTATATTTTTAAAACTAGAATGAGTCAAGTGTACCAAAACAAAATGTTTAAACTTTGTCCCCACAAATTGCGTTGCTGCGTTCAGAACACTGCGTTTCGAATCTAAATTAGTTCACAAAGCGCCATGACACTTTCAAAGCGTCAAAACTCATGATTGTGACCAAGAAAACAGGAAATATTTTTTCAAAACCAAGCTACTACTCAATCTGGTAAATGCAATATTCTACTCACAGACATGGTAATCAGTGTCATGACATCCACTGTGTCACTTTATGTTGAGAGAAACTCGTTATGATATATCCCTTTGTACGTCTGTTCATACTATGTGTTTGAAGTTACTGTTTTTGTTAAAAGAAATGTATGTTTTTGTGTAAAGTTTGAGTTTGATGTGATTTGGAAAGCCCATGATGAGTTTTGTGGCTTTCAAATATGCGTTGCTATGTGACTACAAATTCGTAGGAAAATAAATACCTAATAATAATCGTAGAAATACAGAGATGGTTGTCTGTTTTAACTTATCTATTGTCGGATAGAGAGGCCTTAGTCCAGAAATTGCTGCAAAGGGCTAAAATTAAATTATTTTCATGTAACTCTTTTGATTTATTTATGATATATATATATATATATATTCATAGGCTCTTCTTTGTTTAAAGTCGATAAAAAAAAGTTTAAATGCATTAAGTGTTTGTCTAACTGAACAGACAGCTGTAATGCTGGTGGTTTTGTTGCGCCACTTCTTCTTCCCAGCTAAAGCACTAGGAAGTGGTGAAGGGGGGGGACTTTTTGGGGGACTGTCTTATGTAATTTTAACGTCCTATAAGTGCTGATTCTTAGCCGTATTGACTTTTGATTTTGAGGTGATGATGCATCTTACATACCTACGTATTTACGTCTTACAGACTGATTTACGTCAAACTGATGTTTCAGATACGATTGTAAGGAAAATAATACTTGCTAGTTTTGGCTATAGTATTAAAAGAGAGGACTAAAATATGTAATAATAACTTTTGCCCGCGGATTCGCTCATGTTAATTTGGTGGGAAATTATCAAATAACTTCTCCCACTCTGGGCGGAGCGGAAGGGGGCGTGTCAGACTTTTACTGACTAAAACCCACCCGTGTTCCTTCAGTTGCCTGTGTGCCAGGGCCACGATATCCCTTTCGGACAAACTCGCAACCCTGGCAGGCATGCCCTAACGGACCCCGTCAGTTCGTGCTGACATCTCTTTGAGGCGCGCGGCCACAACGATGATCCACAAATGTAGAACACAACGCGCCGTCGACCCGGGCCTGGTCCTTATCGGACGGCGAGCTACCCATCGCTCACCGTCCGCAAGCCCGCGCCTACGGTGGCCGGGAATCAGCCTGCGACTCCCGACGCCCGGGGTATCTACCGTGGCGACTAGGGGCGCGACGGCACGAATTTTGCCTCTCCCTGACGCGTTCCACCTCCTGAACACCTGATAACGTATATGCAACATTTCAGGATGATCGGTTCAGTGGTTTAGGCGTGAAAAGGTAACAAACAAACAAACTAACTTTCGCATTCATAATATATATTAGTTAGGATTAGGATTTTAGTCCATTAAACCTTAAAGTTAAAATTTTTATAATAGAATTTATTAAAGGTCAATAAATTGTCATTACACGTTGTAATAAGCCCTGATAATTAACCAAATTAAGTGTTTGGTCGAAATATGGCGCTGCTGTAATTTGTAGGCAGAAGAGCAACTTGTTAACTGCATAGTATGCGCATTATTATGGTAGCCTGGTACACCGACTAACACTAATTGGAGTTTAGACTACAAACTAATCATGATCCTGTAATCAGGAGTTAACAGAATCCTATTCTGCCATTAGATTAGATATAGCTACTAACATAACATCACGCCCGTATTTCCCGAAGGGTTAGGCAGAGGTGTACCTGTAGTACACACACATTTTGCCGGTTATGTTTAAGTCCCATGTAATAGGGGGCGAGCCTATTGCCATCAACGGGGCACAAATCCAGACTCTGACATACAATCCCTTTTAATATACTCCTGACAAAGATACTTACAAAATCTTGGTCCATTCATCTGCAAACAGATATTGAGTTGGATTAGAATCCAAGAGTTCATTCAAGGGGTGAGTGAGCGAGTTATCGGAGTCTTAGCACGTACGATAGCGCGATATGATACGACGGTTGGTACATCATACAAAGTGCCGCTACAATGGCGGTTTTATTAATACCCGGGTAGCGCTAGTGGCCAGTAATCATAAAAAATATAATAAGATAAAATAATTATAAATTGAAAAATACAATTTTTCAAACAAACTAAATAATAAAGCTCTCTCCTTCCTTCAATTCGCTAACTCCTTGCACGTTATTCGCTTTAATTTAATTGATGCGATGTTGTGATCCGTGACCCGGCAAATGACCTCTGCGCTATAGTTCTTTAAGTAAATATTACTCCAAGATGCTATTTTAGAAAATTGAAAATAAATGAATAAATAATAACGTTTAATGAAATTAAAATATCTTCATTAAAACGCAATGGCGAAACCGTATATCTACGTGTGTTAAATTAATCTCGCCATTAAAGCGGCACGTTGTCTAACATAATGATATGGATTAACTGCTTCCTTGGTCTAGTGGTCGCAAGCGTAACCACTGAGCATGAGAACCTGGGTTCAATTCTCGGGTCGGGCAATGTGTTATTGGGTTTTTCCATTAGGAATTTCTCAGTAACAGCCCGGAGTTTCGAAGTTGGTTGTGTAAAGCCCGCGTGCCTCGGATAGCACGTAAATACGTTGGTCCTGCGCCTGATCTCTCCGTCGTCGTATCGGATCGCCATCCCATCGGACTATGGGAGTAAAAGAACAGGAGTACGTCTGTGTTTGCGCACACACTTGTACACAATGATATTTAAAGTAAAAAGAGGTATAGTTAAACTATTTCACGAAGTCCTCTCTTGTCGCTCTAATGGCGGTAAACATAAGGTTCAAATTGCAATAACCAAACGGACTTCGTGAAATGGTTTAACTATAAATATATACACGATCCGTAAGTCACGCCAAAGCGACATTGTGCCGTTTTTGAAGATCGAATGTTGAATAGGTAACCGTTCTACGTCTTTTTACTTATTAAATAATATCATTGCTTGTACATTATAATATGATCTCCTACGTACTTGGCTAATCTCCGTTGAGATTGGCTATCGTGGCCGAACTTCGGTCGGGAGGTTTTAATATGATATGGATTACTTTGGTACTAACTTTTGCTCGTGTTTGTTTCGGAAAAGATGTTCAACTTTTAAGCACATAATATAAGGTTTCAAGTTGGTACATGCACTTTCCATACCTGAACGTTTTCATTGTAATTAGCTACCTAGGGGCTGATTTAAAAATAAATTATCCAGTCACTCTCCATTCAAGGAACATATTCAAACATGAGGCTTGCATTATTTGTCAGCCAGTTAAGCTACAGTTTCCTAAAACAGCGGTAGCCGCTACAAAGCGTCAGCAATTTACTGACAAATGACGTTACGGAAACGATATTTATTTAAGTGAGTTGGTGTGTTTTCCTAGAGAGCGTTTTTTGACACCGTAAAGTCAAACCCCTCTGCCATCATTTTCATGAGAGCTGTCACTGCGGCCGTTATGTGGCGGCCATCGGTCTTCTAAGAAACCCTGGCTTTAGTCACGAAAGAAAGAAAACAAGTTTCTTGGGAGTTGAACAGGAACTGTTGATTACAATAAACTGTTGATTAAAAATATTCGGCGTGTGACCTTATTAGAGAATGGGCTGCAGCGTTCTCATGCATTTTAACACCATACTGCGATCGCAGACCCGTCTGCCAAGCGTGGCGGTTATGGCAAACTCCCCCCCTTTGGAGGAGGCCTATGTCCAGCAGTGGACGTCCTTGGGTTGAAATGATGACTGTGTATATTTAAACACCGCTAGGTAGATAATGGTAGACAAGTGTCTTCAATTAAACCTCTTGATCCAATCAAAGTACCTAGTCTTTTCCCAACTAAGTTAAGGTCGGCTTCCAGTCTCACCAGCTGCAGCTGAATACCAGTATTTTTCATGGAGCGACTGCCTATCTGACCACCACAACCCAGTTACTGCGTAACACGATACTCCTTGGTAAGACTAGTTGCCAGACTTTCGGGCTCCTGACGACCCGTAATGACTGTCAAAGATCCACGAATGACAGCCGAGACCAAAGACTTATCGTGCTTTTCAAGGCATGGAGGAGTTTCGGTATGTAAAAATGGTCACCCATCTACGGACCAACCCGGTAAGCGCAGCTTTACCTGATGGATCGTCCCGTGCGGCTGTTATCATTTAGCCACGAGCCCTTCCTTCCGGAAACCTCTTGATCCGTGACGCAAACATCAAAGTTACCTTGAATTATCTCTACATAGATGTAGGCGGGCGCCGCTACTAATACCATCAAATAATTTGCATTTTCTATTGATTTTAACTAGATATTAAATATTATGGTGAACAACATCGATACAAATCGTTAGATTCGCCCTACCGCCTCAAAAGATAGTCCCGTTTTTTCGTTTTGACGTCTTTGACACACACAATGTCGTTATCTGCCATGAAAACGGAATGCGTGAGCTCGCTCTTCTCACTCATCATTCTCCTGCCCTTATCCTAATTTATTTGTGGTCGGCGCAACATGTCCCTTTCTTCCATACTTCTCTCTATTAGTCGTCATCTCGGTAGTCACCCCCTTTCTAGCCATATCATCTTTCACACAGTCCAGCGTTTCTCGGCCTACCCCTTCTCTTATAGCCATCGACATTTATACTCAAAACCTTCCGCACGACATTTTCCTCATTCCTCCGCATCACATACCATGAAAACTGGTTCCGCACAATTTTTCAGTCACTGGAAAACTGGTGCCACTTTCAGACTTCCTCCTATGTACTCTATTCTAGCTCACTCTCCTCAGTATTGACACTTTTTGCGTGACATACTTGTATAATGACATTAGGTACATCTCTGCCTAACCCTTCGGGGTTTACAGGTGTGATGTTATGTTTAAGTTTTATATAAATCTTTTGTAAACATCATATTTTATAAACGCTGTTTATTTACTTCGGGTTGTTTATTTAATTTTTGTTAGAATAAAGCCCAAGCTATTACTCAGTGTAATGTTTATTACAAATTGGAAAATGAATAGCTAAAGGAGTATGTAAGGATCTTAGCAGGTGGGGTGCTGTAGTTTCTGCCTATCCCCATGGGAAAAAGGCATGAGTTTATGTATTTGACGGCGCAGCAAGTGGCGCTGTCTAGTTTTGTTACTAAGTTACTGGAATCATCGAAAAGGTCGGATAAGAGTGACACTGGCTGGTGACAGTCACTCTAGCAGAGCGTCGCATCGATGGATGCGTGGCGGCTGTCTTCTGATGACAGAGGATGTCAGAGGAAGCCGCTGTCGTACCACGTCCACGACGAACAGCTATATTCCGGCATAATCCTGATGATATTGGAGCTGCTCAACCACTAATACGATGATCACTTCTAGTAAAAGGCTAGCCTGCGCCGTTATATTCATTTGTATTTAGAAAGAAAAGAAAGAAAGAAATAAAACTTTGCTGCTCTCTGTTGGCTGTTCTTCTGGTGTAATCCTAATGTCAGAATGTCAGAAGGAGTTGTGGAAATAGGTTGCAGGATAACGATTTGTATCTACTTACTGCAAATTAACGCAGTTTGAATGGTACTTATAACATTTAGTTTCATAAGGGGTCGTCCATTAATTACTTGATGTTTTTTAGCAACTTTTTAACCCCCCCCCCCCTCTCCTGATGATACGTGGTGGGGTTTTAGACTAACCCCGCCCCCCTACCTAAAATCACGTGTATTTTTTGGTACAACGTGTCTTAAGTATTTTACTGGCGATTGGTAAGCCGAGCCGGGCGGTGGTCGCGCACAGGCGGGCCGGGAAATCGTGGCACCGGTGAGTCAAGGTCACGCACCACTTATTGGTTCAGAAATCGTAAGTTCAACGAAAAAATTAATACACGTGATATTACACTGCACCCCCATCTCCCCTTGTGATATTTCATGCATTTTTCCTAACCCCTTTCGAGCCTCAAGTGATTAATGGACGATCCCTAAATGTGCTGACTAATTGTGAAAAAACGTACGGTTCTGAATATTTAAATTAATCGAATGAAGCTTGAAGTGTCAAAATTACCCTTTCATTTAACACTTATTTGAAAACAATTCGAAACTTATTTAATTTGATTTGGAACTCACAGCTGATGTCAATGGCAAGCCCAGTAATGAATACTGTTTATATTCCTTGTTGGTCTCGTTGGTCTAGTGGCCGCAAGTACTGCTGAGCATGAGGTCCTGGGTTCGATTCCCAGGTCGGGCAAAGTGTTATTGGTTTTTTCTATCTGGAATTTCTCAGTAGCAGCACGGAGTTTGGATTTGTGTCCGGTTAATGGCAATAGGCTCGCCCCCTATTACATGGGACTTAACCATAACTGGCGAAATGTGGGTGTACTATAGTTACCTCTCTCTACCTAACCCTTCGGGGAATATAGGCGTGATGTTTTGTTATATATTCCTCCATAAACCAATAACTACGAAAAGTTCTCAGAAAATTGCATGAAAAACTGTTGTCTGATTTTTTCATTTTCACGAGAGACTCTCGACTCCCATAAGGTCTAATTTCACTTGACCCATATCCATATACAAACGTCTATCAAGATAAGTATACTGCGGGCTAGTCGGCGAGATGGACATCTTCTTTTTTTTTTAACACGATTTTATTAGCTTCATTTTCTTTTCTTTTATGATATATCACGGCTGGTGACACTTTATTCACATTACGATCTACCCTATTCGCTAATAAGTAATTTAAATATAACTTAAACTGCTAAATAAATATAAAATAGACGGACTTCTAAAGTATTTGAATAAAGTCAAAAAGTCAAAAGTCAAATTATTTATTTCATTCAGGCACATAAGAGGCACTTTTGAACGTCAAAATTTACAAAAAAAATAGGACTGTTTTGCATTAAAACAAAACAGTTATTATGTGAGTGGAAAAACACACAGCATTTGTGAAGAGACGTTTGTCAAATTAAGCTTAAAAGATCACGCAATTTCGTTTCATACCTGTTTCTCTTCGTGTTACCTGTCTGTTTCACTCCTAGCAGAGCGTTGCAGTTTTCCTGAACTGTAGCGCTCCTGTCAATGTCAACTTATAGTCTTCTACAACCACCAGCAAGCGCCTTGCTTCAATGCTGTGTGTTTTTCCACACACATAATAACTGTTTTGTTTTAATGCAAAACAGTCCTATTATGTGTGTTTCCAAAACACACAGCATTTGTGAAGACCTGTTTGATATCTGCTGGTGAAAAGAAAACCTGTAATAGGTACAGGTATAATGAACGCTACGTGAAAATAAATAAATCCCATTAATAAATTTGCAATTATTTATATTCCAGATTATGTCAATTTTTTTTTTTTGGAACAAGGTATTAAGTAGGAAAACTACTAACTAATAATTCAATGAGAACATTTTTATGAATTTCTCTAAAAATCAATAACAGAAAAACAAAACAAAAAATAAAAACAATCTATCAAGGCACTCCTACCTCTTAACTTTCAAATAATTTATCAAGCATATAAAATATTATGTGAGGTAATCTTATGAGATCAAAAAGAATAACTACAATACAATGCCGTTATCTTCATTAGTATTTTAATAATGATGTTTATCACCTTACACCACCTATTACTCAAATGTTATATAATTAAGAAGTTATTCGAGAGATAATCATTATTATCATTACTAATTGTTTTCTGTACTGTTCGACAGTACTCGTAGAACTTCCTGAAAGTGTTAGAGCTCTTCCAATTTGCTCTCTCTAAAATTTCTTCTACAGGCCTGTTTTCCAAAAAACTTCTTGAAGCCACTGCTGATCTCACACTGCCTGGTGATGCATCTATTCCAGCTTGTTTAAAGACATTCCTTATCCAACCAGCTATAATTGTACGAGTGGCTGGTCTAATTTTGCCTGTGATTGATATAAACAGGCTTGTCAAGTTACCACCTTTAGAGCGCCTAATTTCTGTGGTCTTAATTAGTTTCATGATATGTCTGACTGGGCATAGGTTCTCATTAGGATGTTGTTTCAATAACCATCCAGATTGTCTGCTTACTGCATTATCTGTTTTTGAGCCAAATATTGGCCACAATGTTACTTCATGCCTGACGTTATTCATAATAAGGTTACCTTTAGACAACTCTAAAAGTGTCAAGTCATGAATTCTTCGACCTGAAGCTAGTAATAAGATTACTGCAGTTCTTCGAGATATGTCGAACAAAGTGTCTGACCTTGGAGTATTCTTGAGCCATTTGAATAGTAACTCGGTATCCCAGATAGGTGTTTTCCTTTCTGGCGGTTTAACTAAAGATGTAGCCTTTAGGATTTGTTGTCCAAAAAAATTTTTAGATATTGCTTCGCCTGCTGCTGTATATGTTGATATCGCAGATTTATGTAGGAGTATAGTCCTATCTGCAAGTTTGTCCTCGATGCATAACTTGGCCAAAAAACGAGCAACATCATTGCTTTGCGGCCAATTAGAATTGATGTTGTTTTGCACACACCATGCAATCCAACGCCTTACAGGCGCTTTGTAAGTTGATAATGTAGAGCTTCTCCAGCTCTTGTTTAGGAGTTCTCTTTCCTCAAGAGACCAGTGAGCTACTTTATTCGCCCACCCCCAATTTTCCATGCTAGAAGTTCCAACTTCTGCACTTGAGGAGGGCTCCTGCCTGTTGTCAAGTCTATCAGGTTGTTGTGTAGCTCCCGTATTGGTACTGGTTCTGATAGAGCTCGCGCCTTGAGATCTGCTAGCCAGAAGCACTGTGTCCAATGTGGCGCTATCACGACGTAAGTCCCGGTTGCCGTGTTGAGGTGGCGCAGCACTCGTGGAATTAGATTCGGCGGTGGGAATACCCAAGCCAGCTCGAAGTTCCATCGTCGACTGAATGCGTCGTAAAACATTGCTGACCCATCTCTGGAGTCCCATGTTACATAAGAGGACGCTACGACGGAGGTTACGACCGCGCTTTGCCTTGATGCGAACAAGTCGACGTCTGGTAGGCCCCAAATTCTGAATACGGCCTCCGAGGCCGGGGGCAACAAGTGCCATTCTTACTGGTCGATTCCTGGACAGGCGGTCGGCAATGCCGTTGTACCTCCCCGGGAGGTAAGCCGCCGAGAGCGTGACGTTTAGGTGCTCGGTCAGTTCCAGAAGCTTGGTCGTCAGCTCTAGTAGGGCAAGGGATCGCGTTCGCGACCCCTCCCTCGTTCCTGATGTAAGCTACTAGAGTTCTGTTGTCTGATTGAACTAAAATGTGTGCATTCTGCAGGAACTTTTGACAACGAACTATGGCACCGTACACTGCAAACAGTTCTTTTACGTTTGAATGCCAAGATCTCTGGTGTACTGTCCACGTGCATGTGAGAAACTTTTCGTTTAGATGAGCGCCCCAGCCTGCATCTGCAGCGTCTGTGGTCAAAAAGTGAGTCACCTCTTTTTTGTGCAAGACCACTGAACTGTGGTCTATGGCGTTTCGCCACCAGCGTAGTTCCCGCTGCACACAAAGAGATCTTTCTTTTGAGATCCCTTGAGTCGACTGAACCTTCTTAGGAACCTTTGTGTTCGGCGACAATGTAAGCGCCCTCTCAGTGTTGCAAAATTCAATTGACCTAGTAAGCATTGACTCTCCCGAAGAGTGCAACGCCCTCTCTGTAGAAGTCTCGTTAGAACGGTCTTTATTTTTGTCACCTTTCTCGGTGGTAAGGTCATGGTGTTGTTTCTGGTGTTCCATAACAGACCTAGATATTCCAGTTCTTGAGAGGGTGCTATAGCACTGACTTTTGGTAATTTACATACCAGCGTAGACTTTCCAGAATTTTTAAGGTCTCCGAGACCTGATTCTGTAACATATTTCTGTCTTGACTGACTAGGATGTAATCGTCTAGGTAGACCGATAGTCTTATTCCCCGAGCACGTAAGATCTCTGCAATCCAGTTGGACAGAGTGGCAAAAGTTCGGGGGGCAGAAGACAGGCCAAACGGTAGTGCTGTTAATTGAAGCACTTGGTTGTTGTAACAAACCCTTACAAAACGACGATGGGGTTCTGATATTGGCACATGAAAATATGCTTGTTGGAGATCTATTTTTGCCATCCAATCGTTCTCTTGCAAGAAGTCTGCGACATCTGTCTGTGACACTAATTGAAAATGCTTGGTTGCTATATGTCTGTTGAGACCCCTGAGGTCGAATATTGGACGAATGCCCTCATCCTGCTTCTTTACAAGAAACATCTTGGAAAGGAAACCGGAATTCAAAACCGGAGGCACTTCCAAAATTCTCTTTTCTTTTAAGTCGTTTATTACAGCTGTCATCTCTGCGGAATTTCTTGTGCTGAACTTTTTCAATAAATTTGGTGTTAAATGTTGAAGATGTGGTCTTATCTTGAAAGGCAGGCGGTTACTATATTTAGAATAAATTGGTTTGCCCCAAGTTCCTTCCATGCTTGTGCATGGTGCTTAATGCATCCCCCCCGGAAGGCTTGGCAGCGTTGTACATAGTCAATTTTGTTTTGTGTTCTGATCGGAGTTCTTCTTTTTGAAGTGGTTTCTACGAAAGTTATGACGTTTTTGGGGAGCCTGAGTACTATCTTGCTTCAACTGCTTGTTGTCATATCTAGTATTTCTATTATAAGAGTTGTGTCCTCTTCTTTCAAGTTTGCCTACGGGGGTACGGTTTGCTCTTCCTTCCTTAATATAATCTGGTTTGTTTAGCCATGACTGAGTTCCACCTAAAGATTTAATGACTGGTTGCAAAGCCTCACGGCTAAACAAATATTCACTACTTGGAGGAATCCCCCTTAAGGTCACTTTTAAATTCGGATTATTAACTTCCTTCATTATCCTTTCCCTCCTAATCTCAATTGATTCTCCCCTCCTACCACATATAATCTGCATGATGTTCTCTGAACATCTATGCAGAGGGGAACCCGGTCCCAGTGAGCAAGTAATTTTTTCAAAAAGAGAATTAGGGTTTAATTCTTTTGGATTTACTGCGGCCCAGTTCAATAAGTCCTGCAATCCCTGTTTTAACAATTCCTGTTGTTCTAATTCTGCATTAGTCAATCCGGCTAGGACATTCTCTGCAGAAGCTAAAAAATCCATTAATCCTTTAAAAAAATTTAAGTGACAAAATTCTTCATTGATTTTTAGTGGTACAAAGCCTGGAGTCTATGTAATAAGTCTGCAAAGTGGACTTGTATCTCATTCCTTTCCATGCCTGTGTATCAAAATGTTGTAGTTTAACGAGCTTCTCCAGCCTTTCTTTCTTGGCAGGAGGCACAACTTTTCTGTCATCAAAATCTGTGCTTAGCTCCCCTAAAGTAAACTTATCGGAGTTGCATGGGTTAATAAGAAATTCAGAATATTCGGTTCCCTTACTAGGCCCAGGAAGGGTTAGGGTATCGGTACTCTGATTACGATTAATTAAAGGTAAAGTTTGTTGCAAATACCCAGAAATGTAACCTACTTGGCTTATCAGACCTTCAATACGCGGGTCAGAAATAGAAGTATGTTTGTACTTACGACGTTTGTTTGGCGGCGGTGAGGCATAGCCCTCCTCATCTTCCGAAAATGAGGAAGAGTTGCAGTCGTCACCAGAGGATACCGGATGGCGCGGGCGTCGAGAAGGCTGTTCTTCATCCGAAGCAACAACAACCGAACTACCAGGTTCACCAACGCCCTTGTCCATATCGTCAACACCATTCCCCTTGTCAATATTACTCACCGACTGAGTGCTCATACTCACAAATAAACTATACAATCACTTGTTTGCACTTGAAAAACGTTATTTATTACTATAATATTCACCCTGAGAAAATTTTGCGTGATTTCGCGGCAAAATTTATGAACGCTATGAGTTGACATTGACAGGTGCGCTACAGTTCAGGAAAACTGCAACGCTCTGCTAGGAGTGAAACAGACAGGTAACACGAAGAGAAACAGGTATGAAACGAAATTGCGTGATCTTTTAAGCTTAATTTGACGAACGTCTCTTCACAAATGCTGTGTGTTTTGGAAACACACATAATAGAATTGATTCTAGTTGCCCCTTCCAAAAAGTAGTTTCGTATGAAGAAGAATGGGCAAGAAACCTCCACCGTTACTCTTTTAAAAATGTTTTACAATATTTTCTTTAAGTACATTAATTACACGATTATATTATGTGAAGACGATGCACCTAGAATAAAATTACTATACCACAATAGGTAATAAGAATTAAAAACCGGCCAACTGCGAGTCGGACTCGCGCACGAAGGGTTCCGTACCATTATCTGTGAAAACGGCAAAAAACATCACGTTTGTTGTATGGGAGCCGCCCTTAAATGTTTGTTTTATTTTAATTTAATTATTTATTTTTAAAGTGAATATATAACTAAATATTCTGTGATTATTTCAAGCGTCTACCTGTTGCCGTTATCAAAATGGAGCAAAAACGAGCAAAAAATCACGTTTGTTGTATAGGAGCCCCCTTAAATATATTTTTTTCTGTTTTTTAGTATTTGTTGTTATAGCGGCAGCAGAAATACATCATCTGTGAAAATTTCAACTGTCTAACTATCACGGTTCATGAGATACAGCCTGATGACAGACGGACAGACAGACAGATGGTGGAGCCTTAGTAATAGGGTTCCCTTTTACCCTTTGGGTACGGAACCCTAAAAATGAAGCAATCAAAAATAACTTAATTATGAGATAGATACATGGTGCCCACCTGTGTTTTATGATCTGAGGTGCTCACATATTTACAAACATCGTAAAAGTATATGTTTTTCTAAAAAAAATAAGAAAATAAGTCAGTGTGTGAGTTTAGGTAATCACAGAATGTATAATCAATGTCATAAACATAAAAAATTATACAATTATAATAGCAACCAGTTTGATTTTGTCTAGACTCTAGGTTGTCATATCGAGCTGGACCAGCAGGTTTCCAAGCATTCCTATCTTGGATATAATCCTCTAACTTGTAATATGCTTGTTTACAAAGTGTACTTTTAATGTGTTTTAAATTGTCTATAAATAAATAATTAATATAAATGGTGCAGTAACTCAACAGTGGTTACAAACTGTCCAGTTAATAATATATCTACTGGTTAGTAAGGCTGGTTAACCTTTTTACTCCTTAAATGAATTTTGAAGTGAAAACTTTTAGGCGCGTTGAGCGATTTTCGGTAGGGGAAAAACTTATAGGTTCGCGTCACCGCCATGATAACAACCGGGACATGTTAATGTGACGTGATGCGCCAGACTGGCGACGCGCAGCGGCCTGAGTACATGTAGGTATACGCATGTACTAGAATAGAATGCTATACTCTTTATTATGTACACCATAAAAGTCACAAAAGCCCACAAGTCACTTATCTCGGCAATTCCCATGACCGCCTATTTTTTTCAAGACACTGTTATAATTTTCCAATCAAACTCAAACTCAAAGCATTTATTTCAATTAAACTATTTACAGGCACTTTTGAATTGTCAACAAGTCGGTCAGTTACAAATATGAAGCTAGTTGCCCATTCTAAATAGTAGGTTCCTATGGAGAAGAACGGGCAAGAAACTCCACGGACACTCTTTTAAAATAAAATATTTGATACAAAGTATTGGTTACATCATTCTTAATGAAAATATACATGTGAGAACGATGCAAAACGACAGAAGCGTCCGTGGTGATAAAAAAAACAATTCAAAACTAAAATAATTAAAAATAAGCCGTGGCAGCTAAGAGATGACCAGTTCCAACTGACAGCGCCCGTTCACGAACATGACGCATGGATCAGCACCATTCAGCTCAACCATTTTGAAGGGAGCTAAAATAGCTAAATGATGATAATGATGAATTACGAACAAAATTCTCAATTATGTTGAAAAATATTCCGAAAAGTCCGTCATTACTTTTTAGTTGACAACAGAATACATATTATTTATATATAGACGAAATGAGAACCTCCTCCTTTTTTACTCCTTCTTACTTATAGCCAGAGTCCATCTCATGTCAATTCCAATAAGCTTCATCATCAGATCAGTTTGATGGTACCATTTTATTAGGACCATTTATTTACCCGACCATCTATTATCATCAGAACTGGATTTTGATGAAAATGGGACCAATCTGGAAGTATATCCTTTCAAATAAAAAACCCAAATCGGTTTATAAACGACGGATTAGTGAGGTAACAAACATTAAAAAAGAACCACAAACCTAAACGTCTTCTGTGTATATATTTTTTGTATTTGTTGATTTTTTCATTAAACGTTAAATCAATTTTGATAAAATTTAAATACCGGACTACCTCTGAAGTATAAACTACCAAACAAAAAAGTATCATAAAAATCAATTCATAATTGGCGGAGTAATCGCGTAACAAACATACAAAAAAAACATACTATCGAATACTCCTTTTTTTGAAGTTAAAAAGTAAGCAATTTCTAAAATAAACTATTTAAATATTTACTAGCGTCGACTCTAGCTCTAATTTGACAAACTAAAGTACCCGAAATCTAGACCCTATCTTATTAAAAAAATCTTTTAATAAACTTCCTATATCAAAAGAAATGGGGGTGAGAGAAATAATACGAAACTTGTAACTTCTACCCTTCTTCGTTGAAAGTCGTACAGTCGACCGCACGGCGGTATAACTTTTGGCCTTGAGCTGGCCTAGCGTGTACGCAGTTTCAATAGAATACGAGGCCAGCTTCTATGAGGGGCTCGTGGCTAAATGATAACAGCCATGTGGGCTGATCGAAGGTTAAAAATAATAATAAAAATATACCCTGTTCCCGATACCGATGGGCTACTATTTTTTATATTTTTAAATGTTTTTATTTATATTCTGATATTTAAAAATATAATTTATATGTACTTAAATGAAATAAAGGAAATAATAATATAATATATCCTCCACCAATACTTAAGGAGGCTCTCGTTGGGCAGCTGGATTAAAGGCCTGATTCAGAGAGCGGTACTTCTGGACACGGCTCGCATTGTTTGAGGTTCCTCTCGCTGGAGCCCTGACCGCCGGTAGCTTGGACCCTGTTCCCGATACCGGTGGGCTACTATTTTTTATATTTTTAAATGTATTTATATATTTTTTTGAATATTCTAATATTTAAAAATATAATTTATATGTACTTAATGAAATAAAGAAAGTATAATAATATATTATTTAGTTGGGACCACACATACAAGTACACACGATCCATATACCAATAATAAGGTAATTTAAGCTATTCTTGCCGCGTTCGGTTCGTGGATGGGTAAACATCCATTACATATTTTGGGTCACCAAGATACAGGCTGTGCCTAGTTTGGGACCCGCTGATAAATAATATGTAATTTTTCTGTTGGTAATAATTTCATGCATTTGTGTACACAATTGTATATTCTATATTATATTTGTGACCTATGTGTAAGTTTAATAAAAGAATTTGAATTTGAATATCGAGACTCCTCCGTGCCTCGGAAAGCACGTTAAGCTGTTGGTTCCGGCTGTCATTTGTAGAACTTTGACAGTCGTTATCCTTGGTTAGAAGACAAAAATTCTGACAACCAGTCTTATTAAGGGCTTATCATGTTACCCAGTATCTGGGCCGATGGTCGCGGCTGTCATTCGTGGATATTTGACAGTTGATTCGGGTCATCTGAAGCGCGGAAGACTGACAATCAATCTTATTAAGGGGTACAGTATTGCCCAGAAGCTGGGTTAAGGAGGTCAGATAGACAGTCGCTCCACGCTCCATCCGGTTAGACTGGAAGCCGACCCTAACATAGTTGGGAGAAGGATAGGCAGCTTGACGAGGCCAGCTTAAACTGGTATTGTTACCTCAGATGAGCAGCCGACTGTACCTACTTAGTACCCTCCGGCGGCCGCCATCTTAGAGATTAGTACCTCAAAGTTATGCCTCACTTTCGAGGTGTCTAATAAAAAAAATCGCCAAGTGCGATTCGGATTCGCACACGATGGGTTCCGCATACCATCGTACAATATTTAACACTACATATATTTTTTTCACTTTCCTTGTATTCCTTTAGTTTTTAACTTTTCTTTTATTTTTATTAATATTTTGTTGTTATAGCGGCCATAGTAGTAATAAAAAAAAATCTGTGTTTACATACTCCGTGAAAATTTCAAGTGTATACCTATCACGGTTCAAAAGGTGAACCCTGTAATAGACGGACGGACAGCGGAGTTTTAGTAATAGGGTCCCGTTGGCACCCTTTAGGTACCTACAGAACCCAAAAAACAATTGGATTCTTTTATTTCGACTATTATTATTAACATTTCGTGCCGCTTTCGGGCTGTGGTTTTTTAGCGTTAATGTTATTGTTTGAGGGTTATAACGTAAAGTTTGAGTTATGAGTTGTACGTACCTACCTATTTTTAACACGTACAAAGTTCTGAACCATAATTGCGTAACACTCTATCAATCATAATCAGAGTAGTGCTATTCTGTAACCATCTCACCGTGAAAACTTGGATGAAGTGAGCATGGAGTGAACTGTCCGTGTCATCCCACCTGATGCTAGGGATGGACCAAGCATTACATTTACAATCATAATCGAGATTTTGAGCAGAAACTCAATTTTGTTTTTTTTTTACATTAAATTGAGTTTGACAAAATTTCTGTTTTGCTATTTTATTTAAAAACCCCTTAAATAGAAATGTTAAGACACTTAAATACTAGCTTTGAAATAATATAAGATGACCAACAGAATAAGCATAAAAATATTATTAAATCTCGATTGTGATTATAAATAAATAAATAAAAATCGTTTATTTTCAGGCGTCGACGGCCCATAGCGAGTTAGTAATCAGTACAAACTTAAAAACTATGTTAGTAGTAATACTTAAACACACATGAGTACAACAATAAAAACACAAATACACAATAAAACACAAATAAACACTAAAAATACAGCCAAGACAAGAGGAGGAAAATTCATCAAGTCCCATGTCTGACATGCAGTTTGATAAACCTATCCATTGTAGGCCCCTCTAGCCTTTCTGCAAACACCTTCAGAATGCTATTGCTGCTTCCCCTCAATCTACGTATCACTGATGCCACTTTTTTGCGCATGATCGCGAAATAATCGTCAGTGTGCGCATCCGCGAACATCCCTGACGCACTACAATAAGGTGGAAGCCTCAACAGCGCCCTGAAGGCGTTATTATATTGAATGCGCAGTGCGCTGTCTGCTTTTTGGGTATGATTAGCCCACAGACTGCTGGTGTAAAATATTTGACAAAACGCCTTAAAAAGTGTTATTTTAACCGGTGCTGAACAACCAGCAAACCTGCGTGCCAGCATGTTTCCCCTCACAGCCAGCGCCCTGCGCTCCCTTTCCATGTCTAAGTCATCTCTTAGATCCTCGGTAACAATATGGCCCAAATATTTAAATTGTGACACCCTGTTCAAGGGTAAACCGTTCAGTTCTACGAGTGGGACATTTGAGGGACATTTATTTCTTCCTCTAAAAACCAATAACTCACTTTTCGTGGGATTATACTTTAGCCCATGCTGTTCAGCGTATCTTTCACAGATAGTGAGTAACTTTCTGATTCCCCCGATTGTTGGGCTCAACAGCACCATATCGTCCGCGTAACTTAAATTATTTAGACTAACTCCGTCTACATGGCAACCGACATGAGTGCTGCTGAGCTCAACAAGCAAGTTGTTAACATAAATATTAAATATTCTCGGTGAAGTCAGACCCCCCTGCCTCACACCACATTTCAGTTTATATGGGTCTGATAATGCATTGGACCATTTTACAAAGTTCCTCTGCTTTTCATACCAGATAGATAATATTGACACCAATGCAGCCGGAACACCCGCCCTTCGAAGCTTCTCCCATAAAACCTTATATGAAACCAGGTCGAACGCCTTGGAAAGGTCTAGGAAACAAGCGTACACTGGTGTCTTCCTGTCCGTATAATATTTGACAGTGTGCTTTAACGCTAGTATTGCACTCTCTGTAGACAGCCCCGCACGAAAACCGAACTGTGTGTCGTGTAGTTTTGTAAAGTTACTTAAGTGCGTGTCAAGCACACTGTCAAACACTTTGGCTATCACTGTTGCCAATGATATTGGCCTATAGTTCCCTTTGTCAGCTATGTCTCCCGTCCGATTCTTTACAATAGGTACAACTAACGTATCGAGCATCTCCTGTGGAAGATAAGAATGGCCCACACAAAGATTTAAAAACATGGTTATTACTCTTGGTAAGTGCACACCAGCATTTTGGAGATGCTCAATGCTGAGTCCATCATGGCCAGGAGACTTTCCCCGCTTCATACATTTAATGACTGCTTTTATTTCTGTACACGTAAACTTAAAGGGTGTTCCTGATTGATAAGACTCAGCATCATTCACCTTTTCCACAGACTCAAGAGGTGAGCTCACAATAAACTGCTCTTTAAATAAATTAGCTATCCCAGTGTGGTCACTCTCACCCTCCACTCTAACTGGTAAGCTTGGAGAGACATTGAGCTTTTTAGTACCTTTCCAGAATGACGAGAAACATTTCTTAGAATGGAGCGAGGCCAATATATCCATTGCAATTTTTTCTTGGTTCTTAATGACCCATTTCAATTTTGATTTAAATTCTTTACGACTTAATATCATGTCCTCATAGATAGGCCCGCTACTGGGTTCCCCATACCACATCCACAATTTAAACTTAGACCTTGCCCGAGTATGAAAATCTTTGACATGCTTGTTCCAGCCTTTTATAACTTTCTTTCTAATAATGGCTTTAGACACTCTATTTACACTAGCTGATTCACTTAATATAGATACTAAGTCTTTATACATCGAATCCAACAATAACCTATGATTGGGATCATCACAAAAAATATCAGCGCATAGCTCAAATTCCTCAGGAAAATCTAAGTTTTTCAATTTGTTGTTGCACAAGTACGCGTACTCCTTTATTTCATCAGGGCTTCTCTCACCCCATCGCACACCATTAAGCGATGATTCAATTACACTAGTTTTGCATCTAATAACGTTTACATTACATTCTATTTTTAAGGGAAAGTGATCTGACCAAAACGTATCATAAATAACCTCAATGTTTAAAATTGTTTTTCCCGCCGCTTGTGTGACAAGACTGTGGTCGAGCCAGCGCTTACACCCGTGTGAGTCACTAATGAACGTGTATGTTTGCGATAATATGCCTAAGTAATCTAGATCCGCGCATACTAATTCCTGTTCACTACAAAAACTTATAAGTTCATCACAAAATGACTCACCCGGGTGCGCGTTGAAATCTCCCAACACATACACTGCTTCAGCATTATTGTTTTGTATAATAGAATACATCTCGCTAAGACACTCCGTAAAAAGTGGTAGATTTTCACGACAATCCGTCGGCATATACATGTTTATAACCAAAAAACACCTGTTGTTCACCACTATATTCACTGCACATATACGATCACTGATACATTGTACCTCACTCACGTAGCTAAATGCAGTTTTACGCCATAGTATGGCGAGCCCTCCGTAGGGTCTCCCTTTACACATGCCAGCTGACGTATCCACTGAAGACTTTCCCGTATAACTGAATTCCTGATCAACACTATCAAGAAAGGTTAGATCATGTGGGTACAACCACGTTTCTTGTAGCAAAACAATATCAGCTGTTTTGCACAGTGAACGCACACAGTTCACCGACCTTTTGATATTTTTGCAATTGAATGTTATTACGTTCATTTTTGAAATACTATCCATTATTTGATTTTGTTATTGCCTCGCTCCCAAAAATAGAATTATTTTTGTCTTCCCTTCTATTCTTGAAATGAATAAAGCGCCTAAAAGTCACGCCGTCAGGCCATATCTGGTCATCTAGAAAAACGTCCAGTTTGTTTTTGTTAACAAGCACTTTAAAGGCATTGTATGGCTTTTCCCTCTTCATCGTTATTTTCTCAAGCGAAACAATCTCCGTAGTTTTATTTTTGATATATTTGCATATGTCATCCACCGCTACCTCCTTGTTTACGTTGGATATAAACAAAGGGATTTTAACATCCGCTGCTTTAAATTTCTCCGACACGGCTGTGGTCGCTCTGCCCATTTTACCCGTAAAACGATTTTTAGACCGCCGCTTTTGCACTACAGTCCACTTATCCGTTGGTTTCTTGGGCGTTTTCCATTCACCATTCCTTGTGACCTCCGCCATAGTAGGTCTTTCTAATCGCCTGTTTTCTGTACGACAAACAGCTGATTCAGACAACACTTCGCACATTTCGTTTTCCAATAGCGTTGAGTTAATCGGTGCAGGCGCACCCGTTATAATCGCCTCAGTGTGTGTACAAGCGAGAGAGCGATACTTTGGTGACTCAGTGCGGTCGCGCTCTGCACTCGCACACCTCGCGATCGAGTAACCGTCGTCGCCGTACACATGCGCCGCCGGTGATAATCCTACCGGCCCACTGTCAAGCAAATACCCTCCTCTTTTCTTCGCATTAATATTGCGCGCTAACAATGATACTGGGAGCATGTTTAATTCCAAATCTAGCTTCAGTTCATCCAGTTGAGTGACTGTTGCATATTTACTTTTTATTTCATTGATTTCTCCACGCACAATCAACAAATCTTTCAATAGTTTGGTCACATCCACATGATCAAATGTAACCGGCGGCAACTTTTGCAAGTCACGCGCCACGAAGATAGGTATAAGATCTGGCTCTGTCACTTTGAAGACACATATAATATCCTCCAAGTCCCTCACTTTTTTTCCTTCTTTACGTCTAGTCACTTTCTTCTTGTCGGTTTTTATTGAACTAAACAGCAACTCCTTAGCACTGTCCACTTCTTCCACCGTGAAGGCGGTATCACAAATCCTTATGAGGCTTTCATTGTCCATCACATCTATTTTATTTTGGATAAAAGATAAAAGTTCACAAATCACCATATTGCAATTCACACATTTTAGCGTCTTTACAGACATTGTCGCGGAAATAGGTGAGGAGACCTATATTCGACCGTGCGCAGGCGCGTCCTGTGCGATACTGATTATAAATGTAATCCTTGGTCAATCCCTAGCATCAGTGGAATTACACTGACAGCTCACTCCACGCAAGAATTCACGGTGAGATTTTTACAGAATCGACATGCTGAATGGTTTCGAACTATACACCGTGGCATTTTAATCGTCTTACAATGGCAGCCCACTTCATGTATAGTTGTATATAATAACTACTAATCTTTCAGGAAAGTATCAAAAATATTTATTAACATTTTTGAATATATATATTTTTTGAATTTTATTCATTATGACGCATGATGTAGTTTGAAACAGCCTGTTACGAGCGCGGTGCGAGCCTTGCGCTCCATTCCGCGTCGCCCTTGGCACGCAAGGCTCGTACCGCGCTCGTAACAGGGTGTTTCAAACTACATCATGCGTCATAATGAAAAATATTAATAAATAAAAATATTCAAATATTTTTTTTACTTTTATGAATGATTAGTAGTTATTGGATACATGAAGTGGGCTGCCGTTGTAAGACAGTTAAAATGCCACGGTGTATTGCTAATCCATTGGTTCATATGTTCGAAAAATTGTCTGCTCAACAACGTAGAATAACGCAGTTAATATTGTTGAACTGTCAAAATGAAGCCCATTGCTACTGACAGTGTGTCACGCAATTACCCTGCAGGTAATAGTTTTAATAAATTTCGGATACAGATTTTAAGAATAAGCAATAAGTAAAAGCTTGTTCCCCACTGCTGAGTACAGGCTTCTCACCTTTTGTGCCATGCTTCCCTGGTCCATGCGAGTCTCATCCAGAAGTTTACTTAAATAATTTGTTTGTATAAATAAAACAGGCGTGGGTACACTAGTTACTAGATCCGAAAGAAAAATAATATAGTTGCAGGAAATACAAAAATAATGCTCGTACGTATTTTCGTACCGTTTCCTGTTTATTTCGTCTGTCTTCATTAGTTTCCTCATGCATGTTTGTGCTTTTGGAGAGGTTCACCTTATCGCTAACTAATAATAAAATAGAATACAATAATAATATTTAAAGAATATCTTTATTTTTCATTAAATAGGGCACATAAAAGGTCTTAGATATAAATAGTTCCACATATTTTGCTTACTTACTTATTTCAGCATGCAAAAAATACGTTATAGTAAAATTATAAACAAAACACATACGAACAAAGCAAGTTTAAAGCTTGTAAAAACACTTCAAATATGAGATACCACTGAGATCATGTGATCAATAAACACTCAGATGAGGAGTTATTATAATTATTAAAGTATACAGTCGTGTAAAAGTGTTTGTACAAAGCTACTAACAGAAATAATAGTTATTTATGATACTAGTGCGGTAAGTTGGTTTTTTATAAACGAGTAGACGAATGTCAAGTAACTGATCATCCCTGCATACTCTTTGAAGACGATGTGGCCGTAATTATCCCTAAAAATAAAGAAAATTATAATGAGGAAATAAATAGTACCGTAACCAGAATAATAACTTGGATGGAAAAGAATAACCTTAAACCTAACATAGATATAACCAAATGTGTACAATTTCGTAATAAAAACTGAAATAAAATGGATTTAAACATCTCTTATAAAGATAAACAAATACAACAACCAGATAGTCGTGGTTTTCTTGAAATAGATCTAGATGAGAGATGTTCCTGGTTTTTTTTTACATTGACAAGATATGTGGAAAACTCAGTAAGTTTGGTTATGTTCTATGGCGTTTATCTAACCTAACAAGTAGACAAGCCACATTACAGGCTTATCATGCATTATGCTGGTTCAATACTGCGTTATGGTATACTGGTATGGGGAAACTCGGTGCATCTCAAAAGAGCTTTCATCGCACAAAAGAGGTGTATACGTGCGATTTGTAATGTAGACCCACTTACATCCTGTAAACCACTGTTTCGAAAACTTAGAATACTTACATTAACTGGTATTTATATTGAGGCAGTATGTAAATTTACCAAATCTCACCCTGAAATTTTTGAAAAACTGGGAGATAAATGTATGTTCAAAACTAGGTATCCTAATAGACTAATTATTCCTAGAATGAAAACGGAATTATATGGGCGAAGTTGCTATCCTATGTGTATACAGATCCCTAACCAAATGAAAGAACTTCCAATGGTCTGTTTCAGTACGCAGTTACGCAGTTTGTTAATTGAGAATTCCTTCTATAATTTAAAAGAATTCCTTCAGTTTAAAATGACCTAATTGTAGATATACCATAAATTTGCATGTGATTATGTTATGATTAAATAGGTTAAGCTACTATAATACTACCACTGTAAGAACTTTTGTAACCATATTTATCAGCAAATAAATCTTTGACTTTGACTTTAACCTTACCATAGTCACGAGTTTGTAACTACCAATTTCCGCACGTGTGTCATACATTTTTCAACACATTTGCGAGAAAACAGTACAATAGGTCATGAAAAAGCCATCAAAACATTTTTAGAGAATGATTGAGTCGAATCTTCCATGAATCCATGATATAAAATTATTGTAAATCATTAAATAGCGCTCTAGCGATTTTGGCGGCATGAGACCATGGAGGTGGAGTAGATTCTATGTTAATATCGTAATCCTCGCTTGGGCTCATATTATTAATTTGTATATAAATATCAGTCAGAAAGCACCAACTGACGGAGTCCGTCAGGACCAATGCCTGCCAGGGTTGCAAGTTTGTCCGAAAGGGATATCGTGGCCCTGGCACACAGGCAATGGAAGGAACACGGTTGGGTTTTAGTCAGTAAAAGTCTGACACGCCCTCTTGCTCCGCCCAGAAATTTCCCACCCAAAAAAAAGGAGGTTCGATCTCATTCAGCTTAAATAAGCTGAATGAGATCGAACCTCCTTTTTTTGATCCCAACCAACCAAGTTTGACCAAGGAGTTTCACATTACTAAATAGTAATGTGAAACTCCTTGGTGGAATTCTTATATTTTTTATGGAAATAAAACAAAAACCGTAAAGGATACGCATGGCACTATACAACGAGTATACGGTAAAATATGTACTTAGGTGAGAGTACCTATTTTACCGCACATTCCTTTGTATGGTGCGCAATTTTTAAGTTTCGAACAATGTATACAGGCTTCGTAAATTCATTTTTTGCGCAAATGTGTTGAAAATCATTTATTTATTTTCATGTTTCCTATCCGTTATTCAATAATTATATGGCAAGTTTTATTGTTTCGCTGTGTTTTATATTTCATCCTTTTGTAATATAAACAACCAGGACGAAAAGTAGCCTTTATAATGCCTTCCCAAGGTCCCAGGCAATCTATCTGTCAAATTTCATACCGATCGGTTCAGTGGCGTAGGCGTGAAAAGGTATATACAGGCGGAGTTATTTTGGCATTTATAAAACGTATTAGAAGAGATTTGACGTATCAATATCGCACCATCATTATAGGCACCAAAAAAGTACAAACAAATCTGTTTACCTGATTCCAGAAAATACTTTTCAATGAACTCATCTTCAGTTTATTCAGTGTATATTTTGGCCCTTTTGTACAATAAAACCAAACGCCTGAAATTGCTAGTATTAAATAAAATAGGTGCCTTATAAATGGCCAATTAATTAGCCAACAGCATAAATCTTAAAAGATTACATCTTTACCTATAATAAATAACATATAAGCCTTTGTAGACGAGGCCATTTCAACTTAATATCTGAGCAGTGTTTACTTAACGACATACTGCATGCGTGGACACTGTTTGTTTACTCTTAAACTTTTGTATTAGCAACTAGTACCTTTCTCCTTGTAGTTTATGGATACCTAGTACTTTATGGCTAACAAATCCCACGTAAATGAAGTTGCTTGCAGTCGCTGGCTGTTAGCAAACGTTATTACGCTAATTGGTTCTTGTAAACGTCTGTGAAGCAATACTTTGGAAACGCATCATAAAAATTAAAAGATCTATCTATCTTTAGCTAAAAACAACATGGTTTCAGTAAAACATACGGTTTAAAAAAGTCAAATATATTTTTCTTCAGCGTTGTCCAAAACCAAACACAACTTAAAATCAAAATAGTTCGCGTGCTATTAGGGCATCATAAATCTAAACAACGTGCTGCATTTGAATTGCATCACGGTTATGCAAAGCGTTGCATAAAGGAACTACAAAAATGTGGACATATTTATGTAACAGTCACTCTGTTTTCAAAAGTCAACAGAAAAAGTGCCCAAAAGGTTGGCAGCACTGCCATACAACGTGGCAATGCTGGCAGCCTTTTGGGCACATTTGCACTGGCATTTTTTTTGGATTATTCGGCCAAAAATTAGGCCCGTTCTTTGATCACGTGAAGAGTCGACTAACCAATTGGCGATGTCACGAAAAACTAAGTGGGTACTCGGACACTATAGCCTCGTGTTTCAACCCCAAACGATTCGAACATATTATAAGTCCCAATTTAATAAGATTGGAGAATTAGCGCCGTTTGAGGATGAAAACCGTAAACGTCAAAGATTTTCCTAACCTCATTGACTTTAAAAGTTCCATATCAAATATTGTAAAATAAATGATGACATCAATAATAAAAAACCTCGTATTTACATGCTTAACATTGAATTCGTTAAGTATCTCTTTGAATGTCTTGCTAAGAAAGCGTTTCTTGAAACTAGAGCACGGCACGGTTGAGGCTTCCCTCATTTCTTCGACATTATATTTATGTACCATCTTAAGTGTATTACGATACTGTTTCCCAGGGAAACAGTAATATTATTAAATTCTGAATAACATTTTCAAGTGTTTAGTGTAAAATTATTATAATAAATGATCCTTCTGACGTAGGTCTTTGTTTTTAAAGCTTGTTAGCAATATTAATTATTTTTAGCTGTAACAATGTTTTACAAAATTTATATTTCAAAATTCTATACAAATAAATAAAGTGTCTGTTTGTAATATCAAAACAGCAGCTTTTTACTAAATGCATTTGAAAGTATATACGGTACTTATAACAACAAACAATTTTCCATTTTTTTGTTTGTCTGCCTGTTTGTTTCGGCTAATTGTCGAAACGGCTAGACCGATTTTGACGGGACTTCACTGGCAGATAGCTGATGTTATAAGGAGTATTTTAGACTAACTTTTATTTTAGAAAAGCCTTTAGTTGTTAAATATAGGACCAGCGTGTCGTCAGCGTAGTCTGCTACGCTGACGACACGCTGGTCCTGGCGCAGGGGAGGTCACATCAGGTGGCGGCCGAACTGGCGGCACGTTGCGACAATCGTCGATAGGATCCGGCAATTGGGACTCGAGGTGGCATTGCACAAGTCCGAGGCCATGAGTTTTTATGGTCCTCGGAACGCGCCACTGTCGGGATCCCAGATAACGACGGGACGGGTTCACATCGGCGTCGAGTCGACGATGAAGTACCTGGGACTCGTCCTCGACAGCTGGTGGAACTTCGTGGAGCATTTTCGACGTTTGGCTCCCAGACTGGAGCGGGCCGGGGTTGCCTTGAAGTGGCTCCTGCCTAACCTAGGGGGTCCAAACGCCTCCTGCCGGAGGCTCTTGCGGGCATCGTGTGGTGCATGGCCCTTTACGGGGCACCGGTGTGGGCGCGTTCCTTAAGGCTGCGACCAGCCCAGCGATTGAACGCGTCCCAAAGGGTCATGGCCATCACGCTGGTACGGGGTTACCGCACGGTCTCCCGTGAGGCGGCGAGCCTCCTTGCCGAACTGCCGCCATGGGATCTGGAGGCAAAGGTCCTCGCGCACATTTGGGAGTGGCGCGAGGAGGCGAAACGCCGGGGTGAAACTCCGCTGCCGCGAGAAATCATGGCACAGCGGACAGAGCTCCGGCGGGATCTTATGGCGACATGGAGAGTGCGATTGTCGCAACCCAGCGCTGGGCACGCCACAATTGTGGTGATAAGTCCCCTCTTTGAGGAGTGGCTAGAGAGGCGCCACGGCGTCCTCACCTTCCGCCTGACGCAGGTCCTGGACACGGTTGTTTCGGGAGGTTCCTGTTCAGGATAAAGCGGGAGGAAACGCCCGGGTGTCACCATTGTGTGGAGCGCCCGGAGGACACGGTAGAACATACGGTGGAGGTCTGCCCAGCTTGGGCGGAGCACCGCCGTGTCCTCACGGAGGCGATCGGCGGCGGCGATCTCTCGCGTCCGGCCCTGGTTCTGGCCATGGTTCGGAGCGAGAGTGCATGAGAGGCCGTCACCTCCTTCTGCGAAGCAGTAATGCTCGCGAAGGCAAAGGCGGAACGCGTGAGGGTGAGGCAAGGCTCGCGCCCTCGCGCCCTTAGTCGCCGCAGGAGACGCCCCGGGCGTCGGGAGTCGAAAGCCGATGTCGAATAGCCGAGAAGTTATTTGATAATTAAAAAAAAAAAAAAAAGGCGTGTTTCACATCAATAGTGAAGCGAATTTACAACGTCTCAACAGCGAACTCCAAGGGTTCGACTCCTCTCACTTGATGTAATTTTACTTTCTCTACATTTATTAATCTTTTTTAAGTTAAATGGAAGCCAAATTACATATTAAAAATGCTTTTTTTCCGAAAATTGTATACAGATCTTTAAATTCATAAGTGCCGAAGTGTAAAGTTCCAAAGACCACAACCACATTGTATTTTATTACGATTAATTAAACCTTTTTACTTTTAATTAACTATATACGCCTGCAACCTCAAGTACCTATACATAGCGTAGGTACACAAAATGGTTACAAAAATCTCGTGCAAATAGGCCAGTAGTGTTTGCTGGCCTGTCCTAGATAATCTACCCTTTCCTAGTTGGCTCTAGCGTTTGTACACAATAGTCCATGTTGGTGCATCCTATGAACATTGAGCGTGGAGCCGTATTAAGTAGTTGATTGACATTAATGGTGGTCACCTATATATATCTATACAGACAGAGATTTAAGATCGATACTATAGACAGGCCATCACAAGTAATGTCATAGAAAAATTGTAATCCCATGTCTCAGTGCCGCCATCTAGCGTAATATAGTAAAATTCAATCAAAGCTAAGTTTGACACGTTACACTTTTACCGACACCAACCTGTGATTACGAACCGTCAAATAGTTTGAAGTCATCTGAAAATTATTTACTTTACCTAAATTCAGGGTTATTTACAAAATATTAACGAAAATAAACCATGGATAAGTCTAGTCGTTATTGCACTACGAGATTTGCAATAACATATTGCATAATTAGGTATATACTTGGTAAATAAATTTCTTTTGGTGGACACGAATGGGACTTGACATATGTACTCTGTGCTTGACATGCAGGCGTACCACACTAGACTGAGTGACTTTTGCCCACTAGGACAAATGTATCGGATTACGGTTTTATTTGCTATGGCACGTCTATTGTTAAGTAAATAATTTAATGTATTTGTATACATATAATAAAATCGTAGCGAATTCAAAACTGTACATTGAATATTTTTGAAAGAAAGTAATAGCTACGAGGTGCGGGAACGATTCCCATGCTGAAAATATAGTTTTTAGAATTTTTGTCCGTTTGTCTGGATGATTCTGTTTGATGGTTGTTCTGGATTGATGCAAAAACTACTGAATATATTCTGTTAAAATTTTGCACATATATTTCTTAAAAGTCTGGTCAGCGTATAGGCTATATATTATTATGACGCTATTTGCTTGGGAGTACCAATATTGGATTATTTTCGTATTCTTCAACTGTTTACCTCAAGATTGTGATTGTAATGTCCGAAAATTGTATAAAAACGGCTATTTTAGTCAAATTTTTAGTGAAGTTAAGAACCCACCGGTTCCACGACCCTGCAGCTACGGTTTGTAGGTTCAATCCCCAACAAATTTTCTGAATTTGTGATTGTTATTTAATATTTTTCCAATGCTGTAGATTAACCGACAAGCCCGACTTGCCTTGGTCGGTTTATTTACTCTCTCAAAATATTTTTTATGGTAGTTTTAAATTAGTTGTGTGTGTCTACGTTAAAAATATTACGACGAACAAATTGGTTTCTAAATCCTGGCATGTGAGGCGCAAGCACAGTTAATTAAGTACATTGTGGTGTCTTACAACTTCCATGCAAACGAAGTCGCGGGCAGATGCTAGTTAGCAATAAATTCATCTGACTCGAAGGACCACGTACTGGGCCATAGTCCAGTCATTTAAAACATCGTAGGTAGCAAAAAGTTGAACTTTACTGATTTTTGCAATGTTGTTAGGATATATACCAATAATGTAAAATTAGAGTAAGAGCAGTGGTGGCCCAGTGGTTAACGGCCTCGACTTACGAGTAGTAGGTCGTAGGTTCGAACCCAGACAGGCGCTTTACTTTGTGTAAATTATTTCATCACCACTGCTCTCAAAACGGTGAAGGAAAACATCGGGAGGAAACCGGCATGTCCTAGAACTAAAAATTCGAAGACATGTGACATCCACCAACCCGCACTCGGCCCGCGTGGTGGACTACGGCCCACTCCCTCTCACAGAAAGAGGAGGCCTGTGTCCCAGCAGTGGGAACATTATAGGCAGATTATATGTTATGTATGAAAAACCAAGTTTGCAGCTTCGAAAGTGATGTGCTAACTGTGTGGTTATTGAAAAACCTCAAAATGTTCGTACTTCTTTCAGTTTTTGACTCTAAGGCAATCTTGCGGGCAGCGGGACGGCGGCGGCGGCGGCATGGGAGTGGCAGGATCTAATGCGTAAAATCAAATGGACCGGCCCCCGAAAACCGCGGCGCGGCAGCGGCGCGGGGGCGGGCAACGAGCGGTGCACTCCAGTCAAGCGGTGACCGCCCGCGCGTCTGCAAGTAGGGATTCACTTCTTCTTTTGCCCAGAATAAATCGAGCGTTAGGAATAAATTTTAATCAAAAAGATGTTGTCGCCGTTGTGCAGACATTTCCTTTGCGAATAAAAACAAATATCTGGACGACACAACCACGAACACAACACTACGCCGCTATAGTGCCGCGCGATCTGCCTGCTGGTGTCGAGAACGGGTCTGCGTTGCCCGCCCCGCTCCCGCGCCACCGCCGCCGCCGCCCCGCTGCCCGTAAGAATCGAGGCAGAGGCTTAAAAGGTGCATCCTACGGAAAAAAACATCATTACATTTTTAAAGTATACACAATTTTATACAATTTGATCGCAGCCGCAGCTCTGTAGGTTCAATAGAACTATACAGCGCTTCAAACATTGGCCATTTATCTCAAAAAGTTCAAGCGGCCGGTTGTGGGTCAAACGAGCGAGGTGGACTTTGGCATTGGCTATCGGACATAAGATTATGACGCGCTCGTACTCCTGGCTCTTCTCCAATGCTGTCCTCACAATGAGGCAGTATTGGTACTATTGGTACTACAGGGTTCCGCTTGTGCTTAAATTAAAGCGAAATAAGTAGGTACTCTATAACTTCATCTATAATTACTTTCCTCGTAGAATGAATATTTGAACCGATATTCTGCTCGGAAAAACTACAATTTTGATCTTTTTTTGAAAAATAGCCTATGTTTGAAGCGGTCTTGTGATCTCGGGTTCTTTTGGGCCTGCAGAGCTAAAATTTGGGTGCAAATTTTTTATGCTTTAAAAATTTAATGTTGGTTTTTCCAAAGGATGCACCTTTTAGAAGTTATAAATCAATAATAGAATTTCAAGGCTTTACAAGAAACATTTTTTATTTATTTTATAATAACTTCTGCCGCTCTGGGTGGAGCGGGAGGGCGTGTCAGAGTTTTACAGACTAAAACCCATCCGTGTTCCTTCAGTTGCCTGTGTGCCAGGGCCACGATATCCCTTTCAGACAAACTCGCAATCCTGGCAGGGTGGTAAAATAGCTTAGGACTTTTGAAGCTACAAACTTGTTTTTATACACTTTTGGTATCTATCCTAACAACATCCCAAAAAGTCAGTACAGTGCAATTTTTTGCGACCTAAAACGTTTTTTGTGTCTACGATGATTGGCCAATTAAACTCAATAACAACTCATCTATGTAAAAATTAGTTTAATTTAAACTGACACGGTCATCATAAAATTCTGTACGATTACCAGAATCGCATAAGTAACGCAGAGATGAATAAAAATTTTCCGCTACCTATAAGATAAGATAACTGTGTCAGTTCGCACGATCATGATCTAAATCCTTTGATATCCATACTTATGATACGTTCAACTGCTCTGAATATAACTACGCGGAAATCGAGAAGCATGCATTTATACGGTCGAAGATTTTCATTCTCTATCTCGAAAATCTTTATCAGGACATCATATCATTTATATGAGAATTAAATAGAATCAGCCAAATACGTTAACAAATTCTTTTTTTTAAGCACAAATGACAACGATTTACATAAAATAGGTATAAGTGAAAATCTGTACTTTAATACAAACTTCCCTACCTACCTTGTACTTAGTAAAAATAATTTTAGGATGTCGTAAAATGTAGCCTAATTTTTTTATTTAAATCAAAACCATCACAGTTATCATGCGTGAGTATTTTCCCTAAGATTGTACGAATAGCTACAAGATACGAGTGTCAAGCTTTCAAATCCAGAATAAAACGGTTCACATGAGAAATATATTGGATTCCAGTATCGAACACAAATTGTATCGTGTTTTATCGTATCACGCGAGCCGACGTGCGTTATTGGCTGTGCTCACATCTACGTGGTTTCTGATATCCTGGTATCTTTATCGAAATTATTAATGAGAACGAAACGTGTTTCAGTTTTATAAAATCAAAACTGGAAAAATTAAGCCAGTTTTTCAAATAATACATATCCTATACCGATGTCATTAAAAACGAGCAGAAACATGTGAGCAGTGGTATTAGCCCCGACTAACGAACGACGTTCGAACTCATGACCTACGTCATGAGTTCGAACCCAGGCGGGCACTATTATATTATTTCATTTCATCACCGCTGCTCTCAAAACGGTAAAAGAAAACATTGTGAGGAAACCGGCATGTCCTAGAACCAACAATTCGAAGACATGTGACATCCACCAACCCGCATTGGGCCTGCGTCGAGTGGATGACCACTCCCTCTTATTGTGCCTGTGTCACAGCAGTGGGAACATTATGGGCTGATTATGACGCCGATTTCAGTTACGTTGACCGAGCATGTGCTCTGGTGTGGCTCGTGTATCCTATCTTGGTAGTTTGTTTAAAAAAAAGATTCGAGATTTATTAAGAGTTATTATAATATAAATGACTTTTTACATGACACTATTTGACATTTTTATTTTTAATTTTTATCACACTAATATTATAAAGGCGAAAGTTTGTGAGTGTGTGTGTGTGTATGTTTGTTACTTCTTCACGCTCAAACAGCTGGACCAATTTTGATAAAATTTTGTATGGAGGTAGCTGACACCCTGGAATAAGACAGGCTACTTTTTATCCCGATATTCCCACGGGATCGAGACTTAAGCGCAGGCCACACCGCCAGCTAGCGGGCGGGCGGGCTAGGCGGGCGAACATCGTTTCACCTTAGTCGGTAGCTCGCGGTGTGAACCGAAGTATGTAAAGAGGTGAAGGTTGTGCTGACATCTCTTTGAGGCGCGCGTGGAACACAACGCGCCGTCGACCCGGGCCTGGTCCTTATCAGACGGCGAGCTACCCATCGCTCACCGTCCGCAGGCTCGCGCCTACGGTGGCCGGAAATCGGCTTGTGACACCCGACGCCCAGGGCGTCTCTTGCGGCGACTAAGGCGCGAGGGCGCGAACCTTGTCTCACCCTCACGCGTTCCGCCTCCTCCTTCGCTAGCATAACTGCTTCGCAGAAGGAGGTGATGGCCTCCCATGCACTCTCGCTCCAAACCATGGCCTGAACCAGGGCCGGACGCGAGAGATCGCCGCCGCCGATCGCCTCCGTAAGGACACGGCGGTGCTCCGCCCAAGCTGGGCAGACCTCCACCGTATGCTCCACCGTGTCCTCCGGGCGATCCACACAGTGGTGACACCCGGGCGTTTCCTCCCGCATTATCCTGAACAGGAACCTCCCGAAACAACCGTGTCCGGTGAGGACCTGCGTCAGGCGGAAGGTGAGGACGCCGTGGCGCCTCTCTAGCCACTCCTCAAAGAGGGGACTTATCGCCACAATTGTGGCGTGCCCAGCGCTGGGTTGCGACAATCGCACTCTCCATGTCGCCATGAGATCCCGCCGGAGCTCTGTCCGCTGTGCCGTGATTTCTCGCGGCAGTTTCACCCCGGCGTTTCGCCTCCTCGCGCCACTCCCAGATGTGCGCGAGGACTTTTGCCTCCAGATCCCATGGCGGCAGTCCGGCAAGGAGGCTCGCCGCCTCACGGGAGACCGTGCGGTAACGCCTTACGGGTGAAACATGTACGTACTAAATATTAATATTGTCACATACTGCATGCTTAATTTGCATGTATACGCATGTTTTGACAAATAAAATGATCTTTATCTTTATAGATACGTGCACAGCGCGGACATGTTAGAAAACCATTATGGTAATGGTATTATTATCATCTGACTAGTTTTTTCCCAACTATGTTGAGCTCGGCTTCCAGTCTAACCGGATGCAGCTATACGAATACCAGTACTTTACATGAAGCGACCGCCTATCTGACCTCCACAACACAGTTACTGGGTAACACCATACTCCTTGGTAAGACTGGTCAGACTTTCGGGCTTCTGAGGACTCATAACAACTGTCAAAGATCTACAAATAACAGTCGGGGCCAACGGGGTTAACGTGCTTTCTGAGGCACGGAGGGGTTTTGGTACGTCAAGGTGGTTACCTATCCACGGACCTACCGCAGCAAGTATAGCTTAACCTGATAGATCGGCCCTTGCAGCTGTACTTAGCACTTGGCCACAAGCCCCCTAACTTCTAACAGTAGCTACCTATAGAAAGTTATTTACATTGTAATGTTAATGGTATTGTATGTTAGTTAAATACTAATAATACTAATAGGTGGGTATTATTAGTATTTTAGTATGATTATTGTATTGTTTTATTAGGGTTATGAATTAGAATATTTTTTCGTAAAAGAAGTAGGTAGGTACCTAATAGGTGCTTTACAAGGTAAGGTACTCTGGCTCCTCATTTTATGAAGGAAAAGGCTTTCATAATAATAAAATCTCGGGATGAATCTTAATTACCCAAGGGGTGAACTCATAACGCCTAATTATTACAATAAACATCTGCTTTTAAAACATGCTTTTAACACAGTTTTTAAATAATAATCACTGATCCGATAAACAAAAAGAAATTAATATTGGATGAATTTCGGATTTCCGGGTAAGATGGAAATACGGATGTAATATTTAAATTCCTCATTGAATAGTTTTAAACTTTATTAAATATTTCGTCGAAATCAATTTGGAATTTTGACTTGGCACGAATTTGTTACCCTCGTTCAGATTCGAAGAAGGCATTTTAAATAACAATCAATTGCCAGCTGTAACTCAGGCGTAAAGATTTATTTAAACCTAATGAAACTTGATAATTAAACTTTTTTCAACCAGGGGGCCAAATCTGCTAACGCAGTTGTGTCAGAATGGCCGATCATTGGCACCGTAAATGTAGAGTTTGACAGTTTTGCTAATCTCCTAATTGAAAGGCGTCATTATGATTTTCCAATGACGTGCCACTGACACACCATTGGAAAAATTGTGTGTTTTTGGTAATCTCGTACTGACAGCTCATATTATTTTGACTTGCATATGGACCACTGTCACGCCATTATGAATTTAGGAGGTTACAAACTATTGGCACAATGGTCATAGCGTTGCCTTGGTATGGTCGTCATAATGACCGATCATTGAAAATAGCAGACTTGGCCCCCTGACCGACTGAAGTGCTTGACGGACCACGCTCAATGAAGGGTTCCGTAGTTGGGATGAATTTATCCCAAAAACAAACTTAACATTGTAATTAATACAAATACAAAATAGTTTTTGTCACAATTAGCATAATCAATACATTTAAACGTGTTTGGAGCCTTCTTTTAAGCAAAACAGTGCCTGTATTAGGAGACTCCGCGCTTCCATAACATTGCCGTATACTTATACTAGCTGTGAGTTACAAACTAGAAAATAAAAAATTGTGTACTGTGACATTAGGGGTACACTTATTATTAATAATTAAAACGACGTGGGTATATATGCTGTGGTGTGGTGTGTATAGTGTATGGTGTGGTGTGTATAGTGTATGGTGTGGTGTGTATAGTGTGGTGTGTATAGCGTATGATGTAGCGTGTATAGTGTATGGTGTGGTGTGTATAGTGTATGGTGTGGTGTGTATAGCGTATGATGTAGCGTGTATAGTGTATGGTGTGGTGTGTATAGTGTATGGTGTGGTGTGTATAGCGTATGATGTAGCGTGTATAGTGTATGGTGTGGTGTGTATAGCGTATGATGTAGCGTGTATAGTGAATGGTGTGGTGTGGTGTAGTGTGGATTGTAGTGAGGCAGGTGTTTTCGTGTGATGTGTGATGAGGTGTATGGTGTAGTGTAGTGTGTATGAAGAGGTGTTTGGTGGTTTAGTTGAAAAACATGTTCTATAAATCGATATACGTAACGGTCGATCGTATTACTCGTTAACTTGTAAAGCCTACTTAGCTGTGATAGTTTTCCTTTTAATTTAGTTATAATATATACTACTGCCATGGATTTTTCACATACCCAAAAAGAAACAGTTAGCTGGCATGTGGGGGAACACTCGACTTCATAAAAATTAGCACTTTAAAGCTTAATTTTACGCAAACGGATCCTTTAATCGAAAAATGGTTTAGACAGACTCGCAATATTTTTGAACAGCCAATGGTACTCCACACCATGGGACAGACGAGAAAAAAATATCATCCCCACTTCATGTGCAAAGGAGGTAGGTAACCTAAAACAAATGTTATTTTAAGATTTTATTTTACCACTGCACTGGTGTGATTAATATAATTATATTCCCATGCCAAATTACAGCTTTCTAGTACTCAGAATCTCTGAGCTAAGCCGGGGACAGATAGACAGACGGACATGGTGAAACTTTATGGTTCTTTGTTGACTACGGAATCCTAAAAACAGGGTCCGCTTTTCTTTTAAGTTTGTTTCGAAGTTTTATTACAACTAAAATATAAATAAAATAAATAAATTGAATAACCTACCTACTAGCTAAAATGGACCAAATGACTACCGATTGATAATGTATGCAAAACATGATAAATATTGTTAATTTTTTTTCTTTTTGTAAGAATACCGTATTTATTCTCCTGTTGACAGCCACACCCAGTCAGGCATTTTCGCAATTCTCGAAAGAAAGAAATGTCTAAAATTCAAATCTACGTTTTGCTGAGTCTTCAACAAAATAAACAAACACATGAAAGATAAACACTCGCGACATTATAAATTTCCATAAGACTTGCGATATTTTATATCTCTGAAATCCTACATGTGCTGCAAATTCGCAGCTAACGAAACAAAGTGAGGGAAAACCAAACTGCGTCAAAGCAATGTTTGGCTAGAGATAAGAAACCTACCTACTCATGTTCTCCTGGTACTTCTGACATCCTGAGTTTTATCCTGATTACTTTTCTGTTACGAGGCGACACGGCGAGCCAATGAATTGGTACCAAGTTTCAAACTTTCTACATATCGGATGGACGGATTATCTTTGGTGCCACGAAGTAGTGAATATTAAGTGAAAAGCATTATTTTTAAAGGAAACTAGTAAATATTTTTGTTGTACTTCCCTTCTTTCGTAAAACATAATCTGTGTTAGCGCTAATTGGGAAACCACCATCGGTATTGCTATCTTGAGGCTAAATCTGTTGTAAGTCTTGCTCAGCTGCTTCTTAGCTTTGTATGATAACCTAGTATAGTCCGCGAAGCCTTTTTTTCTTTTTTTTAGGTGGGAAATTATCAAATAACTTCTCCCGCTATGGGCGAAGCGGGAGGACGTGTCAGACTTTTACTGACTAAAACCCACCCGTGTTCCTTCCGTTGCCTGTGTGCCAGGGCCACGATATCCCTTTCGGACAAACTCGCAACCCTGGCAGGCATTGGTCCTAACGGACCCCCTCAGTTTGTGCTGACATCTCTTTGAGGCGCGCGTAGTCCGCGAGGCCTAAGCTGAGCTTTGCATTTATGTGAGTGATTACCAAAAGTAGAGTATAAACCGATTAAAAAACCGGTGTAAACCGGTTTAAACCAAGCAAAGGACGCGTCGCGCTCTAGGCCGACGTCACACCTACACTATCTATGTGCACTCACACAAATGCAAAGCTCAGCTTAGGCCTCGCGGACTGTATTACCTTACCTACTTACCAAATGGATGACAAGCCCTTTCTGAATTACATCTTTCTGAATGATGTCATTCGTTAACACAAATAAAGTTGTTCTGATAAACTTCTTTTTCTTTTTATTGCAAAGGATGTTACAATAATTCATTGTTTTATTTTTCATAGTTTCATAATATCCAGAAAGCGTTTTGATTTATGCTAATCGCAGATCCTAACTTCAAGATATCGGTACTCTCAAAATACCGTACCAAAAGACCAAAACTGCAACATGAAGAGCAACTAAAACATTTTTCCGATGATCAACCTGCAGCGATCTGGAGGTCTACTCCTTAAGCACCAAATCCGTAGTTTTGGCCTAAGATCTGGGCGTTTACTACTCCATATTACCTACTAACGTAAGATTAGTTTGGGAGCCGAACTAAGAATGAATGACAACACGATTTGACAGTTGTCCTTACTCACGATGTGTTTTGCCCGTGAAAAAGTTAATTCGTTGGTAGTAGGGTTCACTTCGAAGTATCGAACTGCTTTCGGACGGGCCCGTATCTTCGTTGACGGACTTAGAAAGTCGGGCCCGAAAACCCGCATCTTTATGCAAGCACCCTAAGACACAAAGCAGTGCATCCAAGCGTGTGATTCAATGCGACAGTCGTATTGCGGTTGTTTCAGCCGATCCGTCGTGCTAACGACTGCGGTATGGCTGAGCTGACTAACCACTGCTGCACCAACTTAGTTTCACCTTAAAGTGGTTGCAGTAGAAGGGAATTTACCGCGGGAAGTACCTAGTCTCTGCAGTTGAGTCGACGTTAGCCTGTTTGCAGGCCAGATAAAGGTAGCTGATTTTCTCGGTTTGTTGTATTTAAATCACTTTTCAATGATATTCCAGAGGTATCTCTTTTGAACGTATACTTTTACCTGGGAGTGAATAATGACAAAACAGTTGTTTTCTTGGAATCCAAAGTGCTTGAATTGTAGTGTTTTGATTTTGGAGATGACCTGGTCAAGGCCGCAGGAGTCCGCTGGATGCGAGATGCACTTGATTTTCATTAAGTACTGATAACCTCAAAATCACCAAGCGGCTATCTACAATATGACAGGAGCGTGCCCTCAGCTTTTTCGGACATATTACGCGTTCACCTAAGGATGGTCTGGAAAGGCTTATGATACTAAGCCAGGTGGAAAGAAATCGCCCCCTAAGGCGGAGCACCGGCAAGATGGTCAGATGCGATCAAGAAGGCTGTTGGAGGTAGCATTTACCGAGCGGTCCACACTGCAGAATACCGCATAACTTGGAGACGCGTCGTATATGGTCCCGATCCTCAGCATTGAGGGAACGACGACGAAGAGACTGATAACCAGAAGCTTGTAACGCCTCTTTGGTTTAAATTTTATATCATATGGACAATTAACCGATTTTTATGTCACGAAGTTTACCTTTCCACAGTCAAATAAGCAAAGCGGTACTGAAAATGCACACTTTCCGATCTAACCGCTTCTCAATCTATATGAGGCCAAACTTGATCACAATCTTAAGCCTAAAAACACAGTTTCCTTGTTCGCAAGATTGAATTCCCCACTCTTTGGTCATAAAGGGGCTTAATTAAACCCCCGAACGACCTCTGGGGAAATGTCCTGCACTAAATCAGAAACTGATAAAAAAAGTGAGCATGTTCTTTTTCTCTCGACCAATGATTTGTCTATACTTACTCTAATAGACATTGTTGATTTATTAACGGTTTTTAAGATGTGTTTTTAAAATGTTGTCCTTAAATTGGTCTTGTCTTATTATAAAAGACACAAGAGACGTGGTTATAGCTAATGGCTGGTATATAGCTAATGGCAATACATTTCGTCTTTAAAAAAGATTTGTAAAGATTTTCAACTAAATTGCTTGCTGTCAATTTAGAGAAAAATATGTTCAAATCCATTATTATGTTGTTAATACTTGTTATAGTCGTAGTGTTCCTGAAGTTTATTTGTCTTTTATTTTTTTATTTTTTTTATTTTTTTATATGATTTTGACAGAGGTGGTCAAATTGTAAAAATAACAACTGAATAACGCTGAAATTTAACAAAAGTGTTTTTTTTAACTATTATAAAATACTACCAGACCCCTTGAACACATTCTTATTATAGTAGGCATTTAGACCTAGGTTTTTTTTTTTTGTTCTTAACCCAGAGTATAGATTTTTGTATGTGAAACATTCACTTGTGATTTACGATCGTTCCAGAATACGGGTCTTCGTGACACATATGTTCACAATACAAATGAGAAAACTAAGCTTTATAATACTGCAAGAAAAATCCCAAAAGTAGTAATTACAATCCATACCTATAAACTACAAAAGCAATATCTTGGTATTCGCGCCATTCCGCCTTTTTTCCTCAGCCCATATTTATTTTCTCGCGATTAGAATTTATTTCACAACAGTTATTTGCGGGTCACCTTTTTGATTTTAAAATATGGAACTATGGTGTCATTATTTCTTTTAAATTTGCTTTTATGCAGCCAGTGAAGTTATATTTAGAACTGTATGAAACAGAATCATATAGTCAATACTTTTTATAATTACCAGAATAATAAATCTACCTCTCTCACTCCCTCTTATTTACCTCTGTATTTTTTTTTCTGCCTGTTTTTTTGTAAAATCAAACTCAAAGCAGAGGCAGAATCACCATTAGAGGAAACGTGTTGTAATGGCTCGAAAGCTACCTCGCCCATCGACAACAATGTGTCGGTATCTCGAGACAGGGCACCAAAAATTTGTCTGCAGATCTCCCTATCGGGAAAATAATTGTGGTGTTTCCCAAGGAACGGTACTGGGACCACTTTTGTTTTTGCTGTATGCTAATGAATTAGCTAACATTACCTCCCACAACTGCATACTATATGCTGACGATACGACGCACTGCATTCTAAACGACAATTATTTATTTATTACAGCTAATAAAAACAGACAAAAAAAGGAAACCATATTCACCAGAAAGCCAATTACAAATCCTCACGTATAGACTTATAATAATAATTTATGGTGTGAGCAAAAAAACAAAAAACACATCGCCTTAATTAAAGTAAGAAGCAATTTATCACATACATATATATATATACTTCTTTTGAAATTATATTAAATAATAGAGAAAATAATAAAAACAAAAACAAATAAAAAAACTACCGTTACTTGAAAAATTTGAGGCACCTTCTGGCCGAATTCACACTGGTTGTGAATTGATCAAAATCATATTCCTTGCATATATCATTGAAATTTCTGCTTGCGCGTACAATATAACTATTTTGCCTATAATTCGAAGATGTATGAGGTACAAGTATGGGTGAATTAAAACAAAATGCTTTACTTGGCACATTAAAATAAAATTTATGACGAATTATAACGTAAAGTTCGTTTTTTAATCCCAGATTTTAGGTGAGTAGCAGACCGAAATAAACAAAACATTTCATAAAATTATCACATGGCTGAAACAAAATAATCTTCATATTAATATTAGCAAAACCAAAATGATACAGTTCCAAACATACAACGGTAAGCGTCCACAGTTAAAAATACAACATGATAATGACAGAATTGAAGAGGTTGGGAGTACAAAGTTCCTAGGGATAACAATATACAAACACTGGAAAGCTCATATTGACGAACTCTGCACAAAGCTAGATAAATTCGTATTCGTTCGATACAGATTAACACGTGTGGCTAGTGTTGATGCGTTACTATGTGCATATCATGGCTATGTCTCATCAATTTTGCGTTATGTTATTCTATTATGGGCTAATTCTGTAGAACGTACTAGCGAACGTAGAGCTACTGTATTTTTGGAAGTTGTATGTTTGTGTACCAAAATAAGCATGAATTTCATCTGCATAATAACGTTGTATCCAGGCCTAGCAGCAAAGTTCACATGCTTTGTGTACACTAGACAAAATAATAAACTATTTTCAAATAATGTATTTTGTATGGCGACCAAAGTTTATAATAAACTACCAGCACTCTAATTACGTAACACACCATCAGTCGCGATCTGAATGATTTTGAAGTATATTGCTAATCCATTGCTTCATGTGTTCGAAAAATTTGTCTGCTCAGCAACGTAAATAACACAATGAATGTTGTTGAACTGTCAAAATGAAACGATGATAGTGTGTTACGCAATTGATCATGAAAAAACAATTATTCAAAAAATATCCAAATATGTTTACGTGTAAACCGATTCTTTACCAACTGTATATTTTACACTGTGTAACAGTTATAACGCTTTTCGAACGAGATGGTTCGTTTTATTGAAAATGTCACGTAATTACCTCGCTGACTGATTTAAAATGCTTAACTTTAAGATATTTAGTTATGAATGATTCATTTATCTCTTATGTAAATGCTCGACTAGTGATTTTAGGAATGAAAAGTTGTATATTATGAAATAATAATTATTCTCTTCATAATATCTCTTTGAATTACTTACTTAAATCTTTTTGACATTTCCATACCTAATATTTGACTACTTTGCAATTCGAATGATGTCATAATTGATTTAATTCAATGTAATATCCTCAACCAAATAAAAAAGGTAGACGGAGCGCGGCGCTCTCAGAGTGAAGCAGGGTATAGGAAGCCAAGTTTCAAATAGGAAGCCGACCGTGTTTCAGAGCGACGCGCGACACCGAACGCGCTAGACATCATAACCTTGAAAACGAGGCTTCACTTATTTGAACGCTATTGTTTGTTTACGTTCTGTCTACCTTTTTTATTTGGTCTGAGGTAATATCTAACAAACTAACCAAAACCCTGAAAATGTATTTGTACACCGGAAATGGCAGAATTTTATGACATTTGAAAACTATGTAACAACTCCGTAACAATATTCTGACAAATAAATGAGAGAAAAAGAAAAATAATTTATTTGCGACACGCACAGGAAATACAACAATAGCATTTAAAACTAACAATATAAAAAAAAAACAAGACTTGTGCGATGCCAAAAAGGCTCCTATCTCAGCATAATGCTGCGATATTTAAAAAATAAATAAATACTACAGCGCTGGCATTCTGATAGGGCCCGCTGTGATGTCACGGACTCACCTACGGATACATATAAATGGAATAAACTATTCATAAATATTTTTCAATTATTATCATAATTGCATCTACCAAAATGAATGTGCTGGCTTTCGGTTTGCAATTTCCAAAAATTACTCTCATAATAATAATATTATGCAGATTAAAAACAATAAGTATGTAAGTAACATCGACTGTGATTGTGAACGCGTCTCAGTGTAGTCATAAACAGCGTAACCAATGTTGTTTTATAACCATAAACAATTCACCGTTTATTTTCATAAACCACAGTGTAAAGAGAACAGAGGAAAAATATTTGCTGCTGTCTGTTGTTTTTATAAAAAAACAGCCAAGTGCATGTCGGACCACGCACAATGAAGGGTTCCCTAGTTGGGATGAATTTATCCCAAAAATAAACTTAACGTTGTAGTTGAAAAACATGTTCTCCCATACATCGATATACGTCACGGTCAATTCTCCAACTGCAAATTTAAGTTGGTCGATTATTACTCGTTAACTTGTAAAGCCTACTTAGCTGTGATAGTTTTCCTTTTAATTTTGTTATATGTACTACTGCCATGATTTTTATCAAGTAGCCAGAGACAACCATTTAGCTGGCAAGGGGGTTTGACTCTAACAAAAAATAGCACTTTAAAGCTTAATATTACGCAAATGGATAACTGAATTGAAAAATGGTATTCACAGACCCGCAATATTTTTGAACGGCCTATCCAACAATACCCCAAACCATGGGATAGACGTTAAAAAAATATCATCCCCATTTTACGTGCAAGGTACCAAAAAAAAATATTTTTAAGATATTATTTTAGTACTTTGTCGGCGGGATTAATATGTAGACCCATGTCAAATTACAGCTTTCTAGTACTAAGACTCTCTGAGCTAACCCTGGGACAGCCGGACAGACAGACAGACGGACATGGCGAAACTATAAGGGTTCATTGTTGACTACGGAACCACATACATGATCTTTTATCTTGTTATAGGGAAAATGCGAAACTATTTTCTGATGAAATATAAATTTGCTTCACTATTAAAATTGGATTGCAAACAGATGGGGTAACATGTTTTACCTTTTATAACGACACAAAATCTAAATCCGTCTGCAAAATAAATATAAATATCTTTGATATTCTAGTGCGGAAAGGGTAGAATCCTATAAGTTATAAGGCATACGCTTCTTGCTAATGAGCTCAGGAGCATATTATGAGAGTTTCGGTTTGAAATATACGAAATTAAGAACTGATTCAGTGTAATGCCTTGTTTGTAATGAACAATAAAATAGAAAATTAAGCGCTGAGCAGACGATGGATAATTTGCCCGCGGACAATTTGGAATCTTATGGAAATTCTGGGAGTATATTTGTCCTACGTGTGTGTTATTGCATAGATTACATTCTGTCGTCGCGGACAAAATGTCTGCGGTCAAATTGTCCATCATCTGTTCAGCGCCTTAGAAGGTATTCGCTTCTTTTCAAATACTGCCGATTTTTATTACGCATCTGGGTTTGACTGAAAAGCAAGCAATCAACGGACCAGGCAAGCAACCAAGCAGGCAAACATGATTTTGAAGGATATTGCTAATCCATTTCATCATATGTTCGAAAAATTTGTCTGCCCAGCATCGTAAATTACTCAATGAATGTTGTTGAACTTACCCCGCTGATCATGAAAAAAACAATCATTAAAAATCTATCAACATATTGTTTCGTGTAAAACGGACTATTTATCAACTGTATATTTTACACTGTGTAACAACAATATGATATAACACTTGTCGAACGAGATGATTCGTTTTTATTGAAAATGTTAATCAAGTGTTTGATATAAACTGGCCTCTGGGCGATTCCGGGACAAATTTACGACGCCCTTAAACAAGCTGATCTGTTTTTGTTACCAAGACAGGTTTAAAAGTCTCATGGCTATAGAAGCAGCGTTCATGTTTTTTTTTACAAATATTTAAGACTACTTGAACTGTTTAAGTGGTTTAAATTAAAGACAGAAATTACGTGTATTACGAATCTATTAGTATTCTACAATTCGCTCTCCACAGTTACCGCAGTAAAAAGTTTGTTCTTGTTGAATACTCCGGTTCATTGTTGATCTACGACATGACAACTGGGCCCAACGGCTTAACGGGATTACCGAGGCACGGAATGTCTCGATATGTAATGGATGGTTACCCATCTACGAACCGACTGCGGCAAGCGTAACTTAACCTTCGATCGACAGCTCCTGCTGTTTCTTAAAACTTTTGTGGGAACCTTCATTATGTACACGTACACGGATGTATGGGAGAATGGTAAATTTTCTTCTATTTTCTTTAATAAATTTAAAACGAATTATTTTAAAATTATAAACAAAATATGTTTGAAATCCTCATAACAATTCCTTTCATTTGATATACTGATCACACGGAACAGTTTGCACAACTATTTTTTTATTTTTTTGTTTATTCCTCAATGGTGAACCCAATATTAAAGATTCATAGATTTACGATACAAGTACGTGTTTGGGTCACAGAAATTCATGTGTACCAAATTTAAACTTAATGGGTAAGTTGAAATTTGGTACACATGAATTTCTCTCTTCAGACAGACAGACACCCGAGTGTTTCTATAAGGGTTCCATTTTTCTTTTGAGGTACGGAACCCTAAAAAGAAACAAACTCTTCAGCTTTATTGTATTAGTAGGTATAGAATATGAGTTTAGTACTTAAAATCTTAAATAGGTCGTAAATAGATTATTCTGTCTTTGTATCATGTGAAAATAGGAACATATTATTTATTTTCCTATTCATGTAACATTTATGTCGCTGCATTTTAATTTTGGTAAAATAAAAACAGCTCACTCCTCCGCTGGTTCTAAAGCCCTACGTTGTGTTACTAAAATCTTTTGTTGTTCAAGTATTTTTCGAAATTTACGAAAATTGCTTCTGTATCTTGAAAGTTATAAAAATGAGACGAGACGTACTAAGTTTATCTTGTTTTTAAAATGAAATGTTTTGATACACAAGATACTTCTGGCTTTTACGCTTTTAAGCATGTTTTAAATTAAAAAAAAGATTACGTGTACTATCTGGGGTCCCCGTCAGTAACGAAGTTCTGCATGCACCCACACATATATAATAGAAAAAGACAGAGACAGAGAAAAGTCGCATGGAGAACATACCGCTTTTTCCTAACGTGATGATTTATTAAATACCAGTCAATTCCTACCACAAGCCGCATTAAGGAACTTCGTTCCAAAAACGCCCTCCTAAATGTTTTTATGGTTACGCTATATTGTAGTTGGTAAACAAAATTGGGCCATATAATTTTTATTACGTTTTCGTATACTTAGCAAAGTCGAAAATAATTACAAAAATATTTCTATAAAACAAACTATTGCAGAATTACCCACCCACACACAATCCGCCTTACAAGAAACAAACATGAACTCATGATCGATAGTACAAACTCGTGTCTAAGGAACTCGCACCTGCCGATAATTGTCGCCATATACGGCTTCAACGTAATCGTGTTACCACCAGACTGCGTCTACAAGCCTCTAATTACGACCATTCACCCAACGCAGCATAGGCCTGATAATCTGTTACACGGTGTTAGAGTTACAACCTCCTACGTAATATGTGCTCCTGGTGATTGAATGTGATTGCTGCTCCTTGTTTGGAATTTCGTGGAAGGTTTGGTTGGGGACTTGTTTACATACAACAAATCCTAATTAATATGATTATAAATTTAAAAGTGAGTTTGTTTGTTTAAACGATAGAACTGCTGAACAGATTTGGATGAAATTTGGCTCATGGGTAGACCTAGGATACTATTATTATATTTTATCCCAGTAGTACGTTCCCATGAGATAATTTCCTACCTCCACGCGGGCAAAGCCGCGGGCAAAAGCTAGTTGGTTCATAATTGACAAAAAAACATTTTTTTCTTCTTCTTCAACATCCCTATACCACCATGTACTGTACCCATATAATTATGCAAAATAAATATCTATCTTTTATCTTTATCTTTATTATCTTTATCATCTGTTTTAGCGTGAAAGCGTTACAAACAAACTCACAAACGCATTTATAATATTAGGATTTTGAAAATTCCTTTTTTCTTTAAGGTAAGCTTGCGCGTTGGTTCCATGTATGTTTTATTAACTTCGCTTGAGTAGTTTTTGAGTTAGCTTCGATAATACGTACTTAATCCACTTTGTGTATTCTGATGATGTTATAATACTTCTTGTCACTGTTATTTACATAGCAAGTAGTGGTATACGAATTGGTGTGGATTAGGTACCCATAACAAAAAAATTAAAATTAAAAAACTTTTTTCCAAAAAAAATCACCCTCTTCCAAAAACAAACACTACAAAGTGAAAAATGAGTATTATTTATATTTATTAACACAAGTTTGCTAACAAATTATTATAAAATAAAAATATAAATTTAATATCCTAACCTAACTAAAACTATTAAGAAACCATTACATAACTAAATAACTGTATATTATATTAAAAAAAAAATGTTTTCGGCAGTCGATGGCAAAAAACTAAAATACAGATCTAAAGACACTGACTTCCAAAATTAAAGTTATTTTTCATTTTGTAGTGTTTTTTTGTAATTCGGTTGTTTTTTTTTGTAATATGCGGTCCCAGTGGACCTAGTAATAAATAAATTCGTTGTTAAATGAGTCGGTCGACACACGTATTTAAACAATCTGTAAAGTATCAAAATTCTATTACCTAAAACAACAATTTAGTTTTATGACGGAGTTAAAATAAACCAAACTTTGTTCCATTTTATGATAAAATTGAAAAAGTTTAATAGAAGTAGTAAAATTTGGAATTTTAGGGGTAACTTCGTTCGTGACTTTGAAACTGAGACCAAAAAGTAAAGAGATCCGATCCTACAGCTCGTGCCTAAGGACCATCTTCTTGAGAATGGAGATCCTTTAAAATATTATTTATCAGTAGTCTCCAACTGCGTAGGTTACAGTAACCCTCCCCCCTTGGTTATAAAGGGATTATATTCTAAATACTGTTTGTTTTATTTTATGTACAACTCATTAAACCTGACTTGGGTTCCGTACGTAGTTTTCGGGTGACCACTGAAAATCAGCGCTGTGCTGTGGGTCCCCCATAGCACAGCATCATGCTGAGTGCAGGCCTTCTTGTCACAGTCATGACGTGCAGCTGCCGACTATTTGTTTTTACCTACTCGAGCTTATGTTTTCATATGTTTTGCACGTGTTTCTGTGACAAATAAAATATAGGTTAGACAAAGGCCAAGCTAACTCAGTCTGCCGATCTTGTCAATCGCGCCCTCCCCCATCTCACAACTCACACCTCAGCCGGTGAATAGCACTTGCGCGCGGACTATAGGCCAATAAATCTGCCTAGCCTTTTCCCAACTATGTTGGGGTCGGTTTCCAGTCTAACCGGATGCAGCTGATAACTAGTATTTTACTGCCTATCTGACCTCCACAATCCAATAACTGGGTAATACAATACCCCTTGGTAAGTCTGGTTTGTCAGACTTTCAGGCTTCTGACGAACCGTAACGGTTGTCAAAGATCCACGAATGACAGCCGGATCCAACGGCTTAGAGTGCTTTCCGAGGCACGCGCCACTACAGCAGCGGACTATAAGCCAAAATTAGACGAAAACTGAACTGCCACGCGATGTTTTCCACGTGCTCATCAGCATCATCCACAGCCCGACTTCACCCAATGCTGAGCAAAATCCTCTCTTTTAATGTGCCAATGACGCTCCTGTGCCAGCCTCATCCAAGTTCTACCCGCAATGGTAACAATATCGTCCGCCCATCACGCCGCCGGACGACTGACAATTCGTCTTCAAGTCCTTGGACGCTACAGCCTACCAAATGTCACCTTGACCTACCCTGCACATCACCTGCCTTGCAAATGATTATGGTAGGGCCCAGTTCATCGCGTGTTGCACTGATGGTTGTTGATTGATTGAATAATAAATTTAGACTAGAGCCCTATAAATCGTAGAGGTTGTTACGTAGTTTTTCTTTATTTAAGTCGGTACGACATAGTGTGGTGAAAAGTGTAGTAATGGAACGTTACTAGACGTTTGACAGTTGTTTAATTATTATGACTGAGCACTGAGACTGAGAGATGGTTACTGCAAATGTAAGAATAAAAAAATTAAAAAAAGGTTCACTGGTAAAATATTGTAATAGGTATTAGATATTATTTTTGTATGTAATTTTAATTATAATTTGTTTTCTAATGGAAAGAAGAAAATGTAAGAATAAAATAAAAGGGGATGATGTAGTAACGGAACGTTACTAGATGTTTGACAGTTGTCATTGTGACAATGTCTTGACAGCTGTCATTAACACACGTCAGATTAATGATAACGCTATCTGAAAGCCACTAGCCATTTCTTAGTAAAGCCATTAGCATAGAAGGAAGATCGTAAGAACAACTTTAAATAATAATATAACGCTTTAAATAATAATATAACGTTTAACCAATTATCTGTTTTATTGATTAATGACAACAAAACAAAAAGAGTTTGTTTCGGTTTTTTTTCCGAGTTTTTTCTTCTCAGGGACCAGTCAGCTAGGAAATGCCGGAGTTATCTAGTTTTAAAATATTGACCAAAAATGTACGTGTAAAAGTGTCTTAAAAGATAAAGATACGTCAGACACAGAAATAAATTCTTTTCATTTCATTTCAAAAGATTAGCCAGTTAGTGAGTTTGGTAGCGGAACTGCCTACTTAGGATGCATCCATCCCGTCCAGCAAAGACCGAGTTGAAAAAGTGCGCTTTATAAAATCGTGAGACTTGTCAGCTGAAATTCGTGATAAATCATGAGATCCTTTTTACACGAAATCAAATCAGTTTTATGCAATAATCATGTAATCATGAATTTGAAAACAGTCAAGTTTTTCTAAAATTAATTTAAATAGGTATATTTGTGATAATAAATAACATGAAGAAATTAATTATGTAAAAACACTTTTATGCATGTGTTTTTTTTACATCTTTGAATAATCAGAGAACGGTCAATGAAAAATATGTCTACAACGTCCAGAGGGCTAATTGCGTAACACACTATCAGTAGGAATCGGTTTCAATTTGACAGTTCAACAACATTCATTGCGTTATTTACGTTGTTGAGCAGACAATTTTTTCTAACTTATGAAGCAATGGATTAGCAATATACTTCAAAATCATTCCGATTCCGATTCAAACTGTGTTACGCAATTAGGGTACAGGGAACAGTAAAGTCGAGACAGAATCACGAATAAAGCCGGTGGTTCCGGATCGGTGGTTATTTTTAAGCACATTATATTTCTGTTGCCAAGTTTTGTTATAAAACAATCGTTATGGCTCTCCCCAACAGGAGGCAAGTTATCCGTCAAAATAAAATTGTGAAGATCTTTTGTTCAAAAGTTCGTCTACGTTTTTCTGGTATGAAAATGTATTAAAATGCCTCTATCGCTTAATGGTTAAGGTAAAAACATTAGTCTTTTTTGGGGCAGTCTGGTGAAAAGGTGTGTTGTATAGGTACACTCAAAATTGATTGAAATCTTAAGTAATGCGGTAGCAATTACAAATATACCGGAAAATCCTTGCCAGATTTAGACACCAGACTTGGTCGACTAAAGGTAACCACTCTTACAGCTAGATATACAAGGTAAAATTTAAATAACTGGAAACCTCTTAGGCACCTGTCCCACCGCCGCTGACGAGGAAGCGACGAGCTATCAACGATTTTCTCGCTCAAAAAACGTACAAAAGATTGTAAGTAGGTCCCGCGTAAGTAAAAGAGATACATATAGAAAGAAAGAAAATACGTTTATTCGCGGTAAACATGACGCAAAAAAGAACATAAACACAAAAATAAGAAAAGGTTGAGGGAAACATGCAGTCTATATATTTATAGACTGTTCACACCGCCCTCGCGGGCGAGTACTCATTAGTCGCAGTGTCAAGAGCTATTAAAGAGAGTACTCGCTCAGCGACGCTCGCTTGGCTGGCAGAACACTCGCTGAGAGAATCAGGCTAGGTGCATACGCATTCCAGCGAGTAATCGCACGTCACCGTCACGCACTCATTGCTCGTTGCTCACCAACTCGTTTATAGTTGCTAGCTCTACTCGCTTCTCTTTGATCGCCTGCGATGGTATAATCACCTGTACACAATACACAATCATGAAATCGCGAAAAAAATCTGCTGTTCGAACATACGTGGGACACACTGAAAGTTCTCAGAAAATAAAATTCTGAATGAAGCATTAAGTTGCCCTTATTATATTTATATAAACATCGATAACGAAGTATTGCATTTATTTTATTTTATTTATTTTTATCTCATTAAGCTGCACCGGTTGACGTCATCACGTCAACGCCGGCTGTCGCTGCAAACCAGCGCTGGGGCTCTGTGTCGTATAGGGTCGCAGCATTATGCTGAACGGTGGCCGTTTTGCGTGAATGTATATAGATATTTTCTCTCAACTTGTTCTTTCGTGTTTGTGTTTTTATTTCTTTGCGTTGTGTTTACCGCAAATAAACGTATTTTCTTTCTTTCTTTACTGTTTTTCGAAATATTCTCCATTCCTTTTATGTCCGATTCGATGGAACCCTGAGAGAAGCAGTGTGCCCGCCCACTCTTCTTTAGGGATCTCTTCCACGGACTTTCGAACGCAGACTCTGCATCTTCGGGGTTCGTAAAGCGAATATCTCGAAGTTTATCTTTGATTTTTGGGAATAAATGAAAGTCGCGAGGTGACAGATCGGGACTGTACTGTGGATGACTCATTATTTCAACACCCGCCGTAGTCAAATATTCGACTGTCCGTCTGGCGGAATGCGCTTATGCGTTGTCGTGGTGAAGTAGGATGCTACTTCGAGGGCGCTGCGGTCGAACTTTTTCTAAGACAACTGCCAAACAATTGTTAATATACCAGTCTGCAGTAACTGTCTTTTTGTCTTCCAGCACAACTGTCGCGAATTGACCCGTCCGTCCAAGGAATGAAGCAATCATCTTTTTAGGGTTCCGTACCCAAAGGGTAAAACGGGAACCCTATTACTAAGGCTCCGCCATCTGTCTGTCTGTCTGACTGTCTGTCTGTCTGTCTGTCCGTCTGTCACCAGGCTGTATCACATGAACCGTGATAGTTAGACAGTTGAAAAGAATAACAACAAATACAAAAAAACTGAATAAAATAAATATTTAAGGGGGCTCCCATACAACAAACGTGATTTTTTTTGCTCATTTTTACTCGATATTGATAACGGCAACAGGTAGACGCTTGAAATATTCACAGAATATTTAGTTATATATTCACTTTAAAAATAAATAATTAAATTAAAATAAAACAAATATTTAAGGGCTCCCATACAACAAATGTGTTTTTTTTTTGCCATTTTTATAGATAATAGTACGGAACCCTTCGTGCGCGAGTCCGACTCGCACTTGGCCGGTTTTTTCCTTCACTTCTTCCTTTCTTTACTTTTGTTGGCAAATCTTCAAAAGGAAACACCTACTGTGGAGATTTTCGTTTAGTTTCGAGTTCTTAACAATATATCCAACTTTTATCACCTGTGACGATTTCAAATACAGCATTCGGGGCACGCAGCATAGCAGCACTTTTCTAGCATTTCGCAGCACCAATCTACGCGACGACGGCGTTTTTGGTCTTCGGTAAAATTATGGTGTATCCGTCTACTAGAATTACTAGCTTTCTGATGCTTAAATGTTCATGTACCATTGCCTAAGCTTGCCCGATTCTGTTGGCAGGCCACTCTCTTAACAGCCTCTATCATGCGCCGCACAGCAATGATGTTATCGTCAGTTGTCGCTGTTGCCGGACGTCCCTCATGTAGGTCATCAGTAAGATGGCTACGATCACGCTTAATAAGGGTTCCATCATAAAAGGAAAATCGAAGTCTATCATAACTTTGTTGTTGACTACAACGAAAGTCGTAATAAATCATAGAGCGAATATTTTCTCGCGGTAAAATCATTTTGACGCACTACAAGCACTTTTCAGATTGCCACCAATTAATAGGAATTAAGGACAAATGAATTTAATAATACATCATCAGGTTTTCTTTTTATTTTTGGCTTCGCATGGTTTGTGCATTTAGCCAGTGTCATGTAAAATTAGGTAACAAATACAAAAGAAATTAACTCCATTCAATGCATGATAAAGATGATAGATGATATCCCACCCCACTCCCCTTAATTTTCAGTAATGACGCGGCACTTTACTGAAACCTGGCGTGGACTTCTTGAGACAACTTAAAGTGATGTTGCACTGTTTTGTTTCATTTGCCTACACTAATGCAGGTTCACGAACATTTAATGGTTAATAATCCACCACTATTACACATTAATATTTTCTGCTAAACACAAATTTTAGAAAATAAAACGAAACTGCTAACATGACGCTTCACTTTCCCGCCAAGAAGTCCATCAACAGGTTACCAAAGAGATATTCGAGACTTAAATAAATTTTTCATTGGATTTGTTTCTAACTAGCCAGTTCTAAAAGCTTTCAGTGTTACCCGTGTAAATGTATGGAGCAACCAATTCTTTATTCGCAATTTCTGTTTTGGTCTCATAGTAAAAGTTATGCATAATGGTGAGTACAATGACCTCTTAAGAGGTATTCAGTAATTATTTAAAAAATTATACCTTTTATAAAACTATAGTCAGCTTCACTGACTCGTAGAGTGTATTTGTCTTCGTATCTAGTTAATTTTATGTTTCGTAGCGAAAAATCTCTCCGCTAGCACACAAACGGGAACTTGGGTCCCGCCGCGCGAGTACGGATAAAATATAAAAAATCTTTCACTACTTATAATACGTATAATTTTGAACAAAATAAATAAAACAATAAAAGACTAAAGAAAATGTAAAGTACAAAAAAATGTTGAGTTGAAGGTTTAGTAATCTTAAATCTACTATTTTTAATCGAATAAAGAAATACGTATGGGAATACGAAAAATGATTGCAATCGCCTACTATTTCGCACGATAAAATAAACGTGTTACTTTAAAGTAAATGATTTTAAGCTTTCTTAGATCAATGAAAACACATTATTGAATCACATTCAATTTAATAAGTATTATTAAATAAAAAGGTCGTTCCCGGTTTCGACGTAAGCACACCACACCTGGGACGAGTCGTTCGTCACAGAAAAGTTGCCCAAGCTGTGCTTGAGATAGACACGGTGACGTGGAGCTCCTCTGCTGAAAATTTGTTGCGTTCGTACTGCTCTCTTCCACGCTTTAATGTCGGACGGACATCAGAATAGGAGAGGCGTTCGCAACGGACAAGATTCTTAAGTGTTACCAAAAAAAGGCTCCGTGGCACAGCGGTCTTCTGTTCGAAGCTGGATGGAAGTCGAACTAGGTGAAATGTAGTACTGGACCCGAGGTGGCGGCGCGTAGTGTTCCACGCGTGCCCCTTTCAGACGTCGCGGGGGGGTCTAACACCCCCCCGCAGACTTGAGGTGGCCCGCAGAGGCGGGCCGGCACTAGCCGGGGATCACGGAAGTAATACTAGCTCCCAAGATCCCCGGTGCAAGTGTGGGAAGGGAACACCGGGGTGGTTTTTAGTCAGTAAGAGTCTGACAGACCCCTCCGCCCACCCCAGGGTGGAGGACATCCATGAGGATTTTCAACCCCGGCAACAAAAAAAAAAAGGTGAAATGTAGTAATCTGTTAAAATCTAGCCGGTACCGTGGACCAAAAACCTGGCCCTTATGGTTGATTCCCAACCATTAAAAGAAAAACGCGGACAAACAACACAAAAATACCGTCACAACGGTTAAAATATGCTTTTAAGCCACGACATCAATGATTCGGATAATATGAGAAAAAAAACAGGCTGAACACGCCAACGCTTCCACTGAACTCTAAAAATTGGTATTTGAACAATATTGTTTCGAAGCTTATTGAGAAAAAATTTGAATTTGAAATCAATCAATTTAAAAAAAAATAGCCCAAAATACCCAAAGAGTTCGAATGCGGAACGCGCAAAAAAGTTTTAATGCAGGAATTATACTGCAGTTACTTACCCATACGTGTACCTTTTTTTTTGGGTGGGAAATTATCAATTGACTTCTCCCGCTCTGGGCGGAGCGGGAGGGCGTATCAGACTTTTACTGAATAAAACCCATCCGTCCCGGCCACGATATCCCTTTCAGACAAACCCGCAACCCTGGCAGGTTTGGCGCTGATGGACGCCGTCAGTTTGTGCTGACATCTCTGTGAAATACAACGCGCCGACGACCCGGGCCTGGTCCTTATCGGAGGGCGAGCTATCCATCGCTCACCATCCGCAAGCCCACGCCTACGGTGGCCGGGAATCGGCCTGCGACTCCCGACGCCCAGGGCGTCTTCTGCGGTGACTAGGGGTGTGAGGGCGCGAGTTTTGCCTCTCCCTCACGTATTCCGCCTCCTCCTTCGCGAGCATTACTGATTCGCAGGAAGAGGTGACGGCCTCCCATGCACTCTGGCTCCGAACCAGGGCTGGACGCGATAGTGGCGTTCTATAGTTTCTGCCTACCCCATGGGAACTGATATGTACCTAACAAAATTAATAAGCATCAAATTATAGGTATGCCCACTAGGTATTCCATTTAATTCACCTTTTGATTTTAGTCAGTGGGCGTTGAAGCCACAAATTTAAACACTCACCACAATTAATGAAACTGAGTAGGAAGGTATAAATATGGATGAAGGGCGAACGGATTTTCTTTCATTGCTCATTAATAAATATCATTCAATTATAATAAATTAGTTGCTCGAGCAGATAAATGATGTGTAGAACAGTAATAAAATTTTATATGTATTGGTAACTATGGCTAGAAAGGATCCTACAGAGTTTTTTATTTTTTTATTGTTGTTGAATACTGTATGTTGTTTCTGAATGTTTTTGTGTTGAAGATGCGATTGATGAGATCTATGGAACGAAGAGATGCACATATATGCCCAGAAGAGGCCTGTTCACTCTTGCTTTGAAGGCAGATGTGGAAGGGAACGCACGTGTCGTTTTCATAGAGTACGTCAGTGCAGCGCCATAGTAATAATAATAAGCGATTAATGACCCCACTAGTCAAGGAACTTGATTTGTTTTTGTTTGACGGCCGTCTCGTTACGCACACATGCGTACAAATACTTTCAAACGTTTTGAATTTTGGAGGGGCGGGCCATTTATCGTAGTTAATCTCTACTTAGTAATAATAATTTATGAGTAGTTGAATACAACATAAAAACTTCCGTAAGTGCGATTTTAAATTTAAAAATGGCTCAAAAATCCAAACTGTGAAGTTCTGATACTACTGAACTAGCTTCTGCCTGCGACACCGTCCACGTGAAATTTCTTGTTCCCCCGAGCCACCGCTTCGCGTCGGATCGCCCGCCTGCGCTTTTACTTCGTTTTCTGACTTTTTTTCTTTTTGCTCGGCTCCTAAGGGTCGTAGCGTGATGTTAAATAGCCTATTTCCTCAAGAATTGGGCTATCAAATGCAATATTTTTTTCATTTCCGACTGATAGTTCCAGTGATTAGCGCATTTAAGAAAAAAATATACTCCTCAGCTTTATTATTTTAGTATAGATTACAGTGAAATGGCATACCAAATTATAAACAGACTGAAAATACCTAGGGAAATAACACAATAGTGTCCTTTTAATCCCGATGCAGAAAGTAAAGGTCCATGTGGACTAAATCCGGAACAAAACCTACTGGTACTTCGATATCATATTCATAAAACAGATTGCTCTGTTGTTTACGCATATAAAACTTTGTTTATTTTCCGTCGGTCTCGCTATCCGATATGTCAAAGTTTTAGTTGAAGCCCGTACGTGGTGGAAATATGCTCAACTTTGATTCATTTGCAGTTTTCAGATACGGGGTAGCAAAAATGGATCGTATGAAAATGTTAGTAGGTATTTTTTAAGCGAATGTAGGTATTTTGTATCAGAAGTAAGAAACAAGAATTATTTATTTGCAGAAAATACAGGTGTTAACAAGTAAAGTTAAATTTAAAGTTACCATTAGTAAAAGTAGGTGATTTATGTACAGTCCATATTTTGTCTGTTTAGGGCAAATTATTTTTACTTATTTTAGTAAAACATACAAATACGTAAACAAAATAAACAAATTATTATAGGTAAGTTATCAAAATGTTTTATTTATGGATGCAGTTTAATAATTACGGTCCACCGAAAACGACATGAAAAAAAAAACACAATTTCACAATCAATCATTTTCTTTACAGCACCAGGGGCGCATAGCCCGCAGTAGTTCGGTGATAGCTCGGTAGATTTCTCATTTTCCAACGTCCCCCTGAGATTGCCTCGACGACTGCACCACGGAAATAGATTATTTGCTATTGATTGAATTGACGACTTACGTCTATCTTGACATAAACAACGGACGAGTTTCTCCAGCTCTTAGAGGTTTATATTGACCTAGTACCTACTTTAGAGTTGGATTCGATTTCTGATACTGATTTCACAGGATTAAGTGGGTCAAAATAACTGTAATTTTATTAATTACCTACCTTTCTCTAGGTCCATTATTCTAAGTAGTCACAACACATCAAAAACAGCTTAATTATGTCGTTTTCTGCGGATTCATCTGGTAGTATTTTTCCAAGTACTTTGGTAAACAAATAATTACCCATTTTATAGCAAAAGGCTAACCTCATAATATTTATTACTCAGAAACAACTTTGAAAAGACAGCAAATGAGCTCAATCTTCTACCAGGGCATAGGATATCATAATCATGAGGAGCAAAGTAGCCCCTTATAGAAATTTTATTGCCTCTATCGGTGCATGTGAATGGTTTAATTTAGCTGGAAAACGTCCTTATAAGCGATATATATCTAGCTGTAATAGTATATTGTATATTACGTGAGGTTAAACGACCGGCACTGTAGGGTTCCGTAATAGGATTTGTAACTTGTTTTAGTATGTTTTTATACAATGTAATAAAACAACGAGCGTGTGAGTGCCTCGAAGCGACGGTGACATGATGTATGATGTATTTGTATATCTTGCGCGTTATGTACTCCTGGTACATGTTATTCATTACTACGTGAAAATGGAAGATGAATGTTTTTGGCTTTCTTTCTGGCACTTCGTAAAAACCTTTACTTACTTTGAAATAATGAATTCCGAGAAAATTTATTTTTAAAGTGCAATGCTGTTGCGATTTCACTAATTTCGTGCAAAAGCAAACTGATAGCTCGGTTACATAATTATTACAGCTAAAGCTCCGATTTTCAGGCAGTCTGAAAATCGTCTAAATTCGCGGGTAACTCAAACCCAAAGCATTTATTTCAATTAAACCATTTAAAGGCACTTTTGAATTGTCAAGGAGTCTGTGAGTCAGAAATATGATGCAAGTTGCACATTCCAAAGCGTAGTAGGTACCTATGGAGAAGAATGGGCAAGAAACTCCACGGACATTCTTTATGGTTACAAAAATATTTGTTACATCATCAATGTTAAATTTATAACTATATGTCAGAACGATGTAAAAAAAGACGTGCACGTTAAAAGCGTCCAGAGTACAGCAAATAAATACAAAAGAAAATAAGCCGTGGCAGCTAAAAGATGTCCAGTCCCTTACTGACAGCGGCCATTCACGAATATGACGCATGGATCAGCACCATTCAGCTCAACCATTTTGAAGGGAGCTAAATGTCAAGTCAATGAAAGACAGATTATCCGGTAAATGGTAGCTCTATAGTACATAGTAAAAAAGAGATTGAGTTTATACAATGCAAATATAGTCTTACAATCTTCAGCAGCTCCAACAGTATTTTCAAATGTTAAGGTGCTGACAAGAGGCAAATGATCTAAGTAGGCTTGTCTTAAACAAAAATATCCAAATCTATATAGTTTGTGGTAGCAGAAAAAATATATGTTATTCTCAGAACTTGGTTGTTACCAAAACACGTTTAGAAAAAAAAAATATCGATACAAATTAGCGATAAACTTACCTCTTACTTTGAGTTTCAATCCAAAATATCTGTATTAAATATCAAAGTTCGGTTGGTATTTAATAACAAGAACGTCTTATTTGAAGGCAAAACTTGGGTGTTTTTTATTTTCGATTACTCAAAAAAAAATTGAGTAAATAGATAATACCTTCATATTTTGCAATAAATTACAAGCGTTGTGTCATCGCGCTTCTCTTTCTTTTGTGTGCAGTCTGACAGTGACCACGCTTTAGCGGTTGTTCTCTTTCTTAGTAAGTTAGTTGTGGATGTGGAGCAGGACCAGCAAAATTCTAGGAAGAAAAAACCTAAAAGATGGCGTGTTTTTTAGTAGAAAATCTTTAGTATGATATCTCTGCAGTACACTCATTTAAATATTGACAGTTTCTTGGCTTGACTTTCAGTGCTACAATAATCAGTAAATACAACAAAGTTCTAACTATAAACTCTCACTAAACAGAAACAACAATGCATCGTGTTTAAAACATGACAGGAATGTATAAATATTTTCTAGTTCTTGGCAATGGAACGATCCGGATGCAATACTTTTGGTCGAGTACCACCAGCTCGTCTCGAGAAAAATATTTGAATATTGCTGAGAAAGAAAATTTTTAAAGAATTTGTTTAGGATCAGCGTTTTTGCGATTTGTAACAATTATTTTGCAGAAATTACTGCAGCGATCATATTGGTCTTTAATACTGATTATAACATCTCGAAAGTTAAATATCTTGTATCTTATTTACTTACCTTAAAAACGGGCAGTCTTTCGGCTGGTCCTTTGAATATTCGAAAGTAATTTAAATTGCTAACCGTATCGTACCTAAGCTATGAAACTCCAATATTTGAGATTTAGTTTGAATCTTCGACAGCCAATAAGGGTCAGCTCACACCGAGACGCGACGAGACGCGACGCGACGTGACGATACTGGAAGAGGCCAGTGATTTCGCGCTTCGCCACGCGCCGCCGCGAGACGCTTCGCAGCGTCGCGAAGCGCATAGTAAAATCGTTGGCAACATGACGCCTCGCTGCGCAGCGAGACGCCGCGCGGCGCAGCGGAACGTGTCTACATTCGCCACGTGCTCCCGCCCACCCAGCGTCCACCTGCAGTCTACCATTTGCAAGCGCATGAGAACGACGTACGGCTGCGCCGCGCGTCATCGCGCGGCGTTGCGCGGCTTCTTGAGGCGCAGCACCGCTCTTGCACGCCGCGTGTACCGGCGATTCACCGCTGCGTCGCGATGCGTCGCTTTACGCCGCGAGGCATCACGAGGCGTAAAGCTGCGTGGTGTAACGTATTCTAAATTCTCACAATGAAATGTGTGTCTTTTCGTGTAGAAAATAAAGTTATATTTTGAGTCGCTCTTTTAAAGTGTGCGCGCAGCGTCGCGTCGCGTCGCGTCTCGGTCTGAGCTGACCCTAATGCAACCCATCGGAATTACACTACAATAAAAAGTTCTCCGAATAAATAGATATCCATTCAATATATTGCACTCCTAATCCCATGTTTACTAAGACAACATGACTATCAAGAGCTATCTATACGAAGGTCCATCCCTTATAAGTGTGGTGTAAGAATTCGCGAGCCGTCACGTTCGCACGATAAATTACAGAAGTTCTCGACTTGGCCCATTACTCATCGCCCCATCCGGCACATACTTCGTATCGGCGTTTAATTATTAAACTGATTAACTTGTACCACTGGGACACAGATAAATTTTAATAAGAATTTTGGCTCTTTAGAAAGGAGGATAGTACTCGATAAAAATATTGACTTACATACTTTACTGTTATAAATAAGGTTATTGTAAAATTAAACTAAATTCGTAATTGCAGGGATAAACGTCGTTCAAGAAGGAAAAATCTTCTCTGAGTGAGACCTTATCAATGCTTTATAAAGCGTATCTAATTGCTTACAAACAGAAATTGTATAAAATTAAATTAAATGATTCCTCAGAAAAGGAAAGAATGAGAACGGTAACTTGAATCACGTAATTCCGTTCCTTCATAAGCTGATTAAGAGGGAAATGGGCTGCCACGCTGCGCTGCTCGTATAAATAGACTAGTGATCTCCCGATGTATGTGATCTGAATCTGTAACTTCGATACGTTTTTGCGGCCCTGGTACCAAATATTGAAGAATAGAGTGCCAGAAAATTGGTAAAATTTTCCAGGAAATTAGAAAATATAATAAATTAAATTCTTGGTGATTATTAATTTCCTTTGATTTTTCAGTGTGACAATATTGTCCCCTAACAAGTGGTTAAGACAAACAAATGGTTAAATAATTAGGTTTGGTTTCATTCTTCCGAGGAAAAGTTGACGTGCCCGTCGAAAGGCGAGGGGTTGAACAATAATTTGACTTTATTAACTTTTAACCTCGTTTATTAATGTTAAGAATAGGCTAACCGCGCTCTGGCTGTCAACGACGTAATTATTACAAGAGTTTTCTGCCAAACCTGATAGTTTCCGTAAATTTAACAAGCGTTTATTGTATAAATAGTGGGCACACGTATGTAAAACTTAACATAAAATGTAACATACGTTGAAACGAGCATGGCGTCCAAATATATGCAATGCAACATGAAATGTAACACACGTCGAAACAAAATCGCCTTGTTGTGTTATATTTCATCATGTAAACCTATGGAATAAATCTGTAGTAAGTTTCCTTATAAACGTTACTATATTTTCATAATAAAGTTCATAAAAAAAATATAGAAGGATACATTTTTTGAAATGTGATTTTAGAAAATTGTTTTGTTAAACAAAGTTAAAATATCTTCATAAAAAGTAAACGCGAAACCGTATAGGTGTATTGAATTAATATCGCCATTAAAGCGGCACGCTGTATAACTTTACCATTCTCATAGGAAACGTGAGATATCTAAAAAACTAGCAAGAATATCTCTTCCAGTGTTTTACTCTGATCTGAGTATATAAAGATACTACCTATCATAAAATGGTAAAAACTTCGATCGTTCGGCTCAATGGGACAAACAGACAAACAGTCCCTGGAATGCTTATAGCTTCTTTTTACCGCGATAATAAAGTTTACTTTTGTGCTATTACAGAAAATGTAAATGCAATTTTATGTTCTGGTGAACAATTGCGGGATAGATCATGAATTCATGAATAGGTATAATTGTTACATTTCATTTGATTTTGTAGATTGTTTTGCTCACGTTTGACCACCATAGAGCGCGATGATGAGGACGATAATAGAAACAGAAATCATTTATTTGCTTGTAATGTAGTACAAGATAAGATGGAATTTTGATAAATAGTCCCGATAAATTTTACCTTACGGCATGCAAAATTCGATGGTGCACGTTTGCGTGGAAGGAACCTATTGACAAGAGATTTGCCCGTTCGTCCACGATGCTATTCAAAAGTAGTCGGGGTCTACTCCGAAGATAAATCCGAAGCATCGCCTGAAAATTCGACCGCTTCCTGACTACGGCGAAAGAAAAACGAAAAACGACAGTCAAAGAGATAATTCAAAGTCAAAACTGTGATTTGAAGTCGGGTAAGGACTCGAAGTCAAATAAGGAAACTTTGGAAGTCAAGAAACGGCTCAAAATTCAGCCGATACTTCAGATTATCGCTTCAGAGTAGACTCCCAGTTACAGTTTCGATCTGTACACGAAGCAACCAATCACAAACTCGTTAATAACGCGTTAGTTAAGTCAGCTACTTTATTGGTGATTTGAGTTTGTAACTAGTTACTTTTGAGTACCGTTGTGTACGACGGGCCTAACAGAACATAGCCACAGGGAAATACAGAACCCAATATAAGGTAGTAAAATATATTGTGTCGATCAGCTGTCTTTGTTTAAGGTCAAAAGAGGAGGTGCTGTACCTCGCCAGATATATAATAGAATAGTTTTTTTTTATATTTGAGTCCAAGGTTAGGTTATGTTAGCTATTAAGCTCCCGATATGAATATTCAATTACAGAGTCTCAGTTTCCATTTTAATATTTATAATAATTTATTTAATAAAAAAACGTTACAAAAAGAGTACAGTAGTAAATTTCCCATGGTGGCAAAAAATTTTTTTTTGTTTAAATTACATGTGCAAGTAACGATGTTTTGGAATTAGAATGTTAGGTAGCAACCCGCCCGATCTAAGTTTATTCAAACCTGTTTGTCAGGCCATCACTTTACATTGGAACATTCAAATTTAATGTAAAACTGATACCTAGAACACAATTACGTATGAAGTCCACCATATTAAATTTAGGGAGTATATAGTTAATGTCACCCGGACTACTATTACGAATCTATTTATACCTAATTCATCAAAATCGGTTTAGTAGTTTAAGCGCTACGGTGGAACACACGTAAATATAAACATACATAAGACTGCTAAAATCATACCTTTTGGCTTTTCCGTATTCGGATAATAATCTATTAACAACTATGAGAAAAAGCATATTGGTACATAAATTCCTAAAATTAGTTTTTGTAAATATACAAATGTATATTGCGAGGGAATAACAATTATCATCATGCCAAAATTAAGTTTACAATTTTGTAAGAAGAATTCAGCAATAGATATTTCAAGAATAGATACTATTTTAGTTTTCCTCCAAATCAGATTTTGCAAAGGAAATCGTTACAAATAGTTGATGGAAACATCCATAATATCAGTTTAGATCAAAATGATTAAACTGTGAGTCAGAATTGGGGATCATAGGAATTAGTGGAACTAACTTATTAGTCGCTTGTTTGAAAGATTGCAGCGCAATATTTAGTATTAAACGGAAACGTTGAAATTGCACACGAAAATGATGAAATTAATTTAGTTCGAATGTGTAGCTTATCTGCAGACTAATGGAAATTAATATTGTTAATAACGAGTAACGACATAACTCACAGCTTGCTAATAAGCAAGCTGGAATGGCAATGGGCCAGCCTTATTATCCGTAGAACCAATGACCGTTGGGATAAACGTGTTCTTGAGTGGAGACAGTGAATCGGCAAACGTAAGGTAGGACGCCCTCAGGCTAGGTGGAGCGACGATCTTTGCAGGGTGCAGCTGGATAAGCGTTGCCGGGAATCAAGCTGAATGGCGTGCAATTGGAGAGCCCTATGTCCAGCAGTGCACTGCTTTATGCTGATGATGAATAACTAGTTAATATCTGCTATGTTATACCCAGGTGTTTTTGAAAGTCAAGGAAAATATCCAGTGACCTATACCTCCATATTGATACTGGGTACTCAGTATCTAAATGCCAAGATTGTAACATTGAACTGTCATTTGAACCTTGTATATTAATGTGTGGTTTCTCTTGAAATCTAACTAAGTAGAGTGCTTTTGATGACATTTGATCGACAGGGATCAAGTGGTTCTAAAATCTGGCTAACTATTTTCAAAGTCCTTTGGTCTTTAGGAAATCCAAGAATGTATTCCTCTAGGTTTCTGCCCTGTTTAAAAATATCTTCTTTAGTTCTGATTTTTGGCCTTAAAGAGTCTCAACTTGGGAGATGCATGCACCATGGAGTTGATTGAGGAATCTGTATTGTTTATGCTCAATATTTTTGTGTTCTGCGGTTCAGACGTTGCAGGGAAGCACGATCATTATAAATTTTTTGTGGTTGTGGTATATTTTTTGAGAGCAGTGGTGGCCTAGTGGTAATGGTCCTGACTTACGAGTTGTAGGTCGTGGGTACGAACCCAAGCAGGCGCTTTACTTTGTGTAAATAATTTCATCACCACTGCTCTCCAAACGGTGAAGGAGAACATCGCGAGGAAACCGGCATGTCCTAGAAACAAAAATTCGAAGACATGTTACATCTACCAACCCGCACTGGGTCCGCGTGGTAGATCTACAGCCCACTCCCTCTTGAAGAGAGGAAGCCTGTGTCCCAGCAGTGGGAACATTATACGCTGATTATGTGTATCTTTTTTGTTAGTCTTTTAGTCATGGAGTTTTTAATGTGATTAATAAATAAAATAATAAATATTTTTTTTATTTTCAGAAAAAACACATTTACGGGTCTCAAAACAATTTTCGAAGTAAATGGAACATTACAGAAATAAGGGTATCGTTGGTGTCTGTACTAATGAAAAAATCATTGTATCACAAACACCAGCGCCTTCCAAACTAGGTTACATAAACTAAAAAAAATCGAACGTGCTACATGGTGAACTTGTAAAAAAAAAACGGTATAAGTAATTTAAAAAATAAAATAATAATAATAAAAAACAATAAGATACAAATTCTATAAACTACAATTAAGCCACTTATTTACTTATATTAAAATATTTGTGTGTTCAGGAGTGTGCACGGGTGAGTGATTGTGTATGTGTGGGTGTTTGTATGAATGTAAGTATGTGTCTGTGTTTTTGAAATATCTCTATTTGAATATTTTGAGAAGATCTTCAGTCTCCTGATAATTGAACTTTAGTAATAGGCTTTGTAATTCTTTTTTGCACTTTTTTTTGTAAGGTTATGCAGGAATGCTATTTTATTAATACGGTTGTAGAGACGAGCGCTATTTATATTAAAATTTCTACTGGCGAGAGCAGTGTTTTGGGACCCACACTCTGCTTAATATATCTATATTAACAACCTCTGTAATATGAAAATTAATAACGCCAAAGTCTTTTCTTATGCAGATGACACGGCTGTCGTTTTCTCGGGGAGTTCCTGGGATGACGTACAGCAAAGTGCGTCATTTGGTATGGCCTAAATTTCTATATGGCTAAATAATAATCTACTGACGTTGAACACCTCAAAAACTAATTATATATGCTTTAGTATATGTAATCGCACACAACCAGATAAAGTCAAAGTCAAAGTCAAAGTCAAACCATTTATTTCAAATACGCACATAAGAGGCACTTTTGAACGTCAAAATTTACAAAAAAAATAGAATTGATTCTAGTTGCCCCTTCCAAAAGGTAGTTTCGTATGGAGAAGAATGGGCAAGAAACTCCACCGGTACTCTTTTAAAAATGTTCCACAATATTTTGTTTGATTACATTAATTATATGATTATATGTGAAGACGATGCACCTAGAATAAAATTACTATACCATAATAGGTAAAACGAATTAAAAACTAAGCAATGAAAAATAACTTAATTATTAGATAGATACGTGGTGTTCACATATTTACAAACATCATACAAGTATGCTTTTCTAAAAAAACAAGTCAGTGTGTGAGTATAGGTTATCACAGAATGTAAAATGAATATCATAAAAATAACAGATTTTACCATAAAAATAGCAACCAGTTTGATTTTGTCTAGACTCTAGATTGTCCTATGGAGCTGGACCAGCATGTTTTCAAGCATTCCTGTCCTGGATATAATCCTCTAACTTGTAATATGCTTGTTTACAAAGTGTACTTTTAATATGTGTTTTAAATTTTCTCTCATTTAATTTCAATATATCACAAGGTATTTTGTTGTAACATTTAACACAGTACCCCATAAAAGATGTATGTACTTTAGATAATCTGAAAAATGGTTGATCTATTTTATCTTTATTTCTAGTATTAAAATTATGTCTATCGCTTATCTTGTTAAAAATATGTAGATTTTTCCTTACATACATAATATTTTCATAAATGAATTGGCAAGGTACCGTCATAATATTAATCCTTTTAAATAGTTCCCTAAGAGATTCGAGGCGACGGAGATTATAAATTGCTCTGACAGCTCTCTTTTGCAAAATAAAGATGGACTCAATGTCAGCAGCCCGACCCCACAGTAAAATGCCATACGACATAATGCTGTGGAAGTAACTAAAATAAACCAAACGCGCGGTTTCTATATCTGTTAGCTGTCTTATCTTTCTAACAGCATAAGCGGCCGAGCTTAGCCGCCCCGCCAGAGAGGTTATATGTGGTCCCCATTGCAGTTTCTCGTCTATAGTGATTCTCGTCTATAGTGATAGGGACCTCAATTAAAGTTCACAAATGTGGTGACACTCAAAACCAGAGATTATCTTGGTACCCTCACCTTGAGCAGGTCTCAAATAGGATTCGTAAACTAAGCTGGATTTTTAAAACACTGAGATATGTTGCTCCAAAAAATGGTGCTGATACCGGAGACCCATTTGGAAATCTATTAAAGGATATTTACATTGCTTTAGTGCAGTCTGTTTTGGTGTACTGCATCCCAATTTGGGGAGGGGCAGCTAAATCTAAATTTATTACTGTGGAACGAGTTCAACGAGCCCTAATAAAAATCATGTTTTTTAAAAGCATTAGATTTCCCACCGAGAGTCTTTATCAGATAAGTGATTTGCTTTCGGTGAGAAAACTTTACATTGTTCAGACTATTTTGAAAAAACACAAAGAGCTGCCTTATGATACCGCTATCTTATCAAAAAGGAGGAAAGATATTATAACACCGATTCCCAAACAAAAACCAGGTTTTGTAGCAGGCAATACGAGAAACGGTCATCTCAACTCTATAATAAAATAAATAAAGAAATATATGTCTACACCAAACAATTTCTAGAATGTAAAAAACTTGTAATCCAATGGATAAAACCACTATCATATGAGGACACTGAGGCCCTCCTGCAGCACACATCATAACTCACTCATTCATGCACACACTTACTCTCATGCACAACTTTTACAATTACACACATACAGGTCACACACACACACATCCTACACACACATACATCCCATAACACAGATCACATAATTATGCCCACCTCACCTCACATTACATACACAAAACGCACACTAAGTTATATTTAATCTAATCTAATCAAATTTTTTTAAATTGTAATAAATTATAAATAGTAAACAGTGGCATTTCTTGTGTACATTATGTAAATTTAAGTTACGGAAGAGGGGAGTGTCCTAGTACAGGCATTTACTTGCTTAAAGGGACACTTCTATCACTAGGATGTAGTACAAGCTTGTTAAAGAAAATAAACTATTTGTATTTTATATTTGAGAGCAGTTCTATGCGACTGCAATTCACACACTATATCCTTCCTGCGCTTGTTGTTCGGCTGGTATGGGATTGTAGCATGCTACGCATGACGGTCTGAAGCACATACAGCTGTCTTACTGTGAGTACAGAGCATTGTTGGTACAAAGTCGAAGTCGGGAACCTAATAGGCTTCTTTAAAATCACTTTTAGGACCGCTCTTTGTGCTCTCTCCACTCGCAGCATACTAGTAGCAAACGTACCACCCCACGCCAGTATGCAGTACATTAGAATAGATTGTGCTAGTAATGACGCCACTAGTCGAGCAACAAATCCGTGATTTGTTTTTGTTTGACGGCCGTCTCATTACGCACACATGCGTACAAATACTTTCAAACGTTTTGAATTTAGGAGGGGCGGGCCATATTATCGTAGTTAATCTCTATATGCTGTCACCGACATGCTAATGTCAACAGTATAACTGTAGCTATGTATAGTTTTAAGTTTTCACTTCTGTCGGCAGTCTCCATGACTGCCTATGTATTTTGTTGGTATCGGTAAGATAGTGTCCCTCTGCTGGACACATATCTCCCCTTTCTCTTTCCAAACCTGTTCCGAGAGTATTTTTGTTACTTCATCATTGTCCTGTCCTTGTTCTACTCCCATGTTGCTTGGGGCTGGTGCAGCACGTTTTCCTGAATCTTCTTAGCGTATCGTTGGCAAAAAATCGCGATATTTTTATTTTTTATTGGTTAGGCCCAATAACCAGTAACGCGAATACCGTTTGCTGATGCAGCCATTAGGTCCACACGTGTGCAGGTGATGCGGTGCAAGATGGAAGGTGAGACCTGTGGGCTAATTGCGTAAAACGCTATCTGTAGCAATCGGTTTCAATTTGACCGTCCAACAACATTCATTGCGTTATTTACGTTGTTGAGCAGACACATTTTTCTAACATATGAAGCAAATAATTCCGATTGTGATTCAAACTGTGTTACGCAATTAGGGTCCTGAATAAAAATAAATAAAACCGCGTGGCCCTGTATAACGAAACTCAATAATTACGTAGTTACAGTATACGTTGGTTAAATTCGCTAATCCCTTAAAACAAGGTTGTGTCGCTTTTTGCATGACAATAAACCACGAACGATCACACCTGACCTGAATCCGTAAAAGTGAACAATGCCTACATTACTTTAGTGACATACGGGATCGTTGGTAGGCTTACAATATTGGTGGGTATTTTATTTTGAAGCCATCTTTCGGAGTTGTCAGGGTTCGCCAATGACGAGGAAGGTATCTTCATCAATATTATAAAATAAAATAGAATAGAAAAATTAATTTTATGTCAGAAAAATATCCATTATTGTAGAATTCATAAATGAACCACAAGTTTTGCATATTTCAAGAATTATTTGTTGAAGCCATCAAAAGATATGCTCTGGCCACTGAATCCGCGGACGTGAGCCGCGACTGCGTCTGTCAATGGGAATGCCCGGTCGAAACTATTTGTAGATGGCGTGACCATATCTAGGTTCCTCCGGCTTATACTGACATTTCGTCTCTTAAATGCCTTTCATTCCATTTCGTGTTCATTCATGTGTTTGGTTTTACTTCACTATTTCTTTATTTTCAGTGATTTAAATAGATTAAATCAATAAATATTTAACATGGAATGTGTGTATTTAAAACTACAATTATTGCTTTCTTCCTCATAATCATTTTCTTCAAAATTTATACGACATAACCTCTAACTCTGTTTAGTAATTTTTTTTCTATGAATAGCTTTAAGCCACAATCTTCTAATTTTAAAGTCTTTCGAAAAAAAAGGACTCCCATTTCGGAGCATTTAGGAACACAACAATGAATAATTTTCGCAAAAATAAAATAAAACCACCTCTGGCCATATAATTATTAGCTTGTTTTGGGAACAAGCTACGACAGCGCCATTCTGACAGAACTTGCCTTAGCCATTGTTTTAATGATGAAGAAGTTACGCGACTATTTGCGCCAGTTTGAACACGTTAGTTGAGAAAAACGGTGCGAGCGAATTTCGTCCCACATCCCGCGCGGGATTTGCCTCTGTTCAGCTACAGCTGTATTGTGCTAGTACTGTATGATTACTCGTAATAACATGCGAACATTGCTAGCTTAGGGCAATCAAAACTGTATCTTTCCATAAGAAAAAATAAATTGGCTGGTTGTTATTCAGCCATTCTATGTAGGTATAGCATGAGCAATTAAATCAATAGGTACATCCTTTTCAGTGGAGCTCTCATTTTCATTAAGTATTTCCAACAAATCCTCTACAGAATTCGTAGAACTGTGTGCACGTATCACGTATCATTCCTACCCGTTCCTAGTTTAAACCGACGCGAAGCTGCCACGAGGTGCGGCGATATTGCTCCCAACTACAAACAACACGTTCTAACTATGATAATAACATAAGTTGATAACTTTGTGCCTCGTTGTGCTTTGTGTATCGCGTTGTATTAAGATTTTTAGTAAGACATGTAAGACTAATAAGTAAACAGACTAGACCAACCAACCATTCAATCGACCAATTTTTCTTTCTTTATTTCTTTATCACCCAAAAAGCAGCTAAGCTTAAGTGGGACTAGGCCGGGCACGTTTGCTGCATTTTGAATGAGGGGTGGGCAAAATTTACTACAGTGTGGGTCCTAGACATTCAGTCCGGTGACATCGAAGTAGACCCAGGAGAAGATCGCGGGACGAGCTTGACGCCTACAGACAGGATAGGTCCACACTGAATTAAGACAGAAAGGAGAAGGGGAGGCGCTTGCCCACGGTGGGAAAACATAGGATAGTACAATACTGCAGCGGTACAATACGATAGTACATTACTACAGCGGCCTGCAAAAGGACCATTGATGGACGAACGTGAAAATCTGGGCCGAAGCGAAGCCGAGGCACTCATACTTGAGTCCATCAATGCTTGGTTGTAGCCAAGGCTTGTATAGTGCTTTTCTCAAATAATGCGCGGAAATTCAAAGTAAGTAAATTAATTATAAACTCCAGATTCAATGACGAACAACGATAATTTTTCACGCGCCAATATGTTAATTTGTTTCTTTTTCAGTTTTAACAGCTTTATTTGCAAACCAGTTTGAAATTTAGGCAAAACCTTTGATAAGTTACCTCCTTGGTTGCCATGTATGGAAGTAAAAAGTTCGTTCCATTTATAAATTACACGACAGATATGAGTTTTCATAGTAATTGATTCGCCTGCTAAACACGACAGATATGGTTTTACATACTAACATTGCCGGTCGCCTTCTCGCATGTATTTGACCAGAACAGCATTTTAGATTTATCTCGAAGAAGAATTTCCAAGCATGTTTGAGAAAAATACTTTTAGGTACCTAATTCTTTTTTAACTACAACTAAAAAAATCGTTACAATATTGTTCCCTCGTTTCAGCCGGTGTTCAATAGAATCGACACCGACACAGACCGTTTGATCACAAAGAAACCGCTGCAATCAGCGTCCTATACAATGCTTTTAATAAACCAGCAGATCTATCGCAGGTCTCTGAGGTATTACAAAGACTAATAAATTGTACGGATGAAGCTTAACAAAAGTAAACGTTTTAAACTGGTGTCATGTTTACTGCGATAAAGTACTTCATAGTGTTGGGATGTAGAATGAATTATATAGTGAACAATTTGTTGTAACAATATAATTGTCTTTTAATTAATTAATTAGTCCTTTTTTTTTTTTTTTCTTTTTCTTTTTGGCTTCGCACGGTTCGTGCATTTAGCCAGTGTCATGTAAAATTAGGTAACAAGTACCAAGTTATAATAATTATGAAATGAACTCCACTCAATGCATGATAAAGATGATTGATGATATCCCGCCCCGCTCCCCTTGAGTTTAAGTAAAGACGCGGCACTTTACTGAAACCTCGCGCGGACTTCTTGAGAGAACTTAAAGTGATGTTGCACTGTTTTGTTTCATTTGCCTACATTAATGCAGGTTCACGAACACTTAATGGTTAATAATCCACCACTATTACACATTAATATTCACCTAAACACAAATTTTAGAAAATAAAACAAAACTGCTAACATGACGCTTCACTTTCCCGCCAAGAAGTCTAATTAGTCCTTTTCAACATGGATGAAAAATTGCAAGTAATTAATTGACATTAGTTTGACAGCTCATATAAAATGGCAGACGCCAAGACCATTGTTGCCCCTTCCAATGCAGTTGTCATCTGAATTATTGTCGATGAGAAGATATTGCGTAGCTTCCTGAACGCTGCCCAGCCGAGTCGGATTGGACGATTGACCTCTTTCTCGAAGTTGGACCTACCTAACTGGACAGTTTGTTTTAGGTACTCGTTCACAACTTCGGGTGTAGCGTCTCCGATCTTCATGATACTGGTTATTACATGGGCATTTGACATGACCCTTGTCTTTTCCATGTTCGTTTTAAGACCCACTCTTTTGGAAGCTTTACTGAGGTCATCGAGCATTGTACTGAGGTCCTCCATAGTCTCAGCCATGACAACTGTATCGTTGGCAAACCGAAGGTGAGTGATGTACTCGCCATTGATGTTGATGCCTAGGCCTTTCCAGTCCAGAACCTAGAAGACATCCTCCAGTGCAGCGGTGAACAGTTTCGGAGCGATAACGTCTCCCTGCCTCACACCTCGCGGCAGAAGGACAGGTTTCGAGGTCCGGTCCTGGAGTCGGACGGACATAGTGGCGTTTCGTACAGACACATCAGCACCTCGATGTACCGATAGTCGATCTGGCACCGTTGAAGAGTCTGCGATTGCTTTGTTTCCTTTTAACCTCCTCCCATTCCCATGGTATATAATCCGACATCCACATGGGCGAACCCGCAAGCAAAAGCTAATAATAATATAATTCAATCATGATTCTAAAGACACGTAGCGCCATCTATTATTATATAAGAACGTTATTGTTGTTTTCCTCGGGAACAGTACTTTTTTTCGGGATAAAAGGTACCCTATGTCCATTTCTGTACACCTGACAACGTATATGCAAAATTTCAGGATGATCGGTTCAGTGGTTTAGGTGGTTTAGGAGTAGGATGTTGTGTGTGGAGTTTTCATTAAATGTTTTAAATTCTGTAGAATAAGTTTCTGCAGTCTTAGTTTTATTTATAAGGCTACCTTACCTAACATAACATCACAACTGGTTTTCCTCGAAGAGTTAGGCAGAGGTGTGTGTGGCATACTGAAAGTTTCTGGAACAGGCCACTTATAATAAAAAAATTAAAAAGCTATTATTGAATTCGAAAATTGAACTTTCTGGGAACATGTTACTTTTAATTTGCGAGACTGTCATTTGTTTTTTCATTGTGGCGTCTTTAAGAAGATTGTTTGTCGCTATTACAATGATTTTTTCTCAAACGTGCTTGGAAATTCGAGCATTATTTTGACAACCTTCTTCGAGATAAATCGAAATTGCTGTACTGGCCAAATACATGCGAGCAGCAGCCGTCAAAACTTGTATGAAAATCCATATGGGTCGTGGTTTGGCCACTAAATAAATTACATACTAAACTCATATTTAACGTCTTAAAAATGGAACAATCTTTTACTCCGAAACATGGCAACCAATGAGGTAACTTATCAGAGGTTTAATTTAAATTACGAACTGGCTTGCAAATAGAAAGCTCTATATTGAAAAAAAAAAACAAATAACACATTGGCACGTGAAAAATTATCGTTGTTCGTCATTGAATCTGGAATTTTGAAGTAATTTTCTTTGTTTGAATTTCCGCGCATTATTTGCATAAAGCACTATGCAAGCCTTGGCAACCAGGCATTGATGGACTCACATATGACATTTTCACCTTCGTCCATCACTGTCCCTTTTGCAGGCCGCTGCAGTAATGTACTATAACTCGTGAATGTAACGTTCAATGATTTTTTACGATTTTTGCTGTGACTTATGTCAACAAGAGAGTTGCCAGAGACTTCAATTGTCATTCAGTTATGAAGCCCCATGTCACAGCTCTGTGTATTCGTGGATCGGAGAATTTTGAGGTGGACGTGATCATCTCCATGACGATGTATGTGAAGGTCGGCCGGCGACGGCGGTTACAGAATCCAATATTGATACCGTACGACAACTGATTGAAACTGACAAAAAATTACTTGTCAGCAAATTCATACTGTTTTAGGCATTGGAATGAGCTAAGTGCAAAACATTTCGCATGTACATCTGTAGGTTTGGAAGCTTTGCACTATCGAGTGCAAAGCTTCCAAACCTACAGATGTACAGTATCCATCGGGATACCGTATGATTTAACAGAAGACCAGAAACAACTACGTGTCGAGTCGTGCCATAAAATGACGACAGGGTGTACTGCTTTGAACTGGAAAGAAAACGCCAGTCGGCAGAATGGGTCTTTCCTTTTAAAGATTTGCCGACGAAAGTTAAGAAAAGTCGAAGCATTGGCAAGATAATGGTTGCTTATTTTTTTGGCAAATCTGGACATTACACAACAGTGTTGCTTGAAGACCAAAGGATAGTGACCGCAGATTGCTACGTCAACACTTGCTTGCCCAGTATTAGAAGAAGTCCGCGAAATGCGTCCTTGAAGCAATGCCGACCTTCACCACGATAACGCGTCCTCACATTCCGCTAAGGAAACGAAAGCGTATTTGAAGGCTTCAAATGTAGAGATGATGACGCATCCGCCATACAGCCCAGACCTCGCACCTTGCGACTTCTTTTTGTTTCATAAAATTAAAGACAAACTTAGAGATACACGTTTTACGAGCCCTGAATCGGCGGTGAATGCGTTCTACGAAGCCATTGAAGAGGTCGCTAAGGATGACAGGCCCAACTGCTTTTCACAATGGTTCCTTCCAGTGAATCCAAAAATGTATGAATTGTGAGGACATATACTTTGAAAAACAATAAATGTAGATGTATCATTTCGTATTAGACTTCTGATACATTTATTTGGTCTGGTTTATCCAGGTACTACACGCCAAGACAAGTCACCAAAGCTATTTTCCCGTGGGGAAATCTTCATGGATACCCTCCGTCTAGGGTGAACGGAGGGTTATGTCGGACTTCTACCAACAGCCCCGTAATTCCTTCTACTACCGTAAGTCGAAGGAACAGTGGGGTTTTAGTCATGCCAGGTCAAACCAGCCAAAATACCTATCCGTAAAATTTCACTAAAATTTATTCAGTAATTTTGCTGTTCCGAAAGTTGGAGAAACTCATATTCGCCCATTTATGGATGTGGTTGATACTAGAAAAACATGTAGGAGTAGGAGCCTTTTCTTATTAATGTTCTTCTTCGTGGTAATCCATCCGTAACTTTATGATAGTTGCTAAAGTTTATAAGAATTATTACGGACATAGTTAGACATTTATTTTTCAAAAAAAAGGAATATTGAATAAAAGATCTTTTTAATCTTGCTGACTCGTTATATTATTACTCGAAAGATACATTAACTTTGTGTTAGGTTTTGTTTCTTTTGGTCTGCAACTGAGCAAAATTACTTAATATTCTGTACCAATTTTCTAAATTGAATCTGTTTCTACTAGCATGAGGTTACAGGAAATATTTATTTTGTCAACCCCCGAATACAAAAAAAAATATCACACTACTAAAAGGCGAAAGTTTGTGTGTGTGTGTGTATGTGTGTTTGTTACTTCTTGACGCTCAAACGGCTAGACCAATTTTGATAAAATTTTGTATGGAGGAGCTGAGACCCTGGATTAACGTATAGGCTAGTTTTATATTCCGATTTTCCGACGGGATCGAGACTTACGCGGTTGAGACCGCGGGGCGCAGTTAGTTTATGATAAAATTATGATAAAAAAAATATTTTCATACTACAAGAAGCCTGAAAAATGAACGGCGAAAATTAAAAGTAGAACTTAGTCCGGGTGGGCGCGGAGTATTATCAAATCCGGCTTCATTTTAATTTCCTGTTATAAAATCGAACCTTCAAAGAAGTACTAGGATCACATAAAGACAGATGAGTTATTGATAAATTAAAAATGAAACCTTGCAAAAATTAAATTCGAACTGAAGAATATTTCAATTATGTACAGTGATTAGTCTACCGCAAATCAATGGTAACAATTTTACATTGACAGCGCCTTTGTGTTTCAGCTGTAAAGGCGATTTTCGTAGTGCAAGTGATACCACTGATGTGTGGTTAAATGTACTAGGATTGCATAAAGTTCAAAGAGAAAAAGGTAAAAAAAGATGGAATGCCTTTTAAAATGTTACGTGGAATTGCATGGAGCCATAAAAAGTGCGGGCATCGGTACCGGTAGGGTAGATCTTCGATCAGTATTGTGGCGAGATGACGAGATGCCATTGTGAGGCATACAAAAGCGCCTGTTTAATGAAATACTTTAGTGGACAACTACCTGTGACGTCATAGTAACGAAACGGTTGGCGTTGGGTTGGTTTAAAATTTAAACACGGGTAATATTTTAGTAGGAAAAAATATGAACAGTTGTTAAATAACAGACCACATAACATCACGCCTGTAATTCCCGAAGGGTGAGGCAGAGGTGTACACTAACATTTTGCATGTTTAAGTCACATGTATAAATGCTAGCCTATTACCATCACCAATCCAGACTCTAGGTTGCTACTGAGAAATTCCTGATGGAAAAACCCAATAACACTGCCTGACCTGGGAATCGAACCCAACACCTCATGTTCAGCAGTAGCGCTAGCGACCACTAGACCAACAAAGATATCTGTGCAAGATACAATTATGGCTATAAGAAAGGAAGTGAAGTCTAAGATGATAGATATATACTCGTAGAGGCATGAGGAACAGAGTGTCAAGTTCACTCATCCTCCATAGAGAAGGGTAAATCCTCCGACCAGACGGTCGTTGTGTCTGGTGGGCTGCTGCCGATGGTTGATGTCAAGATGTTGTATATAAGGTGTATCTATTCATACACGAAATCTCGTAAGGGGTCATTGTGCTCATCATTATGAACAACTTTTACTATGGGACCAAAGTTGAAAAAATTCAGCTGTTAGCAATTTATGTTCGCATAACTCGTCAAAATGTAGGGAACAGCTGATTTTATTTTCGCGATTTCGACACTTTGGTCCCATATAGTAAAAGTTGTTCATAATGATGCGTCCATGATCCCTTAAGAGATTTCATGTATGAATAGATACACCTAGACAACATTATTTTTAGTATTTCTGAATATAGTTTGTTCAGAATAAGGAACTGAATCGATTACAATAATTTTTACACCATGTTATATTTTGTCCCAAAAATATTAAGCGTGATGGAAAATGTTATCACCATTTAATTAGTTACAATACAATCGCCGTACGGTTAGGTACCTACAGCCAAATTATTATCAATGAGCGCAAGACGAACCTGCTGGAGGCGCGGGGGCGCCGCCGCCGTTAGAATAAGAATAAGAATAATTTATTTGCGGAAAATATAGGTATTACCAGTTGTAAGAGGTTGGTGGTTTGGGTGCAGTCCATATTTTGCCTGTTTAGGGCATGCAAATTAACTTTACATCAATACCTAATAGGTACTTATTTTAATAAGATATTAGACGCAATATACGAGAAAATATCTATTAGGATTTCTAAATAATGATAAATTTAAGTTAAAATAAAATATACACACATAACAAAACTAAAATTCTTAAAATAATATTTTTCTTTAGGTAACAAAATACAATATATGTTAAATTATTAGACATAACAAAATTAAAATTCTTAAAATAATATTTTTCTTTAAGTAACAAAAGACAATAATTATGTTAAATTATTAAACCACAGCACATCATATAGGAAACTAAACTATAGGAAACTTAAAATATTTTTTTTTCTTTATGTTGCAGAAATTCTTGTAAACTATAAAAACAATTCTATATTAACCATCTACGTAGTTTGATTTTAAAATATTTAAATGGGAGCTCCCTTATGATTTTCGGTAATTTATTAAAAATTGTAATGCACATATGACAAACATTATTTTTAATTAGACTTGTATTACAAAAAGGAACTAAAATTTTTGTTGCATCTCTTGGTCTTTGTTTGGTGTAGTTGTCACCCTTGAATCTAAATAATTCACTATTTTTCCTCACGAAAACCGATATCTCAAACAAATATAAGTTAATGTCAATAGTTTCAGTTTTTTGAATAAAGCCCTACAAGATTCAAGTGGATCGACGACACCGCATATAGCTCTTACACATTTTTTTTAAATGTTCGAATTATGAATACGCTAATTTTTATCGTCTATTGAATTGCCCCATATTATTAGTCCGTATCTTAATATTGATTCAACATACCCACTATATGCTATACGGGCTGTTTTTTCGTTGGACACAATACGGAGTTTTCTTAATGCATACACAAATCTATTTAGTTTACTGCATATGTTGTTAATGTGTTGTTTCCAATTACAAAATTTGTCTAGAGTTATACCTAAGAATTTAATACTTTCTGTTTCTTCTACTACTTTGTCTTTTAATGCTAATACTATCGGAGAGTTTGCTTTTGTACGTTCGAAATTTAATGAATTATGTTTTAGATATATTTACACATAGGTTATTAAATTCAAGCCATTTTATTACAGACTGTACAGCTTCGTGTATTTTATTTTCATGAGTTGAACTTTTAGTGTTATTTGGGACTATAACAGAAATATCATCAGCAAATAGTACACTATCATAGTTTAATGAATGTGGTAAATCATTAATATAAAGTAAGAATAGCAAGGGGCCCAAAACGCTCCCTTGTAGTACGCCATATTTATTCAGGCTAAATGGGGATCTGTAGATAGTGGATTCAAGATTAACATTTAAATTAGTAACACATTGCGGTCGGCCTGTTAAAAAACTTTTCATCCAATCTAGAGCGACACCACGGATACCATATTTTTCACATTTCTTTAGTAAGATGTTATGCTATGCCATCTACAAAATCAAATGCCTTACTCATGTCGAAAAACACTACTACAACCGGAATTTTATCGTCTAGATATTCTGTGATCTTTTTAATTAGGGTAAATGCTGCTAAAGATGTCGATTTATTATGCTGAAAACCGTTTTGTTCCTGTTTTATGACATTATGCTTATTTAAGAAACTTATTAGTCGGTTGTAGAATATCTTTTCAAAGATTTTGGATAACATAGGAACAAGTGTAATAGGGCGATAGTTATTTGGCTCCTTTCGATCACCTTTTTTGAACAAAAGCTTGACTATAGAATTCTTTAAGTTCTCTGGAAATATTCCTTGTGACAATGAATTTTCTATGATATGGTTAAGCACAGGAGCTATGACATGAGCACTTTCCTTAATAATCCGCGTGGAGATAGTATCATAACCTACTGCTTTGGTATCATTTAATGATTTTATTGTATTAATGATTTTTTGCTCTGTGGTTGGTCTGAGAAAAATCGAATTATCATTTATCTGGTTTTGATTCAGTCGTTGTTTATTTGGATTATTTAAGTTGTGATTATTGGCAATATCGATGAAGAATTTATTAAATGTTGATGCTATTTGAGTAGGTTCTTGAATAAGTTCCCCGGTAAGTTGTAGTGATGTTATACTATTTATTGTCCTAATACTATCATTTTTATCTTTTATTATGCTCCAAGTGGCTTTGCCTTTGTTATTTGCTTGGTTCATCAATTTCTTATTAGCATGTTTTTGTACGTACAACCCGGTAACACAACAACCTTATAACTTTGTGATTTTTCATGATACAGTATTGAAATTTTGTACATAGATTCTTTACATAAAAATAGACACGTGTTTCGGGTTTCGCATATAGGTACTAAAACTAATGTTGTATATGCCAGTCGCGCGGTAAACTCTGCTTGCGCGATGCAGGATTTGTGTGTCGTCAGGTCTTTGATGCGTAGTTTGCATGTGGTGTTGTAGATTTGTATGGACAGACCACAGAGTTGTATGGAAAAAAGATTGTGCTGCGTTGATCCCAAATAAATTTGGATAAGGACGATAATATAGTGAGACTCAATTCCAATGATTAAAATGGCTACTGTTCTTGAATAATTGTATGCTACATTTTTCATAATTTAGGTAAAACTGCTAGATAGACTTTAGGTCTGCTATAAGGTCAAGAATAACTTGGAAACGAATAAACCGTTTTCAAGTGAAGTTTCATTATGAGACTTGGCGCGGCTCTTCGTGCAAAAAGTTTTCAAAATCTATCCGATAGGCTTTGGCACTAAGTCCATTTTATTATTTCTTCAAATTGTCTTTGTTAAATGTGTTATATATATAGCATTTGTAGGTACTTACTGTTAGTTTCTAACATCGTATTGTTTGGCTAAGGCTTTTTTTGGGATTTCAAATCAGGAAATATTTAACGTCGCGTCAAAAATTTTTTTTGGACTTCGTGAAGCACATTTTATTCAATAAATCCTCTTTTTAACTTTCTGGCCTTTTCTCACAGTTGGTCGCAGTAACTAAGCTAGGGTACCCCGACCAAACGGATTAGGTTAGGTCGTAACTTGACCGACCACGCGCGAGCCGAATTGGTTGCAGTAACGAAGCTAGGCTACCCCAACCAAATGGGTTAAGCTAGGTAAGATACTGACAGACCCCTCCATCCCCGCCCTAGGGTGGACGACATCCATGAGGACTTTCCAGCCCGTATCAAAAAAAAGAAGCTTAGAACTGTGACTAACCGCGCCCGAGCCGAGCGGAGCTGCCGGAGTGGCTGGCAAGCGCTATTTCCAAGCTGATCGTAGTTGATGTTTAGTATTGTTAGGACCCCAAAATAGGAAGTAGGTATTTAAGGTTTCCAAAAAGAGGCGCAATCATTATATTAGAGTAATCATATTTTTAGGAGCGCAAAATGGGCATTATTACGAGGTTCGATTAAAATTCTATGCCTTTTAAATCGTGGCAGTTTTTCCAGCTAAGATTTCTCCCGCCTAATTCACGAGTGTCCGCCGTTTAACAGCCATCGATTTATAATGTCCTAGTACAACGATCTCTGCATAATAGTATGTTGAGCCTTTGCACAAAGAGATCTAAGGCGTCTTGTCCACAGTGCACGATGTTGACCACACTTCAGTGTCCATTGATAGATTACTAGCTACTGTAATGGATCGCTTGTGTATGCATACAGCGGTGGTGAAGTCAGTTTGCGTAAGGCAGTGGTATGTATGTGTATATATGTATGAAGGAGGGTGTCTACAATGGTTCATGATGGAGTGAGTATTATATTCATTGATATAATTGTTACTAGCTTTTGCCAGCGGCTTCCCCCGCGTGGAGGTCGGAAATTATCCGACGAAAACGTACTACCAGGATAAAAAGTATCCTACGTGTTAATCCTGGTTATAAACTATCTGTTGTGTGCCAAATTTTATTCAAATCCTATTAGATGTATAGTAATAATCATTGAAATACTATCGAGAATTCATGCAAGCCTAGTACTTTTTATTGGGTTACTGCTCAGAAATTCTTTCCGACTTGCTATACAAAATTTGTATGTAAATAATAATAGCTCGGCTAATAATACATGCATGATATAAATATAATTTTTATCAGGCTGAAATAGGCTATAAATTTTATTTATAGCTTAAAGCACTCAGGAATAATGTAGTTTTCTTTCTACCAGTGAAAAAATATTAGAATTGGATCATTAGTTCCGGAGATTATACATACAAACTTACCCCTATAACTTTTCTTTTACTTTAACTTGGTTGACCCTTCCCTTGACCCAAGGGCTGGCTTTTACCTTGTCCAGAGGCTAAGCATTGCCATACACCGTGGCATTGCCTCCAGTCTCTTGGGTACATTACCAGTTGACAGTGATGCGGAGGAATTTTTCGACGCCATATTATAATTTTTTAATAGTTTTAGTTAGATATTGTATAAATATAAAATAAAATTCATGTTTGTATGATAGCAAAGTTAATACTTTTACCTCTTTATAAGATTGGTATAGATTTATGACAAGCCGTGCGCCTGATAAAATTTTCTACTGATGAAAATGACGAACTTCCATACAGACTTTCGTCCCCTAGTTAACCCCATTAGGGGATGGATTTTCAATAGTAGATACAAGGGTCGAAAGGAATAAATTCCCATACGAGGGTTTTAGACACCCGAGCGTAGCAAGGGCGGCTATAGTCCGAGTAGGAATTGGTGACTTTCACCCGTGTTAAACGCTCTACTTTTAATTTGGAATAAAAGGTAACTAAAAAAAATTTAGTTTTTCTAAATTGTTTTGTTTTCTTGTTTGCTCGCCACTTCATAAAAACATTGTATGTATTTATATATCATTCCTTTGAAATTGCTGTTAAAAGATTTTCGATTACTGTATTTGCCTTGTCTTTAACCGAATCTGATTTCTGAATCGCTTGAACAAATTTTTATTCATTATTCAAATATTAGTTAATAAAACCGAGATTTTGAATATCGGTGCAGCTTACAGAGTTAGTATCCCGCCAAATTACATAGTCTTTTTTAAATTTTAAACATGGAATACACCGCAACAAGGAACCCTTATAGTTTCGCCATGTCCGTGTGTGTGTCTGTCCATCCGTTCGTTTGTCCCCGGCTTAGATCAGAGGCTCTTATTACTAGAAGTCTGTAATTTGGTATGGATGTACTTAAAGTTACGCCGACAAAGTCGTAAAATAAAATCAGTTTTTTTTTTTTTTTAGGGTAGGTACCTCCTTAAATTTAAAGTGGGGATGATATTTTTTATTCTCGTCTAGTCGTGATTGGTATCGTTGGATAGGCCGTTCAAAAATATTGAAAGTCTGTGAAAACCATTTTTCGATTCAGGGATCAGTTTGCGTAATATTAAGCTTTAAAGTGCAAAAAATTGTTAGGGTCAAGTGTCCGCCCTGGCAGCTAAATGGTTGACTGAGAATATGAAAAAATTCATAACAGTATTAAGTATATATAACGAAATTTAAAGGAAAACTAGTAATAGTTTAGTCTTAGCTGTAAAGCTAAGTAGGCCTTACAAGTTAACGAGTAATAGTCGACTAACTTAAATTTGCAGTTGGAGAATTGACCGTCACGTATATCGATGTATGGGAGAATATGTTTTTACACTACAATGTTCAGTTTGTTTTTGGGATAAATTCATCCCAACTCCGGGACCCTTCATTGTGCGTGGTCCGACATGCACTAAGCCGGTTTTTTTAATTCACACTGGCTTTTTCACAAGACCGCAGCATTTTATTTTATTTTAATCGATATTTTTTGTAATTCTGTAAAATTTTTCGTAGCCGACTACCTAACCTTTAGTTCTATTTTTAAAATTCATTCCCGCTCTAGAGAGGGAAGCAATTACTATGAGTCTTTCCCTCCCAAGGGTGGACAGCAGCGTCTTCCACTCACTACTCCGGTCAAACAAACACTACTTTCCGAGTATGAGAAATGAAAAATCTTTCCTTAGTGATCACCTGTGTCATATAAGGAACTTTTGTGTTAAACTTCATGCTTTTAGATCCAGCGGCCTTGCTAAGCTGGTTGTAAAATGATGATATATTATAATTATGCCGTTTCCTCGAAATAAAGTAAAATAGCACCTAAAACCAGCCAAAAACAGAATCAATTTTAATTTTAGAACAGAATGTGTCACGCGTTTTGTCACAAAATAGATGTTTTGTGACGTAGCTACATGTTTAGCAGATGAGAAACGAGATTGGAATCTGCGATACGGCAGAGTTACCATTTGGATGGTAATTTGTATAAATACAATTTTCAGGGAGTGAGATGTGCGTGGGAATTGAGAGAATTTGGCGTGGCTTTGCACATTTATCTTATACTAAAGTTGGGAATAGCATCAAAAATTTCACCAAAAAGGAAAGAAATATCGTTTTCACAATATATTAAAAAAAAACATTGCCTGTCACAACCGACAGAACTGTTAACATTAGCATGTCGGTGACCCGAACCCATAAGATTTCCCCCTAACATTATTCGCTCAACGCGCCCAAAAGAAGTTTACACTTCAAAAACAATATTAGTATTCAGGAACATTTGGCATTCAAATCGAAAAAATGAAATCACACGTTAAATAACAATGTGTTAGTCGTCGTTTAAAAAATCAATGCTGAAATGAATCGTTCATTAATTACACTTCAGCCTTCAGACTTTAGTTCGGTTTAAATAATTAATTCCGTCCCCGATATGTTTTCAACTTTTAACTTGTTCGACATTTGACATAGGTTTACACAAAAAACTCGATCAAATGTGAGTTGGTGGCTCGTTTCCATCTGGAATTTCTCAGTACCTAGTAGTCCGGAGTCTGGATTTGTACCCGGTTGATAGCAATAGGCTCATCCCTTATTACATGGGACTTAAACATAACTGGCGAAATCTGGGTGAACCATAAGGTACACCTCTGCCTAACCCTTCGGGGAATACAGTCATGATGTTATGTTATCTAAACCGTACTTGGCAGAGTCGCTGGTCTAGTGGTCGTAAACGCGACCACTAAGCAGCATGTAATCCTTTCTTTTATTTTTGGTGGGAAATTATCAAATAACTTGGGCAGGGCGTGTCAGACTTTTACTGACTAAAACCCACCCGTGTACCTTCCGTTGCCTGTGTGCCAGGGCCACGATATCCCTTTCGGACAAACTCGCAACCCTGGTAATCCTGGATTCGACTCCCAGGTCGGGCAAAGTCTTATAAGGGTATCCCTCGGTAGCAGCTTGGAGTCAGGATTTGTACCCGGTTAAAGGCTTAATTAAACGGTAAAGAAAAACATAGTGAGGAAACAGGCATGTCCTAGAACCAAAAATTCGAAGATATTTGACATCTACCAACCCGCATTGGGCTCGCATGGTAGATTACAGCCCACTCCGGGATCTCGAACAGAGGAGGCGTGTGTGGCATTACATATCGAGACTCCTCCGTGGCTAGGAAAGCACGTAAAGCCGTTGGTCCCGGCTGTCGTTTGTAGATCTTTGGCAGTCGTCATTGGTAGTCAGAAGCCCGAAAGTCTGACGACCAGTCTTACCAAGGGGTATCATGTTACCCAATAACTGGGTTATGGAAGTCCGATAGGCAGTCTCTCCATGTAAAATACTGGTATTCAGCTGCATCCAGTTAGATTGGAAGCCGTCCCCAACATAGTTGGGAAAAGGCTAGGTAGATTGAGTTGTGAAGTGTCTAAACAGTGTGTGCAAATTCCATTGTATTTCGTTCCAAATGGTTCTTAAGTGGTTTTGCTCCACTCAACGTGTTTACATAGGCTTTCCTCTATAGAGGTATGTACGGCTTATCGTACATACACTTGAACTGTGACTGGTAGTTTAAGTTTACTTTAGTAGCTTAAGGCAATGACCTACTGACACATTGTTTTGCCGTTATTTGGTACTATCTTTCTTTTTCGTGTGGTTATTGACTCACCCGCGGGCTAATTGCGTAACACATTATCAGTAGGAATCGGTTTCAATTTGACAATTCAACAAAATTCATTGCGTTATTTACGTTGTTGAGCAGACAATTTTTTCTAACATATGAAGCAATGGATTAGCAATATACTTCAAATCATTCCGATTCTGATTCAAACTGTGTTACGCAGTTAGAGCGCTGGTGTCAGAGTTGTTATGCCGCCCATGGGGCCTCTGACTTGGCTTCACATGCCGTCGAGAAATATCTCTCAGGCATTTTCGGCATCAGGCATCGTTTCCTCACGATGTTTTTCTTTCACCGTTTTTTAAGCAAGTGATAATTATACAATACGCACATGAATCCGAAAAGTCAGAGGTGTGTGGTTTGGCTTTGAATTCGAGACCATGACTTGGCAGTCCGACGGTTACACCACTTGGCTATCACTGCTGTACTATGATTATTCATTATGAAATTGAGACCAAGAGCAGTGTTTGAGACCAAAAGCAGTGGTTTAAGGCGGTTTAACATCTCATTGTTTTAGACGCGAACAACAGGTAAACCGCGGTCACTGTCAGGCTGCATACAAAAGAAAGAGAAGCGCGATGACACAACGCTTGTAATTTATTGCAAAATATGAAGCAATTATCTATTTACTCAAAAATGAGTTGAGTAATCGAAAAAAAAAAACCAAATAAGACGTCTTGTTATAAATTAAATACCAATCGTACGTTGATATTTAATACAGATATTTTGGATTGAAACTCAAAGTAAAGGGTTAGTTTTTTCTTTTCTAATCGTGTTTTGGTAACAACCAAGTTCTGAGAAATATGTTCAAGAATAACATATATTTTTTCCGCTACCACAAACTATATAGATTTGGCAATTTTTTTGTTTAAGACAACCCTACTTTTATCATTTGCCTCTTGTCAGCGCCTTAATCTAAGCTAGTGTTGACATTGGTTAGTTTTACGCACATTAACCGCTACGCGTCCTCGCATATCTCTTGTGGAAACTCTCCCTAAGTCGCAATAGGTACAAGAACATGTTTTTATGAGCTTCTGACGTAGATCTTACAAAACCTAGTGAAGGTACTTGTGAAATTAATATTCTTGGAGATGTGGTCACTAAATAAATAAATAAAAATAAAATTGTTTATTGTGTCTCAAACGGTTACATTTACACATGTGAATGAAACAGCCCCAGTAAGTAATTAATAATACTTGTGTTGGGGTTGTCTCGCTCCTTCCTTTAGATTATAGATTACAATATCGAGACCTTATAAAATAGTTAGTTAGAAAAAATAAAATAAAAACTAAGAACTAAAATAATATAATTTAAGAGCTGATTTTCAAGAACAAAATAACAATTTAAGAACTGATTTTAAAAGCAAAGAGATAAAGACTTATAAAATAATTAGCAGCTCTGTGTAGTGTGTAATTGTGCGTATGTGTATGTGGTAGTGTGTGTTTGTGTGTGTGTGTTTATGTGTAAGTTTACGTGTTTGCTGATAGTGCCATTATATTCAAAGTTGAAACATACCACTATGTAATCACAAGGTATAGGTAGCATTATAGTAAAGAAGATAAGTCATTCATGCAAGTCTGACTAGAATATGCTCTGTTTCTTCATATGTTAGAGTTTTTAACCACTCCGTTATCACTTTTTCGCATTGATGCAAGACCTCGTGGTGGAACTTTAATTTTGCGTTAATTTTATTGTATATGTAGGCGGATTGGCATACATACTGACGCCTTGCAAAAACCGTACGTACCCGTGGAGAGTAAGCCACAATATCCCTTCGCCTTCTAGCCTGGCTTTCTGGGTTAAATGGAATGTGTTTGTGTAAATATAGAATTATGTTTAAAAGGTATAGTTTCCTGACTGATAATAGGCCACTCATTCTATATAGATCGACTGTGGGATATCTATATGGCTTAAAGTATATTACTTTTAAAAGTGATCTTTGGGCTCTTTCTATCTCTAGAAATTTAGTTTTTGCGGCCCCTCCCCAAACTGGTAAGCAGTATGTGATTACTGACTGCGCGAGTGCTATATAAATGTTATTGAGTGTCTTTTGAGGCATCACATGTCGAAGATTCTTAAAAATCCATATAAATTTTCGAACACGCGACATAATAACCTCGACATGCGAATACCATGCTAGACACTCGTCTACTATAACTCCCAAGTATCTTGTAGACGGTACTTGTTTGATTGGTTTGCAGTCACAATTTTGCCCCAAACTGTTTGCACACACATGGATACAAATATTGAAATCAGTAGATGCTTTAGACCTTGCACTTGGAGAGAAACAAATGTAATTTGTATTAGTAATATTAAGAGTTAACAAATTTGCTTTGAGCCACCTATCTATTACAATAGGTTACAGAGTTCGTTAATATACACTAGAAACAGCGGCGGGCCGAGCACGGAGCCGTGCGGAACACCGAAAACAACGTTTTCCTCACTGCTATACGAATTGCCTACCTTAACCTGCTGTTTCCTACCCCGGAGATAACTGTCAAAAAGAGAAAGAGCCTTATTTATTTATTTATTTAAACTTCTCACACACAATTAGGTACAAAGGCGGACTTAATGCCTTAGGCATTCTCTACCAGTCAACCAAGGATGGTGAAGAGATAAGATGGCGGGTGCTCTGATTGAGAGAAAATAATAATATTAAAAAATATTAAATTATAACATAATTAATTATAAATAAAACGGGTGCACAAGTACATAAATAGGTTAAAGACTCCCCCCCATGCCTCAAGTCTTTGCACAAGGATGGGAACAGATACGGTGTCAACCGCTTTTTTCAGGTCTAGAAACACCGTAACGCATTTATATCCCTTGTCTACTTTATCTGTAATTTCAGACGTTAACGCAATAACCGCGTCCTGAGTTGACCGCCCTTGTCTAAAACCATATTGTGAGTCGGAAAGAATGTTATATTTATTCAAGTAATTTGTAAGCCTTTTATTTATTATTTTTGAAAGTGACGGTAAGATGGAAATCGGTCGATAATTATTAACATCGCCCTTGGTCCCATCCTTGTGCACAGGCGTGATGATAGATCGTTTCAACGCATCACAAAATATACCAGTTTCAAAACACAGATTGGTTAATTTGCAAATGAGAGGAACCACAAAGTCTCGATATAACTTAAGGAAACTCACGGATATGCCATCCCACCCCGAAGCACTTGCTGAGTCAAGCGAAATAAGTGTACCATCCACTTCTGTCGGATCTGTTTCCAGCAACACAAATGAGTTGGCTTGAGGTGGTGTATTTGAAGTCACTACCACCAGAATATACCTACTTCAGACTAAAATGCGACATTTTTGTCAAAAAAAAACCCACAACATATGGTGGTGGTGGTGGTGGTATGGTATGGTGGTGGTGGTGGTGGTTACGGTTCTCATAATTAATTAAACACGGACACACACTTATCTATGCGTTTAGTATTCTAGCGTATGTCACTCGTTGGTTGCAGTTGAAAATCAGCGTCAGGTGGTACACCTTGTATTGTCATCTGACATTAAGCTGAGCTGCGGCCCTTTTAGCATTATAATAATATTGTTTTTTGTTTTTATAGTTATAAGGTGTATTTGTTGCTGTAATGCCAATAAACGCATTTTTCTTTCTTTAAAAAGTGAGATTTCAATTAAAGAAAAAAAAATATTGGTTTCGTCACTGTCATTACAAACTATATTCTTTACGTGATGGATTGGGGTTTTGACGGCGTCGTCTGTGATGACGGGCAACGTTACTGATGTGTGTGTATGAACCTTTTCCCCTTATTACAAAACAACATTTATATTTTGACATGGCTTAAACCATTGAGCCAGGTTTTGTAATAAGAACGTAACAGTGATTGAAATACCGTTCTTTATACAAAACTGAAAACTTAGTTCAGTACTAAGTTGTCAGTTTTGTATTAGAAACTTGCCATAGACGGAATAAAGTACGAAAATCAATAATGGCTCCATGTTTTAAACCTGGGTCTGAAGATGAACCTTGTTTTGTAATAAGGGGGTTTAGGTTTTCATCAGTTAAACCGTGTGGTTTATTTTTCAAGCTATATAACATTCTACCTAATATTTTTATTACATTATTATTACATTAAAACTTGGGTAAACGCATTAGCATATAGTGTTTTTTTGGTATGTGTCTGTGTGACCGCGTTGTTATTTATTTGATACTTTAAGCACAAAAACATGTACAGAGGCGGACTTAATGCCATAGGCATTTTCTACCAGTCAACCTTTGGGTGATGTGGAGACAAACAGTGGTAGGTGCAATAACAAAAACTGTGAAATCAATATTTATTTAAATATAAGGATATACATACATATACCTTGAGGAGCTTGTGGCTAAATAATAACTGCCGCACGGGTCGATCGATCAGGTTAAGCTACGCTTGCCGCGGTTGGTCTGTGGATGGGTGACCATCTGTTCATACCAAGATTCCTCCGTGCCTCGAAAAGCACGTTAAGCCGTTGGTCCCGGCTGTCATTTGTAGATCTTTGACAGTTGTTACGGGTAGTCAGAAGCCCAAAAGTCTGACAACCAGTATTACCAAGGGATATCGTGTTACCCAGTAACTGGGTTGTGGAGGTCAGATAGGCAGTAATTTTAAGGTGAAATAATACCCAAAGCAGAAGTTATAGTTTTTTATTTGTTTTTCGATCAGTCTTTTTTGTAGCGGCCAGTTTATCGATGGTAAAAAATGTAAGTTGGAACTTCTCATTTCCTACGAAATGTATGGGAAAAGTTTTTTGCGTTTTATGACTTTTCTAGTACTCAAACCTCAATTGGTCCGATAGAGGTTTTTGATCCTTATAAGAAAGAGGATCGATTGGCATAAAAAAAGTTTTTGTGAAAATTGCCCATTTTCCTGCTGACTGTACATTTTTTTCAAAATCTGTGAATGGGGATCAAAATTCCATAAAAAAATATGGATAGTCTCTTAAGACCATTTTGGCGTAGCTGCAACGGATAAGGTACTTCCCCTTACTGCCCCGCTGAAAGTTTCCACCCTGTATACCTAATTATACATAAATATAAGACCAAATAAATACATAAATACCCGAATATACCTATAAACCAAACAAACAAAAACTTTACCGTTGTGATGATACTGCCAGCTTCTTACGAATGTGCTCGCGAACTTGTTGTTGTTCTTCTGAACTATACAACAGGTTTTGATGCGGTTATCACCATCTTTTATTTAGAGAATGTATTCCGTAAAGTTTATGTGTACAATACATTAATATTAAACATACATAACATTATGAAGAAATCTTGATGTTTTGCCAAATCCTCAAAACCGTGTGAAGCTGGGGCGGGTCCATGGTTTTACATATACACATTTATGTATACTTTAAATATTACAGAGTCGGGATCAGAAATGGCTTGGTAATTGAATATAACCACTTGAATTGGTAAGTAGTGGAATACATTTGCCACTTTCACGCCAGTAGCACACCTCCGCCGCGAAACCATCACAGCGAAACCGCAGTAGTTCAATTCAACTGGCTCGCGTCATGTTTCGCTACTCACATCGGATGCGACTAGCGGAACATGACGCGAACCAGTTGAATTGAACTACCGAGGTTTCGCTGATATGGTTTCGCGGCGGAGGTGTGCTACTGGCGTCAAACATTATAATTCCACTCGAGCTTTTATGTTTCACAAGCAGTAACGAGTGTTATTTATTATTTTAATAGTGCTTATATTTGCCCCTTACTTGAGAAAAATTATTATTTTAGGTAGACTTGTCGCTAGTTTTACTATATCTAAAATAAGACCTTCGTTTGGTTTGTTCGACTTGACAAAACATCTAGATTATTTTGTTATAATTAAGTAGGTACGTTAGTTTAATATTAATGTATAATACACATAGAGGCTCCCGCAGATAGGCGCGACTCGACTCTAGTAGAACAATTTTTATGAAAACTTAATGGAAATTGTTCTACCAGAATCGCGTCGCACCGTCGTGTTGCGTCGTGTGTCTGCGGGAACCTTAAACCTTCCGGAACATGATGGTGAAAACCGCATAGCAATACGTTACGTAGTTTAGAAGAACAACACGATTAGACAGACACAATTGCTACGTTGTTTTATAATATTTATAGTTATAGATTACCGGAAAGATTAACTGAGGAAAACTGTGGCCCTTGATAAAGATGGAAATACAAAATATCATGAAACTGTGGCATCTACAACCCCACATGTAAACTACGCATCAAAGACCTGAGGGTCTATTCCGAACATAAATCTGAAGTATCAGCCGAAAGTTCGGTCGTTTCTTTACTCCGGTTAACTGTCGCTGACCACGGCGAAAAAAAAAAAGTCAGTCAAAGAGATAAGCCAAAGTCAAAACTGTGACTTGAAGTCGGGTAAGGACTCAAAGTCAAAAAAAGGAAACTTTGGAAGTTATAAAACGGGCAAACATTCAGCCGAAACTTCGGTGTAGCGCTTCGGAGTAGACCCCCTGACGTCACTCAAATCCTGCATCGCGCAAGCAGAGTTTACAGTACAACTGCGCATATACGAGATGTAACATATATAACGCACAACCTCTTCAGGGGCCATTGTACCCATTATGAACAACTTTTACTATGGGAAGAAACCCTGTTCTTTGCATTTATGTTCTCATAACTTGTCAAAATGTAGGGAGCAGTTGATTTTTTTCGCGATTTTTGGTTTGGTCCCACAGTAAAAGTTGTTCATGATGATGAATGATTACTACAATGACCCCATATGAGGTTGTGCGTTATGTTACACCTTTTATACAACATCCCGAAATCAACTGTCGGGCAGTAGCCCACCAGACACAACACCCGTCTGGTCGGAGGATCCTGCCTTTTCTATTTTTTTATGGAGGATGAGCGAACTTTCCACCGTGTTGCTCATACCTCCATAAAACTATTAAAAAAATGGAAGATTATTTCCTTGGCCAGACGCTAAGCATTGCCATACAACGTGGCAATGCCGTCAGTCTCTTGGGTACATTACCAGTCGAAAGCGATGTGGATGAATTTTCGCCGCCAGATTTTAGTTTGTGAATAGTTTTAGTTAAGTTTGGATATAATTTACTTATTTTTATCAATTAACTAGCTATAAGTTGTTATTTATGTACATATTATTTTATAAAAATGTGTGTTAAATGCAAAATACTGTTTGAGTGGACTATCATGAGAAGTGTTAGTTAGTGTATGTTAATGCATGTATGCGTTTGTGAAAACGGGGATACAATTATATTGTAGGTTTAAAATAACGAGATTATAAGAGCCCAAGCTCCTTCATAGAAAACCAAACTTATTTTCAATAGGATAAACACTTGAAACTAGTTTCTAAATGTATTAAATGGTTTCTTAATGAAAGAACAATGATCTTTTAAATAGTATATATTTAATATTAACAGTAAATAAGTACTTGCTAATGATCTGTCTCGCAATAGTCTGCTTTACATATCTTGACAGCTGAGTGACAGCTGACACTAGAAAATTACTATAGTAACGTTCCGTTACTACATCATCCCCTTTTGTTTTTTAATTTTATTCATACATTTTCTTCTTTCCCTTTGTATACAAATTAACTTAATCTTATTTACTAAACAAAATAATCTGTATCCCTGTTACAGAGTTTTCCTCAATAAAATATTAGTACACCACAGTAACACATTTAACCAGTGAGCATCCACGTCTGGTGAACAACAAAGTCTATCCTGATCGAATCTGGTGAGGTCAATGATGTTTTTACCTTTAGATGCGTTACCCGCGCTCAATAATGGCATAGTAAATGCCAGGCAATTGCCTGACATTAACGATAATAATAATAATGGAATACAATTTTCGAGGCGACTTACAACTTAAAGGGCGACTAATTATTTGCTGCAAAAAAAAATAACATGGCAGCGATTAAATATTATTTCTTAATCGCTGCAAAGTCATCTACTGTTATTGAATCATTTGGGTTAGGTTAGGTTAGAACAGTAACCATTAACAAGCGAAGGCGAGCGAGCGAAGCGAGCGTGCCGCGGTAGCGGCGCCGAGCGCCAGATCCCCTCTATTGTTGGTAAATTCACTTACCAAAACAAAAATTCGACACCAGTTTAAATTAAAATAAAGCTAAAAACTGATATATTAATCTGCTACCTATTACTTATTACGATACTCCTTATTAGCTGCCAACCCATTATATATGGTACCCACTCTATTTTTTTTTAAAACCTATATTCATTTTACTTAGTTGCCGCATTAAATACATGCCAATAATAATTATTATTACGTACTCGCCAATGAACATGCAGCAGCTAGTGACGTAACTAAATATGTATGTTCATCTCTTTCGAACTACAGATATCGGTATAGGTCTTTCCTTTTCTTCACGCGCTGTATGATTGTATGCAAGTATGTAGCTACATTCATGGCTTACGCTGTTTTTGAATGCACTAATGTTCGTGTATGATGCGTCTAAGGTGTAAATGTTGAGTTATGAGAACTTATTAGGATGACACAGCAAAATTAACCGTCGTTCTTTCATTAGAAAAATACCAAATCAGTACTTTATCAATAAAGTAAATATTCCGAGTTCATTAGTTATTTCTAGTGTCTCGACATAATTAAAGTTTTTCTATTTTCCAGGCTAACTTTGCCAATCATCGAGATATCCAAGCTTTCATACTTTTAGTTAGAGTATGAATAAGAAATAGATGGCTAAAATAGGCAGAAAGAATTGTTCTTCTCTTTTTCGTGTGGTTAGTGACTAACCTGGTGTCAGAGTGTTTATGCTGCCCATGGGCCTCTGACTTGCTTCGCGTCTTTACACTGAGAGATATTTATCGATGGCATGTGAAGTTCTCATGCCATCGAGAAATATCTCTCAGGCATGCCGGTTTCCTCATGATGTTTTCTTTCACCGTTTTTTTAAGCAAGTGATAATTATACAATACGCACATGAATCCAAAAGTCAGAGGTGCGCGTCTTGGGTTCGAAATCGAGACCTATGAGTTGGCAGTTCGACGGTCACACCACTAGGCTATCACTACTTTAAAAAAATAAATAAATAGGGACATGTTTAATAGTTATACTCCTAAATATTTACATGTACCTATGCTAATTCATTTTTAAAGTTGTCTAGATTTCTATGTAGCGTATCACCTAATTATCTTCTGTTTCACCTTTTGTTATTCTGGCCCATAAAATAACAACATGCACAAAATAGAGAGCGACGAAAACATAGGATAATTGATAATCAGCCTATAATGTTCCCATTGCTGGGTCACAAACGTCCTCCCGAGGGAGTGGGCTGTAATCCACCACGCGGGCCCAGTGCGGGTTGGTACATGTCTTCGAATTTTTGGTTCTAGGACATCGGTTTTCCCACGATGTTTTCTTTCACCGTTTTGAGAGTAGTGGTAATGAAATTATTTAGACAAAGTTAAGCGCCTATCTTCGAACCCACGGCTCGTAAGTCAGTGTCGTTACCCTGGGCCACTACTGCCCAGATTTGTTCCCCAATGTCATTATTTCATGAAAAATTCATTCAATGTATATGTAATGTATATGTATTTATAATGATTCTAATGATTATAATTCTATAAATACATATCTGTTATAGTCGCGAATCATATTTTGTTTTTGATCGAAAAACAACCTGAAACTGACCTGCAAATTCCAAAAAACGTAAGAAAATTTGAAATTTTCGGGCCACAATTGCGGATCCACCTTACACCGTTTGTTGTTGAGCTTGTCTTATTTATACTCTCTTAGCACTACAGTATTGGATACTTGGCAATACTTGATAACTTTTAATAACACTAATCATTCAGATACTGAATCTGATACACTCTGTTTAATTATTACCTTTGATTATTTCCTTTGAAAAGTAACTGCTTGGTTGTTTACATTTTTATCCTTCCGATAAAAATGTAAACAACCAAGCAGTTTAGTTTTAATTAATATCTCTGTAATTATTTTCAAACAAGATAATATTTACATTATAATATGGTGTCAAAAGTTTTAAAATAATTATGTCTACCTGTAGATGTATACAAAAAAACCGGATAAGTTCTAGTTCTAGTTGAAGTCGCGTGGTGAGGGTTCCGTACAATGAACATGTTATCTACCATGTTGTGTTTTATCCCAAGTACAAACTTAACATTGTAGTTGAAAAACATGTTCTCCCTTAAATTCCAACTGCAAATGTAAGTATGTACGCACAATATTGAGAGATTAGCCATGTTATTTTAACACCATAGACTTCTTTTAAGTGGAATACCTATAAGAAGTCTATAACTAAAGATATATTTAGTGTATTTTTTCAACTTTTTAGGCTCAGTAGTTTTGGAGATAAGAGGGTATATTATATATATTTATTAATATAATGGTAAATTTTCATCTATTTATTTAGATAATTATAAAACTGTTTATTTTAAATTATAAAAATATACTTAATTGAGACCATTACAACAAGCCCTTTCATTAAATGTCACATGGTACGATTTGCAAAACATTTTATTTTAATTTTCTAATTTGTCCCCCAAAAGTGATTCATATTCAAAATTCATTTATTTACGTTCCACGTCCGTGTTTGGGTCACAGAAATTAATATGTGTACCAAATTTCAACTTAATCGGTCCAGTAGGTTCGAAGCAAATCAGCTGTGACAGACGGACAGCCAGACAGACAGACAGACAGCCAATCAGACAGTCACACGAGTGATCCAATAGAAAGAAAAGAAAGAATGAAATAATTTGATTTGTCACACGTGCATACAAAACATAATAAACTCGAGTCGGTAAACATTACACAAAACACATCTACATACAATCACGAGCACAAAAAAACAAATAGTCGACAAGAAAGCTTACACTCAAAAGGGTTCCGTTTTTTTCTTTTGAGGTACGGAACCCTAAAAAAGAGGGAAAACAGTCATAAAGCATCAAAAAATTCGTCTGCATCGCTTTCAACAAGAAAAGTGCCCAAAAGGCTGTGTAATATAATAATTATGTTTGACGGGTTGTTATAATTGCGTTAATAATATTATCGCTTTTTTGCGGATTTAGAAATAAGTGTTATGGGTTACGACACAAATGTTATCTCACTAATTCTTCAACGGTTAGACAAGGATGAAATATACAACAAACTTACCATCACACTCATTCTGGCAAACATCATGAATAAAATTTGTCAGTTAATGACTTTTTAAAACAATACAATTTTATTCAACACTCACGTGAAAAATGTTTGTTTTTAAAACATTTTAAACCTTCTTTTCCTAATTGATATTTACGCCAGAAATAATAGCAATAAATTATTTCCAGTACACTTGATGTCAGCTTAATTAGGACACGACTTTTAGATCGTTACCCGTTACTGGTGCTATAAATTTTGTGGAGAGTGTATGACTGTTACTGGCGAAATTCAACTGTTTTTAAGTTGATTTTAAATGCACGATGTGTATTGGCTGCTCTGGAAAAGTTTTATGTTTCTAAGCAATGAAATGAAATTGATTATTTTGGAAATAGGATATCAGAGTTACATTTACACGTCATATAAAATCTGCCCAAGTGCGTGTCGGACCACGCACAATGAAGGATTCCGTAGTTGGGCGGGATGAATTTATTCCAAGAACAAACTTCACATTGTAATTAATAAACATATTATTCTCTTATACATTCCAACTGCAAATGTATGTTTGTATACACAATGTTGAGAGATTTACCATGTTATTTTTAAACTGTAGACTTCTTATAGGTTTTCCTGTTATCTATAAGAATAAAAAAAAATTGGCTCAGTAGTTTCGGAGAGAATGAAAAATTTTCATCAATTTTCTTTAATAGTTTTAAAAATATTTATTTTAAAATTGTAAAAAAATTATTGGAGACCTTCATACTATGCCCTTTCATTTGATATGTGACACGGTACAATTTGCATATTTTTTTTACTTGTCTCCCAAAGGACCTTATTCAAAACTCATTTATTTACGTTAAACGATCGTGTTTCAGTCACAGAAATTTATACGTGTACCAAATTTCAACTTAATTGGTCCTTTAGGTTCGGAGCAAAACAACTGTGACAGACGGACAGACAGACTGACAGACACGCTAGTGATCCTATAAGGGTTCCGTTGTTTCATCCAGACGTACGGATTCCTAAAAATAATAATTAATAAGCTAGATGGAATGGAGTCGACATTTCCTATCTGACTACTCCTGAGAAGAAATGGCGAAATAAACTCATGAGTAGTCAGACCATGTGAGGAACATGTAGATTAGTGTCTGTAATGGTCTTTTGAAGAATTTGAGTGGACCTGTCCAGTCAGTGCAGGCATTTGTCAGTAGTCGTGTAGCTCAACTCAGAACTTAAGGAGCTCAACGACTCGACGAACAATACCAAAGAAAGTACATTTAGATAGGCCGCAATGGGAAGTACCTACGCTTGAAAGTCGAAATAATGCTTTGTCGCATTGATAAAAAGACATTATAAATCAATGTCCCACTAGAAGGAACGTCTTGCTTGTTTCAGTGGGTATCTTTACTTGCTGAAAAATCCTTCTTGCAGAAATGTCTTCAGCTATGTTTATGATCCATCTGTGATAATGTTGAAACTCATGCGGATGCCTCATTGATATGCCCCAGATACAATATCTCACTGATAGTAATGTCCATAAATGGAGGCCATGCAAAGACACATCAAGCTACTACAATCTGTTAAATTCTTTAAAAGATTTTCAACTTTATCGTTAGAGCATAAGGTTCAGGGTTGATTGGGAAAATTTGACAGTTTCGGGTAGCTTGACCTGCTGGCGTCTGTACATAAATGATAGGCGTCAATTGTCAATCTACTTACTGTGCGTTCACTGTAACTTGACGCGTGACGCGATAGGTAGCACTGAATTTTGCAGCCATGTATGTGATTGGTCTGTTCTATCAGTCGCCATTTTAAATCCTATTTGTATTGAAATTAATACTGCAAAATTCAATTCAGTTATAGTGAACGCACTATAGCAATATTGTAGAGAACCACAGATTCTTAATGACAAATTCCCGTAAGTATAAAGCCTCGTGCCAATTGGGGCAGATAATAATATAGATTTTTTCGTCACGGAAAGAGAGGTTTTATTTGGTCCCCGAATTCATTTCGTCGTCGTGTCGCTCCTAAATTGAGTATGTGCTCTAATACTGCTCCACTTTGAGGGCCCGTTATTTGTGACTCAATATAAAAAAAGAGTATTACGTTTACCACCATCGCTTACTGTGCGCCTGGTAAAAAATGTGAACAGGGGAAAATAATGATTATGAAGATGTGACAAGATAATTAACAAAAGAAGCACTTTATTGATGTTTCATTTTTATTGGTGTTTGTTTCGTTTTAATGGAGTCATAATGTTAGTCGTACAAAATGTATAACTTAAAAATATTTTTTTATCACATCTATTCAAAAATTGCTAGTTTATTCTTCGTAAACAGACTAAAATAACTTTTTATTCCCGGGACTTAGGACTAAAAGTGATTTGAAGATGGGATGTGGATATTGTTAGGAAAAGTTCCAATCACCAAAGAAATCAATCACGAAAAATAAATGGACAAGTAACAGGCTGTATGGTAAAGAAAACAGCGCGTGAGCCAAATTAAAAAAAAAGAGTGTAAAAAAAATAAAAAAATAAAAAAAATATAAATTAAATTAACTATAAATTCCGCCTTCGTTCGTAATTGTTTACTTAAATTAGGATTTTAATTAGTTTTATAAAAAAAATGTGTGTCTCCCTTAAGGAGTGTGAATGAAATAAATAAACGTAGGTACTATTATTATTCATATGTTGCACTTACTTATTTTCTCATAGAGGGTTATAAAAAGTAGAGTATCCACCTCGGGCGCAATACTATTTTAAGCTCAATTGACGATCTTTGAATCCCTCGCTGCGCTCAGGATTCTACTTTAGAATCCCTCGTTCGCTCTGGATTCAAAGAAGCCCTCTCGCCTTTAAAATAGTCGTTAGCTCTCTAATTTACTATTTTATTAAAAAACCCATCGACCATGCTAATGAAATTCAAGTACCTACTATTTTTTGTATCCATAATATCTATGTATATTTACATAATTTATACATTTGTTATGGTAGATAATTTTGATCCCTTTCACTTTAATTTGCGAGCCTCCACATTCATTAGCTCTCGTATAAATTGGGTATGTTCCAAATGAGAGCTTCGTTTGTTTTTGGCGCTTTGAAATCTACAATCTTTTTAAAAGTTTTATTTCATTAAAAAATGGCGTCATGTGCCTGGCCATGTGGACGGACATATCGTATTCTCTTTTCAGTCTGAAAATGGTCAGTTATGATTTGAGTTCGGTACCAAATAAGAGTTAGGAGAGAGCAAATTTGGTTTTGCAAGTCGTCAGAGAGCTCAAGAAAGGAAAGAAAATTTGTCTGGGTCGTTGTCGCCGGATACGGTGAAGAGGACTATATTATACTATAAGAGCAAAAGGAATGCTGCTCACGTCTCTTAAATACCTACCAATTTTTACAATTTACGAAATTATCTTCTCCTCACGTCTCTTAATTACCTACCAATTTTTACATTTTACCAAATTACCCACAAACAAATTACCTACTCCTCACGTCTTTTAGTTACGTACCAATTTTTACAATTTACCAAATTACCTACGAACAAATTACCTACTCCTCACGTTTCTTAATTACCTACCAAAGGAGATACTTAGATACACACGAAGAGATAAGGTAGTTTTTGTCCAGCCGTAATAAAAGTAAGATTGTGAAAAATTTAGAAAATGGCCTCGAAAATGGATCTTTATTTTCTGTTTTATTCAGAACTAATAAATCTTCATTGAAAAAGAGCCGAAAGCTTTTATAAGTAGGTGATATACGACGACTATAGCGAGTCAAATAAAATTAGTTAGCAAAACTCCGTAAACGTGATAGCGTGATGAGTTTTTTTGGGGTATCAAGCATCCGCGGGTAGTCTAGTCACTTGAAATACCATTTCTTTTTTAAATCATCATCATCATCTGCCTAGCCTTCTCCCAACTATGGGGTCGGCTTCCAGTCTAACCGGATGCAGCCAGTCCAGACCAGAGACCATTTCTTTTTTAAATATTATATTTAATTTCATTTCGGAAGTCGATCGCAAAAAATACACACAGAACCAAAGACACCGACATCCGAAATTAAATTAAATATAATATTAAATGTGGCTGTACTACAGATACACCTTTGCCCTACCCTTCGGGGAAACAAGGCGTGATGTTGTTATGTTATGTGCTTCGAAATTAAAGTAATTTTTCACTTTTTAATGTTTTTTTTGGAAGTCGGTTGTTTTTTTTTGTAAAAAAGATTTGTTTTGTGTAAACTTCACAGCTGTGAATAGCTGTTTTGATATCTAAACACAATAAAACAATAAAATCCTCTACTCATACAAATAAAACCACTGCAAGCGGTCGTTAACTCCAAAAAAAATCATCAAATTGTTTTTATTTTTATTTTATCGTGTTTTGATATCGATACCCAGCTCCATCCCATCTGCGGAGTTCCGCTAGCTAATCTAATTTGACCCTATACAGGTATAAATTGTCTGATATTTCGGCAACACCAAAGTTCGCCACATAGCCATGACCAAATTAATTGCCAGAGGGCTGGTTCTCAAACAAGTCCGGAGGGATTGCTTAAAAATTCCGGAGATACGGTCGGTAAATTGGACGTGAGGGGTTACTTTGATGTATGTCCAAATGTAATCACTGGTTAAAGGCGCATTTGAATATGGGATCACTTTATGGACAGTCCGAGTTTAGTGTTATTGATTTATCTGTTGGTTCAAAAGTTTTTATAAGCATATATTATTCTATCTACTTGTAGTGATAGTTGTAGAATATAAGCACCATGTAAGATCAAAATAAAAAATATTTTTCAATACACTTCCTCGAAAACTGGTTCATATCGCACTACGATTAGGTTCACAATGCAATGTATTTCACACGCGTGCGATTTTTTATTTTCCAACACGTGTGCGGTAATAAAAATTGCCACAGATAACTTATACTTATATCTCAAATTAAATCATAGTTTCATAATAATTCATGACAAAAATATTTTGTTTTGATATGAGAGGCAGAAACTTTTCAGAATCTGAAAGAAAAAGTAAGAAAAATAATACATTTATTTAGCAAGACTAAAAGGCCCACAACACAACATAATATACTACAAATAAAAAGTGTAAAAAATAAAAATAAATCTTTAAATTCATTATCAAATTACTTGTTTATCATTGAACTAGTGACCCACCCCTGCTTCGCACGATTTTTAAGACTTGATTTCTATATTATTATGTAGATTTAATTTTAATTTATACAAATAAATAAAATTTAAGCGACTGTTAGTAATGTCAAAATAACAGCTCTTTACTAAATGCTTACAAAAGTATATACGGTACTAATAACAATGTTTTTTTAAATTTTTGTCTGTCTGTCTGTTTGTTCCGGCTAATCTCCGAAGTGGCTGGACCGATTTTGACGGGACTTTCAGTGGCAGATACCTAGTTAACGTTATAAAGAGTAGCTTAGGTTACTTTTATGTATTATGCACAAAAACCTTTCGGATAAATTCTCTAAATAATGGTGAAAACAGCATCAAAATCAAAGCATTCACACCGACAGTCACAAAAATTGACTTTAATTTATTATTCATGTTCAAAGATATTGTTTAACTAAAGGACCATTGATGGACAGTGGTTCTTTGATTCGAACCTGAAGACCAAATTGTCACCTTCTTAAAAACACAGTATAAGTATAGACGTTGTATTACAACTGTTCTGTAAGACTTATTTTGATTCAACGTTTTCGTAATTTTGTATGATAATTTTCTCATGGAATTTTGTTTGAAAAAACTCAAAAACTCAAAACTCAAAGCATTTATTTCAAATAAACCAATTACAGGCACTTTTCAATTGTCAAGGGGTCGGTTCAGTCAGAGAGATGAAGCTAGTTGCCCATTCCAAAGCGTAGTAAGTTCCTATAAACTCCACGAACACTCTTTTTAATCAAAATATTGTGACAAAGTATTGGTTACATCATTCATGTTGAAATTATACATGTGAGGACAATGTAGAAAGACATGCACGTTAAAAGCGTTAAAAAAATAATTAAAATAAGCCGTGGCAGCCAAGAAATGGTCAGTCGCCACTGACGGCGCCCGTTCACGAACATGACGCATGGATCAGCACCATTTAGTTCAACCATTTTGAAGGGAGCTTAATGATCCAACACACACGCCACCATCAGCGAGACATTTGAGTGAGCATGACACACTCAGCCGCCAGGGCACATTCAAGTTATTGAAAGACGTACAAATGAAAACGTACAGACGAAAATGAAATAATGTTTGTTTCTGACTCATACGCATCTTGGTCTGATTTCCAGATAAATTGGCTAACCTATACATAATATCCTAATCCTAACTAATATAATATTATAAATGCGAAGTGAGTTTGTTTGTTACGCTTTCACGCTAAAGCGGCTCAACGGAATTGAATGAAAGGCACGTAGGTCGATGGGTTAGGACACTTCATCTCGGTAGTATTTTCCCGTTTGATAATATCCGAGCTTGCACGCGGGAGAAGCCGCGGACAAAAGCTGGTAATATTATAGAGAGAGCGATTTTTTTAATTTTGTGTTTATGTGGCGAGTAATCTACAGAACCAAAGAAGAAGCTTCTATTTGAAAATATCTTTCACTATTTGAAAGGTCCATTATTCCAGATGGACATAGGCTATATAATTATTATGTAAGAATTTAAAAAGGAAGTACTTAATGAAATCCTCTCTTGAATTTATGCAAGCCTAGTACTTTATGGGCAACGTGTCGTGAAGAGAATACCACACACATTACACCCGTGTGAAGCCGGGGCGGGTTGCTAGTGAAAAATTAAATGGAGTTTTAAAAGAGCCCTTTGAATGTGTATAGAACAAAAGTTACCTTGAAACGTATACTGGTATTTTAAAGTATGCACACATTTTTATATTTTAGCATAAAAATTCAAACCTTTTTTGCGAATCAAATACAATTGATTTGTTTTTATGTTTCTCAACGACAAAATGTTTTTATTCTAAAAACAAACGACTTACAAAAATCTGCCCAGTGTCAGCCGCAGATAATTATCTTGACGTGTCATCCATCACATTCATCTCATTCAACAGTTGCAAAGGGAATCCGGACAAGCTAATCGGTATGACATAGGTAAGACATAAATGCTATATTTTGAATTCAACATACATTAACATAACATCATGCCTGTAATTCCAGCAGTTGGCAGTTTTGATCAAGCATCTTTTACTGAAACAATCAACTTCTTTGACTAAAAACATACTACATAGATAGTATATCTTCGACAATACACGAGGACGTGGCTATTAACGCCTTATAGAGCTTAGACGTAGTACTAATAGTTGCTCCAGCGCTGTAAAATACTCGTTAAGTTTGTGATCGAAGATAAACCGTCCCGTTTGGCTTGCTAGATTGTTACGATGCTACTATTTCTTGGAATTACGTACCAGGGAAACATATGTTCCGGAAACGTACGTATTTGTGTATGTAGACATTTTTCGTGCGCAATATTTCACGTCATTACCATCGACGTTAGCTGTCAAGTGCCGACGACATGCGAGAACGATTGATCCGAACGGCGATTACTGGCGCACACGAGAATTGCCGAAACATGTGTGTTACGTACGCAACATATTATTACGTAGATACAAGTTGATTTTTAGGGTTCCGTACCTCAAAAGGAAAAAACGGAACCCTTATAGGATCACTTCGTTGTCCGTCTGTCAGTCTGTCAAGACCATTTTTCTCATGAACGCGTAGAGGTATCAAGTTGAAATTAATAACAAATACCTTAGTCTATGGTCCCTTGAAGCTCTAAAAAAATCAAGCTTCCAAGTCAACGCAATAAAAAAAATACGGCGATATAAGCGACATTATTGCGACATAATATGTCGCAATAATGTCGCTTCGAAATACTACTAGATAGATACTCGCAAATAAATCAAAACCCATAGGGTACTTCCCGTTGACCTAGAATCATGAAATTTGGCAAGAAGCAAGGTCTTACAGCAAAAGTATAGGAAAAAGTCGGAAAATTGTAAATTTGTAGTTATATCACATAAAAAAAAATTTGCGTATATCTCGCACATAAATCAAAACCTATAGGGTACTTTCCGTTGACCTAGAATCATGAAATTTGGGCAGAAGCAAGGTCTCACAGCACAAGTAAAGGAAAAAGTCCGAAAATTGTTAATTTGTAGTTTTATCACATAAAAAAATCATTTTTTACGATTATAAATTTAAATTTTCAGTTGGAAAATTGACCGTGGCGTATATCGATGTATGGGAGAACATGTTTTTCAACTACAATGTTAAGTTTGTTTTAGGGATAAATTCATCCTAACTACGGAACCCTTCAATGTGCGTGGTCCGACACGCACTTGGCCGGTTTATGGAGAGAGGCTCAAAATAATCGGCCTATAATGTTCGCACTGTTGGGACACTGGCCTCCTCTCGGTGAGAGAGAGTGGGCTGTAATCTACCACACGGGCCCAGTGAGGGTTGGTAGATGTCAGTCATGTCTTCGAATTTTTGGTTCTAGGTGACATGCCGGTTTCCCCACGATGATTTCCTTCGACATTTTGAGAGCAGTGGTGATGAAATAATTTACACAAAGTAAAGCGCTTGCCTGGGTTCGAACCTACGGCCTACAACTCGTATAAGTCGCGGCTGCTACTACTGCCACCACTCAAGGAGAAGGGCTGGTGGCCAAGTCATAACAGCCATATGGGTCTAGCGAAGGTTAAGCTACGCTTGCCGCAGTCAATTCGTGGATGGGTGACCATACAAAACATATCGAGACCCCTCCGTGCCTCGGAAAGCACAGCAAGCTCGTTAAGCCGTCGCATTGGTCCCGGCTGTCATTTGTAGATCTTTGACAGTCGTTACGGGTAGTCAGAAAGCCCAAAAGTCTGACAATCAGTCTTACCAAAGAGTATTGTGTAGAGGCTCGTACAGTGTGGACAAGCCTTTACCCAGTACCTGGGTTGTGGAGGTCAGATAGGCAGTCGCTCCATGTAAAATACTGGTATTCAGCTGCATTTGTAGACTGGAAGCTGACCCCAATATAGTTGTGAAAAGGCTAGGCAGGTTGATACAAATAGATTTTTGTTTGGGGTGGTGTTTTTAGCATGGCATCGTCACTGCATGGAAACGCAATAATTACTTACCCTAAGATATTTCGATTCTGGGTGTTTGTATGGATAGTACTTGAGTGCATATTGAGATTATATGCAGATTGATTTGGATACTTTTTACGGTTCGGTACCACAAAAGGAAAAAACGGAACCCTTTTAAGATCACTCTTGTTTGTGGCTGTCTGTCTGTCCGTCAGTCACAGCCGATTTGCTCCGAATCTATTGGACCGATTAAGTTGAAATATGGTACACATATGAAATTTTGTGACCCGAACACGGACGTGTAACGTAAATAAATGAATTTTGAATATGGGGGTCAGTTTTGGGGGGCAAATTATAAAAATAAAGTTTTGCAAACTGTACCGTGTGACATATCAAATAAAAGGGCTTGTTGTAAGGATTTGTTATTTTTTTATAATTTTTAAATAAATACTTTTAAAATTATTTAAGAAAATATATGAAAATTGACCACCCAAACTACAGAGCCTAAAATTTTGAAAAAAAATACAGAAAATAGTTCTTTACTTATAGATTACAGGAAAACCTATAAGAAATCTATGATCTAACAATAACATGGTAAATTACTCATTATTGTGCGTACATTCTTACCTTTGCAGCTGTGGCGAGGAGTCCTGATTTAACGCCTTGCGAATTCTACATTTGGGGTCACATGAAACACTTGGTTTACTCCACTCCAGTGGCATCCCGTGAAGAGCTGAGATAAATAATTTTAACAGACGCCCATCACATTAAAAACACAATTTCGACGCGTGTGACAGTGACGAAAGTACGCCAGAGGCTGCGTGCTTGCATAAGAAATCGAGGCAGGGAATTTAAACAAGATCTGTAATAATTTTACTCTGTTTTTGATGATTGACAATGATAAGTAAATAAACGAAATTAATGTTCTAATTATGTCTGCATTTTTTTTTATTTAAGCCCGTACATATGTTGATAACATTTGTACTTTTTTAGAAAGGTTATGAAATAGGGAATTTATTTCCGAGATTTGTTTGTTTGTATACCAAGTGTCATACATTTTTTTTTAAGTAAAACCCGTTTAAATTTCAAAAGTTATAAAATAAAGAAGGTTTGCCCGTTTAGTCGTATAATGCCTAATTCGCAAAATGGCACCCCATTCTCTAAAGGGCCAATTCGCGAATGGACTAGTTCTCAAAAGGACTAATTCGCGAAATGGCTAATTCTCAAAAAGACTAAGTAGTAAAATGCCTAATTCGTGAAAAGACTCATTCATGAAAAAATTCATGAATGATGGTTTTTTTTTTACTAGGTGTAGACACTTACTATTGGTTAAACCTAGTACGAGCCGATTGTTTTCGGGTAAAATCATTTGGGTTAGGTTAGGTTAGAACAGTAACCACTAACAAGCGAAGGCGAGCGTGCCGCGGCAGCGGCCGCCGAGCGCCAGATCCCCTCTATTGTTGGTAAATTCAGTTACCAAAATAAAATAGGTTGTATCGTTGTAATATAATTGGTTGTATGACAGATTGTAAGATGCGTTGTTTTTCGCTATGATTGTTTTATTTTAATAATAAATGTTTTTTGCTAAGTTTTTTGTTTGCATTTCGTATAAAATATTAACATAAGTAACCTAGAAAATTAAGTTAGATTTTTCATGTCATTTAACTCATGGCATGAGTTGGTAAAAGTTGGCCATTTGGAGAATTAGACATTTTACGAATTAGTTCTTTTACGAATGAGTCCTTTCACGAATTAGGTATTTTACTACTTAGTCCTTTTGAGAATTAGCCATTTCGCGAATTAGTCCTTTTGAGAACTAGTCCATTCGCGAATTGGCCGTTTTGCGACTGTGTGCCATTTTGCGAATTAGGCATTATACGACTAAACGGGTTTGCCCTCAAGGCCTTTTATTTTTGAAATTATGGGAATTTGGGGCATGTATTTTTTTCATAAATGAGCACTCATTTATCGTCAGTCAGTACAATAACAAATAAGTGTCGAGAGAGAAGTAGTTATTTTTAAATTATTTGTTTTTGGTGACCAGTCTGAAATTTTTTACAATAATCTAAACACCACCGTTACTCGGAAACCGTAAAATTTTGACGTCTTAACGAGCTTTGCGAGACAAGGAGGGGTCTTCGGATGTAAAGATGGTCACCCATCCACTGACCGACCGCGGCAAGCGTAGCTTAACCTGATCGATTGGCCTGTGCGGCTGTTATTACTTAGCCACAAGCCCCTTTAAAATGTAGATAAAATGTTTAAATTTACGATTTCATTATTTCCATACTCTTTCATCATCATCATTTCAGCCAAAAGACGTCCACTGCTGGACATAGGCCTCCCTCAAAGGGGGTTTTTGCCATAATCGCGGGTTGGCAATCGCAGTATGGTGTTAAAATGCAAAGAGAACGCTGCTGCCCATTCTCTAGTAAGTCCCTTAGTCGCCTTTTACGACACCCACGGGAAGAAATAGGTTGGTGCTATTCTTAACATCCGGCAACACACGGACATAAATACATAGATTACATTATTACATCTTGAACCCAGAGTTATGACCATTTATGAATTTGACGTGTTTGTCTGGAAGTGTTTTCGAATCCTATTTCAATTGCTCGTGTTTTTTTTTTATGAGAAATTTCGGTTGTTGCTATAGTAAAATTACCTTTAGGACAAAACTTCTGAAAACTCCGCTGAATAGATCGGAGACAATCGCTTATCATTTCCAGTTGAATTCTTAAGCATAATAAATCACTTAATTCGGTTGACAGCGCTAAACCGAACCGCAGCAGCGCTGCAGCGCTACAAATAACGCTGGGTAGGTGCCAGCGATCGCGATTGCCAATATGAACACAAATTATTTCCTCCTCATACCTATGCATCACGGGTGGTAAGACTACGGGAGTAGGAACGGTTGCAAATAAATGGAGCGAAGACAATTTACTAATGTTTTCTACAATTTACTGACTTTTCGCTGGACGCAGTTCAACGGATTTGCATACCGTCTGGATTTTATTACCTCTTTCAATTTATGTACTACTGGTACTTTAAGACATATCCCAGAGGAAGTTATCAAATGACCTAAGAATTTCAGAGTAGATAAACTTCTTCTTTCACGATTGCTTTTTAAGTTAAAAATAACTTTCCATGAAAGTAGCTGTAATTATGTTTTAAGTGCACGTGCCATACTAATCATTTAGTAGGGTTGTCAATAAATTGACGGCACGGTTGGCGCAGTGGTGAAGCGATTGACTGCTGCGCTGCGTGCCGCGGGTTCGATTCCTGCACGGAATATTTGTATGACCCACAAGTAGTTGTTCCGGGTCTGACTGTTTGTGTATGTGAGTTTAAATGTTTGTAAACGCACCCATGATACAGGAGAAATTCCTAGTGTGGGGCAACGTTTCCTAGTGTAGTGGGGCAACGTTTTTATAAAAAAAATTTATATAAATCTACCACCATTCTATTTTTTCTCTATTTTGTTTTATTATTTCATTGATTAAAATGTAGATCATCCACATCCACCTAGCCTTTTCCTATGTTAGGGTCGGCTTGCAGTCTAACCGGATGCAGTTGAATACCAGTATTTTAAATGGAGCGACTGCCTATCTGACCTCTACAGCCGGGACCAACGTCTTAACGAGCTTTCCGAGGCACGGATGGGTCTTCGTATATAAAGATGGTCACCCATCGACTGACCAACCACGGCAAGCGTAGCTTAACCTGATCGATTGGCCCGTGCGGCTGTTATTACTTAGCCACAAGCCCCTTTAAAATGTAGATAAAATGTTTTTATTTACGATTTAATTATTTCCATACTCTTTCATCATCACCATTTCAGCCAAAAGACGTCCACCGCTGGACATAGGCCTCCCCCTAATGGGGGGGGGGGTTTGCCATAATCGCCACGCTTGGCAGGCGGGATGGCGATCGCAGTATGGTGTTAAAATGCATAGAGAACGCTGCTGCCCATTCTCTAGTAAGTCCCTTAGTTGTGGACTAGAAACGGGAAAGAAATGGGGTGGTGCTATTTTTTACGTCCGGTACCACACGGAGCCGGTCCGGTACCATACTCTTTAGAACCAGTTAATGCACCTACTTATGATTCTGTTAATAATTCAGTTTCTGTTTCTACGTAAAAGATTAATAGGTAAGTATGCACAAAAAGTAACTGCAACAAAATAAATTCACTCAACTTTATAAATCTGACTGTAGGTGGAGTAAAAAAATAAAAAAAAATATACCAACCAGTCCGCAAGTAAGTAAGTACAGCTTTTATTCAATGCACATGTATCACATCGCGAGAAATACATATTATTAAGCCACTTAGCGAGGTTTCTCCGCGAAGGACGCACGTCACACTGTCTGTACGCTAAAATGTGCCTCCCTTTAAAGACATTCAATTACTCTTATTTGTCAATCTCCTTTCCACAGATTGTTTCTAAGTATTCTCGCGGCAACCCTATTTAACCGTCTCAGGGAAACGTTTTCGTCCCTCTCACATACACGGAAAGTTGTCTGTCTTTCTCATTCACTACTACGTGACTCTTTAATTGCACAGTGAAGAGCCTTTAGATCTTCAATTGGATAAGACAGTTCAAGATGCTTGAGCTAAAAATAAAACTTGATTTCAAAGCCAGTCGATAATACCTTACATCATTATGTAGTTGAAACTATTTTTGAATAATGCATTTAAAACTTTTCCAGGACCAGTGGGGTAATTGCGAAACTCTCAGTAGCAATGGGTTTCAATTTGACAGTTCAACAACATTCATTACATTATTTACGTTGTTGAGCAGACAAATTTATCGAACACATGAAGCAATGGATTAGCAATATACTTCAAAATCATTCAGATTGTGATTCATGTGTGTTACGCAATTAAGGTTCAGGACAATTTTAAAAATTGAACTAATTATTTATTTTGTCACTTAGCAACACTGGCAACTTATTCGATCGTTTCTCGATTTGAATTTGGAATTCATGCCAAAAATAAAATAAATGGCAATTTATTCGATGGTCAGAGCTGGCCCCGCTGACCAGATTGTGCTTTTTTCGTGCTTATCAAGCAATTTTGACCGTCTAGAGATCCCATTAGGACTTTGTGATCGAATTCGGTCGTAAAGCGATCGCCATCTATGTCGAGACTGTAGGGCCAGGCAGTCTAAATCAAATTTTGAACGCATGCTTTTTCTTGCTGTGAATATTTATTTTAGACATAAAATCTAAATAATGTTGTTTGTTTTTTTATAATTATTCTTAATAAAGACAAGATTTTCGCATAAAAATGTATTGAGAGAAAATATTACAATTACGTAACTGTCTTCAACATGGAAAGAAAAAGATCCAATAAATCATATACTAAAGTTTCATTTTGCTTGTATGTACTGTTTCAGAATATTCATGCAAATTTACATAAAAATAGGGAGCCTCCTCTTAATGATGATGTTCTGTTGTTGTAGCATTTGATATAATATTATGACATCTTCATCATCTTCTTGAAATAAATGATAATGATAATAAATTGTGTTCTGAATATTTATTAAAATAATTAATAAATGTTTATTATAAAAATTGATTGTATTCTAAAAATATAAATGTTTGTTAATATGTATGTAGGTAATATCGATTTTAAATTCTTGTATTGTTAAAAATAGTGTATTTTGGGTAGTTTTTTGAGTTACCATAATCTAACTATAAGACCTACTGTATCACCAAAAAATACTTAAAATACTTTGACTTTAGGCTGGGTAGAGCGTCGACAGTATCTTTCTAAAGCTTGATGTGTCTTAACTGGCCAGGTGGGCAGGATATTTTATCTATGGGAGATCCAATGTCTATTTATTATATCCCCTCAAGACCTTAATTGTGTGTGCGAAGCCCGCATGTGCTAAAACAAAGATAAACTATTGAGATATGAGATGCTATCAAAGTCAGGTGCTCGGGGCTCTCTTGGGTATTGTTGAAGACTCCTGCTGGAAATTACTTCCTAGACTACCAATCTAGAAACTGTCGAGGTTTATTAGATAGTGTGTTCCAATAATCACTATAGTGGCGTTATAGGTACGTATTTCAGATTTCAAGAAATGCCAAGAAAGGAACTTTCGGCCAGCCTGATTTTTTTGCAGTTTATCTATTCCGTAAGTCCTGGTAGGTTTTTTGATTCGTTATGGTGTTATCCTTAACAATCAATCTGCCTAGCCTTTTCCCAACAATTGGGGTCGGCTTCCAGTCTTACCGAATGCAACTGAATACCAGTATTTTATATATAGCGACATATATATATATTACTGGGAAATATGATATCCCTTGGTAAAACTGGTTGTCAGACTTTCGGGCTTCTAGCGACCCGTAACGACTGCCAAAGATCCACGAATGGCAGCCGGGACCAACGGCTTAACGTGCTTTCCGAGGCACGGACGAGTCTCGGTATGTAAAGATGGTTACCCATCCACGGACCAACCGTGGCAAGCGTAGCTTATCCTGATCAATCGACCAGTGCGGCTGTTATTACTTAGCCACGATCCCTCGTGTTATCCTTAACATCATGAATTAATAAATGAATGAAATGCACCGATCCCAGCGTGGTCCCTCGTGTTATCCTTAATCAGTACAAAAATTCAAAACCCTTCAATATAAACTATTAAGCAATAACGTAAACGAACGTTAAAGGGCCCGTGCACGAAATCGACTGATTTTGTTCAATTTTGTTCATTGTTTGTGAGAAACGAGAAAAGAATTCAAACAAAGTTATTTGTGATTTGTAAAATCGAGTTCTTTGTTTTGTATGTGGCGGAAAGGAATATTCAAATAAATTAAGAATTGCCGGAAAATTACAAAAATTCGCAACAGGTTTGCAAAAAAATGACGTGAGAGTGACGTATTGATCATCTTTTTACAAGAAACTACTTTTGAGTTTGAACTTTAAAAAATATGATAAACATCGTTTATGGCCTACATGCCCGTGGCGGGACCACTTTTTCAACTTCCATACAAAATATAGCAGAAAAATAACCTATATTTTTTTTAAACCCAGCCTGTTATGTACTTTTTCATATTACGAGTATTTAGCAAACCTTATCAATAAATTTAAAAATCACACAATGGGCTTCAGCTATCCTTGAGATAAAATTAAAATTTTATTTTATGAATTTGCAATATAATTATTAAGTAAATTAAAGGCGAAATAAACTATATTTTCGAGAGCGTAAAAGTGACAAAACTATTAACAGCTGCTATGACTGACACGAATGGTTTAGCACCACGAAAACTGTACTTTTATAGTAACACAGACTTCATGTTTCAATTATTTCAAGCTTTCTCACAATTAGATAAGAAATTGACCAAAAAGGGTTTTTTCGTGCACGGAGCCTTAAATACACTGCTTTATCTTTACCCATCAAGTAAGATATGCGGTGAAGTTCCGTTTGACTTTCATTCGCATATCAGCTTCCCGGAGTAAACTTCACGTTTTCCTTATAAGAATACGTTGAACAAGAACCTGCATCCTCGTATCCAGTTATTGAAAGTTTGATTAAGATGTACCGTACTGTACAATTGTAACAACTACATTAGGGCAGATATTGATAAATAAGTTAAGAATAGGTAAATAATGTCAAACATCTCATTGATTGAGTTTTATTAGAATCATTTCCTGTTTCTAGCCTTGTAGAATTGTGTAATAAATAACTGCAATGTTTGTTCGTTCGTAGTTACTTAACTGCGCAACTTTAGGTAAATGAAATAAGTATAATCAATTTCCCTTGTGCTGCGGCCCGCCGCGCCGCCGAATCAAAATCAAAGTATTCTCTCTCGGCCCTTGACTTCAAAAGGTTAAAGTCCCCTGATTTAGAGCCTCGAAAACTTTACTTTCTATTTCATTTATTTTAAGCATTCTCACAACTAGATTATAAGAAATTGACAAAAGAGTGGTTTTTTCATGCCCGGAGCCTTATAAGTGTCACCACCGTTTTTCACTGAGGCGAATGATCTCTGTTGTTGCATTGTGCACGACTGGTTTTCCTTTTGGACCCCACTAATCTTTCACAGGGAAATGTTTTAAGAAACGTAACGTAACTTAGAATTCGGCTACAATACATCACTTGACTCTGAGCAATACAAAAGCTGAAAATACTCAAAGGAAACTTTAAAGAACTTTTACATACTAAGGTATACCTCTGCCAAACCTTTTGGGGAAATACGGGCGTTATATTATGATGTGAAACTAAGAAAATAAAAATACTTATTCATTGAATGGCTTCTTCGATGAAACCATGTCCCCCTCCCATTTGCCAGACAAATTGACGCCACACGCCATTGTGTAGGCGGGAATTATTAATCTGTACCACGTACGGAGAGAAGAATCTATTTCGAGCGCATTCATTTATCCGTTTTATTGATGGTGTTGTAGGTTCCAATCTACGCATATCAGTACTCCACTAAATATGTCTAATTTTCAAATCAATTTGTTCATATTTCGATTTTAAAAAGACCGCTTTGATGGAGGTTGATTACATGGTAATCAATGGCTTGAAGCGCGTGGATTTCTATCTGACCAAGGCCACACGTTTGATCTGCGTTCTTGCTAATATCGAAGAACCTACTCCAAACTTAAGCATAAATCGTACTTATTTGAAAGAACACTACTAATAGTTGCTATTATTTTTAAAGAAAATAATGGTTTTTAGACAACAGTCCCTTTGGTCTAAAAACCTTCAAACAAACATCGGTCAGCGTAATCCATACGGCTACCAGGATAACAGAAAAGAAAAGTAATGTGATTACGCACTACGTCGGGATCAGTCCCGGATTACGAGATGACATAGTACATCACTCAAACGGATAGGCATGGGACTCAGAAATCGTTTGTAGAACGTATACGGTTCGTTTAATATTATATAGAGGGATGCACTCACTTTCTTGTTGTTGATTACTGTGTAATAAATACTACTTACAGAGAAAGACGAACCAAATAAAATATGGTTTTATAGCCAAATCCGCCCTAATTAATAACCCATTTTCTCTGCAGGTTTGCTAATGTTTATAACGTTTTAATTTCGTGTAACATCAAACCCATTTGTACGTAATGTAATTGATTGGTAATATTGTTATTTGCTTGTGTTACTTACGGAGATACCTAGTAACTGCTTTCTGTCAAAATACTGATATTGGAAATCTATTAATAATGAATGATTTGGTGCAAAAAATTTTTGCCGTTCCATATAAAAGTTTATATTTACTGTTCTAATCTAAACTATATCGAACAGCTGTTTTGTTTGGTCCCTGTAAGTACGAGGGTACGCTGCGCGGGACCCGACCTCTTCAGTCGATAATATACGATTGTTCGGGACGCATGTGTTTTCTTTCTCCGCGATTAGCAGTGGCGACGAGCGAACCGGAATTAACACGTGCACTAATTTTGGATATTTAGTTACCATTTGTTCCACATAGTTGCTGCAATTATTAACTGTGGCTATTTTTAAATTCAATTTTGATAAAAAAAATCTCTGCACGCACAACGGTACATCATTTGTCTCCACAGAGTTTACGAATTTCTGTAATAATAACGGTATCACACATATAACTACTCCTACCTACAGCACAAGTAGCAATGGGCAGGCCGAGAGCAGTGTAAGAATCATAAAAAAAGACACTAAAAGCATTCATTTTATCAAAAGTAAGTGTAAAAGATTACAATGTAAAATTGAATGATTTTTTATTCAACTATAGAAACTCAGAACATAGCAGAACTGGCAAATCACCCGCAGAAATTCTGTTCGGCCGAAAATTAAGAAACAGGCTAGATTCATTAGACGTACGTAAACCGATATCAGCCAATATTCACCTCGAAAATGTAGTGAAAGATAACCAGTGCTTGCAGAGTAAACTATACAGTGGTATACGAAAAGTGAAATTCAATAAAAACGAAATAGTGCTAGTTAAAGTATACAAACAACATAAAACATATTGGACAAAAGGAATCATTGTGAACACATTAGGAAATTCCTTATATGAAGTGCGACTACTAGGTCAAAACAACAGTTCGGTATTCAAGAGAGACACGTCAACCTGCTCTTGAAATTTAAGGGTGAGGGTGAGAGTCTACAGGCAGAATGTGATTCACACGCTGGTGAAGTCATCAATACGAGTGTAGATCTACCTACGCAGCTTCCCCCCATTATACTATCCTCGCCGTCATGCAGTCTGCAAACAGATGATGTCTCCCAACCAGCTCCGGAAGTCGATAATGTCTCGCGGAACATGATGGTACAGCTATGAGGTGCTACACCATCTCTGAACAAGACGAGTCCAATGACTCGTTCTCGACTCCACCGAGGCCACGGAACGAACGCCGCGATATGATAATTTTTGAAAAGTAATATTATTTTGTAATTGTTAGGCTAAGGGTGGAGGGATGTTATTATGTAAGTACGAGGGTACGCTGCGCGGGACCCGACCTATTCAGTCGATAATATACGATTGCTCGGGACGCATGTGTTTTCTTTCTCCGCGACTAACAGTCCCATAGTAAAAGTTTGTCGGGTTAAATTTTAAACACCTTATATATTATATTAACACTGGTGGAGCCTTTTTTATTGAGTCTAGCATGGTCTATCTTGCTCCCCCACATAGCTTTTGTAATTTTCTGATTTAATTATAATAACTTTTGAAAACCGCTAACAACGATAGCTATAAGTTAGTACCTAGATGCATTATTCACGTGCAAAAACATAGGCTGGTCCCTACTTCCCCCAACATAAAGCCTTCTACTTAGTATTCTACTAAACGAATGTCCCCATAACCGTTGTTCTCTATTTTTATAGTTTTGTATAGTTTTTTGCTTGCTCTAAATGCTATAAAGGCATTTTTGGTAGATATTAAAATGTCCTGGAATAGCATTTTGTGATTGTTATTGCGTGCGATACGAGCGTGCGTTGAGGAGCTCGTGTTAAGCTACGCTTTCCGGGGTTGGTCCGTGGATGGGTGACCATCTTTACATACCGAGACTCCTCCGTACCTCGGAAAGCACTCGTTGGTTCCGGCTGTCATTCGAGGATCTTTGACAGTCTTTACGGGTTGTCGGTAGCCCAAAAGTCTGACAACCAGTCTTACCAAGGGCTATCGTATTACCCAGTTACTGGATTGTGGAGGTCAGACAGGCAGTCGCTCCATGTCAAATACTGGTATTCAGCTGCATCCGGTAGACTGGAAGCCGACCCCAGCATAGTTGGGAAAAGGCTTGGCAGATTGATTCAAAATCAAAAATCAAAATCAATATTTTTTATTTCAAATAAACCTACATGGGCACTTATGAAACGTGAGAAGCTAGGTGCACGGTTCCATTGGTCGTTTCCTATGGAGAAGAGCCGGCAAGAAACTCCACGGTTACTCTTTTTAAAAAAAGTGGGCTTTAAAAAGGTTTCCAAGTTACAGTGTTAGGTATGGGAGGACAGAAGATAACAAAATAGAAGATAGTTTACAAAGCTACAGTCTAGCCAACAACGTTCTCACATTCACAAATTAAAAAAGATTAAAAGCTTGATGCACTATATTTTCTGTGCGCATATGTAACTGCCTCGTTCGTCTAGTGGTCGCAGGTGCTACTGTTGAGCATGAGGTCTTGGGTTCAATTCCCGGGTCGGGAAAGTATTATTGGGTTTTGTCCTTCAGGAATTTCTCAGTAGCAGCCCGGAGTCTGGATTTGTGCCCGATTGATGCCAATAGGCTCGCCCCCTATTACATGGAACTTAAACATAACTGGTGAAATGTGGGTGTACATAGGTACACTAATGCCCAACCCTTCGGAGAGACAAGGTGTGATGTTATGTTATCTGATATATACAGTAGTTTAGTAACTGAACAGACAGCTGTGCTGCTGGGGAGTTTGTTGCGCCACTTCTTCCCAGCTAAAGCTAGGAAGTGGTGAAGGGCGGGAGTTTTGGGGGATTGATTGGGGCACCACCTTTATGCCTGGTGGTATTAAGTAAAGTTCTGTTTACGTTTTTAGTTTTAATTTTTTATTTCTGCTTGACCATTCTTTACGATGACTTATTTTTTGTTGGTATAGTGGTGTGTCCTAGCTAACATATGGCGAATAATTTAATTTAATTTATTATATTTTTTTTTTTTTTTTTTTTTTTGTTGCGTAATGTAAGTTATTTTCAAGTTCAAGAATCAAGTTTTTCTAACTATACAGACAGCTGTGCTGCTGGTGAGTTCGTTCCGCCACTGCTTCCCAGCTAAAGCACTAGGAAGTGGTGAAGGGCGGGCGTTTTGAGGGACTGTCTTAAGTAATTTTAACGCCAAAAGGGGCTAATTTTCAGCCTAGTTTGAATAAACGAGTTTTGATCTTGTTTTGTTTGTCAACGGACTTACGATATACCTAATGATGAATCTTAGTTTGTGGAACATTGAATAAACTTGAAGAATGAACTCCAACTTCTTGTGCTGCCTTTTGGCGGCAGAACAAAAAGGCGAAAACCTGGTTCTTGAATTGAGAATTTGAAATTGAGAACTTGACAAGCGAAATTCAGAAATTCTTTGCAAAGACATAAGAAATTTTGAATTTTGCTTCTTTGAAGAACTCGCCATAAGTATCTAATGTTAAAGTACAGTTTGACAAGTTTTTCTTCAGGTTCTTAATTGAGAAATCGGGTGTAGGCAAATGTCAAAATACAAGAATATGAACCGTCGTTTGTGTTAAAAATGTTGCACAGGGCACGATAAAAATTGTTCTTAATGTGCTTAACTTTTTCATTGCTCGACTGTGCATAACTACAAGCCCGTATCAAGTCTATTTAAATTACTGTAAATAAAGAAAGAAAGACATATGAGTTTATTTGCATTACAGCAAAAAAAAAACAGCCAAGTGCGTGTCAGACCACGCACAATGAAGGGTTCCGTAGTTGGGATGAATTTATCCCAGAAAAAAACTTAACATTGTAATTCAAAAACATGATCTCCCATACATTAATACGCTACGGTCAATTTTCCAACTGCAAATGTAAGTTTGTAATCGCAAAAGTATATTTTTTAGGCATGTATTTAACACGGCGACAAATTAATCTGAATTTGGGATTAAAAAATAATTAAAGCCGGTAGCAAAAAAAAAACAGCGAAGTATTATTTTAAGTAGAAAGTAGCAGCTCAATAATCAGTTTTTAGCTTTATTTTAATTTAAACTGGCATCGAATTTTTGTTTTAGTAGCAAATAGTTAGTCGCCCTTTAAGTTATTAGTCGCCAAGTTATTATTTTAGTAGCAAATAGTTAGTCGCCCTTTAAGTTATTAGTCGCCTGGAAAATTATTATCCTATTTTTTATGTGATAAAATTACAAATTAACCATTTTCGGACATTTTTCTTTGCCTGCGTTATGAGATCTTGCTTCTTCGTTGCCAAATTTCATGAGTCTGGGTCAACAGGAAGTACCCTAGATAGATTTAGATTTATTTGCAAGTTACAAAATATGTCGCATAAACCGCCGTATTTTTATTGCGTTGACTTAGAAGCTTGATTTTTTTAGAGCTCCAAGGGACCGTAGACTTACGTATTTGATATTAATTTCAACTTCTTTTAAGTTCCTGATAAAAACGGTTTTGACAGACTGACAGAGAGACATATAGACGGACAACGAAGTGATCCTCTTGGGTTCCGTATTTTCCTTTTGACATACGGAAAAAAAAACTCCTTGAAACTATAAAATATAATGATTATAATACCATAAGGGACTCAGCTCAGCAAAATGTCAGATGACAACACAAGGTGTACCACCTGATCCTGATTTCCAGCTACAACCCACGTTTCATTAAGAGGAGGCTTATTTTTGTGTTAATTTGCATGAATATTCTGAAACAGTCACACACACAAGCAAAATGAAACTTTAGTATATTACTTATTGGATCCTTTTTCTTTCCATGTTGAAGACAGCTACGTAATTGGAATATTTTCGCTAGATACATTTTTCATTCGAAAATCATGTCTTTTTTAAGGATAATTATAAAAAATAAAGAAGATTTTTTAGCTTTTATGTCTAAAATAAATATTCACACCAAGAAAATATAGTTTGTTATACAGCCACCAGATATTTTTTCTCTAGATCAATTAATAATTTAGTTATAAACGAAATAAGAATTGAGACTTACGCTATTTAGTTTCGTGTTTGAACACGATCAAAGAGCGCTCGCAATATTCAACTTTATTACTGATGTGTTAGCGTTTAGCACATAACTGAGTGGCGGGGGGGAGCAAGGGGCGGAGCTTGCGTAGAAATTTGATTTAGACTGCCTGGTCTTAAAGATAAACTTATTAGTTTTTTTTTATAAACAACAAGTTGTCTAAACCTCAACGTATTTGTCACACACACAGACAGACTGAATTAAATATTACTACTTTTGATTTCCAATTGAATTGTGTTATAGTAATCATAATTACGTTTCAGGTAATCACGTAAGCATGCACCATGACAGCTCATGTTAACTCTGACAATTAAACAAGGTAATATAGATATAATGTATTTAACACATCATAGTGATAGGCTGAAGTTCGTGCAAATTCGGTTTAACTGAGCTTTGACGGCTTGAATCGAACTTCGGCATTCGGCCGAAATTCGGTTCAAATGACGAACATTCGAAACAAAAAAAACTTTTTATTTTCCCCGAATGTTCAGCTGAAGTTAGTATTCGTTTCAAACCACTTTCGGCCCATCCCTAATAGATCAACATAGTTGATAGGATGTTGTTAAGCAATATTGACAAAATCGACGGATAAAGAGTAAAGATGCTTCTGGTCATGCTCCTTGAATAATTCCTCAGTCTTCCTCACTTCAATTTTTTACCACGGTATCCTTCGGTTCCTGCCAGCCTGGTAGTTTCCGATTAGTAAATCTGCTGATAAATCTCACGTTATCTGTGAGTGGTGACGAAAACAACAAATGCATTAAAGTGTTGATTTGGCGTTTATCTAGACAACATGTCGTGTAGGGAATTACATTTTATATATGTGCCTTATAGTTGATTAATGACTAACGTCTGCTTAACCATCGATTTTTGACGCCTAAACGTCTATTAACACTTACATAGACCCTTTAATGCCTTCAATAAAATTGGCTTAGAATATAGGATGAGTAGGTACTGTTTAATCCACTCTTAATTTGTTGTTAAGGAACTGCTAAAAAGAACCGTAAAACGAGTGTTAGTTTGCATTTACACCAGAGATTTGGTAAGCTGAGTAGCGAAGAATGTGTATGATGTTAACCAATAGGATTATTTAATTTTCATAGCGAATTATGTTAAAAAAATAGCATGGTTGAACCTTTTTTCAACAGCTAAGCCTTCAAATTCAAAGAATAGGAAAGGCAGCCTAATCGTCATACACAGCTCGGAAGCACCGAGCTAGTTCAAATTATCCTGAAGACGATTCCATTCAATGGGCAGAACCTACAATATTACATCGTCGTAATTCTATCACGGTCTGTGGTGAAATGGGCTAGATAAGGTGCGTTATCAGGCTGACCTACATCTCCGCTAGTATATCTTGAGGGCACGACTTATATTGATTGCAAAGTTAACGATTTCTTGGTATTGGGAAGCAAGGATTTGTTTCGTTTAGGATGTAAAAAGGTTGGATTTCATAGATGTATTTTGTAACTGACTACATTATACAATATTAGTTTTAGTATATGCGAAACCCGAAACACGTGTCTAGTATTTTTATGTAAAGAATATAATATATGTACAAAATTTCAAAACTATATCATGAAAAATCACAAAGTTATAAGGTTGTTATGTTACCGGGTTGTCCGTACAAAAACATGCTAACGGCACCCCCGCGCCTCCAGGGTCGTCTTGCGCTCATTGATAATAATTTGGCAGTAGTTACCTAACCGTACGGCGATTGTATTGTAAGTAATTAAATGGTGATAACATTTTCCATCTCACTTAAATATTTTTGGGACAAAATATAACATGGTGTAAAAAATATTGAAATCGATTCAGTTCCTTATTCTGAAAAAACTATATTCAGGTTTCGCATATACTCAAAATAATGTTGTATATTAATAAAGTTCTTATAAGATAACTGTCCAACGGTCAGAAAAGACCATTCCAGACTGCACAGATCATTTCAATCTGTCCTTGTCCATTAGAAAGATTTTCATCTTCATCATAATTGTGATTTATTCTACCCACTGCCAAGTATAATCCTCCTCCTATGCTTCCCTGGTATGTGCGAGTTTCATTCAGGTCTAACAAAAAAAATCTCTTTCTAAATTTCGTACAAAAAGTTCATCAATGTACTTTTATTTCATTTCATTTAATAAAAATTTTATTTAATAGAAACCTTAAATAAAATATACATCGTAACACTAAAATGTATTATATAGTATGTACAAGTTTATGCGGACGAATTTTTTGATGCCCGATGAGCTCTTCATCAATTTTGATATTAAAAGTAAATAATGAAAATATCGCTCTTATTTATTTTTATACAGCTAAAATATCAATCCACCATCAAGTTGTGCCAGCGCTTAAAATTGCTTTTAAGACGTTTCTCCGGTATATCCTGACGAGGTACTTAAGTGACCCTTAGCATACTACAAGAGGTTCGCAAAAGATTTTTTCACAAAATCGAACTTGAATAAAGAAATGGTGAGAAGAGAACGCTTGAAGAAACTGCAGAAATGGAGTTTTGTCAATTTGTAGATAAGAATTTTAAGAACACGAGTGTAAAATTTTCGTTCTGTTATATCTGGACAGACTGAAAGCAACTTTTAAGCGTAGCGGCACACCTGCCGAAAATTACGCAAAGGAAATTCCGCGTGCTCATCTATAAAAAAAAAAAAATTGCAATGTCTGTTTATAATGTCAAAATAACAGCTTTTTACTAAATACATGTCAAAGTATAAACGGTACTTATAACAAAAAATCGATTTTTTGTCTGTCTGTTGTGACGTTTGACAGACAAAAATCTCCGAAACGGCTGGACCGATTTTGACGGGAGTTTCACTGACAGATAGCTGATGTTATAAGGAGTAAGTAAAGCTACGTTTATTTTAGAAACAGTAACGCGGGCGAAGCCACAAGTATTTTCTGAAATAAAAGTAGCTTTAGTTACAGCTAGAATAGAATACTCTTTATTATGTACACCATAAAAATTACAGATACAAATGTTGAAATTTTACATAGGGTGACACAATGGGCGGTCTTATCGCTAAAAGCGATCTTTTACAGACATCCTTTGGATGGATAAAAAGGAGAAGGAGAGACAATACTACAGGTAGTCAGTGGTGTACCATTTACATATACAATAAATACATACATAATCAAAATCAAAAAAAAATATTTCACATAAACCTACATGGGCACTTATAAAACGTCAGAAGCTAGGTGCACGGTTCCAATTGGTCGTTTCCTATGGAGAAGAGCCGGCAAGAAACTCCACGGTTACTCTTTTAAAAAAAAGTGGGCTTTAACAATGTTTCCAAGTTACAGTGTTAATAGGTATGGGAGGACAGTGTAGGCCCATCAACAAGTACCAAGAACTTAAGAAGATAGTTTACAAAGCTACAGTCTATTAAGCCTACAACGTTCTCACATTCACAAATTAAAAAAGAATCTAAGTATATAAAATATTACTAAAATAATAAAAATAAAAACCTATATATTTAAACCAAATGACAACATTGTCATTACAACTGTAAACAACACACACACAAAACAGAATAAATATTCTGTCCACAAGTCACTTATAAATATTTTAAATTAAAATTGTAGGTTATGTCAAAGTATGTAAAAAAAAAGGAATAAAATATCGTAATTTAGGAGCAGTTAATAGACATTTACATAGTTATGCCGTTAATGAGGTACCAGGGAAGCCACATGTGCATACATAAAGCAATACACTTATCTATATAAATATATATATATATATATACAATAATAAACATGAAACAAGAGCAAGGAACTGTATTATGATCTAATGATGATGTTTAAGGAGTGAGGAAGTTTAAGCTAGAGTTTTCTTTAAAGCTTGATGTACACGCCGTCTTTTCGGTGCGTAATTTCGGCAGCTGTGGTGCTGCACTAATACAAAAATCAATCTGCCTAGCCTTTTCCCCAACTATGTTGGGGTCGACTTCCAGTCTAACCGGATGCAGCTGAATACCGGTATATCACATGGAGCCACTGCCTATCTGACCTCCACAACCCAGTAACTGGGTAATACGATACCCCTTGGGAAGACTGGTTGTCAGATTTTCAGGCTTCTGACGACTCGTAATGACCGTCAAAGATCCATAAATGACAGCTGGGTACAACAGCTTAACGTGCTTTCCGAGGCATGGAGGAGTCTCGGTATGTAAAGGTCACCCATCCACGGACCAGCCCCAAGCAAGCGTAGCTTAACCTGATAGATTGACCCATGTGGCTGTTATTACTTAGCCACGAGCTCCACTAATAAATAGTCAGATAAAATTTCAGAATGATGAAAGGGAGAACTTTATGAACTTTCACTTTTGGACGTGAAAAGTTAATCTTTTAGCTTTAAACCATAACTTTTTGAATAATATTAATTCAGCGTTCATATGAATATGAAACAATAATTTTACATAACATCACAGCAGAGATCTATTTCAAAACCCCTTCAACATTTTAGCTATATTAGATTTGTTAGAAAAGGTCGTATTCGTATGGTCGAACACACGAATCATTTTGGCATAACTTTGGAAAAGTTTAGGTACTCCCAATGTTTATTGGGAGTATTGGATTGGCGATAATGACTAAAGGGTCACTTGTGGCGTTAAATTGTTATTGGTCTATATCGTTACTATTGAAGAATTAATGAAAAGAAGAAAGAAAAATATTTTATTTGGGATACGCCCAACACAAAGTAAAAACGGAGCATTTAAAACTAACAAAATCGACAATTGTTCGAACAAAATTAAAAAAAAACAAGACTTTTGTGACGCCAAAAAAGCTTATCTCAGTATAATGCTGCGATATTTAAAAGATAAATACCACAGCGCTGGTGTTCTGATAGGGCCCGCAATGGAATAGGCCTGTCAGTCAGTCTTATGGATGGAAGCATTATGTATAAGCATGTAATAAGGCCCTTCACAAAGCCGTCATCTACGCATTCTGTACGTCAAACTAAGTAACTTCCTGCAAAAATAATTGCTGGGAAAAGATTTTATTAAGGGTAATCGCCAATAAGCTTGACCATACAAATTCGCGTCGCGCTCACGTCCCGCGCCGCCATTCGGTTTCATAGGGAATATTTATTTTTGGTAACGAAAATATGAATATTTGAAATAAATCCCAGATAGATATGAACGTAGGCGAAGCACAAGGAGTATGTAAGGAGCGTAGCAGGTGGCATTGTATAGTTTCTGCCTATCCCCATGGGAAGAAGGCGTGAGTTTATGTATGTGTATGTATGTAGATAATAAAAACTTTTTACAAAAAAAAACCAACTTCCAAAAATAAAAACTAAAAAGTGAAAAATAACTTTAATTTCGGAAGCCCATAACATAACATGACGCCTTGTTTCTCCGATGGGTTCGGCAGAGATGTACCTGTAGTACATCGAAATTTAATATTATATTTACTTTAATTTCAGAAGTCGGTGGCCAAAAATGAAAATACAGAACCAAAGACACCGACTTCCCTTTTTTTTTGTAAAAAAGTTTTTTATTTTTCACTTTTTAGCTGTGCTACCTACCCCGCATCAATTCGTTTACCACTACTTGCTATGAACACAACAGTGACAGGAAGTTCTATACAAGCTTTGACATCCCATCCATTGAAGTTAAGATAAACAAAAAATTACAAACTTTATAATTTACTTAGTTAAGTATTCGTTTATTAACTCTAGGAATAAGATTTTTCATGCAAAAAAAATCCCCCCTCACCCCCATCTCCCTTAAAAGTCAAATTTCCTAAACCCCTTCAAATTTCAGCCCAATCTGTTCAGTGGTTTGAGCTATGTGTTGACAGACCAATCTGTCACGGTTTCCTTTTATATAAGGCTAGATATTATGTTGAGAACCTCCTCCTTTTTTGAAGTCGGTTAAAAATTATTTATAGCCAGAGTGCATCTCATGACAATTCCAGTAAGACCAAACACGGGTAGGATACATTGTTTTATTACGGAGTTCCAGTGCCTACCTTGCGGCTGCATCATCAGATCAGTTTGATGGTATCATTTTGATCAGAACTATTTATTTAAATTTGTTTCGCTTAACTATCTTAATCCTGATATCTTATCGCCACACGTGAAATACTTATCATTGAGAAGTTCCGGTGGCCATCTGTGGCCTCCTTCATCAGTTCTACTTCACCAAATTATACTTTCTGAATGCAAATGATTGACTTGTTGATGAAAATATAAAAGTCGCTATATGTATGCCCATAATATTTGAGGAATTCCTTCAGTTACTCATGGATCCCAACATCAGAACTGGATTTTGATAAAAATGGGACCAATCTGGAAGTATATACTTTCAAATAAAACAATCCTAATCGGTTCATAAACGACGGCATAACAACATAACGACATAACAAACATTAAAAAAAAAACAAAAAAAATACAGACGACTTGAGAACCTCCTCCTTTTTGTGAAGTCGGTTAAAATAGTCTGTTCACATAAAAAAAATACATAAATAAAAATATCTTAAGTACGAGTAGTATGAAAGTAATATCGTTTTTTAAGCTTTGCCTAGACATTACTTCCTGAATTTATTTCATGAAGTATTTTGCTACAATACTTAAATATTCACATAGAATGGATGTGTATGCGTTCTGGTTTGATATACATTTTTTTCATAACATAACTTGCAATTAAAGAAGGCGTAATAACAAATTTAAAAGTCACTAAAATCATTTAAAAACGCCCAAAAAAAATCTATGTCCATTTCATCCAAATCCGTTCGGCCGTTTTTGTGCCAATCCGGAACATACATCCAGACAAACGGACCAAGTTATATTTACGGCATCAGAATCGTTCCCACACCTCGTAGCAATTACTTTTTTTCAAAAATATTTTAGGCACAGTTTTGACTTTGTTACTATTTTATTATATGTGTAGATGAAGATTAGCAAGCCCATTATGTTTAACTGTAATGGTGGGCTGGCGTTATAATAGATACAGAATTTAATGACGTCATAGAGTATGAAGAGCCAACGCGTGTAATATCACTATTAAACTATTTGGAACTGCTAATTGTCACCTAGACTATTGTCTGCGACTATAGTAGCTGGTATTTAGCGTTGCAGTTAATTAGGAGTAAATTCGTTAATTAACTCGCGATTGTGTTGTCAACAACAAATCCAAATCCCGATTGTGTTGTTAAATTCCTAGTGTGGGGCAATGCGTAAAAAAAAAAGAAAAGAAAGAAGAACTTGATTTACTAAGTAGTTATATTTATTTATAACTAGCTAACCGGAAGGTGTTATCTTGTCCAAATTCCATTAATTTACACAAAAAGCTCATAGAAAAAGTACTTACCAGTATTTAAACGAACAATTGGAACCGTGCACCTAGCTTCTGACGTTTCATAAGTGCCCATGTAGGGCATGTACATGTATTTAAAATTTTCCGGTTGTTTTTCCATATTTTTCTTTCTATTAAAACCTAATTCGGGCTATTAGAAACATTTTAAAAAACACCCACAGAAAACACACTTTTAGTTAGTTTTCCTGAATTCCCCAAAATTCCCGACTACTTTCAAACCAGACTATTAGAACATTTGAAAATAAAAACCGGAAAGTGCGAGTCGGACTCGCGCACGAAGGGTTCCGTACCATTATCTATAAAAATGGCAAAAAAATCACGTTTGTTGTATGGGAGCCCCCCTTAAATATTTGTTTTATTTTAATTTAATTATTTATTGTAAGTGAATATACCTATAAGTAAATATTCTGTGAACATTTCAAGCGTCTACCTGTTACCGTTATTAATATAGAGCAAAAACGAGCAAAAAAGTCACGTTTGTTGTATGGGTGCCCCCTTAAATATTTATTATATTCTATTTTTTTGTATTTTTTGTTGTAGTGGCAACAGCAATACATCATCTGTGAAAATTTCAACTGTCTAACTATCACGGTTCATGAGATACAGCCTGGTGACAGACGGACAGACAGACAGACAGAGGGCGGAGCCTTAGTAATAGGGTTCCCGTTTTACCCTTTGGGTACGGAACCCTAAAAAATAGCCAAATCGGTCCAGCCGTTCACAAGTATACAATGCGCTGACCAACGAACAGGGGGTCTACTCCGAAGCGATAATCCGAAGTATTGGCCGAATGTTCGGCAGTTTTATAACTTCCAAAGTTTCCCTTTTTGACTGTGAGTCCTTACCCGACTTCAAGCCACATTTTTGACTTTGGCTTATCTCTTTGACTGCCGTTTTTTTTCTTTCGCCGTAGTTTGCCATAGTTCGCCGTAGTCAAGAAACGACCGAACATTCGGCCGATACTTCAGTTTTATGTTCGGAGTAGACCCTCAGCATTAATTTTTTATTATATGATAGATTTATCAGAATTGCATGAAACTCAATTAATACCAAACATAATTTTATTGTTTAGTGAGTACTGTAAGTATTTTGTTGGGTTAGAAATGAAATGTATTTGCAAAACAATTCGCAAGAACTAGCATGCAAAAAATAAAATTGGTACATAAATCATAATTATTATTTAATAAGTATGTCAAGCATTTATCAATAAAATTATAATAGTAAAATGTTAGCGTGAATCTTTAAAGTTTAGATACTCATTCATAGTCTTTATACCATTTGAATAAACCTGTTTTAAAACGATTGATTTGGCAGTTCCGTATTTGATTTTAGTAGTTTATTATATATATCCTTATAACCGTTGGAAAGCAACAATATAAGTGGCTTTTAAATGGTAGTTTTCCATTAGTGAGGAATCTACATAATAATGCATTGGTATTATTGCCACGGGCACATTGGTGCCCGGGCATACGCGCGCCCATGGTCCTTTCAAATATGATATTTATATAATATATTTTCTATTATACTCAAACTCAAACACAAAGCATTTATTTCAATTAAACCATTTACAGGCACTTTTGAATTGTCAAAGAGTCGGGCAGTTAGTCAGAAAGTGGAAGCTATTTGCCCATTCCAAAACGTAGATCTCTATGGAGAAGAACAGACAAGAAACTCCAAGGACACTCTTTTAAATCAAGATATTACAAAATCCTGGGTACATTATTCTTGTCGCTTCTATATGTGAGAAAAATGTAAAAAACAAAAAAATAAAATTTAAAAAAAAAAATTAAAAAAATAAGATTAAAATATTACAAAATAAGCCCTGGCAATTAAGAGATGACAGCCTCAACTGACAGCGCCCGTTCACGAACATACGCTGCATGGAAGAGAAATAAATGTTTATTATTATAATTATTATTGTTTATATTAATATTGACTATTTAGTGCCGATATTTTGTGCCAAAACTATGTGCCATCTCATGCTTATGTAATATACCGGTTGCTCATACATACAATCTATCCATAATTTCCCCGCACTATACTCGAGCCTGCTCTCAATGGCTATTGTTGGCACTGATATCGGCTTTCACAACATATTGCCTATCATCCTTGTGTAAATGTATACCGGTTTCTGCAGGGTTCTACTATGGGAACCATTAAAACAAAACAAACATTGTGGAATTACTTTCTTGGTCATTGGGAGTTTTGACAGCGTGCTTTGTGTAATGGCTGGTGATTTGCTACTGCCATATTTATATTTAGTATCTACAAAATTTATGGCAACTGTACTACAAGGTTATGTTGGCGCGTGGGTAATATCGGAATTGACGCCGCCATCTTATTTTTAACCGACTTCCAAAAAAGAGGAGGTTATATGTTCGGCTGTATGTTTTTTTTTTTATGTATGTTCACCGATTACTCCGTCAATAATTGTGGACGGATTTTGAAAATTCTTTTTTTCTTTGGAAGGGTATGCTTCCAAGGTGGTCCCATTGCCACCAAATTATTTTTCACTTTGTAGTGTTTTTTTGGAAGTCGATTGTTTTTTTTTTTGTAAAAAGTTTTTTAATAGGATATTATCTTAAGTGACGTTTCACGAAACAATGGGGAAGGTCGGTCAAAGCTATTTATAGATGGCGTGACCATAGCTAGGTCCCTCCGTCCTATACTAAATTTGACATTTCGTCCATTCAATGCATTTCATTCCATTTCATGTTCATTCAATAGTTCATACATGAGTTTGGTTTTATTTCACTATTTCGGTATTTTCGGTGATTTTAATAGTTTAAATCAATATAACTATGTATATTCGACGTGGAAAGTGGTCAGAATTTAAAAAAATTATTATTGTTTTTGCCTCGTATTCACTTTCTTCAAAATGTTTACGACATAACCTCAAACTCTGTTTAATTACTCTATGAATAGATTTAAGCCACAATCTTCAAATTACCCGACTACGGCGAAGCAAAAAGGAGGGTTATGGTTTTGTTTTAATAAACACAACAACGAGTCATTTTCACAAAAATCAAATAAAAACACCTTTCGCCTTGTACTACTAGTAGTTCTGCGAACAGTAGACCTCGCGGGCAAAAACCTTTTTTTAACAATTAATATACCAATAACGTTACTTAAAACGGGATATTTAACCTGTTTTTGTTTTTATAAACATGATTGTGATGTCCTGCGATTTGTTCCGTGTGATGCCGGACGTAAAGAATAGCACCATCCTATTTCTTCCCATGGGTGTCGTAAAAGAAGACTAAGGGACTTACTAGAGAATGGGCAGCAGCTTTCTCTATGCATTTTAACACCATACTGCGATCGCCAACCCGCCTGCCAAGCGTGGCAATTATGGCAACCATCCTCAAAAGTTTCGGGAGGGTGTCCTCCCGAAACCATACCATTGTGTCCTATTGTTATAAGTCACAATAAATTAAAAAAATACATTAGAATCAAGAAATTAATTAAACGGTCACAGAGAGCAATTAAAAAACAAAATCTCTTAAAATTGAATCTTTCCCTAAGAAAGGAACGTGTAGTCCTATCAAAAACTTTAAATACATGTACTATTGAATTAGATAAATGTAGGCAAAAATATGACACTGACATCCAGCTGCTCTATAATGATTTATTACACAAGGAGCACTTACTGAAGGATATTTTTGAAAAATATGAAACTTCACAATGTCAACTAAGTGGCCGCTTGTTGGAGGCTGGTGAACTACTTGATTTGGTGAAGTGCAATGCTGAGAGGTATGAGTCTCTGACTAATAACCTCTCATGTAGCTGTGCCAACCAGCCACTACCTACTCAGCCTCAGCCTAACTTGAACCCTCCGGTGTTGGCTCTTCCAGGAGAGACCTGTGTTAGCTCACAGCAAAATAAAACAATATTTTTTTGTGATGAATTAGGTTCTGGCTTTGGAAAAATTTTACTCAATTACCTTAGCCATAGTTTTACCAATCAGAGCTATCATAACATAAGTTTTAAACAAATGATTAAAAGAATTACAGACACAAACCTAAATAATTATTCTACAATGGTTTTGTTATTAGGAAATAGTAGTAGTATTACCAGAAAGGACATAGTGGATGGTGTGAACACCTTATTAAAGTTAAATGTAGGAAAGCTGATATTGTGTGCTTTTCCTTATTCTGACACCTTATCAGATGATGATAATAATTATATTTTTAGGTTGAATAATACTATTCATAGACTGACATGTTGTCATAGTGACAAATTACTGTATTTTGACACTAATAAGTTTGTTAGTGGTTTTAAGTTGACTCAGAGAACTTTATCTCTGTCTGGGAAATGTAGACATAAGATTGCTATGTTGATAGCATATAATATTAATGAGGTTATAGCTAATATAACGAAATTTAGAATTAGTGACGAGTCTGTGTTGTCTAGTTATACTAACAACATAGAGATTAATTATGAGTCATCATGTTGTACGAAGGAGGATCCACCTATAATACCAACATCCTTGGAGGCCACTACCAGTCAGATAGGGTATTCTCTTCCTGCTGGAACTCATACAGGCATTCTAGACTCTTCAGTTGTAGTTGTGGAGGTCACTCCAGATAATTCTTTAAACTAGACTGTAAGACAACAGAAGTTACCCATTCAAATAACCAATTATTATTATTAGCGAATAATAAAAAGGTATCTTCTGGCCATTTAACTCATAAAAAAAAAACAAAGGGAGTGCAACATACTTTAAAATTATTTCATCAAAATATCCAAGGTTGCTCTTCCAAATTACTGGAAATAGAATTGTTTTTAGAAAATACCAAGTTTGATGTCATTTGTTTAACATAACATTGGTTAAAAGATCATCAAGTGATGTCAATTAATTATGAAAATTATTGTGTACTTAGCCATTTTAGCCGAAAAACGTATGATACATGGCGGATCATTAATATTAATTAAAAATTCTATCAAATCGAAAGAACGGAAAGACATCATCGGACTGTCGGTTGAACACACCATTGAATTGTCCTGTGTTGAGCTTGATAAGCATGTTATAGTATGCGTATACAGACCTCCAAGTTACCAGAATCTATCTTTGTTTGATTCTGTATTGGAAGATGTGTTAAAAAAACTTAGTACTAATAGTAAGTCAATAATCATATGTGGTGATTTTAATATTAACTTATTAGAAAATAACTCGAACACTGTCAGATTATTAAGTCTTTTTAGGTCATTTGATTTGTCAAATGTTTTTATTGAACCAACCCGAGTGACAGCTTCTTCTGCCACTTGTATAGATAATATTTTTTGTAATTGTGATTACTTACACAAACAAATTGTAAATAAGTTGCCATCTGATCATAGTGGTCAAACAATAACATTTTGCTCCTATATGCCTGTACAAAAAACTCAAATAAGGTTTAGGCCAATTACAAGTAAAAATTTAGAGAATTTAAATAATTCTTTGGCCAGTGCATTATGTGTTCAGAGATTTAATAATATTTGTGACCCAAATGAGTTCTACGCCGAGTTCTTTTCACTATTAAACACACAATTTAATGACACTTTTCCACTAAAGACTAAAAGTATTTACACAAAGTTCGTATTTAGTGATTGGGCGACTCCAGGTATTCGTAAAAGCAGGGAAAATCTTTTTGAACTTTATGGCCTAAAGCAACATATGAATAATACAAGCTTTCATCAATATGTTGCAAAATATTCTAAAATTTTGAAAAGTGTGTGCAAAATAGCTAAAGCTCTTTATATTAGCAATAAAATAAAATCAGCTGATGATAAAATAAAAACTACCTGGCAAATAATAAATAATGAAACAGGTAGGAAAAAACAGCGTAATACTGAATTAAATTTAGAAACTGCACATGGGCCCATCACTTCAGAGGTAGAAATAGCTCAGGAATTTGAAAACTTTTTTGCTAATATTTCCCTTAAAACTATTGAAACTTTAAATTCCTCACCCGCGCTCTCGGCTGCCTTACTTAGAAAGAATGTAAAAGTATGCCCTTTGGAATTTAGGTTCCAACATACAAACCCCCAGGCTGTTATAAAAACTTTTAAAGATCTTAAAATTAAATTAACAGAAGATCTCTGGGGCATGTCTGTAAAAGTCTGTAGATCCATAATCGAAACCATTGCGCCCTATTTAGCTTTTATATTTAACACCAGTGTGGATCAAGGAGTCTTTCCGGATCTCATGAAACACAGTAAAGTAGTTCCTTTGTTCAAATCCGGAGATAGTAAAGAACCCAATAATTATAGGCCTGTGTCAATTCTGCCAGTTCTCAGTAAGGTGTTTGAAAAGTTGATGCTCAATCAAATGTTACGTCACTTTAATAAAAAATCCATCTTTCATGAACAGCAGTACGGTTTCACTAAAGGGCGTTGTACCACTGACCACTGTGTACTTGTACCACTGTGTTACCCTAATAAAGAACATTTTTAACGCCTGGGAGGAAGCACAAGATGCCATTGGAATCTTTTGCGACCTCTCTAAAGCGTTCGATTGCGTGAACCATGAGACACTTTTGCTGAAACTAGAGCACTATGGGATTAGGAATGCAGCTCTTGATTTACTAAGATCATACCTAAAAGATAGAAAGGTTAAAGTTCAAATAAACGGCGTTAACTCATTAGGGTCTGAAATGGCAATGGGCGTTCCTCAAGGTTCGATATTGGGTCCATTCCTCTTTTTAGTTTACATTAATGATTTACCCCAATTACTTCAAAATCAACCGAAGATGGTGTTATTTGCTGATGACACATCATTGATCTTTAAAATAGATCGACGATCACAAAATTTTGACGAAGTGAATAACTCTATTCTTCAGGTCCAAGATTGGTTTACGGTAAATAATTTGGTACTAAATGAAAAAAAAACCAAATGTATTAGATTTAAATTACCTAATGTTAGAAGTAGCGAATGTGATATCATATTGAACGGAGAAAAACTGGAATTTATTAATCAAACGGTTTTCCTAGGAATCACTATAGACGAGAAACTGCAATGGGGACCACATATAACCTCTCTGGAGGGCGGCTAAGCTCGGCCGCTTATGCTGTTAGAAAGATAAGACAGCTAACAGATATAGAAACCGCGCGTTTGGTTTATTTTAGTTACTTCCACAGCATTATGTCGTATGGCATTTTACTGTGGGGTCGGGCTGCTGACATTGAGTCCATCTTTATTTTGCAAAAGAGAGCTGTCAGAGCAATTTATAATCTCCGTCGCCGCGAATCTCTTAGGGAACTATTTAAAAGGATTAATATTATGACGGTACCTTGCCAATTCATTTATGAAAATATTATGTATGTAAGGAAAAATCTACATATTTTTAACAAGATAAGCGATAGACATAATTTTAATACTAGAAATAAAGATAAAATAGATCAACCATTTTTCAGATTATCTAAAGTACATACATCTTTTATGGGGTACTGTGTTAAATGTTACAACAAAATACCTTGTTATATATTGAAATTAAATGAGAGAAAATTTAAAACACATATTAAAAGTACACTTTGTAAACAAGCATATTACAAGTTAGAGGATTATATCCAGGACAGGAATGCTTGGAAACATGCTGGTCCAGCTCCATAGGACAATCTAGAGTCTAGACAAAATCAACTGGTTGCTATTTTTATGGTAAAATCTGTTATTTTTATGATATTGATTTTACATTCTGTGATAACCTATACTCACACACTGACTTATTTTTTTATTTTATTAGAAAAACATACTTGTATGATGTTTGTAAATATGTGGACACCACGTGTCTATCTAATAATTAAGTTATTTTTCATTGCTTAGTTTTTAATTCGTTTTACCTATTATGGTATAGTAATTTTATTCTAGGTGCATCGTCTTCACATATAATCATATAATTAATGTAATCAAACAAAATATTGTAAAACATTTTTAAAAGAGTACCGGTGGAGTTTCTTGCCCATTCTTCTCCATATGAAACTACCTTTTGGAAGGGGCAACTAGAATCAATTCTATTTTTTTTGTAAATTTTGACGTTCAAAAGTGCCTCTTATGTGCCTATTTGAAATAAATGGTTTGACTTTGACTTTGACTTTGAGGCCTATGTCCAGCAGTGGACGTCTTTCGGCTGAAATGATGATGTCCTGCGATGAACAAATATTATGTTTGGCGTACAGAAAGTTATGAGTGTGTGTTTGTGAAAGAGAGGTTTGTGTTTAGAAGTGCAACTTAAAAAAATTAATGATGAGCCTATTTATTTAAAAAGAATAGGTACAGTAGATGATTTTTGTGCTCGTTTTAATGTAACAATGTTTGTTGGTGCTTACTGTAACATTTTCAGAGTACTTTTACATTAATCGAACACCGATACTAGGGTAGGTACTATAAATCTCTGGCGCAAAATCTGTACATAAGCGTAGCATAGTACTCAGTTTCACGTAAATTACTGTGGACGATAGTAATTTCTGTGAACTCAAAGGCATCCTAGCTAGATCCCAACTAAGTTAGTGTTCACTTCCAGTCTAATTTATGCCCTTTCCCAGTGAGTATAGTACATCCATATTCCGGTAGTTTTGTATTACCTATGTCCCTTGAAATATAGGGCGAGCCTATTGCCATTAGCTAGATACAAGTCCAAACTCCGGGTAACTACACAAATTCCTACTGAAAAACCCCATACCACTTCACTCGATCGATCATATATCCTATCCGATATCAGACAGATTATCCTATTTATCAATTTAAACAAAACTCGTGTATCAAAAAAGAGATTGAAAAAATACTTTCCCAAATACATTTAACACGATAAAAGAATTAAAATATTCAGTTTCATATTTCGCCATCGCGAAGCGGAGCCTCCTTCAAAGTTCGTTATTAAAAATTCAATATAAAAGTTGAATTGAGTTCGTGTATTATACGTTGGAGTCGGCACTCGGAAAGTGACGATTGACGCTCAGTAGAGCGTCAATCGTCACTTTCCGAGTGCCGAGTGAAAACGAGCAGTAGCTCGTTTTCACTTACATGAACGTCTCTTAAATGAATGCAGAATTAAAAGCGTGCAGTGTCGAAAAATCAAAATATTTTATTTCACATAAACCTACATATAAAATGTCACAAGCTAGGTGCACGGTTCCAATTGGTCGTTTACAAAAAAAGTGTACTTATTAAAAACATAGTAGTATTTATTTAAAGTTCAATATATTGGAATATAGGTAGCAGTTCTGAAATAGAGTTCGGCAGGACATTTGGCTAGACTTAGTGAAAAGTAGTGCAATTAAATTCCATCAGAAGTCTGACAACTCTCGTCTTAATGAGTTCTTTCACGTGGTCAGCCGCGTGGTATACAGTCCCTGAGTTGTGGAGATCAAATAGGTAGTCGATCCATGTAAAATAGTGGTCTTCAGCTGCATCCAGTCAGACTGGAATCCGACCCCAACATAGTTGGGAAAAGGCTTCGCAGATCATATTCTGTTTGTCATACGATCTGCTAGTGATCCATATTTTATGTTTCTGAGAATTATTTTTTATTGATTTTATAAGATACCAAACCATCGAATAGAATAATTAGTTTTTTTGTATTATAATAATAATGCAGGAACATTTGCAATTCAAATGCAGTCCACTCATCACCTGTACAATCCTTTAGATGTATGGTGTCATTAGACTCTTCCAGTGTTATTTGTATATCATCCTTTTTGCTACTTTCCTCGCTAAGTGCAACTTGACACAAGAATTTTAAAGTTTCCATATTACAGATAACTGTTTTATCTTTCTGCCACTCACGGAATTGTCTGGAGTGCTCCAATAAGTTAATTCTAAGTATCCAAATTGTTGGATCCTGTTTTTTCGTTTTAAGAGACACGTTGGTGAGTAGAGTCGACTTTCCCACTCCGGGATCCCCAAGGATAAGTAAAACGTCATTTTCTATGTCGTGTACCGATGAGATATACTCACTAATCATTTCTTCATCTTCTTCATCTGATTCAGGGCGTGAGCATGGGTTTGATTCCTCTCTTTCAAATAGTATTACAGTCTTTTGGCAGTGTAATTTTTCTTTATAATTTAAATGACTTATCGGTTTTCCAATTATATTTTTATTACAATGCAAAATTCTATTTAACACACCTCCTCCAACGTATCTAATCGATGTGTCGTCTAAGACTTGGTCTAAGGTTAATTCGTCACCTTGAAATATTACTTTTGAGTGCTGAAAGATGCTTTTCTGCGATTCTTCGCTCATGTCAATTAAATTATTTTTTTCATCCTTTACTAAGTTATCTTTTAGTGAGAAATATTGTTTTGCGTTTACAACGGAGTCCTGGTCTGCAATAACAATAACAGTTTTGTTCTTTATAGAGTTTGCAATATTTTCTAATTTATTGCTGGAAATTGTGGTAATTAGTACTTTATTAAAGACAACAATAACTGTTTTTATTGCATTCGTATTTGTCAAATCTCTACGTAGTATTTTGTCTTCTCTTGCAGATAAATTAAATATATATTTCAAATCTAACAGGGCACAGTCTTTTTTTATTAAATATTTTGTAAGCTTAGCAATAGTAAGTGCACTGTTCTCTGAAACGATAACAGTTCCTGTAGGCAGGTCTTCTAACTTAATTGAATTTACAGCATCTTCACTGAAAGTGTAATTTTTATTCTTTATCATTTGCATCATATTTATAACGCTGATTAGTGGCTGACTTGAAGTATGTTTTACAGCATTTTTATATTTACTGCCTTCTTTGGTAAGATATTCTCCAACTTTAGGCTCCATCCACCATTTTTGTATCTCATCATGATACTTGAGAAATATCGCATCGGATGTAATTTCTCCATGTTGTACGTCATCACATAAACTATTATTAATTTCATATATTAAAGTTGTCTCCACTTTATCCTCATTAGATTGGGCTGTGTAAAATAGTAACATTTTGGAAAAGTCGCTCAAAATGTTTTCGGTATATTCGTCACTGGTAAATGAAAGTTTTGGAAATATTTTTACCTTCACATTCAATTTATATTCATACAAGTTTATGATTTCACTATTCAGTTTATCAAATAACTTTTTGGCAAGCTTTCACAGTGATTCGTAGTTATCATTGAACTTCATCAGCTTGGATATGTCATCAAAAACTAATAAATTACCAACAGCAGAAGCTATGCCACCACTGAGTTGTAGAAATCCTTGTCCCATAGATTCATCTATCACGACAATATTATCGGGCCATGGTTATTTTATCAATCCTACAATTTTAGATGACAAATCTTTTAATTTTCTTTCGATTCTTTGGTCGCCTCCTTTTATTGTTAAATCTTTATTGCCGAACGAAGTCGGTACTTTAAACTCTAGTGATGGCAAACACTCTTTAACTGACAGTTCAACTGTTTTTTCAATGGTTTCTTTTGATTCATTATTTTTGTCCAAAAATAACTTATGATGTTCTAATGTTGTTTTCTCAAGGGATTCAAATTTACTGTTTTTAAATATCATATTGCATACAACTTGTTTATTAACATTTTCATTATCAGTAACATCACAGGCAGCCAAATTAAATTCATTCAGTAAACGGCCCAAAATAACTGAATTTAGCTTTCGTCTTTTAAAAATCTCTGTGCAAAGTTCATCTTTAAACAACCGCAGAAATTTCTCGTTGATACAAAAAAAGTTTTGTCTAAAGCGTGCGACACGATGTCCATCAGATTGATTCTCGGAAACATCGAAAACTTTTTGCGCCAAAATTACATGGTAGCGTAACACGAGCTCATCCTGCATCAACATTTGGATGTCATTAAATTCTCCAAATATACACTTCGCCATCGAACGAGCCAGTGCTGTGATTTGTTCTTTCAAAACTAGTTCATATAGCTCCTCATTGATAAAACCATGCATTGGCTGTGAATCAGGTTCCCCTGTTTTTATCAGAGCATTCAAATGTTCAGAAAAATTACCTTCGTATTTTTTCGTAAGTTGGTCAACTTTAGCGGTTGTGTAAATAACGAATAGACATTCTGTTTCACAAAATGTCCCATCGAACAGCACGTCTTTATTTTTGGGTTTGAATTTGCGTCTAATTTCCAAGTAACTGTTGAAATACGTAGCCAAATCACTTTTAAGGTTGAGCGCTGAAATTGCATTATTTTCCCTGTGTTTTGCTTGTATGAATACAGTAAGGGGCTTATCGATCCCCCTCACTTTAGCTCTAAAACAAATGTCATCGAACGAACCTAATTTGTCTACATTTGTGGCTAAATGAAACTCTTCAATTCTATCATTGTGTATAGCTCTGAAATATATTAAACTGAGAAGTTTGGTTTCGTACAGATGTCCTCGTATCCCGGATGTTCCAGAACGCTTTGGATATTTTTTAGGGATAGTTTCTGTACAGCTCGCCATTTTGTTGCAGTAGTACAGGAAGTCATCTCAACATGCGACAGCACACACAGTCACAATAGCTCTTTGTTAGCAGCCGCAGGGAGCGCTAAACCGTCCCGCGGGGAGCTCCTCAAAGATTCACTTTCTCCTACAACGATGAGATCTGAAAATGGAAATGGTTGTGTTACTTGTGTTCAAACCATTTTGCATAAATAAAACAAGTCAAGCAGTGCCTAATTTCCAATATATTTTAATATACAACTCATGCTAATTTGGTGTTCGTGGTAAGGGCTCTTGGCTGACTTAGTAAGAACCGTGGCACCAGTTAAAGCTACGCTTGCCGAGGTCGGTTCTTGGATGGGTCACCATCTTCACCGCGAACCTCCCACTGTACCTCGGAAAGCACATTAAGCCGTTAGTCCCGGCTGTCATTCATGTATCTTTGACAGTCGTTACGTGCCCCACCGAGTGTGTCTCCACGTTGTCGTCGTGGTGGGGCTTGCGTGTCTCAATGATCTTGGGGGCTTTGCCGGTAGAGTCACTCATGCCGGAAGGCGTCAAGTGAGAGACTTGACTAAGAGAGACATGGGGCGGAGTCAATAACATCTGACTTCCGCGAGGGGCGCGCCATCTGAGGACTTCAACAGTTGTTGGTGTTCTTGGACGGCGCGCGTTTCTCTCCTCATCGTTGGAGAGTGGGAAGAGTGGTTCACCTCTAGTACGTGTCTGTTCATCAGACATGACTGAGGTGAAGGAGTGGTCTGGGGTGGAATGGGGTGGGGACCCCATAAAAAAGGCAAAGCTGTGTTCAGCAACAACAATGGAAGCGAGTCATCAAAACAAACTACCCCAGGAGGGTACCTGCTGCTCCGCAGTAGGAGAATCCCTCACCGAGCAGAGCTCGGTCAGTCCCTCGTATTCTGGGGGGGACAATGAATGCCCAAAATCCCAATGGGATTTTTACCCGTCCTTCGGAGACGCATTGAGCCAGGGTGGCTCACTTACCGGTGCCCTAGTGGCGTCAGCGTAGTCTGCTACGCTGACGACACGCTGGTCCTGGCACAAGGGAGTTCACATCAGGCGGCGGCCGAACTGGCGGCACGTGGGGTTGTGACAATCGTCAATAGGATCCGGCAATTGGGACTCGAGGTGGCATTGCCACCGAGGCCATGTGTTTTTATGGTCCTCGGAACGCGCCACTGTCGGGATCCCATATAACGGCGAGAGGGGTTACATCGGCGTCGAGTCGACGATGAAGTACCTGGGACTCGTCCTCGACAGCCGGTGGAACTTCGTCGAGCACTTCCGACGTTTGGCTCCCAGACTGGAGCGGGCCGGGGCTACCTTGAAGCGGCTCCTGCTCAATCTGGGGGGTCCAAACGCCTCCTGCCGGAGGCTCTACGCGGGGATCGTGCGGTCCATGGCCCTTTACGGGGTACCGGTGTGGGCGCGTTCTCTGAGGCTGCGACCAGCCCAGCGGTTGAACGCGTCCCAAAGGGTCATGGCCATCAGGCTGGTACGGGTTACCGCACGGTCTCCCGTGAGGCAGCGAGCCTCCTTGCCGGACTATCGCCATGGGATCTGGAGGCAAAAGTCCTCGCGCACATCTGGGAGTGTCGCGAGGAGGCGAAACGCCGGGGCGAAACTCCGCTGCCGCGAAAAATCACGGCACAGCGGACAGAGCTGCGGCGGGATCTCATGGCGACATGGAGAGTGCGATTGTCGCAACCCAGCGCTGGGCACGCCACTATTGCGGCGATAAGTCCCCTCTTTGGGGAGTGGCTGGAGAGGTGCTACGGCGTCCTCACCTTCCGCCTGACGCAGGTCCTCACTGGACACGGATGTTTCGGGAGGTTCCTGTTAAGGATAAAGCGGGAGGAAACGCCCGGGTGTCACCACTGTGTGGATCGCCCGGAGGACACGGTGGAACATACGGTGGAGGTCTGCCCTGCTTGGGCGGAGCACCACCGTGCCCTCACGGAGGCGATCGGCGGCGGTGATCTCTCGCATCCGGCCCTGGTTCAGGCCATGGTTCGGAGCGAGAGTACATGGGAGGCCGTCACCTCCTTCTGCGGAGCAGTAATGCTCGCGAAGGAGGAGGCGGAACGCGTGAGGGAGAGGCAGGGTTCGTGGCCTCACGCCCCTAGTCGCCGCAGGAGACGCCCTGGGCGTCGCAAGCCAATTTCCGGCCACCGTAGGCACGGGCCTGCGGACGGTGAGCGATGGGTAGCTCGCCGTCCGATTAGGACCAGGCCCGGGCCGACGGCACGTTGTGTTCCACGCGCGCCTCAAAGAGACGTCAGCACGAATTGACGGGGTCCATTAGGGCCAATGCTTGCCAGGGCAGCGAGTTTGTCTGAAAGGGATATCGTGGCCCTGGCACACAGGTAAATGAAGGAACATGGGTGGGTATTAGTCAGTAAAAGTCTGACACGACCTCCCGCTCCGCCCAGAGCAGGAGAAGTCATTTGAAAATTTCACACCCAAAAAAAAAAAAAAGGCGGAAGCTTTGTCAAAAAAATGCAGATTTATGTTCTCTACTAATCATAGTTTTGGATTAAGCTGATGTGCCATGGCAAATATCATTCTGGAAGAACTGATATAGCTCAGTTTGGACTGATTTTTATTATTTCTCATAGTACAATATTTAGTTAGTTTCGTTACATCGCACCTTATTTTTTGGTCTCATTAATGGCCGCTAAGAAATTAAGGCAACACTGCTCCTTAAATTTTGGTCATTGGCCTTTAATTAGAGACTTAAGCTTGCTTGTCGTTTCCTTACAACCTCCGCGAGTATTTAATTAGAGACTTAAGCTTGCTTGTCGTTTCCTTACAACCTCCGCGAGTATTTAATTAGAGACTTAAGCTTGCTTGTCGTTTCCTTACAACCTCCGCGAGTATTTAATTAGAGACTTAAGCTTGCTTGTCGTTTCCTTACAACCTCCGCGAGTATTTAATTAGAGACTTAAGCTTGCTTGTCGTTTCCTTACAACCTCCGCGAGTATTTATAAGTTGAGTTTATATAATATATTATTATGTGATAAACACTATTTCATATTTAGATGATTAGAAAATAATAAAGACTCAGCTCGAAGAGTTGACAGAGCGCGCCATCATGTAAAATGTTATAGATTAATTATTTGATTTCATTTAAATAATTACGCATTCAAATCTAAATATATCTGATGACCTGCGGGGTAACTGTGTAGCACACTATCAGCAGCAATGGGTTTCAAATTGACAGTTCAACAACATTCATTGCGTTATTGACGTTGGGGAACATACAAAATTTTCGAACATATGAAGCAATGGATTAGCTAGATAGATAATGTGTTACGCAATTTGGTTGCCGATACTATTAGCGTTTCTTATATCTCTATTAACAGTACTGCTACAAACAATATTATTTGTTACACAAACAATAGGTATACTACTCAGAATGAACGAACAGCATAAGGAAATAAGTACCTACATCAAAGCGGTCAAAGTATGACCGCTTTGTTCTTCTAAACTATTCAACGGATTTTAATGCGGTTTTGACTATCATTTAGAGATTTTATTCCGAAAGGTTTTGTTTTTAATACAATTATATTGAACTTACATAATTATCATAAAGAAATCTCGGTGTTTTGTCAAATCGTAAAAACCGTGCCATGCAGAGGCGGGTCGCTAGTTATTAACAAATTAGTATTTTAATTGATAGGGAAGGAAAACATGAAACGATGTTATGCATACAATGTGTAAAATTATACAAAGTCAAAGTATTTATTACTGTGATTTTTGGTTAAATTGGTTAGATTTTTGGTACAGTTAAATGAATATGCCTTTCACACCATCTGCTCGCTAATGTCAAATTATAAGTAAGTCATGCAAACCCAAAGCAAGTCATTAAGACCAGGCAGTTTAAATCAATTTCTACGCAAGCTCCGCCCCTTGCCCCCGCCACTCCGTTATATGCTTGACGCTTATCAGTAATAAAGTTGAATATCGCGTGCGCTCTTTGATCGTTTTCGAGCAGAAAACTAAATAGCGTAAGTCTCAATTCTTATTTCGTTTATAACTAAAGTAATAATTGATCTAGAGAAAAAATATCTGGTAGCTGGATAATAAACTATATTTTCTTGCTGTGAATATTTATTTTAGGCATAAAAGCCAAACAGTCTTGTTTTTATTTATAGTTATCCTTACAAAAGACATGATTTCCGAATAAAAAATGTATCGTATATAACATTACAATTACGTAACTGTCTTCAACATGGAATGAAAAAGATCCAATAAATCATATACTAAAGTTTCATTTTGCTTGTATTTGTGACTGTTTCAGAATATTCATGCAAATTAACATAAAAATAGGGAGCCTCCTCTTAAAGTCCTAGTTCTAGCCGGGCATTGATATTGTACTGGATTTTATTATGACCTGCTGGTGCATAATGTATTTGAATTTGGAACATCAATTACGAAAATACCTATTTACCAAAAAAAAAAACCTTTAAAGTACAGCTCGCCCAAAAACTTCTCACTTCGTAAGTAGGTTTCTAGACGAGCAGCATCAGCATACACACCCCTCCCCTACACACACACATACAAACACTTTTGTCTTCATACGTGTCTCAGACGATACCGAGAGCTCCTGCGCTTACACAAAAATTGACAGCGTATTTGCACACTTGGTTACCACAAGTAAAGTTTCGTGCGTGATATAAAAATACTATAATAACCTTGGACAAATTATAATGACAATTTTTATTTTGAATTTAGTGCTTATTTTTATAACAAGTATTGCGGGAAGTTTAGTACTTGTAAGATGAAAAGTAATCTATGTCCTACTCCAGGTTCCAGGCTACCTAACTATTTTTCATAATGATCGATTCAGCAGTTTGGGCATGAAAAGGTTACATACAGACAGAGCTTTAATTTCGCGATTAATTTTAGTAGATATGGAAATGGATTCTGAGTACTACTTACAGTAAAGATAAGTTCCTTATTCCAGAATCACTCACAACAACGCTAGATGGTGTAGGTTAACAGTGGGATGTCACCGGGACACTGAACAAAACATAACAACAATAATTGATTGCAATAAAATGACACATTACAACAAACACATCGAGTCAACCGCACGATCATGGCACAGACTAATACAGAACTCAGAAGGTCGGCTCCATACACTGAACAAAAACGCACGCACACATAAACGCACTTCACGTACACTGGCATTCGACTGAAGCTGTGGTCCCATGGCGTGTTAACTCGCCAGACGTTGCCACGCCTGTTGAGGCCTGTCGCGGCCCGTGCTAAGCATTCCCACGGCGTGTGTCGGCCTGGTGCCACCTATTGGCACTTATTCCAACATGTCAAGTGATACGAAGCTCTTGGCTTCATGAGCAGCCGCTGTGGTTTTATTCAGTGGTCAACATTTGATAAACAAAGCAGAAAAAACTTACCGACGGATCGCACGAGCGATGACAGGCCACGGATGCTACGGTTTCTCACGGTCTGTCAGCCTGGCTTGGCGCGATCTGGCCTGTGAGAAAGCGGGCAGTGCGATCGCAGCTTTTGAGGTCCCATGGCCCGTCGAGACCTGGCGCGGCCTGGCACGCGGCCACGCCTTTTAAGGCCTATCGCGCCCAATGCTGAGCATTTCCACCAAACGCCTCATCGGATCGATGGTTCCCACGGCCTGTCAGCCTGGCTTGGCGCGATCTGGCCTATGAGAAAGCGTGTCGTGGGACCGCAGCATTAGATAGCCCACGTTCACACGGCGTTGATCAGTACGATACATAACTTTATAGTGGCTACAAGCATCTTTTGGCGCTTGAACGACATTGACAAAGAAGCGTTAGTGGTAAACATTTATGAAATTGATTCAGGAAATTATAATGAAAAATACCGGCCAAGTGCATGTCGGACTACGCACAATGAAGGGTTCCTTAGTTGGGATGAATGTAAAAACATACTTTTTTAACTGTAGTTGAAATACATGTTCCCGCATACGTTCCAACTGCAAATGTAAGTTTGTACGCACAATATTGACTGATTTACCATGTTCAGAAACTGTCACTTTAAAACCAACCTATAATGCCAAATGAGACTATTTGTAACTTACATTTGCAGTTGGAACGTATGCGGGAGCATACGTTCCAACTGCAAATGTAAGTTTGTACGCACAATATTGACTGATTTACCATGTTATTGACCAATATAGGTTTTCCTGTAATCTGTATAGAATTATTCTGTATATTTTTTAAACATTTTAGGCTCAGCAGTTTCGGGAGGATGGTCAATTCTTCTATTTTCTTTATTCAATTTAAAACTAAATACATTAAATAAAAAAAATGAATTCCGCAAAACAAGTCGTTGAATTTAATATGTAACACGGTACAGTTTGCAAAACTTTTTTAAGTTTTCTAATTTATCCCCTAAAAGTGAACCCCATATTTAAAATTCATATATTTACGTTACACATTCGTGTTTGGGTCACAGAAATTCATAAATGTGTACCAAATTTCAACTCAATCGGTTCAGTAGATTCGGAACAAATCGGCTGTGACAGACGGACGGACAGACACACGAGTGATCTTATAAGGGTTCCATTTTTTCCTTTTGAGGTACGAACCCCTAAAACAAGATGGCGGCAGCAGTTCCAATATTGGAACGTGCCAAAAGATCCTTGTACCCTTTACATATTTATATCTTCGCTTGTACCGTTGTTTGGTATAATTTTAGGATCACGTCATGGCAATTCTTACTGCATTTGTTTTGAACAGTATAAACAGTGGAGGTAGACGTGTGATCCTAACATTTTACCGAAAATATCGCTCAGTACAGCCGTGTGAGCGCGCCGTATAGACTGAGATTCGTACGTATGCGTCTATGTGTGCGTGCGCTTGTTTTCGATCGTTCTCTGTGCGTTTTATGGAGCCGACCTTCTGGACTACTCTGTCTTAATGTTAATATATATTGCCATATACCTACGTACCTTACACACGGAATGAATGCTAACGTGGAATAATTAATATACAATTTTCTACCACATAATTCACATTGCTTAATATGCTTTTGGTTTCCCTTTCTCTCTTACTCACACACACGCTCATCCGCCCCCCACACACACTACTCACTCGTCTATACCTGAAATCGGAACCAGCGATAATTATCAAATTTAGAAAAGGAAGCTCAATGTCATACATGACAGGGTTCAAATTCCATAACGCCAATAAAAAATAAATGTTTTGAATACCTTTTTGTCACAAACTGTCACTTTAAAACCAACCTATAATGCCAAATGAGACTATTTGTAACATTTTGATATGTCTGCTTACATAAAATATTTTTAATAGCTAAATTTATGTTATTATATTGAAGAAAAAATGTTCCTAAACTCAACACGATATCGTCAATTTTGTGTGAAAACACAACGGAAATAATTTTTTACAATATTATAAACCAACATTTTCGAATAAAAAAATGCTACCAATGGAGATGAAGAAGTAATCTATCTGTGACAAATATTAGTTACATTTGGTTTAGTTAAATTTTGCCGCAAAATGTACCGAAAAACTGAAAAAAATTGTCAGATTTTGTGATAGCGTCCTTAAGTGCAAACCTGTTACTAACATTTTATGGATCTTTTAGTTGTCCGAATGAAAAATGTTTTTTTTATTAGTTACTATATCTACTTTGTTAAAATTCTGTTATCAACAGGCTCTGAATGTAGTACACATAGATGTGGAAGAGGGTGATCTTCTGTTACAGGTATCTCCATACTTAGAAGACTGCCTCTACAACTTATTTGTTAAAACTTTTGATTATGAAATAAATTTATATTATACTAGCTGTTGCCCGCGTAGTATTCTAACAATTGATACAGTTGTAGTAGTTTTCTTATGTTCTCAAATGATAAACTGCCCACCTCTTTTTCAATCTAAACTATAATAGCTGGATACTGCTTATACGAGTATGTTGGGCGAATAAGCCTCTACTTTCAAATGTAATTTAGATATGGAAGACACATCATAGAATTTCTTTGTAAACCACATTTACTGGTTTCCCGTCTTGAGCTAGTATAAAAAGATTACAAGCCACATACAGTTGACCGTGGGAAAAACAATCAGATTTTAATCGACACCAGCAGCCTTAAGGGTCTGACCCTGGGACTTGTTTATTGTCATCGTGAAGCATACGGCTACCGGAAACTGTATGCGCTTGAACTCAAATGGGAATTAATTAAGGATAATCGGTTGTATACGCGGTATAAAACGGTTTCAGTTTAATGTATTGGCATTGTACCTAGTCCGAATGTTTTTGCTTTTTTTTTTAAATATTAAGAGTATTTATAATAATTATGGTAATGTTGCTTATTAAATGGAATTATTTTTTTGAATGTTTGTTTATGTTAATAAAACATAAACAAACATTCAAAAAAATCATTCCACCGTTATTTGACTAATAATTTTGCATGCCATAAGGCAAAATGTATCGGGACTCATCAAAAATAACCATCATATCTGTATACCTACATTACTGGCAAATAAATGATTTCTTTCTTTCTTTCACCTGAGCCACATCCAGTAAGAATCTCGCTTCAACAAAATATATTATTATGTTATTTAAATTGCCAGCGGCTTCGCCGTCGTGGAGATATTTGTTAAAACCTGTTGATTATGAAATAAATTTATATTATACTAGCTGCGCCCCGCGGTTTCACCCGCGTAAGTCTCGATCCCATGGTAATATCGGGATAAAAAGCAAAATTGGTCCAGCCGTTTGAGCGTGAAGAAGGAACAAACACACACACACACTCACAAACTTTCGCCTTTATAATATTAGTGTGATTAACACGTAGAATTGCGGTTTTTGTATTTTAAGTACCTATTACTGCTGACGTGCGGCTGATAAACTGGGTTTTAAATAAAAAATCGCAAGTACAATATTATATGAACTTATTTATTGGTAATTAAAATAATACATTTTACATTATGTTTTCCTTATACAATACACAATTAGCTAGCCGAAGTGTTGACTATGTAACGTAATTGTTTTTTCAGTAAATATAGTTTAAAACTTAAATTGGTGGGGTCCAAAATACAAACTTTCAAGTACATAATTGTAGAATGTGCAGTTTAGTACAAGTTATTATAAACCATATTAAGTTCAGAAGAATATGGGTAGTTTTCGCTTGAAAAACTCCTGGAGATGGGATCGTTTAAAACGGCGGGTAGATTTGACCTAGACTGAGTTTCTTTAACATCCTGGCCGAGAGTATAGACCTGGAAAGAAATAAGAGAAAAATTCAAATAGGAGGTTCTTTGCACAAAAAAAAATCCTTGAATAAATAATGAATACTACAAGTAGTATTAAAAAAAAAAAAAAACATTTTTTTTTATTTCACATAAACCTACATGGGCACTTATGAAACGTTAGAAGCTAGGTGCACGGTTCCAATTGGTCGTTTCCTATGGAGAAGAGCCGGCAAGAAACTTCACTGTTACTCTTTTTAAAAAAAAGTGGGCTTATTAAATATATACATCTATTAATTATTGTATTTTATTTATAACTTATTTCTGAATCTATCCGTGACATCACAGCGGGCCCTGTCAGAATACCAGCGCTGCAGAACTTATTTTTAATTGTCGCAGCATCATGCTGAGATAGGAGCCTTTTGGCCTCGTATAGGACTTTGTTTTTAATTTCATTTTACTTTGTTTTTTTTAATGTTTTTGTTTTTTATGTTTCTAAGAGTGTGTTTTAGTTTAATTTATGGTCTCCTGTGCGAGTCCCAATAAATAATTGTTCTTTTCTTTTTCTTTATTTTTTGTAAATAAGAAAGTTCAAAGGTTTGTCACTCAATCTACCAATAACAGCACAAAGGTAGATTATGATCTGGATTAACATATAGGATACTTTTTATCCGGGTACATAACGTAGTTCCCAAGCATGCAAGTAAGTTAGTTTACAATCTAATTAAAGGATTGGGAACATCATGTAACTTTCATATTGAAGACACCAACGAAATGCTAGTTGTCTACCTCATTATCATCTGCCTAGCTTTTTTGCAACTATGTTGCGGTCGGCAGTTCAGTCTAACCAGGGGGCATAAAACGGACGCTTTAGCAGAATCATAATATGATCTGCGTACAATTCATATCCCGCAATTCGAGGTTCGTAAAATGGTCCACAAATTATGAATTGCTATAATGAAGTCTAATGTCAAACAGATTAATTGCGGCATGTATGAATTGTACGCAGATCATATTATGATTCTGCCAAAGCGTCAATTTTAGGCCCCCCGATGCGAGCTGAATACCAATATTTTACATTGAGGGGACTGCCTATCTGAACGCCAAAACTCAGTTACTGGGTACTACAACAATTTTTAATTAGATAATAATGACTACTATATTGAATATAAATATTTAAACGATAAACTGTAATATTTGTGGATATTAATTTAAATTAAAGCTTACCCTTTAAAATATAATTTTATTTTATGAAAACATTTCATAAAAAAAAAAACCTACAAGGTTTGAGACGTCAATAAGTAACGTATTGAAAAATTAAATCTAAATAAAAGCCTTGAGGAGACGGTTTGAAAAATCTAACACTGAACAAATTAACTAACTCGACTGCAGACAATAGCAGTCATAAGAGCAGTGAAATAACATCAGATTGTTTGATCATTAATAAATATGTCTTTGAAACTATAAAGTTTAATGTAATTTCAGTTTAAACGGTTAAAAATAATGATTGAAAGATTTACACTGCATTTATTAATCTATTATTGACAAACCAAATAATATTTTTATCGTTTTCGGGTTACGGCCGAAAATGCAAACCAGGTCGAAATTTTTTTTCGTTTTAAATAGTTTTCGGTTGGCCTCTATCTCTAAGTTACCTTGAAGTCATTCGGGCCCCTCTTCTTCCTCAGGTAATTGAAGCAGCATGTTCGGAAGCGCCGCGTGCCGCACGCGCGCGCGCACTCACTGCCGCATGAGTCACACGAAGACCACACCGAGCTCACTGAACGAAGGAAAATGCATTTTGCAGTAAACATGACGCAAAGAAATAACACAAATCAAGAACTAGTTGGGGGAAAATATGCGTCACATCCACGCCAAACGGCCATCGCTTAGCATAATGCTGTGACACACCCGAGACAGAGCCCCAGCGCTGGTGTTTGTTGTCGTGGGGAATGAATGGTTTTTAGCTACTGCCGGCGTTGACATCAGGAAGTCAACCGGTGCAGCATAAAATGGGTACAACAATCAAAAATCAAAATAAAATAAAAACATAACATAAATGGTAAGATAAGCAGGATAAGATAACTGAATTAACAAAGCATCTTAAATACCTACGAATTACTACAATGCATTCCTGAAATGGTTGCTGGACTGACAAGATTATTATTAAAAATTTCGTTGACTGAATAAAAACTATACGATATCAACCATAATATTCAAAAACAATAAGATTTTTTGTAGCAAAAATATCGATGCATCGATGCATTTATATTTTTGGTTCGATATATTATCAATATTTTTTGGGATTATCAGTTATTTCGATACATCGATATAAATTAGCAAGTATCGAAAATGTATGAAATACGATGTATTTCCAATAGCAACACCATACCACTGAAGGAATTCAGAGCCGTAAAGAAGTAAACTTATTTTTACTAATTTTATATTAATTTAAGATTTTATATCAGTAATGATGTTTTTAGATTGGTATTTATATGAATAAGAGTAACAAAACAAACACAATAGAATTTCATAAAGTACAAATAATACCTTTTAGAAAATTTTTCCGATATATCGTTAAATCAATATTTTGTTTTTCGATAGGTGTATCGAAATCGATATTTTTTTTTTTAATCATAAAGTAGCTCCTTTTCAAAGAGCTCTACTAAGTACGGTATGTATTACTTAGTTGAGTCCGATGTGTCATATTATATTTGTACCCTGGTACAGCCACATCCAAAATATGTTCATCTCCTTCGGCTGTATTTTTCTGCTCATTGCACGATAATATCTGCTCTGCTTAGTCGGTACATAATCAGCCTATAATGTTCCCACTGCTGGGACACAGGCCTCCTCTCTTCGAGAGGGAGTGGCCTGTAAATCTACCACGCGGGCCCAGTGCGGGTTGGTAGATGTCAGTCTATCTTGAATTTTTAGTCGGTAATTCAGCATTATATTATATATTGCGTCGTTATGTCAATACCGCCGATTGATATTCAGTCATCTGTGCATATCAGACCGAATTTATAATGAGATACTGACAGAAGCTACAATTTAAAAAATATTTTATGTTTCTTAAATTGGCCAGGCCATTAAAAGGTTTTAGGTTGATATCAACTCGAAATTGGCCAAAGTTGTATGCTATTTTGACCTTTAATAAGGGTTTCTATGCAATAGTCTACTTACAGCTACAAAAGTTATTATGTGTCTCGACTTCATAAAGGAAATACTAATAAATCTGACGAAAATATAAAAGACTTGACTGTACATTATGTAATGAATGTTTTTACTTACCGATGAACATAAGGCTAATAATTGCTGTGATCTTCAACATTTTTGTACAAAATATTCTTGGAGAAGTGACACTGATTCCGAAGTCGATGCTGGAATGTCTTGCAAAGATTGACATCCCCTTTATATATGAGTTAAAGTTTACTTATGCGTAGGCGGTGCTAGACAAAGCTTTTAGCTAAGGTTTATTTGTTGCCTATGATTCCTTATTTGTTTGACGTGATAAAGTGCCATATAACTGTATGCCAACACTTTCAAAAATTGCGTTAAGGCGTCCATCCACGGCTACGTAGGATATGCACGGAGAAGTTTGCCACGTTAGCTGCACGGGTAATTTCTTTGCTAGGCACGTTGCGTGGCCGTGGGTTGCAGAGGACAATTTCGTCTACATTTTCATACAAACCAATATAAATATACGTGCGTAGCTTAGCCATTAATTGTTGTGGAGTGGCGTTTTTAGGCATGAGTGAACGTAAACGTCATCGGCCGAATACGGGCTGTAATGTCCTGGGTTCGACCCTCAGGTCAGACCGGTTTGTTGGGTTTTCCATTTGTTTCTCAGTAGATGCCCTGAGTCTGGATTTTTGCCAAGCACTAGAACAGCCTAACGCTGGTAATGGTGGTGATGGCAGGATTAGATTTATACTAGGTACAAAAGTTTGGTCTAACTGCCCTGAGGATAAAATAGTAGATTATTCACTAAGGGGATAAAGCAATGTATTATGTTACGGGCTCTATATTGAATTCCGAACATAACGAAGGACTCTAGGGCTCCCGAGCGTTGTGAGGTCTGAGTTAGCTCCTGAGTGAAGCGATGAAGACACTTTTATTCCCGAGGAGAATAGTCTACTTTTCGCACCTACTGCGTGATAATAAGAACCACAAATTCAAATCACATTGTTGACCAGCGGGCCATAATGAAATGTTGTACAATATTATTGCCCAGCTAGAGCCTAGGCCTTTAATGACTCGGTTTATGTTAGCTTTGCATGACATTTAATTTGACATTGTCAAGCAAGTGGCGTGAAAACACCTTGTAAGATCATGTAAACAAATGAATGCGATTCGTTTGTTGTTCCTTTATTTTAAACAGAAAATAGTGAAGTTATCTTTTTTAAATCAATGTATGTATGTATCGATTGTTAGTAACTTTTATTAACTCGCGGAGTAATCGAAATGTTATTTCGAACGATTTTTGATTTAAAAATAATCGTTTCGCACATAATATTACTTAGTTTTAAAACTTTATTCAAGCCAATACCAGCTCGAGCTTCGAGCTTTATACCATTTTTTTTTTCTGGGCGTAAAAAAGATATCCAACCAACTTCCAAAAAAGAACACTACAAAGGGAAAAATAACTTTAATTTCGGAAGTCAGTGTCATTGTTAAATAGTTTTTTATTTCTCTCTTTTTATTGGGTCAGTTAGTAATTTATCTAAGTTACAATAGCCTTATTCAATGTCAACTGATCATCACTTTTTACAAAATATTGCTTTTCACGATGCAGGGACGTTAATTGTTGAGGAGTTCTTCTAATAAGAACCAGGAGAACAAAACCGTAGTATTTCATTGTGATGAGCATAAATTGCTTAGCATGCTTATTAAAGTACCTAATCGTATCGCAACCCGTGAAATACTTATTACTTACCATCTGTGGTCTTCATCATCAGTTCCACTTCACCAAATGGGGCTTTCCAAGAGCAAATGCACGAGTTACAATAAAAAAAACATCCAAATCGCTGTAGGTGTGCCTATAAGATTTGAAGATTTCCCTCGATTTTCATGGGATGCCCTCATCAGATTCTGACTTGGTGACAATGGGACCACCTCAAACTTTACACAGAATTTACAAAATCGGTCCAAAATTTACGGAGTATTTGGTGAACATAAATAAAAATAAACTAAAATACAGACGAACATAACCTCCTCCTTTTTGGAAGTCGGTTAAATATGCTTTAGGATAGTTGAATTTTCGATTAAAAACTCGTTTGAATTTACCTAAAGACTGCGAATCGAACGAGGTCGAAGTGGATTTTTCTCCTTCTTATTTTACGGAACGTGTTACTTTGAAGGGCGTTTGACAGCCAACAAGCTTTAGATTTTCGTCTGTTTTATTGAGTCTGACAAAGAATTTCACATTCTGAAGAGCCTATTGAGCCATTGCATGGCAGTAAAGTCAAAGTGCATAGGTACTTTGACTCTTTTGAATTTTATTGAAAGCTTGAACATTTCGGGATGTTTGTGAGTTAATGACGATTCTAGAATACTGGTTATATTAAAATATTTAACTGCACGTCAAAAAAAAAAAAATGCGCTTCTAATGATGCATACTTTATTAAATCATTTAGCTTTTTTTAATTTCTGGGCTTTTCTCACAGTTGGTCGCAGTAACTAAGCTAGGGTACCCCGTTTCCTGCCAGTGTTGTGGGTTTGTCCGAAAGGGATATCGTGGCCCTGGCACACAGGCAACGGAAGGAACACGGGTGGGTTTTACTATAAAAGTTTGACACGCCCGCACAGAGCGGAAAAAGTTATTTGATAATTTCACACCCAAAAAAAAAGAATCCTTTGAGTTCGAGACCGGCAAGTCCGTTTTGGTCCGCGACACATAATAATCGTGTCACCGTTTTCTCTCTATTAGTAATTTCAGAGGTAACATTTTAATACTAGTTGACCTTTAACCAGGACTGTTTCTATCGGGATTACTTAGGTGCATGTTTATAAGATAATATTCATTTGAAAGTTTACGTAATTTAGTGGTCATGAACCGAAAACCGATTGCAATCGATTCCCTAGTTCGTAAACCAAATGCGTAACAAAGATTTACCGGTTATCTCTTTTCATTTAGGCCAAGTTACCTGTGCTGCAATTGTTTGAATGATATTTAATTTTAGCATATTATATATTTTTAATGCGATTCTATTTTAAATATTAATAAGTTAATATACGTGTCAAAATGTTAATGTATAATATTACCAAGGGGTATAATGTTACCCAGTAACTGGGTCGTGGAAGTCAGATAAGCAGTCGCTCCATGTAAAATATTGGTATTCAGCTGCATCCGGTTGGACTGGAAGCCGACCCCAACACAGTTGGGAAAAGGCTAGGCAGATGATGATGATACTTGTTAAAGTCACCATAAAACCAGTTTCAAAGTAAAGATCTTTCGTTAACGATAACTTTTTTTTTGTACTAAGACATAAAAATAATAATAAACATACCTACGTTTAATAAAACTCTCTTAAGTTTAATTTGTCAAAATTGGCGCACTGGTTAAATTTTTAGTATCCTGTATAGCTATATAAAATTACGCTCCTAAACACAACTAGTTCCAGATCGTAACCTGAGCACTATTTGGTACAAATTCAATCTATTCCCATTCGAACTACACGCGCGAGCAATAAACTGGAATCACTTCATCGCGCGTTGCTCAAGGCAATTTTTTGCAATTTATATGCAATAAGCTGTGGATTGTGGTATATCACCTGAAAGGTAATTTTGTTAGCTTTCAAATGATATCAAAAAGATTTAAAATTAATTTTTCTACCTAAATTTATAGAATTATTGCAATAGGTCGAAGTTGTGGACGTCTAAATGAATAGGAAGTAATATGAAAAGATACATTTTTTATTTGAAATTTATGTTATTTACCCCTTAATATTTTATGTTACCCCCCTGGCCCTAATGTACGGCACGGCACTGGACGGCACGGTTGGCGCAGTGGTTAAGCGATTGACTGCTGCGCTGCGTGTCGCGGGTTCGATTCCCGCACGGAACAAATATTTGTATGACCTACAAGTAGTTGTTCCGGGTCTGGCTGTTTGTGTATGTGACCTTAAATGTTTGTAAACGCACCCACGATACAGGAGAAATTCCTAGTGTGGGGCAACGTTTTTTAAAAAAAAAAAAAAAAAAATGTCTGCCTGTAAACGGTTTTTCATTGACCGAATGAGTTTCCTGAAGGAATCTTGTGGGATTTCTTGCCACTCTTCGACTAAAGCAGTTTTCAGGTCTTCTATTGACGCTGGTGCTGGACATCATCCTTATATCCGCCTTTTCAGCTCGTCCCATATATGTTCAATCGGATTTAAGTCATGGCTTAGTGCTGGCCAGTCTAGTGTGGGAATCTCGACTTCTACAAGGTACTGTCTACTCACTGCAGCGGTGTGGCAGCGGGCATTATCGTGCATTAGTAGGAAATCTTCGCCAATAAACCCGGCGTAGGGGAGCACATGGCCTAGCAGAATGTCGTTGATGTATATTTCTGTGGTTAGCCCCCCGACCTCCACCAGGTACGAATATCAACTCCGTTTTTGCTTCAATAGATATCCCCGCCCACATCTTACGAACCCACCCCTGTATGCCACTGTTTCCGCAAAACAGCATTGTGCGAATTGCTCTCCCGGTCTCCTATAGAATCTCTGTCGACGGTCGCTACCATGCAGGCACATCCGGGATTCGTCCGAGAACATGACTCGCCTCCATTGCTTGATATCCCAATCCAAGTGATCGCGAGCGAACTGAAGCCTGGCTTGTCGGTGGGCTGAAGACAATTTAGGTCCCGTGGCTGCCTTATCGGGGCCAAGTTCGGTTCTTTGAGTTTTCGGCTCACTGTCCACTCGCCGAAAGCCCTCTATCGAACTTCTCTGAGCTGCTGCTGGACGTCCACGCCAGTCAGTTGTCGATTTCGGAAAAAAAAGGTGACAATAAATCGGTCATCTCTCACCGAAGTGCATCGCTGTCGTCCAGATCCTGGTCTCCGTACTAAGTTTCCAGTCTCCCTGAACCTCTTGTATACCTTCGAGACACAATACTGGCTCAAACGAAGCTGTCGATCGATTGTACGCTGAGACAATTCTTGCTGGATTAGGATGACGACTTGAGCGGCTTCTATATGTGTGGTTTCCATTTTCTTTTAGCTTTAGTATTCCTATTGGACTGATGATCAATTTTCATAAACGCCCCCTTTTTATAGGGTGTCAGGACTACCAAACAATATGGTGTTTTGTTTTAAATTTGAAGTTTTTTGTTTTACGTTCCATGAGATAAGGTGAATAGTCTTTGGTTATGATATTGAAAGAGGTTGAAAGCTAACAAAATTGCCTTTCAAATAAAATGCCACAATCCTTAATTCATTGCATAGAAGTTGTAAAAATTTGTTTCGAGCAGCGGACGATGAAGTGATTCCAGTTTATAGCTCGCGAGTGTAGTTCATTAACGGGCTAACAACAAATGCACTCGAATCCTCTTAAATTGTCGTGCTCATGTTACCGCTGTCTGCAATAATAGCTCGTTTCGTACTAGTTTAAAGATAATTTCGGATGTTCAGTGCTAAAAAACTGTACTGTTGGGAGTAATAAAGGTTTTTTAGGACTTTTGAGATACGTTAGACTTCAAATTAATGTAGGCACTTTAAAGCTGGGCCACAAGTCTGCTATTACAATAGTGTCAGAATGGTCGATCATTGATTTCATAATTGTTGATTTTGACAAGTTTGGTAATCTACTATAATAATGGCGTCATTATGACTTTTCAATGGTCGGCAACCGACACTACATTGAAAGAAATTGCAAAGAAAATGATCGACCATTATGATTTTACCAGATTACGAACTTTTAGCAAAATGACAATGGCATGACAATGGGATCGTGTTGGAATGACTGAATTTATAAAAATAGCAGACTTGGGCCCCTGTTCTTGTAACATCTAAATAACTAAATGTTAAATAAAGCCAACGCTTTGGTAGGCAGTGAGCCCTGTCACGCTATCTTTTTCAGTGATTACTTTGCTACTACGAGTAAATAGCATTTTCCGAAAACGGCGATAAGATAAGCTAGTTTTGATACAGTTGTCGCGGGGGGGGTCAAACACCTCACCCCTCCAGACTTGAGGTGGCAGGCAGAGGCGGGCCGGCATCGCGGAAGTCACACTTGATCCCATGAACTCCGGTGTAAGTGTGGGAAAAGAACACCGGGGTTTGACAGACCCCTCCGATGAAGATTTTTCAGACCGGGAAAAAAAAAGTTTTCATTCATTTATGGGTTATGGTAAGTTAAATTAAAAGTGTATCTGTGGCGTGACCAAAAATAATCTTGTTTTCACTAAAATTATGAGAAACTAGCTGCTGCCTGCGGCTTTTACTAAAAGTAAAACTAAAGTAAATTACTCTTTATAACATCAGCTATCTGCTGAGTGAAAGTCCCGTCAAAATCGGTACAGTCATTTTGGAGATTAGCCGGAACAAACAGACAGAAAGGAAACAATTTTTTTTTTAAAGTACCTTATGTACTTCGTATGCTTTTAGTAAAAAAGCTGTTATTTTGACATTACAAATAGACACTTCAATTTTATTTATTTATATACCTATATATGTATACAGGATGTCCCAGAAGTCGACGTCAAGCCGGAATCGGGTGATAGTCATAATAGTTAACATAAAAATAAAAATAAAATCTTTGCTATGTTTTTAAAAAGTACGGGCATTTATAAAATAATCGAAAAAATCTACTCCCTGCGACGGTCTTTAAACTCCTGTTGCTACATTTTTTTTTGTAATTTTCTTTTTATTATGTAATCCTGAATAATGCTTCTGAAAACTGAAAGCATTGGGGTACACAAAAATAATTTTAGACAGGTAAGGAAAATTAATTTACAATTTAAAAAACATTTTTTACACAATATTTAACAAATAAGCAAGATTATTTGTTAAATGATGTATAAAAAAGTGTAATACTATTTTAGAATCCTTATTAAATGCGCCACCTTTTAAAGGTACATGCCAAACTCGTGTAGTATTTTTTTTTTCAGTACAGTCATTTAAATGTGGGCAAAGTATTAATTTTGAATACTTGGTTAGAAAAAAAAATTACATTTCCTTCTGGACTGGAGCAGTTGGCTATAAATTTTAAGCAACAGTTTTCACAAGCATTATTCAGAATGAAATAGAAAAAGAAAATTAAAAAAAAATTAAAATAAATTTGTAGCAACAGGAGTTAAAAGACCGTCACAGGGAGTAGATGTTCTCGTTTTTTATAAATGCCTGTAATTTTTAAAATAGATAGCAAAGATTTTTTTTTATATTTTACTGTTAACTATTATTACTTGACCTATCACCCGATTCCGGCTTGACGTCGATTTCTGGGACACCCTGTATAGGTATGGATTCAGACTTAACTACTTTATTTTCGTTATATAAAGTTGCAAAAATAAAACACACACATAATACTAATGTATAACATATCATCATTTCACGCCTTGTTTCCCCGAAGGGTTGGGCAGAGGTGTACCGGTAGTGCACCCACATTTCGCCAGTTATGTTTAAGTCCCATGTAATAGGGGGCGAGCCTATTGCTATCAACCGGGCACAAATCCAGACTGAAAAGATGAAAAAGATGCTACTGAGAAATTCCAGATAGAACCCAATATCACTTTGCCCGACCCGGGAATCGAACCCAGGACCTCATGCTCAGCAGTAGTGCTGACGACCACTAGACCAACGAAGCAATTAATGGAAGGGATTAATGTATCAAGTCAATAATTCACTAAATTAAATTGAGCCACTTCCTACCCGCTAATATTCTAAGAAAACATTAATTAAATATAAACATTTCCGACATAATAAAGTTAATACCGGTATATAGCGGCCATCTAATAAACTTTTTATTGGTGTATTCCGTAGAAATTACATTTATTAGAATGCCTTAAATGTGTTTCGCCCGCGGCGCGCGGCGCTTACAATTTCGGCTTGGATGAGACTTTGGGATATTCTTTGATATTTCTCGTCCTTCAATTTGAGTTATTGCTGAGATGGACGGAGGGAATATCAATGTAGGCCAAGTCCATTTTGCTATGAAGCCTCATTTTGCCGAAATATACGACCACTTCACGCTTGATCTCAGTTTCCTTTATTCATGTTGTGTCAGTGTAGTTTCATGTTTTTAAACGTCATTTGTTTTGTTTTACGATTATAATAACTAAAGTTAAGTATTCTCCCCGTTTGTTGCACTTTAATAGATATCTCTGCTATTTTTGGGGTTTCAGCTACATGTTTTAAAAACAAGTTCTGTCGGTTGCAAGTCTGACGGCTCAATTTAGTTACTTTGCAGCCATTTAAGTGGTTTATATACAATAACAAATAGCCGTTACAACAGAGGCGGTTGAAACAATGACTAGGAGTTAAGAAAGTTCAGGAGATATATTTCAATCCGAACTTTTCGGCAGCACAGCGGTAACAGTTCTCGAGTGGGTTCCGCTTGAGGAACAAATGCAATTTGGCACAGCTTTAGATAGTGTTTTAAATCTGTTTTACTTACGAAATTACCTTTCCGTACATTCGTCTTAATTTTAACTTTATTAATGACCATTGCAATAGAGTGGGTTTTTAAAACGTTGGCAATGTTGGCATAGCAACACATATACCAATTTATGTTAAAATATTCGTCGAACATCCTAAGGACAGTTTATCCGTTGCCAAGTACCAGGCCGTCATATGTCCTTGACACTGCGATCGGGTCTCGGGAGACATTATCAATATTTTTTCGGCGGGAAAACCCGGCGAGTGCTGTCCTCATCATGATGGATGTGTTGTAGGGACGGCCTAACGTAATGTCCCCTTAGGTTGCCTACACATGTATGTGTGCCGAAGGTCTTATAGGCATTAGCGGAAAATTCACACGGTATTCAGGGGACGAAATTTGCAAAGCATCAACATTTTCAAAGCTTGCATTCTGTTAAAATGTCTACAAAATACGCTCGCTTACATATATATTATAATATGTTGTTTATGTTAAGTTCCAGACTGAGGATTTCTAGATTGCAATTATTGGGAAACAGTCTTTGGTAAGGAGCTACTTTGATTGAAGTACGTGTAATAAACGTGGAAGCGAAACGCTTCGTATGGCTGCACCGCGCGTTAATTTAAGTCAGCTGCTGCAATTAATGATACACGTGCTGAATTACCCGCGAGACTAGAACGCCAGCGACTGTACTTAATGTACAACTTACATACATAAGTTTTTCATCGCAGAGTCGCGCAAAAAATTGTCGCATCTTTATACAATACGTCCGTACCCTTAGGGACTCCCTAAATGGCTCCGATTCTTAATGCCAGCAAATTCTAAAGCGTCAACAGGACATGATTATTCCCTAAGGAATAAAATGAAAGGAATTAACATTAACTACACTTGGATTATTTGAATCATTGGTCTTTCTTACTTTTTATGGCGCTCTTTGTAACGGCTAAAACTTTTATTGTAACGTCATTCGTAAATGTGATTTGTGAGGAATAATGGCGCAAAATTTCTCATTCGTGTTAGTTTGGGAAAATGTTTTACTCTTACTTTTTGGCTCTTAGGAAGTTAATGTTATTGGGTAGCGTTTGTTGTCAGAAATATTATTTATAGTCCAGAAGTAGGCCTGGGTTTTTCAAAAGGATTGCGCTGATTATGTGTCACAATTTTTAATGTAAAACGTAGAAATACCTAATGATAATCTTTTGTACCGTGTGGTACGTAAAGAATTGCACCATCCTATTTCTTCCCGTGGGTGTCGTTAAAGGCGACTAAGGGCGGATTTCACCAACAAAATTAGGCAACAGTATTTAGGTTATGTTTTCAGGTTTGCGAACCTCTCGATCGATGTGTCGATCTCGATCTCGATTTTCATTGTCGTTTAGGAAGCCTCCAAAAAGAACACTTTTTAAGGTGTAGCGGTATTTATTGAGGGGTTTTTATGAGGTGAGGTCGGCATTGCATGCTAATAAATGGATTAAGAATGTATTGCTATCAAGTTGTGAGCTACCCTGAATGATTCAACCGGATAGCTAATCGGGAAGTGCTCTAAATTTGAGTTGCAAGATTCCACCTAGAACAACAGACAGGCAGACAAACAAGAAAGTGACTTAATAAAAACGCGATGGTAAAATTTAAGCGCAGTAGGTCGCTATCGCACGTTGCAAATGCTAAACGAGTTGCGTTTATGTGACAACATTTACATTCAATGCCATGGAAACTTGGTTTTAGTGAACGCGATCAAAATGTAGCTGGTGAAAACCTCGCCTGCCAAGCGTGGCGATTATGGCAAACCCCCCCTTTGAGGGAGGCCTATGTCCAGCAGTGGACGTCTTTCGGCTGAAATGATGATGATGAATCTATTCATAACAACAATATTCGTTTTATGATGTTGATGAATAGTTTGAAACACGTATTATAGTGAGCAATCGTTTTGACTGTAATCAATGCTTGTTATTCTCAATAGAAGAGAACTTTTCTCTTTAGTGAGGTAATTAATGTTTGGTTTTAAGAGGCTGGCAACAGGTAAACCGCTTTCACTATCAGATTGCATACAAAAGAAAGAGATGCGCGATGACACAACGTATGGCGTGAAAATGCTAATAAAATCGTATAAAATTAGATATTAACTAATTAACAAAAATTAATCCATCACCGGATGCAGTTTGGCATTTGAAATTTTATGGTATACTTTTAATTATAATTATAACTGTTAATGAAGGGATAAACTGCTTTTAAAAATAATTAAGAGTTGTTTTTTTGAAGCATTGAAGATTTTTTTGATGCATTAAATTATGTTTAATTATATTTTGAGTTCCATCACCGTATGCACAAAAAACTTGAAAATATCTTACCGTTTTTGTTTTGGAAAAAATATTTACAGTGTAGAGATACACTGCTTTAAAAAACCACCTTTTTGACCATTTTCAAGAAATCTCCGCCTTAAATACAGATGATAGTTAAATGTTACTTACTATTTACTTCAATTAAAGCTTGACATTCCGATTTTCGGAGCAGTCGTGGCCCAGGGAGCAGTGGTGACGTAGTGGTAACGACCGCGACTTACGAGTTATAGGTCGTAGGTTCGAACCCAGGGAGGCCCTGGCACACAGGCAACTGAAGGAACATGGGTGGGTTTTAGTCAGTAAAAGTCTGACACGCCCTCCCGCTCCGCCCACAGCGGGAGAAGTAACTTTGTCTAAATTAAATCATCACCACTGCTCTCAAAACGGTGAAGGAAAACATCGTGAAGAAACCGGCATGTCCTAGAACAAAAAAATCGAAGACATGTGACATCTACCAACCAGCACTGGGCCCGCGTGGTGGATTACGGCCCACTCCATATCACAGGTAGAAGGCTGGGAACAGTCCCAGCAGTGGGAAAATTATAGGCTGATACAGCATTTCATGAGCATAAATCTTGCATAACTACCGTCAACCAGCATCACTAATTTGTGGCAAATAACACAAGAGCCGTAATATACGACACGAGTGAATGATACAATAGTCACAAAAACGCTGGAATTCCGGTAGAAACAGTGGGAGCGTTGCCAAGAGGACAGAGATTAAGGCCCTCGTTAGGTAGCAGGGACAATCAAGTTGGCATTGTGGTATTATCAAACAGAAACAACAACTGTCGGCTCAGAAGTCTCAGATATCGGTAGCAGCATAAAATAATGACATAAATTATTTAATCGAATCTCAAATAATACAAATTTCATTTAAAAAAAAATATTAATGAACACTCTTAAGTAATGAATCTCTTTTTGTGAACCTCAAATATGTAGATCCTATTTTGGTGGCTGGGACAGACTGGATGCGGAAGGCGGAGGACAGGGTGTTGTGGCGCAGCCTGGGAAAGGCCTATGTCCAGCAGTGGACTGTTATAGGCCAAGTAACTGCGACTAACTTAAGTGATGTAGTGCTCAGCGGCCGCTCGTGGCACCGCTCGCTCCGCTCGCTCGGCTTGCGTAAGATTGTCATGGCTCTAACCTAACTTAACCCTTTTGGTTGGGGTACCCTAGCTTAGTTACTGCAACCGTCTGTGAGAAAAGGCCAGAAAGAGGGTAATTTATTCAAAAAAAGCGTACATCATTAATAAATTTAAAGAGAATAAAATAAATAAATAAATTTAATAAATTAATAAATAATAATTAATTATAATCAATAAATTATTCGAGGGTCAATTAAATATTTCCCTAAAATAATTATGTCAACTATAGCAATGCCGAACGATGTGTGGTCGTTGTACTCCACTCAATGACATTGTGCCTTGGAAAGCTAGATTCGAGATCCTCCTAATTGAATGAAACCGAAATCTATGCTTTTGGGCATTAACACACATACCCAAACACACACACACACATACCCAAACACACACACACTCACACACATAAACTATTCTCACACATACACATGCACACACACACATACCCAAACACACACACACTCACACACAAACATACCCAAACACACACACACTCACACACATAAACTATTCTTATGCTAACTTTGTCTTCTTATATTTATGATAAATTTGTTATAAATATTTTTCTCTTTTTTGTTATGGAAGAGCGGAGTCTTCTAATACAGGCATTGTTTGCTTAAAAGAAGGCTCCAATCACAAACTAATTGTTGTAATTTGGTTGAAGAAATAAACAATTTTGTTTTTTTTTTTTAATTAAACCCCGCTATCAATTTATGTTACATAATAATGTATGTGCAAGGCACTAAGTTTATCGTAATTTCATGCCGACACACAGACAAGAGACGAGTTATAAAAATACTAGCTGCGCCCCGCGGTTTCACCCGCATAAGTCTCGATCCCGTAGGAATATCGGGATAAAAAGTATCCTATGATCTAATTCAAGTTATGGTCTACCCATTTGCCAAATTTCATTCAAATCCGTTTAATAGCCGTTTTAGCGTGAAAGCTAACCAACAAAGAAACAAACAAAACTCACTTTTGCATTTATAATATTAGTTAGGAATTTTATGCATATAAATTTTTAGGAACAACAGTATATATAGTTTACACATTTAACTAAATAGTTTCATTATTTTTTTCTTTTCATCATGTTACTTTATTAAGTGGATATTCTGTCTCATCCACTGACTGGTGTAGATGCCGCCTTAATAGGATTGGGAATGTAATTTAATAGTGTTTGGAAAAAAAAGTCCCGCTGAAGATTGCGGCATCAGCAGTGAGAGTAATATCTCTTGAGCAATGGACGACTTTGCCGGGCTTTTTGATTGCTTAAGAGATGTGCAATACGTTATGTGGTCGTTGTAAGTATAATTGAATTGAAGTTAGGCGTACCGCGTCTGGGACACTTGGCGAGACACTGGTTCGGGTTGAACGGAGTCAGCTGATCGGTACAAGCATGAATGAAAGCCGAATAATATTATAATAAACATCCCGATATCGGTGGGCTATATTTTTATGTTTCTTTTAAGAAATAGTTTTATTCGTTTATTTATTTTAATACACATTATATATACATACACATAACATTACACCATGGCTGTAATGCCCGAAGGGTTAGGCAGAAAAAAAAACAAAGAAATGCATCTTGTATTTAATTTAAATCTTACCCTAAATCGTTCGACCCGTAATCTCTCTTTTCTCCTTATGAAACGACCAATTGGAACCGTGTATCTAGCTTCTAACGTTTCATAACCATAGAACTAATTACTCTAAGTTCATAACCATGTAGGTATAAGTGAAATAACATATTATTTATTATTTTGAACTTACACGGTACATATCCTACTACAATCACTACAGATAAGTAGAATAATATATGCATATATAAACTATTTTCAACCAACAGATAAATCAATAACACCAAACTCGGACTATCCATAAAGTGATCCCATATTCAAATGCGTCCTTTAACCAGCGATTACATTGGACATACATCAAAGTAACACCCCTCACGTCCAATTTACCGACCGTACTACCGGATTTTTTAAGTACCTAATCCCCTCCGGAGGTTTTTACTCATCACTAAATTTGGTACTTGTTTGAGAACCAGCCCTACGGCAATTAATTTTGTCACGGCTATGTGAAAAACTTAGGTGTTGCCGAAATATCGGACAATTTATACCTGTCCGACTGTACAGGGTCAATATAAATTAGCTAGTAGAACTCCGCAGATGGGATGGAGCTGGATATCGATATCAAAACACGATAGAATAAAAATGAAAATGAATTGATGATGTTTTTTGGGCTTGTTGACGCGATGCTTTTTGGGATGTTACTATGAGTAGAGATTTTTTTTGTTTTATCGAGTTTAGATATCGAATCCCTCCACGTCTGTAAAGTTTCCCACAAAAAAAAAACTTGTACGTATTTCAAGTGACTAGACTACCCCAAAAAACTAGTCAAATTAATTTCTGTCTAAAAAAACATCAGCTTTGCCTTACATTTATGTTCGAATAACTCATCAAAATGTAGCGAACAGCTGTTTTTCTTTTCGCGATTTCAGGTTTGGTTCCGTAGTAAAACTTGTTCCTATTGATGAGTACAATGACCCCATATGAGATTGTGCGTTAATTCCGGGACATGTCGTATACTGTCTATAGGCGAGAGCCGAGAGTATTATCTGTTGTTTATTTCTCAATTTCGTAGAATTTTGTGTCCCAGATTTTTATACCGCACTCTTTTAGATAGGCCAAATCGGCGTCTGTAGCTCTGTACCGAATTTTTTGTTAGACTTATTAAGTTGATAAGTATCGATTGCAAAGAAAGGTTCAACCCATCTCGGAATGTCAAAATTAAAAATGTTTGTGTCAACGTTGAGATAGATCGCCAGCTGTAGCCCTTCAACCAAAAAATCGATTACATGATTGTAACATCAGAATCTACCAACCCGCACTGGGCCCGCGTGGTGCATGACGCCCCACTCCCTCTCTCGAAAAGTGGAGGCCTGTGTCCCAACGATGGGACACAGGCCTCACAGGCGGGGGCTGATTATGCTATATACCTTGTCTGGTTGCCTACTTAATTAGTACTTATTATTCTTATTCTTTTATCTACCAACTGTAAATGCAGCTTAACAATGTGTGTATGGTTTTCCCTGACTAAGTTTCATTTGGCTCTTGGCTTTCGTATTGAATATCTAGGTGCTTAGTATTCAATTTTGATTCGACAATTTGGAATGGGATGTTTTGTATGCTAAATGGGTCAGATAATTTAATTGTGTTGTGACTGTTGGTAACGAATGTTTGTTTTTTTTCGTTGATTTAGTGGGTAGGTAGGTGAATACAGAATGACGAAAAAATCTCTCCCTACTGTATTTATTTTTGACACACTTATTGGTATACTTAGCTTAGTTTTGTGTTCGTTTAGAAAACAATGATCGAAAAAGTTTTAACACTTAAATCTATTTAAGTTTCATTAATAAATTAAACCAACAAAAAAAAAAAATGTTTACACATGAATGTAGGATTAATCAGCCAATAACGTTTTCACTGCTGCGTAAGAGAGTAGGCAGGTTTAGCTTACTCTCTTTGAGAGTAAGCTAAACCTGCTTTGCCTTTTCAGATTCAGATTCAGATTCATTTATTTGCCTGAAATATGGTATTTTACAGATTTTATAACAAATACACAATAGTTCTACATATTCCGCCAACTAAATTCGGCATGCAAATTTTGTGACAATAACAATGATTCTAATTTAACAAAATAATTAAATTCCAATGTCAGAAAAAATAAGTACTAAATCAAGAATTACCTAAATTATCAAATTACAAATGTCAAATAAAAATAATTCAATTACAAATTTCCTATAAATCGAATTACAAAAATAAATAATAAAAATTAAATTGAAAATTAAATTACAAAATATTATGTCAACAGCTTAAAATAAAAATGTCAAATGTAATTTACATGTCCTGCAATTTTCCTATTTGTTCTAGAATTCATAAATTCTTTAATACTATAAAAACAGTTTTCTATCAGCCATGCTTTGAGATGCTTTTGAAATAGACTGGTTCGCAGTTCTCTAATATCCTTCGGAATATTATTAAATATCTGTATTGCCATTCGACTAGTGTTTTTATGGCAGTACGCTGTTCTACATCTTGGCATTGCTAATTTTGTTGGATCCCTTGACATTTTGCCCACCTTATAATTATTGAGGCTATCGGCTTTACTGAATAGGTGAGGATGTTTTTTTACAAATACTCCCATTTCCAATATGTATAAGCATGCTAATGTTAATAAACTGTGTTTTTTAAAAATAGGTTTGCAAGAATCTAATGGGTCTGCACCAACCACAGCTCGTAAACATTTTTTTTGCACAATAAATGCCTTATTGATGTCAGTGGAATTACCCCATATAATTAAGCCGTATCTTAACACAGATGAGACATATCCATGATAGGCTACCAGCGCGGCATTCCGTCCAACAGTTTTCCTAAGATTTCGTAGTGCAAATGCAAAACTGTTTAGCCTATTGCATATATTTTCCACATGTTTTTTCCAATTACAATTTTTGTCAATTACTATGCCTAAAAATTTCGTATGGTCAACTTCTTCCATTTCATTATCACCTCCAACAATTTTCATTGCTTCATTTGTCATTTTGTAATTAGAGAAATTAATATATTTTGTTTTGGAAACATTCACACATAAATTATTTTGTTCAAGCCATTCTATTACAGCTTCTATTGCAGCATTAATTTTATCCTCAAATTGTTCATTTTCACTATCTTTATTTACTATCATCGAGATGTCATCTGCAAACAACACGCACTTATTACTCGTCACTGTTGGCAAATCATTAATGTAAAGAAGAAAAAGCAATGGCCCCAAAATACTACCTTGAGGCACACCATATGTATTGGTCCTGTATTGAGATTTATACGTTATCACTTCTCTGTCTTTGTTAACGCCTAAAATTTCAACCCGTTGTTGTCTATTCGTTAAGTAATCTTTTAGCCAATTTAACGCTTTTCCTCTTATTCCGTAACTCTCACACTTTTCTAACAGTATATCATGATTTACAAAGTCAAATGCTTTGGTCATGTCGAAAAATATTGCAGTGACCGGTATCTTCTTATCTATATTCTCCGTGATCGATTTTATTAGTTGATAACAAGCTAGTGCGGTTGACTTTCCTCTTTGAAAACCATTTTGTTCCGTACTTATTACATTGTATTTGGACACAAATGAGACAATTCGATTATACATTGCTTTTTCGTATATTTTTGAAATTATAGGTATTAAGGTCACTGGACGATAATTGTCTAGATCATGTTTGTTTTTTTTTTTAAATAATGGTTTTACAACTGAGATCTTTAATTTGTTCGGGTACTTTTCTTCAAAGAAACTTAAATTAACAAGATGAGCTATTATAGGAGACAATATATCGGCGCATGATTTTATTATGTGGGTGGAAATTTCATCATATCCCACTGCATTGGTATTATTTAGTGATTCAATTATTTTATTGATTTCATTGGGTTCGCAAGGTTCGAGATATAGACTATTACTTACATTGCTAGTGTTTTTTGTAATATTGTTTTTATTTTTCTTTTTGGTTTTGTCTATATTTGTAGCATCAACGAATCGATTATTGAAAGCTTCCGCTATTTCTTCAGGTTTTTTTATGGTAGCGCCCTTGAGTTTTATAGCTTCTATAAATTGTGAATTTGTACATTTAGGTTTATTTTTAATTAATTTCCATGTTGCTTGACATTTGTTTTTTGCTTTCAAAATAACTTTGCTAGAGGATTGCTTTCTGGCCACGTTAATACACTTTTTTAATATTTTGGCGTATTTATTATAAAACAATTTATTTTCCTTAGATTTATTTTCATGATATTTTGATTTTAGATATCTTTTAGAGAGGCAAGATTTTTTTATACCTTTAGTTATCCATCTTAATGTAGGTGTTTGATATTTTACTTTTATTTTTTGCAAAGGGAAATTTAATTTATATAATAGGCAAAAGGTTTCATGAAAATTATTAAAAGCTGTATTAGGATCTATTTCATCATAAATATCTTGCCAATTCAGGCTCAAGAGGCATTCTCTAAATTTTTCAATGTATTCTTCATTATAATTCCTCTTGTAGATGAAACAATGCGATGGAGCATGCTTATTCGATGACATTTTTGATGTGAATGTCAACATCTGAGCAGTATTATGGTCCGATAGATGTAATTCACATGTTTCTCCTGACGAGTCTGGTATATTAGTGATGATGTGGTCAATGCAAGAAGTATGTCGAGTCGGAGTATTTATCTTTAAAGTCATATTACAGTTTAAAAGTATTTCTTTTAGTGCAGTGGCATTTTTGTTAGTCGTACTGGTATTTATGTTCAGATCTCCTACCAGTATATTTTTTTTGTTATTTTTGCCACTTAGTTTATGCAATAGCGACTCGAGTTTATTAAAAAATATTGCAATATTCGAATTGGGTGTCCTATAAACACATACAATAATACAATTATAACGTGGTATTTCTATGCCACAACACTCAAATACCTTATCTACTGCCATTTCTTTACATAATTGAATTATTTTGTATTCTAAGAACTGTTTAATTAAAATACATACGCCACCCCTCTTTTCCGTATTTCGTGAGTATGAAGTGGCCAGTATGAACTCATTAATACTTATATTTAATTCATTATTATTACTAATAAATGTTTCTGAAAAACATAATATATCTACCTCTTTGTGACTGTCCTTAAACTCAGTTAAACATATTTCAATCATAGAAAGTTTATTCAATAACCCTGCAATATTTTGGTGCAGTAGTCGTATGTTATGGTTAGGAGTTTCAACCTTACTATTATGTTTTCTCTTACTACTCTCATTGATAGGAACGAAAAAACTGTTTCTTTCTTAACTTATTATAGTTTTCTGAATTTGGATCCTCCATATCTATAGGGCAAGGGTTTGTACAAATGCCAAGATAGCACTTTAGATCGTCAAAAATATTCTTCATGCCATAGTTATTGAGAACTCCACGGTGCTTATAAAACATTGACTCAGATTTAAATTTGAATCAAATATCATTGCGTAGTCATGGGTACAAATATCATGGTATAATAAATTACTAAATGTTTCTATTCTAGAGTTAAACATAGAACAAAATCCATCAAATTTGTATGTCGGTAAACAGAGCAAAATGTTAGTGTGTTTTAATGTCATTAATATACTCCTTAAACTAATAATTAAATTAAAGTAGTTGTCAGTTTTCCTAAAATCTTTCTCTCCTATAAAAATCAAACAATAGTCATTCTTTGTGTAGTTTAACAATTTTTGTTCCAGGTGATCTATCAACTGTACAATTCCACAATTTGTTGATATGTAATGACAGATATTATGATTGGGGAAAGTACTCTGTGCTATAGCTAATACCTTATTTGTTTTATTACTACTTATTAGACAAAGTCTGCGCTGCTGACGTACCGATAAGGTTGGTTCTAATAAGGTACTGGTAACGCCATCTATTTGCTGGTTTTCCTCTTCAAGTTCTTTGTAAGTAGGAGTGTCACTGCAAACTTTATCCGGAAGTCTACGTGGTGATGGTATTTTGCTGGTGGTGTCATCTATTATCGCTTCAGTAGTTTCATTGAGCCCAAGATCTATGCAACTGTTGTTGAATGCCTCCTTAAAAGATTTATTTAGGTTTCTTGAGACCCTTTTCTTTTTTTTGCTTTCACTCATTTTATTATTTATTCCTTTAATTTTTGTCTCTGAGCATATTTCTCGTAAATTTTTAGATATGTTCCTTTCTTTATTCAAAGCAATTTTTAGCGTAGTGTTCTCTGCGTTAAGGCTTTCTATTTCCTTGTGTGCACTGTCTAACTCGCTTTTAAGTTGGATTATTTTTCCTTTTAAATCTTCTATGTCACTGTCATATGCAGTTGACAAATCTGGTAAGCTATATCTTCTAATCATTTCAGAATTTGTTGACTCGAAAGAAATATCTAGTGAGTTATTTGCAGTAGTTTTGTGTCGACGAATTGTTACATTTTCTTCTTCCATTGTGAAATTTATATTGATAATAAAATTAACTAGGCAAATTATTTATTTTATTTTTCCGTTATTTGTGTTGGTATTTCTACCAAATAGTAGATAAATATTTTATGTGGCAACACTACTGCTTCTACTACTGTTCAATAGAGCCAATATTGGCGCTAGTTGTCATGCAAATGCCGTTTCCTCTACTCTCCACTAGAGTTAGTAATGGCGCTAGTAGTAACTACGTAGTTCTTCCGCTCGTCACAAGTATGTGTGTGGCGTTAGTAGTCGCACAAAGTTCAAAGTTCACTTTTGAATATTTTTTCGTAACGTTTTCTGATGTAGATTCAAGTTTCTTGCAAATATTAAATATTGAACAAAACAAAATTTTCTACTAAGTTTACTGTTTGCTAACGCTGCTGGTAAAGTTCTTGAGAGCACTGAATATTTTTTGTTATTATTTAGCACAAAAATTGGTTTCTACGCGAACTTCGTCGCATTAGTGATTTCACTGATTTCACTGAACGTCAATTGACACAAATAATATAGCTTGGAGATTGTTGTCCACACATACACTTCCACAACTTTTTACTTAACTTAATCTATTATTTCGATTAATTACTAATTTTAAATACGGATCAAGCAATAGTAGTATTGCCGGCGGTGTTGCCAGGTTTTTGATCCTAGGACATGCCGGTTTTCTCACAATGTTTTCTTTCACCATTTTGAGAGCGGTGGTGATGAAATAAATTACACGTAAGTCGGAACATGAATGTGTTGGATTTTATTTCAAGCCTGTCATATTCAAAAAGTATTTGAAGCGAAACCTTCCTTCAGCCGCGTTGAGCGATTTTTGGTAGGGGCAAAACTTATGGGTCTTCAACGACATGCTATGCATAGTTTTAAGTTTTCACTCCTGTTAGCTTTCCTATGACTGCCTATGTTTTTTTTATCTATTTAGTTACTTATATACTTTCAGACCACTGTTAGAATTACTTTATTATTGCCATTTCTACTCTAAGATGTTCTTAAGTTTCCAGTACATTACCTACTAGCATTAGAATACCATTTAGGAAGATAATAGTATTAGATACTTCTAGTTAACTTTTATTACCTACTTCTTTAAATAAACATGTAGCTGATCTGGTAGTACCATAGTAACAACATTTTGTAACTACGACACAAATTAATGAACATTTGTGGGTTAAATCATACTGTAGACCATTTTATTTATGTTCTGAAATGCTTTGTTTCGAGCGGGGTCCCTATGTTGTTTCGAACGCCGCTGTTGCGACACACGCTGTTGCGAATTATTTTTCCACTGCCTCACAGGTTCGAAAGCTCACGGACTCGAATGAAGTAGTCGCGAAAGACGCTGTTTCGAAAAACATTTTCACTGCCTCATACAATCGAATGCTTGTGATTTCGATTTATTTAGTCATAAAGTGTACAGAAAAGTATTTAATCATTTGGGTTAGGTTAGGTTAGAACAGTGACCATTAACGCGCGAAGGCGAGCGAGCGAAGCGAGCGTGCCGCGGCAGCGGCCGCCGAGCGCCAGGTCCCCTCTATTGTTGGTAAATTCAGTTACCAAAACAAAAACTCTTCATCAATATCCAATTTAACTAAATTACTATACGTTATATTAAATGATGATGTTGACACCGAATTTGTTGATTTTATTTAATTACTGCTTAAATACTTTTCTGTACACTTTCTGACTAAATAAATCGAAATCACAAGAAAAATAAAGAAAAATAATTCGTAACAGCGTGTGTCGCAACAGCGGCGTTCGAAACAACATAGGGGACCCGTTTCGAGCAGGATAGAAAAAGTATGTAAATTTTAATTGCTTATCGATTTCCAAATTTAACATAGGTGCATGAACATCTTTTTGTATCTTAAACACACATAATTTACTAATGAACTTAATTTTATTATACTTAATACGTATTTAAATTAAAAAGACACATTCCAAATTCGTATCTAATGGTAATTCACAATCCCTGTGCGAACTTTTTGCCTACCCCACACCACACATACGTACGTCTGGCGGGTATTATTCAAAGATTTAGCGGGTACTCGGGTAGTATGCTACCAGGGTAGCAGGCGACGCAAGAGATAAATGAGTTAGATCCCAGGATAAACAATGGGCAAGATAGAGCATTGTGTACGTGTTAACTTACTGTAACGGTTGTATTTCGGAACTGTTTTGTTCGAAGATGTTTAAGAAGAGAAATGGTGAATAATTGACAAAACGTTAAGTTTAATATTAATGAATTATAGACATAAACCATCCGGAATATATGTTGTAAATGATGGTGAAAACTGCACCAAAATCCTTTAAACTGCAAAAGATTTTGATTCAGGTCACACAGACATACAGGAAAAGCGACTTTAATTTATATGAATGACATTTATTTGCAAGAATATAGGTATACATAAGTTCTTAATAGCTATGGGTTTCACTATATTCGGCATTTCAGCCGTGCAAATATTTAGATTTTACATCTTGGTTATACTTATAGCATGCAGTACACATTTAGGAATTAGCAATAACATTAAAATACTAGTAACAATTTGAAGAACTAAATTTAGATTACAATGCAATTCATAAAAATCAAATTATATACAATTATATTCATTTAAAATAATAATTTATATTAAAAATAGCGATCAGTAATAATGATGTCATGTCAATAAAAAAATGTGTCAATATTATTTATGTAATGTCAATATTTAGATGTCATAATAATTATTAAAAATAAGTTTTACATTTTACACTCAAAATATTCATTGATGGAATAAAAACATCTCTCACACAACCAGTTATATATCTTTTTATTAAATTCCAAATCTGTAGCACTTCTAAATTCTTCAGCTAGGTGGTTATATATTTTCACCGCCATGGTATAACAGTTTTTGTTGCATACTTTTAGTCTATTACGCGGGACTACTAGTGGCTTTTGTACTATTTTCCTCTTTGACATAGCCTTTTCATCTTTTTCAAAAAGCGAGCAGTTATTTCTTACAAATTTGCAGGTTTCAAATACATATAAAGACGGGGGGGTTAGCAGCTTTTGCTTAATAAATACAGGTTTACAAGAGATAATCTTAAGTGGACAGACCACTTAAGATTATAAATTGACCTAACACACTTTTTTTGGGCTATGAATGCCCTGTGGGCATCTGTTGAATTCCCCCATACAGTTATTCCATACCTTAAAACAGAACAAACATGGCTATGGTATACCAACAAGGCTGTTTGAATGTCTGTTAAATTTTTAATCCTCCTAAGTGCAAATATACGAATTTATTTAATTTCTTACATACATTATCTACTTGAGCTTTCCAATTGCAATGCTTGTCCATAATTATTCCTAAAAATTTGATATTATTAACTTCTTCTATGTCATTATTATTGTATTTTAAACTTAATTTCGTTTCATTTCCTAATTTTTTGTTGTTATTATATGGCAAAAATTTTACAAATTTAGTTTTATTTGTATTTATTTATTTAGTTATTCATATCTAGCCAATTTATTAAATCTGTCAATGCTTTATTTGTAACTATTTTACTGTCATCTAGAGTTTTCTCTTTTTTCAATATGGTAGTATCATCTGCAAACAATATAGTATTTTGGATCGTGGAGTTCGGCAGTTTGTTTATATATATTATAAACAATAAAGGGCCAATATGTATTGATAATATATAGCCTAAGTCCATCTAGAATTGTGTACCTTTCAAACAGTAAAAGATTTTTTTCCAATAAGAACTGTGGTTCCGGAGATTAAACTCCACATTATATATAAAAACTCACAAAATTCGTTTTCTCTCTTTGCCATAAAAGTATTGAATCTCTATAAATATTATAAGATAAAAACAATAAAAATGAAGTCGGCTCGAAATAATATTTAAGATAAGTGGTCTAATATATACGGGTATATACAGAACATCAACGCGCAAACTGTTACTTACCATGAATTCAGTACATGATTCTAAACCCACCTGATTTTAAATTTTTCGTGGGTTATAAAAAAGGAATCTGCTATTTCAAACACAAGTACGTACCTACGGTTAAAATTTATGGAACAGCAGATTTTTTTTTTATGATAACCGACGATAATTTATTTTCTGTCTGTAGCTACATAATGCAGGTATATTACCACCCCACCTGTATTGCATACAGTACAGTGAGTATTACAGTTATTATTCTATGTAAGGCAGACAAAAAAAACTCTTTATCAAAGTAATATCAGTACCGCATCGGTTATAACATTGTACTAAATAACCAATCGTGTATTGTTAAATTGTCTTACATTTTAGGGAATTTATCATAAAACTTTACGTTACTGCGCGAATTTTTTCAATTTATTCCCAAGTACAGGAAAAGTATTTGAACATAAAATATTTTCTGGTTCCTATTAGGGTTTTAGTGGTGAACTAACTTTTTCTGTCGAAAAGAGGTAAGAACATACCATAGGAATATTAAGGAGATGGCATATTCTACTTTACGAAGAATCGTGATACAAATATCTATCATATCGACACAGACATGTCATAATGTGTTTTGTTTCTTTCTAATTAATCAAGAGCTACATATGAAAAAAACCGGCCAAGTGCGAGTCGGACTCGCGCACGAAGGGTTCCGTACCAATATCTATAAAAACGGCAAAATAATCACGTTTGTTGTATGGGAGCCCCCTTAAATATTTATGTTATTCTGGTTTTTAGTATTTGTTGCTATAGCGGCAACAGAAATACATCATCTGTGAAAATTTCAACTGTCTAACTATCACAGTTCATGAGATACAGCCTGGTGACAGACAGACAGACGGCGGAGCCTTAGTAATAGGGTTCCCGTTTTACCCTTTGGGTACGGAACCCTAAAAAACACATCTAAATGTTTGTCAAGGACTAAATTTGTCAAGACTTTTGTGTGACGTCAAAATCTGTCTATGCGTGACCGGTCGCCATGTTTAATGCCAAGTTTTGTGGTACAAAACTCGGCAATGTGCTGTCAAACGGTTGCTTGCTTTCTCTCTCGCACTCGCAGTAACAACCCTACGAAAGGCGGCCATCTTAAGTACTCGATTTCTGTAGGTAGCCACGCTAATTTAGTAGGTATGGCAAGTCCATAGGTTTATAAGTCAATGATTAGTTAACATGACAAAAGTGTTTTTTGACTTGGGAACATTGCAGTTCAATCGACGAAACATAAAATAGAATTGCATTGTCGGTGCCCTACTCCGACTAAAAATATTTTAACGGTAACTGTATACCCATCTCTTTTACACTTCATTACGATACGTAACACTTTCTTGTCTTTGAATTTTATAACATGACATTTCATTTTAATCGTATTGTTTGTGGTTTCCATAGAGATCTATAGTTTATTGATTGACGAAAACGTCAGTTATGGAAAAATATTTTGTAGGTATTTTATAATTTGTATGTTTGAACTAAAATACCTAACGTATTAACATTTTTACACTAACCAACAGTTTAGCGGCTTAACTCTCCCACATCGGTGGATTGAATATTTAAATTTTAACTCTAGGTTTACGTCTAACTCTTGGTGGTACAAGTAGGATTTAGTTGATTTACCCTGAGTTAGCTGTTAACTCCGAGTTATTTAGGATGATAACCCATGAACACGCTAGTAGGCCTTAAAAGGTTTATGACCCCAGAACCGGCATCAATTTTTATTTCAAAACTTACCAGAATGTCCACAATACATAGATAATGCTAGTGAACCACGTTGCTCTTGGAGACCACGTAAATATATGTCTCTAGAAGGTTTCTAGTCTCGTATTTTGATTTATTTTAATGTTTTTGACCTTGTCAAACTTCATGTACCTAGATTATAAGTAAATGATGTGGTCTCCGTAATTGGAAGCGGACACTTGTATTTGTCACTGTTCTATGTAAAATGCATGTAATTGTGTAGCCTCTGTTGGAGATCCAATAAATAAATAGTCGGGAATGATAAATGATTATAATAAATAATATTTATTTCCGTGAATTGGTTCAAAAACACTCCTACATGTCAAAATTTAATTATGTTTTTAAAACTAGATGAGCTCGGGGTTTCTTAGCTGACTACTCTGAGAAGAAAAACCACCTACCAACTCAGAGGTCACAGTCTCTTTTAATAAAGTCCAGAAATTATATCCGAATGAAAGTCTGCATTTATTTTGGGATAAACGACTCACGAAATTAGAAGGAACACGGGGTACGAAAACTTATGTATTTTAGCGCCCAATACGAAGAACTACACTCTTGAAAAATCTAGATCTAAAAATCTTACGCTAATTCTGGCCAGAATTTGAAGCCGCAACCTTATTCATCAAACCCTCCAAGACACTTATTAACAAAAGAAGTGAGGTAAACTAAATTATAGTATCATTTATACATTGTTTAATCGCTTTTTAGGGTTTCGTACCTCAAAAGGAAAAACGGAACCCATAAAGGATCACTCGTGTGTCTGCCTGTCCTTCTGTCACAGCCGATTTGCTCCGAATCTACTGCACTGATTTAAAGTTGAAACTAGATATAGAATAATAATTAATAGAATATGAATTTCTGTGACCCAAACACGGAAGTATAATGTAAATAAATGCATTTTGAATAAGCCACCTTTGGGGGGCAAATTGGAAAATTAAAAAAAAAAGTTTTGCAAACTGTATTGTGTGACATATCAAATGAAAGGGCTTGTTGTGAGAGTCTCAAATATTTTTTTTTTCATAATTTTAATTTTATTTAAGAGAATAGCTGCAAAATGACCATCATCTCCGAAACTACTAAGCCTAAAATTAAAAAAAAAAAATACAGAACATAGTTCTTGACTTATAAACTACAGGAAAAGCTATGAGAAGTCTATGGTATTTAAATAACATCGTAAATCGCTCAATATTGTACGTACAAACCTTACATTTGCGGTTGGAATGTATGGGGAATATGTTTTTCAACTACAATGTTAAGTTTCTTCTTGGGATAAATTAATCCCAACTACGGAACCTTTCATTGTGCGTGGTCCGACACGCACTTGGCCGGTTTTCTTTCTATATAGACACCTAACATATTTTCGGCTGCTGACAGTGAATTTCCTCGACGTCAACGCTGAGACTGGGCGCAGTCAGTGGGGACTGGTCATTTCTTGGCTGCCACGGCTTATTTTAACTTATTTTAATTGTTTTTTTTAATAGTTTTATCTTTTTATTGAGGACGCTTTTAACGTGCACGTCTTTCTACATTGTCCTCACATGTACAATTTCAACATGAATGATGTAACCAATACTTTGTCACAATATTTTGATTAAAAGGAGTGTCTGTGGTGATTCTTGCCCGTTCATCTCCATAGGAACCTACTACGCTTTGGAATGGGCAACTAGCTTCATCTCTCTGACTGACCGACCCCTTGACAATTTAAAAGTGCCTGTAATTGGTTTATTTGAAATAAATGCTTTGAGTTTGAGTTTGAGACTTACATAAGTTATAAGTATATGGCAATTTTGTACAACTAGACTTTTGATGTAATATTTTGTGTAGTGAAATTTAATTGCATGGAGCCAGTACGACACTTGGTGAGAGCTGAGATGATTGATTAATAGTGTAACGATAGATGACGTCAAAAAAGTTAAAAGATAAATCAATCACTAATTTGAGAGGTCCTTCATAGACGTCGTCGCTTTGTAATATCTTTTAAGAAGTTACTGATTTTATTTTCAATTTTGCACCTCTTAAATACTAAGTATGATGATGGTACGTTTCATGATGAAGAGGAGCTAATAAAGTAAAAAAAAATATAAACCTTATTTAGGGATCAATAAGCTTAGCCATGTGACCGTAGGCGTCACGTCGTAATTAGTTTATCAAGGGTTCCGTAGTTACGTGACGCGCCGTGAGCGAACCCATGTGTTCTATGTGTGGAGGGATGGGTCACTTACAAAATTAAATAAGTTGCGTGAATTGATCTGAATTGGGTATATAAATGGAGTAAGTAAGCAAGTTTTGCTATAGAGTTAGCAAACTTATGTTTTTACTACTTTATGTGTGCGTCCAAGCAAAAAGGGACCAGTAGGTATTGAGTTAAAACTAGATTTGGTATCTAGAATAGTCAATTGTAAATAAGGATTAAAAAAATATTAAAAAAAAAACACATTTATTTTTATCATATAGCACATAGCTTTATTTGAGAAGACTTAGGCATTTTCAAATTTGGCCACTGGCCACTGGTGGTTTTACTAAACTTTTCTCTCAAAATTTCTGGTTCTTAGAAACATTATATATAGTCATATACTATATGAACTTGTAGATAATTGAGCATTTATTAATAATCAATTAAAATAGCGAAATTCAATTTTTTCACCCTACTTTACAAAACTGCGTATATCTCGGAAACTAAATGCCGAGAACTGAACCCTTTTTGTTTGGACATATTGGGTTTTTATCAAAATTTGAGAAGAATCCCTATAGTCCAAAATAACACAATTTTCATGACTTATAAAAGTTTAATAGAAGCATAAAATGTTATCCATCTCTGCTTCAAATCACAGAGCAACCGCTCAAAAAACGTAGGCTGTTTTAACCTTCCAAAGTATACATTTACTAATATCTTATCATCCCTTTTAAACGAATAAGTTTAAAAGGAAATATTGGTAATAGACAAAGCTGTATATTAGGTATTCTTCAATAGGCAACTCTTTCCTAAAAATGTTTGCTTCACCGAATTGATTTTTTTATCTCAGTGTAGCAATGTTGAAGACATAATTTTCTGGGGTCGACGGCTTGACTGACCGTAACAAAGCTAATTACCCCCAATCTTACGAAATTCATAATTTTTCGGGGACTTCAGTTTTCTAAGAAATTCGCTACGTTATAAAGGTAGAGATGTTGTTTTTTGCGCTTAGAAGGCAATGTTAACGTAGAAAGTAATTGTTGGATGTTCAAGAAAATTAACCTGTCATTTTTAATTTGCTAGACCAAAATGATAGCAGCAATCGAACTTTTAAAAAAATAACACATTAAATAATTAATATTACAGAGTCAACACGACACAGTGAAGGTCCTCCTGCAGAGAATGAATCAGTGGTCCTTCGTGAGAGTGACTCGGTAACTAGATTATTTTTATGTCAACATCATATGTAATTTTAGTCTAGCAAATTACCAATCTCAAATTTCAGTAGAAACTAATATAAAATAAATAGTTTGAGTATAAACTATTTATTTTAGTTTCTACTGAAATTGCAAATGTCTATCTGGAACAGCACTAACAATAGAATAACATTTGCCTCATTTGCTTAAGTTTATTATATAAAATTATTCATAGACTTGATTCGGTGTTTGTACCAACGAATTAATTACTAGCTTACATAATTGAATGTGAAATTTAATTGGCCAATATGTTACGCTACCTTACTTTCATGAAAGGACCCATCATTCCATTCATGTATGAAAAGGGGGTTCCTGTAACAGAATATGCGTTCATTGTATGGAAGACATTGTCATAACTCTTGACCTGATTTGCGTCTGAACGTAACGCTTGAGTAATGAAATGTCTAATTGTTACCGATGCTACTCGGAGAACATTATGATAAAGAGCGTAGTAATCTGACTTATTTGAGAACTTCTTTTAACATTCAGTAAAAACTGCAAAAACATCAAGCAGAAGGTGCATACTCGCAACAGTTTTCTTCGGCGACTAGTCTCATATGATACGCTTCACCTGACGTTATGCGGACTACTGGGCTGGCGTTATCTTTTTCTGCGGGTAAATTTGCGTGTCCCATGTGGAGTCATTCTGCCCATGCAAAGTCTGTGGATACAGCTTTGAATGAAACGTGATCAACACTGATGGCCTAAAACCTACCACGGTACATAATCCTGTATCCAGGAATCCAGGAATAGCGGTGGTAATCTCTAGCGAAAGAGCCAAAATGATCTCCAACACACGGCACCCTTTGCACGACAACATCGTTTCACAAAGGCTGAAAAGCCGAAACTTTTTTGAAAGTGTGTCCCACTCACTGACGAGTGATCAACAGAAAGACTGAAGCCGTGGCGAGACAGTGCGTCCTTACCCAAACCATTCGTTCCACCTGCTGAAGATCTCCCACCTGGACATGAGTTGCCTTAGCTAATTTGTCTGTAAGTCTTTAAACAGAGTCCGGACCCAGGTTGACCAAAGCAAGGAAAACCTGTTCTGGTGGAGATTCATGACTGTCTTAAAGTGTAAATGTGGCACTGTTCCAGAAACGATGGGGCATTTAATATTATGTCCTGTGTGTCCTGTCAGCTGCACGTTACAGGAACTGATAGACGCTAATGATGAGCGCCAAACACGTAGCTTAATTCTGGGCAGAATCCATTTAGATTGACATCGATACGCTAAGAAGTGAAACAAGTGAAAGATAAAACATTTATTTTTCCAAGTAGGGTTTAAAACACCGCATTTTAAAGTTTTAAAAGAAACACGCTTCCTAAAAACACGGTGCATAAATCACTCTTAATTTCCATCTCCGTGCGAGAGTACTCGGAGTCCATACGCGAGGAGAGCTCTCAAGACGGTGCCCAGGGAACAACTGAAGGATGCAATTATAGAGCGCGCAGAAAACAAAGAGATGCCACGTCCTGTGTACTGTGTAGCTACTTGTCTTGTACACCGCCAGCCAGAAAATAGTACCAGGCAAGCAGAATTTATGAGAGCTAATACTTAAATACTTGGAAGTGTAGAAAATTCTGTAAATTACACACTTTCCAGGCGTGAAAGTGTAAGTTAAATGTTTCTTAAGTGAAGAAAATGAGGTGAGCGTTTAATTTTAAGAATGATTAATTTGAGGGTTTAAAGGCCATGTTTTTAATCATTTATGTATGTACTTTTACTGAACATCAGTAAAATTACATATATTATATATTATTTTATTTTACATATTATTATTATATAGTTCCTCTTCCTCCATTGAAAAGTAGAATCCTCCGACCGAGAAGGGTATATGTTGTATTTGGTGAGGTACCCAACGGTTACCACATAGAGATCAACTTAAAAAAGTATCATAACACCGGTTTTTTTAACCGTCAGAATATAGCTGCGTCAGGAATATGGTAGGTATGTATGTAGGATGGAAGAAACAGAAAACACTAAAACTTACAAAACTAATAATATAAAATAGCCCACATGTATAATAGCCCCAAGTTCTTTCCCGGATTTATTTTTAAGTTTAATTTATAAGTTTTAATTACGATACATTTTTTGAACAAATCCAGTTTTTAAATAAAATAATAACAATCTGAATGTGATCCGTATCCTATGAACTGCCACGAAGGGTGCCGTCTCTAGATAAGGCGCCAGAATTAATTACGGCCGCATTATCCGCGCTTCAATTAAAAGAAAACTGTTTTAAAACTAATTTTAAAGCGCCGCAGCTTCTTATTTACCAGGGTATTATGAACGAGGTGGAGTTTAAAGAGGTGGGTGTATTGTGGGGGACGCAATCCGTTGGTATAAGGATTTAGTTTCAAAGAGAAAGGGCTCAGGAAAAGTAGGAGTGTTGTATTTTAAAGAGCAGCAGTTTTAGCATGAGAAATCCCTCACGAATTTCGTTAAAACTTGCATTCTTCTCTCACAGAACACACCAAATTGACATCACATATGAGTAGACTGTTGAACAAATGCAGATTATATCAATCGTTGTAAATATCGGTAGTAAACTTAAGGGCTCCGAATCTCAAAAGGAAAAAACCGGCCAAGTGCGAGTCGGACTCGCGCACGAAGGGTTCCGTACCATTATCTATAAAAATGGCAAAAAAATCACGTTTGTTGTATGGGAGCCCTCTTAATTATTTGTTTTATTTTAATTAAATTATTTATTTTTAAAGTGAATACATAACTAAATATTCTGTGAATATTTCAAGCGTCTAACTGTTGCCGTTATCAATATTGAGCAAAAAAAACACGTTTGTTGTATGGGATTAAATATTTGTTTTATTCTGTTTTTTAGTATTTGTTATTATATCGGCAACAGAAATACATCATCTGTGAAAATTTCAACTGTCTAACTATCACGGTTCATCAGATACAGCCCGGTGACAGACGGACGGACAGAAAGACGGCGGAGCAGTACTCGGTTCATCATCAACCCCCCACGTCCCTAGTTCTTATCAACTGGAATCTATGCTGGCTGGCATACCTTAGGTTATCTTTATTGTCACCTACCTAATTTAAGTTATTAAGTTATGATTTGAAAATAAAAAATTGTAACAGTGCTCTCGTGTGTCAGTCTGTCTGTCCGTCTGTCACAGCCGATTTGCTCCGAATCTACTTGACCGATTAAGTTGAAATATGGTAAATATATGAATTTCTGTGACCTAAACACGGACGTGTAACGTGAATAAATGAATTTTGAATATGGGGTTCACCCTCCCTTATCTCAGAAACGACTGACCCTAAAATTTTGAAACAAATATAGAAAATAGTATTCTATACTTATAACGTAACATAACATCACGCCTGTAATCCCCGTAGGGTTAGGCAGAGGTGTACCTACAGTACACACACGTTTCGCCAGTTATGTTTAAGTCCTATGTATGTAATGGGGGTGAGCCTGTTCTATACTTATAAATTACAGGAAAACTTATAAGAAGTCTATGGTCTTAAAATAACATGGTAAACCAATCAAAATTGTGCGCAAAAGTTGGAATGCATGGAAATCATGTTTTTCAAATTCATCGTTAAGTTTTTGTGATAAATTAATCCAAACTACGGAACCCTATAATGTGCGTGATTAGACACGCACTTCGCCGGTTTTTTTTTGTAAGTTAGATTACGCTGTCCCAGTGTTGAACAAAGGCCTCTCCCGAATCCTTCCAGTCATCCTTTTCCAGAACGAGCTCGATCCAGCCCTTGCGGTACGCGTCTAGGTCTTCTCGCCACATATTCCTGTTTATATTAGTAACGGTGTGTAAATCCTCATGTATGTCCTCCACCCTAGGGCAGACGAAAGGGTCTGTCAGACTTCTACTGACTAAATCCACCCCGTTTTCCCTCGCTCATTTGCACTGGAGGCTACGAGGCTTAAGCAATCTTCAACGCAGCCCGCCACCTCTAACTTTTTTTTCTTTCTTGGGTGGAAAATCCTCATGGATTTCCTCCGCCCTGGGGTGGGTGGAGGAGTCTGTCAGACTTTTACTGACTAAAAACCACCAGGGATCATGGGATCATGTGCGACTTCCGCGATCCCCGGCTGGTGCCAGCCCACTTCTGCCGGCCACCTCAAGTCTGGGGTCGCCACCTCTTGCTTTTTTTTTTTGTTTCCGGGGTGGAAAATCCTCATGGATGGCCTGCGCCCTGTCCTTACTGACTAAAAACAACCCCAATGTTCCCTTCCCCACCTCTTCCTTTTTTTTTTTTTTTTTTTGTTGCCGGGGTGGAAAATCCTCATGGATGTCCGCCGCCCTGGGGTGGGCGGAGGGGTCTGTCAGACTCTTACTGACTAAAAACCACCCCGGTGTTCCCTTCCCACACTTGCACCGGGGATCTTGGGAGCTAGTATTACTTCCGTGATCCCCGGCTAGTGCCGGCCCGCCTCTGCGGGCCACCTCAAGTCTGCGGGGGGGTGAGGTGTTAGACCCCCCCGCGACGTCTCAAAGGGGCGCGCGTGGAACACCACGCGCCGCCACCTCGGGTCCAGTGTGATAGGGGGCGGCGGACGTCCCCGAGTCCGCCGTCCCTGGACCCATTTAGGGGGGCCGGAAGAGGGCATTATCTGCCCTCTGCCGACGCCCGGTGCGCCTGCTGCGGGCCGGGTGAGCGGACGAGATCTCCCGCTCCCTTTCCGCAGCCTCCTTCTGCGACACGACTGTTTCGATGAAGGATACCACCGCGTCCCAGGACTCCTCGCTGCTGGCCATCGACTCGACCACGGCCGTTCCCCACCTCTTCCTAGGCCAACCTCCGCGGCCTTCCATCTAATAAAAGATAATAATTCAAATAAAAAATAAAAGCACGCCATTCTTCTGTAAAATGGTTTTTGTTATAGTTATTTCAAGCTGAATTTCGATTTAGATATTTTACCGTAGTAAATATAACAAGCTTGTGGCTTAGTAATAACAGCCGCACCTGTCGATCAATCAGGTTAAGCTACGCATACTGCGGTCGGTCCGTGGATGGATGATGATCTTTACATACCAAGACCCCTCCGTGCCTCAGAAAGCACGTTAAGCCGTTGGTCCCGGCTGTCATTCGTGGATCTTTGCCAGTCGTCACAGGTCGTCAGAAGCCCGAACTCTGACAGACAACCAGTCTTACCAAGGGGTATCGTATTACCCAGTAACTGGGTTGTGGAGGTCAGATACCTTTTTTTTTTTTTTTGTGTGGGAAATCATCAAATAACTTCTCCCGCTCTGGGCGGAGCGGGAGGGCGTGTCAGACTTTTACTGACTAAAACCCACCCGTGTTCCTTCCGTTGCCTGTGGGCCAGGGCCACGATATCCCTTTCGGACAAACTCGCAACCCCGGCAGGCATTGGTCCTAACTGACCCCGTCAGTTTGTGCTGACATCTCTTTGAGGCGCGCGTGGAACACAACGCGCCGTCGACCCGGGCCTGGTCCTTATCGGACGGCGAGCTACCCATCGCTCACCGTCCGCAGGCCCGCGCCTACGGTGGCCGGAAATCGGCTTGCGACTCCCGACGCCCGGGGCGTCTCCTGCGGCGACTAGGGGCATGAGGGCGCGAACCTTGTCTCACCCTCACGCGTTCCGCCTCCTCCTTCGCGAGCATAACTGCTTCGCAGAAGGAGGTGACGGCTTCCCATGCACTCTCGCTCCGAACCATGGCCTGAACCAGAACCGGACGCGAGAAATCGCCGCCGCCGATCGCCTCCGTGAGGACACGGCGGTGCTCCGCCCAAGCTGGGCAGACCTCCACCGTATGCTCCACCGTGTCCTCCGGGCGATCCACACAGTGGTGACACCCGGGCGTTTCCTCCCGCTTAATCCTAAACAGGAACCTCCCGAAACATCCATGTCCGGTGAGGACCTGCGACAGGCGGAAGGTGAGGACGCCGTGGCGCCTCTCCAGCCACTCCTCAAAGAGGGGACTTATCGCCACAATTGTGGCGTGCCCAGCGCTGGGTTGCGACAATCGCACTCTCCATGTCGCCATGAGATCCCTCCGGAGCTCCGTCCGCTGTGCCGCGATTTCTTGCGGCAGCGGAGTTATGCCCCGGAGTTTCGCCTCTTCGCGCCACACCCAAATGTGCGTGAGGACTTTCGCCTCCAGATCCCATAGCGGCAATCCGGCAAGGAGGCTCGCCGCCTCACGGGAGACCGTGCGGTATCCCCGTACCATCCTGATGGCCATGACCCTTTGGGACGCGTTCAACCGCTGCGCTGGTCGCAGCCTCAGAGAACGCGCCCACACCGGTGCCCCGTAAAGGGCCATGGACCGCACGATCCCCGCGTAGAGCCTCCGACAGGAGGCGTTTGGACCCCCTAGATTGGGCAGGAGCCGCTTCAAAGCAGCCCCGGCCCGCTCCAGTCTGGGAGCCAAACGTCGAAAATGCTCCACGAAGTTCCACCGGCTGTCGAGGACGAGTCCCAGGTACTTCATCGTCGACTCGACGCCGATGTGAACCCCTCCCGCCGTTATCTGGGAACCCGACAGTGGCGCGTTCCGAGGACCATAAAAACACATGGCCTCGGACTTGTGCAATGCCACCTCGAGTCCCAATTGCCGGATCCTATCGACGATTGTCGCAACCCCACGTGCCGCCAGTTCGGCCGCCGCCTGATGCGAACTCCCTTGTGCCAGGACTAGCGTGTCGTCAGCGTAGCAGACTACGCTGACGCCACTAGGGAGGTCGGCACGCAGCACCCAGTCGTACCCGATGTCCCACAGATGCGGCCCCAGGACCGATCCCTGTGGGACACCGCACGACATCTCTCGCCGGTTCCACTCTCCTTGGTGACCGGGGTAGATGACGGCCCTGTCCGTCAAATAGGCCTCGACCACGCGACAGAGGTAGGTCGGCATCCGGTGATACCGAAGTGCCTCCCCAATGCAACTCCAGGGCAGGGTATTAAAGGCATTGGCGATGTCAAGAGACACCGCCAAGACAACCCCACCCCGGGCAACAGCATCCCCCGTCGTGAGGGCTCGAACGCGCATGATGGCATCCACCGTAGAGCGCCCCTTACGGAAACCAAACTGGCTCTCCGCCAAATCCGGCTCCACCCGCACCAGCCGCCCGACAAGGCGGTCTGCAATTACTCTTTCAAAGAGCTTGCCCACCTCGTCGAGCAGCACGATGGGCCGGTAAGCGGACGGAGAGTCCGCCGGGCGCCCTGGTTTCTTTATGAGGACCAGTTTCCCCGTCTTCCAACGAAGTGGAAACTGGCCCCTCTCCAAGCATGCGCTTAGGAGCCCCCTTAGTCGAGGCCCGAGAGCCTCCAAGGCCAGAACCCAGGCTTTTCCAGGCAAGCCATCGGGTCCTGGGGCGGTATTTTTGGCATTCAGCCTACGTACCGCCACTCTCAGATCTACCTCGGTCACCTCTGTAGCATCATCGTCGTCGGTGTGGTCCGCATCTGGCACCGCAGGAGGCGGAGCCATGGGCGGGGGAGTATGTTCCCCTCGCGAAGGGAACAGAGCGCTCACCACGTCCTCCACGAGCTGGGGCCGGAGACTCTGCATCAGCGGGGGAGCCCATGGGCGGAGTTTATCTCGCACCCATTTGTAGGGGCGTCCCCACGGGTCTCTGTTGAGAGTCTCCAGCGTCTCCTCGCGGGCCAGTCCTCTGGCCCGCTGGATCTCTGCTCGGAGGGCAGTCTTCGCTGCTCTGTACCCCTCGTATAGCTCCGCCTGAATGGCTTCCGTATCCGGAGGGCGGATACGGAGCCTGCGGTGCCTGGAGTACCGGTGGCGCGCAGCAACGCAAGCCTCGCGTAAAGCGGTCAGCTCACGCAACCACCAGTACACCTGGCGCCGGGCACGTCCGGGCTGGACCCGGGGCATTGCCACGTCACATATTTCGGACATGGCCTCCCGGAACCACTCCGCCTCGTCATTGATGTCGGCAGGCCTGTTCGGTGATGACACCCAAGCCTGCACGATCGTGGCTTCCAGGAGAAGCTCCCGGTCCAGCTGCTTTAGCGCCCACCGCGGACCACTCAGGGTCTGTCGGACCGGCGCGCCCGAGGTCTGGGCGGAGACGTCAAACCGAATGTACCGGTGATCGGAATAGGTCTCCACCCCCTCCATGACGCGCCAGTCGATGACACGCGGTGACAGAGCGGGGCTGACGAACGAGATGTCCACCACTGAATTGCCCCGCATCCGCACACACGTGGGGACAGAACCCCGGTTTAGGACGACCAGGCCTGTCTCCAGAGCCCAGTCCTCCACCATCCTGCCCCGTGTGTCCGTATACCGGGAACCCCAAGCCACGTTCTTGGCATTGAAGTCCCCGAGGACGATAACTGGGAGGGGATGGTACCCGACGACGACGATTCTCAACTCCCCAAGGGAGTTGTGGAACTCGGCGAGAGTTCGGCTCGGGGAGAAGTATACTCCCACCACGACAATCTCCCCGAACCGAGCTGCCACGCAACCCCCTCCCCTCTTGACGGCCTCAAGGGACGGGGTACCAGCGGCGGCCGACGAAATAATGGTCACTGAGCCGCTCAGGTCCTCCACCCAGTCGTCCCTGGGCGGGAGAGGTCAGATACCTGGTCTGTGATTACCTTCACTCACGCACAGACTTATTATTTTTTAGGAAAACATACTTTTACGATGTTTGTAAATATGTGAACACCATGTATCTACCTCATAATTAAATTATCTGTCATTACTTCGTTTTTTTTACCTTTTGTGGTAATTAGTCATTATTCTAGATGCATCGTCTTCACATATAAATATCATAAACAAAATATTGTAAACCTTCTTTATTTTTAAAAGAGTAACGGTGGAGTTTCTTGCCCACTCTTCTCCATACGAAACTACTTTTTGGAAGGGGAAACTAGAATCAATTATATTTTTTTGTAAATTTTGACGTTCAAAAGTGCCTCTTATGTGCCTATTTGAAATAAATAATTTTAACTTTGACTTTGATAGGCAATCGCTCCATGTAAAATACTGGTATTCAGCTGCATCCGGTTAGACTGGAAGCCGACCCCAATAGTTGGGAAATGGATAGGCAGATGATGCCCGTAGTATATACACAACGTTAATGTATTTACGATAGGTATATAATCGTATGTGGAAAAGTTTGATTGCAGTCACTCACAACTTTTGCACCCTATGTAGAAACTTTTGGTTTTCCCCCGTGCGAGCATTCATCACTACTTTCTCTCTTTTTGGAGGTAGGCACAAATCTAAGAGATACCGAGAAAACATCTGTATAAAACGGTGTATGACATGAGTAATAAAAAGTTTATTTACCTTCGAGAAGCTTCTTTATTCAAGACATTGTCCAACACACGGTTTTGTAAAGAATAGTGGGTGCGTCTGTAGAGATAAATCTTCATGTTAAGGCTAGCGCACATTAGGGCCGCAACACAACGCCTTGTAAAAATGCTCTTCCATCACTTTGGTACATTTTCTATGAAACAACGCATAGTAAGGGGACGCCGAACTATTAACATAATTAGGAAAAACGAAAATTTTATCAGCTTAGGGTAATTTAGGTACAGCCACATGTGGGTACTACAGGCGGGCCGCACCGCGCTTTTTGTATGGAAATGCGTGGCGCTGTAATGTGCGTTTGGCTTTAAACACCTAGATCTAGTAGCGTTAAGCCGGATTTACATTACGGAACTAGTTAAATAATTATCTATTTACACGAGAAAGTATCATTTAATAACTAAGTTTGCGCAACTAGTGTCGTAATGTAAATCCGGTTTTATGGTCGACAAACAACGAAACAACTCAAGTCTAACTAGACAGCTATTGAGCATTGAAATGTCAACTTTATATCGTGTGCCGTAGTATGGTATTTTCAATAGCTGTTACCAAAAAAAAATCGCTTTCGAATAGATGACGTTCACTTGAGCTGTAGTGGCCCAGTGCCCGCGGCCGCGACTTATTTCTGAATTCTATATTGCGTACCATAATGTATATAGTTGGTAAGGAAATAATTTTATTAGACACAATTATGGACCCTTTCGGGCACAGCATAGATCAAGTAGGAGAGAGGGCGAAGAACCTTGGGTGTTGTAATAAATTTTATTATTAGTTAAGTAAGTTATACTGTTTTATTAATACAGAATTTGATTTAAGAATTATAATATTTTTTTTTATAAATTATAATAACTTACGAGTAGTCATGTGGATTCCATCCCAAGCATGCACTTTACTTTGTGTAAAAATATTTTCATCACCACTGCTCTCAAAACGGTGAAGCGTGGTAGATTACAGCCCACTCCCTCTAACAGAGAGGAGGCCTATGTCCCAGCAGTGGGCACATTATAGGCTGGTTATGCTACTCGAGTAAAATTCGAAGTGAACGTTACAGAATACCGCTTTTTGAACAAATAATTATTGGTCACATAAATATTCATTACGAGATGAGAGAGAGTAAGAAATGAAAAGATCCGCAGGCGAACCGACATAGGCCGAAGAATTGCTAAGCATAAGTGGTAGTGGGCAGGGCATATTGCTCGCAGAACTGATGGCCGATGGAGCCGAAAGGTTATTTTTTTTTGGATGGGAAATTACGAAATAACTTATCCCGCTCTGGGCGGAGCGGGAGGGCGTGTCAGACTTTTACTGACTTAAACCCACCCGTGTTCCTTCCTTGCCTGTGTGCCAGGGCCACGATATCCCTTTCGGACAAACTCGCAACCCTGACAGGCAATGGCCCTAATGTATCCCGTCAATTCGTGCTGACGTCACTTTGAGACTCGCGTGGAACACAACGCGCCGCCAACCCGGGCCTGGTCCTTATCGGACGGCGAGCTACCCATCGCTCACCGTCCACAGGCCCGCGCCTACGGTGGCCGGTAATCGGCTTGCGACTCCCGATGCCCAGGGCATCTCCTGCGGTGACTAGGGGCTTGAGGGCGCGAACCCTGACTCTCCCTGACGCGTTCCGCCTCCTCCTTCGCGAGCATTACTGCTTCGCAGAAGGAGGTGACGGCCTCCCATGCACTCTCGCTCCGAACCATGGCCTGAACCAGGGCCGGACGCGGAGATCGCCGCCGCCGATCGCCTTCGTGCGCCTCTACCGTATGCTCCACCGTTTCCTCCGGGCCTCCGGCCGAAAGGTTCTGGAGTAGCGACCGCGTACCGGAAGACGTAGCGTTGGAAGGCCTCCTATAAGGTGGACCGATGACCTTGTGAAGGCCGCAGGTATCCGCAGGATGAGGGAAGCACAGAACCGGTCAAAGTGGCGGTGATTGGGGGAGGCCTATGTCCAGCAGTGGACACGTCTTTCGGCTGAAATGATGACGCAATAAGTGAGCTTAGTCATAAATAACAACTTTCAATGCGATATTCTAACCCTTTAAAACTAAATACCAATTAAACTACCAGATTATTAAAAAATAATAGCTTCAATTAATTGAATATTTCAGAACAAGTTACAACAACACTAATGAACTCCAAACTGTTTCGTTAACTTGATTTCAAACGTTTTACTACCAAAACAAACCATTTGTAAATGTAGGCAGGCTAATTTTAACTATGTAGAACTCAGTTGTATCAATTGCAAAAGTATGATTTGATTTATTTATCTTAATGTACTATACTATACTATTTACCTATTATATTTTTTTTTTTTTAATGTGCCCTGGCGGCTGAGAGTATGTCATGCTCACTGTAATGTCGCGCTGATGGTGGCGCGTGTGTTGGATCATTTAGCTCCCTTAAAAATGGTTGAGCTGAATGGTGCTAATCCATGCGTCATGTTCGTGAACGGGCGCCATCAGTAGGGACTGGTCATCTCTTAGCAGCCATGGCTTATTTTAATTTAATTTTTTAATTGTTTTTTTTTTACTTTTTATTACGGACGCTTCTGACGTTTTGCATCGTTCTCACATGTATAATTTCAACACGAATGATGTAACCAATATTTTGTAACCTTATATCATTTTAAAAGAGTGTCCGTGGAGTTTCTTGCCCGTTCTTGGAAGCTCCGAGCTTTGGAATGGGCAACTAGCTTCATCTTTTTGACTGACCGACCCCTTGACAATTTAACAGTGCCTGTAATTGACTTTAACATAACTTCATGCCCGTATTCCTCCGCGAGGGGTTAGGTAGAGGTGTACCTATAGTACACCCACATTTCGCCAGTCATGTTTGTCTCATGTCATAGGCGGCGAGCCTATTGCCATCAACCGGACACAAATCCAGATTTTGGGCTGCTACTGAGAAATCCTTCCTGGAAAAACCCAATAACACTTTGCCCGACCTGGGAATCGAACCCAGGACCTCATGCTCATCAGTACCGTTTGTGACCACTAGACCAACAAGGCAGTCAGTTCTTTCCAAATATAGAAACGAAATATTTGTTTATGTGTACATATATATAATATATGTATACACTGGGATTGTTCTACTTTTCGCTGGTAGCACACCTCCGCCGAGAAACCATAGCAGCGAAACCGCAGTAGTTCAATTGTACTGGTTCGCGTCATGTTCCGCTACCCGAATCGGATGTGAGTAGCGGAACATGACGCGAACCAGTACAATTGAACAACTGCGGTTTCGCTGCTATAGTTTCGCGGCGGAGGGTGCTATCAGCGTTTATGGTCAATATCGAGTTTAAAGGTTTCAGAATATTATTTTTTGATTAAGTTTCTAAAAGATAGAACTGGATACTATACAATGAAATTAACCATTTAAAGAAAGAAATAAAGAACAAAAAAGAAGAAAGAAAGAAAATAAATGTATTAAAGCAGGAACTCTTCCCCTGTTTATACATTTGTCATAACATATAATTATGTATTTTAGTGTAGCTTAAATATCGTATTTGAGTATATTTATTTTACTGTAAATAATCTAAGGCGATTACCATTATAAATAATAATATAAGTAACAGATTTACAATGTTTAAAAAAAATGCATCAAAACTAACTTCTAGAATGTCCCATTAGTTGGCTACGCTTGCTACGCCGTAGCATATTCGTAGCAGAATTTCTTATCTTATATACACTAACGACCCTGATCACAAAAGGACACATATTGTCATTTAACAACAGCTGCTATAAAATTTGTATAACAACGTAGCGGTTTCCATAAAAAACCCTCAGTCCTCTATTCATCATCATTTATATTTGGCAAACAACCCAGGAAGGAGACTTTATTATGAAGATATTTTTTCAAAATTAAAATCTCTGCGTGGTTATGTGACCCTGGTAGAGCTTTGCGTCCGCTGGGGGACGATATGAGATGACAAATGGCTTAAAGGTGAAAGCGACGCGTGACAAAATGTTTACCTCTGCTTGCTGTTTTGTGTTTGACTCGGAATTAAATCGTTTTACGAATTATTTGTGCTTTTTGTTAATTAAATTAGAGGTGCCAAATAATCGCTTGAAACTGATGTTATTGGTATTAAATAACATAACGTTTGTAATCCCAAAGGGTTAGGTAGAGGTGTACCTACTAGTACAAGGGTTTAAACGGCAATTAATAGCAGTCATATCTTATTTAAATTCTGTCTCATTCTATTTTATATCCCAAGGTTGATTTAATTTTTATTGAAATAATTGCGTCAAGGAGGTAGTTTATAATTGAAATAATGTTCTTCTGAAAAAGTTATACCTATTTATTAGAAAAAAATGAGTTTAATAACTGACCTCCTTTAACTTATACCAAAGACTGCGGGTATGTCGTCGGAGCCTTTATGGCTTGGGACTCTTGATGTGCCCTCACATGAACTTATGAATTGGACTTTGACATAGTTAGGTACACACATGATCTTATCTTTTATCTAAAAGTTTTTAGACAAAAATAATAATTGATTTTATTTCTGTAAATAGGTTTGTACAAACACATTAACACGTCACAATCAAATTTTAAAAACAATATGAGGTCGGCGTTTCCTATCTGACTATACTGAGAAGAAAGGCCCAAACAAACTCAGTGGTCACGGTCTATTTTAAAATCCAGACGTAATCTTGAAAGGTTGACTGGTAGAAAATGCCTATAGATGGCATTAAGTCCGCCTCTGTACCAAATGTGCTTATGGTATTAAATAAATCTTGGTCAGATCATGAGAAGACCATGTAGATTGGTGTCTGAAGTGGTCTTTTGATGAAAGAACTATTCAGATTGAGTGGACCTGTCAAGTCAGTGCACGCATTTGTCAGTAATCGTGTATCTCAACTCAGAACTTAGGAGCTCAGCGATTCAACGAACATTACCAAAGAAAGGATATTTGGGTAGGCTTCATAAATTACTCAAACTGCCAGACCAAGATAAAAATAACTGAGAAAAAAAATCAATGACCCACATAGTCTTCACATTCACAATAATAAAATAATATGATACTTTACAAAGTTATTCATGTCATGATACTGAATGTCATGGCGGAAAATTTCGATTGCCCGCTCGTCCGTTATTTGTCCAACCTGCATGTTTACTAACATAGTCGTTAAGGTAAATGTTTACTTACAAATTATGGCTCTTTTTCTGAAATAAAATGATTATTATTTCTGGCCATTGGTTCTGGCTCTCATTCCTGGATCTTCAACAGTCGTTACAGTTCGTCAGAAGCCGAAAGTCTGACAACCAGTCTTACCAAGGGATATCGTATTACCCAGTAACTGGGTTGTGGAGATCAGATAGGCAGTCGTTCCATGTAAAATACTGGATCCGGTTAGACTGGAAGCCGACCCCAACATAGTCTTATTAAACGTCAGAAGCTAGGTGCACGGTTCCAATTGGTCGTGTCCTATGGAGAAAAGCCGTAAGAAACTCCACGGTTATTCTTTTAAAATTAAATGGCTTTAACAATGTTAATTCAAAATTACAGTGTTAATAGCTATGGGAGGACAGTGTAGAACAGAATATGAAGTGGCCTCGAAATCAATACATCTATGAGTCTACAATAAATAAACATCAAGACCCTAATGTGAACAATAAAAGTGAAGTGAATACAGTGTAATTATTTGAATAAAGTCATTAGCAACAATACGCTTGTGACAGCGAGTGTACCTTCGTAGAATATTGAGTAGGGTAGAACATGTATTGTTATGTGTACTCTGGTGTGTAGGTATATGTGAACGGCAGTGCTGGAAAAGAGCTTCACGGTTTTGGCTCATTTCGATTGTGAACAAAATCATCAATGGCATGTGATGTTTTTTTTTTTTTCAAAGAAAAGTTAAAATCAAAATATGTAAGTATTTTTCAAATTCATTAAAAGTCTGTGTTATTCAAAGTTTCAAAAACTATGTATTAATTAATGATCTCGGACCAAAAAGTCGGGACGCCCTCTATTATAGCTCTAATGAAATCAGTTGCCTTGTATCATGCAAAATGTAGTGTATTATTAAGTAAAGGTGCTAGTAACACCCCTCTTGGGGGAGTTATAAATTAAAAGTTGTCTAGCCAAACACACTTTTTAGAATTCCGTATCTACCTCTAAAGGAAAAAATGGAACCCTTATAGGATCTCTCGTGTGTATGTCTGTCCGTCTGCCACAGCCAATTTGCTCCGAATCTACTGGACTGATTACGTTGCAATTTGGTACACATACGAGTATTAATTTCTGTGACCCAAACACGGACATATACTTTTGGGGGCAAATTAGAAAATTAAAAAAAACAAGTTTTCAAAGTTTACCGTGATATATCAAATGAATGGGCTTGTTGTGAGGATCTCAATATTTGTATTTTTATAATTTTATAATAAATAGATTTAAAGCTATTTAAGAAAATAGATGAAAATTTACCAACCTCTATCTCCGAAACTACTGACCCTAAAATTAAAAAAAAAAACAGAATATAGGTCTTTACTTATATGTAGATTACAGGAAAACCTATAAGAATTCTATGATCTTTTTAAGATCATAGAATCTCAATATTGTGTGTACAAACTTACATTTGCAGTTGGAATGTATGGGAGAACATGTTTCCAACTACAATGTTAAGTTTGTTCTTGGGATAAAATTCATACCGACTACGGGACCCTTTATTGTGCGTGGTCTGACATGCACTTGACCGGCTTTATAAGATTGTTTCCATTATAATTAGTATTTCATTGTTTTTTTCGGATACACCGTTTACAAGGCGTACGGTGTGTCGAAACTGCTATATGGGGGACATAGGAATTTTTATCATAAAATCCACTAAAAAAAATACCTATCAAAACAGTCATTCTGATGAATAATTGTTATTAAACGTTTTTCTATAAAACAGGTAGGTTGCCCGGGAAATAAAAATTCAGTTAGTTGTAAGGAATTAAACAGAAACTGTAAAAAATTGGTCAAGTCTTGCTTTAAAACTACTTTATTCTTATTCTTTGGCTTATTGGCTATAATTCTACGCTATCAGAGCGCACCCATAGTTGCCCGTTCAAGAGTTACGAGGTTCAGTAAATTGAAAAAAAAAGTAAGTAAAAAGTACTTTTTATTATTAATACTCGTATCATAGATAAAATAATTGTGTTATATTAAAATAATTATAACAAAATAAATATTAATAATTTAAAAACATATATTTATCAAAAAGTACAAAAAAGTATATTTTCAAAATTAAAGCAAATAATAAATTTAAATAAAATTAAAAACCTCATACAGTAGTTTCGACCCACCGTGAGGCGTACACATCACAGAGGCTCCACGAAATACACACACAAACAAGACTTTATTATTTCACGGAATCAAAAGTTTTATCTCATATGAAACTCGGCTAATCTATCTACTCGTCACTGTTGCCTGAGATCATAGTTTGGCTTAACTTGGAACATTTCTCAAAGCTACTACTAGCATACGGAAGCTTTTGGTTGTACTCTCACTGAATAATAAGCAGACTAGAAAGTTCTATAACAGTAATCATACATTTTGGGTCAACTGTTAGAGCAATATGAGGGTAGTTTTTAGGGTTCCGTAGCCAAAGGGTAAAACGAGAACCCTATTACTAAGTCTCCGCCGTCTGTCTGTCTGTCTGTCCGTCTGTCACCAGGCTGTATCTCATGAACCGTGATAGTTAGACAGTTGAAATGTTTACAGATGATGTATTTCTGTTGCCGCTATAACGAAAAATACAAAAAACCAGAATAAAATAAATATTTAACGGGGCTCCCATACAACAAACGTGATTTTTTTGCTCGTTTTTGCTCGATATTGATAACGGCAACAGGTAGACGCTTGAAACATTCACAGAATATTTAGTTATATATTCACTTTAAAAATCAATAATTGAATTAAAATAAAACAAATATTTAAGAGGGGCTCCCATACAACAAACGTGATTTTTTTTGCCGTTTTTATAGATAATGGTACGGAACCCTTCGTGCGCGAGTCCGACTCGCTTTGGCCGGTTTTTAATTTTGGCGGCTTGATTGGTTTGTTTGAAAGATGATATGGTTATGTAGGAAGTGAACGCTGAGATGGCAGCTGATAGAAAGAATGGAATAAAAATATGTAGATACTGCGCCGTCCTTATTAGTTAAAAGGGTAGGAGGATGATCACTTGGCTTAACGCTACGGTCAGAGACATTTCTTATACGAAAAACTCATCTGTTTATAGGTTTCTGACTATCCAAGTACTAGGCTGCCATCAAGACAAGTATGTCTTCTTAACACATTCGCTGCGTGCAACAAGAGCTAGAACATTCTTTTGTTGATATTCTTGACATTTTGGTAGGTAGAAAGACCAACGAAGAAATATTCTGTCCGTGTTTACACAAACATAATTTGTAGAAGTGCAGCATGTGCATTTGCTCGTTTGGAATAAATCGACCTTCACGGGAAGTATTTTGCCGTAATTGTAATTGAGTTTCGCTGTGTGTGGCAGCTAGTTTTCCTTGTCTTGCTCCCGGTGCGGAGGTGATAAAACTAAGTTATCGTTTACGAAACAAAGAGGTGCCTATATTACCGACATTAACACTTTCCGGGAGACTGAACGAGACATAATATAAGTTTTATTGTTATTACGTCTGATGTCTGTGGTCACAAATTCCGTGTGGTGCCGGACGTAAATAATAGCACCATCCTATTTCTTCCCATGGGTGTCGTAAAAGGCGACTAAGGGACTTACTAGAGAATGGGCAGCAGCGTTCTCTATGCATTTTAACACCATACTGCGATCGCCAACCCAGCCAAGCGCGGCGATTACGGCAACCCGGTCCTTTTGGGGGGGGGCTATGTCCAGCAGTGGACGTCTTTCGGCTGAAATGATGATTACGTCTGAGGCGTTTTGTGGCCCGCAACGTATTAATAAGGAGAAAAAAAAAATCTTAACTAATTATTATATTTTGTTATAAGGAAAAATTATATTTAATGCATTAATCCTGCACTGCACTGTACTGCTGTGTAATACTCGTAGCTTCCACTTTCTGACTAACTGACCGACTCTTTGACAATTCAAAAGTGCCTGTAAATGGTTTATTTGAAATAAATGCTTTGAGTTTGAGTTTGACTGTTCTTGTTGATTATATTCGATTTTAATAAATGATTGAAATTTAAAAGTTATTACTTATTTCACGAGCATACCCAATCCCCAGCATGATATTTATTCCCCGCGGCACGGGAAACAATTTTTCGTAAAATTACCGTTTATGAAAAACTACCTATAACTCTTGAAATATCCAACAGAACCCCGTGCTACCGCAGGTGTGTATACTCAACAGTGTACCCTATCACTTCATTTTTTTTTCTGAATCCGATGAGTTTCCATGTATCTAGCTTTGAAGTCAAGTCCATGTACGAGAAAATAGAAATAGCAAAAACGCATAGCTGGAATTCTTGATACGGGAAGTATTTGAGTCGTAACGCACAGAAGGCAAGTTGTGTTCTAGCGCTGCCGCAGCGAATGTGTTAAATTTGCTAACTGTCTTGTAAGTCAAGTAGTCATCGTCGTAGCGTGACTGCAGAGCGTGGTGTCTTGGGTATGATCTTCTCGTTGGAAAACGAGTGTGAGTTTTGCTTAAAGCAATTTTCAGTAGTGACAGGCTCGACCCCTGTTACAAGGGACTTATAATTTCGATAAAAAAATGTGGATGTACCTTATAAATCGACGTATTCCTTCAAGGACATGGTAGTGTGATCGTTTAGCAGCCATTAAGCACCCCATAAAGCCTAGGCCAAAATTCATAGGATTCGAGAAAACCAAGTTATTATGTATTTAAGTAAATTTCACAGAATTGGTTACTAAATATCACTTTTCTCTAAACTCTCAAATTTAATGGTCTTCGTTGATATTACTTTCGGTGATGTAACCAAATTTTTTAAAACGTCAAAAAGTTTAAGGTTAAAGGAAAACAAAAATATAAATGTCTAGATAAATAGTCAAATCTGTGTTCTCGTCGACAAAAATTGCGTCCAACCGTTGGCCGCAAAATGGCCGCGCACTATAAGTAATAACACAATGACAGCACAATGACGTGACGCGAGTGTAAGACGTAGCTGCCACGCACACCAGCCTAGTCAAGTTTGCCTGTTTGTTTTAGTTATTTTGCAGCGCGACACTCTATATAGACATATAGGTACCTATTAATCAAAGGGAAAAGTTTACTAACCATTTTCAAAATCATCTACGTACAGACGCTAGCAGGTTAGGCTACCTGAAACTGTCAAATTTTCCCAATCAACCTTGAACCTTAAGCTTTAACGATAAAGTTGAATATCTTTTTAAAAAAATTGGCAGATTGTAGTGTTTTGATGTGCTGGCGTCTGTACATGCACTTTGACACTGGGGAATGTCTCTTGTTTGTGTCTTTTGGTATGTTATAATAATAATAAAATCATTTATTTCAGGCAAAAAAAAAACACCCATTGACAAACCTAAACTAATAAAAACAAACCAGCCGCACTCACACATCCAAATCACAAACAACATCACAACACTTACATAAAATTGTAACCAATAAAATTCAAACATTTAAAAAATTATAAATAATTAATGAAAAATTGCCAAAATAAAATACAAAATGTCAGAATCTACAAAAATTTGAAATTAAAATGTCAATAGTCAAGTACTGTAAAAACGTCATAAAAATGTCAAGCTTTAAAAATAAATATTGTTTATAAAAATTAAAAATTTGAAATGATAAAAACAAATGTTATGCAATATTTTACAATAATGTAAAGTAATCTAAGCTTCAACATACACGATGCCTCAATCTGAATACAGAGCAGGCTAGAAAATGTAATGATAGTAATAACCAGGGCGCGAAGGACGGGCGCCTATCAAACCAGAGCTATATGACCCTTGCGCTAGATTAAATTAAAACTTTTACTGCAATGTTATGTGTCAAGCTGTCAGGATAGTCTGAATTTATTTAGGCGGTTACATACCAAGACCCCCTCCATGCCTCGGGAAGCACGTTAAGCCGTTGGTCCCAGCTGTCATTTGTAGATCATTGACAGTCGTTAGGGGTCGTCAGAAGCCCGAAAGTCTGACAACCAGTCTTACCAAGGGGTATCGTGTCATCCAGTAACTGGGTGTAGAGGTCAGATAGTAGGCAGTCGCTCCATGTAAAATACTGGTATTCAGCTGCATCCAGTTAAACTGGAAGCAGACCCCAACATAGTTGGGAAAAGGCTAGGCAGAAGATGATGATGTCTTTATTTTTAGGTTTTAACTATAGTCTAACTAAACTAATATTATAGAAGTGCATACGTTTGTAAAAGGTAATTTCTGGAAGCACTAATCACGATCAAATAAAAATCTTTTATTTCATATAAACCTGCATGGGCACTTATGAAACGGCATGTATTTAACACGGCGACAAATTAATCTGAATTTGGGATTAAAAAATAATTAAAGCCGGTAGCAAAAATAATAGGTTGGCAGCAAAAATAATAGGTTGGCAGCTACAGCGAAGTATTATTTTAAGTAGAGAGTAGCAGCTCAATAATCAGTTTTTAGCTGTATTTTAATTTAAACTGGCATCGAATTTTTGTTTTGGTAATTGAATTTACCAACAATAGAGGGGATCTGGCGCTCGGCGGCCGCTGCCGCGGCACGCTCGCTTCGCTCGCTCGCCTTCGCTTGTTAATGGTTACTGTTCTAACCTAACCTAACCCAAATGATTCAATAACAGTAGATGACTTTGCAGCGATTAAGAAATAATATTTAATCGCTGCCAAGTTATTATTTTAGTAGCAAATAGTTAGTCGCCCTTTAAGTTATTAGTCGCCAAGTTATTATTTTAGTAGCAAATAGTTAGTCGCCCTTTAAGTTATTAGTCGCCTGGAAAATTATTATCCTTATGAAACGTCAGAAGCTAGGTGCACGGTTCCAATAGGTCGTTTCCTATGTAGAACAGCCGGCAATAAACTCCACGGTCACTCTTTTAAAAATAATTGACTTATGACAATGAAAAATTGACAATGTTTTCAAATTACAGCTAGTTATGGGAGGACAGTGTAGGTCTGTCAACAAGTACCAGGTACTTAACAAAATAGAAAATGGTGTAAAAATCTAAAGTATATTAAGCCTAAAACGTTCTCACATTCACAAAACATAAAAGAATCTGTATAAAAGATAAATAAAATAGTCAAAATCAAAATTAAAAGTTATTTACCGAAGTAGGCTGAGAATCAGCACTTTTCAAACGTCAAAATTACGACAGTCCCCAAAAACGCCCGCCCTTCACCACTTCCTTGTGCTTTAGCTGGGAAGAAGAAGTGGCGCAACAAACTCCCCAGCAGCACAGCTGTCTGTTCAGTTAGAAAAACTTGATTCTATACTAATAAAAATTAAAACCTATTTGAACCAAATGACATGATTTCCGTTACTATTGGAATAATTGGATTTGAATGAGAAAAAAATACTATTGCCGAGTATTAGGTATAGGATATATTTTATATTAAAACATTTTTGTTTTGTAGTACAATATTTTCACGCGGACGAAGTCAAAATATGTCTTCTATAATTTTAAGTTTATAGCGTTTCCTAAAATTTTAAGTAAAACGAATACCAACTTCCATACATCAAGCATATAAAAGTGTTCGTAACAAAATCGGCAAACTCCAATAATGATTCTTTCAAAAATAGCAGGCTCCGCTCCGACCAATCAGAGTCCAGCGTTTAGTATGGCGTTTGCCCAAACGTTCAAATCAAACACAGCATTCTCCTTTTGTTTAAAATAAATTTAGTAGTAAAATATTAAAGAACTGCTCCATTTAATTCATAAACATTATTAGAAACTAGAACCCATAAATTAAAAAATATTTATCAATGTATTATGAACCAAAAACGTTTTTCGTTGATAACTCAAATTTGTGGCAAGTGGAGATAGCTATAGCAGGCTTTACCTGTTACCAAGAACGTAGCTACAAAAATCCAATATTCCACACTTTCTCCATATTAGCCATTCTTCTCCACAGTTCTCCGGTGTCCTCGGTGTACCCCGTAGCGTTGACGCGAATGTTTTGATATATTGAGTTTCACAACTTGTACAACAGAAGTCGTTTCCTCTTTTATACGTTTTTTTCTTTGTGAAATTCTATAGAACAGAGATCTTTATCTATTCTATTTATAGTAAGAGAAAAATCTTGTTATGTTTTTCTATAGAAACGATTGTTTGTGATAGGATAAAGTTATTTTTTGCTTCATATTGTAGTTTTCTATATAAACATTGATTCTTGGTTTTTGTTGATTGTTGAAAGTGGCAAGGAAAGTTGAAGAATGTTATTTCGAGAATTTTTTTCTTTTTAGTTTAAAAGAGTCTTGTTTGCTTTTTATATCGTTTTTCGGAACCTTTTTAAGCATCTGCGTTGACTTTGATACGGTGTAGCATGATACTAATATTAAGCCTTTTATTTAAGACTAGCTGTTGCCCGCGCTTCGTCCGCGTGGAATTAAGGGCCTGTGCACACAATGTTTTTTAAACGCGCCGTTGACGCGTTTGTAGCGATACAGACGCGATACGCACGCGAGTCAGACGCAGCCTGTACTGCTCTGTAAGATAAAAGCGTGCCGTCGACGCACGTTTCTAAAACGCGCGTCAACGGCGCTTTTAAAATACGTGGTGTTCACAGGCCCTTAGTGTTATCTTGTACCACTTAGAAATTTAAATACTGTTATCTAACAATTGATACAGTTGTAATACTTGTATACCATGTTTCATGCAAATAAAATATCTTGTCTTAAAATTATAATCATTAGAATCGGCAATACAACTAACTCTCTTCGTAAAATCCTATTGAATGACTATTTCTGAAATATTCATTCAGTAGGATTTTATGAACTTAGAGAGTTGCAATGCTGATTCTAATGATTAAAATTATATTTTATGGCCGCGAATAGATCAACATACAACCTCTTTCTGACCTGCAAATTGCAAAAAACTTAAGAAAATTTGAATTTCGCGGGCTACCTTAGCGCATCCCCCTTAACTGAATAGTTTTCTTGTTCACAAATGATAAACTGCCCACCTCTATTTCAATCTTTGCAACAACAAAAGGTTACTGCCTACGTTTTGAGCGAATAAGCCTCTACTTTCAAATGTAACATAGGAAAGACCCATCATAGAATTTCTTTGTAAACCACATTAACTGTTTTCCCGTCTTGAGCTAGTTTAGAAAGATTGTCTGTATGACTGACCCGCGAGCAACCCACATACAGTAGGTCTTGGGAGAAGCAATCAGACCTTAATCGACCCAGCAGCCTTAAGGGTCCGACCCTGGGTCTTATTTATTGTCATTGAGAAGCAAATGGCTACCAGAAACTGTATGCACTTGAACTCGAACGGGAAGTTAATGGAATAAGCGGTATAAAAACAGTTTCACTTGAGACGCATTCGGTAAGAATCTCAGCTTCAATATTTTTCGTTGCAGAGCACTTACTTAAATTTGAGTTCCATTGCACAATTTTGGGGCGTAAGATTCCTCAGAAGCATTATTGGAACTTTAGGAATAATTTTTGAGCAAGAAGACCAGACAGTGAGGGAACACAAAAACTCAACTGGATGATTATGGACGCTGTTATACGATGTGTAAACCACTTCATCCCCAATAACTTCGGTTAACATTTTTTCATAAATTTGCAGCGGTTTGGTCTCTTCTTTGAGAGAGTATGGCACGTTCACATAACCATGAATGTTCCTGATATTGTATAATTGACAAATCTCCGAACACCGAACTTATGGGCTCGTCTTCCGAGGATACGACTCTGTCAAGTATTTCTGGAAGCGTCACCTGACCGTGTTGCTCAGGGAAGCCGCCTTCTCTAACTTTTAACAGAACACCGGAAAATTCTTGGGTATGAGAATAACCATTCAGCTGTGTTCTCATGTTAATTGTAGGTTTTTATTTGAGGCCAGATTTAAGAACGCTTCAGTGAAGCTATGATTTCATCGGCTCTACTTGCAACCGGTCCCTCGACTTACGACCGGTAGTTTGCCGAAAATCTCCAGATAAGAGTAATGTGACGTTCTCCATTGGCCTTTCATCGCGCTGAATGTCCCGTAGTGTTTTGTCCACAGCTTCGACAGCTTTTTGGTTTGCTATCGTGCATTCATTCCCGTCGATTAGACAGCAATCTTGTAAAAAATTTGCATTATCACAATTTTTTGCTATCGAACATGTTGGTGTACATTACTGTCTAAATCGATTGGGCTTTTCATAAATCATAAGTCATTTATTCATTTGTATAACATAGGTAATAATAATGGTATAAAATGATGGCGCACAAACATTAAGGTAATAAAAAATAATAAAAATAAACAATTACAAATAATGACACATTTCATAATACAAATTAGTTAATAATAAATAACAATATAAATCTATGTCAATAAAAAAGAGAAAGAGAAAAAAAAAATGTCAATACAGTGTCACAGACTGAAATAAATATTATGACCATGTCAATAACCAAACCCACATATGTCAATATACAAGTCAAGGACAACAATACATATTTTATTAACATGTCAACATTCCGTTATTAGATTTTTGTCCGTTAAAAATTCCGAAATACTGTAATATGCTTGATTCACCAGTAAGGATTTTCGTCGTTTCTTAAATAAGGTCACGTTCAATTCTTTAATTGACCGTGGTATGTGGTTAAACATGACTGGCGCCATCCAAAATACACGCATAAACTAGTGTTATCCCGTCGACTTCAGTCATTAATGTCTGACATTTTTTAAATAACTGGATTGGTCTTAACAAATACACTAACCTCAAAAATATAAAACAAAATATAATGATGGAAGAGTCAATATTTTAAATTTAATAAATAATGGCTTACATGTCATGACGTGTGTGTGTGTCCTGTAATCCAGACATTGTCCTGATGCAAATTTTCTGTGCTTTAAATATTATTTCCCTATTGGTTGAATTAACTGAACCCACCAAGCCACGATATGCTGTGACTAAAGCGTCCACACTAATCACTGAGGTAAGTTTATATATAGGCTGACTTACTTTTTTGAACATAGTGTGGGCCGTTTTTCCGCCAGGGAGTATAGTGGCTGCAATTCCTGGTGAAGCCACTGCCAGGGCAATCTTATCTTGTCGCCTGATCTCAGCGAGAACTGCTGTTGTCAGGAAGGTTTTTAAAAAAATACCTTCCCTTCATTATCAAGTATGCTTCGTACGACTGTTTGAAATATATCCCTTTGTTCTAGAGTAAAACGACCACACTGTAATGTAAGTATGCAGATAAGATGTAATTTAAATAAATAGCCCCAATACATTTTACCTTACGGCATGCAAAATTTTCAAACAATTTAATTTATTTAAATTACCAGCGGCTTCGCCCGCGTGGAGATCGGAAATTAACCCACGGAAACGTAGAACGTGCACGTAAACTATCTGTGTGCCAAACATCGGAATCCTATGATGCATAGGGGGTGCGTCTCATAACGTATAAACTCATTTGGTCTAATTTCATTTTATTATCGTTCATAAGATATAATCAACGTGAGATATACCAACTGTTGATATAATTTCTTTAAATATAACATTTATTTATCCTAATACTTAATTTGTATAACGGTATTTGATATAACGTTTATGTAATCGAAAATCATTTAGTCTAACGTTTAATATGTATATTGTTTATTTAATCGAAAATAATTAGGTCTAACGTTTAATATATATAATAAAAAACGTCATTATGGTTAACACCCCGACTCGGATAGGTTAGGTTAGAAGGCTAAGGCGGGAGCTCCGCTCCGCTTCGCTCCCGCCTTAGCCTTCGTGGTTATTTTTTTTGAAACCACCCTGAAATAGGAGCCCCGCCAAGCGGGGCTCCGTCGACCTATCTTAGCGCAGGTGGTAATCAGTGACTAGTTATGTTTAATATCTACTTAGGTTACTATTACCTATAACTATGATAGAACTTACAAAGAATAAAACAAAGAAAAAGTAGTTTTAAATATTTATTAAACAAAATACAAAGTTATTAGGCGTTTTCATCATATTAGACCAAATAAGTTTTATATCTTTTGAGTGGTATGTCAAACGATTTTATATTTAATGTATGTTATGTAAAACGATGTTATATTTAATGTATGTTATGCTTATAAAAATTAGTTATTTTAAAATTATATCAATCATTCATTATATTAACTAATCGCTATATTAAATAAAATTATAGGTTCCGTTGTTATATGTTGTTAATATTAGAGATTTTGTTGTTATATCATCTATTACTTACCCACGCATAGGATTACAATACTATTGTGAATTCATCCAAGCCTAGTACTTTTTGTTAGGTTTACTGCTCAGAAATTGTGCATAACGTGTCGTGTCGTGAACAAAATACCGACTTGTATGCATCCAACGTACTATCGGGATAATAAGTATCCAGGTTATAAACCATCTGGGTGCCGTACCAGTTAACTGTGTACGGGTGAAGGGTGGGCGTTTTTGGGGGACTGTCTTATGTAATTTTTGACGTTCGAAAAGCGCTGATTCTCAGCCTAGTTTGAATAAATGACTTTTGATTTTGATTTTGATTATCTATAAAAACGGCAAAAAAATCACGTTTGTTGTATGGGAGCCCCCCTTAAATATTTGTTTTATTTTAATTTAATTATTGATTTTTAAAGTGAATATATAACTAAATATTCTGTGAATATTTCAAGTGTCTACCTGTTACCGTTATCAATATCGAGGAAAAACGAGCAAAAAAATCACGTTTGTTGTATGGGAGCCCCCTTAAATATTTATGTTATTCTGGTTTTTAGTATTTGTTGCTATAGCGGCAACAGAAATACATCATCTGTAAAAATTTCAACTATCTAGCTATTACGGATCATGAGATACAGCCTGGTGACAGACGGACAGACAGACAGACAGACAGATAGACAGACAGACAGACAGACAGACAGACGGCGGAGCCTTAGTAATAAGGTTCCCATTTTACCCTTTGGGTACGGAACCCTAAAAAGGCTCTGCGTTGTTGGTCTAGTGATCCCAGGCATTACTGCTGAGCATGGGGTCCTGGGTTCGCTCCCCAGGATAAAGTGTTAGTGGGCTTTCCATTAAAAAAATCTCAGTAGCAGCCCGGAGTCTGTGTTCATGCCCGGTTGATGGCAATAGGCTCGCCCCCTATTATATGGGACTTGAACATAACTGGCGAAATGTGGGTGTACTATAGGTACACTTCTGCCTGACCCTTCGGTGATTACAGGCATGATGTTATGTTATATAAAACTAAACGGGAAAGAATTATAGGGCATCATAAAATTAATTCGCATCGCAGTCAATAGGAAAAGTGCCCAATAGGCGTCCATTACACAGTAAAAAAAAAGAAGTATATTAAGCGTAATCTAAGGCTTAACAACCATATTAAAGCCAATCATATTTCAATAACGCCGTTTAAAGGCACTTTTGAAATTTCCAAGGAGTCGGTCGGTTTGAAAATTAAAGCTAGTTTCGACCCACATAATGTCCACTGCTTTAAAAAATTCTAGAATTTTTTTCATGATGATTAAAGTGGAAAATTCTTTAGGCGCGTTGAGCGATTTTCGGTAGAGGAAAAATGTTAACAGTATATCTGTAGCTATGAGTGTGACGTGTTGTGCTTGTTGCTCGGAGTAGCGATAGATGTGAAACCAGACTAATGTTAATAATTTTAGAAATTATTATTTGAATTCTCAGAAATTGTGCATAACGTGTCGTGTCGTGAACAAAATACCGACTTGTATGCATCCAACGTACTACCGGGATAATAAGTATCCAGGTTATAAACCATCTGGGTGCCGTACCAGTTAACTGCGTACGGGTGAAGGGTGGGCGTTTTTGGGGGACTGTCTTATGTAATTTTTGACGTTCGAAAAGCGCTGATTCTCAGCCTAGTTTGAATAAATGACTTTTGATTTTGATTTTCTGACTTCTGTAATACAGGTTTTTACCTAGCTCAGAAGTCAGGGTTTTCATAGGATTTTTGTAAAAAAAGTTTGTGAATAAAATTTATTTTATTTTTTTTTATTTTTTTATTTTGATTATCTATAAAAACGGCAAAAAAAATCACGTTTGTTGTATGGGAGCCCGCCTTAAATATTTGTTATAATTTAATTTAATTATTTATTTTTAAAGTGAATATATAACTAAATATTCTGTGAATATATCAAGCGTCTACCTGTTGCCGTTATCAATATCAAGCAAAAACGAGCAAAATAAAACCGGCCAAGTGCGAGTCGGACTCGCGCACGAAGGGTTCCGTACCATTGTCTATAAAAATGGCAAAAAAATCACGTTTGTTGTATGGGAGCCCCCTTAAATATTTATTTTATTTTAATTTAATTATTTATTTTGAAAGTGAATATATAACTAAATATTCTGTGAATCGGACAGACAAACAGACAGACGGCGGACCCTTAGTAATAAGGTTCCCGTTTTACCCTTTGGGTACGGAACCCTAAAAAGCACTGATATTTCATAGTTTATTCCCTCGTAAGTATCTACATATTTACATAGGCTAGATTTAAGTATTAATGTACCAATATGATTTTTTTCATAGTTGTTAATAGATTATTTTTATATCAGTTTTACTTAAAATTTTAATGCCCCAATGTAATTGAAATTTAAAGAGATGACCTGAAACACAGGTTTGAATAAACCTAGATCGGGCGGGTCGCTACCTAACATTCTAAATTCCGAAACATTATTACTTGCAACTGTAATAAAAATATTTTAGCTTTAGTTCATTACGAGTAGTAGGCACTATAACTGTATAGGAAATTTACTACTGTTAGCTAAATGTACACTTTTTGCATACGTTTTATTATTTTTTTGAAGTGATATATATATATTCTTTAGGCGCGTTGAGTGATTTTTGGTAGGGGAAAAAAATATGGTTTCGCGTCACCGACGTGCCCGCGCCCGTGAAACACGTGAAAGCTTTAATTTGTGTATACTGTGCATTGTTTAGATTGTGTTTTAGATAATCATTATTTTATGGAAGTGAAGACTTCTTTAGACGCGTTGAGCGATAAATTTTCCCTTGTGTTGGCTGTCCAGGACAGCCTATTTTTTATTAGTTTTATATTTTTTATTATTACTGCTGATACCAATTACCTAAAGTCAAAGAGTTCAGTATAGTTTATTATCATCAGCTATACTAAGCAATGTTAAACATAGACCACCAACTCATTGCAACATTGGAAAAGTCGTGATGTTGAAATCAAATACAAAATTAATCATAATGAAACCAAGTTTAATAACGATTTGGGAAGTTCCGAGCACGAGTTGGCAATTTTCACTTGAATGTTTTCCGTTCAGAAACCATCTGTTTAATTAGTGGTGATAACAGCTTTAAGTAAGTACCTTCTTGTGTGTAATTGAGTTGTTTATTTTGAGGAGAAGTCACCGTGTGCTGTAGCTATTCTAAACTGAAAGAAATACATTCAAAGTCAAAGTCAAAATCAAAGTCAAAATGAAAAGTCATTTATTCAAACTAAGCTGAGAATCAGCTCTTTTCGAACGTCAAAATTACATAAGACAGTCCCCCAAAAACGCCCGCCCTTCACCACTTCCTAGTGCTTTAGCTGGGGAAGAAGAAGTGGTGCAACAAACTCCCCAGCAGCACAGCTGTCTGTTCAGTTAGAAAAACTTGATTCTATACAAAAGTATGTAAAATAATTTTCATTACGGAACACAAAACATTCAATTTAATTATTTGCGATATGTTAGCTAGCACACGCTACTATACCAACAAAATTCAAATTATTTATTTCAAATAGGCACATAAAAGGCACCTTTGAAAGTCAAACTTATAAAAAAAATGAAGTGTTCTAGTTATCCCTTCCAAAAGGTAGTTTCGTATGGAGGAGGCGAATGGGCAAGAAAATCCACCGTTGCCTCTTTTAACATTGGACTGAACCTCCGACTTGTCTTGTCAATTCAATTCAAATCTTTATTGCATATAATAATGTGTGTTCAACATCTTAATAATAGTTACAAAGTTGACATGGACAACAATTTAACAAAATATGAAAAGTAGTATGTACCAAGCCGATGGTGGTACATTGGAGGGCAAGCTCAGTTTTCGATACGTATTTCAGTTGAATATGGTTAACTGTGCTTGCTCGCGGGGAGACCGTTAGACCTTCCAAGCATAAAGTGCGTCACTCACCTGCTAGCCTCCTGTGGCTCTTCGAGGGAATCTTGTCCTGATGTGGCACGTGGCTGGCGTTGCACGACGACCGGCCGCGGCCCCACTATCCACTCACAGGTTGGTGCACCAAAGTCTGTACTGCACTATATGAGCCTTCAAGAATCACAATCAGTCCAGATAGAAGCCGTTTAGCGACGATTAACCCTCATCCCAAGAATTTTAACCGGGAGCGCGCACTTAGGCAACTGCGATTGCTGCCATCTTGGATTCAACTCGACTCATTCGTTCGCAAGCACAGTGCGCGCATAGATAAAGAATGTATGGTTACGGAACATAGTATGCTTTAAATCGTTAAGTAAATATAAATCAGTAGTCAATTATTAATTGCCCGACCTGGTAATAAAACTCTATTGTAATCACTGCACCGGTTAATATAACCAATCATAAGGCTTAAAGGACTTACTGCTGACCGTAGGCGAAGCAAAAGAAGTATGTAAGGAGCGTAGCAGGTGGCGTACTATAGTTTCTGCCTACCCCCATGGGAAGGCGTGAGTTTATGTATGTGTGTATGTATGTACTTACTGTTGCTTGCGACTTCACACGCAGGACCTGCAGTCCTAATGGGGTCCCTAGACAGCCAAAATTGATTGGCAAGCACGAAAAAATCACAGTCTTGTCAAGCAATTTTGACCGTCTACAGACCTCATTAGGACTTTGCTTCCGAATTCGGTTGTAAAGCGATTGCTATCAATGTTGAGACTGCAGGGCCAGGTCGGTCGCGCAGACGTCGGACATTATCCTACGGGGACGTACTGCCGGGATTAAAAGTATTTTGTGTCCTAACCCAGGTCATGGTCTGCCTGTGTGCCTTCATCGAAATCCGTCCAGTCGTTAATGTGTGGTAACAGATAGACAGAAAAAGTTACATTCGCATTTATAATATCACTAGCTGCGCTTCGCGGTTTCATCCACATAAGTCTCGAAAAAGTATTCTATGTCCTACTAACCCAAGTCATGGTCTACCCATGTGCTAAATATCATCCAATTTCGTTCAGCCATTTTAGGGTGAAAGCGTAACAAACAGACATACAAAAAAATATTTTCTTAATATTTGTTTAGATAAAGTATGGATTTATGTAACACGCGACATGTGCTTGTACTATAAGTGCACCTCTGCTTAAACCCTCGGGGAGTACGAAAGACGACCACTGCTGGACATAGCCCTCCCCCAAAAAAAGGGGGGGGGGATTGCCATAATCGCCACGCTTGACAGGCGGGTTAACGATCGCAGTATGGTGTTAAAATGCATAGAGAACGCTGCTGCCCATTCTCTAGTACTTCTCTTACGATACCCACGGGAAGAAATGGGATGGTGTTATTCTTTACGTCCGGCACCACACGGACAATTGGTCCTCATACCAGTTTTAATATGTAATGTAAATCTTGAAATACCCTCCAAAGGAAGACTGTTATATAACCTTTAAAGTATCTTCAACTCTATATTGCTGTTTATTCACACAATATCTCATCTTTAACTAAATAGCAACAATGTCTACAATAGCTTGCAGTTTGGTTAGAATTTTGAAATCGAGCAAAGTCCAATATTTTCTAAGTCAGTGAACTGATGAATGAATGTAGTGAACATTATCGCTGTATGCTCGAATGAATGGTATTTTTTTTTGTTTTGCGGAGTGTTGGTGGGATATTCAGTTTTGGGCAGAAATAACCACACTAAACAAAGTTTTTAATTACTTCTTTGGCAGTTTCGAAACATTCGAATTGTTTGCTGAAGACCGTTTTCTTCCCGCACAGAAGATAAACTCACGACAACTTAATTTATATTAAAAAAAAATTAAAGTCAAAGTCAAATTATTTATTTCAAATAGGCACATAAGAGGCACTTTTTAACGTCAAAATTTACAAAAAAATAGAATTGATTCTTTTCCCCTTTCAAAAGGTAGTGTCGTATGGAGAAGAATGGGCAAGAAACTCCACCGTTACTCTTTTAAAAATGTTACATGTTGTTTTATGTGGTACTTAGGTACCTATTTATAAAGTAGCTATGTCCCCAACTCCACTCACGTGGACTTTATATACCTACTAAAATGCATGTATATGACATAATATTTCGTTCTGATCTTATAAGTGCACTTTCACATAATCAAACAGAGCGATGTTGCCATATACACTTGCGTGCAAAAAATTCGCCCACTCCGTGCTCACAATTTGAGAGACTACATCTCAAAAATGTTAGTGAATATTTTAATTATTTTATGTGTGAAGGTAGGTAAGATAAAAATGATTTAAAATCTCCCCCAAGATACAGGCACCGACTAGTTTGGGGACCACCGCTTATAACAAAATGAATGTCACAAACAGTTGACAGGATTATTATGTAAAAATAGTTTTAAGATAATAATTGTAACAATGTTTAAATAAATTTTATTATTATTATTATTTACACATATTATATAATAACCCAACGTTGAATAAAGCAATATTTTTCAAAAGGTCGACTCGATTCTTCAGATGTCCTCATCAGTCACTTTTACTTGGAAAAGTTTGACTTTTTTTGTCAGTGAAGTTGACAAAACCTGTATTTTAACCGACTAAAAAAATAGAGGTTCTTTATTCGACCCGTAGTTTTGTTATTCGCCTATTTTGTTAGAAACGAATGTATCAGTTTTGACAATTCTTTCAATAACGTAATCTACATACTTCCAGGAAAGTTTTAGTATACAATATATATTATATAAGTTACCAGCTGCGCCCCGCGGTTTCACCCACGTAAGTCTCGATCTCGTGATAATATCGGGATAAAAAGTAGCTTATATACATAATTTTATCAACATTGGTCCAGCCGTTTGTGCGTGAAGAAGTAACAAACACACAAACTTTCGCCTTTATACTATTAGTGTGATGTGATTGTTAATAAAAATTGTTGAGTTATTTTGTTTAAAATCGAAGAGCACAGGGTGGGTCGATTTTTCTGCATGCAAGTGTATGATACGAAATTTTAACACGATGGGGATTGGTGAGCAGTGGTGGCCTAGTGGTAATGGCCCCGACTTAGGAGTGTAGGTCGTGAGTTCGAACCCAGGCAGGCACTTTACTTTGTGTAAATAATTTTATCACCACTGGTCTCAAAACCGTGAAGGGAAATATCGTGAGGAAATTGGCATGTCCTAGAACCAAAAATTCAAAGACATGTTACATCTACCAACCCGAACTGGGCTCGCGTGGTGGATTACAGCCTACTCCCTCTCGAAGAGAGGAGGCCTGTGTCCTAGCAGTGGGAACATCATAGGCTGGTTAGGATTAAACATCCCTTATCAAAGCTTGAGATTAAAAAAGTTGTTTGTTAAACTCACATAACATTGTGTTACCCACACAAAGTTTAATGAGATTTTATTTTATCTCACACGTAGTAAATGTCAGTAATAATATCTGTGACTTGTAGATCGTGGGTGGTGGTTTATTAGTACACCATGTTTTTTATAGACAACTAACTGTTGTTCACGGCGTGGATTGCGTGTATTTTGTATTTCTTTCATCATTACTGCTGAGCATGACGTTCTGGGTTTGATTCCAAGGTCGGGCAAATTGTTATTGGACTTTGCCATCTGGAATTTTTCAGTATCAGCCTGGAGTCTGTTTTTGTGCCCGGTCGATGGCAATAGGTTCACCCCTTATTACATGGGACTTAAACATGACTGGCGCAATGTGAGTGCTCCTCTGCCTAACACTTCGGGGTTTACGGACGTGATGTTATGTTAATATTAATAGATATATCCAGGATAGAAAGTAGCCTATGTACTACTTCAGGTTCCAGTCTACCTGTCTATCATGATTGGTTCAGTAGTTTACGAGTGAAAAGGTTACAGACAATCACATAGGGTTACATTCGCATTTCTAATATTAGTATGGGAGTATGCAGACATGTATGGTGATGTTGTATAGCTTCATTATTGATTCAAGATACGGTTTTATTTTCCTCCACCAATATTAGGGGCAATGGAGAGGGCTATGCTTGAAGTTTCCCTACGTACGTGATCGAATCAGAAATGAAGAGATCCGCAGGAGAACCAGGGTAATCGACATAGCCCGAATAATTGCCATATTGAATTGCGGGATGTATGAATTGTACGCAGATCATATTATGATTCTGCCGAAGCATCCATTTTAGGCCCCCTGGAAGACGTAGCGTTGGAAGGCCTTCCACAAGGAGGACCCATGACCTTGTGAAGGCCGCTGGAATGGGAGAAAAATAGAACTGGTTGAAGTGGCGGTGCTTGGGAGAGGCCTATGTCCAGCAGTGGACGTGTTTGGGCTGAAATGACGATGATGATGATTCCTGAAAGAGGTAGGAGGTATTTAGACACCCACTCTTTGTTCATATTGCCGCAAGTCAGTGCAGATCTCCGTGCTGCTAGGTACTGGGAATCTGATAGAAAAATACTCAATATTCAATTCACATTCAAATTATTATGTTTCATTTAAAATGATTTAATATTAAAAAAGCGGCTATTGAAAAACAAGTGACATGCAGAGCAATATGTGATTTGATCATTTGTAAAATGATTGTCTAATGTACTTGATTTTATGTTTATTTTAATTATTAACTTTATTTTATTTTTATTATTTGTTGGTAAAGCGGACACAGTAGTTCACACTTCATGAAAATGTCAAGTGTCTGCCTTAGTAATAGGGTTGATACCCTTCGTGTACGGAATCCGAAAAAGTGTAAACTTGCCATGTGTTCAATCCTTAAACCTTCTCTGTATGCATTTGCCCTGCAGCGGGACATTAACAAGCTGGCATTCTTATTAAAACTGCGCCCTAATCACGTAACACATAATCAATCACAATGTGAATGATTTGGAAGTATATTACTAATCCATTGCTGCATATGTTCGAAAAATTTGTCAGCTCAACAACGTAACTAACGCAATTAATGTTGTAGAACTGTCAAAATGACAAAACATCTTACTACTGATTGTGTGTTACACAATCACCCTGCTGGTCGAGGACTCAATAAGCCTGCCCAACAGAGGGATAAAATCCACAGTAGAGATTAACTACGATAATATGACCCGCCCCTCCAAAATTCAAAATGTTTGAAAGTATTTGTACGCATGTGTGCGTAATGAAACGGCCGTCAAACAAAAACAAATCACGGATTTATTGCTCGACTAGTGGCGTCATTATTAGTATGGCGCTGCACTGACGTACTCTATGAAAACGACACGTGCGTTGTCTTGCGCGATCGGCTAGTTAAGATTAGTTGACCAACAAATCTGGTAATAAGTGAGATATTACGTGTACTTACAACTACATACAAACTCTTTCGTAAGGATGTGACTACACACATTGAAATAGTAATTTGGAGGGGCGAGCCATGTTATCGTTGTTTATCTCTACTACACTATCAGCAGTAACACTGTCAACCACTAGATGACAAGACCAATGAGCTTGACAAACTATTCACAAATTCATCATCATCATCATCATCTGCTCAGCCTTTCCCCAACTATTTTGGGGTCGGCTTCAAGTCTAACCGGATGCAGCTGAACACCAGTATTTTACATGGAGCGACTGCTTATCTGACCTTACACGATAAAACTATTACGATACAAAATATTCATGCTATTTAGATCAAAGTATTTGTATAAACAAATAGCTATAAATTGCTTTCTACATCCCACTCTGGCACCATTAGGCTGCCCTCAAAATAGCTGTTTTCTTAAATTGCCTCCATAGCTTATGCGAGATGAGAGGCTGATAAAATGCATTATATCCTTTTTGATTTACAACGTAAATAACTATTTATAGCTACTGTTGGAAGTTAGGGGGCTTGTGGCTAAGTAATAACAGCCACACGGGTCGATCCATCAGGTTAAACTACGCTTGCCGGGGTAGGTCCTTGAATGGGTGACCATCTTTACATACTGAGACTCCTCGGTGCCTCGGAAAGCACGTTAAGCCATTGCGCGTGGGTCCCAGCTGTCATTTGTAGATCTTTGACAATTGGTGGCGGTCGTCAGGAGCCCAAAAGTCTGACAACTGGTCGTACCAAGGGGTATTACCCAGTTATTGGGTTGTGGAGGTCAGATAGGCTGTCACTCCATGTAAAATACTGGTATTCAGCTGCATCCGGTTAGACTGGATGCCGAACCCAACATAGTTGGGAAAAGGCCAGGCAGATTGATTGATTCTTTATGATCTACAATGTAAATAACTATTTATATATAGCTACTGTTAGAAATTAGGCACTTCACAAAGTCTTGCTTAGATTTCGTCTTATGTTTGTCGTGCATTACGGCAGTACGAGTACCCGGTAAATGTATCAACATTTCAATGTCAAAATTTACCGGGTACTGCGTTAAAATTTAATGAGTAAAATTGAATCTAAATAAATTATGTATTTTCATCACGGCTAAAAGTAGTCTTGTTGCCTCTTTTTAGGGTTCCGTACCAAAATGGTAAAAAGGAACCCTTATGGTGAGACTAAGTCTGTCTGTCACAGCTGGATATCTCAAGAACTACTAATGCTATCAACTTGAAATTTGGAATGGTTTTAGGTGGCGTATACCCAAATATTTTGAAAACGAGAAAGAAATTAAAAAAAAATATACCTTTTTTGCAACAGGGCCTGAAACGACTTAAAAATTCGAATGGAGTCTACTAGGGCGTGTGGGGTATCATATGAAAGTGCACATTCTCAAACATTTGTTTTTAGGCATCATTGTTTTCTACTTTTGATGAAAAATGCAAAAAAATACCCCTTTATCTCCGAAGTTTGCATAGAGAAAAATCTGAAATTATTCTATGTAATAGAAGTTTATGTAAAGATTACAGGAAAAATAAAAATATGTATCTAAATAGCACAGTTTTTCAGAAAACATCAACATAAATATACGTACGGTGCGCGAGTCCGACTCGCTCTTGACCAGTTTTTTTTTTGGGTAATGACGTTGACCTCATTTTTTTGCATTGGCTTGGCCAGACAAACCAAATTTAATTGTTAACGCGTTTTATTTTCGACTTTATTTAACAGTTTCTCTCGCAAATAAAACTGATGGGAACCAGGCACATAACTTTCAAATTCAGTTGGTTCTTTATTTACTTATCCTCCATTTGAAGCTAACATAAAATAATTACAAATAATAAGCAGCAATTTCATTGAATCACTGACCCGTAACCCGAATGGTGTTGATTACATAAACAAAAAAAAAGCCATTTCGTTCCCTCATTATACGAAACAAAACATCGGCTTATCCTAATTATCCGTTTCTCCTTCCACTTGACTTTTAATAATATTCACTCTCCTTCGGTAATGGTGACCATAAATTATTTCGAGCTGCGGCGCTCTTTAAAATGCTCTATTGTCATTTTTTATCTGTGATTTTTTTATATGTATGAGTTTTTTCGTCGTTAAGGGCCAGCGCTCACTGATGGTCATACGCCAAGGGATTTTTATGCGACAAATAGAAATTATAACTTACTAGCGGTTGCCCGCGACTTCACCTGCGATCCCGGAGGAAAACTAGCCTACGTCCTTACCCAGGTCAGGTCAAGTTATCTGTGTGTCAAATTTCATCCAAATTCCTCCAAACGTTTTTGCGTGATTGAGTAATAAACAAACTCACTATCGCATTTATAACATCAAGTTAGGATAGTATGATAACAAAATTTAAATTCCAATGATGGTGCCTAAGGACGTCGCGGCATGGCTAAGGATACCGCGACATCGTTGCCGTCAGAATGCGCTTGGATGTAGTGAAGCTGAAGGATCCCCTGCCGTGCAGCCAGTAGGCGCAGGCCCTTTTTTTTCTTTTTTGTGGGTGTAAAATTATCAAATAACTTCTCTCGCTGGGGCAAAGCGGGAGGGAGTGTCAGACTTTTACTGACTAAATCCCACCCGTGTTACTTCAGATGCCTGTGTGCCAGGGCCACGATATCCCTTTCGAACTCGCAATCCTGGGCGCAGGCCCTAAGTTGGTAGTTAAAATGCTATCTAATGTAGGAAAACGACTGATAGTAATGTTTACGAATATGTTTTTATTACTTTAATTTGAAGCAATTAAGTTTTGCCTTTGATAATGTCTGTGTCGATATATTATAAATTAACACACTTGTCTCGGTTTAAGGGGCTCGTGGCTAATTAATAACAGCCGCACGGGTCGACCGAAAGTTAAGTACGCTTGCCGAGGTTGGTCCGTGGATGGGTGACCATCCATTACATACCTAGACCCCTTCATGCTTCGGAAAGCATGTTAAGCCGTTGGTCCCGTGTAGATCTTTGACAGTCGTTACGGGTCGTTAGAAGCTCGAAAGTCTGACAACCAGTCTTACGTCAGATAGGCAGTCGCTCCATGTAAAATACTGGTATTTCACTGTATCCGGTTAGACTGGAAGCTGACCCCAACTTAGTTGGGAAAAGGCTAAGCAGATGATGACTGGTCTCGGTTTACAATTAAATATTGCTGTTAACATTTAATGTCTGAGTTGAAAAAATATTACATCAAAGCTTCAATCAATAACAGTACTCTATTATTAATCGAACTAGTGTTATAAAAAATAGAAAGAGTTTATTCTTCAATCAACTTTTTCTATTTTTTATAAAACTAGTTTGATGCTTGTTTTAGTAGTAGTAGTTTGATGCTGCCATCAAACAAAATAACAATGGGATACTAACAATATCTACGTGTGTTTTATTTCTTTAAACTTTCATAAAATTACTTCATTTTGCAGTGGTATCATCCCCCCGACTTACGTGTCGTACGTCGTTAGTTCAAATCCAGGCAAGAACATTACTTTGTGTAATATTTTATCACCACTGCTCTCAAAACTAAAGGAAAACATCGTGTGGAAACTGGCAGGACCAAATAACAAACCAAAAATTTAAAGACATGTGACGTATAACAACCCACACTGGGCCTGTATGGTGGATTACGGCCCACTCTCTCGCACAGAAAGCAGGCTTATGTACTTCGTTTGGTTTAGTCTTGCATTTAAACAAAACCTTTTATTTTGTCACATAAAATCAAGTGGTAAAAAAAATATAAAACGTAATCCTTTAAGAGATCCCTTTATACACATTGTTTTCAACAGTATAAAGATGTCAAAGTACCTACGAATAGTTTAATCCGATTGTCTGTGGCTCAGTACTGAGAACACTTCAAAGTAATGCCCAAACCGCTGGAGCTCTGTCTCGCATACTTACGTAGGGTCGCAGCATTATGCTGAGCGGTGGCCGTTGTGCGTGGATGGGAAAGTCAAAGTCAAAGATTTATTTGCAAACTAAGTGTACATTTTGGTGTTATTTTATAATGTAGGTACTTCCATCGCAAATATGAGGGTTAATAGGGTACTATCACAAAAAAAAAACTTTTTTCGTCATGAAATACAACAACATTGAAATAATTGAAACATTAAGTCTGTGTAACTATAGGAGTACCGTTTTCGTGGTGCTAAACCATTCGTGTCAGTCTCAGCACGTTAATAGTTTCATCACTTTTGCGCTCTCGAAAATATGGCTTATTTCGTCGTTCATATACCTAATGAAGATATTTTATAACCATAAAATAAAATTTTGATTTTGTCACACCGATAGCTGAAGCCCAGTGTGTGATTTTTACATTTCTTGATATGTTTTGTTAAATAATAGGAAAAAAACATTACCGAGTGTTTTTAAAAAAAATATAGGTTTTTTCAACATTATTATCTGAGACTATTTGTAACATATTGATAGTTCTTTTTACTACTTTTTTGAGTTGAACATGTCTGCTTATATAAAATATTTTTGATAACTAAAGATCATTGGGCATTTTTGACCCGGTCCCTCGAAGTAAGCGTCCATTATTGAAATGTGGTTTGTTTTGAAGGTTTAAGGTTAATAATTCACGGAATGTATTTATTTTAATCCAAATGTATGGGGAAAAAGTTATTGTTAAGTTATTCATCATTGGTACCCAGGTTGGGCGCCAATCTGATGACAGAGGAAACTTGGGGAGATAAATAATAACCACGTAAAGTGACAACATGAAATGTATATTAAAAAAAATAAAGACGATTAAAGAGTGGGTCTAATGGTCTAATACTATTACGTCTGTGGTTTGACTTGACACTTTATTGTTGTTATTTTACTGAAAGTAACGATAAAACATTACATTGGTTCAATGATTGATATTGATATTACATTACGATTGATATTGATGATGTTGAATAAAATGTGAAAAAAATAATGTAGGTAGGTAACCATTCTCAGGTTTGTTCAGGGATTACTCATAAACTGGGATTTTTATAAATGGGTTCTTAGAATGATGCGGGAGAAACTGCGGGGAACAATATAGAAAAGCTCCTAAGTCCCCAAACATTTTTGTGCCTGTTTAGGAAGATATGTGTGTAAGTATTTTATATATTTAGAAGGATGTACTTTCCCATACTTTTGAGGAATGCGACTCATCTCATTAGGTAGTATTCATGGTCTTTAACATACTCCGACTAGTTTTGTTAATGGTCGCTGGTGGGTCACAGGTCTGAACAAAATGCCCATTTACCTTTATGTTATTATATTGAAGAAAAATATTCCTAAACTCAACACGATATCGTCAATTTTGTGTGACGAGGCAACGGAAATTATTTTTTACAATATTATAAACCAACAATTTCGAATAAAAACTTGCTACCAATGGAGATGAAGGAGTTTTCTATCTGTGGCAATTATTAGTTACATTTGGTTTAGTTAAATTTTGCAAATTTTTGTCAGATTTTGTGATAGCGTCCTTAACATTAAAAATTAAAATAACTACGCTATTGACACGATTTTACAATAATAATTGCAATAAGTTTGTATTACTCTTTCAAATAATAATATACACATTTTTATAATTCAATAATAGTATAAATACATTTTGTATTAATTCGATCGCCACAATAATTTATTTCGAATAGGAAGTCATGTAGGTAGTGGTGTACGTGTGGGGAATGTATGTGTACGACAGTTATTGATATAAATATGGTGTAAAAATTCTTCAATTGAATAGTAACAATTTTTTAAAAGGTAGGTTTTTATTTATTTTTAAATGGAGTAAGCCTGGTTAAATTTTTAATCGTCTTTCAAAAGTTAATAGAAACATTAAAAAAAACATTTAAAAAAATATAAACATCTGAATTGATAACCTCCTCGGTTATCAATTCGGATGTTTATATGTTTTTTTTTATATTCGGGCATAACTCCGTCATATAAAGACGGATTTGTATAATTATTTTTTTGTTCAAAGGGTATGCTTTCGAGGTGATGCCATTGTCACCAAGTCAGGTTCTGGTGAGGGGAACCCATGGAAATTGAGAGAATTCCTCAAGTTTTATAGGCACATATATAGCGATTTGGGTATTTTTTATAGTAACTCATGCATTTGCACTCGGAAAGCACCATTTGGTGAAGTGGTACTAATGATGAAGACCACAGATGGCCACGGGAACTACTTAATAATAAGTATTTCACGGTTGCGATTTGATTAGGCACTTTAATATGGTAGCTAAGCAATTTATGGTCGTAACTATGCAAATATAGTGAAGTCACCATCAGTTCTAGTTCTCCTAGTTCTTACCAGGAGAACTCCTCAACAATTAAAGCCCCTGCATCGGGAAAAGCAATAATTTTTTAAAGATGATTAGCATTGGACATTAGGCTATTGTAACTTAGATTAATTACAAACCCACTAAAAAGAGAAAAATAAAAAAACTTTACAAAAAAAAAACCGACTTCCAAAAAAAAACACTACAAAGAGAATAATAACTTTAAATTCGGAAGTTGGTGGCAAAAAAACTAAAATACAGATCCAAATACACCACACATTTTTTTGTCTTTTTGTACATATTGTTGGGTCTGACTGATGCGGAATGAATGTTGTTGGCCTGTGTGTGTTTTCATACCACAGCATAATTCATTGTTGTCTCTGATAATTGTACAGTGCGATTCGTATTTTATTGCAAATTTTCACCCTTTTATTACTGCATACAAACGTTAGCGCTAAAATCACCAAGATAAATTGGAAACAGGCGTTTAGCTTCAAATTCCGTCAAAACATCATTAGTTCTGCAAAGCTGATGTACTCGGCACCCCACTCGATCCAAATAAGAGCAGATAAAAAAGCAGCCCAGTGCGAGTTGGACTCGCACACGAAGGGTTCCGGAGCACCGAACAATATTGAACACGACACATTTAAGAAAAATACTTTATTTACTAAAAAGAATGGGGACCCCTTTATTTTATATTATTTTGTTGTTAGAATAGAATAGAACACTCTTTATTATGTACACCATAAAAGTTACAGATATAAATGTTGAAATTTTACATAGGGTGACACAATGGGCGGTCTTATCGCTAAAAGCGATCTTTTACAGACAACCTTTGGATGGATTAAAGGGAGAAGGAGAGACGAAACTGCAGGTAGTCAGTGGTGTACCATTAACATATACAATAAATACAATACATACATAAAGTTTACACGGGCGGCATATTTGATATAACGGCCATAGTACTCGTAGTACACACTCCGTGAAAATTTCAAGTGTCTAGTTATTACGGTTCAAAAGATACAGCCCTGTGACAGACGGACAGCGGAGCCTGTGATAGGGTCCCGTTGGCACCCTTTGGATACAGAACCCTAAAAAACTGCTACAATCAATATTATACAGAAAATCTTTTCTTTTGTCTCGGTGCCATCGTACTGACTGAGTGACAGGATCGTTCGAATGATAAACGACGTGAGATCTCCCGACTTTACTCCCATAGATACGGGTTTTTGTGTTCTATTACCGTTATATATCATAACGGTATGATATATCGGTATTTTGATTGTGTGAGCTCTTCCTTGTTCAGATTTTTATCGGGACTAAAAGAAAATGGAAAATACTTAACTGATTCTCTAAAAACATATTGACTTTCCAATGGTGAACACTTCTTTATATTAATTAATGAATATCTAAAAACTGTTAGGGCTTCTAATGACACCTACACAATGTCTTATTTAAACGAGCCGCTTTTTAAAATTCTGGCTTTTTCTCACAGTTGGTCGCAGTAACTAAGCTAGGGATCGTCTAAATGGCGGGTGCACACGTTTGAAATAATAACAAAAGTTCTAGTGCCCTAATTTCATTTATTATATTTTTTTTTAATATAATGATGAAATGATATAACGTATTATTGATATAATTTCGTTTTACCTAATTTATATGGTTGCAAGAACATTTTCTATAACGCACATTTGAATTATTATTCAATTAGTATAATATAGTATAGATTATATAATTGAAATACTAAAAAAATATAAAATACTGATAGTATAATTAGGTTAGATTAGAACGACTAACCGCGGTACATCCAAGTCGGTCGCAGTTACAATGGTTATTTAGCATTTTTTGGACCATAAAAATTTGAATTTTAAGAGATTCGGAAAGGGGCACATGCGCCTATTTATTTCTTGTTTGTGTTCTATAATATTTTTAGAAAAATAAAATGGATTATTGGAGGTTCAATTAAAAGAAAATTATTTGATGATATCGAGATTTACGGTTGAACATGCTTTTTATTCGGCAACCGAACAGGTTAAAAAACTCGCAAATAAATGATAAATGATTTTATATCTGTAAGTAGGTTTTGTACAAACACTTTAATACGGCAATCATATTTTAAAAACTAGATGAGGTTGGCGTTGACTTTCTGACCACTCTGAGAAGATTGCCCGAAACAAACTCAAACAGTCACAGTCTCTTTTTTTAAAGTCCAGACATAATCTTGGTCGGATCATGTGAAGACCATGTTTGTAGATTGGTGTCTGAAATGGTATTTTGATGAAAGAACCACACAGATTGAGTCGACCTGTCCAGTCATTGCACGCAATTTTCAGTAATCGTGCAGCTCAAATCAGAACTTATGGAGCTCAACGATTCGACGAACAATACCAAAGAAAGGACATTTGGGTAGGCTGCATAAAGTACTCAAACTGCCATTCCATCACTTAAAATAACTGAGAGAAGAAAAAAACAAGGATCCACATTAGTCCTCACATTCACAAGAATTACAAAGATACTTAAATTACTTTTTACAAACATATGCCAATACTTTATCAAGTATGTGTGATTCACGCTAAAGGAGAATTATTGTGAAAACCGAAACTTACTGGCTGGTTTTATTTTATTTTGTTCTGAGTCCGCATATAATAGATAAAAATACTTTAAGGATCACAAATTCATAACTTAAAACATAACTGCGAAATGGGGCATCCATTTCGCAGTTATGTTTCAGTCCCACGTAATAGGGGGCGAGCCTATTTCCATCAACCGGGCATAAATTCCGACTCCGAGCTGCTACTAAGTAATTCAATGGAAAAGCCTAAACACTTTGCCCACAGCCTGGGAATCGAACCACTAGATCAACGAGGCAGTTGTATTATATTTTATATTGTTTATAAAGATTGTAGAGTATTTTTGTGGGCCTTGGAAGTTATTTAAGTGGAATAGAAAAAATACCAATATTGAAATTGGAAAAACTAACAATAGCAAAATAAACACAAACAGAATAGTAATAGGAATTCGTACGCCATGTTGTTTTGATAAAAAACGATTTCATTTAAATTCTATTAATTTACGTTTATTTGTCAGACAACATTACAATAGTATTTATTTGTTATTGCTTTAGTTTGACTACTAAAATTAAGGATTTTTTCTGATAGATTTTCACAAAACAATCACAGTCGATTGATTGAATGTACCAATTTTGGTCACGAATGAGTTATATAAGCCGATGATATAATTTGCGCTTTTCTCATTTCTAACATGGCAACACTATCGTGTTCCGTGTGGTGCCGGACGTAAAGAATAGCACCATTTCTTTCCATCTATTTCTTTCCGTGGGTGTCGTAAAAGGCGACTAAGGGACTTACTAGAGAATGGGCAGCAGCGTTCTCTATGCATTTTAACACCATACTGCGATCGCCAACCGGCCTGCCAAGCGTGGCGATTATGGCAACCCCTCCTCCCCTTGGAGGAGGCCTATGTCCAGCAGTGGACGTCTTTCGGCTGAAATGAATATTATCGTGGACTTCCACGGCCATAAAATTTATGGAAATACGTGCACGTTATGACATATACTCGTACGTTATAATATTTAAATGGAAATTTAAAAGCGCCTTCATATATTTCCATACTTTATACATCCCTGTGTTATCGTGATGCCGTGGACGTCAACGATAATTTATCGTCACCATAGAAATAATAAAAACGACTTACGAAAAGGCACTTACATGATGAGTTAACACCTTCGGCGCCATGTGTATCTTTTGGCACACAGTGTCTGGAACATTGTGTATCTTTTGGCACACAGTGTCTGGAACATTGTATATCTTTTGGCACTCAGTGTCTGGAACATTGTGTATCTTTTGGCACACAGTGTCTGGAACATTGTGTATCCAACAATATACACATCTTGCTACTTTGTAAAAGTGCTGTGTGACTTTTAGGCACACGTTTTCTATACATTTATTATGCAAAAATTTAAATCTTGGCCTGTCGCATTATTCAGGTATAAACAGTCTGGAAATCGAGCTCCGTGTACCTAAATGTCACACGGATAAAAATCCAGTAAAAAAGAAGGAAAAACGGAGGGTGTCAGAGAAAAATACCGTAATCATGTCGTTTTAAACACATCTGAACAATAAAACAAATTTGTAAAAAATTAAAGAACGGCCACTTAAGGTCTGGCGCTTAAGTGGCCGTTCTTTAAATTTTTGATATATCTAAATTGGAGGTGGATTACGCGCTATTTACACATATTGTATAACATCACGCCTATATTCCGCGAAGGGTTAGGCAGAGGTGTAGATGTTTAAGTCCCATGTAACAGGGAGTAAGCTGTTTACCTGCCAGTATTTAAAATTACGTCATATAAAATGATAAAAAAGTAAATAAACAACAGACTATTTATCTCATTTCCCGCAAGTTCATAATATCTCATGACCTTTTTTGGGATAAAATTAGCCTGAAGTTTCATTACCGGTGCAAAATCGACGCAATAAAACATAAGTTTTGTTGCGTTGATTTTGTACCCACCAAGTTTTTAGTCAACCACCTTAGATATAAAATATATATATATATACAATGTGGAGACAACAATACGACAATAAATGAAAACACTGGCAATACTAATGCATAAGAGTATTTTGGAACGATCAAATAAATTCTAGCATCGAAATTAAAAAAGTGATTTTTTCAAATAAACTAAATAGCAGTGGTGTCCCGACTATGGGTTTTGCCAATCTTTGACAAGCTATAGCGACTAAACTATTGGATATATTTGATTGAATTTTCGTGTGCAGACTGCGAACGTCATTAGATATACGTAGTTGAATTTATTGTTATATTGTCGTCTCCACGTTGTATATATATATATTATAAATAAAAAAATTCAAATCAAGATATCTAAGGGTGACTAAGATTATTTCGATATTTTATGACAGATACTGCCTCTTTGGTCCAGTGGTCGCTAGTGCTACTGTAGAGCATGAGGTCCTGGGTTCGATTCCCAGGCCGGGCAAAGTGTTATTAGGTTTTCCTATCTGGAATTCCTCAGTAGCAGTCCGGAGTCTGGAATTGTGCCCGGTTGATGGCAATAGGCTCGCCCCCTATTACATGGGACTTAAACATAACTAGCGAAATGTGGGTGTACTATAAATACACCTCTGCCTTACCCTTCGAGGATTACAGGCGTGATATTATGTTTATTTTTTTCTAAACTCAAACTAATAAGGTGCTTTATTTGTCTTTATGCCAATAAACACAATTTCATCCTTTCTCATGTAAGAGAGCTTATTGCCGTTATTCAGGAACAAATCCAGCCTCCGAACTGCTACCAAATTCCTACGAATTTAAACGACAAATAAAATCGTGTGATACTATAAATCATAATTTGAAAACGTTTCAATATTGGCAGTTGGTAACAATTTCTCGTACCGGCAGCAGACGGCTGATATGAGATCGTCGCCGTGAGTACGAAATATATTTAAACTGAATTTCAGCGCCAACGTCGTATTTAGGTGGCGCTAAGTATTGCGATTGATATCTAGGTAAACTGAAAATACCTGGGTTTACTTGGAGTTGAAAGGTATTGACGAATAATACTCAAAATAAGCCTATAATGTTCCCACTGCTGGGACAGGCCTCCTCTTTTCTTTGAGAGGGAGTGGCCCGTAATCCACCACGCGGGCCCAGTGCGGGTTGGCGGATGTCACATGTCTTCGAATTTTTAGTTCTAGGGCCATGTTTTCCTTCACCGTTTTGAGAGCAGTGGTGATGAAATAATTTACACAAAGTAAACCGCCTGTCTGGGTTCTAACCCACGGCCGAGTCGAGACCGTTACCACAGGGCCACCCCTGCTCTACACGACGAATAATACACTGACTAATAATGCCAAAAAAATATTCTCACACAATAATTTAATTTTAAAAAACTTTTTTACAAAAAAATAAACAACTGACTTCCAAAAAAGACACTAAAAAGTGAAAAATAACTTTAATTTCGGAAGCACATAACATAATATAACATTACGCCTTGTTTCTCCGAAGGGTTGGGCAGAGGTGTACCTGTAGTACACCCACATTTAATATTATATTTAATTTAATTTAGGAAGTCGCTGTCTTTGGTTCTGTATTTTCTTTTTTTCCCACCGATTTCCGAAATTAAATTAAATATAATATTAAATGTGGGTGTACTAAAGGTACACCTATTATAATAAATAATTTATTGTGGATCATAGGTTCATAAGATGTTGTGTTAGTTACAGATAAGTCTGCTATGTCCCGCCATTGAGGCATACAAAATTCATTTCATAAGTTAGACGGCGACGGGGAGGTAGGCGTGATGTTATGTTATGTGCTTCCAAAATTAAAGTTACTTTTCACTTTTTAGTGTTTTTTTTTTGGAAGTCGGCTGTTTATTTTGTAAAAAAGATTTTTTATACTAAATAGATGTAGATTTTTCCTAACGTACATGATGTTTTCATAGATATATTGACAAGGTACCGTCATGATGTTAATATCTTTGAACAGTCCCCCTTAGATATTATGAGAACCGGATTGTAGTGAATGAAACTGTCGCACTAGTTGAATATGCCTGCAAGGCTATCATTTAGTTTACGAGTACCTTCAATCAATCAATCATTTATTAGGGTTCCGTACCCAAAGGGTAAAACGGGAACCCTATTACTAAGGCTCCACCGTCTGTCTGTCTGTCTGTTCTTCTGTCACCAGGCTGTATCTCATGAACCGTGATAGTTAGACAGTTGAAATTTTCACAGATGATGTATTTCTAACGCCGCTATAACAACAAATACTAAAAAATAGAATACAATAAATATTTAAGCGGGCTCCCATACAAGAAACGTGATTTTTTTACTCGAAAAATCGAGCAAAAAAATCACGTTTGACGAGCAAAAGCTCGATATTGAAAACGGCAACAGGTAGACGCTTGAAATATTCACAGAATATTCAGTTATATATTCACTTTAAAAATAAATAATTAAATTAAAATAAATCAAATATTTAAGGGAGGCTCCCATACAACAAACGTGATTTTTTTGCCGTTTTTATAGATAATGGTACGGAACCCTTCGCGCGCGACTCAGACTCGCACTTGGCCGGTTTTATTTTGGTAAACATAGATATGGTTACAGATAGTATATTGTCTAAAATATGTGCACTATGTTTTGCCATTTTATGGCGTACAAAATTAACATAAGCAACCAATTACAAACAGTAGTAAGTTCCTTACTTTTCCATCTGCATAGATCAAAGATAAAAGAAAAAAAATATTTATTGACATAAAACATACTTAACAACACATTAATAGAATACTCTGACTCCTGCGCTAGTTAAAACTGTTTTGCAGGAGCCAGCGTCCTCCCGTAATAAAAGACACAAATGTTTTATGACAAGGCAAAAACAAATAAAAGGAAAAAAAAGAGACTTTACCTTATAATATGTAGGTACTTGTAAACGTGTATAAAATAAGAACAAAAAGAAAAACTTAAAAAAAAAAAAAAAATCACAATAATTTTGGTTTGCTTTTGCGCGATTGTTTGTTTTATAGTGTATGTGTGTGTGTGTGTGTTTGTAATTGTATTATATATATAATATATGATAGGTAAACGAAGGACGATGTGATAAGTTATCACGGTTCATCTATTTTAATGAAAGTCAGTACGTGCGACGGATAGAGTCTTGTCTGGTTACAATAGAACCTTAAAATGTATTTCTAATTAACTAATACAGTGCGATACTATTCGAGTCATTTTCATGGAAACCTGTTCGGCTCAGCTGTACAATTCAATTGTCTTTTATGTCCTAAACAAGTTTCTTAATTACTTTGTTAACAGTTAGGCATAAGGTAGTATCTATTCTCTGCTTGTTAACAATTTCTTTAAATTCAATTTACAAAGAGAAGGTTGCTAATTAAGCTAGAATGGTTATTAATGTGGTTTTGAAAACAGATTTACAGAAAGTTTTTAAGAGCCTATACTGCCTCAAATGGCTTAGCATGATCCTCAGTTATGTCGAAAATACTACAGCTTTAATTTTGAAATAAATATATGGTAAAGTTGAGGATTAATGTTAAGTACTATGTTTGACGAAAACACGATTCCATAAAATTTTCTCTATAGAAAAACAATCCAAAGTTACCTCCAAACCGAACAATAAACCGCTCGTATTAAAAAAAAAACTTTAAATTAGTTAATGAAACTTTGCATATTAACTGAACTAACTATAAAGCAGGTCTTTCTTCTTGTTATTTTTCTTTACATTACCATTATTTTCACCGTAAAAATAAATAAACTAAAATATCGGTGCCTTGGAGTCTTCTCACTGCCACCCTATCTCACTTGCTCGTGAGCGACATAAAGAGTGAGGTGGCGCTGAGGTAGTATAGAGTCTTAAGTTTACAAACATTTAAAACACGCTTCTTCAGCGCAATTCGCTACTCAACTTATGGCGTCGCACTCCGCTACGACGTAGCTTATTCCGCTACGGCGTAGCCTACTCTGCTACAACTCATACTACGCTAGGGTATGTTGGCACTAAGCTACTCACCAATTTTAGAATTTTGTTTTCATTGATAATTTGTAATCAATACATTAGTAACTTAATAATAAACTCACAGAATAAGCAAGCTGAAGTGGAAATGGACCGGACATATTAGCCATAGAACCGATGACCGTTGAGGTAGACGTGTTCTTGAGTGAAGACCACGAATTGCCAAACGTAAAGTAAGATGCCCTGAGGCTAGGTGTAGTGACGATCTTCGCAGGATGGCTGGTGGCAGCTGGATGAGAGTAGCCGAGAATCGAGCTGTATGGCGTGCAGTTGGAGAGGCCTATGTCCAGCAGTAGACTGCTGTGGGCTGATAATGATGAATCAATACATTGTAATTATGACGTTGATGGGGTTACCACGCTTTTGTAGTGCATCAGGTATGTTTGCAGACGCTCAAGTGGATGGCTTTCAAGCGATACATCGCGTAATAATAGCGCTGCATACGGGGCAGCCCCAACAGCTTCCTGCAGCTTATTGTAGGGAGAATGGATCTGGATTGCTCCTTCATGGAGCATTGGACCAAACTACATGTACGAGTAGTGCGGTCCTGATCCAATGTTTCCATTGTTGTGTGTCTATTCCCCTCTTATTATATTATTAAAAATAAAGAAACATGTATTATAATAATTCTACTAACGATTGTAACTTATCTGAAATAAATTAATTGAATTGAACTGAAAAAAAAAAATTGTTGAGTTCATGTACAAGCTACAATTTTTACTTGCTCTAAAGTCGAACTAATGATAATTACCAGCCTTTTTTGTCCTACTCACTACAGGGCGGAGTCCTTTTCTCATACAGAGAAGGCATGAGCCAATTATATATAAAAAATAATAATAAATAAATCTTTATTTTCAGACCAGAGTTCCATAAGTAAAAATAAGTTAGTACTTACTGACTAAAACACGCTTAATAAACTTATTACCTATGTTACACATCTGGATAACGGTCTGTCCGCCGCCATCCAGTGACATAGCATTAGGCCATCCGCCCTGCTGGCTACAGTAGCCACGAGGCTGCGCACCCGACGCACCAGTGATGCGTTTCGCAGGTGCAGCAGCGAGCCGAAACCCGGAACGCGTGCGTCCGCGAACATCCCCGACGCGCTACAGAAGCGCGGCAACCCCAGCATTACGCGGACCGCGTTATTATATTGGAATCGTAGATCATTGCAATGCTCATGCCTTCTCTTCCTCTCCATCTCTTTCTATCACCACGCTTGCTCAAGATGGATTGTCGTTTTGAAACTTATACTATACAGCGTGTATTAGAAATGCGTGGTCATATTTAATAGCGGCCAACCCGTCATATTTTCATACATACGTTCGTCCGTGATTATGGTGTTGTAACATATAATTCTTTGAAATTTTTGAACTAATAGGTATTTTGTGCACTATATCTAGGTTTCTATGCAAGCAAAAAATAAAAATTTGGAGAAACAAATCCAGTCATAAGCCTGCAAAAGTCTGCTTTTTTGCACAAATTTTACCTGAGCTTTGGTCGTTCATAATGTAATCATAATTGTAAAAGTAAAGAAAACATCTGCATAAGAACCTTGCACATGTAATGGAGATTGTAAATGACAAACATGTATTTCACAAACTTGTAAGGCTTACTCAAAAACACCTGGAACAAGTTTTATGAAATTTCCGCACACAATTTTTCTTTGAATGTTATCACGTTCTTACTTGCTTGTAAGTAGTTCTCACTTGCGCTGGATAAAACAAAAAGCTTTTTGACCATACTCGCGTTGACGATAGATGGATCGGGAATCGCCCTCTTAAGGATGCGGTACAGACCATAAAATTGAACAACTTCCTCCATGGGACCAATGAATATCGTAATCGTAAAAATATAATCAGCTGTCCTATTCCACTAAAAAATAAGTGCTACTTACTTAGCCTATCCTAGGCTTCTACCCTATGGGGGTCATTGATCAAATGTCTGTGCACTTGTAAGTCGTACGCATTAAAAGCTACGCATATCTACTTTGTATGTACATTACTTTTGGAAACTAAATTATTTCATCATTATCATTATTCTCCAGCCCTTATCCTAATTTATTTGGGGTCGTCATCTCGGTAGTCACCCCCTTTCTAGCCATATCATCTTGTCCATCCATCGTTTCTTTGGTCGTTCCCTACTCTTGTAGCCATTGACATTCATACTCAAAAACTTTCCTCACGACATTTTCTTCATTCCTCCGCATCACATGCCCATACCATGACAACCGATTTTCGCACAACTTTTCAGTCACCGCTGCCACTTACAGACTTTCTCATAAGTACTAATTTCTTATTCTATCCGTTCGTGTTACACCACACTAAAATATATTATTTATTATTTAAATCTCGAATACCTACTGGACCCAAACATATGGGATAGGTGATTATTTATTCAAGTCCAGGTTTCCTCACGATGTTTTCTCCTTCACCGATGTCTGTGATCACCGATATAAACTTCGGAATAACCAAGATAAATGTTTTTTCTCGATATAAAATGTTAGCTCCTTGAATATCTCCCTGCATTTTTCTTTTCCAGCAATGGAATTTCTGCTGGTATGAAGAAGGGGAAAAAATAAAACGGTTAAAGACTGCTCTTATATCGATACACTATAAGCAAAGGTGAAGTTGTTCATCTTACGTAAATTATTCAACTATTCGTATTTAAATTATTCAACTATTCGTATTTAAAAGTTGTTCATCTTACGTAAATTATTCAACTATTCGTATTTACAATTCAATGCATCGTTTTCTTTCAACTGTGTAACTATACGTTGTTTTTGAGGTATTGTAATTTATTTTTATCACTGTTTGAATTTATAGTGGATTTGGGTTTATTAGGCGGATTCTCTGCTTCTAAAGACCACAAAAATTTCGTTTCTTTGGTTTTCTTCATAGTGCGAATCATATACAGGGCGTCCCACGGATATGCCACATGGAAGAAAAGTACCTTGAATATTGTAGATGGAACATTTTACTGAAAGAAGACATTATTTGAATTAAAAAAAAAAAAATCTGCATTCATGGATATTTAAATAATTACATGGTTAAACCGGAAATCGAACCCGTTACACGAGAAAAATAATTACCCTGTAGCTTTATCATACCGATTGAAAGGCTTCATCATAAGGATTATTTTTTTCTAAATAACATAGTGTCACAAATAAAAGGAAGACCATGAATTTTAACATTTCATGTGAAATTTTGTTCAGTAAAATGAAAAGGTGACATTGCCGTAAGGACATACAACTGACATTATCATAAGTACCTATTACTAATAAATGTACCCACTTGAGAAGTACGCATCATTAATAATTTAAGTGCATGATAAAATAAGTGGAGAGAAGAAATAAAGAGTGGGTTAAGAACGATAAATAATCTTCCAAAAGAGTGCGACTTTGTATTCAACAGGAAGGGACTCATTTTGAGCATTTGATAAATTGCTTAATTTTGTATTAAAAATGTTAAAATTCATGGTCTTCTTTGTATTTGTTTCCCGCTAATCTCCGAAACGGCTGGACCGATTTTGACGGGACTTTCATTGGCAGATAGCTGATGTTATAAGGCTACTTATGCTTCTATTTTAGAAAAAGCCACGCGGGCGGAGCTGCGGCCAGCAGCAACTTGTCAATATTTTATAAAGCATATATAGGAAGTTCTAGTGATCCAGCTGTGGACGTCTTTCGGCTGACATGATGATATTTTTTTCACAAATGCGGTAGCATTTTTCAAAAATCATTTTCAAAACTAAATCGAAATAAAAATCCCAAAAGTTACAATAACTCCACCAACCGGACTAAATCACAAATTGTTCAACTTGAAACTCGACGAAATTGCATTAAACCCAGACATTTAGTCGTCCATGTTAGTTCGAATGCGGTAGACAAATGGGACAATTTGTTCGAGGGAATCAAAATATGTCGGCGTCGCTGTAAGGTACCATCATTTGCTGCGGCAGCAAAAAGCTATGTTGATTCACTGCCGCCAATAACACGTCGAATTTATTTTCTTCTTTTCGATTGAGGTGGGTTTTTGATGTAATAAATCAGGTTTTTTAGATTACATGAGGTCGTTTTGTAGGTTTTGAAGACGGAAACTAACAATTCTATTGTTGTTGGATTTTGTTTCATAGCCTAATTTTAGTTTTACTACATCCGAATTACTTTTACATGAGATACTATTGTATACTTTCATTATGAATCTGGTAGCAGTAATAAACAATTTTTCTTCCTTTTTTTTCTTTCTAACTATATCTGAACACCCTTTTTATTTAAAATTGCATTTTACTGGGTAGAGGTTGGTCCAATATAATTTAACGTAATTCTTACTAATGATCTCAGACCAAATAAAAAAGGTAGACGGAGCGCGGCGTTCTCAGAGTGAAGCAGGGTAAAGGAAGCCAAATTTGAAATAGGAAGCCGACCGTGTTCCAGTGCGACGCGCGGCACCGAAAGCGCTAGACATCATAACCTTGAAAACGAGGCTTCACTTATTTGAACGCTGTTGTTGGCGTACGCTCCGTCTACCTTTTTTATTTGGTCTGAGCTAATGATCATAATTATCTTAAAAAAAAATGCATTTTCCCTTAAACAGTTTTGATTTTAGATTATTATATTTCTCTTTCAAACCTTATATAATATTGATGTTTAATATTCGTTTTCTGATAGTAATGAATACCTTAAACAGAAAAAATACATAAAATTACTGTGAAAACGGTATTCAATCATTCCGTTCCGAGGGTAGTTAATAATTTTTCCAACTTCATTGTTCGGTAGTTGCATAATGAGTTAATGTCTCAATTGCTCAGCGTGCGGACGTCTTTTATACGTTTTATGATTTAAAATAACGTGTAAATATTGAAAGCAATCTTTGGCTTGAATTGAGTCCAAGTTATGCGGAGAATCATAAGGATATTTGTTCAAAGTCTGTTATAAAATAGTGATATTGAGAGTTACTTTGTGGGTAGTAACTTATATGAATCATAACTAAGTAATGATTCATTCAGTGTTATTGAATTATGACTTACATTAGTCCTTACCCCGGCTGCGGAGAGTGGGCATGTATATCGACCGAGTTATCGACTAATGAAAATGAGCTATAATTCTCAGAAAGCAAAAAAACCAACATGTGTGACGTTATTGTGAACGTGTCTTATTTCGGTCCATCTTGACCACACTGTAATTAACATTACTTAACAGTGAGGTCGGGTTGGGTCAGGTTATTGAAAAGGTTTCTCTTGAGGGTTAAACTTTTATATTTTCCACCATACATTTTTCAACATAACGCGCCCATGTCGGGGCCTCTTGGCAAGCTCATGTCATATCTGTCAGGCTGCCACGTTAGTGACAGCCCGTTACAGAGGTCTCTTAGGACGTAGAAGTTCGTATACCGCTACAATAGTTTATTTATTTAGGATCTCCAACAAAAGATGTACACAATACTTGACACGTAAACAATGAGCAACATCAGGTATTAAGTAGGTGTACTCCTTTATTTATTATTTATTAAAACTTTATGCACAAGTAAAAAAAGATACTGTACAAAGGCGGACTTAATGCTTGAGGCATTTTCTACCAGTCAACCTTAGGGTGGTGCAGAGACAAAACATGGCAGTTCAACATAAGGGATAGATAACTCGAAAAACAAAAACATATTGTAATACATAGATACAATAATAATAATAAAGCCTCTTTATTCCTTAATTAAAAAATAGACAAAGTATAATTTAAAAAAAAGTAAATAATAAATAAAATTAGGTAATTAGTTAAGAACCCTTAACTTTTTTGCCACTCTTTTCTGTCCTGTGCTGCTGCAGGCCAATTGTGACCCGCTACTTTTTCGATCTCGTCGACCCATCTTTCTCGGGGCCGACCTTGTTTTCGTTTTCCTTTTGGGCCCGCCCACATGGTGGTTCTTTTACTGCATTTTATGTCTTTGGAGCATGCTACGTGCCCCGCCCATTTCCTTATAAACAAAATAGAAAGTGTCAGGAGAAACAACGATTGGTAGAGGAGAAAACGAATCAGCGCTGGGATGATACTTTCAACTTCTTACGTATATATTTCTGTGCCTTCATTATAAAAGTTAACTGACTGGTTGCCATCCTGATGTTCAGAAGGAGCGCAATCCAAACAAAACCGCCTGGACAAAGAAAGAAGAGTGATTGAAACCAGAGCGGTGAGAAGGCCATCGTAGACGACGATTGTTTGTGGAACGAAGATTTTTACTATGGGCAGAGCAAAAGTATTGAACATGGGAAGTTAGGTACCTTTAGTTACAGGAGACCACAGCATGCACAATAAAGTTAACAACTAAGCTAACTTCACTTTTTTAAACTTTATGTAAGAAAAACTAAAACAAAATGAGTGTGTACTAACTAGTACACCTTTGTGGAACCATTCGGGAAATAAAAGCGTGATGTTATGTTGTCCATCCTAATATTATAAATGGGAAAGTAACTCTATGTGTATGGCTGTTACTTTTTCACCCCTACACCATCTGCTGTCCCATTTCAAAACCTAGTAAGTGACACTACTACTTCTTACTAGGTATTGAAATAGGATAGCCGCACTCAACCGATCACTATGTTTGATTGATAAATACCCTGGAAAAGGAAGAAAGGATATAAGGCTATACGTTTCATCCCAGATATTAATATTTAAAAAAACCGGCCTAATGCTTGTCGGAGCACGCAAAATGAAGGGTTGCGTAGTTAGGATGAATTTATCCCAAAAATAAACTTAACATTGTAGTTCAAAAACATGTTCTCCCATACATCGCTATACGTCACGGTCAATTCTCCAACTGAAAATGTTAGTTCGTAATCGCAAAACATTTATTATTTTATGTGATTAAACTAAATTAAATGTTAACGATTTTCGGACTTTTTCCTTTACTATTGCTGTGAGATCTTGCTTCTTGCCAAATTTCATGATACTAGGTAATGAACATGTGACCTCCACCAACCCGCACTGGGCCCGCGTGGTGGATTACAGCCCACTTCCTCTCAAAGAGAGGATGCCTGTGTCCCAAATTAGAGACTGATTATGCTTATTATACCCTAAAAATGATGAAAAACAAAATACACGCACACTAAGTCATGGGCAACAGCTAGTGTGTTATAAGATTATCTCAAATAATTATGTACTTCCTTCCTAAATTATAAAAACGTCGAAATGAGTACACGGTACTATTTGCCAAACGCTTTATGTATGGACCCTTAAAGAGGGAGTGAAATTGGCAGAGAACACAATAAAGGAACAGGTCAATGGCAGGCACGTGACCGAAGTAAGGCACGTTTACAATGGTTTGCAATGACGTCACATAATTATGTTGGGCCAAATACTTTTTGAGAATATAGCTCATTTTCATTTTTGTCGATATTTCGGTATATAACATGAGAAGACCCGCAGGCGGGGTAACTAATGAAAGTCATAAGTCGATTACGCAGTCAGTATCCCGGGCGTAGCGACCAATGAAATTCATCAGTCGGTAAAAAGAGCCTTTATAGCAATTGTCAAACGAGCGGTGAAGGTTCTCCATATACCGCAAACGTTCTCTATCGACTAATGTAAACGGTTCCCGAAATGCGGGCCTTATGGCATACGTTACAGAAATCTATCGCATCCCGTATACGAGCCCTATCGATCAATGAAATTGAGCCTTTAACTAATGCTTCATAAAGCGATGTTTTTGAAGGATTGGCTCATTTCTATCGATGCTTCTCGAAGATCGGAGGATGGGAACCCAGTGTGTGTTTGATCAGAGATCCCAGATCACACCCCATTTGACATCAGCGGGATAATTGCATAACAGACTCTCAATTCCAATGCTATGCATTTTGACAATTCAACTATAATAATAGCGCTATTTACGTTTTAGAGCAGACGATTTTGTTTAACAAATGAAGCAATGTATTACGAATTCCCTTCAAAATCCTTCGTAATGTGACAAAAAATGTGCTACCGGGTGTGGTTCAAGACGGTTTGGAAAAATAATTAGCTAAATAATTTATAATTACTGTGTTTATTTTTCCCCCTTAAATCGATAGAGATATGTAAACCTGTTTTCCAATTCAAGTAGTCCATTTTCCGTAAGTGTAAACTTGCCTTTACGGACGTGTAATAAGATCATTGATTCACGAAGCTGTGTTTGAAAAGAACATACATTATATATCAGGATTAGGTACTATAGTATCAGTCACTGAAAGATTTCTTAGATGTCTTGAACGATATTTGATGACTATAATTTTCCGCTTAGGACAAGAAACAGCCTGTTTATGATGCGAGTTAGGGTTTACTTGAAGAATATGTAACGAGTGTTGACGCTCGCGAGTGCTGTCAGTGGACTATTTATGCCCGTTTCCACTACACTAGTTGGCATGCAAATGTAATGCGTAAGAGCCAGATTAGACCATCATAGAAATATGATCACTGTCTCCTAAGATACAGGCTATCCCTAGTTTAGGAGACAGGATTTTGTTATTATAGACAAATTTTTTTTCTACTTGTGTCTTTTGTTAGTTGATTTAGTCTTTGCATGTAACTAGTATACAACCTGTGTCTATGTATATTTTTGAATATTTTTTTTTTTTTTATGATCAGATATGTATGAGTAATTTTTATATGAAGAACCTGTGACGGTATAATATCTACATATGCTTTAAATTGTCTTCATAGACAATTTTCATAGTCAAATAGGATCCCTTAACTATGATCATTCATAGTTAAGGGATCCTATTTGACAGTAAGCGTACAAATATGATTTAATATCCGTCTAACCTCAAAAATGGCCTCAAAATACAAGAATTTCGATTGGAATAACGAAACAACAAAAATATTAATAAACCTACGAGGAAAACGGGTATCAATATTTTAACCGTTTTTACCTTCTTTTTTAATTCAATTAATAATATTGCACTCATAGCATTGAACAACACGGCTAAGACGTTATCAATCTTGATTAAATATGACGTTTATATAACCAAAAGTGTATTTTTCCCAACTATGTTGGGGTCGGCTTCCAGTCTAACCGGATGCAGCTAATACCTACCAGTATTTTACATTCAGCGACTGCCTATCTGACCTCCACAACCCAGTATCTGGGTAATACGATACCCCTTGGTAAGACTGGTTGTCAGACTTTCGTGCTTGTGACGACCCGTAACGACTGTCAAAGATGCACATGACAGCCGGGACCAACGGCTTAATAACCATAAGTGTAATATGTGAAAATGAAGAACAGCATCATTTAACTAATTTGACAGATATGAAATCATATTTTTATGATAAATATATGATATTGTATTTGGGGCCTAAAGCTTTAATCAGTTACCAAAAGCTTGGGTTACCTACAACTGCTGCAAGCCGCGTTCTATAACTTTATTCCAAAAACAGTCTGATACCCAATGTTCATTATACACAATAGCAACCACAAGAGCAGGACCAATCAGCAATAAAATAAAAATCCGACTCAATACCTAAAAAGTTACGAAAATACCTACATTACACCTTCGTATTCGACAAATTATGTTATACATCAATAGCAGTTGAGCGGACATCACTTCGGTGGTGTCGCTGGGAATAGTGATTTTTGTCATTCCCCACGACATCGCCGGTGGTGTCGTTTTCAGTGGTGTCGTGGGGTATGAACGGACATAACAGCCACAGTGATGGTCGCCATGACAGTAATGGCAACGGGGTAAACGCTCTCTAGGGAAACAAACCAACTTACTTTTTCCGTTTATTCAGGCTAGATTGTGCGTTTGTGAGTCACTGCTGAAAGGTATCGGCTGGGCCTGTCACCTTGCAGCAGTGATGTCACAAATTGTTTCTGTGTTAATGTTTTACTAACATAGTTTGTAAGTATTTTGACACTAACACTATGAGTCTTGTTGCTTGAATTAAATGATTAAATAATTAACAACGTTGCAGTGACGACATTTGACAGTAAATTGCGGACGCTATGTGGCGGCAAACGCAGTATTAGGAAACCCTAGCTTTAGCGCAAGAAAACCCATCAGTGGTAACTAGTGATGAGTCAAGACAAATCACTAGAATCAATTCTATTTTTTGTAAATTTTGACGTTCAAAAGTGCCTCTTATGCGCCAATTTGAAATAAATAATTTGACTTTGACTTTGAACCACAAGAGGATGACTACAACACGATATTACAATACGAACTGTTAACAGGTTACCTAGTAACAGATTTCTAATAACATTGACAAACACCGAACTTGCCTTAAAAAGCACAGACAAGTGTCAAAGATGTAGATTAGGAAAGTCACAACTGGCCAGTTGAGAAATGAATACAAACGGGAGTGGTTTATTGTAGAAGCATACATATGTATGTACGTTCCTAGAAGGCACAAGATTCACTCGGCCAAAAATAATAAAAAGACAGTATTTCAGTAGAAAGAATCATAGGGGAAGACAGAATATTTAAGTAGTTTTAACATAACATAACATCACTCCTGTATTTCCCGAAGGGTTAGGCAGAGGTGCACCTATAATACATACTTTTCGCCAGTTATGTTTAAGTCCCATGTAATAGGGGGCGAGCCTATTGCCATCAACCGGGCACAATTCCAATCATAGATCTGCTACTGATTAAACATAGATTAAACATACCCACTTCACGATTAAAAATGCACTCTTCTAGTACATTCGTTATGTCCATTAAAATATACAATAAGTTACCGGAATATATCAAAAGTATAAATAAAAATAATATCTTTATAAATAAATTAAAACAATTTCTGATAATCAAAAGCTACTACGCTATTGACGAATATTTTAGCGATAAATTTCAACAACAATAAAAACTTATTTACATAATAAGTACCTATATTTCATTTTAAATTTCACTTTGAATATAAATTTATTTTAACACACTAAAATATTGTTAATTTAAAAATTAATACTTATGCTAAACAGTGCACAATTAATATTGATAATAACATTCTACAAGACTAAATAAAATTCTAAATATTTATTTATTGTAATTTATAATATTAATAATGTAAATCATGCAATATATAATTTAAAAATATAATTTGAAAATATATTCAAATAACTTAAAACCGAATATATATTATAAATACTTGTATAAAATATAAATACCAGAAAAGCAAATGATACTATTTTCATGATACTATTTTAATTTAATGTAATTTTTTTTTTACCTAACCAAAAAGCGCCTCTCTCCTATTAAAAATTAACTTTGCTGTGCCTGACAGGGTCCATAATTGATTCTATGTTTAACATACCAACTGTTATATTATGTACACATTATGGAATGCAATAAAGTATTGAGTATTGAGTACTGAGAAATTCCAGATGGAAAAACCCAATAACTCCTTGCCCGACCAGAGAATCGAACCCAGGACCTCATGCTCAGCAGCAGCGCTGGCGACCACTAGACTAACAAGGCAGTCTTAGTCAAAAATGATTTATAATTATTTTTTCTTTGATTTCAGGTACTATAACAAATACTTACCTGGAAAGAGTGATAAGGTACCGGAGAACTATTTAAAGGTTAGTTATTAACCTATGTAAATAAAATATTTCGCCAGCATACACAGGATATATGTAGGAGTGTCACAGGATATTACCTACCTGTAAGAAATATTCTAAGATGTTCTATTTCTATTTCAGTGAGCTTTGAGAGGCGTTTCCTTTTACGTGTCAGTAATACCTTGTCAACTTAGTATTCCTGGTACTTCCTACGTGCTTTCTTATGCTTAGATGCATTTAGAATGATTCTTGATAATAATTATTTTCCTAAGTGCAAAACCTCGTGGCTAAGTAATATTAAGAGTCGCGTGGGTCGATCCGTCGGGTTTAGCTACGCTTGCCGGGCTTGCTCCGTGGATGGATGACCATATTTGCTTATGTTAAGCCGTTGGTCCCGGCTGTCATACGTGGATCTTTGACAGTCGTTACGGGTCGTCAGAAGTCCGAAAGTCTGACAACCAGTCTTACCAAGAGTTAAGCAAGTGATAATTATGCAATATGCACATGAATCCGATAAGTCAGAGGTGCGTGCCTTGGGTTCGAACTCGAGACCTATTGGCAATCAGTATTTGTTCCCGTGGGTGTCGTAAAAGCCGACTAAGAGACTTACTAGAGAATGGGCAGCAGCGTTCTCTATGCATTTTAACACCATACTGCGATCGCCAACCCGCCTGCCAAGTGTGGCGACTATGGCAAACACCCCCCTTTGAGGAGCCCTATGTCCAGCAGTGGACGTCTCTCAGCTGAAATGATAATGATGATGACTTGGCAGTCGGTAACACCGCTAGGCTAGCACTGCTCTTCCTATCACACTAATATTATACAGGCGAAAGTTTGTGAGTGTGTGTGTGTGTATGTTTGTTCCTTCTTCACGCTCAAACGGCTGGACCAATTTTGATAAAATTGTATAATGTAATTTGTATGTAGGTAGCTGACACCCTGGATTAAGACATAGGTTACTTTTTATCCCGATATTCCCACGGGATCGAGACTTACGCGGGTGAAACCGCGGGGCGCAGCTAGTACCTAATAAATGAATTGGTCTGGAATTGTTAAACCGTCTTGAGCTTGCGTGGTGATCAATGCCCCCCTGTATCTTCTCTGTATGAGAAGAGGCTTTTGGGACACGAATGCCTCGTTGGTCTAATGGTTGCAAGTGCGAGAGGTACTGGGTTCGATTCCCGGGTCGGGCAAAGTGTTATTGGGTTTTTCCATCAGGAATTTCTCAGTAGCAGCCCGGAGTCTGGCAATAGGCTCGCCCCCTATTACATGGGACTTAAACATAACCGGCGAAATATGGGTGTACTATAATACCACCTCTCGGACATATTTCTCGACGGCATGTGAAACCAAGTCAGAGGCCCGTGGGTGGTATAAAAACTCTGACACCAGGGGGTGTACTCCGAAGCGGTAATCCGAAGTGTCGGCCGAAGGTTCGGCCATTTCTTGACTTCCAAAGTTTCCTTTTTTGACTTTAAGTGCTTACCCGACTTCAAGTCACATTTTTAACTTTGACTTATCACTTTGATTGTCGTTTTTTTTTTCTTTCGCCATAGTTAGCCTTATTCAGAAAACGCTCGAACATTTGGCCGATACCTCGGATTTATCTTTGGAGTAGACTCCCAGGTTAGTCACTAACCACGTGAAAAGAAAAAATAGGAACGTAAAGTACGAGTATCGTAAAACGGGGTGAATAGAAATGCAGGGGTGAATCGAGATGCAACTTTAGAATGGATTTTAACGATTAAATAATATACTTTGTTGCCAAAAAGGACTATAATGTGTTATCTGTACTATAATTAACGATTAAGTGCCTTGGCAACAAACAATGTATATTATTTCAAGGTCAAAATCCATTTTAAAGTTGCGTCTCGATTCACCCCTGCATTTCTATTCACCCCGTTTTACCCGGTACGTATAAAAGCACTGCTATTTCAAATACCTGGAATAAGCAACTAATTGGTAAACATATTCTGAGAAGAAGATACGGCAATATATATTGTGCAAAATAATATTGTAGCGTGGTGGTTGTTATTCAGTAGCTACTAGCTACCCAACAACTTTGAGTAAAATAGGACTTGACAACAATTGGGAAAACCGATCAAATAAATGTATGTAGGTAGGCTTAAGGCACTTTGTACACGGCACGGTTTCTTTACCGTACGGCGTAAAAACCGCACCGTAGAAAAAACGTGTCAGGCAACAAGCTTCCCTAGTGATCCATACAACACTGACGACCATGCCCCACAAACGGCAAATAAACCGTAGTTTTTTACGGCAAAAAAAACGTATGTGTAGAAAGGGCCTAAGAAGGGGGGGAGGGGGTCTTTAACTTTCTATGAGTGTGTTTTAGTTTAATTTGTGATCTGTGCGAGTCCCAATAAATGCTTTTCTTTTTTTCTTTCAATCACAATTAATTATGGTGATCTTCATTTAATTTAAAACTGCTCAATTAAGCTTTTATAGTCCCCATTACTTAAATAAGTACCTTACATCTTAAGCTTCTGTTGTCTTGGTAACTGAGAAGATTCTTAAGTTGTCAAAATCGTATTATTTGGGGTAAAATACTGTAATTATATAAGATAGATAAGAATAATATATAGATATTGAATAAGATAGATAGATAAGAATATATAGATAAATAAAATTCAATTGCCGCATACGTATGAAAGATCATTTTTTTGTAAAATGTCAGAACAAGGTGTGTTTAAAAATGTTATTCGAAAATCCACTGGAAAAGTCGGAAATTCACTCGGGCCACGCGGGGCACGAACAGCTAGTTCACAATAAAATAATGTTTGTAGGAAGAAAACTTTAATTAATCTTTTATTTCAAGAAAAAAGCTTTATTAGGTGTGTAATAATATCTCTATACCGCGCTGCTAATGTAGTGCCTCGGCAATATTTGCAGGCGCACGTACTGACGGCTTTGATGCACTGGCACTGTGGCGTAAGAAATCTGCCTCGCTATTCCTTAGGCTACGCGGTAGTCTTAACACTATCCTGCAATGGATAGCCGCCCGGGCAGACAGCCCGCTGTGGGCGCTTACAAACCGCACCCGATCAGTTTTAGTTACATAGGCTAATCTTTTTTGTTACTAACACTACAGACCGCATTTAAGTCTGTGAAAATAAAGATTACAAATTGTATCCTAACCTCAAAATGATGGACGCATCTTTTAAACAAAAACACATTGACAACAGCTTGAAACTTATCGATAAAAGTCGACCAAACCGATCTCGAACATCGATAGGAAGTTCACATGAAGTCGCACGGCATCCGATGTATAAATAGTCCCAATTAATTAGAGCCGGCGACTATTTGCGAGTTGTAGCTAACTCTGGAATACTTCGGATTACCGATATATTATTTATACGGATTAAGAGGAGTTCTTTCAGAAGTTAAGAATAGGATTGTCGGATCGTGTTACAGTAAACTGAGTTAATTTATCAAAGCATTTTTATTTTTAATACACGCGTGGTACGTTCGTTTGTTGTACACAATAGAGAGTATATCCTCTTCTTTTAATAATATTTTTTGCATTTTATTGCAATGGAAACATTTGATTTGCTCTGTGTATCTAATTAATTATCGTTCTACTACGAGTATAGCTCTTGGTTTTCCTACGAGTAGAGACAACCATAAATAAATTAATTGTAAACAGATACGATTTTATTTTTGTGTCACCGGCGCCGATTTAGAGAAAAATCTCTGAGATAGAGATATACTGCCCCCCCCCCTTCCCTTTATTTATAAACACTGATTAAAGTTAAGTAATGATTAGCGACTGTTTAACCATTACATTTTGAAGGTTAATCGTCTCGTAACTTTAATAATCGTTTATAAATAAACCTCATACTGACGTAAGAATAATCATTTAATTTAAAGGCTCGGGCAGATTGGTGCGATATCGCGGGTGCGACAGGCAGCACGACGCGTGTCGCGCCCGCTATATCGCGCAGTGTGCACGAGCCTTTAGTAGTTTGATGTACGGAACCCTACAAGTAGGTACGTTCTTGTTTAATAACAAATATTCTGTCACGTCTCTCTCGCTTAATATTGAACAGAAACTTCACAAAGTCACGATTTTCCACATACTTGAATACGTGCATTTCAATGTGCAAGTAGTGACTGCCACGCACCTGACATTTCTCTCTCCACCAATCACGGTACAGCATTGTGAGCACTACTATAATCAACGTCAAATATCAATATTATTTGTTCAGAGAACTTCGCATGCAAACGCATCTCAATACAAAGCCGCAATACTGCAATACTTGTTTGTGTTTATTGAGATTGTTTCCGATGTCAGACTCAAAGACAGGCACGTTTCTAGCAAGATTGCGGGTGGTGTCTTGTTTCTAAGTTAGTTCAGGGTTTAGGTTTCTTGATGTAACTCGAAATCTAGAATACAGAATAAAAAATGAAAAAAACATGCATATTTTTGGAGACTGTCACCTCGTCTAAAAATAAACGGTAAGAGGTTTAAAGGGTGATATAATCGGATTTATAATCGAAGGGGCTTGTGGCTAAGTAATAACAGCACGGGTCGATCGATCAGGTTAACCTACGCTTGCCGCATTTGGTCCGTGGATGGGTGACCGCCCACGACTTTACATACCAAGACCCCCCCCGTGCCTCGGAAAGCACGCTAAGTCGTTGGTGCCGGCTGTCATTCTTGAATCTTCTACAATCGGTACGGGTCGTCAGAAGCTCGAAAGTCTAACATCCAATCTTACCAAGGGGTTTCGTAACTGGGTTGTGGAGGTCAGATAGACAGTCGCCATCCATGTAAAATACTGGTAATCAGCTGCATTCGGTTACACTGGAAGCCGACCCGAATATTTCCCATAGTTGGGAAAAGGCTTGGCAGATGATGATGAAAATCGCAACGGGGAAGCTCTTGCCCTTCATCTCACCTCATGGTAAGTGATGATCAGGCCAAAGGTGGATGCGAGCAACACCAGGAATCCTCAAACACAGAGGAACTGACTATCTTACCTTTAACTGCCAAAACATAACAATGCTGTTAACATTGTTGTTATGTCAGTGTTGTTGTTTTCATATCTTCTCAGAAGCCTAAGTAGAGGATACTTGGAAAAACTTCCACCGTAACATTATGATATTCCACTAACATTTTAATAGGCTTATAAGAAACTGCCTGACTTTATTCTGTAAAGAAATATTCAGTTGATCGTCTTTTCATTATTTCGTAAACTTCAGAACTAAGCCGAAAAGTCTTGTAAGGGATATTCTATGAGTAAAATGTAAAAGCGTTTTTTGTCGATATTTTATCATTGAAACTTTGGTTAATGTTCAGTGTTGCGTTTATTGACTTATTTGGAAGTGCCCTAAATATTAGGAAATGGTTTGTTTAATTGTATCTTTTTAAGGAAGGCGAAGAGGTAAAGTTTGTTAATTAATCTTTTATCAAAGATTATCCACAACAACTGTCTAGGTTTACTGAGGGAGAGTTCTCTGGAATGGGTCCCCAGGGAGACAGTTGTTAGCTGTCATGATCGCCCACAACTATATAAGCTATTATAGCCAGGTTCCTGAGATAATGCATGAAAATGGGTTTTCAAAAAGAAAATACTATTTCTTAAAAAATTATGATGTAGTAATAAAAAGTAATATTTTTGTTCCCATTTGACTGGTTGAATTTAAAATTAATTGTCGTTCAAAATAATGGAAATCAATCACAAAATAGTGAATTCTGCGTATTTTGGCCAAAACATTCCAAAGTAGGAAAAATATAAACACCAATTTGGACATAAAATTTTTATTCCGAAGCGTTTTTATTGAATCAGTTATTATTCATATAACCATAAACTGTATAATAGGGATGTTTGAAAATAATAAAATCTCAATGAAAACACGTCGTGTGGTGTCACGTTTTGTATTTGAAATTTACAAAGCGCTATTGTTTGTTGGTGTTGCGTTGATGCTTTATCGATATCAGCGAACAATTACATGCAAGCTGCTTGTTTTTATGTAATCCTGGTACCTGAGCTTTGTTGTGGGTATACCGAGTCTAAGATACGTCATTCTCATTTACAAGCATTTTGTAACGAACGCTCGATTGGGGAATTATTTATTATAAATTAATTATAATAATATTTATTAAAAATATTATTATAATTAATTTAATTTGGTTACACGTAATTCATTGTTCAAAAACTGAATTGTAACACATGGAGACTGATAGAAAAGCCGCATGTGTCTGTAGGAGAGAGGACCTAACGGATAAGTTATTAGTATTTGGATTAAAAACTGTTTTTAATCAAGCACAAAATCATTAAAATGCAAAACAGATATCTATATTATTCCTACCAATATCATCTGGATCATCTTCCCATATTATTATTCCAACTGAATTAAATATTTTGTGATTCCTATTTTTAAGTGAAAACTGAAGAAATAACTTGGCAGCATTATAATTTTATAAGATCTTTAAAAACTTGCCAAGTAAAATTGTAAAACAGAAATAGACATAGACTATTATTATAAATGCGAAAGTGAGTTTGTTTGTTACGCTTTCACGCTAAAACGGCTGAACGGATTTGGATGAAACTTGGCACATGGGTAGACCATGACCTGGGTTAGGGCATATGATAATTGTTATCCCGGTAGTACGTTTCAGTGTGATAGCTTCAGACTTACACGCGGGAGTGTCTCAGTGTTAGGGTCTGAAATGACAATGGGCGTCCCTCAAGATTCGATATTGGGTCCATTCCTCTTTTTAGATTACATTAATGATTTACCCCAATTACTTCAAAATCAACCGAAGATGGTGTTATTTGCAGATGACACATCATTGATCTTTAAAATAGACCGACGGTCACAAAAACTTGACGACGTGAATAACTCTATTCTTCAGGTCCAAGATTGGTTTACGGTAAATAATTTGGTATAGAATGAAAAAAAACCTAATGTATTAGATTTAACCTAATGTTAGAAGTAGCGAATGTGATATCATATAGAACGGAGAAAAACTGGAATTTATCCCCTCGATTTTGACGTTTTGACGTTTACGCGCTTCGGTGTAGAGTAATCGAGCGTTTTACGGGAAATGCGCGTTTCCGTAAAGGGCGAATAAAAAGATTAATCGTATAAATAAAACGAACTTTCCGAGTTTGGCTGACTGCTTTCTATCGAAAATTCCCCAGTCTCGGAAAATTCGATTGACTCCTGAGAGGAATTAATCAAACAGTTCTCCTAGGAATCACTCTAGACGAGAAACTAAAATGGGGGCCACACATAACATCTCTTGGCAGTTATGCTGTTAGACAAATATGACAGCTAACAGATATAGAAACCGCGCGTTTGGTTTATTTTAGCTACTTCCACAGCATTATGTCGTATGGCATTTTACTGTGGGGTCGGACTGCTGACATTGAATCCATCTTTATGTTGCAAAAGAGAGCTGTCAGAGCCATTTATAATCTACGTCGCCACGAATCTCTTAGGGAACTATTTAAAAAGATTAATATTATGACGACGCCGACGGTGCCCTGCCAATTAATAAATGCAAGTATTATGTATGTAAGGAAAAATCTACATCTTTTTAGATAAGTGATAGAAATAATTTTAATAATGGAAATAAAGATAAAATAGATCAAACATTTTTTTATATTATCTAAAGTACATACATCTTTTATGGGGTTACTGTGTTAAATGTTACAACAAAATACCTTGTGATATATTGCAATTAAATGAAAGAAAATTATAAGTACACTTTGTAAACAAGCTTATCTATTGCAAGTTAGAGGACCAACGGGGTGGGAGTTATATCCAAGATAGGAATGCTTGGAAACATGCTGGTCCAGCTCCATAGGACAATCTAGAGTCTAGACAAAATCAAACTAGTTGGTTTGAATAAACGTATTTTGTTTCTTTTTTTTTTTCTTTATTTGTAATGCATTGATTTTACATTCTGTGATTACCTTACCACGCACAGACTTATTTTTTTTTTTTTTTAAGAAAACATACTTTTACGATGTTGGAAATATGTGAGCACCATGTATCTATCTCATTTTATTCTAGATGCATCGTCCTCCAATTATCTTAAACAAAATATTATATATATATATTTTTTTTAAAGAGGTTTTTTTATTAGGTGGAGTTTCTTGCCCATTCTTCTCCATACGAAACTACCTTTAGAAGGGGCAACTAGAATCAATTCTGTTTTTTTTTGTAAATTTTGACGTTCAAAAGTGCCTTATATGTGCCTATTTGAAATAAATAATTTGACTGTAAGGAGCCACGGGCAAAAGCTAGTATAATCTTTAATAGATAATATTAATTTTCTCAGCAAAAGAAAACAAAGTAAGTTCTCGGTATGAACCTAAAATCATAATATATTAAATGTAGTTTGAGGAGCTCGTGGCTTAGTAATATCAGCTGCACGGATCGATCTGATGGATCGACCCGGTTAAACTACGCTTGCCGGGGTTGGTCCGTGGATGCCGGATGGGTACCCGTCTTTACATACCAATAATCCTCCGTGCCTCGGAAAGCACGTTAAGCCGTTGGTCCCGGCTGTCATTCGTGGATCTTTGACAGTCGTTACAGGTCGTCAGAAGCCCGAAAGTCTTACAACCAGTCTTACCAATGGGTATCGTGTTATCCCGTTACTGGGTTATGGAGGTCAGATAGGCAGTCGCTCCATGTAAAATACTGGTATTCAGCTGCACCCGGTTAGACTGGAAGCCGACCCCAACATAGTTGGGAAAAGGCTAGGCAGATTGATGTTTGTAGTTTATAATTCAAATCCCACTTAATATGGTTGTTATTCAGAACGGCAACGTCGCCAATACCTGTAATTGCAATAATTGATATTTTTACACTGAATGTTGCGTTTTAAGTGTAAAAAAAAACTGTTACAGCACCCAACTCAGTGTTATTATTGCAATTCATAATCAATATTTGAGTACACTACAGAGCGATATTCTACAATTTAATTTAGTAATACTTTTTTTTTTCTTTTTTTAAGGGCTTTATCGCTGAGCGATAACGTCACCCTTTCATACGATGTATAATTGAGAGTATAAAAACGATTTTATTGTTGTTGTGAGGCGTGCATAAATTTTATTTTTTTGATAAAAAAATTTTACAGCTATTTTTAACGTTATCAACTTCAGAATGCACGCTCTTAAACTTAAATTGTATGGTTATATTGACGTTAATCTTGACTTAACTGAACTTTTTGTCGAACTTATCCGTTAGTTACTATTGAAACATAGGTACATATAAATCTTATATAACAGGCATGATACCCGGAAGAGGTCGCGTTGACATGTAAATCAGATAGGATTCCGCATACCGATGGGGTCAAGCAGACCGGACCCGAATTCATATGTTAAGTGGTGCGGTGGTGCCCGAATCATTTATACAGGGTGGATTTTTGAGATGGGGCAGTAAGGACAGGTACCTTAATCGTTATCGCTACAAGAAAACGGTCTTAAGAGACTGTCCGTAAGTTTTTGACAAATTTTGATTTGCATTTACAGATTTTGAAAAAAAAAATATTTTCAGCAAGAAAATGGGCACTTTTCACAAAAGCTTTTTTTGATGCCAATAGATCCTGTTTCATAGAAGGATAAAAAAACTCTATCGGAACAACTGAGGTTTGAGTATTAGAAAAATCAGAAATCGCAAAAATTGGCCCATTTTCTTGCTGACTGTACATTTTTACCAATGTCTCAAAAAGTTAAGGACAGTCTCCTAAGACCATTTTCTTGTAGCTACAACGATTAGCCCTTACTGCCCGTCCTGCAAGCAATTGCCTAATTGCTTGCCTATGCAATTTGACAATTCAGAGTTTGGTTGCTCAGTTAGAATTAACAAGGATAGTGCCACCTTTTAACATCATACACGTATAGTTAGAGCTATCATGACTGTATTAATGTAACTTGTTTAGGCGATGATTTTATCTGAAATGAATTTCTGGCAAAATGGTTAAAATAAATAAAGAGAGAGACAGAGAATATTCTTTTTAGTACACAAACAGGGTAAACAAAAATAGGGAAACGTGTACAAACACAGAATTGAGTACCTTCGTTACGAAGTCGTTTTGTTTTCGCCTCCTTACTATGTAGGCGTACGTACGTATAGTACACTCAAAGCACCTTATACCTGTTAATAGTTTACCTTACTTCAAATTTATTTTATTACAACATAACTTAGATCAAACTTTAACTTTCACTCTGTTCTAATTTACCCCCAATTCCTCACAGCCCACACTAATCAATAGTAGCGCATCTGCCTAGATGTGGCAATAAATCAGAACTTGGCAACTTGCTATCTGCCACAGATGGCGCTGTCGCCGCGATTCACCACTGTGATGACTTACGAGCCTATAGTTCTCAAATATGTTGGAGGCCCTTTACAATTAAATTTTGAGGTTTTTGAATAAGTTTTTGGAAGAAGTTTGTCTGTTTTAAAACATGCAGATCTAAGAAAAAACTTTCTATAACTTGACTTCCTTCATAATTTTTTTTTTATACTTTTCTATAAATAATAAAAAAGCAAAACAAATACGTGTTTAGGTTGTAATAATATCAATTAAATATTAATTTATTTAAAAATCCAATAAAAAAGATTGACAACTTTGTAATGAAAAAGATTAGAGAATTTGTACTTACGCGAGTAGGCGCGCAGTGAGCAATATCTGATGCGATACCTGATGGTGAAAACCTTCTTCTCCAGCCCCCTGTGCACTGATCGACTTCAACCTATCGGCGCGGATCGAAAGTGGAGGCAGCTACTAAAAACTCTGAACTCAATGCGCAAATATTTTACAAAATTAATTTCGTTTTTTTGACGAGGGCGGCGAAATGCTCATAGCGCGCTCAATCTAGGGATAACACATTAAAGACTTGTACGTAATAATTCGAAACAACTAAAACTAAATACTTACAATTACCTACTTTATTTCACTTTGGACGACTTAACCCGACGATTCAAAACATTTGTGGACACATGAAACAATAAATTCCCAAAACAAAGAACTTTTCACCTGTTTGTACGACTTAAACTTTGTGGGGTGAGGTAACTAATTGTCGTCCTACAGTTTGTGTTTAGTAGGTACTTGTTTAAAAGAAAATCATTACCCTGAATTTGCGGCAATTACCTACATCGGGTGAAATTGGGCTACTAATGTATTCACTATAATGAAAAGTGGTGAAAAGTCTTCGGAAATAATAATCCGATTCCGAAAATTCTTTCATTAATGGGAAGCTATATTGCCGAGTGTCATAGAATAAAGGCAAAGTAAACATAATCATGTTTCCTTTACCGACTAGAAATTTCAGTTTTTCAGTTTAAAATCACTAAAACCAATCCGGGTTAATAAATCAATACAGGCGGTTGCCTATATTCGTTTATTAACCGAGATTGGTTTGAGTGATTTTCGGAAGCAATACGGGTAAAAGGGATTACTTAAGTGGTGCCACTGACTTTCAAAGGTAGTATTTGAGCCGAACTGATCTTGTTGAGAAAATTTAACATAAAATCAAGCTAGTTTGAGAAATATTACGATCAAGCTCAGGCAGGCACTTTACTTTACCTAGAACAAAAATCGAAGACATGTGACATCAACCAACCCGCGCATAGCGCGCGTGGTGGATTATGGCCCACTCCCTCTCACAGAGAGATGGCCTGTGTCCCAGAAGTGGAAACATTACAGGCTGATTATGTTATCTATTCAACAAAATCTAACAAATGTTCAAGGTACCTACCAAAAAAGCTGGTAGAAAAAGCATTGCAAATAATGTAAAAGAAAATCAGAAAAAAGTACCTATCCTTGCACAGTGAGTACGAGTACATGTTCTTTGCTAAACATAAGTGCAATGTTATGTTATCTATGTAGGTACTTAAAAATGAAAGATACGAAAAAAAATACAAAGTGAATTTTAAACGTCACCTGCAGCGCACAACTGGCACTTTCACCTTAACACCTTAAATTCAGCAGAAGTTTTTCCTAACTGCGGTCAGCGGCCGGACAGCGACCCTTGCGGACACCCCAACACCCGGACACCCGGACACTACCACCCTGACGGTCGGACACTCGATAGTCCGCTCCCTCGGCGGATTCGCGCTCGGTATACTTGCTAAGCTTTTAACTGTCTTTTTTCTTTTTCTTTTTGCCCGGATTTATGAGCCTGATATCCGGCGTCGAATGGTGTGATTCGGAAGTTCCTAAAATGTTTTTAAATTGTAGTTGTTTTGGTTTTTGAACAAAAAGTTTTTTGATAAATTAGAATTTTATAAAAGACATTTTATTGAATCATTTTCCCGCTTTTATTGTAGTTTATTGTGCCTTAGTTTTTTTTCTTTGTCAAATGTTTAGACAATGTTCCACAATTGTAAGAGACTGGTGCCTGATGTAGGTTTTTCGAAAAACCTGTCTATGTCAGTTCTATAATATATATAATATATGAGTTAATAAATAAATAAATAAATTAAAGTTGCTTGAAATAAATGTATTTTATTTTATTTACACACATACATACATAAAATCACGCCGTCTTCCCATGGGGGTAGGCAGAAACTATAGAACGCCGCCTGATTTTATTTATTTTATAAATACAGCGTGCCGCTACAGAGTGGTGACATTAATTTGACACACTGGTAGGATTTTTTTTTTTGGGTGGGAAATATAATGAGGGCGTGTCAGACTTTTACTGACTAAAACCCACCCGTGTTCCTTCATTTGCCTGTGTGCCAGGGCCACGATATCCCTTTCGGACAAACTCGCAACCCTGGCAGGCACACTGGTAGGGCTAGCCTTACCAGTGTGTCAAATTAATGTGGCCAGTAATCGTAATCAAAAAAAAAATATTTTAAAATATTTTAATTAAAATTATAAAATTTATTTGTTTTTTTTTATATATTATATTAAGATAAATAATTACAAATTGAAAAAAAAAAAAAACAAACTAAATAATAAAGCTCTCTCTTTCCTTCAAATCGCCTACTCCTTGCACGTTATTTGTTTTCATTTCATTGATTCGGTGTTATGATCCATGACCCCGGCTAATTACCTCTGCGCTATAGTTCTTAAGTACAGGTTGCTCCAAGATGCTATTATAGAAAAAAGTAAATAAATCAATAAATAATAACGTTTAATGAAATTAAAATATTTTCATAAAACGTAAAGGCGAAACTGTATACGTGTGTTAAATTAAGGTCGCCACTAAAGCACCACGCTGTATTTTTGATTATTGATTAAGTAATCAACTTCAGTAGCTAAAAGAAAGAGGCTGAAAGACGAGGGTGGAATTACCGAATTTAAGTATTTGACTTAAAATTAGGACCGCTTTCAAAAAGATTTTACGTTTTCTGAAAACGGCATTAGTTTCAAAGTTGGCCTCAATATTTAATTAACCCAAGAATATCTTTAGAATCAGATCTAAACTAAGTTAGTTAAGTACTTTAGACCTGATTCCAAAGATATTCTTGGGTTCCTGAAAACCTCAGACAACCCAACCCCCCCCCCCCCCCTCAACATGTCCCAGAATTAACGCACAACATCTTAAGGGGTCGTTGTACTCATCATTATGAACAACTTTTACTATGGGATCAAACCTGAAATCGCGAAAAAAAAATCTGCTGTTCCCTACATTTTGACGAGTTTTTCGAACGTAAATGTAGGGAGAGTGCATGGGAGGCCGTCACCTCGTTCTGCGAAGCAGTAATGCTCGCGAAGGAGGAGGCGGAGCGCGTGAGGGAGCGCACGCCCCTATTCGCCGCAGGAGACGCCCTGGGCGTCGGGAGGCGCAAGCCGATTTCCGGCCACCGTAGGCGCGGGCTTGCGGTCGGTGAGCGATGGGTAGCTCGCCGTCCGATAAGGACCAGGCCCGGGTCAACGGCGCGTCGTGTTCCACGCGCGCCTCTGGAGGATGAAATTTAGCAAATAGATAGAACATGACCTGTACCCTAATTGCGTAACACAATTTGAATCGGAATCGGAATGATTTTCAAGAGTGTATTGCTAATCCATTGCTTCATATGTTCGAAAAATTTGTCTGCTCAACAACGTAAATAACGCAATGAATTTTGTTGAACTGTCAAATCGAAACCGATTGCTACTGATAGTGTGTTACGCAATTAGCCAGCTGGATTAGGACACAGAATACTTTTTATCCCAATATTCCCACGGGATCGAGAATTATGCGGGTGGAACCGCGGGGCACAGCTAGTAATATCATATATATAACAAAAATGAGGCTGTATAGTCATTGGTATAATATTATAATATACACCACCGTTTTTTTTAATGTGGACATTTACTTGGTTATACATGGGAAAGTAGGGGGCGGCCCTCTTGTGGCGTTTTAAAACAAGTCATAAACCAACTCTGTTGAAAATTTATATTTTTTTTTTATTAAATTGGCGTAATTTTCGTACAAAAAAACGTGAATTTTAAATAGCAATAACTTTTTATTTTCAATAATATTAAGGTTTTTTCATACTTCTTGGTAATTTTATTGCCGTACCTATGTGCCCCTTTCGGATCGGACAGGGCATTTGTTACATGCTATGTAAGAACAAGACTTGCACATCTTGATTATAGATATTTTTCTTTACCGTAAATAGGTAGATATGGTGAATTACAGGCAATAAGAAAGTTCATATTGTAAATGTACATTGATATTTTCCATATCTGGAACCCTATTACACAGAGGTGGATGCAGCTTCATCTTAGCCTTCTCCTCGTATTATTTGACCTGCGTTTATGACTGTATGTGTATGTTTTATTTTGTTATTGCTTGTTTCAATGTGTAATATTTTAATTCATATATTTAACTAGCTGCGCCCCCGCGGTTTCACCCGCGTAAGTCTCGATCCCGTGGGAATACCGGGATAAAAAGTAGCCTATGCATTAATCCAGGGTGTGCTCCATACAAAACTTTATTAAAATTAGTCCAGCCGTTTGAGCGTCAAGAAGTAACAAACATACACACACACACACCCCCACAAACTTTCGCCTTTATAATATTAGTGTGATTTAATTGTGACATTGGATATATATAATTCTAATGTGTATGTGTAATTTTATTTATTATTATTATTATTTAAAAGTTATGTTTTTTATTGAATTTAAATTTTTATATAATGTATGGACTGTCCGAAATAAATGAATTAATAACAGTTCTTTACGTTGTTATTACAATGAACATGAAATAAAAAAGGAAAGTCGGGCTTACACATAATAATTCATATAATTGATATCCTTTTCCTCCTGACCTCACACGTCGAGGGAGTGAATGACGTGTGCCTTCATACGTCAATTCCTGTTATTATTTCACAGCTCACCGCTTTGCTCCCGTTTATTTTTGTATGTTTTCTTGAACTTGGGGTAAATAATGTATTATTATTATAAATACATTTTGGTTGATGTTTAAAATCTTTCATTTCGCTTTCTGTGGGAGTGGTTTCGTGATAAGGGACGGAAGTGTGTAACAGGAACTGACAGCTTAAACATGGAATAAGTAAGTACTTTTTAATAGCATGGAATTGGTACGTAATAGGATGGAATTAGTGTACTCATGGAATTTGTAAGTATTATATAGAATGTAAGTAGAGGGTCTTTTTAAAAGAACTTGTTCAAAGGTTTTTAATTAGTCTCAGTAGAGAATTAAATATTTTGAAAGCTGCGATACTAAATGCATTCATTTCAATATAAGAAGCACTAGAGCTGCTCTTCCCTTTAATTTGGTGTTTGTTGCCAATCACTGGAATAGGTACAGTGGAATACTTAGGTACATAGATAGTTCTATGTAAGTAATCCACTGTACCCAAAGTATCTAATCTTTCAGTTTTCCTTCTTCATTTTATTCCATGGGGTTCCAAGGCCTGATGGGATTTTCCGTCGGTAAAAATGACGAACTTCCATCCAAACTGCCATCCCGTATTCGAAATTCCCCTCTACCTACAATCTATATTTCTACTTACTAATTCCTAAATCCATGCTATTAAAAAGTACTTACTTATGCCATACTCAAGCTGTCACTTCCTGTTACATACTTCCGTCCCTTTTCACGAAATCACTCCCACAGAAAGCGAGAGCAAAGCACACATCAAAATTCCGCTGACCTCCCAAACCTCCCATTCCGCTGACGATACGACATTTTTATTTAAAAAACGTGTGTGGTCGGGGGACCCCCGTCAGGAACGAAGTTCCTTACGTGCTATTCGCATGCACACACTCGTTTATAATAGAAAGAGACCAATAGAGAGAGAAAGTCGCATGGAGGAGGATAACGATTATTCCTTACGTGACGATTTCAACCAGTCAGTTCCTACAGCAAGCGGCGTTAAGGGGGAAGCACTTAAAGGCAGCCCATGAAATCCAAATTTTCAATTAGCAGGTCAGTGTCAGGTTGTTTGTTGATTATAATATGATTCGCGACCGTAACAAATATGGCTCTACAGAATTATAATCATTAGAATCAGCAATACAACTCCTTAAGTAAGAATTGGCATTAAAATTAAATGTCATGATTTCATGAAATGGCCATTCAATAGTTATATGAACTTAGAGAGTTGTATTGATGATTTTTATAATTATAATTCTATAAATTAATATTTGATACGATCGCGAATCATATTTAGATCAACATAACATCTGATACTGACCTGCAAAATTGCAAAAAACCGTAAGAAAATTTTAATTTCGCGGACTACCCTGACGTTTTCACATTAAGGCTCCGTGCGCGAAAAAAACCCTATTTCGTCAATTTCTTATCTAATTCTGAGAAATCGTGAAATAATAATATAATTGAAACATTAAATCTGTGAAACTATAAAATTATAGTTTTTGTGGTGCTAAACCATTCGTGTCAGTCAAAGCACCTGTTAATAGTTTCTTCACTTTTGCGCCCTCGAAAATATAGTTTATTTCGCCTTTGGTTTACATAGTGAAGGTATTGTATAATCATAAAATAAAATTTTGATTTTACCTCAAGGATAGCTGAAGCCCAGTGTGTGATTTTTAAATTTCTTGAAGTGGTTTGCTGAATAATAAGAAAAAATACATTACCGACAGGGTTTAAAAATAAAAAAAGGTTGTTTTAACATTATTTTTCTGCAATATTTAGTATCGAAGTTGAAAAAAGGGCTTGTTCCACATGCAAGCAGACCATAAAGATATGTTGATTATATTTTTTATTGTTCAAAATCAAAAGTAGTTTCTCGTAAAAAGATGATCAAACGTCAGTATTGCGTTATTTTTTGGACAGATGTTGCGAATTTTTGTAATTTTCCAGGAATTATTAATTTATTTGAAAAAACTTTACAAATCACAAATAGTTTGTTTACATTCTTTTTCCCTTTCTCACAAACAATAAACGAAATTGACCAAAATCAGTCGATTTCGTGCACGGAATTAAGGAATTACAAGAATTAAAAGAAAAAATTAAGGAACTTCTAAAAATCCTAAATCTCCCTAAAATCGCCTAAACCTGCAAAACACTAAAGTAAAGACAAAGAAACGCGATAACTAGGTAAGTATTTGTCAAACATTCACTCAGTGATGCCCCGGAGGCTCATAATGCAATTTGAGATGCTTCCCGTCGTCGTGTAGTTGTGCTAACTCCATTACAAAGTTGTGCCGGCTTACCCCAAGTTTTAATACGCCCAGTGCTTGCCTGATTGTTTTTTTAATTGATAACGTGAGTAATAATAGTTTAAAAGATGATAGTTGATCGGATAGGGGTGGTTTATTGAAAAGTTATCGCTGCTATCTTTTTTCATTTTCCTGCCTTTTCCTAACCTTTCCTTGTTCCTACTGGTAGGATTCAGGCCTCCTCCGTAAAGACTTATTTTGGTAGTTGACACAGTCATGTCTTCGAAATTTTGGTTCTAGGATATACCGGTTTCCTCACTATGTTTTCCTTCACCGTTTTTGAGCTCGCTTTTAATTTTAAGCTCATGAATTTAAAAAAAGCATTGTTGACAAAGTTCAAAACATCTATTTTTAACTTTTAATCATGAAACACTTGTCCATTCATGAACAGATTATCTCTGCCCAAGCTTAAAGTGTACCTACCCAAAACTTTGTTAACTCTACTAAAAACGTACGCGACCAAAATATATTTTGAACTTTTAATTCCAGTTTATATAATAAAAATTAAAGCACTAAAACCCAGCTTTAAAGTTTGTTAGCTCGTTTATTCTACTGGGTGCTTAATTTGATGATAGTTTTTAGGCGCATGAGATATTCATTTAAATTTGTCTCTAGGATAGCATCGGATACGTTTACGTTGGTGTGCCTATAGAATAGAATACTTTTATTTCAGACAGTCCATCGGGTTAGTAACAATTTTACTTACCATCTACCGTTAGTACAGACACAGATTAACAAACAATAATAATTTAAATTCAGTGTGGAGCTGCATCCACCTCTGCAACATCGGGGAATCCCATCGATCTGCGAAAACACTGAGAATACGGTTGGTGCTGCCACGGACATTATTGGCTAAGGCCTTCACCATTTCCTCTGATTTAGTATTTAATAGTACATATATAAGTACATTTATTAGTACATATTGATGGCAATAAAATGTTATGCAATTAGAATATTTCGATTTACCACCACCCTATTTCTTCCCGTGGGTGTCGTAAAAGGCGACTAAGGGACTTACTAGAGAATGGGCAGCATTGTTCTCTATGCATTTTAACACCATCCGTGATGATTATGGCAAACCCCCCCCCCTTTGGGGGAAGGCCTATATCTAGCAGTGGAGGTATTTCGGCTGAAATGATGATGATGATGATGAATTTAAATACAGTATTTCAGACAATTGTAATAAGATTCTCGGTTTCGTCATACGTTAACTTCTGCGTCCAGTTTGTGATACCGGGACGAGCTTGACGCCTCCCGACAAGGTTAGTCCACATTACCGTGGAGTCGTGGAACCATGGAGTTTCTTGCCCGCTCTTTTTACGAAAACGACCAATTGGAAGCGTGCACCCAGCTTCTGAAGTTTCATAAGTGCCCATGTAGGCTTATGTGAAGTAAAATATTTTGATTTTGATGAGGTCAAGACAAAGAGGAGTGGAAAGGAGAAAGCGAGGCCATAACCTTGCGGTAAATAATTTGGTGATAATCTTTAGAATAGTAAGGTTTTTGGTTAGAAATACTGCTAGCCAACCATTAGGCAAATTAAAGGCATACCACACTAACGACGGAGACATTACGCAAGTGTGATAAGATCTCAATTTACGAAAATAAACGAAGGTATACTGTAGGGTTGACACATGGAGTTAAATAGTAGTATCTGAGATAACTTTGGTTTTGAGCAAAGGGCTATCCCAAGAGACTGAAATTTATATGGGTTGAAGGGATTCTACGTCAATTCAAATATTATTAAAATCATTTCATAAAGTTTCAGGTTTTGTTTTAGTAATGACAAGAACGCTAACAAAGATAGTTTTAAGAGTTTCGAGACTTGTTAAAAAGTTTATTTATTATTAGATTTAGAAAAATAATTATTTAAATCGAAATTGTTGCTGATTGAGAAGTCAATTGCATTCATCATAATTCCTAAAAATAAACGGAAAATCAAGTTTTCTTTAATTCATTATACACACAAACCTTTTTTTTAAATAAATATGTCGTCGTTGTCGTGTGTCGGCTGAGATAGGAGCCTTTTTGGCATCGCACAAGTCTTGATTGTTTTTATTTTTGGATATTGTTAGTTTAAATGCTATTTTTGTATTTATTGTGCGTGTCCCAAAAAAATTTTTTTTTTTTTAATATTTACGTTTTTTTTTAAAACTAACAGACTTATAATAATAATAATATGTACCAGTATACCTACAAAAGGAGGGGAAATAATCATAGAGCATCAAAAAATTCGTCCGCATCGCTGTCAACAGGAAAAGTACCCAAATGGCTGGCAGCATTGCCACGTTGTATGGCAATGCCGATTCTTTGCCCAAAATATAAGCCAGCCTTATGGTCACGTGAGGAGTCGACCAACCGCTTGGCGATTTGTGGACTAAGTGGGCACTCGGACCCCATGGCCCTAGCGTTCCAACTCCAAACGACTCGAATATATGTCCCAATAAGATTGGAGTATTTGCGCCATTTGAGGTTTTCCGCACCTGCAGCATTATTTTTAGTCCGTTCATTATTAAATGATGTAAATACACACAAACCTACATTATTTTATTTCGGAATTCCTCACTTCTAAATCAAACAATACTTTTCCTTGAAATTAATAAAATGTCAAGCCACCAGCCCTAGACACTAGATAAAGATATGGTGACACTTCTGACACTTGACACTCACGACAAACGACACTGTCTGTGTCACTGGAAGCCGCAGTTTTGGCTTTAATAATGTACTGGTCTCCTGAATGTCACTCAAATGTCTGTCGGTTAAATGTCTTGTGATTTTTATAGTTCGTCTGTTAGAACTTTGAATACAAACGAGAGGGAATAGAGAGGGAGCGGAGGGCGTTGGCGGTTCGATGTAATATGGTAGCCCGCAGGTTTGCGCGTTGTAGTAAGGATGTTAAGTTATCACTTTTCAAGGCATACTGCCAAACCTTCTACACGTGCAGCTTGTGGGTGAAATATACCCAGAGAGCCTACAACGTCCTGCGCGTGCAGTATAATAATGGATTTAGGATGTTGATGGGGCTTCCGCGCTTCTGTAGCGCCTCGCAGATGTTCGCGGAAGCCCGTGTTGACGATTTTCATGCCATTATGAGAAAAAGAACAGCGTCAATAATGGGTAGGTTGCGCGGAAGCTCCAACAGCATCCTAAAAACATTATTAGACAAAATTGACAGTCCCTTCTTAAGGCACTGGGTACGGAGGCACGTGCCAACGCGTGTTGGGCCACGTCGCTATTAGTTGTTTTAGTTTGTAAAAGTTTACTAACATAGTTTTTAAGTTATTATTACTAATATTATATGGATTGTGTGTACATGTATGTGTAGTCCGAAATAAAGTATATAATAATAAAAAACGGTTGATTTAAAAAGGTTTGTTCTTAGTTCTACGAAAAATAAATAAAGTCAAAGTCAAAGTCAAAGTCAAACCATTTATTTCAAATAGGCACATAAGAGGCACTTTTGAACGTCAAAATTTACAAAAAAAATAGAATTGATTCTAGTTGCCCCTTCCAAAAGGTAGTTTCGTATGGAGAAGAATGGGCAAGAAACTCCACCGGTACTCTTTTAAAAATGTTTTACAATATTTTGTTTGATTACATTAATTATATGATTATATGTGAAGACGATGCACCTAGAATAAAATTACTATACCATAATAGGTAAAACGAATTAAAAACTAAGCAATGAAAAATAACTTAATTATTAGATAGATACGTGGTGTTCACATATTTACAAACATCATACAAGTATGTTTTTCTAAAAAAATAAGTCAGTGTGTGAGTATAGGTTATCACAGAATGTAAAATGAATATCATAAAAATAACAGATTTTACCATAAAAATAGCAACCAGTTTGATTTTGTCTAGACTCTAGATTGTCCTATGGAGCTGGACCAGCATGTTTCCAAGCATTCCTGTCCTGGATATAATCCTCTAACTTGTAATATGCTTGTTTACAAAGTGTACTTTTAATATGTGTTTTAAATTTTCTCTCATTTAATTTCAATATATCACAAGGTATTTTGTTGTAACATTTAACACAGTACCCCATAAAAGATGTATGTACTTTAGATAATACAATAGTCGTTGGCAACTTAAAGCTTTTGTATCGACTACTGAACATTGGCCCTTTACGAACTGGCGTCATTACCCAGTTCTTCGCCTCACGAATGAAGTTTGCCACCGCCAACTTCTTCGCCGTTGCTATACACGACTGGTTGTTGCTATTTTGGTCAAACAACTAGATATGGCAACACACGACACTATATTTGTCATTGGAAGCCGGAGTATTATAATGTACTGACCGAATGTCAGTTAAATGTCTTGCGGTTTTTATAGTTCATCTGTTAGAGGCGTTAGACTTAGAACAAAAACCTTTAGTTAAACATAAAAGCGCATTATTATTAAAACTAAGTGTAGAAGCTAAGATTAAGTGGTGGAAAAAACATATCGGGAATGAGGACAGCTGTCAAATCGTGTTGTCATTCATTCATAGTTTGGGCCCCAAATTAATCTTATGTCTGTAGGTGATACGTTACGGAGTAGGAAACGCCCGTAACTTACTACGACTTTCGTGCTTAGGGAGTAGACCTCCAGATTTAAAATCCAACAACGATAATTACGAACTATGTCAGTATATCAGTATGAACTATATCAGTATGAACTATGTCAGTATGAACTATGTAAGTACATAATTATATCGAGATCCACGGGCCTTTTTTTTTTGTTCCCTGGTTGTAAAATCCTCATGGATGTCCAGCGGAGGGGTCTGTCAGACTCTTATTGACTAAAAACCACCCCGCTGTTCCCTTCCCACACTTGTACCGGGGATCATGGGATCAAATGCGACTACCGTGATCCCCGGAGGTCCGTGGGCCTAGCACGAGCGCGCGGATTAAACGCAATTTCCTAAGATTCAAAAAAAAAACTAGTTTCGCACATAATATTTACTTACTTTATTTTGGGTGATACAATTTCTTTATCCTTGTCGCAAAAATTGAAACCAAAATGCTATAGAATTGTTTGTATTTATCGATTTTTTTATGATAAATGATTTTGTTTCTGTAAGTAGGTTTGTACAAACACTTTTACACGTCAATCATATTTTAAAAACTACATGAGGTTGGCGGTTCCTATTTTACTTATGCAACGCTACTTTTGTTGCTACTTTATTTATGCATGGTGATGCCAGCGGATGAATTTTTATGTTTTTTAATCATATTTATTCTTGAACCCACCAACCAAAACCAGAACCAGATGTATGAACGTAGGCGAAGCAAAAGGATGTAAGGAGCGTAGCAGGTGGCGTTCTATAGTTTCTGCCTAACCCCATGGGAAGAAGGCGTGAGTTTATGTATGTGTATGTGTGTGTGTATTTATTCTTATATATTTGGTTGTATAGGCATTATATTCTAAGTACTGTTTGTTTTATTTTATTTTGTTAGCTATTATGTACAACTCATTAAACCTGACTTGGGTTCCGTACGTATTTTTTGGGTGACCACTGAAAATCAGTGCCGTGCTGTGGGTCCCCCATAGCACAGCATCATGCTCAGTGCAAGGCTTCTTGTCACAGTCATGACGTGCAGCTGCCGACTAGTTGTTTTTTTTTTTTTTAAAGAAAGGCCGAAACAAATTCAGCGGTCTCAGTCTCTTTTAAAATTCAGACATAAACTTGGTCAAAATCTTGGAAAACTATTCAAAAATTGTTCAACGTTACTTTTATGTGCTTCATACTAGGGCCTTCGTCAAAAGCAACTACTAAATAAGAACTATGTTGTACATAAACATCATCTCAGTGTTATGCGGCCCTAGTAGGTACTTTTGACACTCGAGACGCCTGTCAGCCCATGTTACTCGATATCCGGACCCGTCTTTGATAATGTACCACGTTTCCTGGATGGATTTCCTGGATATTACTGCGTATTATAACAACTCCACCGGAGACGTAGTTTTTCTTAACTATTTATATAACTTGCTTTTCCGTGACTTCGCTTGGATTTTTGATTTTCCCACACAAACTTGGAATAAAAAGCCAACATCTGTCACTTTTCAGCCCATTATCAAACAATATCTATACAAAAATCTATGCAAAATCATGTCTGCTGGTCTAGCTCCATAGGACAATCTAGAGTCTAGACAAAATGAAACTGGTTGCTATTTTAATTGTATAATTAATGTTCCAAAACATTTTAAAAGAGTAACGGTGGCGTCTTGCCCTTTCTTCTCTATACGAAACTATTTTTTGGAGGGGGCTACATACATTTTTTTTTTTTTTGTAAATTTTGCCGTTCAATAGAGGCCTTTATGTGCTTATTTTAAATAAATAATTTGACTTTGACTTTAACCATGTCGTCCACATAATATTGACCTGTTGCTGCTTGCAAGAAAGAGAAACCAACACATTTTCTCATTTATAGAGTGTGGATGTGTAGAACAATAAATTTATGTTTGGTGTAAGCTGGTAGATTATTCAGAAATGGTATATCCTGGGACACAGGCCTCCTCTTTCTGTGAGAGGGGGTGGGCCCGTCATCCATCACGCGAACCCAGTGCGCTTTCGTCACATGTATTCGATTTTTTAGTTCTAGGACATGCCGGTTTCCTCACAATGTTTTCCTTCACCGTTTTGAGAGCAGTGGTGATGAAATAATTTACACAAAGTAAAGCGCTTGTCGAACTGTCGGTATATTGCCCAGTAATTGGGTTGTCACAGTAGCGCCATGTCCAATACTGATTTGCCGTTTTACTAAAAGCCCATTGCAATCTAGTTGGGAAAATATCGCTAGCCGAATCTCATAGTTTCACGTTTAAACTAAGATATGAAACTACCTACTTAATAATAATACCAGCCTATTATGTTACCACTGCAAGACAAAAGCCTCTTCATACAGAGAAGGCACTAGCATGGATCACCACTCTTGCGCAAGATGGGTTGGCGATTTCAGAATTATTTTATTTTATTTCATCATCATCATCATCATTTCAGCCGAAAGACGTTCACTGCTGGACATAGGCCTCCCCCAAAGGGAGGGGGAGGTTGCCATAATCGCCACGCATGGCAGGCGGATTGGCGAGCACAGTATAGTGTTAAAATGCATAGAGAACGCTGCTGCCCATTTTTTAGTAAGTCCCATAATCGCCTTCTACGACACCCACGGGAAGAAATAGGAAATCTTTACGTCCGGCACCACGCGGTACTCGGTGTTCTTTTATTTATTCATCTTTAATCAAGCATATTATTAACTATAAGAACTTGTAACTGTTACGTTTCCTCGGCGTTTTTCCTTCACCAATGTCAGTCACACTAATATTATAAAAGCGAAAGTTTGTGAGTATGTGTGTGTGTGTATGTTTGTTACTTCTTCACGCTCAAACGGCTGAACCAATTTTGATAAAATTTGGTATGGATGTAGCTGACACCCTGGATTAAGACATAGGCTACTTTTTATCCCGATTTTCCCACGGGATCAAGTCTGACGCGGGTGAAACCGCGGGGCACAGCTAGTGTCCAAGATAAACTCAGAAAGTAAACTTCTTCAAATCAAATCAAATCAATCTTTATTCTCTTCTTTCTTCTCTTTTTTCTTTTTTTTCTTTTTTTTTTTTTTTTTGAGGCTCGCTTTGCGCTCTGAACGTGACGCTGAATCGGATATACTTGGCTTCAGTCGGTCGGTGACGCTAAATCGAATCTACTCGGTTCCAGTCGGTCGGTGACGCTGAATCGGATATACTCGGCTCCAGTCGGTCGGTGACGCTGTTTCGGATATACTCGGCTCCAGTCGTTCGGTGACGCTGAATTGGATATATTCAGCTCCAGTCGGTTGGTGACGCTGAATCGGATATACTCAGCTCCAGTCAGTCGGTGACGCTGAATCGGATATACTCACCTCCAGTCGGTCGGTGACGCTGAATCGGATATACTCAGCTCCAGTCGGTCGGTGACGTTGAATCGGATATACTCAGCTCCAGTCGGTCGGTGACGTTGAATCGGATATACTCAGCTCCAGTTGGTCGGTGACGTTGAATCGGATATACTTAGCTCCAGTTGGTTGGTGACGTTGAATCGGATATACTCAGCTCCAATTGGTCGGTGACGTTGAATCGGATATAATCAGCTCCAGTCGGTCGGTGACGTTGAATCGGATAAACTCAGCTCCAGTTGGTCGGTGACGTTGAATCGGATATACTTAGCTCCAGTTGGTCGGTGACGTTGAATCGGATATACTTAGCTCCAGTTGGTTGGTGACGTTGAATCGGATATACTCAGCTCCAGTCGGTCGGTGACGTTGAATCGGATAAACTCAGCTCCAGTTGGTCGGTGACGTTGAATCGCGTATACTCGGCTCCAGTCGTAAGTTTTCATTTCTATCGTGTGGTTATAAGCATACACCTTCTTTTTAGGGTCCCGTACGTCCTAATGAAAAAAACTGGCCAATTCTTAAACTTAATAATATTTCTATTTCTAGTATAACAACTAGCTAACTAATATGCTTGTACGAACACATAGGAAAAGCGTAATATCAGCGCTATCAGTTCCATCCCCAATGTGATAGCTTCCTATGCAGCGCACGTTCCAGATTAACAATCGATATAATTAGAGCTTCCTATGTTGGTGGAGTGTTTCATGTTATTGTGCCAAGTACGGTTTATAGAACAGTGCAGCATTTAGATTGTTAAAGATTATGTTGCAGTTCTCGAGAACACCATTGATGTGTATATATTGCACTTACTTATGTTTCTAAATATAAATGACGGCACAGCTACTGGCGCCGTCTAGTTTTGATACGAAGTTACTGGAATCACCAAAAGGGTTGGTTATAAGTGACACTGGCTGGTGACAGTCACTCTAGCAGAGGGTCGCATCGATGGTTGCGAGGCGGGTGTCCCATGACCTAAAATGATGTCGGAGGAGCCGCTCTCGTACCACGTCCACGACGAACTGCTATATTCCAGCACAATCCTGATGATATTGAAGCTGCTGAACCACTAATACGATGATCACTTCTGGTAAAGGCTATCCTGTGCCGTAAGATTTTTAAATCCTAACTAATATTATAAATACAAGGGTGAGTTTGTTTGTTACGGTTTCACGCTAAAACAACAGCATGGGTTTGGATGAAATTTTGCATATGGGTACACCTGGATTAGGTTATCATAGGATTATTTTTATCCTGATATTCCCACGGGATCGAGACTTATGCGGGAGAAACCGCCGCAGCTAGTTCACTATAAATTCTTCTTCTTTGATATCCTATTAATAATTTATGAACAGCTTTATCTATCCATACGTAGTTTAAACAAAGTTGCTTTTCGTGTCTGTCTATGTGATCGCAATGTTTTTCTAAACTACGCATTTTGATGCTATTTTCATCATGCTGCACCAGAAGACGTCATCACGTCAACGCCGGCTGTCGCTGAAAACCAGCGTTGGGGCTCTGTCTCGCATAGGGTCACAGCATTATGCTGAGACTCTGAGAGGTGGCCGTTTTGCATGGATGTGACGCATATTTTCCCCCAAATTGTTCTTTTTATATTTGTGTTCTTTCTTTGCGTCATATTTACCGCAAATAAACGTATTTACTTTTATTTTTTTATATCAGAATTTAGACAATTTATTCCGGAAGGTTTTGTGTATTATACATATGGCATCAATAAATCTGTCTAGCATTTTCCCAAATATGTTAGAGTCGGCTTCCAGTCTAACCGGATGCAGCTGAATACCAGTATGTTACATTGAGCGGCTGCCTATCTGATCTCCACAACCCAGTAACGGGTAATACGATACCCCTTGGCAAGACTGGTTGTCAGAGTTTCGGGTTTCTGACGACCCGTAACGACTATTAAAGATCTACAAATGACAGCCGGGACCAACGGCTTAACGTGCTTTCCGAGGTACGGAGGGGTCTTGGTATGTAAAGATAGTCATCTACGGACTAACCGCGCCAAGCGTAGCATAACCTGATCGACCGACGCGTTATTACTTAGCCACAAGCATAATTATGAAAGTATAATACTCATAAGCAAGGGGTTGCTTATGAGTATTATACTTTCATAATTATAACTTTAATATAGCACAGAAATCTTGATGTTTGGACATTTCGCCATTACAGTCGTGCGGTAGAAGGGATGGGCGCTAGTGCTGTAATTACAATATTAATAGTTAATTAGCAAATTGGTATCGGAGCTGACCTACGAGGGCACGCGATTTGCATTTAAGTTTCACCAATGAGGGCTTTGATAAAAGTTCACGCCACCAGTTGGCGCCAATTTGACAAGAGGTCTTCCATTTCGACAATGATTAAAAAATATATGATGACGTTCATCATTCGTTTCATTCATTCGTTTATCATTCAGTCACGACTGAAGAAAATATAGGTTTTTTGACACTTTTGACAGGTCCTGACCTGACGTCCCAGTGCTGCCAGTAATAGTAATAGTAATTTATTTTATAAAAAGAGGTACGGTCTGTTACATAGTAGGATGACAACTTAGGAATAGTTTACATCTGAGATAGTAACCAAGCTTGGTTACTTAGTAGCCTGTATTAAGAACAATCAGCCCTCATTTCTCGAAAAATAGGACAAAAATATTGCTTTGACTGTTAAGGCTCGTACAGACTCGCGCGATATCGCGGGCGCGACAGGCACCGACAAAGAAATCGTACTACTAGTGTCGCGTCGCGCCCGCGTTATCGCACTAGTCTGTACGAGCCATTACACAATTATTAACAAACAATTTAGAACAAATTGATAAACTAATAAAAGTGCAATACAAGAACTGTGTGTTTGCGTTGGTATATGCACGTGAGGGTGTGTGTGGACTTTCTCACTCACACGAGTGAGTGTGTGTGTATTATAACAGTTGTTATGCTATGATTATACAAACAGTTATCCTGCTTCTTGTGAGGTATGCAATTCTCCATAACTACTATAGGTAGCAAGTTTAGGCAAACGCCCCAATCCCTCTCACAGAGAGGAGGCCTGTGGCCCAGCTTGCTCATATGCTTAAGCCCCATTCACACGATGCTTCTTACGAGTGGCATACAATAAATTAATAGTAGATTGTTATACAAGGGGTTAAAATTACCCTTTATATACCAGGTAGTTTTATTCAAATTGGTGATGTTCTTCAGAAAAGTCAGGTGCGTAGTACACATTCACTCACATTACATATACATACAGTACAAATACATTCCCTCGCTCGGCTCACGCGTGGTTTGACACAGTTCTAACCTAACCTATCCCATTTCACCCAGTTCACAATTTTTCGACAGTTTATAATCTAATGGAAATAATACTATAGTTGTCTGCGTTGAACCCGCCTTTGCATTGCCTTAGAATAACAAATGCGGCTGCGCTACAAACCGCTGTATTGCTGCTGGGTTTGGATGGCCTATTACTGCTTTAAACCATTTGCAAGACAATGCAGCACAGACTATGGGTGTCTGTGATGCATCCGCTTTGTATCCATGCTGCCCGTAAATGTGTGCCCTGTGTAAATTAGGATTTATAAAAAGTTTGTTGTGACAATAGAATCTAGACTTCAATGTACAATCATCATTGTGCCAAATATTAGGACATCCCGGCCGCTGAATCTCAAAATCAGGATCAGGGTCTTGATGTAATAAACATCAAGACCCTTCTCAAGTATAGAGGAGGAGGCATAAAAATTTAATATTATATCTCCTTCATATTTCCCTTGTTATTGTATGTGCCGGAAATTGACACACGTTTTTATTAAAGACGTGATTTGGTTTGGTAGGACTTATGCCTTTTACATGCCTGAAGTAGAAATATTCTTACCTGAAAAAATATTATATAATCAGCAACAGATTTCCTGCCATTGGCGTTTAAACGAATATTTTATCGCTTATAAAATGTGTAAATATTTTTTAAGCGATAAAATGTGCAAAAGTGTAGTGAATTCATGCCTTCTTTCCATGGGGGTAGGCAGACACTACAGAACGCCACCTGCTACGATCCTTAAGTACATACTACTTTTGCTTCGTTTACTTTCATAGATCTGGCTAGTCTTTTCTCAACTATGTTGGGGTCGGCTTTCAGTTTAACCGGATGCAGCTGAATATCAGTATTATACATGGAGCGACTGCCTATCTGACCTCCACAACCCAGTTACTGGGTAACACGATACTCCTTGGTAAGACTGGTTGTCAGACTTTCGAGCTTCTGACGCCCCGTACCAACTGTTAAAGTGTGTGTGCATACTAACATTTTCGAAATGTCTTATTTAAAAACAGATAACTGGAAATCTTTGTTTCTATGGAAAATTAAAAATCGGTCTAATTTGGCTGTAACACTATTTTTCGAAAATGTTCTTAACTAACTTTTTAGAACTTTGTATCCTGCGTATGAAGTTTCATTAAAATCGGTACAGTCATTTCGAAAAACAAGGGCTTGAAAATTTGTATGAAATGCCGTTCGACGTATATGCTCTTAAATTGTAAAAAGACGAGCTAAAAGGCTACAACATTGCCGGTAGTTACAGATATAACCTTTTATGATTATCGTCACGCTATACCTTTATGGAGCTAAGCAGTCAATCATGACATATTTATGAACGGCTACTTTAGTCAACTATCAACAAAGCCAATGCTTAGTGGTCCGACGACTGCTTTGCAACCCGGTGGTACGAGTACGACTTCCATGCGAACAAAGTCGTGGGCAGAAGCTAGTATGATATACAGGATGTTAAAGAAATTGCGTGCCATAGCTTAGGGGTAGGTTCAGTATCGATAAAGGAACCCAGATTTTTTTATTTGCAAAAATAAACCTAATTTAGTACCTACTAACTTAAAATAGCAATCGTTTAGAATTAAAATTATTTTATTTGTTTAAATGCTTTAATTACTTACCTACTATCGAACGCGTTGGTAAACAGGTAGTACTAAATTAGGTCATCACCAGAGATTAGCGCGCGATAAACGAGTAAAGTGCAGATAAAATGAATCAGGATGAATGAAAGGGGGACAAACAAAAGTTTTTTTTCTCAAACATGCTTGATTTTGACATTGCTTCTTCGAGATAAATTGAAATAGCTATATTGGCCAAATACATGCGAGCAGCGGCCGCCAAAAGTTGTATGAAAATCCATATGTGTCGTGGTTTAGCGGCCAAATAAATTACATAGTAAGTACTCATATCTATCGTGGAATTTAAAAATGGAACGATCTTATACTCCATCATGGGAAGACGGCGTGAGTTTATGTGTATGTTAAATAGATCATAACCTAGATTACTACGTCGCAGAAATACCCACTTTTATGATTGAGAGCTCAAAAACCGCTCAAGGGACATTCTTCTTCTGAAATTAATATTTAGCTACCTATCTATTTTGTTAGGCTAAGTTCACAAAACTTGAAATATAATCTTCGGGGTCTTCCTTTTGGACTTTGATGTATAAGTCTGAAGTTTAATAACATAATATAGTATGACGCCTGTAATCCCCGAAAGGTTAGGCAGAGGTGTGCCTATAGTCCACCTAAATTTCACCAGTTATGTTTAAGTCCCACGTAATATAGTGCGAGCTAATTGCCATCAACCGGGTACAAATCCAAACTCCGGGCTGCTACTGAGAAATTCGCGATGGAAAAACCCAATAATACTTCCACGACCTGAATCAAACCCAGGACCTCTTGTTCATTAGTACCGCTTGCGACCACTAGACCAAGAAGTAAAAGCGCGATCACAAAAGCAAAATTAAAATACTTTCCAGTAAAGTTGTATAATCAACATCATCTTTTATCATCCTAAAAAAAAACGGGCTGTCAATGTAATCACGTCTTGTCCTTCTCATGATAACCGAACAAAAGTTTGAGCGGCCCGTCATTGCAGCCACCGACTGCTTAATTAAGATAAGCCGTACTGAATAACGGCCTAATTGCCGCCGAAGGGTGTTCCGGGCCCTTAGGCCTGCACGACAACAACGTACTTCACAATAATTTTAATCTGCTATGTCTATGTCTCGCACATTCCAGGGAAATATTCCACATAAGGGAGGAGGCCTAAACTCAGCATTAGGGGGAACAATGTTGCCAATGATGGTGAGGATGTCTATGTAGCTGTGGTGGCCCGGTGGAAACGGCAGCGACTTACGAGTTGTAGGTCGTAGGTTCAACCCTGACAGGCACTTTACTTTATGTAAATTATTCCATCACCACTGCTCTCAAACCGGTGAAGAAAAACATCGTAAGGAAACCGGCATGTCCAAGAACCAAAAATTCGAAGACATGTGACATCCACCTACCCGCACTAGGCCCGCGTGGTGTATTACGGCCCACTTCCTCTCGCAGTGAGGAAGTTTGTGTCCCAGCAGTGGGAAAAATATAGGCTGACTATGTATGTCTATGTCTCGCACAAACCAGGGAAGCATGGCACATAAGGGAGTAGGCCTAAACTCAGCAGTGGGTGCGAACAAGGCTGCCGATGATGATAATGTCTAAGTAGCAGTTGTGGCCCGGTGGAAACAGCAGTGACTTACGAGTTGTAGGTTGTAGGTTCAACCCTGACCGGTGTTTTACTTTGTGTAAATTATTTTATCACCATTGCTCTCAAATCCGTGAAGGAAAACATCGTGAAAAAATCGAAGACATCTGATATTCACCAACCCGCACTGGGTCCGCATGATGGATTAAAGCCCACTATTTTTCGAAGCGAGGAGGCCTGTGTCCCAACAGTGGGAACATTATAAGCTGTTTTTTTTTTTGATGCTGGACCATACCTGGGAACCTTCTGGTTCCGGAGATATGAACAGCATGAGGAACCCATAAACACAATGTTTATATAATTACTTGTATACAGGGTGGAAACTTTCAGCGGGGCAGTAAGGGGAAGTACCTTATCCGTTGCAGCTACGCGAAAATGGTTAGTTTCAAGTTTTTAATTTTAAGGTGAAATAATACCCAAAGTAGAAGTTATAGTTTTTTATTTGTTTTTTCGATCAGTCTTTTTTGTAGCGGCCAGTTTATCGATGGTAAAAAATGTAAGTTGGAACTTCTCATTTCCTACGAAATGTATGGGAAAAGTTTTTTGCGTTTTATGACCTTTCTAGTACTCAAACCTCAATTGGTCGAATAGAGGTTTTTGATCCTTATAAGAAAGAGGATCGATTGGCATAAAAAAAAGTTTTGTGAAAATTGCCCATTTTCCTGCTGAATGTACATTTTTTTCAAAATCTGTGAATGGGGATCAAAATTCCATAAAAAATTATGCATAGTCTCTTAAGGCCATTTTCGCGTAGCTGCAACGGATAAGGTACTTCCCCTTACTGCCCCGCTGAAAGTTTCCACCCTGTATATGTACTTGCTTCCGGGTATGGCACCAGTTTAGCACTTGTATGGCATAATTTTCCCGAAGCATATTTACTTTTTCACTTTCATAAAATTGAAATGCCATACTGTAACAATTCCTTTTGAATTTTTTTTTTCAGCCCCCCAGCCACGGTATGGCATATTGTTTTAGGTACAATCGTATTAAAACAACCTAAATACAATAAAGCCATACTGTAACAAATTATATTTTTTTCATTTTTTTATTATTTTAATTTATATGTCTTTTAAGAAGATATTATTTTAAAAATGTTGAAAAAAAATCCGTTTTCCAAGTAGTGCACCACTTTTGCACTGTACCAGAAGTATGGCAATTATATAAGCCGTCTCACTGTATCACCAACTTTTCAAGATTCAAGTGCCGTACTGTAACAAATCTGTTTGCATTATTACATAAATTCGCTTCTTTGCGGCTGTATGGCGGCTATTTGGATCCGTGGTAACGGTATGCCATGATGATTTTCATGAATGACTACTGGAAGATGATAAATAAAAAATAAAAAAATCCTGTAAAAATTGTAAAAAAAAGGACGTGTTCTAATTACTATGGCGGGCGATAAGACCCACCAGATAAGTATGACATTAGGCTAGCGCTGGATTTATTTTTATCAACTACCGGAAAATACAACAATTTTTATGCAACAAATCGTTTGGGATCCCTTAATTTATAAGAAAAGTCCGATTAATCGTCCTGCGGCAACGCCCCCAGTCCCATGACCATTTTTTTCGTTCCATTCATCACATAGTTCGACCACACGAGGCTTGCCATACTGTAACAAATGAATTAGTGCAATCTGTCACCATCCCCGGTCTATAAAATAGCAATTTTTCTCACAAAAAATAAAAGTCGAATACCAGTAATAATCTTTGCTCAATGTTACTTAGTTAGATGTATGTATAGAATGCGTAGATAACGGCTTTAAGATGGGTCTTTTTACACCCTGTACCTACTTGAAAAGAACACAACATTTTCAAACTTTATCCTAAAGCTACTGAAATATAATAAAATAATATCTGTAAGTATTCATTTAAGCTTCATCCATTCTTAAACGTAAAAAAAAACTTTTTACAAAAAAAACTGTTGTTTTTTTTAAGTTTTTTATTTTTCACTTTTTAGTGGGTCAGTTTGTAATTTATATAATTTACAATATTCTGATTTCAACTGATTTTCACCTTTTACAAAATATTGCTTTTCTCGATGCAGGGACGGTAATAAATTGTTGAGGAGTTCTCGTGGAAAGAACCATCAGCTCCGCTTCACCATATGCATTGTGACGAGCATAAATTGCTTAGCAACCATATTAAAATATCTAATGGAATCGCAACCCGTGAAATACTTATTATTAAGAAGTTTCGGTGGCCATCTGTGGTCTTCATCATCAGTTCCACTTCACCAAATTGTGCTTTCCAAGAGCAAATGCACGAGTTATTAAAAAAAATACCCAAATCGCTACCTATAAAATTTGAGTATTCCATGGGGTCCAATCCAGTCATCAAAATCTGACTTGGTGACAATGAGACCACTTCAAGAACATACCCTTTCAAACAAAAAAATAATTATCAAAATCGGTCCAAAAACACACAGACGAACATAATATTAATACCTCCTCCTTTTCGGAAGTCGGTTAATGAGGTCGTCAATTTAATCAAAATATTTTGTGATTGTGTTCCAAAACACTTCGCTTACACAAGAAGCCCTGCTGGTGGCATGTTTAATAAAGCGACAATAGCGAAGAAAATAATGGGTTAACTAATTATATTTACCTACCTGTTAATTAAGGCGCTGACAAGAGGCAAATGACATAAGTAGGCTTATCTTAAACAAAAAAAAATCCAAATCGTATATATAATGTAGTTTGTGGTAGCGGAAAAAATATATGTTATTCTTGAACATATTTCTCAGAACTTGGTTGTTACCAAAACACGTTTAGATTAAAATCTCGATACAAATAAACGGTAAACTAACCCTTTACTTTAAGTTTCAAACCAAAATATCTGTATTAAATATCAACGTACGGTTGGTATTTAATTAATAACAAGAACGTCTTATTGGTTGTTTTTTTTTATTTTCGATTACTCAACTCATTTTTGAGTAAATAGATAATTGCTTCATATTTTGCAATAAATTAAAAGTTTTGAGTCATCGCGCTTCTCTTTCTTTTGTGTGCAGTCTGACAGTGACCGCGGTTTAGCTGCTGTCAGCGTCTTAATAAAATTTCGCTGGAATCATTTAAAAAGCATGATTATATGTTGGTATATGGTAAGGTATCCAGCAGGCTAATTGCGGAACACACTTCAGTATCAATAGGTTTCATTTTGACAGTTCAACAACATTCATTGCGTTATTTACGTTGCTGAGCAGACACATTTTTCGAACTTATGAAGCAATGGATTAGTAATTCAAAATCATTCAGATTGTGTTTGATTGTGTGTTATCCAAAAAAGGTGCTTGTCCTTGGTCCTTAAACAGAATCACACATAGTAATATCTAGTATCCGTCTAAATTCATCCTTGAATCTGATTTGGAGACTTTGAAAAAAAAAAAAAAGATTGGTTAAACAAACAAACAACAAAAACAACAAATAAACCATCAACAAATGTATGCTAGTCGTTAGGGTTACGTACTCTTAGGGTGCCAAACAGAACCCTATTATTAATCCTCCGCTGTCAGTCCGTCCGTCTGTCTGTCAGCGCGTTGTATGTCATGAACCGTAATAGCTGGTAGGTAGTTGAAATTTTCACAGATATGTGTTTCTATTGCCGCTATCAGAACAAAAAAAAATTACGAGAGTCCCCATAGATGAGACGTGTACGGTGGTCTGGAACCCTTCAAGTGCGAATCTGACTCGCACTTGGCCGGGTTTTTTGGTTGCTGCCATCAGATTATCAATCTGTAGAAGTAGGTAGTAAAAATAAATCTTGAAGAATTGGGTAAGACGTAAACACAATACTCACATTAATTTCACTTACATCTGAAATGATACATCAGTTCTCCGCAGGCTAATTTCTCAGACGAAACAAGTCTTAGGTTTCTCCGGCTACGGTCATTACTTCTAAATCTAAGTCTTAGACGAAAAGGAAGAAAAATACTTTGTAATAAATCATAATGGATGCCGATTGCTTTATCGATAATATTGTTCTCGTATTTTCGTCACGGAATACCGTTTAATATCTTCGATTCTCGCCAATAATCTCCTTGGGGACCTGAATAATGTCGCTGCCAAGGAGTAGAGAGGTAATGGAGTGCTAACCTAGTCTCCAAGTACGTAATTCTCTTACAACCACTATAGTATTTATTTTTACAGTTCATCATCACCATCTGCCTAGCCTTTTCCCAACTATGTTGGGGTCTGCTTCCACTTTAACAGGATGCAGCTGAATACCAGTATTATACATGGAGCGACTGCTTATCTGACCTCCACAGCCCAGTTACTGGGTAATACGATACCCCTTGGTAAGACTGGTTGTCAGACTTCTGACGACCCATATGACTGCCAAAGATCCACGAATGACAGCCGGGACCAACGGCTTAATGAGCTTTCCGAGGCACGGAGGGGTCTTGGTATGTAAAGATGGTCACCCATCCACGGACTAACTGCGGCAAGTGCAGCTTAACCTGATCGATCGACCCGTGCGACTGTTATTAATCCCCTACTTGTACAACATTATTAATTAAGAAATACATTTTACTCGTAAAGTCTGGGTAACTATTTGTTGAGCATAATTACTGCCAACTTGAATGGAAGCTTTAACGGCAAATTGACGTAGGATGTCAATTTGCTTAGCAATTCATTTATTTTTAAAAGTCTATAAAAACACAAATAGTTCTGTAATTTTGGTCGAAACGTATTGCAATTCCAATTGTGTTAAGGTTCCCGAAGCTGCATTTATTTAATCTATTCCGACTCCTTTCTCAAAGGAAATTTGATAACCATATTAAAGAGTGTTTCAGGAAATTGAGATCCGAGAGGGTTAAATGAAATAGCAAGCAAAATTGTAGGTATCTATGTTTTTTGAGTTTCAAAATGTTGAAAATCGGAGGATTTATGTATACCGCGCAGTTCCAATTAGGATCATTGGCATTCTGTTCAATAATTACGATGTTAAAGGGGTTCGTTACCCGTAATTACTCAATTTGCATAATACCCTGTGGTTTTTGAACTTGTAATTTATCATGGGTCAATCTCATTAGAATAATAAATTATGGTTTCTTATTTTTCCTAAATATTGAAAATCATATTATAATTTACATAGGGTACAAAATAAATGCGAACTCGTCAAAGTAACTACTTAGTTGTTTAAATTTCATAGCAGGTGTGAGGTTGTAAAATACTGGTATTCACCTGCATCTGGTTAGACTGCAAGCCAACTCCAACATAGTTGGGAGAAGGCGAGTCAGATAATGATGAAAATATTTCATAAATGAAACTTTTTACACTCGTTTATTTTTAGACCAATTATTTCTTAACTTTCCTTCTCCTATATTAGTGTTATTAATCCTAACACTATCGATCATTACGAGTATATAGACTCGGCGTCACAAAAATCACACCTCTCCGAAAATCACACCTCTCCGAAAATCACACCTCTCCGAAAATCACACCTCTCCGAAAATCACACCTCTCCGAAAATGCGTTTCAAGCATGTCTAGCCATCAACGCATAAATTAAACTTAGTTATTAGTCATCATTATCATTATCAATTCGGACGAAAGAAGTCCACTGCTGGACATAGGCCTCCCCCAAATTGGAGGTTTGCCATAATCGCCACGCTTGGCAGGCGATCGCAGTATGGTGTTAAAATGCATAGAGAACGCTGCTGCCCATTCTCTAGTAATTCCCTTAGTCGCCTTTTACGACACCCACGGGAAGAAATAGGGTGGTGCTATTCTTTACGTCCGGCACCACGCAGCACAGTTATCTATTGACAGTATGTATAACGAGCTTTTATTAACAATATTTGCATTTCGCATTTTAGGATTCCTTTGTGTATGGTTCAATTCAGACCAAGACTGTACAAATCAGAATTTTGATTAAAAACTAGATTTTGCTGTACGTATGAGCCATTTTTCGTGTGCTGTTTATGTGGGTACCTAAGTTCTGTTTTAATAACGTTCGAATCTATTACTCTAGTTGGTATTTTTCATGAATGATTAATGAATCCCCTTTCATTGAGAGTAGCCTTAGAAAAAGATTCTGGAATAGCTGATGTGCGGGAAAGGTTTATAGCTGCCCTTATTGAGACGATGAAAAAGTTACGGCTTGGAAAAGAGGTCAATGACTTTTATTATTATTATTATTATTCATTTATTATTTCAAGTAACATGACTCATATACAATATTTAATACATTATACACACAACAGACAATACATTCACATTACAACACAATACAAAACAACCAATCAACCATCGCACCATCAACACTTACCTACATTACCGACGACTGTAGGTGACGTGCAAGTCACTGCAGTGTCTAATGTATGGACAGTCGAGCCTGTCCGCTATCATCCTAAGTACGCTGTTCGGGCTGCCGCGCACCCTGCGTACCAGAGACGCGCTCCTTTTACGCATCGTTGCATAGAAGCAGTCGACGCTGGCTTCGGCAAACATGCCCGAGGCACTACAGTGTCGCGGCAGCCCCATCAACGCTCTGAAGGCGTTGTTATATTGGACGCGGAGGGCTCCGTATGCTTTTTGGGTGTGATTCACCCACAGGCTGCACGTGTACATTGAGGTACAATAAGCCCTGAAAAGTGTTTGCTTGACCGACTTGGAACAGCGTGCAAACCTGCGGGCTAACATATTAGCCCTAACTGACAAAGCCCTCCGCTCCCTCTCAATGTCAGTATCGTCCTTGAGACCGGCAGTAACTAAATGCCCTAGGTATTTAAAGTGATCCACTTGTACCAAGGGAACCCCGTACAGTTTGATGGGTGGAACTGATATAGGACATTTAGAGCCGGCCTCAAAAACCATGAACTGACTTTTCGACACATTATATTTTAGTAAATACTTTTTAGTAGTGGAGAGCACTGGTAGCCCAATGGTAACGGCTGCGACTTACGAGTACTAGGTCTACAGGTTCGAACCCAGACAGGCGCATTTTTTGTGTAAATAATTTCATAACCACTGCTCTCAAAATGGTGAAGGAAAACATCGTGAGGAAACGTGTTCTAGGACCGAAAATTCTAAGACATGTGACATGTACCAACCCGCACTGGGCTTGCGTGGTGGATTATGGCGCACTCCCTCTCGCACAGAGGAGACCTGTGTCCCAGCAGTGAGAACATTATAGGCTGATTATGCCATGCTTGTGTGTTAGATTATACCAGAATACTAAAGGGAAGAAATAAAGTACAACTAAGAAAATTAATTCTTAGACAGCCCATTGTGAGAAAACTACTAAAGGAAAAATAATGCTCGCTTTTAAAATCACCTATCACCACTCTATTGTTTATTTCTTAATAATTATCACCTAATCGCTAACCACAGACCAATTATTTAGCACACGTAAGTAATACTTGAAGGCCGCGTCCGAACCCGACAAGTGCTCAACTGAGAATGCCATTTACGGCGCTGCCAATAATATGCCCCCACCCATAATATATTATTTTAAAACGTTAAAGACGAAGTACTGGTCGAAATTGACCGCACTCGGAAATACGTGAGTACTTACTACACTTATGCAAAAAACTACGGCAAGCTTCAAGTCCTTTGCCTCAGGTGCTAAAACCGACAATTATCGGAAGTCGCCTGAGGCGAGCCGAGGTTTCACGAAGCGAACCGAAGTCCTTTTCTACACTATCTCGATCAATTTCGCGAGTAGTGTAGTGCAGGTTTAACAGTAGGTATACAATCATAATGGTATATGTTTATTTAAATAAGTGTTAAGTCTGTAATAATTAGTGTTACAACGTTCTTTTGGCGCCTGAATGACGTTGACAGCCGGACTTTTTTTTTGTTTTGGCTTCGTACGGTTAGCACATTTAGCCAGTGTCAAATAATGATGAATTAATTTCTTTAATAATTTATTCAATGCATGATAGATGATATCCCCCGCCCGCTTCCCTTGAGTTTTAGTAAAGACGCGCTTTACTGAGACCTCACACAGACTTCTTGAGAGAACTTGAAGTGATGTTTCACTGTTTTGTTTTATTTGCCTACAGGGCCTCCACCAAGGAAACTAATGAATTAAATGGTTGGTAGGAATTTAATGGTTACCTAATAATCCACCATTATTACACATTAATATTCGGCTAAACTCAAATTTTAGAAAATAAAACAAATCTGCTAAACATGACGCTTCACTTACCCGCCAAGAAGTAAGCCCGTTGTTTGTAAACATTTGTGTAGGTAATTGACACTGTCATTGTGTTTTGACAAAACAAGATGGCGGCGTTAGCTCCAATTTTGATTTTTCCGCGCGCTGAAATAACCTTGTAACGTTGTTGATTTGAGAGCTTTTAACTAGAGATGTCCTGTTATACTTTACAGAAAAAAGTAGTGGAATCTAACGAGTAGCTATAAATGGAAAATACAGTTTTTAAAGGCAATGTGTACTAATTACAACGCTAAAACCGACGTCTCGTATCGAAAATGTAATAATTTTGATATTGGCTACTCGATTTTAAGAAAAATACACTGTTAATTAAATGTTTCATTCGCTTAGCTTCTAATAACACAAACATGTCGCAGATTAATTTAACAAAGTATCCAAAGCTTATCAAATTATTTTCTATCTACCATCAATCCTCATGATAAACAAGTTCCCATCCCCAAGAATATTCCAGAGTCAACTTGAGCAAAGAAAATCGAAAGCAGCTTCCAACCGATTGGAATAAATATTGAAGATATTGCGTATCAAAAATATTCGGCTTCCAGCGTGAAACTGGTTTTAAACTGAGCGTCTGATATTGACTTTTAACTCCTTGCTCTGGAACTAGTGTTATGTCAGTATCATGTGAGAAAAATTTAAGTTTGGGAGGAAAACAAAATGGCTGTGTAGCATGGTTTTGAAAATGGAACAGCAGTATTCGAAACAACATGACGTGTTCATTTGTTTTTCAGTTCACAAGGTATTGTGATATCCTGCCAGGGTTGCGGGTTTGTCCGAAAGATACCCTGAAGGAACACGGGTAGTTTTTAGTCAGTAAAAGTCTGACACGCCCTAGCTCCGCCCAGAGCGGGAGAAATTTGAGAAATTCCACAACCAATTTCGCAAACAAAAAAAAAATGTATTGTGAGATCATTCTAGTTTCATCATCATCTGCCTGGCCTTTTCCCAACTATTTTGGGGTCAGCTTTCAGTCTAACCGGATGCAGCTGAATGCCAGAATTTTACATGGAGTGACTGCCTATCTGACCTCCACAACCCAGTTACTGGGTAACACGATATCCCTTGGTAAGACTGGTTCTCAGACTTTTGGGCTTCTGACGACCCATAACAACTGTCAAACATCTACCAATGACAGCCGGGACCAACGGCTTAACGTGCTTTCCGAGGCACGGAGGAATCTTGGTATGAAAAGATGGTCACCCATCCACGGACCAACCGCGAAAAGCGTAGCTTAACCTGATCGATCGATTCGTGTGGCAGTTATTACTTAGCCACAAGCTCCTGAGATCATTCTAGTTTACACATAAAAACCATTCTTGTTTTGTGTTTACTTTATTGATTAATCTAAAATGTTTTTTTTTTACTGTGAACAATTTCAGCATCTTTTGCTGTCTTGGATTTACACAACACAGCTTATGTTATGTGGCTTGTGTTGTTGTGGTTGTTTGTGTTGTGTCGGTTTAGTCCTCTAGCTAGCACATTATTAAAATATAGAGATATATATATATATTATACTGTTGGCACATTATTAAAATATAGACATACTTGCTTTTCATCTACTTTTTAGAAGTGTATCGAGAGGTGCCAGCACAGCCGGATGAATTTCCTTTTCCTTTCGCTGTATATTATGCCTTAAATAATATCATGACTAAGTAATATCAGCCGCACGGGTCGATCGATCAGGTTAAGATGCGCTGGCCGCAGTTGGACCGTGGATGGGTGACCATCTTTACATACCAAGACCGAGTGGTCTGAGTCCAAAATAATAATTCTGGAAACAAGTTTCTCGTTTATCAGAAGTTGCGACCCATATCAATTTGATCACGTGTCGAGATATATTATCTTATATGTTCAAAAGTAGGCATATAAGACACATATATCGTCATCTATGTACAGGACATACCCTAGAGATAGCGTGCGAGCAGGTTAATGAGTTTTACGCTATATTTTTTCTCATTTTCAGAAGTTTTTCTAGCACTGACTGTTGTCCGTGACTTCGTGTAAAATGAACTTCAATATTTGAAAAAATGGTCAGTCAGGTCTGGAAATCAATGGAAAATGAAAGCTTGTGACAAAATTTAAAAACCATACCTAATAATTTAAATATTTGTGTACTTATCAGTCTCATTTCAAGATTGCAAATAACACAACCAACTAAAAAAATACTATGACTACTCCTGATCCCTACACTTTGTTGAGTAGTGTTTTAAAGAGTGACTTTTTGTTGTTCAAGATCTACGCTTTCTGACGAGAGCGTAACCGTGGACAAAAACTAGTATGGTGTGGTAGCTGCTGGTACAGTCAGTATGGGCTCCTAGTATCTCTATTTAGATGAGAAACGCATCCATCCAAGCATATTCCTGAGTGAAATTCATCATAACAACATTAAATCAAATTATGACCCTTCCACGAATATGCTCTCCTGGTACCTCAAACCGCTGAATACAAAAGTTTATCAGAATCATATCTGGCGATGACACAGTGACAAAAGCCGGTATCGTACATCTTTACCGATTAATTCTGCAGGCAATTAATCAGGGTCGCTGCCTGTCTACGCACAAACAAGATTGATGATACCACTTCAGTCGAAAAGTTTCTTGTTGTAAAAGTATTTATGAATGTGATATTAAAATGGTCGTTCTTTTTTTCAGGTACTGGTGTTTTCATTATTTTGGAGTAAAATATGTAAGTGTACTTAGTTCATTATGGCACATGGCAGTATGTTTAAATAATGATCTGTGCAGTGTGGCTGTGAGTTGAAGACGCAACTTAAAATACCTACGTGTTAAGTTTTAATTAATTAATTTCATTTATTGATTTATTTTTACGTCTTGCAACTATCTTCACGACAAAGGGAATCTAAGATCTTCGAAATATCTAAGCTATATTTTTAACATAAAATAAAATTATAGGCCTGTATTCACAACATAACACACAGAACACATACACTCACATACGCTTGTCCTAATAAAAAGCAGAGTACACACTGAAGTAAAAAAACATCCTTAGCCCACGAAATCGTCATATAAGCAAGGCAGCCACTCTTATGAAGCGTTCTCCTTGGCTTCGTGGCAGGGTTCATTAGTGTTAAGGCACCTGACAAGGCTCGAGTCGTCTCTAGAGTATCTCTTGTACCCGCGGCCTAACGCCGGAGTAAACAAACCTTTAAAGTTGGCTTCTTATGACTGTATTTTTTTTGTTTAGTCTACACTAAACAAAAAAAATACAGTTTAACAAAAACAAACTCCCCATAAGGCTGTATCTACATACAGCCTTATGGGGAGTTTGTTTTTGTTGAATTAGGGCTGGGGCTGCTCTCGTCTGATATCTTAGACGTGAAATTATTTTTATTTACTGGCTTTTATTTTATTTAAAATCTGTCAAACGTCAATTTTAATTCTCGGATAAAAGATAAAGGTAAAGTTAAAATGTTTATTGTCACAAAATGGGAGCATTCACAAGAATTTGGCACATAGATTGTACCTATCTGTAATTTTTTACTGAAGTCACTGAACTGATTCCCAAACCATGATAGGGCTTGTATTTTGGGAGTCAGTCCTCAGAGGTGGAGCATTTCCAGAAAATCGATATCTGACGATGGAAAAAACAGTTCGTAATTTTATTTCTTTTTGACTGATTATTTTAATATTTTAACAAGATGGACATGTTTCGATAAGGGTCAATTGGGTTGTCAATTTACCTATAATTTGATGTCTGTGTTCCCCAAAACGGGAAGTCGGTACTTCAGTATTCTCCGCTTGTGAGTGTCGTGAACGTGACTTAGGGATAATGTCAAGTTGGGCCGTAGCGACCTTCTTTCTGTAACAACCTGCGTTCAACAAAGCTGTCTGTTATTAGTATTAACTATTAAATAGTGCAATATTGCATCTGTTTCCTTCAATAGATATAGGTATAGATGTCAGAGGGCGGTTCATGATTTTAGATTTTATACACAATTTGCACACTGATCAGATCCACGCCAATGGTCAGACGCGATTGGAAAGAAAAAATGACATAATAAACTATTCATTTTCATAGAACTTAGCACCCGTCCACGTGTTGTGGTTGTGCTGTGGTTGAAGTTATGCTGTGGTTGTGTTTGGGTGATCGGGCTCTTATGCGATGAAAGATATTAGGTGTGTTAATTTCATTAACGTTTTCCTCATTATGGAACACAGTATGGAAAACGAAAGAACATTATAATCTCGACTTTGTGAGGCGTGAAAAGTAATATGCCTTGCATATTATGTAGCATCGCATTCATGTCTACCTATTATAGGTTTATTCAAAAAACCGGCCAAATGCGTGTTGGACCACGCACAATGAAGGGTTCCGTAGTTAGGATGAATTTATCCCAAAAACAAACTTAACATTGTAGTTGAAAAACATGCTCTCCCATACATCGATATACGTTACGGTCATTTCTTCAACTGCAAATAAGTTGGTGGACTATTACTCGTTAACTAGTAAACCCTACTTAGCTGTGATAGTTTTCCTTTTAATTTAGTTATATATACCTACTACTGTTTTATTATACGACTTTTTTGGCGTAATGAATATGTACACCCTTGCCAAATAACAGCTTTCTAGAACTAAGCGTCTCCGAGCTAAGCCGGGGACAGACGGACAGACAGACAGACGGACATGGTGAAACTAACATAACATGTTTGTTAACATGTTTGTAATGTATGACAAACAAACAAACTTACATAATGAGAAATTCAGAAACAATAATTGAAATGTAACAAGAATTATTTAGCAATTTTTCTCAGATAAAGCAGTTTTTCTAAGATTTTGTAGATTTAGTAAGCTCTTCACAAGTTGCCTGTAAAAGATCGCTTTTAGCGATAAGACCGCCCATTGTGTCACCCTATGTAAAACTATAACATTTATATCTGAAACTTTTATGGTGTACATAATAAAGAGTATTCTATTCTATTCAACTTATATATTCACATACATAACATTTTCGTATGTAGAATTCCCACTTAATTCAAACAGACAGCTTGGCAACAGAACATCATACAGAAATGAATTAATATTGTGTACAAAATCATGCACTATAGCAATAAATGTCACACTGCACCATAGCAATGCTAGATGAGATTTATTTATGAGCAGCCAACAGACGCAGAATAGTTAAGAACAGAAGGTTGGCTCCATACAATGATCGAAAACAAACGCACATATAGACATGCTTCACATACAGCGAGTGCAAGCGCACTCACGCCCGCCATTTTAGTTTGAGATTGCCCGCCGCACGGTCGTCTTAGGTAAATTAATCATATTTTGAACCTTGTCGTATTACGCAGTGCAAATGGTGACGTAAAAATACATTTATGACGTAGATTGCTACAAAGATATTTTGGTGCTTGAATAACAGTAACTGGGGGCATTGTTGGTAAATATTTGTGTATTGAAATGATAATTAGAGCAGTGGTAGCCCAATGGTGGACTTTTGAATTGTAAGTCGTAGGAACTAAGCCTGACACGCGCTTTACTTTGTGTAAATTATTTCGTCACCACTGCTCTCAAAACGGTAAAGGAAAACATCGTGAGGAAACCGACATATCGTACAACCAAAAATTTGGAGACATGCGACATCTAACAACCCACACTGGGCCCGCGTGGTGGATTACGGCCCACTCCATCTCACAGAGAAGAGCCCTGTGTCCCAGCAGTGGGTATATTATAGACTGATTATGTTATATTGAAAAAAACCGACCAAGTGCGAGTCGGACTCGCGCACGAAGGGTTCCGTACCATTATCTATAAAAACGGCAAAAAATCATGTCTGTTGTATGGGAGCCCCCTCAAATATTTATTTTATTCTGTTTTTTAGTATTTTTTGTTATAGCGGCAACAGATTACATCGTCTGTGAAAATTTCAACTGTCTAACTATCACGGTTCATGAGATACAGCCTGGTTACAGACGGACAGACGGGTGGACAGCGGAGTCTTAGTAATAGGGTCCCGTTTTACCCTTTGGGTACGGAACCCTAAAAAAGATGGTGGTGTTAGTTCTGACGTTTACCGTGTAAGTACCTTGATCCTTATGTAGTTGTATTATTACATCAGATAAATTGACAAGAAGTAACGAGTTTAATGTGACAAAGTAAAAAAGTGATCAACGTTTTCGTATAAGGTGAGCCTGTTTGCGCCCGTTGTATGAAGTTGGCATTCCTGGCCTATCCATTTTTAGCCAACTGACAGCATACGGCATAAGATAGTAAGCCCGTTTGACCAAGTTTCCTTATCTGGGTATTCTTCAATGGAGCAGAAATGATTTAAGATGGGGGGAAAAATTTGATGAAAAATTGGTATTTTTTCTATTTGTTGTCTGAATCCTTGGAGGATTTTAAAAGATAATTAGCAGTATTAAACGATAGCTACTTTTATACCAAACCCTCATACGGCACTTTATCTTAATTTAGAAAATAAAGAAAACATAATTAAGTTCACCTTTGTCACAAACTATTTTTTTTGGCAGAATTACGTTATGTGTCAGCACCAGTTTTTAACCGACTTCCAAAAAGGAGAAGATTATAAATGTTCATCTGTGTGTTTTTTTTATGTATGTTTACCGATTTCTTCGTTAATTGTGGTAAGTTTTTGAAAATTGAAAATTCTATTGTTTTGAAAGGGTGGTCCCAGTGACCAAGTCATAATCTGATGACGGGATCCCATGGAAATCGAATGGAATCTTCAAATTGTATACACCTATAGCAATTTGGTTATTTTTTATCTCTTACTCATGCATTTGCACTCGGAAAGCATCATTTGGTGAAGTGGAACTGATGGTGAAGACCAAAGATGGCCACCGGAACTACTTAATAATAAGTAGGTATTTCAAGGGTTGCGATTCGATTAGGCATTTTAATATGGTTGCAACGAAAATTTATGCTTGTCACAATGCTTAAGAAGAAGTCACCATCAGCTGCAGTTCTCCCGGTTCTTACCAGGAGAACTCCTCAACAATTATATATTTATTTTTATAATATATTTTTATAAAAGGTGACAATTACAAACTGAACCACTAAAAAGAGAAAAATAAAAAAAAATATACAACCGACTTAAAAAAAAAATATTTAGAAGTGAAAAATAACTTTAATTTCGGAAGTCGCTGGCAAAAAACTAAAATACTGATCCAGTCACTTCTTTTTCTTTCATCTTTTTAATTAAAGTTATTTTTTACTTTGTAGTGTTTTTTTGGAAGTCGGTTGTTTTTTTTGTAAAAAGTTTTTTATACTAGAAACAGACTGATGCTGATTTTTAGCTGCAAACCAAACACCGATTGAAATATATCCTTCAAAGTTACCCCATTTAATAAACCTTTCAGAATAGTGTTTATTTTCAATCAATATCTTATCAATCCATCAACAAAATATTATCTAATAAATAATTAATGACTTCTAAAACTATTCTGAAGACTCATTTTTCATTCTTCAAAGAAAAGAAAGAATGTTTCAAAGTACCCGCGAATCGTGTACTGCCATAAATCTTGTGAAGTCAGTGCCCACAATGAGGCAAGTGTCAGAGTGACGTCAATTTATTGCATCAATATATTGACGTGGACGGCAGATAATGGGTGCTCCTACCCTAGGGATGAGCTCTTGAAGATTTTTAAAGTACTTAGATAAGTTTTAGATGGATATTATGGTTTCATTTTATGATTAGCTTTTGCCCGCGGGTTTACCCGCGTGGATGTCGGAAATCATCCCACGGGAACATTCTACTGGGATAGAAAGTACATGTTAATCCAGGTTATAAACGATCTGTGTGCGAAATTTCATCTAAATCCGTTCAGCAGTTTGCGTGATTGAGCGTGATTTTGCGTGACAAAAAAATAATAACTAACACAGAAAACTCAAAATAACCACTTCATAAACACTTCTCAAAATAAATCAAAAGCTGCATGGCAAGTAATAAACAAGTCCAAATATCGCCTACCACAACAACTAATACCGTCCTTAAAAAAAGGTAATTTCACAATCACACATCCCAAGGAGATTGCAAATGAATTTAATAACTTTTTTGTAGATGTGATTGAAAATAATATACAAAGTAACGTTACACCAGCTAGTAAAAATATTTTTAACAACTTTACTTCACAATCATTATTTATGCAACCAGTTTTACCTATTGACCTAATCAAAATAATTACTAATCTTAAAAACACAAATACTGTAGACTATGATGGAATGTGCACACAAGTTGTTAAATATACTAAAGACAAATACTGTAGGCTATGATGGAATGTGCACACAAGTTGTTAAATATACTAAAGACAAATACTGTAGACTATGATGGAATGTGCACACAAGTTGTTAACTATACTAAAGACAAATACTGTAGGCTATGATGGAATGTGCACACAAGTTGTTAAATATACTAAAGACAAATACTGTAGGCTATGATGGAATGTGCACACAAGTTGTTAAATATACTAAAGACAAATACTGTAGGCTATGATGGAATGTGCACACAAGTTGTTAAATATACTAAAGACAAATACTGTAGGCTATGATGGAATGTGCACACAAGTTGTTAAATATACTAAAGACAAATACTTAGGCTATGATGGAATGTGCACACAAGTTGTTAAATATACTAAAGACAAATACTGTAGGCTATGATGGAATGTGCAAACAAGTTGTTAAATATACTAAAGACAAATACTGTAGGCTATGATGGAATGTGCACACAAGTTGTTAAATATACTAAAGAAGTTATAGCACGACCACTAACGCACAATATAAATTTATGCATAACAAACGGTGTTTTTCCTAATAGTCTTAAAAAAGTAATTATTAAGCCCTTATTTAAAAAAGATGATACATCAGATGTTAAAAATTATAGACCCATAGCAAAAATTCCAATTTTTTCAAAAATTTTCGAAAAAGTAATTTACAATTCAATTTATAATTATTTTGAAAAATATAAGTTATTTTGCAACGAACAAAAAGGATTTCGCAAAAATATTAATATCAATATGGCACTGTTTGACCTCCTTTCTCATGTTATGACGTCTGTCGACGAAAGAGCTCCGGTATGTGCTCGATACACCGATATGACGAAAGCATTTGACTATGTGAGTCATAAAATTTTGCTAAAAAAACTGTATGGCTATGGAATACGAGGAAATATTTTGAAACTTGTGGAGTCATATCTGGATAATATAACCCAGTGCACAGAAATATCACAACTCTGTCCAAAAAGCATTTACACGGGATTGTTTGACCGAAAGGAATTTGACAAATTTTCACATCCCAAAAAAATTCTCGCATAATTTCATTTGCCAAATTATTACTTAGCAAAAAATCTATTCACAAAAAATTGTAACGCAAACCTAATGTTTGACAAATGAACGTTTAAACTAAACTTGTTTACCAACTAGTACTTTTAACATTTTTTATTTAGTCAAATATTTCAGTTGGAATAACAGTTTTTACGCAAAATCAAATAATAATATAAATAAGTAATTAACCTAATCTAAATAGTTCAGATCCGGGTAACCTACTTAAAACAATCTCTTTTTTCTATTAATGCAAGTCGTTTCTGGCACTCGCCGGCCGCTGCCGCGGCACCGCTCGCTTCGCTCGCTCGGCTCGTGCGTAGGAGGTCACAGTTTTAACCTAACCTAACCTACCCATTTTTTTTTTTAAGAAATTAACCTAATCTAAATAGTTATGTTCCGGGTAACCTACTAAAAACAATATCTTTTTTTCTATTAATGCAAGTCGTGTCTGGCACTCGCCGGCCGCTACCGCGGCTCCGCTCGCTTCGCTCGCTCAAAAACGTTTATTGTCTGAAGATTGTTTGCTGTAATAAATCATTTGATTAAAGACCAAATGCCATAATGACATTATACTTGGTAATATTTTGCCAAGTAAAAATTTGACCAAATGAAAATATGCGTACTAAAATCATTCGAAATATTGCAATGGTATAAAAAAAGGTTGCTAAAATTTGTTTGGGTAATGAAAATTTGGCAAAATCTTTTCGGCAAAACGGCAGGATCCCCATTTACACATCTGAAGCAAGAGCGATAAAATACGGCGTACCTCAAGGTAGCGTGCTGGGGCCGCTACTCTGTTTAATATATATTAATGATCTCCCAAAATTCATATCTCAGAATATGGTACTGTTTGCCGATGACAGTCCAGCTGTTGTAAAGTGTACTAATCCTGTCTGTTACGAGAGTGATATTAATGATTGTCTAAGTAAAATTATTAACTGGCTTAATAGCAATAACCTAGTCGTTAATTTAAACAAAACAAAATTAATGAACTTTCATCAAAGGTGTGAAAAACCTCCTGTTCGCGTTGAATATGATAAGTAAAAAATAGAAGAGACAAACGAGGCTAGATTTTTAGGTATAAAGATTGATAGTAAGCTGACATGGAAACCACATATCGAAGAAATTTGTCTAAAATTAAATAAATCTGCATATGCACTATTTCAGCTTTCAAAAAAAGTTAATTCACAAACACTTTTAATAGCGTATCACGGATTAGTTGCATCCGTTCTAAGGTTTGGTGTTATTTTTTGGGGGCAATCTACTGAAAGAGAGACTGTTTTTAAAGCGCAAAAACGATGTATTCGATCCATGTGTGGCTTAAAAACTACCGAAACTTGTTCACCCCATTTTAAATCTTTAAAATTACTTACTATGCCAGCTATGTACATCTACGAGACTGTTTTGTTTGTTAAAACTAATTTACACCTTTTTACGAAAATTTCCGATGTAAAAAAAAATCCAATGCGGTCTCAATACGTAAATCAATTGTGCGACATAAAATGCAGAACCGCTTTGATGAAAAAGAGTTTTTTTGGAATGGCTTCAAAAATTTATAACAAAGTACCCGATAGTATAAGAACATTGCCCCTATCAAAATTTAAGAAAGCTCTTTCCTCTCTATTAATAGAAAAATGTTATTATACTGTTCCAGATTTTATAAATGATAATTTTTAATATTATTATTTTTTTAGTATATGCTTCGTTTTGTCTTTATTGTTTTATTTTTATTTAGTTTTTTTAAGTATTTTAGTTTTTTAATTTCTATTTAAAATTTTTATGCCTGCGCGGCAAAACATAGCGTTCAATTATGTTAACCTAGCACCTTTATGTAAAAACCTATGTTTAACAAATAAAGGTTCTGATTCTGATTCTGATTCTGAGTAACAAACATCCAAACATCTAAACATACAAGCTTCCTCATTTATAATATTATTACTAGATGTGCGGCGCGGCTTTACCCACATACGTCTCGAATTCTCGATCCCGTGAGAATATCCTAAAAGAGTATCCTTTATTCAAATCCAGGTCATGGTCTACCCATGTGCCAAATTTCATCCAAACCCGTTTAGCCGTTCTAGCGTGAAAGCTTAACAAACAAACTCACTTTCGCATGGTTGGATTAACTATGGTATGATAAAAGTGTAGTCTCATTATTTTATTGTTCAAACATTAACTATAATTGTCATATTTCTTGTCCCCATATAATTAATAAAGATAAAAGAAGATATTTTTGTGAGGTTTTTTGCCATAACCTAACTATTAGTCTAGGCCAAAAAGCCTCACAAAAATAAAACTGTAATGGTATGACGTCATTTATTATCCAATGTAAAGAAGCCGACTGCGTTTACGTCCAACACAAGAACCAAAAATATCCCATTCTTTAAACATCACAGACGACATACCTCGTAAGTGAGATGTTCCATCGAATGCTGTCAATTGATACCGACGCCATATTGACATAGCGGTCACAGATAATAGCAGTGACGCATCGCGCGGATTCCGCGCGTTTCTCTGTGGACGTTCACATTCTTTGGTAGCATGGAATTGTGTGGGAGTAATGAAGTGTTTTGAGTTTTATCATAGACTGCCAGCGACCCGCCCTTGCTTCTCACGGGTTTTTATCACTTGATAAAAAATTGAGATTTTATTACTAAATGTAAGTTTAGTATATTTGTATCATATTACTGTAAATTCTCTAAATGACAGTAAAAACCGCATCAGTATCCGTTGCGGAGTTTAGAAGAACAACGTGGTAGCACAGACAGACACGAAAATAAGGCTCTATAGAATTAAAGGCTATAATTGTTTATTAAAATGATGGTCTTGAGATATTGGTTATTGGTTTAGAATAATTAGCACATAATGTTTCCACTGCTAGGACACAGAGGCCTCCTCTTGGTGAGAGGGAGTGGGCCCTAATTCATCACGCGTCCACAGTGCGGGTTGGCAGATGTCACTTGTTTTCGAATTTTTGGTTCTAGGGCCCGCTGGTTTCCTCACGATGTTTTCCTTCACCATTTTGAGAGCAGTGGTGATGAAATAGTTTACACAAAGTAAAGCACCTGTCTGGTTTAGAACTTACAACCTACAACTCGTGAGTCGCGGCCGTTACCACTTAGCCACCACTGCTCTCTTTATGAGATATTGGTTTACTAATATAACTGTAATAACTGTCCGAAGTTTTTGGCTTCAAGCGGTGCTTTTCTTTCGTTTGTTGGTCAAAAATCCCGGAAGTTCCGAGTCTAGAGCCCCATTTATACGGTGCAAGTTTTTGAAACGTTCAAGAGCAATAATCGCATGACATACAGCACGTTCAATTATTGCCATTTAAGAATTGCATGCAAATGTTTATACTCTTGCGATTTTCATAAAATGGCGTACAATAATTGAATGCAAGTTTTGACATTCAATAATTGCATGCGACTGCTGTTTACACCAAGGCGATTATTGCATGCAAGTTTTGCCCCGTCTAAACACAGAGTTGCACGTCCGAGTACATTTCATTTCAGATTTCTGGCCTCAAAAGAGCAGCAACGATTAACACTCCCTAACTCACCGCACTCATGTTTGAATCAAAGAACATTTCCATGCCAGAATTGAATGCGATTTTATTGTAAGATAAATTTTATTGTAAGAGAAATTTTATTGTACGTGCGTTTTTATCGTACGTGCTGGTTACACCTTAGATACCAGTTTGGAACGGCAACAAACGTGCTCGTATCGTGCAACAATTGTACGCGTTGTTTAAACGGTGCCAGTCAATATTTCCTTCAATTGTATGGTATGCCCCAGGCAATAAACTAGCATCGTGTAAATGGGGCTTTACTGTCGCTGTACCTGTCACCTAAGTTAATAAAACTCATTTGTTGTAAATAGTCGTGAAATAAGGGAATATGTGTATGAACACTTCCACACAATAAGCATACAGCCCCCTGTGCATGGCTTACATGGAAGCGGAGGAAACCGCATGTGCTCTTTGAATGCACAGGCGTCACACAGATTAGAACAGAAATCCTCGGGGCACCCAGATCTTTTACAGACGTTCTAAACAAACTAGGACGACGAGGAGACGTGATCAACTTCTGGAGGGAGATAGGCTGGTTGGAATAACCACCGACGGCCACCATGGCCAACGCGCAATGTTCCGCCTGAAGGACTAAGTGCGGAAACCAAACCTTCTAACATAGAACAAGGGAATATAATTTATGTGTCATGTCATACGTAAATTAGTGTGTCCAAAGTAATATAGAAGAAATGAAAGACAATGATATTGTCTTTCATTTCATTACTTCTATTTGCCAGGTTTTCAACCTGCAACCGAAACTTTGTAGACTGCCGTACAACTCGATATTTTACCCCTTCATCATCATCATCATTTTAGCCGAAAGAAGTTCACTGCTGGACATAGGCTTCCCCCATTTTAATATTATACGTAGCTAACAACCTTAATACGATCAAACATACTACATAATATTCATGCGAGTAGCTACAGCAAACTTTCTAATCTTTGCTCTAAGGAGATGCAGGTATTATAAGGAGGTAAGTAATATACCGCCGGGTAAGCAATCTTCTTGCCTAATAACTTGCGTATCTTCTTGCTCAATAACTGGCGTATTTTAATCTCATCCTTTACGCCGTTATCCAGCCTTGTGAAGATTAACTTAGATTATAGAAACTGGTTTGGTGCCAAATTCTGGAGTTACGTAACTGTGAATCTTTGTAGTGGTGTAGTGGGGAAATTTGGGAAACGTAATCTGAGTACGCGTATCACTGGTCATAAACATATATGTTTCCTTGAGTGTACCAAACTGACGAATCAACGAAACCGACGAATACGGAAAACTGTCGAGGATGCAACTGACCAATCAGCAAATCTGACCAATTAGTGAAACTGACTAATCAACGAAACTAGCGATTTACATATACTGTCGAGTGAGGGAAACTGACTAGTGATACCCGGACTCACTTAAATTTGTAATGATAAATGATATTTATTTCTGTAATGTAATTGGTTCAGACACTTTTACACATCAAAAATGACGTATGTTTTAAAACTAGATGAGTTCGATGAACCTAACTGACAACTATTGATTTACAACATCTTATAGCTGTACCCTACATTCATAGCAAATAAAGTTCTGATTCTGATTCTGAACACTAAGAAGAAAGACCGACACAAATTCAGAGGTCACAGTCTCTTTTATGACTTATTTATGGACTCTCGTGTTAAGACGCTGACAACAGGTAAACCGTAATTTATTGCAAAATTTGAAGCATTTATTTATTTACTCTAAAATGAGTCGAATAATAGAAAATAAAAAACAACCATGTTCTGCATACAAATAAGACGTTCTTGTTATTAATGAAATACCAACCGTACGTTGATATTGAATACAGATACTTTGGATTGAAACTCAAAGTAAAGGGTTTACCGTTAATTTGTATCGAGATTTTTTTTTTCTAATCGTGTTTTGCTAACAACCAAGTTCTGAGAAATATGTTCAAGAATAACATATATTTTTTCCGCTACCACAAACTATATAGTTTTGCTATTTTTTTTTTTGTTTAAGACAAGCCTACTTTTATCATTAGCCTCGTGTCAGCGCTTTAAGGACAAATTCAAATTAATACTGATGCTATTAAAACACTCCTGAGTAAACTTAGAACACTCACAATATTGACTTCTGTTCCACGTGTCGCGGTCGCCGTGCATTCTATGTATACCCGTTTAAAGCAAATATTTGTATGGCTTCCATTAACTAATTCCCAGAATCCTATCCTACCTTGTACCTATGTTTATGATAGTTTACAAATAGACCCACGATGAATATAATTAAACTAGCTGTATATTGGTAATTCCTTGACATCACCCTCCTTCCCTTGTCCAAATTATTTGGGATCGGAGCAGCTGTCTTTTTTATATTTTTTTTTATATCTATACCTAAAAAAACCGGCCAAGTGCGTGTCAAACCACACACACTGAAGGGTTCCGTAGTTAGGTTGAATTTATTCCAAAAACAAACTTGCCATTGTAGTTCAAAACCATGTTCTCCCATACATCGATGTACGTCACAGTCAACTGCACATGTAAGTTGGTCGACTACTACTCGTTAACTTGTAAAGCCTACTTAGCTGTGATAGTTTTTTTTTTAACTTCGTTATATATACTACTGCCATGATTTTTTTCACATATCCATAAACAAATATTTAGCTGGCAAGGGGACACACACTTGAATCTAACAAAAAATTGCACCTGTAAAATGAGGTGATAAGGCAACGGTGCAGTTTAAAAGAAGATATAGTAACAAAAATTGTAAAGATTATGCTTAGATGGTTTGGTCATGTTGAGAAGATGAGTGAAACGCGACTAACAAAAGGTTTTTATAAAGCAGAAGTGAGTGGAAACGCCGGCAGGGGACGCCCTAGGAGGACATATAGGACCAAATTGGTGATGTTCTTCAGAAAGGTCAGGTGCGTAGTACTCGCAATCGTCGTGCGTGTATGACCAGATGTATGAACGTAGGCGAAGCAAAAGGAGTATGTAAGGAGCGTAGCAGGTGGCGTTGTTTAGTTTCTGCCTACCCCTATGGGAAGAAGGCGTGAGTTTATGTATGTATGTGTGGATCCCTGAACCGAAAAATGGTTTTCACAGACCCGCAATATTTTTGAACGGCCTATCCAACGATATCTGACACCATACGATATACGAGGAAAAAAAAGGATCATCCCCATTTTACGTGTACGTATTTTACCACTTTGTCGGCGTGTTTAATTTATGTATACCCATGCCAAATTACAGCTTTCTAGTACTAAGAGTTTCTGAGAATTGCCGCGGACAGACATACAGACGGACATGGTGAAACTATAAGGGTTCCTTGTTGACTACGGAACCCTAAAAAGCAAATTCAATTGGTAATTCTATAGTGAGGCCAATTTACAAAACACTATCCTATCTATTGTATTTGTAATCGACTTATGTTTGTAATACCTGTAAGAGTCCGTAATACTTCAGCGCCACCTCAGTCCTTATCGCGCTCGCACACTACTGCTCACGATTACGCGAGCAAGCGAGATAGGGCAACAGCAGGGAGAAGACTCCAAGGCACCGATAGTTAGGTAATATCTTTTTAGGTAATTAAAAAATTATGCGAAGTTTAAAGAATGTGTGGTGTGACACGACTGGATAGAATAAGAAATGAGAACATAAGAGGAAGTCTGAAAGTAGCACCGGTGACTGAAAAGTTGTGCGGAAATCGGTTGCCATGGTATGGGCTTGTGATGCGGAGGAATGAGGAAAATGTTGTGAGAAAAGTTTTGAGTATGAATGTCAGAGTCGGGCAAAACCAAAGAAACGATGGGTGGAATATGGGAAAAATGATATAGCTAGAAAGGGAATCACTACCGAGATGACGATATAGAAGTATGGAAGAAACGGACATGTTGAGTCGACCCCAAATAAATTGGGATAATGGCAGAAGAATGATTAATATGCAATGTTTAATGAACTAATTTCAAATACTTTTTTAATAGTAGCGGTTTATTGTTCGGTTTGAAGGTAACTTTGTTATGTTTTTCGATCGATTTTTTTTTATGGAATCGTGTTTTCGTCAAACACAGTACCTACATAACATTAATCCTCAACTTTACCATATATTTATTTCAAAATGAATATTGCAATATTTTCGATATAACCGAGGATCATGTTAAGCATTTTGAGGTATCGCGACTCTTAATATTTGCACGACCGAACCCTTAAATACAGTGTGACGTTAAATAAATTTCCATCGCCATTTTATTATCAAAGATATAAATGTGTCTGGACAGACAGTCAAAGCTGAGAACTCGTTGAAAAAAATTGCGTCCAACTGTTGGCTACCAAATAACACAATCACGCACACCAGCATTACAAAGTTGGTCTGTTTGTTTCAGCTCTTTTACAGTGCGTCACTCTGTCTAGACATATTTATAGTCAAAGGTATAACCTATTCTAGAAAATCATAATTAACCGTTCGATTAAAAATCTCTCCGTGAAAACATAGGTGAAGTGAGATTGAAGTGAGCACATCCCTAGCCTCAGGAGCACTGGTGGCCCAGTAGTAACGGCTGCGACTTACGAGTTGTAGGTCCACAGGTTTGAACCCAGACAGGCGCTTTGCTTTGTGTACATTATTTTATCACCACTGTCTTCAAAACGGTCAACGAAAACATCGTGAGGAAACCGGTATGTCCTAGAACCAAAAATTCGAAGACATGTAACATCTACCAACCCGCACTGGGCCCGCGTGGTGGATTACGTGTGGATTACCCCCTTTCAACGAGAGTAGGCCTGTGTCTTAGCAGTGAGAACATTATAAGGCTGATCATACTAGTTTTTATGAGCTGTTTACAGAATAGACTGGCAGATTAAGACAAGCTGGCAAGACAATAAACTTCTTAACTCATAAATAAATAAAAGCGGTAAAGTACTAAAACGGGATGTTTATAAATAATAAAGCAATCAGAGTCGAGTTTCAGCGTTCGTTAAAAGATCAGCTGGAGATAATACCCGCCTTCAGCTATAAACGTATCGGTTTCCATTGGAGATTCCATTATTATTGAAAGCAGCTGTTGTTTTATTTTTTAAATAATCATGGTTTTTTGGAACGAAGTTCCTTATCGCACGTTATACTCTGTAGACTTGGCGAATAAGTTTAATTTCAAAAGTTGTTAATTTATTTAATTGTGCTTGTTATTTTATACATAATATACAGAAAAACGAACTTCGTTTAACCCGGGTGTCCCACGACATCTCACGTCTTTTGGAACGAAGTTATTTAACGCGGCTTGCGGAAGGAGTACACTGGCACAAATTTTTCGTCATGGGTGTCGTTTTCATAATTTCGAGGGTGCTAAAGCTGATAGTGAGGTCAAAATGTAAATCCAAGATGGTGGCTACGAAATTTTTTGTCATGGGTGTTGTTGTAAAAGGAAATAGCTTATCCATTGCTTCATAATTATTATGTTTGAAAAATCCGCTTGCGTCACCCCGTGAAAGGCCCTATGGATGTTCTTTAACTGTGAAAATGAAATTCATTGCCTTAGCAGGTGTGTTACGCAATTATATAAATCCAATTTTTCCCTATCAAAAATCGCTCAAAATGCCTAAAGAAGTTTTCACTTCAAAAAATGAAACTAGAAAATATCTCAAAAAAGATAGAGTAGAATAGATCTATTAAAATTTCTCAATTTGCGTAAGTTGAGCCTCTAAAGAGGAAAATATTAATGAAATGGCCTTTTGAATATGATTATGCGTGAAAGCTTACATAACTATAAGCCATATTTCTTTGGCCCATTACCCATGAGAACAATATTTTGGCGGACAGACTTTCTTAAATATTACGGCTTTAAAAAGAAATGTCTCAATATTCTTTGTTTAATGTACCTGAAACTATTGGAAGCATTTTAGTTTAGTGGGTAGTCAAATATAAATTTTTCAAAAATGTTCGATGTGTAGGTATCGCCGTATCGGCGCAGCGACACGTTTGTATTAGGTAATAGAGGGTTTTCTGAAATGACGTTCACTAGGTGGCGGCACTGAGACGTCAGGCCCGGGCACAAAAAGTGTCAAAGCACCTATATTTTCTTTAGTCGTAACTAAATGGATAATGGAAGGATAATGTAGTGGGCTGCAATATTTTAATATTTTGTATTGTCTTTTCTCTGTTCCAGGACATATTGTAGCTGTTTATTGTCCCAGAATAAAAAAATAAAAAATAAATAAATGATGGACGAATGAATGAAACGAATGATGAACGTCATATATACAGCACAGATACACGCACTTTAAATATTGATAATTAAGTCACTCTCTGTATTTCTTCATTTTGTGTGCTTCGTAATCGGCGTAATGTTTAGAGTAATAGTTATACTGTCAGCTTTGAAGCTACCTTATATTAAATAAATAAAATAAATATTTTATCCTCACGGTCGAACTGGAAGACCTCTTATTTATTTATTTATTTATTTTGTTAGGGAAAACAAACAACTGTACATAAAAGATTACATCTAAGATTACATTTGAAGTGGGTATAATAGGTAAATGTACAATCCACGACGTTTCCACAGATTACATAGATTAATGATACAGTGAAGTCAATATTCAAGTTAAAAACACAAAGAAGAAGACAGGAAAAGAAAACAGAGGGTGCACTTATCTCAAACTAAAACAAATAGTACTTAATATAATTACTACGAAAACAAATAAAAAGAAAAGACGCTACACATCACGCAATTGCAGACAATCCACTAAATATTTTTGACGATCTAAAGCAAATATATCCAAATTCACAAAATGTGTGTTATAGATTTTGGCTAGTCTATGGAGAGGCGCCCGTTCACCCGCATTGGTACGACAATGTGTCGTGGCAAAAAGCGGGTAAACTCGTGCCTCTCATCGAATAACTGTTCTGGGCACTACGAAAAATATATTATTAACTAGGTCTGAGCAGTCAATCTTGTTGTGCAACAAATCATGAAGCATCATTGCTTAAAGCAACAGACGCCTTGATTTCAAGGTTAGAAGATTAAACTTTTGTAGGAACTCAGTGTATGAAATACGTACCATACGACATCGAAACTGCAATGCTCGTAAGAATTTGCGCTGAACTTTTTCTATGGCAAGATTTTATTTAGCATAGTATGGATCCCATATCATGCGTACTCAATTTGCGGTCGGATCAAAGAATTAAAAAGATACAGGAAAGTGGCAGGTCGCTTAAAATCTACGGATGATCTCATAACAAGGTGATACATTTGAAATGCCTTAGCAATAATCTTATCAATGTGTAGGTTAAGGTGAAGTTTGCAGTCCAATAGATACCCAAGTTACTAATCTGAGTCTCTCCAAGAAGCAACTCATTGCATAAAGAGTAATTAAAACTAACAATGTTTTTATTTTTGGTAAAATTCATATATTTAAACTTAGTTATACATAATAGAAACCAGAGCGGATTGGGACATGAAAACGAGCAGCGTAACGATAAAGCTCTTTATTCTACACGGAACTAACTTTAAAATGCACTGACATTTGCTGTTATACCTTTCTACGTCTAAAAACTGCAAACAGGTGGCGTGCCAAGCAACTTCCGGAAATAAAATATTAAATATTATTTTAGTCAAGTTTGCAATCGACTTCCGTTCAATAACCGGAGACGGTATTTACAGCACCGGAAGTCGGTTGCAAAAAGTCTCAAAGAATTAAATAAAACATTTACAAAATAATCTGCACCCAATCAAAAAGATTTAGTTACATTAAAACCAAAAGCTAACATTCGGCCTTCCTGACATCAAGTTTGTCCTCAAACTATAAATTAGACAATACTTGCACACAATGGTGCTTGCTTGTTCAATCAATATTAAAGAAGACTTGAATGTCGTAGAGGTAATTATTACAGTATCCAATTAAAGCCTCAGCTAACGATAATCTCAGAAACTATGAACTAATAATTTAGTGAAAAACTCAAAACCAAAACAAACTCTGTGCCAAAAGCACAGGAACCGCTTAAAAGATTACATAATCGAATTTAGTTAACTTCTCATTTTCATTAGCTCATTCATATTATTCAATAATAATTTATATCCGTCACTCATTGCACCGCAAGCTTCACTGGCCAAGCACTCTCACTTGCCAGCCACTGTACGACTTCCAATCAGTGACATCACATTCTGCACATGCCAAACATTGCACCGCAAGCTTCACTGGCCAAGCACTCTCACTTGCCAGCCACTGTACGACTTCCAATCAGTGACATCACATTCTGCACATGCCAAACATTGCACCGCAAGCTTCACTGGCCAAGCACTCTCACTTGCCAGCCACTGTACGACTTCCAATCAGTGACATCACATTCTGCATATGCCAAACATTGCACCGCAAGCTTCACTGGCCAAGCACTCTCACTTGCCAGCCACTGTACGACTTCCAATAAATGGCCTATGCTTTGGGTGGGAAATGCACCGTGGGACTTCGCTGGCGGTTGACCACTCAACGTGAGCTTCTTCATCAACACTTATCTATCAAGCCAACCACCCCACGACTTCCATCTCCTAATCATATATATCTCTGGTAAGTAACTACGTATTTTCATTTTTACCATAACTAAACTAATACCGATATTTTTCAGTTTCGTATAAATAATTACTTTTATCTCTATTTCTTTTAACACGACTAACTTTTGACAAAACAACATATTTACTTCACATTTCCTCTTCACTTTCCAGCAGTAACTTAATCATAAAATTCATAGATTAATTATATCGATTACTTATGTTATGCTTTCATAATTATGTTTTTTTTTTCTTTCAGGTTAACCGTATCGTGTGAAGAAATGTAAATCATAAACTTCTGTCAGATTTCCTTAATGATGTAACACAATGTTCCGTTTGTATAACCTATGACCAATTATATACTCCACAATTAATGTGTCTTTAATTAATCACCTACCTAATCAACTTGATCATTCTTTTTCAGAATCAGATCCTGAGCTTATTTCATTAATACTTGTGCTTATCCATGGCTGTATCAGATCCACAGCCTAAATATTACAATACTACTTTTTCCCAATGTTACATCCATACTTGAGACTATAACCTACCATTATCTTAATCTATTGAGTTTCTGTAAGGGCCCAAGTATACAGGTACCTAATAGTTTGAATTTTAAAGTCCCCTATTGCATATATCTTAGCTTCTTTACGTTCCTAATCAAATCTATCTTTCTATTTACATTGGTATTTCAATATGTGTGTTCTAACTTCGGTTCTCATTTCAATAATGTTCCGAAATTGATAAAAAGCATTGAACTTGAATATAATTATTATTAATAGAAGCATTTTTGTAATATTTATTTTGTGAACTATTTAAATCAGTAGAGTGCTCATTAAACCCGGTTATCTTCATTATTATTTTGTTCTCTATTTTTGTTTAAAAAACAGTCTTCAGTTTTATGTCCATATTTTTGACAATTTTCGCATTTAATAATGGGTTTAGGACATTGTGAAGCTCTATGGCCAGTTTGTTTACAATTTTAGCATACAGAAGGAGTATTGTTTGATTGCCTGCATTGGTTTGCACGATGACCACTCTTACTACAAATATGACAAATTATGGTGGAATTATTTAGCAAAGGGGTTTCAGACTTATTTTTAGGTACCAATTCGCTTTGATCACGGCACATGTCTTTAAGATATTTTAACAAATCTTCAGGTTGAGCAAAACGGGCTGAAGATGCACCTGCTCTAATAGTGCGGTCCTCAATACCGTAAATGATACAATCTACCGCTTTCTTGTCCGATAAATCACATGCATTCAACAAAATCATTTTGTCGTAATAGTAATCATCGAGCGAATCACCTATTTTAAATTTCTTTTCTAGCATTTCAAACAACAAAGCACCATAATTAGTGTCCGAAGGAAACGCACGTTTTTAAATTATGTTGCCATTCTAACCACGTATATTTTATAGTTTTAAGCCCTTCATACCATTTTTTGGCATGACCTACTACTAGTCGTGGCAAAGCAAAATGGGTCGTTTGTTGATCAGACCAACCATAAATATGAGCACATTCATCGACTTTAGATAGCCAGGTATCTATTCTTTGATTTTTAACGGACGGGTCAAATTCAGGAATAATATTTTTATCGCATTTTAATGACGAATATGAAGAATGATCAGGTTTCACACGAGAAGAAATAAAGCTCACTAAATCATGCAAATTGATTGGCAAATTAACATTAAGTGGGTTACTTTCCAAACCTCCATCTGGAACTCCTGAAGATCCTGGCACTGCCTCTCGTCCAGTTTCCGCAGCATAGCTCCTATTTCCTTCCACGGGTCCTGGTTCAGGCACATTACAGCAATCTGCAACCGCTACAGAAGCAACCATGCCTCCTGGTTGCCCTACTGGAGTTTCACATGACCTGCCATCATTCAAGGTTCTTCCATTCGGACTTTTGCTGCTCTCTCTCGTTCGGCGTGATCTTCTGGATTTTTTTTTTCTTTTGTGGGTACGTGTACGATTGCTAGAGTTTGAATGTCTTTTATTCCTTCGTTTTTTTGAATGTCTTTCTCTATACGAATATTCACTTGTTTTACTTGATGAACAGTCACTCTCACTACTTACATCACGAGTGCGTTTGGGCATAGTAAAGTTCACCACAGAAACACTCCGTATAGTTTACAACAACGTCTGTTTTTTTTTTTAACTCAGAAAGACGTTATGTAAAAAAAAAAAATGTTTTTAGATTAAAATCTTATTAATTCTCAGTTCACTTGCACTTTAGGTACTTATCCCACTTCTGATAATAGAAACCAGAGCGGATTGGGACATGAAAACGAGCAGCGTAACGATAAAGCTCTTTATTCTACACGGAACTAACTTTAAAATGCACTGACATTTGCTGTTATACCTTTCTACGTCTAAAAACTGCAAACAGGTGGCGTGCCAAGCAACTTCCGGAAATAAAATATTAAATATTATTTTAGTCAAGTTTGCAATCGACTTCCGTTCAATAACCGGAGACGGTATTTACAGCACCGGAAGTCGGTTGCAAAAAGTCTCAAAGAATTAAATAAAACATTTACAAAATAATCTGCACCCAATCAAAAAGATTTAGTTACATTAAAACCAAAAGCTAACATACATAATTTTAATTTATTTATATCACAATAGTCGGATAATCTATTTAAATCATGTTGTAGAAGATGACAATCATCGATCGTTATAATTTTCCTGTAAACTTTGAGGTCATCAGCATACAACAGAAAATCACTATTATGAAAGCAGTTTCCGATGTCATTTATGTAAATTAAAAACAATAAAGGGCCAATAATTGATTCCTGAGGGACACCAGATGTAGCAAGGAAGGTGTCAGAATGGTACCCATTACTCACTACAGTTTGATTGCGATTATAGATATAAGACTGAAACCAGCGCAACGAGTTGCCTCTAATGCCGTTGAATGCAATTTTGTTAAGTAATATTAAGTGATCAACCCTATCAAATGCTTTTTTTAAATCTGTGTAGACGGCGTCTGTTTGTGCTCTTACGTCCATTTTTTTTTACGTACCTCTTGTTAAATTGGGGCCAAGTGGTGGCATGAATTTTCATGAAAACCCTTATTCCCGTATTTTTAAGAACGATCGCATCGGATTCTTTTAATCTGGATCAATCGAACAAAAATTTACCTTCATTTTTGACAAGTTTCGAACATTGATTGTCGCTAAAATCAGGCTGCGACTGGATTTTGAATTAAACACGAGCATGCAGTAAATCGGAGAAGGAATTTAAAAGAATTGTAGCACGGGGTCCTGTAGTTTCTGCCTCTTCTTCAATCGGTCCCTCATTACTGACGATCGTGGTCACTGGACCCCTTTGAGCGAATAATCTGCCTCCATCGACTCCGGTCAAAAGTTACCATCGCCAGCTGCTGAAATTTGCTTGAGGACGTAGCTTCTTTTACTTGGTCAGACCATCGTGTTGGCGTCCGGCCTCGTTTTTCTGCCTAAACCTATGGCGAAAAGTCGTGAATAAAAATAAAAATGTAAAACAAAAAAGTTCAATTACAAGAATTTATTCATCATAAAGTGTTCAAAGCCAATTCAATGAACATAATATATTTTCGTTCCGGAAGCAACCAATTGTGTGGCAGTTCGATTTCAAAGCCGTATGTTAGAGTCGAACATTCAACGTCGTCATTACTTTCCTCCCTTTCAAATCTCCTACGTTAGAGACAGATAGAGGATGACAAATCGTTATGGACGATCAGATTTAAGAGAAGAGAATTTACGTTAAATCTGTTGACGTTTTGTTCCATGACTCTGAGGTTTTAGAAGGAAGTTTTACTGCTGTGTTTTTAACTTTAACCATTTATCCGTTTTTATATAACCAGCTGGGTTTATTTCCGAATTCTTCGGCTTTAAATAAAATCGAATGTGATTCGAATTAGTGTCAATTTGACAGTTATTGTTTGGTACGGCAAATGAATGGGCTGTCAATGCAAGGAGGGATTCGTTTTTTTTGGTCCTATTCAAAGCGTGGCTCTGTCTCTCAGAATGAACAATGAGGACTGCTATAATTTTACCCCTGTAATTTCTTAAATTATATCCGCTGAATTCAGCACAGGACTGGCATTTGTAACGACGTTTGGCGGAGGCCTATGTCCAGCAGTGGCCATCTGAAATGATATGACGATGATGATTTCCAGAAATATTGAGAATGTGCCATTATTTTCTAAACAAAAAAAAAACTGTTATAAAGGCTATTTATTTGTTTTGTTCCAAATAATAAGCGATACATAATCTTCCGGTTACATCACATAACATCACGTTTGTAATCCCGAAGGGTTAAGCAGAGATGTACCTATAGTACGCCCACGTTTCTTCAGGTATGTTTAAGTTCCATGTAATAGGGGGCTAGCCTATTACCATCAACCGGGCACAAAGCCAGACTCCGGGCTGCTACAGACAAAATTCTGTTGTGAAAACCCATTATCTCTTTGCCCGACCTGGGTTTCGAACTCCGGACCTCGTGCTTAGCAGTAGCGCTTGCGACCAGCAACGAGGCAGTCGGTCTTCCGGTTACAATGTCAAATAGTCGAATAACCAACAACTCGATTATTAATTGTTTACAGGCTGTGTTGTGCTATTCACGGTTGACTCGTCTCGATCTTGCTCCGAAGCTAATGGGCCGCGAAGCTAAGCTCTACGATGCGGTAATCGAGTACTCATAACGATTCTATATCGATTTTTGTTTATTATACGTGAATTTCGAACGTTAAGCCTTTACTTTTGCGTTGTTAAAGGTCTGTATTGCGAAGCAGGGAGGTTGTTTTTCAAGGTTAGTTCAATGAAGTGCTTGAATGGATGTACGGCGTCAATTTGCATTTTGAATTTTTATAATTATTTGATTCTGTGAATCATTATTTTGGAATTTTGTGGCTTTAATTCTATTTTTTAAACGTAACATTTAAATGTTTGATTTTTCACGTTGCTAGCTTGAAAGGTAACAGATAATTCATGTTGCACGAAACATTTTTTTTTATAACTAGAAGCTCCATACAATAAATTATAACGAATAGTCTTTGATTATTTATAATTATGTCTAGATAGACTGTCGCGGTGCAAAAGAACTAATAAAACAATCAGGCCAACTTTGTTAGGCTGGTGTGGGTGACAGCTACGTCTTACACTTGCGTCACGTCATTGTGCTGTCATAGTGTTGTTCTAGTGTGCGTGCATTTTGCGGCCAACAGCTGGACGCAATTTTTTTCAAATAGTTCACAGGTTTGACGGTCTACCTCAACATATTTATATATTTTCTATCTTTTATATCTTTCGCATTTTTGTGGGTTAACACGCAGTTGCAATAGACACAGTTACAATTTATTTTAACTCTCATTCAAAATCCTCGCAATATAAAAAGTGATGGTAATAAAAATCGTACTTAGATACATTTCCCAAAATAATCTACTAGGGCGGCAGGAACATTAGGAACTCTTACGAGAACGTATGATGACACTAATCTTCCCGGTAACACTGAGGTTACACTACAGTGTGTTCTGTAACTGTTACGCATCTATCAGGGGCCCCTGGCCTCTTATCCGTAAAGCAGGTTTCTGGGAATCACCTTAATTTATGACAACTCTCACATACACGACGTTTGCTTAATCCAAGTACATGGTACATTTGAGTGGCGAAAAATGGGTTTATTTTGCCCGACATTTAAAAGATTTATGTATGATGTAACAAATTATTTATTTCTCTTTTTCTCAAGCATGCTTGGAAATTCGAGCATTATTTTGACAACCTTCTTCGAGATAAATCGAAATTGCTGTACTGGCCAAATACATGCGAGCAGCGGCCACCAAAAGTTGTATAAAAATCCATATTTGTCGTGGTTATAATAAATTACATAGTAAACTCATATCTATCGTGTAATTTAATTAAACGATCTTTTACACCGAATCATGGCTACCAAGGAGTTTGAGGGCGCTTCAATAAGCACATAATTAATTATAAATGAAATAGGTGCACACGTACATAAATAGATTATAAACTACCACGGTTGGTTGTAATCCACCACACGGGCCCAGTGCGGGTTGGTCGATGTCAAATGTCTTTTAATCTTTGGTTCTAGGTCATGCCGATTTCCTCACGATGTTTTCCTTCACCAAAGTAAAGCGCATGGCTGGGTTCGAACGCACGACCACAACTCGTAAGAAGAGGCCGTTACCACTGCTCTTCAATTCTGGGCCGACCCTATTTAAATAGCCTTCGACATGCTAAAAAGAATAAGTATATACAAACAGTATTAGAACAGGCTCTTTGTTTGAAATATTACTGCTCATCGTTTTAATAGAAACAAAAGGAGTTATCTAGAATTGCAGCTCGTTCAAAGCACCTGTTATGTAATAGCTAGGAGGCCTAAACACGGTTCTAAACATTGTTAGCCATCGTCGCCCTAAACTAACTGTGTTGTGGTCGGGCCCGTTCAGCCGGATGCAGCTAAATGTCTATATTTTGTACATGGAAAAGCCATCTGACCTCGGTAACCCGATTACTAAGGCAATATAATAATATGAATGATGCAGATATAAAAGAATAAGGTACTTAGGAGTATTGTTAACGCGCCCTGGTATATAAGAAATTACGACCTACATCGTGACCTAAAAATGGAACCCGATACCAACATAATTTAAAAAAAAATCTGGTTCCCATGAACACCGACTCCTCCGTCATGTGAACTTCAAGGCAATTCAGCTGTTAGACAACACAAATATAGTGCGACTAAACCGTACAAAACCCTTTGAGTTAGTGTAGTGTAAAAAGTATAAAAATAATAGTGACAATGACACACATACAACACATGAACAAAGTGTTTTAATTATTACATCAGACTAAGAAACAAGAACGGACTTGTGAAAAGTGCAATTAATACTATTCTAAGTTCACAATAATTATCACGTAAAAAATTTAGTCATGTTTAAATTGCTTATCTATTAGTTTCAAAGGCTAGATTGTAATTAATTATTAAGAACGTGGTTCTTATTAATAAAGCATTCAATAAAAAATAAAAACTAAGGCAATGCCGATATTCTAGTGATTAGTCTGTTACACTTCTGGGCTTTCTGATTAACCGTACCTCTAAAAAGAAATAAAGAAAAATTGTTTATTCTGCACAAACAAGACACACTTTACAAATATAAAATAAAAATTGACAAAATACACACTCTAATACAAAGCCTAATATCAGCCTATTACTGTTTTCATACAGAGAAGGCATGAGCATTGATCACCACTCACTGGGCTTGCCCAGATTTAAATAATTTTATTTATTTATTTACTCAGACAACAATCATGATCCATTTCAAGGGTTCCGTACCCAAAGGGTAAAACGGGAACCCTATTACTAAGGCTCCGCCGTCTGTCTGTCTGTCTGTCCGTCTGTAACCAGGCTGTATCTCATGACCCGTGATAGCTAGACAGTTGAAATTTTCACAGATGATGTATTTCTGTTGTCAATATTCACAAAATATTTAGGTATATGTTCAAGTTAAAAATAAATAATTAAATTAAAAAAAAAACAAATATTTAATGGCTCTCATACAACAAATGTGATTTTTTTGCTATTTTTATAGATAATGGTATGGAACCCTTCGTGCGCGAGTCCGACTCGCACTTGGCCGATTTTATTTAATTAGTTAGGTACAAAAAAAAAACCGGCCAAGTGCGTGTCGGACCACGCATAATGAAAGGTTCCGTAGTTGGGATGATGTATCCAAAGAACAAACTTAACATTGCTGTTCAAAAACATGTTCTCCCATACATTCCAACTGCAAATGTATGTTTGAACGCAGAATATTTACACCCGTATTCAAGAACGATACTATGAGGTCTCACAGTGCACATCAACGCATAGGGCCGGTAAATCCGATTCATAAACAATACTTGAGTGATTTGGAACGCTATGCGCTCACTTAGAAGGACCCTTACGTAAAGTAGCTATTTTAACCAACGCATAGTATATCTTATTGTAAAAAACACAAATGTGATTATTTCTGTATGTTTTGCATCCATTTGTGATATTTTATTTTATTATTCATTTTAACTTTTTGTATTCAATATTTTTGGCGTGTGTCCGTTTGTCTTCTATGATAGGCCGCTCACGCATTAATGAGTCTACAATGAGCTATGAGCTATCGTTCTGAAGAAGAAAACGGTAGCTTCTAAAAACTGAAGCAAAATAAATTTATATTTAATTGTCATTAAATAGATAGAATAGATTTTATATTATTGTAGATAGTAAATTTGTTGAAGATGTACAGGTACAATTATCTGAAAATTAAATAAATTATTAATTAGTAATAACACTACAAAAACATTAATATTTAAAGAAAACAGTAAACACCATTACGACAGCTTCTTTTGTTTCTGGAGAATTTGTAATCTTATGCACATCCATTGTTGACTAATCAATTAAAGAAAACTAAACTATTTTTTGTTTGTCGATCCTTGAAAACAGAGTACTTTTTTATTACATCAATCACCACACTTGGTACTTAAGACTAGATTCAAGCCATTGGATTGGTTGAAACTAGTCATAAGTAATACTTGAGTACTGAGTAACGCTCTATAAATACAGGCCTTGATGGTTTATATTTCACAACTGACAACTCGTTAGGTTATATTTATGTTATCCACACATCTGCCAAACACTAAAGCGAACTTAGCAACAGAAACGGACCAATCACAGATCTATAATCGACGCTGTGCGTTCGCATAGTAAAGTGTCGCTTGAGTATTGTCTGTGAATTAAATGGCCTGCCATGACGAACGCAGTGGATAATGCCTTACAAAGCATAGTGTCGCTGCCATACTTATGTATGTATTGTTCTTGAATACGGGTGTAAGAGATTTACCATGTTATTTTAAGATCATAGACTTTTTATAGATTTTCTTGTAATCTATAAGTAAAGAACTATATTCAGTATTTTTCTTAAAATTTTGAGTTCAGTACTACTTTAAAAGCACGCGTAAATTAACTTTAAAAGTATCTATTTAAAAAAATCTATTAAAAAATATATATCAGAAATTCTTACAATAAGCCCTTTCTCCCCAAATGCCACACGGTAGCATGTGCAAAACTTTTTTAAATTTTCAAATTTACCCCCCAAAAGTGACCCCCATATTCAATATTCATTTATTTACGGTGCACGTCTCTGTTTAGGTCACCGAAATTCATATGTATACCAAGTTTCAACTTAATCGGTGAAGTAGATTCGGAGCAAATTGACTGTGACAGACGGACAGACAGACAGACACACGAGTGATCCTATAAGGGTTCCGTTTTTCCTTTTGAGGTACGGAACTCCAAAAAGTGTGCATTATTAGAAGGTCAATAAGTTTTGAGAGGATAAGTTGAACATTTCCCCTAGTAAAACCACAACTTCGAAGAACTTTCAATGAACCTAACTTTAAATGAATTTAGCGTGGAGTCTAACAAACTTATTTGCATGTAAAATCCGTCACATACGCCACTGAATTAGTCACGGTATTAACTTATTCAAGTGTTATTCATGCAATGTGAACTAATGTAAACGAATCCTCTAGTTTTAGAGTAGAATGTTGAATGAATGGCATTCATTTAAAATGATTTGGTTTGTTTGACTGCCTCGTTGGGCTAGTGGTAACAAGCGCTACTGCTGAGCATGAGGTCCGGGGTTCGATTCCCAGGTCTGGCAGAATATTATTGGGTTCTGGTATTTCTCAGTAGCAGCCCGGAGTCTGGATTTTTGCACAGTGCACAGTCTATTGCCACTGATGACCTATGGCACTGAAACGTGGTCGCTCACCGTGGGCCTTATCAGAATCCTAGAAGTCACCCAAAGGGCAATGGAGAGGGCTATGCTTGGAGTTTACCTACGTGATCGAATTAGAAATTAAGAGATCCGCAGGTGAACTAAGGTAACCGACATAGCCCGAAGAATTGCCAAACTTAAGTGGCAGGGGGCATGGCACATTGCTTGCAGAACAGATGGCCGATGGGGCCGGGAGGTAAGGTAGACCGATGACCTTGTGAAGGCCGCAGGTATCCACTGGATGCGGGAAGAACGGGATGTGATTATTAAAAGATATATATTAATTTATCATTATTCAAATCTGTGCTTAGTATCTTACACAAAATCTTTGTAGACTGGCTTACAAAGAAAACATATAAAATAATGGCGATAGCCTTCCATAGCATTTCAGACACAATAGGAGAAATGAATTGAAACGTACGGTAATACCCTTTGCCGGGAACCCGTATAAGAATATCTCTTCGTTCGTATGCGTAGCGTGATTCTATTTGATTCTGATCTCATTTGATTTTGGTAGTGGAAATCACATCATCTATTCATAAAGAATTTGCTTCATTAGCATGTTCAAGTTACTTGCATGTGCCTGTTTATTGTTTACTTTTTTTATTTTAGTAATAGTTGGTTGTACACATATTTTTATTTTTATCTGAGTCATTTTTTTTTTGTTGTTTTCATTTCGAGAATCTAATTGGTTTGGTGTACGAGTATATTGAGTTTAAATATGAATTCTACGGATTTATAAATAGTAATTCTATGTCATCGATAAATTCAAGTCATAATATGTAGAACACTGTTATACCCATCCATAGCTCGATTTTTGATCAAAAGCGTGACGTAACAATAGTCTGTTACGTCATCTTTCTCGTTCCCACAATTCAACCATTTATTTGGTTTTGAATCGCAAAACCTGTCGTGATGTTCCTTTGATATTTTTCTACAGAGCATATGATTACTACAAAGGTGCTAGAAAAATCAGTAGGCCATAATTATGTTAACGAAACGCTTCCCCAACTTCATTGTACCCTAGCATTAAGTAAACATCTGAATAAAACAAGACTGCGGTCGCTATCTCACTCAGAAATCCTCGAAAACCTCAAACTTTAGCGTTCCATTACTCCGTTTTGTAGCATTGTTATTATAACGTTCTTTCATGTCGCTATACAGACGGAGCAATGGACTGTCAAATAAGGCTTTAGATTGTTGTTGGGGCACAATTTTCTTTAGAAACGTGAACAGACAAAGAATTGGGAAGGCCACAATATTTTATTCGAAACAAACTCTACATATGTACAGTTTGTTTCGAATAAAAATAAGTGAGAATCTGCCTTATGGTGTTAAGGCACTGACAAGAGGCAAATAAAATAAGTAGGCTTGTCTTAAAAAAAATATTGCCATAACTATATAGTTTGTGGTAGCAGAAAAAATATATGTTATTCTTGAACATATTTCTCAGAACTTGGTTGTTACCAAAACACGTTTAGAAAAAAAAAAAACTCGATACAAATTAACGGTAAACTAACCCTTTACTTTGAGTTTCAATCCAAAATATCTGTATTAAATATCAACGTACGGTTGGTATTTAATTAATAACAAGAACGTCTAATTTGTATGCAGAACTTGGTCGTTTTTAATTTCGATTACTCAACTCATTTTTGAGTCGATAGATAATTGCTTCATATTTTGCAATAAATTACAAGCGTTGTGTCATCGCACTTCTCTTTCTTTTGTATGCAGTCGGTGCCCGCGGTTTAGCTGTTGTCAGCATCTTAGAGGGAGTTTCAGTAGAGTTACAAACATTTTCAGTACCGGTGTTAACACTTCAGGGAACGATTATTTAGACTTTTTACTGCTTGACCTAAATTTGTTTCTGGAACTGTAATTGTTTGGCAGTCGCTTCGTGTATTGCTAATTAGTACAACAAGAGGTTAAGCTGGACGAAGACCAAAAGGCAGATTATTATAAATTGGCATAAAATTTTTTAAAGTTTTATGCTTTGAAGTTTGAAATAAGCAATCATTTCAAATGTTTGATAACTTTTATCTTTTCTATACAAAATCTACGTTAAGCTACGCTTGCCGTGGTTGGTCCATGGAAGGGTGACCATCTTTACATACCAGTCCCTTCTGTGCCTCTGAAAGCACGTTAAGCCGTTGGTCTCGGCAGTCATTTTTAGATCTTTGACAGCTGCATCCGGTTAGACTTGAAGCCGACCCCAACATAGTTGGGAAAAGGCTAGGCAGATAACTCAGTATTTATACAGATACTTATTCAGTGAAATTTAAAAAAGTGCTCGAGCATTCGAGTCCGCGAGGATTTTTCCGTATGGTGGAAACTGACCCTAATGGTACCATTGTTGACCAATCGAATTGAAATTCTATAGTGACACTCACATGCTTTACAGAATTTAATGGAAGTATAAGCCTAGACGTGACGCCGCATACATATCATGGGACTCAGATATCCTTCGTTGCATTCGTTAAAACCGGTCCAAATGTGTCAGTCCAAAAAATATTTGATGAAAACCTAAATTTGAAAACGCGGTAATTCTGATACTCGGTAGGTATTCGGTATTATTGTTGTAGTACTTGTTTGTTTTTCAAAATCAAAATTTAGCTTTTAGGGCTTGTAGATAGTAATAAACAACAGGCAACCATACAATACCCCATTAAGGAAACTTTATGCAATATCCAAAGATTTCAATCGTTATAAGGTTGCCATTTTTGAAATAAAAGAAATATTTTATCGTTTAATAAAAATAGTTTTATTTGTATAACTTCAAAAATTTTTGGTTGACCGTACTTTCCCAAGACACAAATTTGTTTATTTTATTTACATAAAATAACATCACGCCTGTAATCCCCGAAGGGTTAGGCAGAGGTGTACCTGTAGTACACCCACATTTCGCCAGTTATGTTTATGTCCCATGTAATAGGGGGCGAGCCTATTGCCATCAACCGGGCACAAATCCAGATTCCGTGCTGCTACTGAGAAATTCCTGGTGGAAAAGCCCAATAACACTTTGCCCGACCTGGGAATCGAACCCAGGACCTCGTGCTCGGCAGTAGCGCTTGCAACCACTAGACCAACGAGGCAGTTATATTATATATATTATGTTATACTTTATTTATAGTCTCAAAATAGTACTCAAAATTATTATTGTATCTATAGGTGGGATCCGGGACGGAAGCCATATCGCGTCAAAACATGATCGCGTTACTGTTTCGTTTTGACATCTCTGACACACAGAATGTCGCATGCTGCCGTGGAAACGCCATATTATGCGGGATATGTGAGCTCACTCTTCTGAGTATAAACACTTTTTCGCGCTACATAATTACGGTGAAGGCAAATCTACGAGTTAAATCTTTGGCAATACATAATGAAGTAAAAAGAGGTAGATAGGTTATACACGCTCCGCAAGGGCACGTCAAAATTTGCCAAATTAGCCACATTTTCATCGTCTTGTCTCTTTTTCGCTCCCGATAATTACGACATGCCGTCCTACTTCCACGTGTCATCCAATAGTGTGACATTGTGCCGTTTTTGAAGATAGAATGTTGAGTAGGTAACATGGGACTTTGTGCGAATGGGACTTTATGCGAATGGGACATTGTGCGAATGGGACATTGTGCGAATGGGACATTGTGCGAATGGGACATTGTGCGAATGGGACATTTTGCGTCAGATCCAACCTATCTACGTCTTTTTACTTATAATATAATTGGCAATACAGGTGTCCATACGCGGTTGTTGTAAAGAAAAACTGCAATATTTTTTGTTTCCACTTCTTGCAATCGTTGCATTTAGTCGCATTCACATCAAAACGTATAGTCGACCGGCAACTGTGAACGTCAAGTTTAAAATGTTTGAAAAAACAACACAAGGTCAGCCGCCGACTGACTGCTAATTGTGACGACTGACTGTCAGCGAGCGTTATGTTTAGTGTGAACGTGGCCTTAAACATTTATCCCATAGCACTTTATCGTGTCAGCTATCGCTGATCGATTTTACTAAACTATCTATTACTTGATTGCTGGCTATTCGGCTTTGGAGCTTAAGATACCATAATGATGATAATTATCTTCTTAATCCCCTAAGATTAGCAAGTAATGGCGTTATTAATTAGGATGCAGAATTAGGTACCATAGACATAACAGAGTACATACCTATGTATGTGTTCCTTGGTTGACTAAACGTCGCATAAAATCGGCCTTTGTACCTTTTATGTTGCATAAAGTTTAATAATAGAAGAGGTCACTACACACTGGTCTCCGATTACATTATGGAATTACCAACAGTACGTGAGGCGCGAGGGCAAATCAATCAACTCACAGCACTGCAAGCCACCACATGCGCCTCCACGCGCGCCTCAAAGAGATGTCAGCATGAATTGACGGGGTCCATTAGGACCAATGCCTGGCAGGGCGAGTTTGTCCGAAAAGGATATCGTGGCCCTGGCACACAGGCAAATGAAGGAACACGGGTGGGTTTTAGTCAGTAAAAGTCTGACACGCCCTCGCTCCACCCAGAGCGGGAGATAAGTTATTTGATAATTTTCCACCCAAAAAAAAAAGGAGGGTAGTCACAATGATCATCAATATCACAGTCACAATAAATCAATGTCCGATTTTCTCGTCTCTTCTGTCTTCATTTAACATTTTTGGCGGGCGGCCCGCCGCGTGCCGCCGCCGCCGCCTCAGTACCCGGGGTTACGTCAAGTTGACAGCTGTCAAATTCGTTTTTATATCAACACTAAGTTTATTGTCGCAAAGCAGATCTATAGACATAAAGGGTTCAGTTCCTTTCTCATAAGATATGATAAGTCTTTATTTGCCTTAAACATGGTATAAAGTTGTTGCGGTCTAGAATATACTTAGCTATACATATTATTATTGTATTAATTGCATGCAGATAATTAATTATTATGTTAAAGAAATCTAATAACATTAATCTAATGACATTAAAGTCATAAAAGTTATGTCCATTCAGCCATTTATATAATTTGTTTTTAAATGAGTTAGTATTATTTAATAATTTGACTTCTTTTGGTATTTTATTGTATATACGTACACATATCACAAGGCTGCTTTTAGCATACTCGGCTGACTTAGGATTATCTTTTAATAACAGTCTGTGAGGATACTTTGTTGGTCGAGAGATTACTTCATAATTATGCTTTTCTGATCAATCCCTTATCACTGGACATAAATTTACAAATTTAATTTATGTAAAGGTAAATAATAATCTGGTAAATAATAATAAATAATTAAAGTTCCCCGTATTGTACTCGTACCTTCTTATGTTGAACCTACTTTAGCGTGAATAAATAACTGCAAACGGTATTAATAACACATTTTATTTTAAACTGGGAATTACAACTGATTTAATTCTTATAATATAACCATTTTAAACAACAATTACATTGCTTTATGAACGCTAAAGGAAATGTAAATTCAGTAAAATTATTTATTTAATTTCAACGCATTTGATGGTTTAACGTGTGATCTACTTACTTATTAATGTGCATTACAAAGGATATTTTATATGCGCTGAAGTGAATACACACGACACTACAGATAGTGCAATCCACGAAGACGCGCCCCACTCTTTTTCCGAATCGCTAACAGTGCAAGTGTTCATCCATTCGCTAGTGTTGTAGTGCTGTCGGTATGTACGAATTGCCTGATCAGTGCGCACGCACACTACGATGAATAAATCAGCTCGGATCAAACTTCCCCCCACCCTGGGGCTCCGTCGACCCAAAAAATAGTGGGTCGCGTCTTCGTGGATAGCACTATCTATACCCATTAAGACACTGACAACCGCTAAAATGCAGTCACTGTCGGATTGTATATAAAAGAAAGAGAACCGCGATGACACAACGCTGGTGATTTATTGCAAGTTATGTAGCAATTATCTACTTACTCAAAAATGAGTTGAGTAATCGAAAATAAAAACCGGCCAAGTGTGAGTCGGACTCGCGCATGAAGGGTTCCGTACCAGTATCTATAAAAATGGCAAAAAAATCACGTTTGTTGTACGAGTATGGGAGCCCCATTAAATATTTATTTTATTCTGTTTTTTTTTAGAATTTGTTGATAAAGCGGCAACAGAAATACATCATCTATGAAAATTTCAACGGTCTAACTAACACGGTTCATGAGATACAGCCTGGTGACAGACAGACAGACAGACAGACGGCGGAGCCTTAGTAATAGGGTTCCCGTACGTAAAACGCATACGATATGGGTAACCCCTTTTGAACGGCTTAAATTAATTATTATTTTATTATATTATTATTTTTGGTTACCCGTTGAAAGGGTTTTCAATAAAAACCCATACGGTATGGGTAACCCTTTTTAACGACTTAATTTAAGCCATTCAAAATTACCCACACCGTATGGGTTTTTGATTAACTGCTTAGAAAAACCCTATCGAAAACCTGTTCCATTGAAAGGGTTTTCGATAGGGTTTTTCTAAAATGGTAACCAAAATGGTCCCTGGGTAGAATAGAGATCGAATTGGTCATGCTACGCGTGCTGGGCGGATATCGAAATAACATAATATTATGATTTTTTCATGTCACTGGGTTTCAAGTAGGTATAGAACCCATTGAATGGGTTATCATGTAAGTAACCCTTTCACTGGATTTCAAGTATAATAAGACCCATTCAATGGGTTATCATGTAACCCTTTCATTGGGTTTCTAGTATAAAACCCTTTCAATGGGTTACATCATGATAAAGGTAGCCCATTGAATGGGTTACCCCTTCGAAAGGCTTAACCCTTAACCGGGGATGTACGGTCCCTGATTCAAATAAGACGTTCTTTTTATATATTAAATCCAACATACGTTGATATATTTTAATACAGATATTTTGGAATGGAACTCAAGGTAAAAGTTTTGTTTAGCGTTAATTTGTATCAAGATTTTTTTTTTCAAAACGTGTTTTGGTATCAACCCAGTTCTGAGAAATATGTTCAATATTAACATATATTTTTTCCGCTACCACAAACTATATAGATTTGGCAATAATATTTTTTAAGACAAGCCTACTTCGGTCATTTGCCTATTGTCAGCGCCTTAAGTCTCTTTACTCTTGCTTTAAGAGAAAGTTGGTTCGGTCTTATGGCGTAGGATAATGTAGAATTAAGACAACAAAAAGGATGCATTGTGTGAACAATAACACACGAACACAACAATATATACTTTTTGTTGTGCTATATACAGTATGCTGTTTTCCCCTGCTTTAAAGCAGCATCATCTAAACAAGGACTTATACAGCGTGTATCAGAAAGATTTGATAATATTTAAGAGTGATACAGACTATCAATCTGAACCACATTCTCCATGGTACCAACATTATCACCCATCGACCATCAGGTCTGAACCACACTCATAGATATGAACCACATTTCATTCATTCACTCCTAAAAAGTTGCTAAAAAGCATCACGTGGTTAATGGATGACCCCTAATCAGCATCAAACAAAATTGAGAGATTACACTGATAGATTAGTTCTGTAAAAATAATTTCTTATTGCAACCTCCGCACTCATAATAGAGCTAAAGAGTTTGTTTCTTTCTTTGAACGCGCTAATACCTGGACCTACCAGTCAGATTGAATGCTCTTTAATATGTATGTATACCATAATATATCAATTACAGATATAAAAGTAGAAATTTTACATAGGGTGACGCCATGGAGAAAAAATAATTTCGCATTTGAATTCATGAGGAAACTCATAGGCTACTAATTAATATGACTCACTCTACGACTTAGACTCTCTTAGTAGCCGAGAAAAAAGAAAAAAAAATGTCAGAAAGAATGCTAAGTGAAAACAAAGTAATAGCGCGGGCGGGCGATGCGATACGATACGGAGGGAGTTTAATTAAAATGTGGCTGGTATATTAGAATATTGTTTATCTTACGATTTCCACGCGAACGAAGTCGCGGGCAGAAGCTAGTCTAGCAGGTTATGTGATAGTTGTCGTGTGTTGAATCTAGAATGTAATGTCGTTTATATTATTTACTAGTAATACTTTTTAAACATGAAACCATGGCTGATATAGATTAAACTATGCCTTGCCAATAGAGGCGTTAGCTTCGGGATGAATTCACAGTGTTATGTCGGCATTTTCCAGTTCTATATATACCTACCTATTATGTAGTTGCCCAACGAGAAATACATTCAGGCGCAGGTTGCTGCTTCCTGAAGACAAATATTTTGTCTATGAAAGTATTGTAAAAAATCATCCCAACTGTTAAGTCGTAGAGCCATTAGAATAAAACCTAACTTTTTTAACCAAATCCAATGGATTCCATCGATTTTTTTCCACTTTCCGTGTCCAAACTGAACTATGCTGCCATATACCTAGTACCTAAAGCTACATAATAATATTCATTGGATCAACGTACCACCCATCAGGTTTGCGGCGAAGTAAATTGACTGGCAGCAAGCCAGACTACCAGGCAACCAGACATTTAAAAGCGGTAACGTTTTACTTCAATTCTTTGTTATGATAGCATGGTAGTTTTTGTTTGCTTTGATATTGCTCGCTCAAGAATCATAATATTAGCTAGAAAACTGTATTAAATGTGGTATGTTATACAACTTTCTATGGGAGCATTGAACGAGCTTCCAAAAAGCAAGCATATGATCAGCAATAGCTGTAATAGTACATTTTGATATAAGGGTGGAAACTCGTTTGCAATAACCTACACACCCGTCACGACGTTTTTCAATACACTTGTGGAAAATAGTAAAAAAAACAAATCAAAGAATTAATTAAAATTTTCAGAAAATGGCGCGTTTTTGCAACAGGACATATTTTTTTTTTACAACGAAAACAGCCTATACAGCCTATTCGATTTTTGACAAATGTTGATGTGAAAATAATTAAATTAAAACTGGTAATTAAATATATTAAAGAACCATTTAAAAGACTTCCGAGAATTCAATGCTAAGTCGTACGGACTCATTCATTTTTCCTCGTATAAAATCTATCCCATTTTATTCTATGTATGAAAACTGCTACTAAACTTTACTAATAAAAACTAAACTAATGATAGAGCTCGTAAACAAAAGTCACGACCGCGTAACAGAAAGATGCCTATGCAAAAGATTTAATTTTCGAATCATAATTATAACCTCTGAAAGTACGCTATGCATAATAACCGTATTGAACAATTAAGTTCTTCACAAACACCTGACAGTCAGATATCAATTGGTGCACCAACTCTCAATAATTTGACTTCTAAAGAGGTTTGCAAGATTTTCAGCAATATCAATATAATCGGTAATCCTGAAGTCTGTTAAGTATATCTTGTTTTATTCAATCCGCTAATTTACAGGGAAATTGAAAATAATTTATTCAGTAATCAACCTATTGTACCAAACATTACCGCGCTCCGTTTTCATTTATAACAATAGTCAGCTAAATATGTTTTCATGAACAATGTAGAATATGTTCTATACGTTTGAAATGAGAAGAAAATGTTTGTTTAATGAAATTAGTACAGAATTGATATATAAGTACTACGCGGTTGTGTGAGCCTAGTACCTATGAGGCAGATATTTTAATTTTAATATTTTGGTAGGTAAGTACCATTTTTAGGGTTAAACGGGAACCCTATTACTAAGGCTCCGCTGTCTGTCTGTCTGTCTGTCTATCTGTCTGTCTGTCTGTCCGTCTGTCACCAGGCTGTATCTCATGTACCGTGATAGTTAGACAGTTGAAATTTTCACAGATGATGTATTTCTGTTGCAGCTATAGCAAAAATACTAAAAACCAGAATAACATAAATATTATATTTAAGGGGGCTCCCATACAACAAACGTGATTTTTTTGCCGTTTTTTTATAGATAATGGTACGGAGCCCTTCGTGCGTGAGTCAGACTCGCACTTAGCCGGTTTTTATAATAACTAAAAGTAGGTTATGGTATTTAACAATAAAACCGGCCAAGTGCTCGTCGGACCACGCACAATGAAGGACAAAAACATTAAACCACTACTATGAAAGTGCAATTCATACTTCTATTCTATTCTATTTTTAATTGTGGCAAGCAAAGCCGATGTCGACTATTCTGCCAATGTCAAAAGTGAATTGGAAAAGCAAGTGTGCTTTGTTATTGAAAAGAGAAAGATAAAAATCTTCGATACTACAGTTGAAACCCAATTCATACTTAAGACGCTGACAACAGGTAAATCGCTGTCACTGTCAGACTGCATACAAAAGAAAGAGAAGCGCCATAACACAACGCTTGTAATTTATTGCAAAATATGAAGCAATTATTTATTTACTCAAAAATGAGTTGAGTAATCGAAAATAAAAACAACCAAGTTTTGCGTACAAATAAATGTTCTCGTTATTAATTAAATACCAACCTTACGTACGTTGATATTTAATATACATAGATATTTTGGATTTAAACTCAAGCAACCATGACCTGAGTTAGGACATAGAATACTTTTTATCCCGGCAGTACGTGCCCGTGGAATAATTTCCGACCACCACGTGGGCGAAGCCGCGGGTAAAAGCTAAAATTGTATAAAAATAATTCCTTAAATGAATTATATAATAATATGAAAGAATGATTGGCTCAAGAATGTACGCTCAACGTTGCAAGATTAAAGTAGCAGAGATTGTGAAGACAGTACAATTTATTGTGCAGCTTTTCATAAGTACTTACTGTGTACGGAACCATGCATCTTACCAGATAAACCCCTCGACAGACAAAGGAATTGCCTGAAATACAAATAGTTTTATAAAATGTTGCAGTCTTTCATAGAACAGTTAACTATAGAATTTATGGAAATGCGGTCAAATATAAAAATGTTATTTCATAAGCTACATAATATATCTAAAACTAACATGTAGGTGTTTTATGATTAGTCTAAATCATTATGTTTTAAAATACCGAGACCATTTCGTGCCTCGGAAAGCACGTTATACCGTTGGTCCCGGCTGTCATTTGTAGATCTTTGACAGTCGTTACGGGTAGTCAGAAGCCCGAAAGTCGTTGACAATGAGTTTTATCTCTCCAAGGGATATCGTGTTACCCAGTAACTGGGTTGTGGAGGTCAGATATGCAGTCGCTACATGTAAAATACTGGTACTCTGATGCATCCGGTTAGACTGGAAGCCGTCCTCAACATAGTTGGGAAACGGCCAGACCAGGATGGAGGTTCATATCGCTGACTGAATTCGATAGTGGCACAAGACCAAATTCAACAATTTGAGAAAACGCACAATAAATATTCGAAGAATAGTGAGCGCGCACAAATTAGCTCTTACTGACTGTACTTTATGGAATATATAGTTTATGTTCGGTTTTTAAACATCTATGTTATAGCTTCAGTTGCCGTCAGTAATAATTTTGAAATATTTATTGTTATTTTGATTAATATGAGGTTCAGAAGATGGCGACTCCGAGTTGTGCCAGTATTGCATTGTTTTGTCTCCACTTTTTTGATTAATACCAAAAATTATGTTATAAAAGTAAAGAAAATAAGAATACATTTTCACGAAAAAGTAGCTAAGTAGAATATAAAACTAGAAGTGCTCATCAATGGAATTGTCAAATCGTAGATAAAAATACCATAAATGTTTAGTAACTTAATATTTATTAGCATACTTTTCAGTCTGACGTATTGAGAAGCAGTTTTAAACAAATCAACAAATGAAATTTAGTTATTGTACTCTATATTTGCACTTATAAAAAGTACTACACTTATAAAACAAAATATAAAATCCACTTTAGCAATATAACAAAAAATTACCAACATAAAATTATCAAAAACTTCTTAGGTTTCAGTTCAATAGACTTTCAAATCACATAAAATCAGCCTTATGGTTCCAGTAGGAAGTTATAGGTCAGATAACACATATTAATTAACAATCTCAAAAATAGGTACCTAATCAAAGAGTAGACAAGAACGTAAGTTCTTTAAAAGAGTAGGAATTTTGTAACCAAATCAATCATGTTTCAAGTTCTGAAAAAAATCTGCATAACAACGTGGAATAGTATTAGAATTAACTAATGACATCAAATCTTGAAATTTTCTTTGAGAAATGGGTATCTTATCAGGGTAAGCTTTCTTCAGTTGCGCATCTTGTATAAGTCTTAGTTGTTTTCTAGTTCTGCTGGATCTGATGTTGACCGTTTTGTAGTGGTCATCTTTGTATGAAGTCTTATAAGAGAAGATACCAGGATTCTCTTTTTCCACTCGTAAGACACAAATGTCGTTAAAATTAAACTTCTCCCCACATGTGTTAACATTAAAATTGGTAGCAGTGGTATCTATGAGATCTTTCAAGTCAAAAAAGAAGCCATGATCTAATTCATGCACCTTAAACGATTCTCCAGATTTCCGTGCTGTTGAAATTAAAGTAGTATATTGCGATGGTAGATATATTGGGTTAGATTTCAACGCTTTCTTGATATTTTTTTCGATTAATGAATGGCTCACATCGCCTTCGTTTTGTGTATGGCCAACAACCAAAAATTTATGTGTAATTCCTTTTATGTTAAAATTTGACACAGCATATAGATAAGCAGCAATTATGAATTTGTTCTTTCCTTGACCACCACAATTATCGGAATACAATACAACTTCTACTTCGTCGACATCATTAGAGCAACCAGCAATATCCTGTCTTGAAGCACACATTTCTAAGTAATGCAGTAAGCAAGACCCAATCTCATTAGATCCTTTGTGCCCTTCACCTTCATGCCAAATATAGCAATTAACTGTGCCCAATCCTTTCTTATTCAAGTCACAAATGGTAAAATTGTATGTGGACAATTTGCTTTTATAATAGAAAGTCGAAACCTCACCTTTCGGGGTTGGTAAAGCGGCCTGAAGATCGAAGCATGCAACTCTGTAATTCTTAGAAATTTTTGTTTTATCTTCTTCTTTCTCATTTCTAGCTATATTTTTCTCTTCGTGGTGTCTCATGTACTCGATTTCTATGTCTAATCTTTCACCGTAATCTTTGTTTTTGTATGATTCACAAAATTGGCATAAATCTTTTTTTGGCTTAAAAAACTCGATATTAAATTCATAATTAAATATTTGTCTATAGATTGAGAAAGTAACGAAATCACGATTTTCTTTTTGACAATCTTGCTTGTAATCTCTGTATAGGTCCATCAGTGTTCGTCCTCCTTCTATGTAATTTTTAGAACTATCTGCACGCGTGTAGTGACTTTCAACTGTCGGAATACTAGAAATATGATTACGCGCACCGTCTTTTACTTCTTCAGGTATCGTAGCGTGTTTTTCATGTTTACCTCTTCGATCTTCTGTAGTGAAGCCTTTCTCTGTCTTTTCAAGTACAGTTCTTATGCATCGGTTTGTTATACCTAGAGTAGAAGTAAAAAACGTTTTGCAGACTCTTACTTTCTCTTGGGCCTTGTACATAAAAAAAGTATGGTTTAATTTGCGAGCTGTCCGATTTTCACGTAGAACAGGATATCTGTATTTAGGTTGAATCAGTTCCATAGAACTTGCAATGAATTGTCTTTGTCTGTTAAGATCTTTCAAAGACCAAAACGATTGGAAATATTCCTTCCGTTCATCTTCGCTTACTTTTAGTGTGCATTTACGTCTGCAAGAGTCAGTGCAGGGAAGCCCTATTGTCCTTGAAGGTACCAGATTACCTTTTTTTAAAGCTTTGTACTCTTGTCCAGAGTTACGTAATTCTTTTGCTCTATTTCTTTTCCACAGTGCAGGATTTGCTTTTCTTTTGCGAGTTTGAGGCTTAATGTTTTCTTCCTGCACACTTTCAGATAGACTTGATAATATACTTTCATCAGTCTCAGACATTCTGGATTCGATCCTATCAAGATTTTCATAATCAGGGTCGGCATCAGAGTCGTCAATCTCTGACTCCGAACTTAAAGACTCATTTGATAGAATCGCAGAAGTTGGTATTATATTGACATCGGTGTGAGGGTGCTCTGAAGACACATTGGTGGGTAAATCAAGCAGAATATCATATCGCGAAGGGTTATTTAATGGAGATACATTCAGGGGCATTTGCTGTTTATTAGGACTTTCACAATCAGTCAAATCGTCTTCTATGGGTTCAGTTCTAAATTCAGACGTTGGTGGCAATATCGAAGGACTACCAGGACTACAGAAAATGTTATTTGGATCGTTTGGCGTGTCTTGCTCATCCATTGTACGGTAATTTATAATTTTATCTGTATTTAAAGATGCCGAACCTTCGCACAATATTTCTCCCTCTGGCACGCTTGAGAACGTTGGTCTATCGTGTTCCAAAGAAATTACACTTTTTGATTGTTTGTCCAAGCTTTCAGGTTGACTTTGCGAAAACTCTAAATCTGATGCAGTCGATGGTGAGTCACATAACAACTGAGCTACATTCGAGACACAATTTCTGCCAAAGAGATCCTTCATTAACTCATAATCAAGTCCGGAGAAACATTTGTTTTCAATTGTGTTTCTAGCATCACTCAATTTTTTTACACCAGGATCACTTACTGATGAAGCAGTCGTATCGTGTTCACTTTGATAAGGGGTTTCATTAGATCTGAAAAAAAAACAGTTACTGTATGTTAATTCATACTCGATTCTTTGCGGTGTTATGGAATTTACACGATATCAATTAGCATTATTCGTTTTTGGGAGTGACCTTGATAAGAGATTTTTATTTGTCAATTAAATCTTTAAAGGAATATTTTACACTTTAAGGTAAATCATACGCTGGATTAAGTATTTACTAGTATACATGGAAAAACATTACAATAGATCATTAGAATCAGCTACGTATAATATTTCTAGCTGGATTGTTTTCGACCTGTACGTAATTAAAATTTTATTTTACGCAAACAAGTGATTTTCACGTTTCACAGTATGGTTACATTATGTTGTATTGTTAATGATGATTATTTTTATTTAAAACAAAATGAATGACTACTTACCGTGGTACAGCACACATATTTTTGTTTGGCATCATTATTATCAAAATTACACCGGCACAACTAAAAAAACTTCCCGATGTTTATGCAAAACTGGCACAACTCCAAAGTGTCACTATTGCACAACATTAAACGTGCAATAGCCGCGAGCACATGCGGCCGACTAACGATGAGCCGGTGTAGCATGAAAAAGACGCAACGATATCGTTTATTCACTAATGACACTTACGCCTCCAACCGGGTAGTTTATGAACTAACGAGTTGGGTCTCTAATGCATAAAATAAAGTACCTAATGTAGAACAAGAATTCATTACTAACTCAAATTGCCACAATTTCGACTTGTGCCACTAATGTATTCAGTCAACGATATTACTATTTACCCTATCGGCAGAACCATGCCTCGTTTTTCAGTAAAGTTGATACATGCGAAGTCTAAAAGTGTGCTTGTATCAATAAAATTTTAAGAAAGCAAATAAGTTAGTAGAAATATTTAAAACTAATGTAACTTATTTGCTTATCATAGACTCCTTGACCGGAATTCACGCTGACCGACGGGTTATATTTTAGTAAATCCTGTGACTTTTTGCTGTCTTATCCTTTTAGTTTTTGCTGCCTCATGTGCCAATATAAAGCCAGATGGCTTTTCAGTTTTGTTAACATATTATGTAGCTACTGTTTCTGTTTGTGTTCTGCATGAAATCGGTTTTTTGCCTCATTTTCTTCTAGTCGTTTTAAACATGGATCATCAAAACATATGGAAACGGCGCACAATACTCGTATCACTATCATATGTAACGGTTATCGCAAGTGGTAATGTATGTATTTAAAAAGAAGGGCTTGTGGCTAAGTTATAACAGCCACACGTGTAGATCGATCAGGTTAAGCTACGCTTGCCGCGGTTGGTCCGTGGATGGGTGACCATCTTTACATACCAACAGCTGTCATTCGTGGATCTTTGACAGGAGTTACGGTTCGTCAGAAGCCCGAATATCTGACAACCGGTCTCACCAAGGGGAATCGTATTACCCTGGGTACTGGGTTGTGGAGGTCAGATGGGCAGTCGCTCCATGTAAAATACTGGTATTCAGCTGCTTCCGGTTAGACTGGAAGTTGACACCAACATAGTTGGGAAAAGGCTGAGCAGATGATGAGTGTATCTATTTAATAGTTTTGTGTGATGAACATGAGAATGCACATCACTAGTTAAGTCTCTGTCACTAATATCAACTGTCAATCACGAGGAATGGCGGGAAATGGTGGAAAGTGAAGCGGAGCCTGTCCCAGAGGCATGGTGTGGTGATAAGCCAGTGTAGTGATATAATCAGCTTAAATATGGGATGAACAGGATTCTACAGCAAGTATTCCGCATGGCCAAGCAGTAATACAAAAACATAGATCTTGAAAAGCACCAATGGAATCTCCGTGCTGTATATCCGATGACACATAATGACACATTCGAAACTACCAATCTTGTTTTACTATCCCATTTTGCATCTCGCCAACTTTTACATCCACACTCATGGCGTTTGCCCACTACAGCCGTCACCGAGAACAAGATGACGGCTCCGACGTAACGATACATACATTTATTATGGCCGCGTGTCCACCCACATCCGTCACCCGAGAGCCGTCATCCCGGCCGCCGAAGTTTTGAGTAGTTCGGCGCGACCGCTAGAACTCGGCCCGATATTGTGACGGGCCGATGTGCCGGTGACGACTGCGATGGACAAACACACTAACAGTGACGTCATCGTCTTCATTTGTTATCATTCTACATAGTATCGTCCAGTTACATCCATGTTTCATACATTGTAGATATCTTTATGACGTAGCTATTGTTTCCAATCGCGAGTTTAGAAGCGATTTTATTGCTGAAAGGTTCTATAAAACGGGAAATGATATCTGAAGTTGTAGTTCTGTAGTTTATGTGATGTTTTGAGTGGGCTCTAACGTTGGTCTAAAGTTGGTCAGTAAACCACCATGTACTGGTTTTTGTGTGCTAGGTAGGTTTACATAGGTTCTTCTTCGTGTCGATGGCACAACAGTGTAATCAATTTTTTTGGCTCAAAACTTCGCCACTTCCACAGCGTCGTTAGTGACAACGCAAAAGTCACATAAGCTGCGTTTTTAGGGGCGCAGAGGGCAGAGTGATGAGTGTATTGTTTGTTATTATTTAATAAAACAGATAATTGTGTAAATGTTATATTATTATTTAATGTTGTTCTTACAATCTTCCTGTTATTCTAATAGCTAACAGGTAGCGCTGTCTTAAAATAATCTGACGTATGTTAATGACAGCTGTCAAGACCTTGTCACAATGACAGCTGTCAAACGTGTGGTAACGTTCCGTTACTACAATGGGTACCAAAATTATGAAAGGGTGGGTGAGTAACTCGTGTCTTCAGACGAAGTAAATAATTTTCAGTTTAAGAGTTTCTAACTGTTTTCATTGTACTTTTTATAGCTCCCTGCGTCAAGCCAACTTATTTTATTCGTAAGCCAGTTTTATCTTAAGATGGATAGGTCCTACAAGTGCGAATCTAAGCGTTGCGGCCCAATTTCTTACCTAAAGATAATGGAGCACAGGGATTTGGATACGCCATTCGAAGAACTAATTTACTAAATTAATTATTTCTTAGAGTCTCGACTAAAGAATTTTCAAGGGTAATTTTTTTTTATAAATATTTCATTTTAAGGCTCACCTCTGGATAAGTACCATAAAGCCATTTTGTTGATAATTTCATACAAATTCTGTTCAATATTCTTATTTATCTGAATGGTAGTGTCTATCTGGACATTGTGAAACAGGACCAGGACCACAGAGTAAACGGACAGAGGGTAAGCTTCTTACAACCGCGCTATGATAGGTACACTACTCAAAGCATGAGGTGTGCGTGTGCGGGCAACTGGCGCGTGGCGGCTTTGCCTGAGCGAGGCAACTGGCTGAGCTGATATGAACCGGTTTCTCTTAGTACGTGATGAAGGCGCCAATTGCCAGCACATGCGCGCCAAATGCTTGTAGTAGTGTACCTATCATAGGGCGGTTGTATGAAGCTTACCCACTGTCTGTTTACTCTGTTCCAGGACCTTAGTCCTTCAGTAACTTTATCTATCCTACCTACTACCTATCTTTATCTTTATCTCGGAAGTTAGATAAAGTTACCAAATACTTTACAGAAAATTTGTATAATACATGAAAAAAAAACAAATTCTGTCTGTATCAGCAAAATATAAACTCTGTATTAAGTAACAAATGAGCACGAGCCAAATATAATCCCGCATTTGTATCTAAGAATCCACTTAGTAATAATTTTATGATAACCACTTAATGAAGTTTATCATGTAACTATGCAGAGTGTAACCCCAAATTGTGATTGTCACAATTTGTGAGGGGCTTCCCATCCTTTTGAGATTTATTAACTGGTGTGGGATGCGGTTAAAGTGGTGCTTTTCGTGTCTTCTCCATATTTCTCTTAGCTTAGGTTATGCGTTTTTGATGTTAAGTTTTTATGAATTGGTCGTTGTAGCATAATTTGCTATCCATAATCCTAACTTGATATTATAAATGCGAAAGTGAGTTTGTTTGTTAGTTATGCTTTCAGGCTAAAAACGGCTGAACGGATTTGGATGAAATTTGGCAGATAGATAGGGCATGACCTGGGTGAGGACATATAATCCTTTTTATTCAGATATTCTTATGAGATCGAGACTTATGCGGGTAAAGCCGCAGAGTGCAGCTAATTTTGAATAAACAGTGACACTTACAATTCAACATTTATATATATTTTGACAGTTGTTACGGGTCGTCAGAAGCCCATAAGTCTGACAACCAGTCTCACCAAGGGATAACGTGTTACCCAGCTGGGTTGTGGAGGTCAGATAGGCAGTCGCTCCATGTAAAATACTGGTATTCAGCTGAATCCGGTTAGACTGGAAGCCGACCCCAACATAGTTGGGAAAAGGCTAGGCAGATGATGACTTACAATTCAACATATAATATATCTCATAATAAAAATAATTAAACTAATTTTTCACAAATATTAATTTAGTATGAAGATCAGAACTCTCAAGAACATCTCCTTAATAAACCCGAGATCTGAAACGTTCAAGTTTTAACAACCGTTCTAAGCCATTTGTGGATAGATCTCCATACTACGTCTAGTGTTATTACTAGGATCACCGAAATTAGTAGGAGATTTTAGAGAGGTCTTTCGGTAGACATTATGGCTGTTTTATTGCTTAAAGTTTAAGTAATGGTGGTGGTGAGTTAAACATGACATTATTATAATTACGTCTTTATTAGGCGACGAATAAAGTAAAATGTTGCATAGCTAATGTTAGTTCCTATTGATGTCAAAAGGTGAAGTTTCTCTACAAAAAAAAAAATCTCAGAGGTACCTGAGATTTTTTTTGTATTTCGGCTAAGTCTTGATTGAGGTGAAAAGTATTACTTTTGGACACTAGAAAATATATCACCTCTAATATGATCATTCTTGATTCTTTCTGAAATAATATTACGACATGAAAAACTGTCGTGAAAAATATATCAAGTCTTCAGATGTATTGCGCGCGGTCTCTTACCCTTTGAGGAAAACACAGACGCCAAGGAATTAAACAACCAATAATATAACCCTAAAATTGAAGTAGACAATTTAAATCGGTACTTACTCTCAATTCAACAGCCATTTACAAGCGTTTATTTTAATAACTCAAGTTTTCATTACATTAACTGTGCATTCAAAACTCCGCAACTCGTTCCATAATTAGCATTGTTTAGTTAATTCACCCACCGGGCCATATAATTGTTTTAGTTCATTAATGTTACGTCTCTTCTGCGGAACTGTTGTCCTGGTACATTTTGATGTAAATTGCTATTTTGTATGGTGATTTTTTTGTATTTGTAAGTTAATAAAATAAGTAACTTGACAAATACAAAAAAATCACAATACCAAGGAGACAAAATCTGCCAGGGTTACGAGCCTGTCCGAAAGTGATATCGTGGCCCTGGCACACAGGCATCTGAAGGAACACGGGTGGGTTTTAGTCAGTAAAAGTCTGACACTCCCTCCCGCTTCAACCAGAGCGGGAGAAGTTATTTGATAATTTCCCACCAAAAAAAAAAAAAAAAGGAGACATAAAATAAAACGGCAACTGTCTAGTGAAGTCTCTTTTATTTAGACCTTGAAAAGAACTTAGCAACATTTTTCAATCAGAAAAATGCTGCAACACTTTGCTAGACTTAGCAATTTCATCAAGAAGCTTACGCTTTTGCAGACACTGTTGAGATTCTTAGAAAAATGTGTCGCTTGTTATTTCATTATTAGCAGCGGTAGTGAATAATATCTCCCTGTATCTTAAATTTCTACATAAATATTAATTTCTCCTGAATTTTTATTAGGCTATATAATATTATACTCCAAACTTCTTACAAAGAAACAACATCATCTTCTCACTTTCCATTGCGTTTAATAACCGTAAATAAATCGGGCTCTATTCTGTAAAATGTGAAAATTGCCCTCGAAACCGGCTATGTAATAAAAAATAACGGTGTTTTTATTTAAACACGGCGAAACTCAAGTGGGATGGAATTTTTCGCGCCTACAATTTGTTCTGTCGGCGGGCCGTTTGCACTTTATTTTCTCAAGATTTAGGGGGAATGGAAACGGTAGCGGTACCAGGAATGTAGGTAAGGTGAGGAGGTTAAATTATCTTGTAAGGTCATGTTGGTATGTTGGCGGTAAGACGTCGAGTTGAATTTGAACAGTGGAGAATAAACATACAACAAAGTAGGGTTTTTGTGGTCTGCAGTTTATGTTTGTAATTCGATATTCAGGATTAAAAACATATGTAGTTAATACCTTGTCTTAACATAACATCACGCCCTTATTCCCCGAAGGGTTAGGCAGAGGTGCACATTTCACCAGTTATGTTTAAGCCCCTTATCTCATCACATCCAGTAACGATATCTGCTCGTTGTTTTGTTTATGAGCGCCTTCATTCGGTGAGTGTATGTTTTATTCAGCAGTATCTTTCAGCGCTCACTATTTGCAACTGACTATAAAATTATGAGTAAATACTTTTAAGATATTTGTTTTGTATTAGTTTAAAATATTTAAATAATAAATAAAAATCTTTATTGCAGACCACAGTGATCCATAAAAAACACAATAAAAACATTGTTATTGAAAAAAAAATGCAATAAAATAGCATACAAACATAATAATATTATTAGCTATTAATATTATTCGAATCTAAAAATAAATAAATAATTGTTTGATTAGTGTCGCTTTTATCCTGTCAGGGTTACGAGCCTGTCCGAAAGGGATATCGTGGCCCTGGCACACAGGCATTTGAAGGAACACGGGTGAGTTTTAGTCAGTAAATGTCTGACACGCCCTCCCGCTCCGCCCAGAGCGGGAGAAGTTATTTGATAATTTCCCACCAAAAAAAAAAAAAAGTGTCGCTTTTATGATAATTGGTTGATGTTATAATATCAATGAGAAAACTTGTTTTTTTTAAGGATATTACTGATTAAACTTGATTTACATTATTGGGCGCGTCATAAAGGGGCGCGCGTGGAATACTACGCGCCGCCATCTCGAGTCCAGTGTGATTGGGGGCGGCGGACTTCCCCAAGTCCGCCGTTCCTGGACCCGTTTAGGGGGGCTGGAAGAGGGCATTATCTGCCCTCTGCCGACGCCCAGTGCGCCTGCTGCGGGCTGGGTGAGTGGAAGAGATCTTCCGCAGCCTCCTTCTGCGACACGACTGTTTCACAGAAGGATATCACCGCGTCCCAGGACTCCTCACTGCCGACCATCGACTCGACCATAGCCGGCAGCGACAGGTCACTGCCTACTCCTGAGATGAGGGCACGGCGTGGCTCCTCCCAATGGGCACACTCTGCCAGCGTATGCAGCATCTGCAGCCAAACCATGTCCTCCCGGCAGAAGTCACTGCGGCCTGACTCAAAGACGGAATTTTTTGTGACTATCAAATTCATCAACTTTAATTCAGGTTTACCAGTAATAAAACAATCGCAGATACATAAAAAAAACCAGCCAATTAACCAGCCAAGTGCATGTTGGGCCACGCACAATAAGGGTTCCGTAGTTGGGATGAATTTATCCCAAGAACAAACTTAACATCGTTGTTGAAAAACATTTACTCCCATACATCGATCACGGTCGATTCTCCAACTGCAAATGTAAGTTAACTTGTAATGTCGTCTGCCATGTGAGTTTTACTTTTAATTTCCTTATATATACTACTACTACATGATTTTTTTCACATATCCAAAAATAACTTCACTCTAACAAAATATTGCACTTTAAAGCATAATATTACGCAAACGGATTCCTGAATCGAAGTGGTTTTCAAAGACACGCAATATTTTTGAACGGCCTATCTAACAATATCCCACACCATGGGATTAACGAGAAAAAAAATATCATCCCCACTTTATGTGGTTACCTAAAAAAATGTTTTTTCAGGATTTTATTCTACCACTTTGTCAGCGTAATTAACATAATGTACCCATACCAAATTACAGCTTTCTAGTACTAAGAGTTTCAGACCCAGGGACAGACAGACAGACGGACATGGCGAAACTATAAGGGTTCCTTGTTGACTGCGGAACCCTAAAAATTAAAGAAAACATTCCTATATCCCGGTTAACAGAAGTGTTTGTCTATCTGACTTGTATTATCGTTCTGTAGAGAAGGGTTGGCAACTTGCCACGATACTTTATCTAAGGCTTTACACCTGACATGTTCCTTCTATATGTGCCTTAAATATAAAGGAAACAAAAGAAAGAATAAGAAACTGTATCTTTTTACTCAGGGATAGTATAAAACGAGACATTTTAGGTGTATTTAAAAAAAAAATATAATTAATAATGTCTATATCGAATAGCGACGTTGTAGGTCCAAAAATAAATTCATGTTTTTTTTAAAATAAATTTGTAATTTTTTTTAATATTTTCGATAAAATTTATTTATTTATTTAAACTTCTCACACACAATAATGTACAAAGGCGGACTTAATGCCTTAGGCATTCTCTACCAGTCAACCAAAGGTGGTGAAGAGATAAGATGGCGGGTGCTCTGATTGAGAGAAAATAATAATATTATAAATATTAAAATATAACATAATTAAATATAAATATAATAGGTATAAAAGTACATAAATATGTTATAAACTTAGTTATAATACACATATATTTACTATAATATATCCCTACATTATATATATATACATACAAATTCAATGAAAAGACATTAAATTGAGATGACTCTACACTATTTGTTTTGACAAATAACTCTGCAATTTTCGCTTAAATGCAAACCGACTGGTGGCCGTCCTGATATCGAGAGGAAGCGCATTCCAGAGAAGAATGGACTTGGAAAATACAAGTACAAGTACAAGGGTAGACCATGACCTGGGTTAGGACATTGAATACTTTTTATTCCGGTAGTACGTTCCCAATGGGATGATTTCTGACGCCCACGCGGGCCGCGAGCAATAGCTAGTATGTACCTACATAAACATTGGGACCTAAAAAGCAAAAAAATCAGACTGAAATTATGTACAGATTACAAAATGGCAATTGAAGAATTATAAATTGCCCGTTGTATTTGTTTACTATGACTTTTTCTGAAGTGTCCTTTTTTGAAGTAAAACAGTGTCGAGGCACCGCGCATCATATTTTAAAGTTTGATTGACCACTTCCTTAAATCTCGTACAGACTGGTGCGATATCGCGGGCGCAATAAGGGTCACGCTGCATGTCGCGCCCATGATATTGTGCCAGTCTGTAGGAGCCTTTAGTGTAATTGCATGCTTTTAAAACTAAGTTTAATATCAATTATTAATAGTCCATTTATTTGTCAGAATTGTTAATAAGAGTTGTTACATAGTTTTGAAAAGTCTTTACTTTTTTTTAATAATATTAGTTACTTTGTTAGATATAACAATGAACTTAATAAATTAGATATGGAAATGTCAAAAACATTAAATTAATTCGAAGAGATAATAAGAAGAGAATATAATTATTTCCTAATATTTAACTCAACGTTTCATTCATAAAATCATTAGTCGAGTAGTAGCATTTACTTAAGAGATAATTGAATAATTTACATTTAAAGTTAAGAGTTTTAAAACAATCTGGTAGTTCATTATAAACTTTGGTCGCCATACAAAATGCATTATTAGAAAATAGTTTGTTATTTCGTCTAGGTACACAAAGCAAGTGACCTTTGCGACTAGGTCTGATAAAACATCATTATGCAGATGAAATTCATGCTTATTTTGGTACACAAAATTACAAAAATATATGGTGGTGGGAGTGGTATTATTTTTAATTTTTTGAATTATGGAACACAGCTGTCCAGTAGGTGCGCGTCACATATTGAGCGAATGCATCAAGTAACAAATTGGTCCTATTTGCCACATTGAATGTTAAAGAAATAAACTATATACAGGGTTGTTTGAAATTGGCTAGCGAAACTACGCAAACACAATGGCCACCAATATTTATGTCATATGGCATTCTGCTGTGGGGATCGGCTGCTGACGTAGATTCAATTTTCATTTTACAAAAGAGGGCAATCCGCGCGATCTATGGAATGGGTCCTCGTAAGTCCCTTAGAAACAAATTCAAAGAAATTGATGTACTAACTCTGCCTTCCCTTTATATTTTAGAAAGTATTTTATATGTTCGCAAAAACTTAGGACTTTTCAAAATAAGAAGCGATTTCCATAATATAAATACACGTAGTAAACATGAAATTGTGATACCCAAATTTAGATTAACTAAAACAAGCAAGTCATTTCTTATAAACAGTATCGGCTTCTATAACAAGTTGCCAAAGTCGGTTATAGAACTTAGCGATGGAAAGTTCAAAACCCACATCAAACGTGTCCTAATCAAAAAAGCATACTATAAGATTAAGGACTACGTTGAAGACAAAGAAGTTTGGCAATAATTCTTTCTGCACATGTGGCTTCCCTGGTACCTCATTAACGGCATAACTATGTGAACGTCTATTAACTGCTCCTAAATTACGTTTTTTTTTTTTTACATACTTTGACATAACCTACAATTTTAATTTAAAATATTTATTAGTGACTTGTGGACAGAATATTTATTCAGTTTTTTTTTACAGTTGTATTGACAATGTTGTCATTTGGTTTAAATATGTAGGTTTTTATTTTTATTATTTTAGTAATATTTTATATAGATTCTTTTTTAATTTGTGAATGTGAGAACGTTGTAGGCTTAATAGACTGTAGCTTTGTAAACTATCTTTTATTTTGTTAAGTACTTGGTACTTGTTGACGGGCCTACACTGTCCTCCCATACCTATTAACACTGTAACTTATAACATTGTTAAAGCCCACTTTTTTTATAAGAGTAACCGTGGAGTTTCTTGCCGGCTCTTCTCCATAGGAAACGACCCATTAGAACCGTGCACCTAGCTTCTGACGTTTCATAAGTGCCCATGTAGGTTTATGTGAATAAAAAATTTTGATTTTGATTTTGATTTTAAACACGATAAAACAAAAAAATAAAATGATTTGATGGTTTTGTTTTGTTAGGTCAACGACCGCTGTTTGTGTTGTTACTTGACGTACCTATGAGTTGAGAAAAACTGGTTTCTTATGTTTTATCGTGTATCAACACTTACCCATTACGTCTGTTCTGTATTTGTGTACCTACTGCTCTTCTAATGTACATGCTATCGTCATTTTCGTATCAATCATCTTCTTTCAGTTCTTGGCGGGAAAGTGAAGCGTCATGTTAGCAGTTTTGTTTTATTTTCAAAAAATTCTGTTTAGCCGAATATTAATGTGTAATAGTGGTGCATTAGTGTAGGTAAATGAAACAAAACAGTGCAACATCACTTTAAGTTCTCTCAAGAAGGTTGTGTTCTCTCAAGAAAGTGCAACATCACTATAAGTTCTCTCGCGAGGTTTCAGTAAAGTCTTAACTTAAACTCAAGAGGAGTGGGGCGGGATATCATCTATCATCTTGATCATGCATTGAATGGAGTACATTTCATAATTTGTACTTGTTACCTAATTTTACACGACACTGGCTAAATGCACAAACCGTGTGAAGCCAAAAAGAAAAACAAAAAAAAAACTTCTTTCTGATGACTTTCATTATTCATGCAATTTTTTTTTATTGACTTGACATCATTATTACTGATTTTTATATAAATTATTATTTTAGGTGAATAGAATTGTATTTAATTTTAGTTTGATTGATTGCATTGTTATCTAAATTTAAATGATTAATTGGTATTTTAATCTTATTGCTAATTACTAAATATGTACTGCATGCTCTATGTATAACCAAGATGTAAAATCTAAATATTTGTACAGCTGAAATGCCGAATATTGTGAAACCTATAGATATTAAGAACTCATGTTAGCTATCTATATTCTTGCAACAAAGTATCATTAATTAATTCATTCATTCTTATTTTAGCTTCTTTACTTAGAAAAAAATATTGATTTATAAGTAGGTACTTAATATTTTGAAGTCCTTAGAAAACTATTATTCCACATATTTAAATTAATTGAACTAGGTAGGTATTACTATTCTTCTGTCTAGCCTTTAAAAGAAAACAAAGCATATTTTCTTCCAAGAAAAACCAATTAACACATTTATAACGAAAGGTATCAATAATAAATAAATACTAAGAACACTAATAGTCGGGCTTTAAAGGTTAATAACTATAGATATTTTCGAACTTAATAATAGAATAATACCAATAAAATACATCTCAAGGACTGGAGTAAGCCCAGGTACGCACGGGCGATTTTATTTCCCGCACTGGATTTTCAAAGTTCTGCTTAGCGCCGAACTCAAACTCAAACCATTTATTTCAATTACAGGCACTTTTGAATTGTCAAAGAGTCGGTCAGTTAGTCAGAAAGTGGAAGCTATTTGCCCATTCCAAAACGTAGATCTCTATGGAGAAGAACTGGCAAGAAACTCCAAGGATACTCTTTTAAATCAATATATTACAAAATCCTGGGTACAGTATTCTTGTCGCTTCTATAAATGAGAACAATGTAAAAAAAAAAAAAATTAATAACAGTTCAAAATATAAGATTACAAATAAGCCCTGGCATTTAAGAGATGACTCAACGGACGGCGCTGTTCACGAACATGACGCGTGGATCAGCACCATCCAGCTCAACCATTTTGTAGGGAACCGAATGATCTAACACACGCGCCACCATCAGCGAGACATTTATGTGAGCATGACGAGAGACCGAGAGTTGAAAATCCAACAGTATGTTTTTTTGACGCGCTAGGATGCACGCTGTTGGATTCTCAATGCTCGGATTTTTTTTTTTGGGTGGGTCTTTATCAAATAACTTCTCCCGCTCTGGACGGAGCGGGAGGGCGTGTCTGTCTTTTACTGACTAAAACCCACCTGTGACCTCCTCTTTGAGGAGTGACTTATCTCCCAACACGGCTCGGCTTAACACCGAGAGTTGAGAATCCAGTGCGCGATAAATCCCGCCGCGATATTTTTACGTCCGTGCGAACTTGGGCTAAGTCCTTCCCACGCGGGAAACCTTTAACATCAGACGCCATCGTTCTTTCTTTGGAGATTAAAAATAGGTCGTGATAATGAGGGCTTTGATGAAAAGCAAATATAATATGAAACAGTATTTTTTTTAAGAAGTATGACATTCGCAAAATGTTCTGAATGGTTTAGACACAGATATTTGAGAAAACCGCGTGTCAGAAGTCAGAACAAAGTCAAAGTCAAACCATTTATTTCAAATAGGCACATAAGAGGCACTTTTGAACGTCAAAATTTACAAAAAAAAATAGAATTGATTCTAGTTGCCCCTTCCAAAAGGTAGTTTCGTATGGAGAAGAATGGGCAAGAAACTCCCGGTACTCTTTTAAAAATGTTTTACAATATTCTGTTTGATTACATTAATTATATGATTATATGTGAAGACGATGCACCTAGAATAAAATTACTATACCATAATAGGTAAAACGAATTAAAAACTAAGCAATGAAAAATAACTTAATTATTAGATAGATACATGGTGTTCACATATTTACAAACATCATAAAAGTATGTTTTTCAAAAAAAATAAAAAAAATAAGTCAGTATGTGAGTATAGGTTATCACAGAATGTAAAATCAATATCATAAAAATAACAGATTTTACCATGAAAATAGCAACCAGTTTTATTTTGTCTAGACTCTAGATTGTCCTATGGAGCTGGACCAGCATGTTTCCAAGCATTCCTGTCCTGGATATAATCCTCTAACTTGTAATATGCTTGTTTACAAAGTGTACTTTTAATATGTGTTTTAAATTTTCTCTCATTTAATTTCAATATATCACAAGGTATTTTGTTGTAACATTTAACACAGTACCCCATAAAAGATGATAATAATAATAATACTTTAGATAATGTGAAAAATGGTTGATCTATTTTATCTTTATTTCTAGTATTAAAATTATGTCTATCGCTTATCTTGGTAGTATAATATTTTCATAAATGAATTGGCAAGGTACCGTCATAATATTAATCCTTTTAAATAGTTCCCTAAGAGATTCGCGGCGACGGAGATTATAAATTGCTCTGACAGCTCTCTTTTGCAAAATAAAGATGGACTCAATGTCAGCAGCCCGACCCCACAGTAAAATGCCATACGACATAATGCTGTGGAAGTAACTAAAATAAACCAAACGTGCGGTTTCTATATCTGTTAGCTGTCTTATCTTTCTAACAGCATAAGCGGCCGAGCTTAGCCGCCCCGCCAGAGAGGTTATATGTGGTCCCCATTGCAGTTTCTCGTCTATAGTGATTCCTAGGAAAACCGTTTGATTAATAAATTCCAGTTTTTATCCGTTCAATATGATATCACATTCGCTACTTCTAACATTAGGTAATTTAAATCTAATACATTTGGTTTTTTTTTCATTTAGTACCAAATTATTTACCGTAAACCAATCTTGTACCTGAAGAATAGAGTTATTCACTTCGTAAAGATTTTGTGATCGTCGATCTATTTTAAAGATCAATGATGTGTCATCAGCAAATAACACCATCTTCGGTTGATTTTGAAGTAATTGGGGTAAATCATTAATGTAAACTAAAAAGAGGAATGGACCCAATATCGAACCTTGAGGAACGCCCACTGCCATTTCAGACCCTAATGAGTTAACGCCGTTTATTTGAACTTTAATCTTTCTATCTTTTAGGTATGATCTTAGTAAATCAAGAGCTGCATTCCTAATCCCCGACGTAACATCAGTTACTTGTCAATGCTTTTTGTGTCTGTGGTACTGTATGGCATCGCTGTAAGCTGGCCAGTAACGAGGCGCAGGCGCCGACAATCCGGCAAAAATAAAGTTAAAGTTAAGCTGTGTAAATCAGATTGTTGGCACACAGATTCGGTTTTGACGTAGCGTAGCAAACCGTAGCTCTGAACCTGCTGCGTAGTCACATAACCCGATTTTTTTAAACGACTTCAAAAAAGATACGGTTCTCAATTCAATATTATTTTAAGTACACATAGACCTTGTCCAACGGTAGAATAAAAAAGCTGTACGTCAAAATAATTGTAGCACCAGTGTGTGCATTAAATTGGCAACTTTAATTGGAGTTTTTAAGGGTCTGTTGACAACTGCAATTGTCAACAGACCCTTAAAAACTCCAAAATTGACGAGAGAATAATTACATAACACATAAGACTAACATGTTGCTAGTACGGACAATATGTTAAAACAAAGCTCTCGGAATTCTCAACAAAATGAAGTGTAAAGTGCCAATAACCCAAAAATGAAAATTCTGTAGAAAACAAGCATTTCAATATAGTGTAGACTTGTCTTAAAACTGCAGATCATACTGGAAACGACTCCATTATATTAATGGTTTTCTCGAAACTTCCTCAGTTTAAAAACAGTGACATTGCAGTGTGAGTTCTGTGTACGATCTATCTTTGTAAGTTGTGACCAAGGGACTCCCGAGAATTCTTCTTTAGGAATAGAAAAGCCAATGGAATAGAAACTAAATAAGTGCCAGACATTGTCTCGTTGGTCTAGTGGTTGCTACCACTGCTGCTGAGTGTGTAGATCCTTGCTTCGATTCTCAGGTCGGGCAAAGTGATATTGGGTTTTTCCATCAGGATTTTTTTGATAATAAAACCAAGTGCATGGGTATCTTTTTAGACCTTTCCAAGGCATTTGACACAGTTTCTGTTCCCAAACTTATCCTTAAGTTAGAGTCAATAGGCGTACGTGGCAAACCTCTCCAAATTTTCACTGACTACTTAAATAGTCGCTCTCAAAGTAATAAAATTGACAAGTACATTAGCGATGAGACAACTGTCACTTACGGGGTTCTACAAGGGAGCATCTTGGGCCCCACGCTGTTTCAGATTTACGTCAATGAACTGTGTAAGATGCAACTGCCAAACTGCAAGATATATGCCTATGCGGATGACACAGCGATTCTAGTCAGTGGGCCCACATGGGGTGTTGTTAAAACAAAGGCGGAGGCAGCTCTGTCTGTAATAATGCAATGGCTAAACTCAAATTTACTCACTCTCAACTTACATAAAACTAATTACATTTCTACATTTCACTTGCAATCCGTCGTAACACTACACCGCCTCAAGACCTCTATAACAGCTCACTCTTGCCTGAACTCAGCCGGACCCTGTGACTGTCCCACACTCATCAGAACTGATAGTGTGAAATATTTGGGTGTACTAATAGATGATGGGCTAAAATGGGACAAGCAGATTGATGCCCTCACCACCAGAACTCTACGACTCATACACATCTTCTACTACGCTCTGTGTCAATCGGTTCTTGGGTATTGTATTACTGCTTGGGGTGGTGCATGGAAAAATAACTTTCTTAGAGTAGAGAGAGCGCAAAGAGCAATTCTCAAAGTAATGTCGAGTAAGCCCTACAGATACCCAACTACGGATATCTAGTCCGACTGTATGGTTCTAACGGTCCGGCAGCTCTTCGTGCTACGATCGGCCCTAAGGAAACATGCCTGCCTACCACCCTATGATTGCAATAAACGAACACTTCGTCTCCCACGCATTCAGCACAACACCAGTTTTGCTAAACACGTTTTTATTCGATTTTTTTCTGGTTACATGAAATACTAAGATTTAATTGTAAAGGATGAATCGACATCTCACATCTACCTATTTTTGTCATTATCTATGTTTATGTTATGGCGGATCACTGTCTCTTAAGATACAGGTTTACCTAGTTTAAGAGGCAGGGTTATAATTATACTTGAGTTCAGATATTAACATAGAACCAGATGTTACAATGTACACTATTTATAATGCATCACCTTTGTTCCTATCTGTATTTTTATGGCAAATAAATTTATCATTATCATTATCAATTTCTCGTTAGCGGTACGAAGTCTAGATTTTTGTCCGGTTGATGGCAATAGGCTCGCCCCCTACCACATGGGACATAAAAATTGGCAAAAAAAAGTTTGACTGGTAGAGATTAACTACGATAATATGGGCCACCCCTCCAAAATACGGTTGCTATGCTGTCGTTAAAAATCCTCAAAAGCGAATCTGTGTGCCAAAAATCTGCTTCACACAGCTTAACCTATGTACTTAAACTTTGTATTGATGTGTACAAGTGTTTGTACAAACCTAATTACAGAAATAAATCATTTATTTCTAATTTCTAATTTTTTTTTCTCAAATATCTCTCTGTAGGCCTTAAAGACAGAAGATTCTGCGAATGTCATACTTCTTAGAAGAAAAAAAAACTGATGCATAATATTTAAATTTCTTTTTCACCAAAGCTTTCATTATCACATCCTATTTTAAATCTCCAAAGAAAGAACGATGGTGTATAATTTTGAAGGTTTCAAAAAATACAATATAATGAAATGTACCTATTGAATAGTTCGCACTTATAGCAATTCTGAGAAACTGTCAACATTCAACATATCCTTGATATCTGTATATATGATATATTTTTCTCAAGTCTAGACGAAATTACCCGAATGTTCCACTGAATATTTGTATCCCAAAAAATGTATAGTGGTACAAAAAGTAAAAAGCTGACTCCAATAATAAGATAAAAATAATTCACAGATTACAATAAAACATAACTTTGGATTTCGGATATCTGGCTACACCAACGTCAACGGAAGGTCACGAAATTTATTTTCATAGTTTTCACAGTTTTATTGAGTTTAGGCGCAGTTTTTTTAAATTATATAATCACGTTAAATGAATGAAAATGAATATCCCGCAGAAATGCGGCGGTTAAGGCGTTGATGCGAAGACCCTCCACAATCGCGCGGTGAGCAGTTTCAGGGAATATTTTTTTAACCCGAAGCATACCCATATGCACCCGCTGATGAGATCGCAGTGGACAAGGGGCTCACCCCACTCTCCATGGCTAACGGGCGCAAACCTTACTGCTGCTGACCGCAAGGAGGTATGGCAAAGCAACGAGCTTCACGAGTGCTTCGATCGGGGTCTTTGTGAGCCTGGTGTAGATTTCTTAGCATCCGTATCCTGGCTACGTTTTGGTGACCTTTTCGAGGTAACTGAAGGTTCAATTATGGATAAAGTTATCTTGACGATTAACTACAGAAAACATGTATGAAGAACGGGACGGTTGTTGTGTATGGCATGTCGCCGCATGGGGGAGTCCATCCGACATATTATCTCTGGTTGTTCTCGTCTGGCTAACACCAAATACTTGCACTAATCCTGGCCACTTGGTTATGCCTTAAACAGAAGTGCTTTAAAATATAAACTTTTGGTCTCTGAGGTATCGTATTACAAGTATGTGCCCGACCCAGTTCTCTAAAATGACCATGTCACGTTGTACTGGGATCAGTCTATCATTACTAACAGGACTAGTGGTGATTGATCGATTAGCGCGCCGCACTATGATTGTCAATGTTACCATTCCACGTTCATGAAAACTGAGAAAGAGAAACAAGCACGTCACCTCGGCTATCATTATGCCGATTGTCGTAACGCCCAATGGCCTAATGACCGAAAGGCTTAATCAACATCAACATCAGGCTCTCGTTTTAGGCGGTTCGATCAAGGGCCTGATTCAGAAGGCGTACTGCCTCGATACAACTCGCGTCGTGAGGAGGCTCCTGTCTCTGGAGCCCTAGCCACCGGTAGCTTGGACCCTGCTCCCGACCCCGAAGACCACAATTTTTTATGTTTTAAGAAATAATTTAAACTGTGTTTTGTATGGAAAACAATTAAAAAACCAGCCAAGTGCGAGTCGGACTCGCGCACGAAGGGCTCTGTACCATTATCTTTAAAAACGGCAAAAAAATCACGTTTGTTGTATGGGAGCCCCCTTAAACATTTGTTTTATTTTAATTTAATTATTTATTTTTAAAGTGAATATATAACTAAATATTCTGTGAATATTTTAAGCGTCTACCTGTTGCCATTATCAATATCGAGCAAAATCGAGCAAAAAAATCACGTTTGTTGTATGGGAGCCCCCTTAAATATTTATTTTATTCTATTTTTTAGTATTTGTTGTTATAGTGGCAACAGAAATACATCATCTGTGAAAATTTCAACGGTCTAACTATCACGGTTCATGAGATACAGCCTGGTGACAGACGGAAAGAGAGACAGACGGCGGAGCCTTAGTAATAGGGTTCCCGTTTTACCCTTTGGGTACGGAACCCTAAAAACGGCAAAAAAACACGTTTGTTGTATTTGACACGTTAGTTGAGCCCCCCTTATATATTTGTTTTATTTTAATTTACTTATTTATTTTTAAAGTGAATATACAGTATATATATCGACGCGAAGCCTGTTACCATGGATTCAGTACATCATTCTTCACCCCCCTGCGTTAAACTATTTCGTTGGTTATTAAAAAAAATTCGCTGTTCCATACATTTTGACCGGGTAGGTATTGCACTTCTGTACGAAACAGCTGGTTTTTTTTAAATTACCGACGAGAGATTTCAACGCACGGGGGTCAAGTATGATGTTCTGAATCCATGGTAACAGGCTTCGCGTCGATGTCCCTGCCACCCTGTATAATTAAATATTCCGTGAATGTTTCAAGCGTCTACCTGTTGCCGTTATCAATATCGAGCAAAAACGAGCAAAGACTTTCCCTTTGGGTACGGAACCCTAAAAACGAAACACACACACATATATACAAACTAGTTCTAAACATAAGTAAATGTAATAACAAAAAAACGTCAACACTTTTATTGCGCAGTTTCGGTCTTTTTCGTTTTAAAAAACCATTTTATCCAAGTAAGTTACCTTAAAGCGCTTTCAGTATGTTTTATTTTAATTTGTGATATGTGCGAGTCCCAATGAGTGCTTTTTCTTTCTTTCTTTTTTAGCTGCTACCCACCACTGCATTATGTACCCTTTCGTAATCATAGCAATAAATAATACTGCATCCACGTAAAAAAGTACAATAAACTAGATTTTTCAAGCGAATACACTCACGTAAAAAGTTGAATTTATTGCTTTCCCGGGACCTTTACATTTATGTGGGATAAGGCAACCTGTTGTTTTTTCGTCTATCTGTAAGAATCTGGATGAAAAATGTTATATTTGAAACTAAACAGGTTTGAATTTTAAAACGATTGCACTGTGGCTGCTACGGCGTAGTCACGTACTGAAGATTATGACGTCACGGCTACGCTGCTACGACGTAGCAGATAGTCATAGTTTCACAGTCATGTTCGTGATAGGTGCTGTTTATTTTTTGAAGTAAAGCTTCTTTACGCACGCTTGACTTGGGGAGTAAGCTGGTGAATGCGTGAGGAGAGCGTTACGGAATCGAGCGAACGGAAGTTGAGAGGGAGATATAAGCTAGTGAATGAAAATGAGAGAGTTTCGTTTCGTATATTACTGTAGGGGCAAGAGAAAGAGGTGAGCGTACATTTTCTTTCACAGCCAGTTGCGTTTCGTATATCTAAGACACAGTGCAGACCTATTGTTGTAAGTAAGTATAATTTGTATTACTATTTGTAAGTTTTGCACACTCCTTTTTTTTCTTTTTTTTTTAATAGTTGAAGTCCCAAAAGTGGTAAGTTTATGCTGATTATGAAATTATATTTTCTCTGTGGGTTTATTTTGAAACAATAATAGGGCCATACTCATTTGCGCTTAGCAAGCTAACTTAACTAACTATCAACATTTCGTTGTGCAAACGAAGTGACTACGTATATTATCAATCATCATCTTTCATCATCTCAACCGAAAGACGTCCACTGCTGGACATAGGCGTCCCCCAACTAATTCAATATAACTATATCAAAAATCACAGATAACTACTATTTAGAAGGGCTTAACTTTTCACTATTTTATTCTTTAATTATTTCAAATCCCACTGCTGGGGAAAGGGTCCTCATAATTTCCAAGTAAATGACTATCAATAAATTGGCAACATAAAACGCCAAAGGAAATTGACCCAGTACCATGTCATTATTCTTACAATAGGTACTTACCTGAACTATTTTCGTGGTATGGAAATTGAGACCGATCACGTAAATAAACCAATTTTCCGGATTGCTTTTAAGGATACCATGCCACCGTCTATAGGGCTGTCCGAAAGGTTACTCGATTAATAGTACACTACTGCAGCGGCCTGCAAAAGGGGCATCGATGGACGAACGTGAAAATGTGGGCCGAGGCGAAGCCGAGGCACTCATACGTGAGTCCATCAATGCCTGGTTGCAGCCAAGGCTTGTATAGTGCTTTTCTCTAATAATGCGCGGAAATTCAAACTAAGTAAATTATTTTTAAATTCCAGATTCAATAGGTTCATTTGTTACTTTTTTACTTTAAACAGCTCTATTTACAAGCCAGTTCGAAATTTAAATAAAATCTTTGATATGCTACTTCCTTGGTTGCCATGATTGTGTCGACGTAAAAAGTTCGTTCCATTTTGAAATTACACGACTGATATGAGTTTTCATAGTAATTTATTCGGCCGCTAAACACGACAGATATGAACTTTCATACGAACATTGCCGGCCGCCTGCTCGCATGTATTTGACTAGTACAGCATTTTCAACTATGTTGGGGTCAGCTGCCAGTTTAAACTACTCACGCCACTGTATCGGTGGCGCGAGGAAGCAAGGGAGCGGGACGAGTGGCTGATGCAGCGACACAGGCAGAATGGCGGGATAGGCTTTCACGCCCTACCGTCAGCCTTGTCATCATTGGGGTGGTTTGGTCGGTGCTCGAGCACTGGCTCGGAAGGAGGCAAGGTTTCGGGTGACACAGGTGCTCTCGGAGCATGGTTGCTTCGGGAAGTACCTGTGTCGTATAAACAGAGAGCTGGACGCCCGGTGTCACCACTGCGTCGACTGTCGGGAGGACACGATGCGGCATACACTGGCAGAGTGTGCTTAGTAGGGGCCGCGCCGTGCCCTCATCTCAGGAGTAGGCAGCAACCTGTTACTTCCGGCCGTGGTCGACTTGATGGTCGGCAGCGTGGAGTCCTGGGACCTGTCCTGGGTAGTATCTTTTGCGAAACAGTTGTGTCGCAGAAGGAGGCTGCGGAAAGGGAGCGGGAGATCTCTCCCACTCACCCGGCCCGCAGCAGGCGTACTGGGCAGCGGCAGAGGGCAGATAATGCCTTCTTCCAGACTTCCTAAATGCGTCCAGGGACAGCGGCCTCGGGGAAATCCGCCGCCCCCTATCATACAAGACACGAAGTGGCAGCGCGTAGTGTTCCACGCGCGTCCCTTTTAGACGCCGCGGGAGGGTCCTTAGACCTTCAGACCTGAGGTAGCCCGCAAAGGCGGGCTGGCACCAGCCGCAGATCGCGGAAGTCACACATGATTCCATGATCCCCGGTGCAAGTGTGGGAAGGGAACACCGCGGTGGTTTTTAGTCGGCTTCCAGTCTAACCAGATGCAGCTAAAAACCTGTATCTTACATGGAGCGAATGGCTATCTGATCTCCACAACCTATAGTTACTGGATAACACGATACCCCTTGGTAAGACTGGTTTTCATACTTTTGATTTGGTTTTCATACTTTACTACCCGTAATGACTGTCTGAGATCCTCCGAGAACACGTTTAGTCGTTGGTCCCGGCTGCTAACCAACGACTAAACGTGTTCTCGGAGGTACGGAAGGGTCTCGATTTGTAATGGATGGTCACCCATCCACGAACTGACCGCGGCTAACTTTCGATCAACCCGTGTGGCTGTAATTATTTAGCCACGAGCCCCTTTGGAAACATAAATCTGTTATATGAAACACATTAAAATTAATGTGGACATCATAGTGTAGACCACCCCTGGTCACTAAAGGGGCGTCGCTCGCTATCTTTATTTAAACAATAAAATAAAACGATAACGGTATTAGTTTTTGTTTGTCCACACATTGTTCTACATAGGACCACGTTCCACAATGTCAACAAAAACTGTTTTATAGTTTAAAATACATTTTGCTTGCGGGAAGTTGCGCTGAAATTATTCACTTTCTCCCATTTTTTTATTTATTTCTTTATTATTGCCGCAATACATATATTTTTATTTATTGCGTATTGGCTGGACACGCGTTACGTCTAGCACTGGGTTAATAGTGGGTTAATAAAACACACATTAGGAAATAAGTCATTATAGTGTTTTTTAACTACCAACACATGGTCATAAGTTTCACTTTACTAACATTCTATTGATTCTTTAATCATTACTTTGTTAGGTGCGTAGTACTCGCAACTGGAGTGCGTGCGTTCATACATCTGGTCATAACTAGATATATGAACGTAAACAAACTAAAAGGACTATGTAGGAATCGTAGCAGGTGGCGTTCTGTAGTTTCTGCGCATGAGAAGAAAGCTCGAGTTTATTTATGCATTACTTTGTAAGTTTTTGAAATGGAATTTCTTTAAGCTCATCAATAGAAGGCTATATTTATTATGAAGAGTTGAGAGTTGAGTAGAGAGTTTTTTTGAACCGATAAAGGCTGACTGTTTCAAAATTATTTCATGCCGAGGTGTTCATCTGATCTGATGATTGAGATTCATCTGTTTTAAACATATAATCCTCACTCCTCTGTGAACCAAGTATGCTCCTTCTTTAGTAATATTGGTAATAATTTAGCGGCAAATATATTAAAATCTCACGATCCTACTAATACTCCCTCTGGTAGCGATCGATCTGAAAAGTCAATTTTTTCACCTCCAGCTAGCTCCCTCGTTTTACTAAACACCGATAAAGGTGAAGTAGAAACAATAATCTTACAACTACGTAATGATTGTGCTGTTGGTTGGGATGGAATATCATCTACCTTGCTGAAAAGTTGTCACCACATTTTAGTGCCACCAATCACCTACATCTGCAATCTTTGTTTTCAATCAGGAACGTTTCCTGACGGACTCAAAAAAGCTATAGTCCATCCAATATATAAGAGCGGGAACAGATCCTGTATCAACAATTACAGACCAATTTCCATCCTGCCTTCGCTTTCGAAAGTTATTGAAAAGATCCTTAACAGACAACTTAAGGGTTTTTTACATAAATATAGCATTATTGCCGAGAACCAGTATGGCTTCAAGTCTGGGGTTTCGACGGAAGATGCTGTACTGGATCTCACACAATTCGTAGCAAGTAAACTTGATAGTGGGGCTAAGTGTATGGGTATATTTTTGGATCTGTCGAAAGCTTTTGACACAGTTTCTGTTCCCAAACTTACCTCAAAATTGGAGCTTATTGGTATACGTGGCATAGCACTCAATATCTTCAAGGATTACCTCAAGAATCGGTCTCAGCAAGTTAAAATAGATACGTATCTTAGTAATGAGGAAATCGTGACATACAGTGTGCCCCAGGGAAGTATATTAGGTCCCACATTGTTCCAAATTTATGTCAATGACCTTTGCAAAATGATACTACCAAGCTGCAAGATCTTCGCATACGCTGACGATACTGCAATTATAATCGATGGTTCTACTTGGGAAGAGGTTAAAACTAGGGCAGAAAAAGCACTTAATATCATTATGAACTGGTTCCACCAAAACTTACTTACACTAAACTTAAATAAATCTTGCTACATTCCTTTTGCAATCCGACGAAACACCAAACCACCGCATACCTTTGTAGTAACTGCTCACTCCTGCCTGAACTCGTCAACACCGTGTTCTTGTCCTACACTAGCTAGAAGTGACTGTGTTAAGTATCTGGGACTGCAAATAGATGACGGCCTACGTTGGGACAAACAGCTGGAAATGATAATCAGCAGGACAATGCGTCTTGTTTATGTTTTTAAATCCCTTAGAGAATCGGCTGACATAGACACATTAAAAATGGTTTATTTTGCACTGTGTCAGTCGACTATCGGATATTGCATTACTGCATGGGGTGGTGCTATTAAAACAAATTTTCTAAGGGCAGAGCGAGCCCAAAGAGCCGTACTTAAAGTTATGTCTAAGAAACCGTACTTATATCCAACCAAACAACTATATGATGAATGTAAGGTATTAACAGTTAGACAGCTGTTCATCTTGCAGTCCGTCCTCAGAACTCATAGAGCCATGCCCAAATCTAACCCAAATAAACGCACAAATATCCCATCAGGTGTATCACATAAAACTAAATTTGCCAAACGCCAATATTACGTCATAGGTACTTATATACATATAAGAAACTACACAAAATAATAAACATACTTGATTTAAACAGACACACGCTAAAATATAAAATCACTCAATGGCTACTACAACAGGACTACCTCACAACGGAGAATCTTCTAACAATCATCTCGTAAAATACAATCGCAAAATCCACGCACAGACACACACATCCACACGCACTCACACGCACACATACGAACCCTCACTCACAAACACTACACACTAATATATAATATTTCATAGAATAACTTTGGCTTAATGCAACAGCGACACTGTTTCACTTGTTACAGAATTGCAATGATTTACTGTACCCTTATGGCTGAACCCTATCTCTTAAGATACAGGCTAGACCTAGTTTAAGGGATAGAGTCTTATATAATTGTGCTTATAGTGTGACAAATGTAAATTTATAATCTCCATGTATACAGTGCAATGTGTTCTTAGTTTTTATGAAATAAATATTTTTATTATTATTATTAACAAATTGTTCCGCCGCACTATAGAACATTTTTCATTGATAAAACGGTAATTTATATTAATACAAAATCTGTAATTTTGATCAATCATGATCATTTCAGTTATTATATTCCAAAATCCGGGCCAACAAACAAAACAAACACAAACAAAACTCAAAAAAATATCAAGGTTCCAAGTATCAAATCACAATATCGCTTTCACTGGAGTACCAGGGTATAAGCAACGTGAGAATGTTTGTGGAAATTCCCGGAATAACGGTGTAAAATAAAAACGCTCTATTCACTTTTATTTTTCCCTCTACTTCGGAGTCCCGAACAATTTGCTGGCAGTTCATTTTTGTGGGGTATCAGTTACTCGAGGTAATTTAAGCAAGCCGTACTTCTTTGGGATTTCGGGTAAAGTATATTATTATGTTTGAAAGGGAAAGTGAAGTGAAAGTGAAAATACTGGTATTCAGCAGCATCCGGTTAGACTGGAAGCCACCCCCAACATAGTTGGGAAAAGGCTAGGCAGATAATATATTGTCTTTGAAAGTGATCGATGTATATTGATTACGTTTCCAGAGGTATATAGTAATTAACTTGAAAAGGTTATATAGACCAAAAGCTAGAGACATTCATTGTACAATTTTTGTCGGTAATGCAATTAAGGGTCCTCAAAGGCGCCTCAAAGAGATGTCAGCACCAACTGACGGGGTCCATTAAGGCCAATGCCTGCCAGGGTTGCGAGTTTGTCTGAAAGGGATATCCTGACCCTGGTACACAGGCAACTGAAGGAACATGGGTGGGTTTTAGTTAGTAAAAGTCTGACACTGTCCCGTTCCGCCTAGAGCGGGAGAAGTAAATTAATAATTTACCACCCAAAAAAAAGGGTTAAAAGAAATGCTAGTTATCTCTCCAAAATTCTATGATTATTTTAAGTTTTTTTTTTATTATTAAGTTCTTTTTCTTTTTTTGTGTTTATAATGTCTCACTGATGGTCGCCCGTGTGTTGGATACTTCGGTTCCCTACAAAATGGTTGAGCTGGATGGTGGCGATCCACGCATCATGTTCGTGAACGGGCGCCGTCAGTTGAGACTGGTCATGTCTAAACTGCAAGGACTAATTTTTAATCTTATATTTTGAACTGTTTTTAATTTTGTTTTACATTGTTTTCACATAGGGATAGGTACTTACATAGAAGCAACAAGAATAATGTACCCAGGATTTTGTAATATCTTGATTTAAAAGAGTAGGTTTCCTTGGAGTTTCTTGCCCGTTCTTCAACTTTCTGACTAACTGACCGATTCTTTGAAAATTCAAAAGTGCCTGTAATTGGTTTAATTTAAATAAATACTTGAGTTTGGGCTTGTGTGATTAAGAGCGAAATAAACATAAATATTATCTTTCTTTCTTATGTAAAAAATGCAATCATAATTGCCTAATACTTTTTGTTTGGAGAAACGAATAGTCTCACTCTCAATATATTCATGAGTTACTTTGGTGTCGAAATTGGTCGAAATCTATAGGTATTTCTTGAGCTCTTTTGTCTCCAAAAGAACGCACGAGTACACCTCCTCTACTACATGAGCCCCTAATAGTCTTTATGGACTAACTCAACTCAAAAAAACTTCTATTGAAGGAATTCGAATAAAAAAAGTCTGAATAAAATAAAATACTATTATTACAAATAAGATTTCCATTTCAGTAGCCATGCGTGATGAAACACCTGAATTAGGCTGAATTGTGTTTATTGGAAAGAGAACAAATTCCACGAACGAAAACCGATGACGCGAATGTCTTAGGAGTTATGTTTACTTACTTACTGAAATTATGTACCAATGTGGATGTTATAATTGTTCTTAGAGTTTCGAAGTCGACCAAAAGTTTAGAAACGTTGAATGATATATAAGATCTTTCCTATCGTTTTGAGTGAGTGATTTCATGAAAAGGGACGGAAGTGTGTAACAGGAAGTGACAGCACGGAATAAGTACGTACTTTTTAATAGCATGGAATTAGTGTACTCATGGTATTAAGTGAAAACTATTAGATTGTAAGTAGAGGGGGTCGAATTTCGACCAGTAGACCAGAGTTAGATCAATAGTAATGAATATTCGAATAAATCTTTCGAATACATATACAGTATTTAGCTTTTTATAACTTTGAAGTTAATTTCTGTCGCTGCTCAGTTGCTTATTACCAAAGTGAGATGTCAGATGATGATACACATCTTATGCGACTACTGTAACGCTTGCTGGTTTTTAGGGTTCCGTACCTCAAAAGGAAAAAACGGAACCCATATAGGATCACTTCGTTGTCCGTCTGTCTGTCTGTCTGTCAGTCTGTCAAGACCCTTTTTCTCAGGAACGCGTGGAGGTATCAAGTTGAAATTAATATCAAGTACGTAGGTTTGTGGTCCCTTGAAGCTCTAAAAAAAATCAAGCTTCCAAGTCAACGCAATAAAAAATACGGCGGTATAAGCGACATTATTGCGTCATATTTCGATACTCGCAAATAAATCAAAACTTATAGGGTACTTCCCGATCACCTAGAATCATTAAATTTGTCAAGAAGCAAGGTCTTACAGCACAAGCATAGGAAAAGTCCTAAAATTGTAAATTTGTTGTTTTATCACATCAAAAAATACTTTTTTGCGATTACTAACTTAAATTTTCAGTTGGAAAATTGACCGTGGCGTATATCGATGTATGGGAGAACATATTTTTCAACTAGAATGTTAAGTTTGTTGTAGGGATAAATTCATCCTAACTACGGAACCCTTCATTGTGCGTGGTCCGACACGCACTTGGCCGGTTTTTCGTCTTGGCTATTCAATAATTGGATTAGAATTATTGAGAATGTAATTTCAAGGACGCGTCACGTTTGAGCACATTTCGTAACATGAGAGAGATAAAAGATATAACTCTCTCTGTCTCTCACACTAAATCTCTCTTATTCTTTTTTTTTAAGAAGTTTCACTTATATCACTTCTTCGATGTAATGACGCACGCGCAATTTTTTTTAAGTGTGTCGATGGAGTGTTTTACCCATTCTTCTCTGTAGCATAATGTTCCACTGCTGGGACACAACCGTCCTCTCTTCGAGAGGGCGTGGGCTGCTTCTACCACGTGAGCCCAGTGCGGGTTCGTAGATGTCACATGTTTTCGAATTTTTGGTGCCGGTTCATGTGGTGATTCATACCGGTTTCCTCATGGTCTTTTCCTTCACCGTTTTGAGAGCAGTGGTGATGAAATTTACACAAAGTAAAGCGCCTGCCTGGGTTCGAACCCACGACGTACAACTCGTAATTTGAAGCCGTTATCACTGGGCCACCACTGCTCTCTAGGCTACCTATCTGTCAAATCTCATAATGATCGGTGCAGCGGTTGAGGCGTTAACAGACATAGTTAGCAGACAGAGTTACTTTCAAAGTTATAGTATATTAAGTATGGATTATGATCTTTTCAATATACACGTGTTGATGTTTCTGACATCCCCACTAAATCTTTAACCTAACTAATACTTTATTAACTGAGTTTTACACTAAGCTGGGTTCAGACAACCTCACATACATACATAGCTCAAACATAAGTTCAATTCGCAGAGATTAACTGTCCGGACTATGCCCACTCGTTAGAATTCGTTACGTAAACCTTTTGTTAGGCCAGCCTATTGTACGACAAAGAAGAGTTAGATAAGTCTTCATAATGGACGGAATATTGAACGTGTTGTTAAAATGTTCAGGGGTTATGGTGGTGTCCTTCAAAAGTTCAGGCGCTTGGGTGGTTAGTAACAGGAGCACATATATGGCTGGATGCATGAATTTGAACAAAGGAAGAGAAGTATGTATCTTTTTAGGGTTCCGTGTCAACAAGGAACCCTTATAGTTTCGCCATGTCCGTCTGTCTTTCTGTCTGTCCACGGCTTAGCTCAGAGACTCTTAGTACTAGAAAGCTATAATTGGCATGGGTATACATATTAATCACGCCGACAAAGTGGTAAAACAAAATATTGAAAAAAAAAAATATTGTTGGGTACCTCCCTCCCTTGCACGTAAAGTGGGGATGATAACTTTATTCTCGTCTATTCCAAAAACAAGATGTGTTAGTTCCGATCTTAGCAACGCGCTAACTAAAAGAACCTTGTGGCCCGAATGATAATTACTTCTATCTATTATTCTTAACGCAATTCTTATCAGTGTGTTGACTTTACCGACACTAGTATTGTGTTTCGTCTTGTGGGCAAGATTGTTTTAATGGTAACACACACTGCTACAAATGCGAAACGAAAGATTATGAAACAGCGAGATTCTTGATAATTTTCGCTAATACCTCGGTGACACCTAAATAAATGCCAAATAAAGGGACTTTTGAAACTAACAATGTGCTTTTATTTAGTGTTATGGCTCATTTTCATTAGTCGATAACTCGATCGATATACAGCATGCAGGGACTCCCCGCAGGCGGGGTAATGACTAATGAAAGTCATAAGTCGATAATACGGTCGGTACACCGTCTGCGGGGAATCTCCGTAGCGAGCGTAGCGACCAATGAAATTCATCGGTCGTGCCTCACACTCAATGAAAATGAGCCTTCAAAGCAACTGCCAAACTTGCGGCGCGGGTTTTCCGTATACCACAATCGTTACCTATCGACTAATGAAAATAGGTCTCTCTATGCGGGCCTTATGGCATGCGTTATAGTTAGAAATATCCCGCACCCCGCATGCGAGCCCTATCGAACAATCAAAGTGAGCCTTTAGTGCCGCTTAGTGTTAGTGAAACGGGCAACTGTCTATCATGTTTTTGAAATGATGCGTTGCACACAGCTCGCCGAGCTTAACTTAGTCGAATAAGTACGACTGATTGTCATCCATGGTGAGCTGCGAAAGCGAAACGAAATTGACACCCATGGTTTGGACCCAGTGTTGCTACGCTTCCGCATTCTATGAAATTAGGCGAGGTTATCTTCGGGACCGTGTTTAAGTTTATTGTTCTAGGAAATGGTATCGTCAAAAGGGTCATTAATACTACTAGCAGGTAATGATAGTGAAGGGATCAAAGCATTCATAATTATTATGATTTATTTGATAGAGATGCAACGTCGATCTGAGATATTATAAAGTTACGCATAGAGGCTTCTACATACTAGCGCCACTTGTCGCGCGACGCGACACCGGTAGAACAATTTCCTTGAATTTTTCATAGAAATTGTTCTACCAGTGTCGCGTCGCGTGATAACTCGCGCCAGTATGTAGAAGAAGCCTTAAAATAAATACAACCACAGAAAATATTTAACTAAAAAAAACTTGAGAATTTTATTCAATGATCCTTCAAATATATATTTTACATTCTTGTAATTTTACTTTTTTTCAGGTAAATATGAAAGCAGTCCTGTCAGCTATAACTTCAAGTATTTCAAGTACCTAACTAGTAAGTAGAAAAAAAACGTCAATGAAAAACTCTAATCGAATCGGTAAAACAAGAAAACTAAACCAATACAAAATCTTGGCCATCCGTCAAGTAGGCACCAGGACATCATAAAACACAGAGACATCAACACTACGTCGCCAAAGCTATTCGGGTCCGCAAGATTTCACCCGACCACAATTGGGTCAAGCCACAGTCCCACAGTCCCTTCAACCAAGGATGCGTACAGTCCGAACCATTTTAACTGATTTACACAACTAGCTTGGCATGTCACGTAACTAAAACTGGGTTTAGGTCTTGTTTCGGGTAGATAAGAGTAATTTAATTATTTTAGGAGTACTAGAACCAAGCCTCTGCAAGGAACACTTTGACCTCTTGTCTCTTTTTGCCCTACTTTGCATCTCAGAAATTCTTCCTGCATTATCATAAACTAGGTTTAGGATATTTTTGTTTCACAAGCCATTTAGGGCGCATTCGACCAAGCTAATGTTATAATAATTATGTATATTATGCTGTCAGTGTACTTATTTAATAAACAAATAAATAAACTTTTATTCTGCTAATAATTTTTCAATTTTGACAGTTATTCCTTACTAAAACTGTCAGACGTCAATTTTATTTCACGGCTAAAATATAACTTTGACTGACTTTAAAAAATCTGCCCTTTGGTAATGAAAAACTAGTTTAAAGTTTTATTAGCACTTATTATATCTGTCTTATTAACACGTCATCAATTCTTGGGAAAATCTCAGAGTTCTCAAATGCAAACCATCATACATCATCGCCCATGATGTACTAGGGTAACATAAACTCAAGGAACATAAATCACTGGTCCTGCAAGTGGCGCGTCCCCACATAATAGATAGTGTGGTGAGCCGGTGACACGTCATAATATCCTGTTGTTGATCGACACGTCCAACACCTAACTGCATTGTTGGTACCCACTAGGTATCACTTGTGAGTTCAGGCAGTTTAAACGTTAAAGTTACCTCACATAATTATTATGTAGGTAACATATCTAACCAAACCTAACATGTATTACGTGGAAGTGATGATTATCATGTAGTTTAATGATGGTATGAACGCTTATGCAATCTATAATTATAATTATTTAGGCAATTATTCAACCAGTAAATTAGCTCTGTATGCTCCAATGTCTCGTTTCAATGCTATGAAACTCAATCCCTTTGATGGACCTGTTATGGTCAACTTGGTTGAGACAGATAGCTAACTAGATATAATTATGTGCTTATTCACTGGATAGTAACAGTATTACTTAACAATACACACCAAGATAAGTTTACAATGTGAGTAATTTGTATTTTGATAACCACTGCGTTCTAAAAAAAATCTTTAGAATATACCCATAGACTTATAAAAAAAGTCAGACGGAACTCCCGCTAAGACAGAACTGTGTCCCGTAACGGCGGCGACAGTCTTATGTGCAAGTGAATTTAGGGTTGTCATGATAGCCAAAATTACCCACTTAATATTGTTTTATTTAAAAAAAAAATACAGGTCGGCAGACAAATTTGAGGTACTGCATATGTAACAACACGCCGGAGTCCTCCTTTGGTTGTATAAAAGTCATCCGTGTCAAAATGTAAACTGCAAATGACACTGTATTTGTTTAGAATCCAGTCATTTTGACAGTTACAATTTCGAATTTTTTTAATCTAATCATTTCGCCAAACTTCATTGACTTTAGGAAATCTAGTAGAAAGAATATAAAACAACTAGTAATAATTAACCTGAATAAATTGAATTGATTAAAAAATATATTAATTTCCCATATATTTAGGGTAATTTGCACACGTGAATATTGGCAACACTGGCTTGTGATGAATTATTATGTTCTGGAGAATAAAGATTGACTGTAATCTATAAAATCGGGAACTAAGTTGTGGAATTATTCATTTACCTATGAAACGTGATTCCTGTATTTTTTTCTTCCAATCACTACGGTTTTTGCAACCACACAAGACATGCTGTATTTCAATACTTTTTTGTCCTGTACGTACTGCGAGCTGGCTGACTCTGAGTGACACAGTTTTCTGTTAGCAAGAATCCGTCCAACTTTTTTATACGTCTATGAATATACCTAATTATTTTCAAAATTCATTCCTAAAATGCATAAATGTAATATCGAAGAAGAATTCATGCGTTTGAAAAAATAACAAGTTTGAATTTAAATTACCTATGAGAACATCGAACATCAAACTACAAAGTTGGAAATCTGTTCATAAGAAAGAGACATAGCTATATAAATAGTCTCCCATCTCTAACAAAGATACTAGGAAAACATAACCTCTAGAGTCGAGGTTTTAAAAAGCCGAAGTCGGTTTTGATGCTAACTTTATGAACAAAACGTCAGGAACAAGGAAATTATGTAGAGATCCCTCCGGGCGTTACTTTGTTGTTAGTGACTGCTTTTTATCGTACGTAAAGATTCTTTTTCTGTAATTTTTGAACGCACTTTTAATCCTTAGTTTGTATTTATTTAGTAACAACGAGCACCTAATCAGCTTAAGGCACCTGCCCCTGCCGCCGGCAATGAGCTATCAAAGATTAAGAAGAAGAATCGTACAAAAGATTGTAAGTCTCGTGTAAGTAAAAAAGATACATATTATATTCAGTACTGTATTTATCATAAGGGCACCGTGAGGCCCGTGCCCAGGGCCCCGTCCTCACGGGGGCCCTGAAGGCCGACTCAACACTCGCACTCAATAGCGCATTTTTTTTCTTCTATTTTTAGGTTAATTCAAACCTGCATCATTTATTTAATAACGTACCTACCAAAGATCTATTTCTTAAAACAGTTAATAACATGTATTTGATTTGTACCGATTACCCATGGTAAATATAAAATGATAAGTAACAGAAAAGTGTTTTTTTTCTGTTAGTCACTTTTTTTTTTTTACTTTCCATAGGGGCCCCAAATTGGTGTATGCCCAAGGGCCCCAGCTTGCTCTAAGATGGCCTTTCATATATTAAGAGTTGATCGCTGACTGTTCACACTACGTACTCGTTTGCCGCAGGTACAACTACTTATTATTAAGTAGTTCCGGTGGCCATCTGTGTTTTCATCATCAGTACCACTTCACCAAATGGTGCTTTCCGAGATACTATAAAAAAACCGGTCAACTGCGTGTCGGACTACACACAATGAAGGGTTCCGTAGTTGGATGAATTTATCCCTAAAACAAACTTAGCATTGTAGTTGAAAAACATGTTCTCCCATACATCGATATACGCCACGGTAAATTTTCCAACTGAAAATTTAAGTTTGTAATCGCAAAAAAGTTTGATAAAACTACAAATTAACAATTTCCAAAATGTTTCCTTTACTTGTGCTATGAGACCTTGCTTCTTGCCAAATTTCATGATTCTAGGTCAACGGGAAGTACACGGGGTAACGGGGTTTTGATTATTTACGAGTATCGAAATATGTCGCAATAATGTCGCTTTTATCGCCTTATTTTTTTATTGCGTTGACTTGGAAGCTTGATTTTTTTAGAGCTTTAAGGGACCATAGACCTACGTACACATACATGCATAAACTCATAGGCCTTCTTCCCATGGGGGTAGGCAGAAACTATAGAACGCCACCTGCTACGCTCCTTACATATTCCTTTTGCTTCGCCTACGTTCATACATCTGGTCTTCATCTGGTCTGGCCTGGTCTGGTCTGGTGGTATAGACCTACGTATTTTATATTAATTTCAACTTGAAACCTCCACGCGTTCCTGAGAAAAAGGGTCTTGACAGACTGACAGACAGACAGACAGACGGACAACGAAGTGATCCTATAAGAGTTCCGTTTTTTCCTTTCGAGGTACGGAACCCTAAAAATATGCAAATCGCTATAGGTGTGCCTATAAAATTTTAGGATTGCCCTCGACTGCCATGGGACCCCCTTCAGATTCTGACTTGGTGACAATGGGACCACTTCGAGAGCATATCCTTTCAAACAATAACCAATAGCTATAATGTTCCCATTGCTGGGACACAAGCCTCCTCTTGGTGAGAGAGAGTGGGCTGTAATCTACCACGCGGGCCCAGTGCGGCTTCGAATGTTTGATTCTAGGACATGCCGGTTTCCTCATGATGTCCTTCACCGTTTTGAGAGCAGTGGTGATGAAATTATTTACACAAAGTAAAGCTCATGTCTAGGTTCAAACCTACGACCTACAACTCGTAAGTCGCTGTTACCACAGAGCCACCACTACTCTGTTTATCGCATAAAGTTTAATAAAAGCGTCTTTCTTAATATTTTTTCTACCAAAAAATACAATTTATATCCAGTCATATTTCACTCCCGAGCCAACAATACCTACTTAAGAAAACGTTTGAAAGAGGAGTGGTCCAGATCGCGCCCATTGACTTCTCATCATTTTTAGGCAAATCTCAAGCACTACTTGTGTATTTTATTCGTGGACCGTTCTCACGGCCTTATTGAGATTGGGAGCTATGTGACTAATACTTTTTTTTTTCAATCAACTTTATCTATGATGAAGGCAGGTAGAATGGTGAAAACGGATTATTAATTATTATATAAGTTATTGCTCGCGGCTTCACCCGCACGGAGGTTGAAAATGATCCCACAAGAACGTACTACCGTAATAAACCAGGGGGCCGATCGCGCTAATTTTGAACGTTAATACCAAAACTAAACCACAACCAAAAACGTTACGTTAGACACATTTCGGATCGCGCTAATCATTTCAACGGAAACGATTTAGCTTTACTTTGGAAGTTACGTTGGAGGAACGATCGATCGAACAATACTCTCACAAAAAATAGCGCGATACCGTTTCTTACATCACCTAAACCAAAACCAAAAACGTTCCGTTCGAACGGTAATTACGTTGAGAAATAGCGCGATCGGCCCCCAGGTCATGGTTTATCCGTGTGCCAAATTTCATCCAAATCGTTCAGCCGTTTTTGCGTGATTGAGTAACAAACATACAAACTTAAACATTTATAATTTTACTAGCTACGCCCCTCGGTTTCACCCACATTAGTCTGGATCTCGTGAGAATATCGGGATAAAAAGTATTACCTATATGTCCTAATCCATATCATCGTCTACCCATGTGCCAAATTTCATTCAAATCTGTTCAGGCGTTTTATCGTGAAAGCTTAACAAACAAATAAACAAACAAACTCACTTTCGTCGTCACACACTCGTATTTTTTTTAATTCCTAGCAACATCAAAATGTTAGCTGGGATTAAAAAAAAATACGATTTCTTCACTTTTAAGACTAACCTAAATTTAACGGACCGCATCAGATTACAATTATCCTCATCCATCATCACTCTAGTACATTTTGCATGAACTATCGCACTCTACAGGAGGGCTGCACCACGCTTTACGGTATTGAAATGCGATGCGCCACGATCCGATGCAGCTGTAATGTGTGCTAAGCTCTAGACGAAAAAGCTAAAAATATTATTGTTGAGGAAGTTAATATAAACAGATATCTATACAGTTTACAGTATAAAAAATAGGTTTCTAAAATGTTTGTCCCAGATTATAAAAAAAATTGAGCCGTCTCCGGACGCCTGCCAGATGTGTTTGATGTAATTTTGTTTAGAAAATATCGAAAATATGCATGAAAGGAAGGTGTAATATAGGAAATAAATATGGCATAATCAAAAACAAAATAAAATCCTTTGGATGTAGGCTGTTGACCGCGTCACCACGTCAACAGCCGGTCTGACCAGCCACATTAAATGTTTCACATAAAAAGACACATAACATATCCACATACTCTCGAAACGCAAGCAAAACACACGATTCCCTGTCACACTACAGAATTAACCACACAGTCATTTTATTTCTTAATTTTAATCTTTAACTTTTTAATTTAATTATTTTTTACTTTTACTATGTTTCTCAATTTTTTTTTCTCAATATCATTACGTAATAATATTTACTTTTGTTTATTATCAGCTATTCCTTAAGGGTTTATAGTGTCCCAGTGACAGTAGAACACTGACTCCTACGTCACAGGTATTCCTAATTTGGGAGTCAGGGTTTCAACTTTTGTGCGCCTTTAATTATTGTTAACTTTATCTAGATATTAAGCATATTGTAAGGACTTGTCAATGAAATACTATGATCAATAAAATATTAAATAATAATTATTCATCCCCGATGGGTTAGGAAGAGGTGTACATATAGTACTCTCCCGTTTCGTCAGTTATGTTTAAGTCCCATGTAATAGGGGGCGAGCCTATTGCTATAAACCGGGCAGAAATCCAGACCGGCTGCTAACTGAGAAATTCCTGAAAAAAAAAACCCAATAACACTTTGTCCGACCTAGGAATTTAACCCAGGACCTCAAACCTCCCGCTCAGCAGTAGCACGTGCAACCACCGGAACTAGAACTATATTTTATTTGTTAACTAAGAGCCAAGTGTCTTATATCTGTACCTTTTAGCATAAGACCAGATGTATGAACGTAAACGAAGCAAAAGGAGTATGTAAGGAGCGTAGCAGGTCGGTTCTATAGTTAATGCCTACCCCCATGGGAAGAAGGCACGAGTTTATGTATCTATATATAAAATTCTTCCTTTTCAACGGAATACGATCCAGAAATAAAACAATTTACAATAACTAGGTACCTACATGAGATTTGTAAAACTCGTTAAAATGTTGGCGTGCGTGCGCTGCGCTGTATTTGCATTTAAATCTATTTGGAGTGTCAGGTGGGGGATAAATCTTGAGAAACACGCATTTGCGACACCCATGCGTGTCATGAGATTGTATCGTTTTTACACAGGTAAAGAGACAATTTAACTACGGGTAAAGGTAAAATAATTATGTTCTTGTTATTGTAAGCCTACATATCACCATACAAAAGAATGACGATTTTCCTTATTTATCCGCATTTTTTTTTCGTTTATTTTTTTGTTTTATTTATAGTTTTTCGATAAAATGTTGCAAGTGCATTCTTTAAATTGTTTGACACCAATATAGTGTCTACCAAATTTTACCTATTTAATTTTAAACAATTTTATAATATAATTAAAAATATAAAACTTGACTTCAAAATTGAGTCCAGAGAGAAATGAAAAATGCGGAAGCTAGTTTTAACATAAATTGATAACAGTCGTTAAGCCATATCATTTACCGGGATAAAAGGTATCTTAGGTTTTAATCCAGGTATAAACTATCTGTGTGCTAAAAATGTCATCCAAATCCGTTCAGCCGTGCTTGCGTGATTGAGTAACAAACATACAAACTTTCACATTTATGATATTAGTATAGATAGACTTAAGGCAGACAATATACCTACCTTGGCAAGTCATATCGTTTATATTCTGTTCAATCGAGAACCAATGCTTAGGCCGTGCGAGAACTGTTCGACATTAATCATTTTCACCAAAATGAGGTATCTGAATTCATTCAGCTGTAGACATCGCATAAATACATATTTCTTATTCAGATTCATACGATGATTCTCAAGGAATATTTTACCAATTTCCTGGAGTTCATCGGTTATACTGTGAAATATGTGAGTTACAATCAATCTGTCTGGCCTTTTTCCGACTATGTTGGGGTCGGTTTCCAGTCTAACCGGATGCAGCTGAATACCAGTATTTTACATGGAGCGACTGCCTGTCTGACCTTCGCAACATGATATCCCTTGGTAAGACTGGTTGTCAGACTTTTGGGCTTCTGACTATCCGTAACGACTGTCAAAGATCTATGACTGACAGCTGAGACCAACGGCTTAACGTGGTTTCCGAGGCACGGAGGGGTATCGATATGTAATAGATTTTTTGTTGAGTTACAATAGAATTGAATCACGCTACGGTAGCTTTCAGATTATGAAAAAGAAAAATTATGAAAGTCAGTGTTGTTTTTAGAGAGTCGTTCTAGAGTGGCATTCTGCGACACACTTTGTATTTAATAGCAAGAACTATGTTTTTATTTGAATGCATATTGCATTTAAACACCTCGAAAAATTTAATAGGTAGACAGCGATGTGGACGAGTGTTTCGACGCCTAAGTATGTTTTTGATGTGAAACATCTATAGCCGCATGTAAAACCGATTGCTGGCGGGGCGACGCATGCCGCGTGGCGTAGTATATCTAGTAAAAAGTTGTGTAAATAGTTCGTTGTGTTTTATCATCATCATTCTCCTGCCCTTATACCAATTTATTTGGGGGGCGCAACATGTTCCTTTCTTCCATATTTCTCTATTAGTCGTCATCTCGGTAGTCACTCCCTTTCTAGCCATATCATCTTTCACACAGTCCATCCATCGTTTCTTTGGTCTTCCCCTACTCTTATAGCCATCGACATTCATACTCAAAACTTTTCTCACGACATTTTCCTCATTTCCTAGTTGTGTTATCTAAGTTTGTCAAATTAAATTAGCTAGCAAAACTCCGCAAATGTGATGGGTGTCGAAGCATAAGCATTTTGAGACGCTGACTGCAGCTAAAGCGCGGTCACTGTCAGACTGCATACGATAGAAAGAGAAGTGCGATGACACAACGCTTGTAATTTATTGCAAAATATGAAGGGATTATCAAAATTGAGTTGAGTAATCCAAAATGAAAAATAACCAACTTTTGCATTCAAATAAGACGTTCTTGTTATTAATAAAATACGAACCGTACGTTGATATTTAATCAAATATTTTGGATTGAAACTCATAGCAAAGGGATAGTTTGCCGTTAATTTGTATCGAGATTTTTTTTTCTAATCGTGTTTTGGTAACAACCAAGTTCTGAGAAATATGTTAAAGAATAACATATATTTTTTCCGCTACCACAAACTATGTATATAGATTTGGTATTTTTTTTGTTTATGACAAGCCTACTTATATCATTTGCCTCTTGTCAGCGCCTTAATGTTTAAGAAATAAAGTTTTGAAAACATTAATAATAGGCAGCACATCATTACTTGTTCTTTTGAGGATAAACGATAACTTTCTCTGAGCTCTCACTATGTTATTTTATAGGTAAGTAATCCACTAAAGAAAATTAGAAAGTGATGTCTCCTCTATTGTTACAACAATTGAAGGTTAGCTTTTCTAACTGTTGAAGTAATCCATCGAGACATTTGTAATGTTTTAGACAACATTTATCTACGTTTGCGACTTTTACGATTCTGGGAACGGTCATAAAAACGCCTCCTTTTCCTGATACCCTTGTAATCGCGTTACATCCATCCATCCTTGCGTATTACAATGATCGCTTACTTTTTTCTAAATTATTATCGTAAACTACATAGCTCATTCGAAAACTGAGAATAAAAGTATGTTTCTTCCCTTACGGGAAGAAACATACTTTTATTCTCAGTTTACGTCGGTACATTTTTTAAATACACTCAATCTTCTTAACCTTTTCCCAACTATGTCAGCTTCCAGTCTAACCGGATGCAGCTGCATACCTGTATTTTACATGGAGCGACTGCCAGTATCTGACCTCCATAACCAGTTACTGGGTAACACGATACCCCTTGGTAAGACTGGTTGGCAGACTTTTGGGGAGTAACGACTGTCAAAGATCTCTTCTTCTTCTTAGTCGTTCCCTCAGTGCTGAAGATTGCAACCTCATTCACACAACACGTCACCGAGTTATGCGGTCTTCTGAAGTATGGACCGCTCGGTAACTATTACCTCCAACAGCTTTCTTGATCGCGTTTGACCATATTGCCGCGAGTATTTTTTGAATTTTATAAAAAACGCTAAACTGTCTTTAATTTTTCTTTAAGTTCGTAAAAACTAGATTTGGTCTTAAATTGAAAAATAAATCTAGAACACAAAGTCTTTACAGATTATTATGAAATCTAGTCCAATATTCACAGACATAACAAATATAATAATAAAAAGATAATGGTCAGAGAGAGACATTCCCTTGAGAAATTAGTAGGTGTGCCCCTAAAATTGTGTCTGAAACGGCCGCTCGTTTATAAGATTAGATACTAGGCTGCAGTAGCGAAGCTACAACTTCCAGTAGAGGGAAGCCGAAGAAAAAGTTGTTCAGTTCACATAAATTCAAGATAACATCAAAATTACCTTAATTTTTTTTGTCATTCCTTTACTTTTCTTAATTGAACGTCATCTAAATTTGTCGAAATTCTTAGTTAAAACAGAAAATGTAAACTGCGTTCGCGATTAAGGATACCTATAGTATATTCTAAAAACACGTACGTACGTAGGTACACGTGTTTATCTTATTACTTATTAAATACCTGTAATGACTATGTACTATATTATTAAGTAATAGTAAACTTAGATAGAGTCTTTGTTCCGAAGGGAAGCCGGTAGGAATGGGGTTGTATGAAGCCGTCGCCCCTGCTAGGCTGACAGAATAGCTAGTTGTTGACCGTGGAATGACGTGAATGGACGCTATAATTCTAGTCGTTAAATGTCGAATCGTGATAGTATGGCATTTGGGAAATATAGGTAGTTTTATTTTAATTAGAAGGTTTCTTAATAAGGTATTTTTATACAAGGTCAAAACTTGGCTGGCGATTTACAGACGTGCGGAAAAGTCATCACGAACTACATAAATTTTCATAAAAATAAGACGGTAGCCGTGTATAAAACGTAAATATTTATGGGTTTCATATGGAAAGTGGTTCAGTATGACGGGTAGGATCACCCTCTTACCAAATATAGGGGAATAAACCAACAGCCTGCATTTCTATGATATTTCTAATATATACTGCGGCTCTGGTAGATACGACAGGAGACAACGTATCTTTTATTTCAGGAAATCGAGCCAATTTCGCAGTAAATATTCTAGGAGCTAGCGAACTTTGACAGTTTTTCATTTCTGAATGCCAACATTTGAGCTACAGCAGTACCAAACAAGTTCGATAGGAAATAAGCTAGTGCTCGTTGCATTTACTTGAACTTTTTAAACGTAAACTGTACAAAAGTGAAAAGACATTTATCTTTCAAACTTAGCTGAGAATCAGAACTTTTTGAATGTCAAAATTACATAAGACAAAACTTTCACCACTTCCTAGTGCTTTAGCAAGGAAGAGCGCAACAAACTCCCCAGCAGCACAGCTGTCTGATCAGTTGGAAAAAACTTGATTTTATACATAGTATGCAAAATAATTGACATTACGCAAACACAAAACATTAAATTAAATTATTTGCCATATATGTCAACTAGCACACGCCACTATATCAACAAAAAAAAAACATAGAAAACTATACTCCAGCAGAAATAGTAACAATACTCGTAATATCTATTTACAATATCTGTTGTATTATTAATGATGTTGACACAGTTAGTGGTGATTTTGACATTATGATGAATAATTTTGACATTATTATTGATTGTTTTGACATTATTAATAATTATTACCAAAAGCTAAATGTATGTTACTAACACTAGTGTTTAAGATGTGTATGTAATAACTAACTAATGGATTTTATTATCTGCTATTAAATTATTTGAATTTGTTTTTTTTTTGATAAATACTAGAAACGTAAATAGAACTTAATACCTAAATAAAGGCATCCAGGCTTAAAGGGCGTGCCCACTTACTTATAGCTATAGCTGTAACTGGAAGTCACAAATGATAAACTAGACCATCGAAGTCAACCAATCTGCGTAGCCTTTTCCCAACTATATTGGGGTCGGCTTCCAGTCTAACCGCATTCAGCTGAATACCAGTATTTTACATGAAGCGACTGCCTATATGACCTCCACAACCGAGTTACTGGTTAATACGATATCCCTTGCTAAGACTGGTTATCAGACTTTCGGGCTTCTGACGACCCGTAAAGACTGTAAAAGATGACAATTGATGAAGAGTGACAGCCGGGACCAACGTATTTACGTGCTTTCCGAGGCACGGAGGAGTCTCGGTATGTAAAGATGATCACCCATCCGCGGACCAACACCGGCAAGCGTAGCTTAACCTGATGGATTGACCCGTGCGGCAGTGATTATTTAGCCACGAGGTCCTCACAATAGACTATCGTGAAAAAAGTATTTGTAAAATAAATAAACCGTTAATTACCAATAACATAACATAAATAAACCATGGTCAGCAAGACAAACAGTCACCACAAGCAGCACCCGTTCAGGAGTATAGCGCAACGCGTACGCGAAGTACGTTCACTTAAACTGATGAGTTCTCATAGCCATCACCTGAAAAGTTTACTCAGCACACAGCGACCGGTAGGTACTTCATACAGATTATTTTCGTATTAAGTTTCAGAAATGACAGCATTTTTTTTGGAAGGTCATCCAGTCTATTTCGAGAAATTCGCTAACATCATCATCATTTCAGCCGAAAGACGTCCACTGCTGGACTTAGGCCTCCCCCAAAGGGGGGGTTTGCCGTAATCGCCACGCTTGGCAGGCAGGTTGGCGATCGCAGTATGGTGTTAAAATGCATAGAGAACGCTGCTGCCCATTCTCTAGTAAGCATCTCATTCTCTAGCTAATATACTTGTGGTATAATAATAATACTAATCACAAAAAACATTGCAGTAGGGAACCAGTAGTAACGACGGTGACTTACCAGTTGTAGGTCGTAGGTTCGAACCCTAACAGCTGCGCTTTACTTTGTGTAAATTATTTCATCGCCATCGCTCTCAAAACAGTGACGGAATACATCTTGAGGAAATCGCCATGTCCTAGAACCAAACATTTTAAGACATGTGACATCTACCAACCCGCACTAGGCACGCGTGGTGGGTTACGGTCTACTCCCTCTCACAAAAAGGAGAACTGTGTCCCAGCAGTGGGAAAATTGTAGGCTGATTATGTGTTATGCACCAAATTTTTTATTTCGCGGGTTTCATTTTAAAGTAAAGCCCCATTGTCACACGATACAAATGTCTTGCTTGTGGCAAACAATAATATTGAAGCAACAAATGACTTGCATCGTACTCGTATAAGCATTGTTTAGACGGTGCTATTTTGATTGGTGCTGTAATTACGAGTATGCCACAGGAAATTTAATCGCACCGTGTAAATCAGGCTTATTGCTAAGATAGAGTTTGACAAGTTCTCAAATTCAAATTCTCAAAGCAGAAACCACTACCAATAAAAAAAACCGGCCAAGTGCGTGTCGGACCACGCACAATGAAGGGTTCCGTAGTTAGGATGAATTTATCCCTAAAACAAACTTAACATCGTAGTTGGAAAACATGTTCTCCCATACATCGTTATACGCCACGGTAAATTTTCCAACTGAAAATTTAAGTTTGTAATCGCAAAAAATGTTTTTTTCATGTGATAAAACTACAAATTAACAATTTTCGGACTTTTTCTTATAATTGTGCTGCAAGACCTTGCTTCTGCCCAAATTTCATGATTCGAGGTCAACGGGAAGTACCCTATAAGTTTTGATTTATGTGCGAGATATTGGCAATTTTTTTTTATGTGATAAAAATACAAATTTACAATTTTCAGACTTTTTCCTATACTTGTGCTGTAAGACCTTGCTTCTTGCCAAATTTCAAGATTCTAGGTCAACGGGAAGTACCCTATAGGTTTTGATTTATTTGCGAGTATCGAAATATGTCGCAATAATGTCGCTTATATTGCCGTATTTTTTATTGCGTTAACTTAGAACCTTGATTTTTGTAGAGCTTCAAGGGAACATAGACTCACGTATTTGATATTAATTTCAATTTGATACCTCTACGCGTTCCTGAGAACACGTTCCCTTTTCCTGAGAAATGGTCTTGACAGACTGACAGACAGACAGACAGACGGACAACGAAGTGATCCTATAAGGGTTCCGTTTTTTTCCTTTTGAGGTACGGAACCCTAAAAAGGAGCTACGTCTGCCAACAAACTGGCAGAAGTAAATATTATATTTCCTTAAAATGTTTATCTAAATAAACACTTTTCATTTTTTTTTTAAATAAAGCAACCTACCCTTCTCCAAAAAAAAAACTGCGCTTACGCAGCAACATTAATTTCTCAGTCATATTACATTATCCTAGTCACAATGGCGAGCGGTTTATTAATTCGCATACGTCGTCTGGCGAGGGGCCAAATCTTTAGAGTCCAGCCCGCAATGGGCATGATAAAAATGTTTTGATTCATTACTTTGTACCAGTTACGTAAGCAAGCTTGGTGTTAGATTTTATTCATTTAGAAGTATAAGAGGGTAAAAGGTTTTAGATAATTTAATTTGATGATAATTATTTTAAACTCGTGGCAGTCAGTTTGTGGATGAGTGACCATCCGTTACATATCAGGTACCTTTCCGTACCTCGGAAAGCACGTTAAGAGGAGGCTCCCTATTCCCAGTCGCACCTAGTCACACATACAAGCAAAATGAAACTTTAGTATATGATTTATTGGATCTTTTTCTTTACACGTTGAAGACAGTTACGTAATTGTACCTAATATTTTCTCTCAATATTTTTTTTATTCGTAAATCTTGTCTTTTTGAGAGATAATTCTAAAAAACAACAAGAAAATATAGTTTATTATCCCGACAAAAGATATTTTTTCTCTAGATCAATTATTACTTTAGTTATAAACGAAATAATAATTGAGACTTACGCTATTTAATATCGTGCTCGAACACGATCAAAGAGCGCACGCGATATTCAACTTTATTACTGATGTATTAGCGTTTAGCACATAACGGAGTGGCGGGGAGCGAAGGGCGGAGCTTGCGTTCGAAATTTTATTTAGACTGTCTGCTCTTAAGCTGTTGATCCCGGCTATCATTCGTAGATCTTTGATAGTCGTTATGGGTAGTAAGAAGCCCAAAAGTCTGTCAACAAGTCCTACCAAGCGGTGTCATATTACCCAACTAACTTGGTTGTGGAGGTCAGTTAGGCAGTCGCTCCATGTAAAATACTGGTATTCAGCTACATCCGGTTAGACTGGAAGCTGACTCTAGGCAGATTGGTTTTGATTGAATTAAAATTAAATGATTTGTAGAGTATACAGTAAATATGTCCTGACTAACGATTACGATACTTTTTTATTGATGTTGATATAATTATTACATAACACTACGCCTGTATTCCCTGAAGGTTTAGGCAGAGGTGTGCTAATAGTACACACACATTTTCTTTTTTTTCACAACGTGGCACAAATCCAGACTACGAGCTGCTACTGAGAAATTCCAGATGGGGTAAACCCAATAACACTTTGCCCGACCCGGGAATCGAACCCAGGATCTCATGTTCAGCAGTAACGCTTGCAATCACTAGACCAACGAGGCAGAGATAAGTTGACCTGTTACTGTATCTTAAGTAAAAAATATTTTCTATCGACATAACATCGGTTTGATTTCGATTTACGACAGTCATTCTCTGCAAAATAATTCTGGCACCCTTACCTTAGAGCTGCTATATCGTCTCACAAGAAGAAATAAATTATAAAGAAATAAAGGAAAAGTATTTATAGGGACTCGCATAGCAAAATCACAAATTAAACTATAATAATATACACTCAAAGAAATATATAAAAAATATATAATATATAAAAACAGAAAATCCTGTAAGAGGCCAAAAGGCTCCTATCTCAGCAATGCGATGCTGCGACATTTAAAAATAAGTGTCGCAGCGCTGGTATTCTGATAGGGCCCGCTGTGATGTCACGGACAGATAAAGAAATAAAAAATTATGTCATTTAAACTACTTGTAATCTGTTACAAGTAGAAGGATCTTTGTTGAGTTCTCGACTAGACCTCTTTTTACCGGACCTTATGTAGGCCGCTGTCCGGAAAATGAGGAGAAGAAGAATCTTAGGAAACATTTTGTATTACAACTTGGATGTTCATTTATTAAATATTTCTATAGTTAAAAAGTAATTTATGAATAGAAGAAAAATTACTGATTCTATTTTATCAGGGCCATATGCATTCATCATTTCAGCCGAAAGACGTCACTTGCTGGACATAGCCTCCCCAAAGGGTTTGGCATAATCGCCACGCTTGGCAAGCGGGTTGGCGGTCGCAGTATGGTGTTAAAATGCATAGAGAACGCTGCTCCCCATTCTCTAGTAAGTCCTTTAGTCGCCTTTAGGGCCATATTACCACGACTATATTTATTAGTATACATCTTTTCCCATCTACATTATGTTGGGCTCTGCTTCCAGTCCAACCGAATGTAGCTGAATACTAGTACTTTACATGGAGCGACTCCTTCTCTGAGCTCCAGAACCCAGAAACTGGGTAATACGATACTCCTTGCCTTGGTAAGACTGGTTGACAGACTTTCGGGCTTATGACGACCGGTAACGACTGTTGAAGATCTACGAATAACAGCCGAGACCAACGCCTTCTTAACTTAGGTTAGGCTTAGGTATGTAAAGATGGTTAGACATCTACGGACCGACCAGTGTAAAAGTAGTTTAAACTAATCGATCGAGCCGTGTGACTGTTATTAATTACATAGCCGCGAGCCCCGGAAAGGAAGATATTATAAAGTGATATGACATAGGTATTCCTGCTTTCCCGCATGTTGAAAAGTATCGTATAACTAAGCCTTATCAGGGCTTGAAAGAAGTAACCTAACTGAAAAAGTAAAGCCTTATATTATGTTATCACTGGCCGTTGCTTAGAACTTCATTCACAATAAAAACTTCGCCCTGCTCATAAGTTGAGTGTTTTTAATCTTAACTTAATACACCTCTACATCATATAGGGAACGTCTCCCAAACATGTCTCAATGTTCAAGTTTTTAGATTTAATATGTTTGCAGTCAGTCACCCGCGCAATGTTTAGTTTTAAAGTTTTTTTTTTTCATGTGGTTAGTGACTAACCTGGTGTCTGAGTTTTTATACCGCCCATGGGCCTCTGACTTGGCTTCACTTACCGTCGCGAAATCCCTCTTAGGCATGCCAGTTTCCTAACGATGTACACACTCTTATTCAAATCGGCATGATCGGCATAGCCGGTTGCCGAAATCCAATTTAAATATGTAGGTAGTTTTAAAGTTCTAAAAGAAGCTGCTCGGGTTAGCTCGAATTGTGCTGAGCTGATCCGAACATAATTCAGCGAGGATAGATGTTTGAACCTTTTTTTTTTTTTTTTTTTGGGTGGGAAATCATCAAATAACTTCTCCCGCTCTGGGCGGAGCGGGAGGGCGTGTCAGACTTTTACTGACTAAAACCCACCCGTGTTCCTTCCGTTGCCTGTGTGCCAGGGCCACGATATCCCTTTCGGACAAACTCGCAACCCCGGCAGGCATTGGTCCTAACGGACCCCGTCAGTTTGTGCTGACATCTCTTTGAGGCGCGCGTGGAACACAACGCGCCGTCGACCCGGGCCTGGTCCTTATCGGACGGCGAGCTACCCATCGCTCACCGTCCGCAGGCCCGCGCCTACGGTGGCCGGAAATCGGCTTGCGACTCCCGACGCCCGGGGCGTCTCCTGCGGCGACTAGGGGCATGAGGGCGTGAACCTTGTCTCACCCTCACGCGTTCCGCCTCCTCCTTCGCTAGCATAACTGCTTCGCAGAAGGAGGTGACGGCCTCCCATGCACTCTCGCTCCGAACCATGGCCTGAACCAGGCCCGGACGCGAGAGATCGCCGCCGCCGATCGCCTCCGTGAGGACACGGCGGTGCTCCGCCCAAGCTGGGCAGACCTCCACCGTATGCTCCACCGTGTCCTCCGGGCGATCCACACATTGGTGACACCCGGGCGTTTCCTCCCGCTTAATCCTAAACAGGAACCTCCCGAAACATCCATGTCCGGTGAGGACCTGCGTCAGGCGGAAGGTGAGGACGCCGTGGCGCCTCTCCAGCCACTCCTCAAAGAGGGGACTTATCGCCACAATTGTGGCGTGCCCAGCGCTGGGTTGCGACAATCGCACTCTCCATGTCGCCATGAGATCCCTCCGGAGCTCCGTCCGCTGTGCCGCAATTTCTTGCGGCAGCGGAGTTATGCCCCGGAGTTTCGCCTCTTCGCGCCACACCCAAATGTGCGCGAGGACTTTCGCCTCCAGATCCCATGGCGGCAATCCGGCAAGGAGGCTCGCCGCCTCACGGGAGACCGTGCGGTATCCCCGTACCATCCTGATGGCCATGACCCTTTGGGACGCGTTCAACCGCTGCGCTGGTCGCAGCCTCAGAGAACGCGCCCACACCGGTGCCCCGTAAAGGGCCATGGACCGCACGATCCCCGCGTAGAGCCTCCGGCAGGAGGCGTTTGGACCCCCTAGATTGGGCAGGAGCCGCTTCAAAGCAGCCCCGGCCCGCTCCAGTCTGGGAGCCAAACGTCGAAAATGCTCCACGAAGTTCCACCGGCTATCGAGGACGAGTCCCAGGTACTTCATCGTCGACTCGACGCCGATGTGAACCCCTCCCGCCGTTATCTGGGAACCCGACAGTGGCGCGTTCCGAGGACCATAAAAACACATGGCCTCGGACTTGTGCAATGCCACCTCGAGTCCCAATTGCCGGATCCTATCGACGATTGTCGCAACCCCACGTGCCGCCAGTTCGGCCGCCGCCTGATGCGAACTCCCTTGTGCCAGGACTAGCGTGTCGTCAGCGTAGCAGACTACGCTGACGCCACTAGGGAGGTCGGCGCGCAGCACCCAGTCGTACCCGATGTCCCACAGATGCGGCCCCAGGACCGATCCCTGTGGGACACCGCACGACATCTCTCGCCGGTTCCACTCTCCGTGGTGACCGGGGTAGATGACGGCCCTGTCCGTCAAATAGGCCTCGACCACACGACAGAGGTAGGTCGGCATCCGGTGATACCGAAGTGCCTCCCTAATGCAACTCCAGGGCAAGGTATTGAAGGCATTGGCGATGTCAAGAGACACCGCCAAGACGACCCCACCCCGGGCAACAGCATCCCCCGTCGTGAGGGCTCGAACGCGCATGATGGCATCCACCGTAGAGCGCCCCTTACGGAAACCAAACTGGCTCTCCGCCAAATCCGGCCCCACCCGCACCAGATGTTTGAACCTGAGTTTGCAAATTGGCACGAGCCGAATGAAAGCCGTATATGTGTAGTAATTGCTTCGGTTGGCTTTGTTGTAGTTGCATAAGTCTGTTAGCCTCTTAATTGTGTAAAATTCTTAAATACAATTTTGTCTCCGGACAGGTCTACTCAAATCTGTGTGGTTATTTCCTCAGAAGACCATTTCAGACACAAATCTACATGTTCCTCACATGGTCTGACCAAGATTATGTCTGGACTTTAAAAGAGAGTTTGACCCATGAGTTTGATTCACCATTTCTTCAGGGGTAGTCAGATAGGAAATGTCAACTCCATCTAGGTTATTTTTTTTTAAATAATTGTGACCTGATTATAATAATTATTCCGCTACCCGATTTACAGAATATACAATTTCATTTCATTTCCTCACACAAAGTACTCATGCACGTAGTGTATCCTTAATATCTGGTTTTCTTTTATTTATCTTTCCTGCTAGAAAATTCATAAAAGAATATTTATCGTATGATAAACTTAACGTTGCACAAAGAGATAGATTTTACCATTACGTGACTTTCCTGAGAGAAGTAAAGCCTATTACGTACCCATAAAAGGAAAAAGACTTTGGGTGTTATCAGAACAAATGTATAATAATGTATATGAAAAGCCATACATTGATAACATACCTGTCGTGGATATAGATAAGCTTTATTTCCTTCTTTCTTTTATCTGAGTTCGTTATTAGTTTTGATGATACTATTGAAGTGAAAGGCTTATTATTTATAATTATTATTTCTCATTTTGGTTTATCATTTATCATGGTTGTGGTTGACTTGTGGCTAATTAATAACATCCGCACAGGGGCCCAAGTCTGCTATTTTTATAAATTCAGTCATTCCAACACGATCCCATTGTCATGGCATTGTCATTTTGCTAAAAGTTCGTAATCTGGTAAATTCATAATGGTCGATCAGTCAGTCAATATTCTCGTAATATAATTGTGTTATTATAACGGCATTGTCGTATAGCCATTATTATAAAACCCATTAGTAGAAATGTCATTCATTTGTCATTATGTATGAGATTACCAATATATACAATTTCTTTCAATGTAGTGTCAGTGGCCGACCATTGGAAAGTCATAATGACGCCATTATAATAGTAGATTACCAAACTTGTCAAAATCAACAATTATGAAATCAATGATCGACTATTCTGACACTATTGTAATAGCAGACTTGAGGCCCAGGTCGATCGATCAGGTTAAGCTACGTTTGCCGCGGTTGTTCCGTGGATGTATGACAATCTTTACATACCAAGACCCCTCCGTGCCTCGGAAAGAACGTTAAGCCGTTGGTCTCGGCTGTCATTCCTGTATCTTTGACAGGCGTTACAGTTCTTCAGAAGCCCGAAAGTCTGACAACTAGTCTTATTAAGGGGAATCGCATTACCCAGTAACTGGGTTGTGGAGGACAGTTAGGCAGTCGCTCCATGTAAATTACTGGTATTTAGCTGTATCTGGTTAGACTAGAAGCCGACCCCAACATAATTGGGAAAAGGCTAGGCAGATGATATATACTGGTTTTTTTTTTAATGATAAAAAAATATATAATTATCTGAATCCTTACAAGCCCTTTCATTTGATATGACACACGGTACAGTTTGCAAAACTTTTTCTTTTGGTTTTTAAGTTGCCCCACAAAAGTGACCCCCATAATCAACATTCATTATTTATTTTTTCGTTACACGTCCGTATTTGGGTCACAGAAATTCGATTATGTATATCAAATTTCAACATATTGGTCCAGTAGATTCAGAGCAAATAGGCTGTGACAGACGGACAGACAGACACACGAGTGATCCTCTAAGGGTTCCGTTTTTTTCTTTTTAAGGTAAAGAACCCTAAAAACTAAGTAAAAGTTTATCTTTACGCGTTTGATGTGAATATTTATGAAGGAAAATGGATTATTTACAGCTACCTAACCCGTGATCACATCACCGTAAAATGTCTTTACGATACGAGCCACAAATATGACACTATTTTCGTTACATATGGTAACAAAATCGTACCTTTTCCGTGTATATTTTAATTCCGTGAAAACTGTTAATTTCAAAATACGTGGAAGTGTATTTGGAACAATGTTCTTCAGAGCCTATACTACCTCAAATGGCTTAGCATGATCCTCCGTTATGTCGAAAATACTGCAGTATTCATTTTGAAATAAATATGTGGTAAAGTTGAGGAATTATGTTAAGTATATATATATATAGTTAAGTTTGACGAAAACACGACTCCATAAAATTTTCTTTATAGAAAAAAAATCCAAAGTTACCTCCAAACCGAACAATAAACCGCTGGTATTCAAAAATACTGCAAATTAGATAATGAAACTTTGCATATTGACTGAACTAACTATAAAGCAGGTCTTATGTTATTTTTTTATACTTATTACCATTATTTTCACCGTAAAAAGAAATAAACTAAACTATCGGTGTCTCGCTTGCTCGCGTGACCACGGGCAGTAGTGTGCGAGCGAGATAAAGAGTGAGGTGGCGCTGAGGTAGTATAGACTCTTAAACGCGGCTTGCGGTAGGTGTTGACTGGTAAAAGTAAGAAGCGTTATGCTCCCCATGCAACTTTACCTCTCTCTGTCTCTATTATATATACTAGAAATAGAGAGAGAGAGAGAAAGTGTTGATTTAATACAGAGCCATTTAGTATTTTTTTTACTAAAAACGCCCTGTATTAAAAACGCGTCTGTGGGTGGGTAAATCAGTCTATGCGCGCTAAAAGGAAGAAAGCTGTTTCAAGGTCTCAAGTGTCAAAAGTTTTTGTTTGCGGTCGGGGGACCCCAACCGCACACGTTTTTTAGTAAGTATTGTCTTTTGTATCTTAAATGTTATTTTCTGTTTATCATCATACCTAGAATTTAATCATAATTTGAATTAAATTTGTTTACCTATCTACTTGTTTACCCGACTGCGCGGCAGCAAAGACAGGTTTATGTTTTTCACGCGTAGGTACCTCGAAGCATCCTAACGGCTGGATGGATTTTAATAAATGGTCTGATATCGAACTAAAATCTGGTATATAATAAAATAACTGCCACGAACTGCATTTGACTGCTTGAACAGTGAGCTTGTTATTTTAAGCTTTTTAGGTCACATTCGCATATTTGTTGAGTTCACTTTATACTTAGTTCAAATAACATCAATATTTCGAACCTAGTCCAAAACGTGGAAGTTGCAAAAAAGTACCAAAAATACACTTTTAACACAATTTTCAAACCATTCTTTTTACCATACCATCAAACGCTCTCTTGACAGCGTGTGCCAAACATTCCGTGTCATTGCCTCGTTAAATTATTTCCGAAACGCATCGAGAGAAATGTTGAGAATCACTAATTTGTTCGTTGAGTGGTGCGGAGGCGTTGTGCCAAATAACACGAATAAAAACGGGTCATGCATGCCAAGGTGATTGTTGTGTAGAGTCGTGCTGCCTCGAGTCCGTAAAAAGTACCGGGATTCGAAGTGGGATCTGAGTTTTATGTGGAATTTTAATTTTTGAATTAGAGTCGTAAATCATTATCATCATCATTGATAGTCTTGTTCCACCCACTGCTGAGTAAGGCTCCCTTATGTACCATGCTTCCCTGGTATGTGCCAGTCTAATCCAGAACTTCCCTGTGATCTTGTGTAGGTCGTCCAACCACTAAACATTGGTGGTATTTTTGACTTTTGCAATTTTTTTACAAGTAAAGATCCTTGTGAAATATTGGTAAGTAGGTACTTCCTAATTCTAAAAGCTTACAAGATACGATTACGTTTACAAGGGATCCTGTCGTCAGACGAGAATGTTATAACAGCTGATAGATGTGAGAATAACCATTAATATTTTCAGCCTTTAACCCATATTTTTGAGCACAATTTAAAAGTCCACATTCTCTATTAAGTGACCTGACACTTTACAAATCGGCTACCATGTAAGCTTCAATAATGGCTCACACGTAGAAGTCACATTTTACCGTCCCAGGTGGCCGGACGACGGGACATAAATCCCGGAAGATTGGGACGTCCCGCAGACACTTGACATCACTAGTTGGCAGTATCGAACGTCAGAAAGGATTGAAGGAGACCAAATGGGGCGATACAGTTGTGTTCAGACGTGTTTTCTTACTTTTCCGATTGTGTTTGTTTTAAGATAGATAGAAAACGATTTGATACTCGTTTTTAGTGATGTACGAGTATTGAGCTCGGGGGAATGTGTCGTAGTTTTTTGTCAGTTTTATTTAGTTTATTTCGAGTTTACAGATGTACCGATTTGGAAATATTTGGGATATATCGGTTACCTAACTGAAGTGAAAGGATTATTTGACTCTTTTCGTACAATAGTTGTTATGTTTAGAGGCCAGACCAAGGTATTTAAGAAAAGATGGGTAATTTTTTTTCTTGGATTTTCAAACCAAGTAGGTAGTATGAGGGGGCTGTTTAGCGAAGTCTTACTCATTGTCTTATCAGTGATAAATTAGCAGGATTAACTTAGGGTGGATCCGCAGTCGTAGCCCGTGAAATTCAAATTTTCTTACGTTTTTTGCAATTTGCAGGTCAGTGTCAGATTGTATCTTGATCAAAATATGATTCGAGACTTTAACAAATATGTATTTACAGAATTATAACTATTATAATCAAAGCAAAAAGTGTAAGAAAATTTGAATTTCACGGGCTACGACTGCGGACCCACCTTAAGAGCAGGCAGTCTAAATCAAATTTCGAACGCAAGCTCTGCCCCTGGCTCCCCGCCACTCCAGTATGTGCTAAACGCTAACACATCAGTAATAAAGTTGAATATCGCATGCGCTCTTTGATCGTGTTCGATCACGAAACTAAATAGCGTAAGTCACAATTCTCATTTCGTTTCTAACTAAATTAATAATTGATAGAAAACATATATTGTGGCTGAATAATTAACTATAGTTTCTTGCTGTGAATATTTATTTTAGACATAAAAGCCAAACGATCTTGTTTGATTTTATAATTATCCTTGAAAAAGACATGATTTTCGAATAAAAAAATGTTTTGAGAGAAAATATTACAATTACGTAACTGACTTCAACATGGAAAGAAAAAGATCCAATAAATCATATACTAAAGTTTAATTTTGCTTGTATGTGTGACCGTTTCAGAATATTCATGCAAATTAACATAAAAAATAGGGAGCGTTCTCTTAAGGACAGTTTTCGTCGTGATCTTATGATGAAATAATCCTTTGAATAAACCCTTGCAGCACGTCCTCCATACTTCTCTATTGGTTTAAGAAGACGTGACAACTTTACAACGAGCAGTGAACCGAAACGAACTGATAGTGAGCAGTGAATGAATGAATGAATGATGAATGAACGTAGTGCGGTCGTTAGCCTATATAGGGCTTCTATTCAATTGGTTATATTGATTGCACTCTAACTGTCAATGAACTAGTGAATTAGAAGCTAAGAGAGTGGTTATTTGGACAAATGTAGATACAACTTAAGTACATTGTAGTCTGGATTTTGAATAGGCTATTTCTCAGACAGTGTAAAGCTGTTTAAAAAAAAATACTCAGGAAAAGAGTACTTCTCCGTAAACGCATTCGGTAACCCTTTCTTGGCATCACTTTCTTTGGGGTTGGTAAAAGTGCCAATAAGATTAATAAGTTTTCTCTAAAGTTGGCAAAAATTTGTGATGTGATGGCCTGCACCATGAATGTATAGATAAAAGTGGAGGCAACACTCTAAATACCTAATTGAAGACGACTGTGGGCCGACTCTCTCTTTCTGAATACATACGTAAGAACGAGACAGTGATATGTGTTTTCTTTATCTTATCTTTCTCAGAAAGAGAAAGTCGGCCCACTGTCGTCTTCACTTAGATATTTAGAGTATTGCCTCCACTTTTATCTATACCTTCATGGCCTGCACAATATTCACACCTTTTAAAAAAAGGTGCGAGTGTCTTTTACGAGTATAAGTGGTCTACATCTGAAACCTAGTATCTACACAAAAAAAAACGAGCAAGCCTGACAGTAGTTGGGTATGATGTGTAACATCTGATATCTCACCTTGGTAAAAAGCAACTGAGCAGCAACAGAAATTAACCCCAAAATTTAAAAAGCTAAATACAGAAATATTTATTTGAATCATTATTCATTGTTACTGGTCGCCCACTGGTCGAAATTCGACCCCCTCTACTAACAATCTATACTTCCTAACTCTATGAGTACACGAATTGCATGCTATTATAAAGTTCTTACTAATTACATGCTATTAGAAAGTACTTACTTATTCCATGCTCAAGTTGTCACTTCCTGTTACACACTTCCGTCCTTTTTTACGAAATCACTCCCAGGGAAAGCGAGAGGAAAGGACACATCACAAATGAAAATATTTTACTGATAGTATTAATAACTATTTCAAAATCTTCTCAAGTCCTCACAAAATTGGACAAAATTTTCAGCAATTTCCATTAATTCAACAAGGGTTTTACAGTACTTGTGTAAAAACATGCTGGTCAAGTAGCGACGATACCTAAATCCTTAAATTACAACTACCTATTACAACAGGCCTCGGGAATAAATTTACATTTTATTATAAGCCTGTTTTGTAGAATGTGCCAGATTTTGTACGTAGGTGTAAAAATAAGAAGGTAATTTATTTAACACCTTATTTTCTTCAGCCTTATTATTTTGTTGTCATTCTTTAAATACATATCTTGGCAAAAGCTGTTTCTGTAAGAAAATTTCAATAATTATCATTTCTGACCTGGGTTGTTATTATTTTCGTTATTGTAAAATGATAAACTTAGATATTAAAATATGATATTATCGAATTGCGTAGAACAAAGACGGAATGAAAAAAAACAAGCGGCCAATTTTGAGTCGGACTCGCACACGGGTTCCGTACCACCGGACAATATTTTACACTACATATTCTTTTTAAATACCTTAGTTAAAAAAAAAACACGTTTATTTTATGTTATAGTAGCCGATAGTAGTACACAGTTTGTGAAAATTTCAAATGTTTACGTATTACGGTTCAAAAGATACAGCCCTGTTGAAAAGTGACAGACATCCGGACGGACGGACAGGAGAGCCTTATTAAGAGCAGGCAGTCTATATCAAATTACGAACACAAGCTCCGCCCCTCGCTCCCCGCCACTCCGTTATGTGCTAAACGCTAATACATCAGTAATAAAGTAAAATATCGCGTGCGCTCTTTGATGGTGCTCGAGCACAAAATTAATAGCGTAAGTCTCAATCCTTATTTCGTTTATAACTAAAGTAATAATTGATCTAGAGAAAAAATATCTTATGGGCGAATAATAAACTATATTTTCTTGATGTAAATGTATATTATAGACATAAAAGCCAAACAGTCTTGTTTGTTTTTTTTATAATTATCCTTAAAAAAGACTTATCCTTAAAGAAGATTTTCGAATAATAAATGTATTGAGAGAAAATATTACAATTACGTAACTATCTTCAACATGGAAAGAAAAAGATCCAATAAATCATATACTAAAGTTTCAGTTTGCTTGTATGAGTAACTGTCTCAGAATATTTTTTTTTTCCCTGCATGAATATTCATTTTTAGGGTTCAGTACCCAAAGGGTAAAACGGGAACCCTATTACCAAGGCTCCGCCGCACGGTGGATCGAAAATCGGCTGTAGAAGACATAGGATCTCGATTTCTTAAATGTTATTTTTTTTGCTGGAAATGACTTCTGCTGATCATTACTGTTCTATAAAATGTCATATGAAGTAATTGTGTGCACAAATGGAAGAGTTATAATTTTTATAAGAAAAAAATGTATGAAGCTAGTATGAAAAATCGAATTATCTCCTAAACGGCATGTTTAACCGTACTATCCTTGGAGGTGGTCATAGTGCTAATTATTTATGATTTTTTGGTTGCCGATTTGACGAAAAATTTAATGCCGTTTTTTTAAAAAAAATCGTCAAAATATTTTTATTTATTTTTACATGTAAAACGATCCCTTTTAGTGTCCAAGTTAAAAATTTCGATATGTTATTAACCCAAATAATTAGAACACACAAAACAAGAAAAATTAAATTAAAAAATTGCTGTTTTTTGACACATTTTTATTAATTTAAATAAAAAAGATTATCAAACTCTTATTTAAGTAACATCTTAAGTTATATTATATACAAAATAATTTAATTTAAGGAATTAATACTAAGCATTTGTAAAATAAAGTAAAATAAATAAAAAAAAAGACAAAATATCATTAAATATTACAAAAAAAAAACCCGAACACACTCAAATACAAATTTACAAATATGTACATATATATTTTTTTTACAAATTTTCCTTATCACTCTCGTTGTCAGACTCCAATTCTGAGTCAGCATCCAGATTGGATATATCCAAAAACTCGAACTCAGTTTCCTGAAATTGAATTAAGTCGAGAGTTTCAGCAAAAAAGCTCTGCTTTTTCTTGGCATCTAACTTAGGCCTTTGTGCACTTAGCAAAGGATCCGAAGAAACAACAAGCATATTTAAAATGTCTTGATTGGAATCCTGCCTGCTTCTTTTCCGCGAATGATGTTCTCGAAACCTCCTAAAATCTTTGTTTCGAGACTCTGAGGCTTCTTCCGAGAGAGTCCCAATCGGCACAATAATATTTTTCTCGATTAGTCAGCCCCATGGATTAATAATTTATGAACGGTTGACGACATGCAGTACCAGTCGTATAATAATACGTACTTTTCTGCTGTTTTACGGGCATAATCTCTAAATTTTATTATATCGACCTGTTCTCCAGATGTAATTGCTTGTAAAATTACAGCAAATCTTTTGATGAGGTCTTCATCCAAACCGGTTATAGCTGCGGTTTTATTAGGAAACTCAAAGAATTTTCTTGCAGTATTCCCGTCATTGGTGGTTCCCGAGCCTTGTTTTACTATATCAATCAACAGATTGAGCTAATCTTTGAATTTATTTTGAATTATTTTCTTCCTTGTCTGTAGCATTTCTTTGTGCTCATCACTTCTCGCTGCCCACCGTTTGAAGTCGAGCCTGTATGAAATGTGTAACAGACATTCCATACAATTTATACGGGCGTGTAGGGATGACAAGCCAAATTTATACAGGTCAGAACACACAATTTTTGATATTACAGCATCTAAGCGGTTCATTTCTGTAGGCTTTGCTAAGCACAGGTAGCACGATGCATTTGATCTAGCTTCAGAAAGGTAAGTGCAAACTTTAGCGTCGATCATCGTCATCATTAGTTCATGAGTCACCCTATTATTATTATTGCACTCTGTGGGGATAAGGGCCTCAATTTCTTCATCCATTTGTTTTTTCAGCTCAAGGACAACTGCTTCACTCTCCTTTACAAAAGTAAACTGAACTGGACGACAATACAAAACTGAGCATGGTTTTGGGTTCGTCCATAAGATGTTGTCTCCATCTGTCAGTTTAAGTGGCACCAAGGAGGTCATGAAAATGCTCGAGTCATCTTCCTCACCCTCCATTTTGTGCTTGTATCGGCTTTGGTTAGAAGCACCATCAAATCCCCACTTGAATATCAGCTTCAACTGCTTGTTATGCTCTTCCTTAGAAAGGCTTTGAAGGATTCTTGTAACTGTGAGATATCAAGTAAAGCTTGAAGTGTTATCCTAGCCGATGAATCAGTAACTGTCACGGATTGCTTCGGAGGGTAGCAATCAAGCTTAGTTTGTTGCACTTTATAGTAAGATGGATGAATATCCTTAGCAACTTCCCGAATGGCAGCCTCTCGCAACGTAATATATTGCCACTTTGAGAGTTTTAGCGTTACACATTGCATACAGGCTCGACTTCAAACGGTGGGCAGCGAGAAGTGATGAGCACAAAGAAATGCTACAGACAAGGAAGAAAATAATTCAAAATAAATTCAAAGATGAGCTCAATTTGTTGATTGATATAGTAAAACAAGGCTCGGGAACCACCAATGACGGGAATACTGCAAGAAAATTCTTTGAGTTTCCTAATAAAACCGCAGCTATAACCGGTTTGGATGAAGACCTCATCAAAAGATTTGCTGTAATTTTACAAGCAGTTACATCTGGAGAGCAGGTCGATATAATAAAATTTAGAGATTATGCCCGCAAAACAGCAGAAAAGTACGTATTATTATACGACTGGTACTACATGTCGTCAACCGTTCATAAATTATTAATCCATGGGGCTGACATAATCGAGAAAAATAACATTGTGCCGATTGGAACTCTCTCGGAAGAAGCCTCAGAGTCTCGAAACAAAGATTTTAGGAGGTTTCGAGAACATCATTCGCGGAAAAGAAGCAGGCAGGATTCCAATCAAGACATTTTAAATATGCTTGTTGTTTCTTCGGATCCTTTTCTAAGTGCACAAAGGCATAAGTTAGATGCCAAGAAAAAGCTGAACTTTTTTGCTGAAACTCTCGACTTAATTCAATTTCAGGAAACTGAGTTCGAGTTTTTGGATATATCCAATCTGGATGCTGACTCAGAATTGGAGTCTGACAACGAGAGTGATAAGGAAAATTTGAAAAAAAATATATATGTACATATTTGTAAATAAGTATTTGAGTGTGTGTGGGGGTTTTTTTTTTGTAATATTTAATGATATTTTGTCTTTTTTTTTTATTTATTTTACTTTATTTTACAAATGCTTAGTATTAATTCCTTAAATTAAATTATTTTGTATATAATATAACTTTATATGTTACTTAAATAAGAGTTTGATAATCTTTTTTTATTTAAATTAATAAAAATGTGTCAAAAAACAGCAATTTTTTTATTTAAAGAAAAAAAAGAAAGAAAATACGTTTATTTGCGGTAAACATAACGCAAAGAAATAAAAACACAAACACGAAAGAACAAGTTGAGAGAAAATATCTATATACATTCACGCAAAACGGCCACCGTTCAGCATAATGCTGCGACCCTATGCTAGACAGAGCCCCAGCGCTGGTTTTCAGCGACCGCCGGCGTTGACGTGATGACGTCAACCGGTGCAGCATAATGAGATAAAAATAAACAAAATAAAATAAATGCAATACTTCGTTATCTATGTATATATAAATATAATATCTAGAATGGCAACATTCAGTAACGTCGGCAATGACTCAAGCGCCGAGCGCATGTTACGCAATCTGTGTGTGCAGCTGTCAGCTGTCATAAAGAATTTGGCGTTTTACGTAATGGTTACATCTCAGTCAGAGAGGGTTACATAATTAAATAACATGGCGCATTATGTAAAGAATGCTAGGATGTTATCTAACAAAGGATTCATTGGGATTTTTTGTGTTTTGCGTGTTCTAAATATTTGTTTAACTTGGACACTAAAAGGGATCGTTTTACATGTAAAAATAAATAAAAATATTTTGACGATTTTTTTTAAAAAAACGGCATTAAATTTTTCGTCAAATCGGCAACCAAAAAATCATAAATAATTAGCACTATGACCACCTCCAAGGATAGTACGGTTAAACATTTTAGGAGATAATTCGATTTTTCATACTAGCTTCATACATTTTTTTCTTATAAAAATTATAACTCTTCCATTTGTGCACACAATTACTTTATATGACATTTTATAGAACAGTAATGATCAGCAGAAGTCATTTCCAGCAAAAAAAATAACATTTAAGAAATCGAGATCCTATGTCTTCTACAGCCGATTTTCGATCCACCGTGCGCCGTCTGTCTGTCTATCTCTCCGTCTGTCACCAGGCTGTATCTCATGATCCGTGATAGCTAGACAGTTGAAATTTTCACAGATGATGTATTTCTGTGGCCGCTATAGCAACAAATACCAGAATAACATAAATATTTAAGGGGGCTCCCATACAACAAACGTGATTTTTTTGGTCGTTTTTGCTCGATATTGATAACGGTATCTACCTGTTACCGTTATCAATATCGAGCAAAAACGACTTGAAATATTCACAGAATATTTAGTTATATATTCACTTTAAAAATCAATAATTAAATTAAAATAAATAAATACTTAAGGGGGGCTCCCATACAACAAACGTGATTTTTTTGCCGTTTTTATAGGTAATGGTACGGAACCCTTCGTGCGCGAGTCCGACTCGCACTTGGCCGGTTTTTCCTCTTAAAAGGGACCCGTTTGCACCCTTAAAAGACGGTATCTCTACAAGATCACTTTATTGTGCGCTTGCCGTCCGATACGATTTTCTCTAATTACAGGGAGAAAAATTCCCCTTAGAAAACATAAAGTCTTATAAATATAGATAGGCAAGTACAAGTCTTGGAGATAGAGGGTGTTGAAAGAGCCTTGAAGTGATTTGTGTCAATTTTACACAAGAAAGGAATCAAAAATTAACAGGCTTGAAATAAGGACTCTGTGTGCTTAGATAGCATTTTTATGATAACATACATTTCGATTTCCTCTGCATATGATTAAAAAACGTCATAATATTAATCAACCACCACAACATACATCTGTATGGTTCCTCCTCGATAGACCATTCCAGACAACAATCTACATGGTCCTCACATGATGTGACCAAGATGTCTTGACCTTAAAAGAGATTGTGACCTCTGAGTTTTGTTTCAGTCTTTCATCTCAGAGTAATCGAATAGGAAACGCCGACCTCATCTAGTTTTTTTTTTAAATATGATTGACGTGTAAAAAACTTACAAACGAACCTACTTACAGAAATAAAATCATTTATCAGCATTTGTCACGGCCCACATTGCAATTGGTTCAACGGCGGAAAAAAGTTCTTTGTTTCGAATTTGTTTAAAATGTCTACAATTTGGTACACACATACTAGAATGTTAATCGAAACAAGTCCTAAAATTAATACAGGTAAATAATTATACAGTATTTAATTATATATTATGATGCCAAAGTAGGGTAATCGAGAATTAGCAAATTTCGTGCAAAAAATATTGTTATTTCAAGTATGAATAGAACCCAAATACTATAAAAATGAACTTTTATTTTTGTCATAAGTTTATTGTGTGTATTAATAAAATACGTAAACATGTTATTACGTAATGAGTAATTTGTTTTGTTTTGTTTGTTTGTTTTTTTAAAACTTTGCCCCACACTAGGAATTTCTCCTGTATCGTGGGTGCGTTTACAAACATTTAAACTCACATACACAAACAGCCAGACCCGGAACAACTACTTGTAGGTCATACAAATATTTGTTCCGTGCGGGAATCGAACCCGCGACACGCAGCGCAGCGGTCAATTGCTTAACCACTGCGCCAACCGTGCCGTCACGGCAATGTAATATCAATTACTTGATATTACATTTTTAATGAATAAGGTCATTTGAAACCTTTTGTTTTCAACCATGCGATCATAACTAATCTCCGTTATCGACCGATGCGTAATAATATACTTTCGGAGATTAATTAGACCCTGTAAATTGAGAATACATCAGTTTTGGCTGCGATAACCTGCGATCTTGGAAATACCAGGTCATTAACTAATGACGCTCTGTAATTAAGAAAAAGTGCATTATAATAATACCTAAGTGTTTCTAATGAGGGTAATTAAAACTTTATCATGCCGTGTAAGTATAAATAGCATTGAACGGTAATTTTTACTTCACTTACAATTATTTTCTATTACGATAAAAAAAAACGTGTATTTTATCTTTCTCTTTGTATACTGGTACATTCATTATATCATTTTAATAAAATATTATAAAGAAACGCAACGTCTTTTCATTTAAAAATAATATTTTCCGACGATTATTTTACTACCTGCACCACTGGCGGCCTTCCAAATTGTTCCTTTTACAAGAAATAGTACAGTATGTTATATGCGCCATACAAATTGCAACACTCATCAACTTCTAAACAGCACTTCATTACACGCGCCTCATGGTGTGAATTAACGTTATCGCAGCAAGACCCCTAACGATGTGACCGACTATCTTATGGGAAGTCAAGCGAGGTTGCCAACGTTAGCGGAATGGTGGCAAAGTTAGGAGGGAAAAAGGTGGAAAAGTTACAGATTGTGTGATTAAGTGGGGCACCCCTTAATTCTTAATTCAGCATCGTATTTTGATTTCAGCCGAAAGACATAGGCCTCCCCAAAAGTGGGGGACGAGTTTGCCATAATCACCACGCTTGGCAGGCGGGTTGGCGATCGCAGTATGGTGTTAAAATGCATAGAGAACGCTGCTACCCATTCTCTAGTAATTCCCTTAGTCGCCTTTTACGGCACCCACGGGAAGAAATAGGATGGTGCTATTTTTTACGTCCGGCACCACACGGACAGGTATTTTGAAAGTAGATTGTAATTTATGTGTAAATTTTTGCATGCCCAAGTGACTGCAGAGCATGGAGAACATTATCAAAACATGTATAACATCTTTAACTGATTTGATTTGATTTTTTCTTTTAGTACTCAGTGCCGCCTTGTCTAACAAACTAATGATATTGAGAACACCAATTCATATGCTGATTATTCTTGACGAATGTTGACGAAGGAAACTCGTGTAAGACCTTCTAAAGCGAATTTCTCCAAATAAACTGAACGCGAGCAGCACATCTAAACGTAGGTATAGATGTGTTGATCGCGTAGTTTCTTTAAATTCACGACGCCCTCAGTTATTTACAGGGTCGATTAGAAAATTAAATGAGTTTTTTTTTATTTGGGTAGGAATAACAAAGCGTCCCGGTTTGATGGAAGAAAGCTTTTGGCCTCAGGATGTGGTGTTTCGCCGCTTTCGCTGTCAAGTGCCACCAGAACGCACAAAGACTTAAAGCATCTAAGTGATACTAAAATAGCTCTAAGTTTTATTTACTAACACATTTGTTAATATATGTATGTTACGGCTAATACCCGAAGTGCGGCTACACCTAGTTCTAGACGGTTAGAATTAGGTGTAGCCACTTACTCTTGGTTAAACCTAGTACGAGCCGATTGTTTTCGGGTAAAACTAGGTCTAGCCTTCATCATGCCGGCTACAACTAGGTCCAGCCATTCCCTGTTGGATAAAACTAGATGCAAACAAGTTTACTTTATAAAAGTGTGATTTATATTTTGGTAACTAATTTACCAACAATAGAGGGGATCTGGCGCTCGGCGGCCGCTACCGCGGCACGCTCGCTTCGCTCGCTCGCCTTCGCTTGTTAATGGTTACTGTTCTAACCTAACCTAACCCAAATGACTAAATAACAGTAGATGACTTTGCAGAGGCGCGTGCCTCGCTATGCCCTCCACCCCGCGCCGCTGCTGCAGATGCTGTGAGTCATGAGTGTGACGCGGGGCGGAAGGCTTGGCGGGACACGAATCTAAGTTTTATCCAACAGGGATTGTCTGGACCTAGTTCTAGCCGGAATGATATCGGATAGACCTAGTTTTATCCAACAGGGAATGGCTGGACCTAGTTGTAGCCGGCATGATGAAGGCTAGACCTAGTTTTACCCGAAAACAATCGGCTCGTACTAGGTTTAACCAAGAGTAAGTGGCTACACCTAGTTCTAACCGGCTAAAACTAGGTGTAGCCGCACTTCGGGTATTAGCCGTAACATGTACACTTAGGATAAGGGATATTTGTCTATTGGTCTTTATAACCTGAAAATAAATGGTTTATTATTATTATTATGGAGTTCAACAGACAAAGTTGGTATGTGCTGTGTATCTTTTACATTGCCTGAACGACTGCTGTGGACTTGAATTGGTAGTCAATTACACTGTGGAAAAGGTGTGAACTCTTAAAGGTCAACTATGACGTAACTCACTATCACGGATCGCGAAAAAGAGAGCTTATTTTTTAATCAACTGTACAGAGAAGAAAGCATTCCTAAAAATAAAATCCTGCTATCAACATCTTTGCCCTTGACATAAGTACGGGCTATTCATCCTGTTTCAGAATAAACAGTGTAATAAACATAAAAAATAAGGCTATAAACAAACGATAAACTGTTTTCTCAAAGCGTTATGCTGTACCTAAACGTTTTACCGACATAAAAATAAGAACTAGGTACTTACTTTGCTTTCATGTAAAACGATTTTCGGCTTTTCTATTTTTAGGGACCGTTTTTAGGCAAAAAAGGCCTTACACTGTTTTTTATGGAAAGGATAGATTACATGCCAAGGGTGTGTGTTACCTTTCTCTAATTTGATTTCCATAATGGTGAGAGAAAGTTTCCAAATTTTTTTTTATCAGGTACAAAGGACATTGCAATTTATTTTCGACTAGCTTTTTCCAGCGTCGTCATACTCGTGTATGTCAGAAATTATCTCACTGAACGTACTACAGGGATAAAAAGTATCTCTTGTATGAATCCAGGTTATCTATGTGCCAAATTTCATCCCCGGTTTTGCGTGATTGAGTAACCAACATCCAAAACATTTATAATACAGGGTGGAAGGGACATCGACGCGCATCCTGTTACCATGGATTCAGTACATCATTATTGACTCCCCTGCGCTAAATTTCTTTGTCGGTTATTTAAAAAAAAATCGCTATTCCATACATTTTGACCGAGTTGCACTTCTGTAGGAAAGAGATGTTTTTTTTTAAAATTACCGACGAGGAATTTCATCGCACGGGGGTCAAGTACGATGTACTGAATCCATGTTAACAGGTTTCGCGTCGATGTCCCTGCCACCCTGTATTAATCACACTAATATTATAGAGGCGAAAGATTGTGAGTGTGTGTGTGTGTATGTTTGTTACTTCTTCACGCTCAAACGGCTGGACCAATTTTGATAAAATTTTGTATGAAGGTAGCTGCCACCCTGGATTAAGACATAGGCTACTTTTTATCCCGATATTCCCACGAGATCGAGACTTACGCGGGCGAAACCACGGGGTGCAGCTAGTTATCTATAAAAACGGCAAAAAAATCACGTTTGTTGTATGGGAGTCCCCCTTAAATATTTGTTTTATTTTAATTTAATTATTTATTTTTAAATTGAATATATAACTAAATATTCTGTAAATATTTCAAGCGTCTACCTATTGCCGTTATCAATATCGAGCAAAAACGAGCAAAAAAATCACGTTTGTTGTATGGGAGCCCCCTTAAATATTTATTTTATTCTGTTTTTTAGTATTTTTTGTTATAGCTGCAACAGAAATACATCATCTGTGAGAATTTCAACTGTCTAACTATCACGGTTCATGAGTTACAGCCTGGTGACAGATGGACAGACAGACAGACAGACAGACGGACGGACAGACAGACAGACATACGGTGGAGCCTTAGTAATAGGGTTCCCGTTTTACGCTTTGGGTACGGAACCCTAAAAAATAAATCTGCATCCAAAATCTGTTCCATCAGCCGGAAGAATCATAAAAAAAACACCAATAAAAGAACAGTAAATATTTCCTCAAGACTACATTTAAGGTGAACGGTTAGTATTGATTCAGGCCCCAGGGCCCAAACTGTGGCCCTCTTGAATATTCACGAGCAAATCGTTTTGGCAGCTGCACTGTGAATATCGGTAAAATTAATGACACTTGCTTTTTTTGATTCATTAGTATTGTATTTTTTATTTTATGAATACCTTGTTCTGGAGTGGCGTTTGGTAACTGCTAATGAGTAATAAATTCAATTTAAAGCAAGGTTGTTGATATACTCGTAGCTCACAGAATAAGCCAGCTGCGAGTTGCACGGATGAAATGATATTTTTTTTCTGTAGTAGGTTTATACAAACACTTTACACACAAATAAATAATACAGGACGCAAGTAAATGATGTTACGTCGCGTTCTCGCGTTATAAGTTTACCAATTTACAATAATTTTATTAAATAATTATCTTATTTTTATTGTTATTTCACTCATATATTTTTATTTTTTATTTTATTAATTTTTTCCATATCTATACGTGACATCACAGCGGGCCCTATCAGAATACCAGCGCTGCAACATTTATTTTTAAGTGCCGCAGCATCATGCTAAGATAGGGGGGCCTTTTGGCTTCATGCAGGACTTTCTGTTTTTATTTTTGTTCTTTATGTTTCTATGGGTGTGTTTTAGTTTAATTTGTGATCTGTGCGAGTCCCAATAAATGCTTTTTCTTTTCTAGGATCAAATAAATTTGCTAGGAGATATGGGCGAGCCTATTGCCATCAACCGGGTAGACCGGGACTATAATAAAGTATTTTATATATACACCGTGGCATTTTAATCGCCTTACAACGGCAGCCCACTTCATGTATCCAATAACTACTAATCATTCATAAAAGTAAAAGAAATATTTATTTTATTACCATTTGTTTTTTTTTTTTTGTAATAGTATTCATTATGATGCATGATGTAGTTTAAACACCCTGTTACGAGCGCGGTGCGAGCCTTGCGTTCCAAGGGCGGCTCCGCGGAATGGAGCGCAAGGCTCGCACCGCGCTCGTAACAGGGTGTTTCAAACTACGTCATGCGTCATAATGAATAATATTTTTTTTAAATTATTCAAATGCTAATAATTATTTTTTACTTTTATGAATAACTAGCTGCACCCCGCGGTTTCACCCGCGTAAGTCTCGACCCCGTAGGAATATCGGGATAAAAAGTAGCCTATGTCTTAATCCAGGGTGTCAGCTACCTCCATACAAAATTTTATCAAAATTAGTCCAGCCGTTTGAGCGTGAAGAAGTAACAAACATACACACACACACACACACTCACAAACTTTCGCCTTTATAATATTAGTGTGATTAGTAGCTATCATTCTTCTTCATTTTTCATATATGAAAGAAAGAAAGAAAATGCGTTTATTGGCTTTACAGCAAAAAGAAATACACCCATAACTATAAAAACAGAAAACAATTATTATAATGCTAAAAGGGCCTCAGCTCAAAATAATTTCACATGACAACATAAGGTGTACCACCTGAAGCTGATTTTCAGCTGCAACCCACGTATATTTGTATATATTATGTTATTCCAAAGTTTTATTTTTTAACTTCTGTCAGCAGTCACCATGACTGCCTTATTTTTTTGCATTGACAGGTTTGCGGTTGACTACTCACGCCTGATGTTAAACGAAGATGTAGTCAAAGATGGTGTATGCTTGCCTGTAACCACTTCATTTGTGAATATAATACTCCTAGGCCAATTTGGGACTTTAAAAATGGGTACGAATGATAACACCTTAACTCTGATTTTTAATTTGCTAGGCCAAAATGACGACTGCGATCGATATTGTTTTTCAAATAACACGATAAATAATTAATATTATCGAGACAACACGACAACAGCGAAGATCCTCCTGCAGAGAACGATGCAGTGGTCCTTGGTGAGAGTCACTCGGTTACTAGATTATTTTTATGTAGACACCAAATGTCATTTTAAATTAAATTAAATACTTTATTTCAAACCATGGTGTCCATTTTGTTAGTAACAGTGCTCTTATAAACCAGTGTTAGTAATACTTAAAACTACCCACAACAAAACATATAAAAGAAAGTAATCAGCAATCAACAACAATTACTACCGCGCCACTCCATGATAAATGGCGCAGCAATGAGTGATGTAACCACAGTCTAGACGTCTAGCGATCATGCTAAGGATGCTGTTGGTGCTGCCACGCACTCTACGCACCAGGGATGCGCACCTTTTACGCATCGTAACGTAAAAGCAGTCTACGCGACGTTCAGCAAACATCCCTGATGCACTACAGAATCGCCGCAGCCCCATCAGCACCCTAAACGCATTATTAAATTGGACTCGGAGGGCACTGCTGCACGTGTAGAATGACGTACAATAATACCTAAAAAGTGTAATTTTGACTTCTGTCGAACAACGTGCAAACCTGCGTGCTATCATGTTCGCCCGCACTGCCAGCGCCCTCCGTTCCCTCTCGATGTCATCATTGTTCCTGAGGTCAGAGGTCAGCATATGTCCTAAGTACTTAAATTTGGACACCCTATGCAAAGCTGTACCATTAAGCGTAATGCTGGGAAACACGTTACCTGCACTGTTCCTTCCTTCCTCTGGCCTCAAAGACCATGACTTCATTTTTGAGTGGATTATATTTTAATCCATGTTGCTCGGCGTATGCATCACAGATGGTAAGCAGTTTCTTAACGCCACATACCGAAGCACTCAGTAGCACCATGTCATCAGCATAGCTTATGTTGTTTACACTAATTCCGTCTATGTGACAACCTACCCGGGTGCTACTGAGCGCCACAATCAAATCGTTCATATACAGGTTAAATAGGGTTGGCGAGGACAATCCCCCCTGCCTCACCCCGCACTCCAACCTGTACGACTGCGACATGGTTCCCGACTAACGCACGCCATTGACCTGGTTTCCGTACCAGTACTTGCAGATGTTAATGAGTTCTATTGGTAGATTTGTGTTTGTTAACTTTCCCATAGAATATCATCGGAAACCAGGTCAAATGCTTTCGATAGATCAAGAAAGCATGCGTGAACTGATGTTTGACGTCTTTTGTAATATTTGACAGCATGCTTAACACACAAAACTGCACTTTCCATGGATAGACCACCCCGGAAGCCGAACTGATTGTCATGAAGTTCAATGTGTTTGGTCAGCTGTGAGTTCAACACGCTGTGAAATACCTTCGATACCACTGTGGCAAGAGAGATAGGCCTGTAGTTGTTCGTATCTGATAGATCAGCTGTATCGCTGTGATTTTAGTCTCATCATCATCATCATTTCAGCCGAAAGACGTCCACTGCTGGACATAGGCCTACCCCAAGCACCGCCACTTTGACCGATTCTGTGCTTCCCGCATCCAGCGGATACCTGCGGCCTTCACAAGGTCATCGGTTCACCTTGTAGGAGGCCTTCCAACGCTACGTGATCCGGTAGGCAGTCGCCACTCCAGAACCTTTCAGCCCCATCGGCCATCAGTTCTGCGAGCAATGTGCCCTGTCACTGCCACTAAAGCTTGGCAATTCTTCGGGCTCTGTCGGTTACCTTGGTTCGCCTGCGGATCTCTTCATTTCTGATTCGATCACGTAGGGAAACTCCAAGCGTAGCCCTTTGGGTGACTTTTAGCCTTCTGATAAGGCCCATTGTGAGCGACCACGTTTCAGTGCCATAGATCATCACTGTCATAGGTCGTCATTTTAGTCTAGCAAATTAAAAAACAGAGGATAGAAAACTGTAGCTATAATAAAACAAACTAGAACGAACCACAGTCATTATAACTATTTTGTTATGAAGATATTTCAATTTATATCTGATACTATTATGCATTCATCCCACGTTTCAGCCCAAATATCGTCATTATAGACTTAATTGAATGAACGAATAGGTACCAGTTCAATTCCAGAGAGACGGCGGAAAATGTTAAGCTTAACTTAATAATAAATACTAAATTCTGGGTTGATTCTTTTTAAAACACAAGGTGAGTTTAAAAATAGTATGGCAGAAAAACACATGTTGCGCCGACAGCAAATAAGTTGGGATAAGTATTACGCATGCGACACATACGAGTCACTTTTGAACGTCATAAGGGCAAAAGAATGATGATGAGCTCATGAAGTTGACGCCAAAATGGCAAGGTATGAAGAAATAAAACTCTTCGAATGTTTTACTACGAGTGTGGTTTAAAAGAAGATGTAGTGACAAAAATTGAAAAGAGTATGCTTAGATGGTTTGGTCATGTTGAGAGGATGAATGAAAAGCGACTAACGACGAATAGTAGTTTATGAAACTGTTGCATAATGAGGGGAATTAATACACGAGTGTCACTAAACATTATTTAAAAACCTCATCACACTATCACACGAGTGTCTTAATACCTAGTAATGTGCAGTTTCATACATTGCTTTATTTACTCTCACATTGGAATTCCCAGCACATCACCGCTATTTAAAGCGGGCGCTGCCACAGACAAGTAAAAATTGGAATCAAAGCTTTTTGTAATGCTATAAAAATGGTGCGCTCCGCTTATGCATTCCATTAGAAAAAACCGGAGGCGTGTGTCCCAGTATTGGGAACATTACAGGCTGATTATGTAATAACCAATATGAATTAGAAAAAACCGGCCAAGTGCGTGTCGGACCACGCACAATGAAGTGTTCCGTAGTTACGATGAATTTATCCCTAAAACAAACTTAATATTGTAGTTGAAAAACGTGTTCTCCCATACATCGATATACGCCACGGTCAATTTTCCAACTGAAAATTTAAGTTTGTAATCGCAAAAAATGTTTTTTTATGTGATAAAACTACAAATGAACAACTTTCGGACTTTTCCTATACTTGTGCTATAAGACCTTGCTTCTTGCCAAATTTCATGATTCTAGGTCAACGGGAAGTACCCTATAGGTTTTGATTTATTTGCGAGTATCGAAATATGTCGCAATAATGTCGCTTATATCATCGTATTTTTTTTATTGCGTTGACTTGGAAGCTTTATTTTTTCAGAGCTTCAAGGGACCATAGACTTACGTATTTGATATTAATTTCAACTCGATACCTTTACGCGTTCCTGAGAAAAATGGTCTTGACAGACTGACGTACAGACAGACACACAGACAGAGACAGGTTCCGTTTTTTTCCTTTTGAGGTACGGAACCCTAAAAAAGTACTGATGGAAACTCCTTGGTGATATTAACTTCTTGGATTTGCCCAGTAGGTATCGTATTGGTAAAAAAATTGTTTTATAACATTATTTTGTTAGAGAAAGTATATAACTTGATTCTATTGATTGAAACAAAATACCGAGGTATTTAAAATAGAATCAAGTTATTCTATTTTAAAAACTTCGGTATTTTGTTTATAAAGTATGTCAATATGAACTCGTTTTGAAGATTTTAATTCGAATTTTACGTTATGAGAGTAGATAAAGGTATTTACAAAGCAGATGTGAATGGAAACGCCGGGCCTAGCCCTAGGAGGACATATAGTGACCTAATTGGTGATGTTCTCTAGAAAGGTCAGGTGCGTAGTACTCGCAACCGGCGAGCGTGTATGACTAGATTTATAAACGTAAATTAAGCAAAAGGAGTATATAAGGAGCGTAGCAGGTGGGGTTCTATAGTTTCTGCCTACCCCCATGGAAAGAACACGTGAGTATATGTATGTATGCAAGTAAACGATCACTACATATTTCCCTCTATTGCTTTTTATGTCCTTCTTCCTCATCCATCAATAAAAAAGTTTCGCCTTTCAAAAACAAATCTTACTACAAAAATGCTAAGTCACTAACGTATCGTCTGTACTCTAACATATTACTGCTATCTCGCTCCCTCTTACATCCAACTATTCTAGCCATCTCGTTCGCTCTGACACCATACATACGACATCCAAATACGTCTCTATCAGCAATGATTAATGAGTTCAGGCCACTGATTCCGAATATGCACGAATATTTCCGAGGTCCCCCGAATGTTTGACTTATCAAAATTATTGTAATTGATGCCTGAATTTAAATTCAGCTGAGGCATTTGTTATTAATCTCGTCGTGAAATAGATTAATTTGGTACGGTTTAGTTAATTTGAATATTATATTGAAGGGTATGTTGGTAAGTTTTGTAATAAGAAAACTGTGTGACGTGGCACAATGCGTTGGTCATATTTTGCTTAGGATAATTATTATGATCTCCAAATCAATATACAGATGCTTTGAATATTTATTTACAAAATATCGTCCAGAGTGAGTGTCGCGCTGTAAAAGAACAAAATCAAATAGGCCAACTTTGATAGGCAAGTTTTATAGCTACGTCTTACACTCGCGCCACGTCATTGTGCTGTCAGTGTATTATCATAGTCTGCGTGCATTTTGCGGCCAACTGTTGGACACAATTTTTTTCGACGAATTCACAGCTTTGACTGTCTATCTGGACACATTTATATCTTTGACAGGATGTATAAATTGTCAAATCATGATTTATTGTACTTAACCAAAAGCCTTAGACTCCGTTTGTATCACGTGTGTACTTGTAAATGTGATCTTTATTTACGTTAAATTTAAGCCTAAAATCAACTAAAGTAAGATAATCTTCTCATGGAAAAGTAACATAATTTAAGAACAGTCTAGTGTCGGCAAGCTTCTTCCAAGCATAATATTGAGCTTAAGGTCGGGTCTCTGAGATTGTAAGCGGATTAGTCGTACGGCTCCGAAGCGAGCGATTTGAGCTGAAATAGCTATTCAACACTTTAGTTGAAGCTTTCTCTCTTAATCTTTCGTAATGTAAAGAATAGAAAAATATTTTTTAGATTACTATTATGTATAATGGCATAAAGAGATAAAAAAGCAATCGGATGTCAACCATTTTCGAGCTTTGTGGAATATTTTTCATTTCATCTGTATCTGTATTAATTTAAAAGTTTTCAATTAGGTACGAGTACCTACCATAAAACAGCTACCACTATAAGAGAAATATTTTTTTTATGTTTATTTCATACAGAGCAATTTTTTTTGCATTCTTTCTACTAATCTCAAACTTTGCAGCCCAAACTTATAACCACCAACTTCTGCATATATAGGTGCCCCGCAATTGATGACAGGTGCGTCCCTGACCCAATTCACATTCCATTCTGGGTGAAACCACCCAGAAATGAAATGGGTGGACAGATACCGAGTTTTTACCAATTGACCTCGCTACTTATCTCTGGCATTAATCATTTTGGTAGGTCAGCATAATTAGGTAAGGCTCGGTTTCTACGTCTTTATTGTTTGCTTGAATAAATAGAAGAAAATAAAGTAATGATAATCGGGGCATTATTTTATCTGGGGCAGGATCCCAGATAAAATAATGCCCCGACGTTTGCCGAAAAGATTTTGACAAAATTTCACTACCCAAACAAATTTTAGCAACCTCTTTTTATACCAATGCAATATTTGGAATGATTTTAGTACGCAAATTTTCATTTGGTCAAATTTTTACTCGGCAGAATATTACCAAGGATAATGTCATTAAGGCATTTGGTATTTAATTAAATGTTTTATTATAGCAAACAATCTTTGGACAATAAATATTTAGTCAAATAATTGTATTAATTATTTTTAGTAGGCTACCCGGAACCAAACTAGATAGATAAGGTTAGTTATAAAAAAAAATGGTTGGGTTAGGTTAAAACTGTAACCCGTACGCACGAGCCGAGCGAGCGTTGCGAACGGTGCTGCGGCTGCGGCCGGTGAGTGCCAGAAACGACTATAACGTAATAATTTGGCAAATGAAATTATGCGGAAAATTGTTTGGGAAGTGGTAATTTGACAATTTATTTTCGATGAAACAAGGGTAACCCATTTTATCTACACCCATGCTATACATTCTCTACAAGTTTTCTGAAACAGTTAGCTTATTGCCAACATTAAAACAACCAGTGTCATAGTAACCATTTAATACATGACCACTTAATAAAAACATTTGTTTAATTAATTCACTGACAGACAACTCACAGCCTTAATGGTAGCCACACGCGTAACTTTATAGGTGCACAAGTTTAGACTTGCATACGTATACTTATCGTTACGTGTGTTGGAAGATGTTTGCGCAAAGGAGATTGTTCTGCATCCATACATCTTTCGCCCCAGAACCAACAGCGAAGGAAAATTACTTTGCGTGTTCTAAATATTATAAGAAGTCCATGAAGACAAAGTTTAATGACGGACAACTTGCAGAAAGCATTTATTTAAAAAAGAAACAAAGATTTTGAGGTTATATTTAGTAAGAAACAATCCTTGTAATACTTAGATACTTACATACTAATAAATACCTGTCACTAATTTCTACTCTACTAACTAAAGTTATTTCTATTGCCTGTAGCCCTGTATGTGGCTAGTTAGGCTAAGAGATTCAGTAAACATTGTAATTACACAGTGTGAGTCTTGAAAATGTGCACATATGGAAATGAGGGAAGGGTAGGTAATCGGGACCTTAATTGAGATATTTTATAAAAATTGAAAAAAATTATGAAAAAGTATCAGATTTTTGTTATAATATCACCCTAATTCTCAATTGAGGGCGAGTTTTTTCTTTACTTTTTAGGGTTCCGTACCCAAAGGGTAAAACGGGAACCCTATTACTAAGGCTCCGCCGTCTGTCTGTCTGTCTGTCCGTCTGTATGTCTGTCTGTCTGTCAGTCCGTCTGTCACCAGGCTGTATCTCATGAACCGTGATAGTTAGACAGTTGAAATTTTCACAGATTATGTATTTCTGTTGCCGCTATAACATCAAATACTAAAAAACAGAATAAAATAAATATTTAAAGGGGCTCGGGAATACAACAAACGTGATTTTGCTCGTTTTTGCTCGATATGGATAACGGCAACAGGTAGACGCTTGAAATATTCACAAAATATTTAGTTATATATTCAAATCTAATTGTCAAAGATGGCGACATTTTTGATGTGATGTCGTTATTCGTCTTTTAATTATTCTTTATGGGACGCAGAATGTCTGTTTCATATAAATAAATTTCCTTATATAAAGGCAATGAGCCCTAAGGAAGGATTTTTGAAAACTTATTCCTTATGGGGGTTAAATAGGGGATGAAAATTTGTGTGGGTCATTTTCTCCTATGGGAAGTCCTATCGAGCCTGTGCATTAGGCAAATGGCTTGTAGCAGAGAGACCTCTCTCTCTATTCGGCTGTTAATACGGCGCTATATTATACCTTACTAAAACCACCCAATATGTATGGATGGACCTGCTTTGTGATTCCAGAATTTTACACAAAAATATTAAAAAAAACCGGCCAAGCGCGTGTCGGTCCACGTACAATGAAGGATTTCGTAGTTCGGATGAATCTATCCCAAAAACAAACTTAACTTTGTAGTTGAAACACATGTTCTTCCATACATCGATACACGTCACGGTCAATTCTCTAACTGCAAATGTAAGTTTATAATCACAAAAAGAAAAGATTTTCGGACTTTTTCCTTTACTTGTGCTGAGAGACCTTGCTTCTTGCCAAATTTCATGATTCTAGGTCAACGGGAAGTACCCTATAGGTTTTGATTTATTTGCGAGTATCGAAATATGTTGCATAAATCACCGTATTTTTTATTGAGTTGACTTATACGCTTGATTTTTTAAGGATCCAAGGGGCCCGTTAGACCTACGTATTTGATATTAATTTCAACATGATACCTCTACGCGTTCCTAAGAAATAAGGTCTTGACAGACTGACAGACAGATGGACAACGAAGTGATCCTATAAGGATTCCGTCTTTTCCTTTTGAGGTACGGAACCCTAAAAAGAAGAAAAATAAATTTATTTGTCACAGAAAACGTGCATACTAGAAAATATGATAATTCAAATAAAAAACATAAAACAATAAGTACAGATTTATACTTATGAACACAGAAAATAAATAGTCGGCAGCTGTACGAGTATGCCGTGACTATGATATTTAAGAAGGCTATCTATAGGCTAGGAATATCGTAAAAAAAGAAAGAAAGAAAATACGTATAATGTGCGTTTTTGTGTTACTGATCTACGCCGCGCGAATGTGGCCTTTTTTTTTTTTGGGTGGGAAATTATCAAATAAGTTCCCCGCTCTGGGCGGAGCGGGAGGGCGTGTCAGACTTTTACTGACTAAAACCCACCCGTGTTCCTTCATTTGCCTGTGTGCCAGGGCCACGATATCCCTTTCGGACAAACTCGCAACCCTGGCAGGCATTGGCCCTAATGGACCCCGTCAATTCGTGCTGACGTCTCTTTGAGGCGCGCGTGAAACACGACGCGCCGTCGACCCGGGCCTGGTCCTTATCGGACGGCGAGCTACCCATCGCTCACCGTCCGCAAGCCCGCGCCTACGGTGGCCGGAAATCGGCTCGCGACTCCCGACGCCCAGGGCGTCTCCTGCGGCGACTAGGGGCGTGAGGTCGTGAACCCTGCCTCTCCCTCACGCGTTCCGCCTCCTCCATCGCGAGCATTATTGCTTCGCAGAAGGAGGTGACGGCCTCCCATGCACTCTCGCTCCGAACCATGGCCTGAACCAGAGCCGGCCTATGCGGCGATGTGGCCTAACATGTGATTATAATGGATACGTGAGTTTTGTGTGTAGCAAAGAAATTATGTTAATATTTTAATGGACAATATAGATCACACGGGAATTCATAAATCAGATAAACACCACCTATAATCCGAAACACCAAAATAATTAACCACTTAGTATGCGTCCTATTAAAAAAGATGAAACGAAACTCATTCGATTTATAGACCATTCTCGATTTTATCCGTATGCAGGTTAAAAAGCCACTCCATTGATAATCTCGTTAAAATACAGCCGGTGCCGAGTGGAAGTCGTGAGCCGACTCGACTCCAATCGTTTATTTGTATCGATAAAACACGATGCTTATCGATGCATTTTATAATAACGTCGGATTTGATATGATTTCTCCGAGGTATTCAAATATAAATTTTGATTCAGAAACCTTTTGTAGCTAAAGATAGATCGACACCAGCAATGAACACTACGCTAACTTGAAAAAGTCGATTATGCACCAGAGCCGTTACAAAGAAAAAATGTGATAACTTTTTTATTAATAAAGATAATTTATTATTTTCACTGTTGTCAGTTCTTTTGGTAAGCAAGGAATATCGTCATTTAATTTCTTTATTTATCGTTAGTTTTGAATTTAACTCGAGTAAGCCGTGTTTAGACTAAAACGGCGATAAATGAATGTGTAATAAATCACGCCAACTCATAGTTATCGTACAAACAGATAAAGAATGTCAAAGGGCGAGACTGCTAAACCAATACATTAACTACATATTTATTGTCAAACTATAACTAATATTAAAAATATTCCTTCTTTACAATATTAACAACAACAAAATCAATACTTTAATACCTTAACTATAATTTAGAGAGTTTATTCCAGAAGGTTTATGTGTATAATGGCGTAGGATAGCCTTTGCAGAAGTGATCATCGTAATAGTGGGTCAGCAGCCTCAATATCATCAGGATTGTCCTGTAATATAGCAGTCCGTACTGGACGTGGTAAGACAGCGGCTCCTGGCATCAGCCTCTGTTATCAAAAGACACCCGCCTCGCAACCATCGATGCGACGCTCTGCTAGAGTGACTGTCACCAGCCAGTGTCAGTCTTAACCGACCTTTTCGGTGATTCTAGTAACTTCGTAATAAAAATAGAAGGCACCACTTTCTGCGCCGTCAAGTACAATACAATAGCACAGGGCCTCAAGTCTGCTATTACAATAGTGTGAGAATGGTCGATCATTGATTTCATAATTGTTGATTTTGACAAGTTTGGTAATCTAGTATTATAATGGCGTCATTATGACTTTCGAATGGTCGGCCACTGACACTACATTGAAAGAAATTGCATTTATTGGTAATCTCGTACATAATGACAAAGTGAATGACATTTCTACGAATGGGTTTTATAATAATGGCAATACGACAATGCCATTATAATAACACAATTATATTACGAGAACATTGACCGACCAATGATCGACCATTATGAATTTACCAGATTACGAACTTTTAGCAAAGTGACACTGGCATGACAATGGGATCGTGTTGGAATGACTGAATTTATAAAAATAGCAGACTTGGGCCCCTGAAATCTCGGTGGTATCCGAGAACATATAAGAGCACACTTGCGAAACATGGGCGGGTCACTGGGTTACGAATAAAGTGATTCCTGAGCTACTTCTTGATGTTGCAGTCCTATTTGTGATAGTTACCACTTTTTATTTTTATGAGACACAGGCTCTCTTGGAGAGAGTGAGAGTGTGGGCCGTAATCTACCACGCGGGCCCAGGGCGGGTTGGTAGATGTCACATGTCTTCGAATTTTTGATTCTAGGACATGCCGGTTTCCTCACGATGTTTTCCTTCACCGTTTTGAGAGCAGTGGTATGAAATTATTTACGCAAATAAATGTGCCTGCTTGAGTTAGAATCCACGATCTACAACTCGTAAGTTGCCATTACCTCTGGGCCACCACTGCTCTTAGAATACCTGGCATAATCATAAATAATTAACGTTTTCAATACGCACTAATAGATATATTATTTCCATGTTACGTTTACACCATGTAATTACTAATGTCTTAAACGTATTTACCGCAAACAAGAATAGATTTCGACAACCACTTAATTCAAGTATACTTGAAATGTGGCAAAACGAGTTACCATCCACATAGCACAAACTTAACTTTGCGTTTCATAAACTGATTACTGGATTTCTCTCATTGGAATTAAAGCCTTATGCTAAGAGTTTTAAAGCTTGTATAGGATTGATGAAAGTATAAATGCGACGGTAATTAATTTGGTTATGTTTATTCGATGAATTGGTGTCATTTTCATTTGCTGGTGCGATGGAAATTTAATGGTAATAGTGCCAATGTTTCATGTTGTGGTTACAGGGATATTATGTTCGTTGCAAACGTGTCTCATTTGACTGCTTATTATCATAGGATTAGCTAATGCAAGTTGAATTGGATTGCATAGATGTTAAAGTTGGTGGTTTGTTATTGGTGGTTCGCTGTCGCAGTTGGTGGGGCTTGTGGCTAAGTAATAACAGTCACACGGGTCGATCGATCAGGTTAAGCTACGCTTGCCGCAGTTGGTCCGTGGATGGGTGACCATCTTTAATAATTAATAATTTATTTATTTATTTCTCACCACAAATTACAGAGAATGTTAGTATAAAGTCTACAGACACAATTTTATAATTCATTTGTGGAAGACTGGTGCCTAAACTAAGTTTTTTTCAAAACCTGTATGTCAGGTCACCAAAACTCTTTACATACAAACACCCTTCCGTACCTCGGAAAGCACGTTAAGCAATTGATCCCGGCTGTCATTTGTAAATCTTTGACAGTTGTTACGGGTCGTCAAAATCCACCAGTCTTATCAAGAGATATCGTGTTACCCCGTAACTGAGTTGTGGAGGTCAGATAGGTAGTCGCTCCAAGTAAAATACTGGTATTCAGCTGCATCCGGTTAGACTGGAAGCCGACCCTAACATAGTTGCGAAAAGGCTTGACAGCTGATAGATTTAAAATAGGGGCCAGTATCACGTTAGCTAGGGGCCTAAAATGGACGCTTTGGCAGAATCATAATATGATCTGCGTACAATTCATATCCCGCAATTCATCTGTTTGACAGTTTAGTATGGAGGTTCGTAAAATGGTCCACAAATTAAGAATTGCTTTAGTAAGTCTAATGTCAAATAGCAACTGTCAAACAGATGAATTGCGGGATGTATGAATTCTACGCAGATCATATTATGATTCTGCCAAAGCGTCCATTTTAGGGCCTCTGAAATCCAAAATAAATAATAATAAAATTGTAACTTTTGAAGTAAAAAAGTAAAACGTGTAAAAGCCTATTGCGAATCCCAATAAATGCTTGTTAGAGTTCCGTACCCAAAGGGTAAAACAGGAACCCTATTACTAAGGCTCCGCCATCTGTCTGTCCGTCTGACACCAGGCTGTATCTCATGAACCGTGATAGTTTGACAGTTGAAATTTTCACAGATGATGTATTTTTGTTGCCGCCTAAGCAAAAAATAATAAAAACCAGAATAACGTAAATCTCGGGCTCTCATACAACAAACGTGATTTTTTTTGCCGTTTTTATAGATAATGGTACGGAATCCTTCGTGCGCGAGTCAGACTCGCACTTGGCCGGTTTTCTTTTCTTTTTTTTATTGATTAATTTTATGATAATTACAATTTCTATGACAATCAATGCACGAAGTACTAAGTTAAAATATGTTACATTTTTAGACCATAAAATCACATGAAAAGATATGATATTTACGTTTTTAATATAATTAGTTTTTTAGTGATTAAAAAAATGGCATATAACATCACGCCTGTAATCCCCGAAGTGTGTGAATGTGTGTACTTATAGTACACATATATTTCGCCAGTTATGTTTAAGTCCCATGGAATAGCGGGCGAGTCTGTTGCCATCAACCGGACACAAATCCAGCCTCCGGGGTGCTACTGAGAAATTCCAGATGAAAAAACTCAATAACACTTTGCCCGAACTGGGAATTAAACTCAGGACGTCATGCTCACCAGTAGAGCTTGCAACCACTAGACGAATGAGGCAATAAAATATATTTCCAAGACAAAAGGCTCCAGTTCTCGGCATTTAGTTTCCGAGATATACGCAGTTTTGTAAAGTTATATGTATGACATACGGTGCCAAAACGTGGACACTAACAGTCGGGCTGGTCCACAAATTCAAGGTCACTCAGCGTGCTATGGAGCGGGCTATGCTCGGAGTTTCTTTGAAGGATAAGATCAGGAATGAAGTTATCCGGAAGAGAACCGGAGTTACCGACATAGCCTGCAGAGTAAGCAAGCTGAAGTGGCAGTGGGCTGGCCATGTTTGTCGAAGGACCGATGGCCAGTGGAGCAGACGAGTCCTGGAGTGGAGACCGCGTATCGGCAAGCGTAGTGTGGAGCGCCCCCCAGCTAGATGGACCGACGACCTTAAAAAGGTGGTTGGGACAGACTGGATGCGGAAAACGGAGGACAGGATGTTGTGGCGCAGCCTGGAGAGGCCTATGTCCAGCAGTGGACTGCTATAGGCTGAGTTGAGACGCAGTTTTGTAAAGTTGGGTGAAGAATTTGCATTTCGGGATTTTAATTGATTATTAATTAATGCTCCATTATCTACAAGTTCATATAGTTTTTCTAAAATCGAGCTTTTTCAGAGTTTCAACATAAAATGTCTGATAAAAAAATGTGCCAGTTTTTGAATATTTTTTTTTTATCCTTATTATCAATTGACTATTCTAGATACCGAACATAGTCTTAAATCAATACCCTACTACTGGATCCTTTTTACTTGGACGCCCTCAAATAGGTAGGACCGAAAGGAACCTAAGTTCGTACTCAAGATCTAATTCTGTAACCTTACCACGGCCATTTCACTTCCGAGAAAACTCGACAATATTGTTAAAGTACTAAGTAACAACTGAGGTGTAAGTTCTGAAACTTTGTTGAAAAGAAAAAGCAAAAATGGAGACCAAAGGTTGAAAGAACTGTTTTGTTTGAGAAATAAATATAAAAAGGAGGCTTGTACTTACTTATTGCTTATTAGTTCGAGATGATTTGGAAATAGGATCGGTTTTGTGTATTTTTATTGTTATTTTTTACCTCATAGTAACGGCTGGCTAGTGGTGATAAAACCATAATATAAACTAATATTATAAAGAGAGAGACAGAGAGAATTTTGTGAGTTTGTGTATATGTGGAGGGTAATCTCTAGAACCACAGCTCTTATTTGAAAAATTCTATCACCATTTGGAAGGTACATATTCCAAATGGATTTGGGCTATATATTATGTAAATAAATATAAGAGAAGTAGGTACTTAATGAATACTAATGAAATACTATCTTCAGTTCATGCACGCCTAGTACTTTTTGTTAGGTTACTGCTCAGAACTTGTGCACAGAATACCGTCTTCACATGTACATTGCACCCGTACGAAGCCGGAGCGGGTCGCTAGTATTTAATAATGTGGTTTACATTATTAGGATAGTTTGCATTAAATTATTTGTATAACTAGCTGTTCCTCGTTTTGCGTTCTGCAGCATAATGCGTAACACTCTCGTAATGACAACAATCCTATATCCCACCACACATTTCATCAAATTATATATTTTTCACTACATATTAACCTTAACTTGCATTCAAAACATTATTTTATGTTTTCTATATTTTTATACTATAGGCTGTTTAGCGGTTTTGCCAATGCTTGTATTTACACTTGCCTGCGCATCGAACAAAACCAGCGCACCATTTTCCATAAAGTTAATAACAATACAAGTATCTTTATTTCCTCGCAAGTGTGTTGAAAAACGTTGTATAGAACGCGTGTGCATTGATCATTACTAGCGACCGACCGAAACATGTATTTTTGCCGAAACTAAAACGTCAGTTTTGGTTTCGGCAAAAAAACATGTTTCGGTCCACCGAACCTTTTTTTGAATACCACAAACACAATTAAAATTATCAATATGTCAAATTTAACGTTTAAACTTGAAAAAAATGTGCTTATTGCCGATAATACTTCTTGTGCAATTATACAACTACTACGTCTGTCTCCCGTTTTCATTATGAAACCAGCTTAACGCTTTCACGGGCGGTGAAGGAGACACAATAGAAGTTTTATTGTTATGACGTCATCAGGCGTTCACTGTCCGCGAAAGGGTTAATCGTATCATAATATCGAATTATCAAAATCAAGACTAACCGTAAGCGTACAAAACCGTCAAAATCACAACTCTTGACCTCCAAAATTTGGTCAAAACAATAAAATGAAATTACGTTTCACGTCAATATTAAAAGAAATGCTTTAAGTTATTCATTCACCCATCATTTTATGTGGGTACGTAGGTACAATCATTATTAGTTATTATTACATACACACAACTAAGACGAACTCTAAAGTCATACATATAATGAAATAAGTAAACTTCCGTACTTATATCCTAAATATCCAATATATCCGTCAATCTGTTTGTAAATTATTAAAATTAGCTTTAAGTACTCGTATTACACTATGATATTATAAATTCATAACAAAATCAAAATAAAATACTGAATTACTTATCATTATTCCGGGAAGAAACACAAGCGTCACTTTACTGAGCAAAGTGATTCAGCGGCCGGCGGAGTCAGGCGAGCGATGCCATATTGCCAGCCGTGCCGAACGCACCCGACGTTAGCTGAACTTGACGCGAAAGTGTGACGTTGTAAGTTTCGGCGCGGCCGAAAGATTCGGCTGTTTTTTGGCCGAAACATGACTTTTAGGCCGAAACCGAAACCAAAAACGAAACTTCGGTCGAATAATAATCATTACACACCCGGGTCTCGTATCCATAATACCGCCTCAGGTGTATTGACCATTGGGCACGCCACAATTGTGGCGATAAGTCCCCTCTTTGAGGAGTGGCTAGAGAGGCGCCACGGCGTCCTCACCTTCCGCCTGACGCAGGTCCTCACCGGACATGGATGTTTCGGGAGGTTCCTGTTTAGGATTAAGCGGGAGGAAACGCCCGGGTGTCACCACTGTGTGGATCGCCCGGAGGACACGGTGGAGCATACGGTGGAGGTCTGCCCTGCTTGGGCGGAGCACCGCCGTGTCCTCACGGCAGCGATCGGCGGCGGCGATCTCTCGCGTCCGGCCCTGGTTCAGGCCATGGTTCGGAGCGAGAGTGCATGGGAGGCCGTCACCTCCTTCTGCGAAACAGTGATGCTTGCAAAGGAGGAGGCGGAACGCGTGAGGGTAAGGCAAAATCAACGCCCTCGCGCCCCTAGTCGCCGCAGGAGACGCCCCGGGCGTCGGGAATCGCAGGCCGATTCCCGGCCACCGTAGGCGCGGGCTTGCGGACGGTGAGCGATGGGTAGCTCGCCGTCCGAGAAGGACCAAGCCCGGGTCGACGGCGCGTTGTGTTCCACGCGCGCCTCAAAGAGACGTCAGCACCAATTGACGGGGTCCGAAAGGGCCAATGCCTGCCAGGGTTACGAGCCTGTCCTAAAGGGATATCGTGGCCCTGGCACACAGGCATCTGAGGGAACACGGTGGGTTTTAGTCAGTAAAAGTCTGACACTCCCTCCCGCTCCACCCAGAGCGGGAGAAGTTATTTGACTTGTATTGACCATCATAGCACACTTGTATCAAAATATCTTGTAAAACATGTATTGTGTTGTTAACTATTGTGTTTGTGTGTTGTCCTTTTTTACAAGTTTTCTATGTAACTATGTAGTTTTTACAAACTATTTCAGATGTAAACGAAAACAGTAGACACAAACTTGTAGAACACAATGTTTTATACCTTGGTGAAAAGCACGAATCGGCAGACACCCTCAGGCTAGGTGGAGCAACGATCACCGCAGGGTGGCTGGTGGCACTTGGATGAGAGTTGCCGAGAATAGAGCTGAATTGTGTGCAATTGGAGAGGTCCATGTCCAGCAGTGGACTGCTATAGGCTGATGATGAAAACGTGGGGTAAACTTACACGATTACAATGTGCTTTTAACTGCAATGGTTAAGGTTGAGTCGAGTCGTGCATGGAACTGTAATGTACGAATGAAATATAGATTGATAACTAATTAAGTAATTGCTTGTTACACATGAATGACGTTTGACCTCCGTCCCTAGGCGAAGACAACATAATAATTAATACTAACATGATACCTTTGCCAGATTAATATTATATATTGTAATGTCATGCTCACCTAAATGTCTCGCTGATGGTGGCGCGCGTGTTGGATCATTCGGTTCCCAACAAAGTGGTTGAGCTGGATGGTGCTGATCCACGCGTCATGTTCGTGAACGGGCGCCGTTAGTTGAGGCTGGTCATCTCTTAACTGCCAGGGCTTATTTTGTAATCTTTTAATCTTATATTTTGAATTGTTTTTTTTTAATATATATTTTTTGTATTTTTACATTTTCTCACATATAGAAGCGACAAGAATAATGTACCCAGGCTTTTGTAATATATCTTGATTTAAAAGAGTGTCCTTGGAGTTTCTTGCCTGTTCTTCTCCATAGAGAATCGTTTTGGAATGGGCAAATAGCTTTCACTTTCTGACTAACTGACCAACTCTTTGACAATTCAAAAGTGCCTGTAAACGGTTTAATTGAAATAAATGCTTTGAGTTTTAAGTTTTTGAGTTTCATTTTAATGGTAGTTCAATACTCAAAACTTTATTGCATTCCACAATGTATATGCTTAGGTGGTAAACATTGGCTTTTAAACAATCGTGGACCCGATCGGGCACAGCAAAAGAAAGATAGTAGGTAGAGATGAGGACTTATCATTTACCTAACTTATAAAAATAAAAAAAACTTGTTGTGTAGTTTATCTAAGTTTTAAGCATTTATCATTTAAATATTCGTTTACGCTGCAATAACATTTACTTATTAACAGCTTTTTTTAATTTAATCGTGAATTGATGGAGTTTTGTTTCTTTTATTTTATGTATTTATTTATTTATTACATTTGGGAAAACAAACATAGTATAGTAAGCATAAACAGTGTTGTCTTCAAATTAAACTTAACTAATATACTACCCACAACATTTTCCACAGATTACTACATTATATAATAAAAACAAGCTGTTAGCAAGCGTTAACTGTTATTGTAGCAGGGCTAACTTAATAAAAAGAAGTTCAAAGAGAAAAAAAAAAAAAAGGTTAAACAATATTCTGTAAAAGATGTAACAAACAAAAAGGAAAAAATAAATAAATTCAAACATACAAATTCAGAAAAAATCATGCGGTCCCTAGCCTATCAATAATGTTACCTAAATTGTGTAAAACCAATGGAGCCTACTGCGGATCCCTTAGAATTTTAATTATATCACTTTTATGTCTATTGCACCAAAACGCGTATTGTATGTGTCGACTAAGCGGTATAGTGGTGAGCGCACACCAGGATTGGATCTACAAAATCTGGTAGCGAACAGTCGCCTGGTGCGTACCTCCCGTCCATGAACTGTTCGAGGAACCAGGTAACACAAACCAGTCACCAAGTCAGGGCAATCAAACTTGTTTCGGCATACACTGAATAACGTCATTGTCTCAAGGAGGACGCGTCTTAACTGTAATGTAAGCAGGTCGTATTCTTTAAGAATCGATTGACATTATGTTTTCTTTCGAAAACATCTAAATTGCATAGCACGAAGGTACTTGCGTTGGACTAATTCTATAATTTCAATGTATTTGGCATAGTAAGGATTCCAGATCGGTACTGCGTATTCTTATTGATAGATGTAGAAATGCAATTTGTCAGCGCCAAAAAGTAAGTACCTAAATACGTTATGGGACGAAACTTGCTTCAATTGTCTTACAATATTAAAGTTGGTTGAATGAAAACAATACTTAATAAAATGTTGTTAGTATAACCTAAAACAACAACAAACAACGAACACTTCAATGGAAAATAAACCGCTATTAAGTAATTGAATTCCTGTTAATAGAAATAAAAGCGTTCTCAAAACAACGTCTAATGGCCCAAAGGTATTCATGAGAGCTCAATTTAAACAACTCTGTCATTATAAAGTATCTAAATTGTTTTCTTTGAAATAAAATCTTTGAAGAAACTGTTTATGATGCTCTCATTATCAATAAATTGATCAAATAAATTAATGTTAAAAAAAATCGGGGGGAAACCTTCAAAAGGCACCCGGGCTTTAGGGATAAGACCACACTTACCGTGTGGGATTTTTAGCTCACTAAAACGACCCCGTTGGTCACTCATCTGCACATGGAAGGGGGTCGAAAAAACGATCCGCACAAAAAGTAGCCTGTCTTAATCCAGGGTGTCAACTACCTCCACACAAAATTTTATCAAAATTGGTCTAGCCGTTAAAGCGTGAAGAAGTAACAAACACTCACAAACTTTCGCCTATAATATTAGTGTGATGATAAAATAAATTTTATAGCATAATTTACTCTGAGGTTGGATACAATTAGACGCTAAATACTACAAAACAATTAATTTTATTTTATTATTTTTGAAGTGAAAGTTCATTAGAATCGTTGCGATAGAATACATAGCGTGAATATATGGTGTAATAATAAAAACATAGTGCGAACGAAACCATAGCGTGGTTCAGTATCTAGGTCGAATCTATCACCGAGTAGTGAATTGAAACGTATGCGTGTTTTAAGACTGAGCAGCGCCATCTATCTGAATTTTTAGAAAACGAAAGTTATCATCAATCTTGCGTATTCTAAGTTGCAAAATGCATACAATGCGGGGAAAAAATGCATGTTTATTGCAAAAAACAGACTACCAAATACCAGACTAAACGTAGAGGAGAGGAGAATGGGCAAGAAACCCCACCGTTATTTTTTTAAAATGTTTTACAATATTTTGTATAGGTACTTTAATAAATATGTGAAAACGATGCACCTAGAATAAAACTGTGTAGTCATTTTATTACACAACTAGCTGCACCCGGCGGTTTCTCCCACGTAAGTCTCGATCCCGTGGGAATATCGGGATAAAAAGTAGCCCGTCTTATTCCAGGGTGTCAGCTACCTCCATACAAAATGTTATCAAAATTGGTCCAGCCGTTTGAGCGTGAAGAAGTAACAAACATACACACACACACACAAACTTTCGCCTTTATAATATTAGTGTGATAATAATAATAGTGAAGTTTAGGATTTTAAATTTAAACAATTTTAAGCGATATGCAGAATTTCCGCTAAATAAAATCCACTTTTATTTGCAGAGATTTTCCGTAGAGTGCCATAACTCACATGGGAAACGTGACTCTGACAATTGAACGTTGCATATAACACCATGTGACTCGCTAACAATTAATCATTTTAAATAATTATTAAAGCTTTTATTGTTCCAAAATATTGTTAAAGCGGCACAAACGAGTAGGTAACTATGAAACATACCAACAACAATAGAAATTAACATAAATAAATTACAAAATAAAATATTTGTACATCCTTTCCAATTTTCACCTTTTTTAAACGTTATCTATAAAAAAGTCGTTCATGTGCGTTTGTGTGTGATGAAGCCCGACTAGATAGGTAGCTAGCTGTTGTCTGATATAATCAGAATTTTCGTTTTACAAGAGCCAGTTTCCTTGGACTTATTTCCAAAGATACAATATACTCAGCATTAATCCGATATGATATTGATATTTATTTGCAAGAATATAGGTATACATAAGTTCTTAATAGCTATGGGTTTCACTATATTCGGCATTTCAGCCGTGCAAATATTTAGATTTTACATCTTGGTTATACTTATAGCATGCAGTACACATTTAGGAATTAGCAATAACATTAAAATACTAGTAACAATTTCAAGAACTAAATTTAGATTACAATGCAATTCATAAAAATCAAATTATATACAATTATATTCATTTAAAATAATAATTTATATCAAAAATAGCGATCAGTAATAATGATGTCATGTCAATAAAAAATGTGTCAATATTATTTATGTAATGTCAATATTTAGATGTCATAATAATTATTAAAAATAAGTTTTACATTTTACATAGATAGTGACAATCTTTTGTTTATTGGCTTACATTTACTTCGACTTATTTCATTGTTGTTTTTATACAGCGATATTAGGTATTACCGAACAAAAACATACGACAAAGTCTCAAGAAGGTATTTACACTTATTCATTTTGAATCTTAAGTAATCGTTGACTCACCAACACACACATCGTGTACTCTGGGCCCCAATTCTGTAACTTTGAGTTAAGCAACACGCCATTGACACTCTATCGACACACTACAGACATTCTTTTGCCACTGTTGCAAATTTGGCAACAATAGTCAATAGTCTGGTCCACTATAATGATACAATATCATCGTGATTCCAAGCTTACGGTAGTCTGTAAATATTTTAAGTGTATTTGACAGTTGTTTCTATCGTGTTTGAATAGTGTTTTGGCCATCGAACCGCCATTGTGAAGCCATCGAACAACGACACCTATTTTCCCTATTGTTGATTGGGTTCAATTTGTATATTTTTTAAATTTGAAATACATTATTTCAAATTTAAAAAATTCCGTGTGTGTGTGCGACTTACGTAGTGAAATTGATAAAGTGGACGTAGAGCAAGCTAGGAAGCTAATTGACGAGCTCATTCCCTTTCTCCAGAGACAGCGACGCGACGGCGGAATGGAATCCCTGCTAAATTAAAGGTTTGTATGTGAAGGTACCTAATTTGATACTCCGACCGAAAACCATGAGATGATGTAAAAAATCTACGAAAAAAAAAATTTTTTTTTTCTTAATATACAAATTCAAATATTTCGAAAACGGTGCGTCCTAGGCAAAAAGTAACCAAAATTTGACCCCCCCTTATGTACAACCCCCCGTGTAAACAGCATCCCAACATGAATTAAGGTTTTTTTTTTAATATCGAAGGCCCGTATCCTCGCGCCATAGCGCCCCTAAGGCTACACTAATTAAACGTTATTAAACGCATGTTTTTAGTGAAATTTGATGTTTCTAAAAAAAAACGTTAAAACGTTTTTATATTAATAAATAGACCCATAATATAAAGATTTAATTGATAAAAATTGGATTTGAAAAAGTAGTAGGTTTGGTTTACCTCATGGTAGATTTTTGATAGCAACACTAAAACTATTATACGCCACACTATCGACTTACTACCGACACACTACTGAGACACCACTGAAACGCCATTTAAGTTTTTGCAGAATGCCAAATTTCTAACAGTGGCAAAAGAATGTCTGTAGTGTGTCGATAGTGTCAATGGCGTGTTGCTTAACTCAAAGTTACAGAATTGGGCCCAAATGTCCATGACTATTCTATTGAGACACTATTGACAAGTTGGTTATTTTACAGAATTGGGAAAGTCATAAAGTTCAAATTTTTTGCATTGCATGCAATTTGTATTTTTGCATTAAAACATGGTACAATAACGGTCTTAATAACAGGAGTATGGTCTACATGTCTCACCATGAACTGGCATACAAGTATTTTATGGAAAACAACTATTTACTGCCTCGCTGATCTTGTGGTGGCAAGCGCTAGTGCGAAGCATGAGGTCCTGGGTTCGATTCCCGGGTCGGGCAAAGGGTTAGTGGGTGTTTCCATCTAGAACTTCTCAGTAGCAGCCCGGAGTCTGGATTTGTGCCCGGTTTATGGCAATAGGCTTGCCCCCTATTACATGGAAGTTTGCTGGCGAAATGTAGGTGTACGATAGGTTATCCCCTACCCCCTCCCCTAGCCTTACAGGTTTAGTTACAGGCATGATGTTATGTTGTGTTATGTGATGTTACAGCTTTATTACGTCTCTTGCCTTCCTTGTTTTCTTTTCATTATTAAGACAATTTGTAAATAATGAATTTCTTGAGTACCTACCTAGATAAGATCTAAAGAGAAATCGCCTAACAAACTTGTATTAACGTTTAGCCCCAGTTCGTATTGTGTCGTATTCCGGGCGCGTACTGCCTCGAGTGTTTGTCGCAAATAATATTATTTAATACGCGCCTACCGATTCTCGATAGATTGCCTAGAAAATTGCTGCGATTGGTTACGGGTTTTCTTTGAGTTTTTGCGAAGGAAAATCAAGGTTATTTATATTCTGAAGTTATTTATTTATATATACCTGTTGTGGTTAAAGCTGATACACGAGTGTAGATTTAAGGCGAACACAATATTAATAGAGCCTCATTTCTTGCATAGAACGTGTAGGTACCTACTCATTGTTAAAATGCCGGACGAAGTCATAAGTCATTTATTCATGAACAATAAATTGTATGTGAAATTACACGTTAAAAAAAAGAAAATTAAATTACATAAGGAAAAACAAATAAATAAATGCAGTCGGAGGCAAAAGTTTAGTTCATGTTTTGCAGTCGGGTTTTTTTGTTTTTTTTAATAATTTGTTATAGGGTGATAAAGTAAATATAGCCTACCGGGTGACCAGACTTATAGGTAATATTATGCAAAATTTGAACAGAATCTATCCATTAAAATTTACTGTAAACCATAGAAGAATACAAACATAATACAATATTGCTTATCCCCCATAATAAATAGGGTGATAAAGTAAATATAGCCTACCGGGTGACCAGACTTATAGGTAATATTATGCAAAATATGAACAGAATCTATCCATTAAAATTTTCTTGATGCCTGAATGTGTGTAGTCTGAATGTATGTTCCACATACATTCAAACAGACAAAAATTATAAAAACTATATTTTCGGTATTAAAATCGATTCCAAACCTCATAGCAATTGCTTTTTTCAAAAATATTCAATGTACAATTTTGATGTCGCTACCATTTTGTTATTGTATAGAAAATGTACTTTTTTGTAGTTTGAGTCAAAATAGTAGCTAAAAAGTGTTATAATATATATATATATTTGGAATTGGCTTTTTACTAGCTTTTATTTGATACCCATATTATTAAAACCACAAAATATTTTTTTTTATTCCTTCTGTCTTTTTTGATTCGCAGATGCCATGATTGTATACCCTATAACACTTCTGCAACTAAAACGAATCTAACGATACCTCATATGTTAAAATCCATCAAGCCGTTTAGGCTACAGAGCGTGCCAAAGAAATAGACATACATACATACATACACTCGAAAAACATAACCCTCCTTCTGAGGCAGTCGGGTAAAAATATTAGAACAACGCATAAATCCAACATAATAATATATATAGGAATTTCGTTATATGTATACCTTCAACAGTATAAAATAATACACTTATTCAACAGCAAACTTTTAAGTTGGTTTTTAAAAGAGCTTAAGCTGATGGGGTTATTAGAAGATTTGAAGTATTTTTAAAGGAGCTCTATCTACTTATACCTCCAGCTACAGGACTTAAGTTGCAAAATTTGTGCATCTGGGAAGTCCCTGAGACGATTGCGGAACTTTCTTCCAACTGCCACTACAATTGCGCTCGTACAATCCCTTTTACTGCCTATCCTTGACTACGCTGATGTCAGTTATCTCGATCTCACTGAGGCACAACTGGATAAACTTGAGCGACTTCAAAACTGTTGTATAAGATTTATATTTGGCCTACGCAAATATGATCACATTTCCGAATTTCCTATAAAGCTCAAGTGGCTACCCATGCGTCTTCGCCGGAATTCTCATATCTTATTTCAGCTCTACAGTATTCTGTTCAATCCTACAACCCCCTCTTATCTTAAAGAACGTTTTAAGTTTCTTCATGACACACATAATAGATATCTGAGGTCATCGGAAAACTTGAGACTAGAGATGCATGCATTGCACCAGCTTTTACGACAAGTCTTTTACAGTTCAAGCAGTACAGTTATGTAATGCCTTGCCCGTGTCAATAAGGCGTGCTCAATCGTTGTCCACTTTTAAAATTCTGGTAAAAAAATACTTCCTCTCTCTTTAAACATCATCATTACAGAATACAGTTCCTTGCTCTTGTTTCATGTTTATTATTGTATATATTTGTATAGATAAGTGTATGCTTTGTGTATGTATGTATTTATTGCATATGTAAATGGTACACCACTGACTACCTGCAGTATTGTCTCTCCTTCTCCCTTTAATCCATCCAAAGGTTGTCTGTAAAAGATCGCTTTTAGAGATAAGACCGCCTATTGTATCACCTTTGTAAAACTTTAACATTTATATCTGTAACTTTTATAGTGTACATAATAAAGAGTATTCTTGTCTATTCTATTCTATACCTACTACTAAGGGCGAATTTTACAATGAAAGTGAACGCAGTCAGCACAGTCTGAACCGCGATCAATAGTCTGTTGGCAGTCTCATCATTGTTGGGGAATAGTCACACTGACATGACAGCTCTTGAATGCGGTTAAGATATTGCTGGTCACGTTCAGTCTAATTGTTGAAATTTGCAATAAGACGTTGACCAATTTATAATTTAACTAATTCCTTTGTAATAAATATTGAGAAGTGCGTCATTAATCATTATGAGTTCAATAAAAACAACGAAACCAATAGATATTTAATAGGTAAGTATTCCCGTAAAATAATAAGAAAAGAAAATTGACAGTATATTTATAGGCAACAGATAATTAAAAAACAACTACTATTATAATAATAACTTGCTACAAAGATTATGGTTAAGTAAACTTTGTTACTTGTTACCAAATTTAGTGCTTACAGTTACAGTAACGGCCGCGACTTACGTGCTGTAGGTCGTTGGTTCGAACCCAAACAAGCGCCTTTACTTTGCGTAAATTATTTCATCACCACTGCTCTCAAAACGGTGCAGAAAAACATCGTGAGGAAACCGGCATGTCCTAGAACCACAAATTCGAAGACATGTGACATCTTCCAACCGGCACTGGGCCTGCGTGGTGGATTATGGGCGACTCCCTCTCACCGAGCGGAGGCCTGTGTCTCAGCAGAGGTAATGATTATACAATACGCATTTCATTCTTAGAAAATATTATAAAACGACCAAGAAAGAACGACGCCCGGTTGGCAGAAAACTAAACGTTTAGCATATCAATGGTAGTTTTAAATTTACTATTCCATTTCCAGGCTTAACCTTAGGCCTTTCATCTATAGTCGAAGTGTGACCTTCGATGACAACAAGTGAGTTACTTTAAAATTAATCGATTAACGTCAATCATGCCTACTTTTGATGTAATCTTTGCAGACTGGTCTTACCCACTCTTCCAGGTTCCGCATCAGAGTGAAAAACAGTCCATTTTATCTTGCTTAGATCAAAAAAATCACAGTGTACCTAGTTTCTTTTAAGTCAAAGTAATTCTGTTCACCACAAAGACTGGCCGATGTATTTACTTTTAAAACTACTCTTTCCAAGTACGGTTTTATCTTGGCGCCAAACAAACCGCTTGGCAAAAGGGATGATGAATGAAGATGAAAAGGTTTCTGCGAAGGCATAGAGGATTCCTTGGTTGTAAACAACTACAACATTTTTTGTAAGTTTTAACTAACAAAAAACGTTGGTTGTAAACGTTTTGTATAAGCTGAGAAATATTGTGAAAAAACACAGAAAGCGATAAGAAAGGTATTGCACATAAAAAAACTATATCATTAGTAAAAGAGTACTGGTTAATTTCATAATTTCAGCCAATAGACGTCCACTGCTGGACACAGGCCTCCCCCAAAAGGAGGGGGGGGGGGGGGCATAAACGCATCGCCACACTTAGCATGCGGGCTGGCGATCGCAATAGGGTGTTAAAATGCGTAAAGAACGCTGCTGCCTATTCTCTAGTAAATCCCTTAGTCGCCTTTTACGACACCCACTGGGTACTGTTTAAAAAGTTACAATAAAATTCCTCCCCACATACTTCAACTGAATGAGACGAACTTCAAACATTGTATAAAACTCACACTATGCAGGCAGGCATACCTGTTATAAGTTGGGGGATTACATCGCTGATAGAAATACTTGGCTGGTCCTGCTCCACAACCAACAACAAATTGATTAATATTTGAAAAAACTGTTGGAGCTGCTGAAGATTGTATGACTATCTTTGCATTGTATAAACTCAATCTCCTTTGTATTAAGGAGTTTATGCAGGTGTGAGTACTTTTCCTTTTTTTTCTTTTAAAACGTTGCCCCACACTAGGAATTTCTCCTGTATCGTGGGTGCGTTTACAAACATTTAAACTCACATACACAAACACCCAGACCCGGAACAACTACTTATAGGTCATACAAATATTTGTTCCGTGCGGGAATCGAACCCGCGACACGCAGCGCAGCAGTCAATCACTTAACCACTGCGCCAACCGTGCCGCCAGGTATTATGTGTTTCTTTGACTTGAATGTGCCCTGGCGGCTGGGAGTATGTCATGCTCACTCAGATGTCTCGCTGATGGTGACGCGTGTGTTGGATCATTTAGCTCCCTTCAAAATGGTTGAGCCGAATGGTGCTGATCCATGCGTCATGTTCGTGAATAGGCGCCGTCAGTTGAGACTGGTCATCTCTTAGCTGCCACGGCTTATTTTTTTTATCGTTTCTATTTGCAGTACCTACTTTAGACGCTTTTAACGTGTGCGTTTTTTTTACATCGTTCTCACATCAAATTTTATTAATTAAATTCAACGAGAATGATGTAACTAATATTTTGTAACATTATAATTTTAAAGTGCCCACGGAGTTTCTTGCCCATTCTTCCCCATACATTCCACCTACTTCGCTTTGGAATGGGCAACTAGCTTTATATTTCTTACTGACCGACTCCTTGCCAATTCAATAGTGCCTGTAAATGTTTTCATTGAAATAAATGCTTTGAGTTTGAGTTTATTGTTTAATAGAAAGGCAATTTAGGCAATCGGTAGAAAAGTGTTGATTCGACTACGAAAAAAAACATTTTCAAAAAAAAAAATAACAACTGACTTCCAAAAAACACTAAAGAGTGAATAACTTAATTTCTGAAGTTGGTGTCTTTGGATCTGTATTTTAGGTTTTTCCACCATCGACTTCCGAAAGTAAGTTATTTTTCACTTTGTTGTGTGTTTTTGGAATTAGGTTGTTTTTTTTTTTTAATTTTCACTTTTTAGTGGGTTAGTTTTTAATTTATCTAAGTTACAATAGCGTAATGTCAACTGCTCATCACCTTTTACAAAATATTACTTTTGCCGATGCTGGGACGTTAATTATTGTTGAGGAGTTCTCCTGGTAAGAACCAGGAGAACTGCCACTCACCATATGCATTGTGACGAGCATAAATTGCTTAGCATCCATATTTAAGTACGTATTCGAATCGCAACCCATGAAATACTTATTATTAAGTAGTTCTGGTGGCCATCTGTGATCTTCATCATCAGTTCCACTTCAACAAATGGTGCTTTCCGTGAGCAAATGCAGGAGTTACGTAGTAAGTATACAATTTGAGGATTTCCCTTGATTTCCATGGGAGCCCTATAATAAAAACGCGTTGTTCGTGGTTTGAACAGAACTGAACTTTATTTCATAGACATGCAAAGACACAGTCAATGTCACAAGTCAACTAGAAAATAACAATAGATGGCGTTACTAGTTTAACAATGAAGATTATTTGTATAAAACCAACACTTTTTTTTTAAATCGGTCCACAATTGACGGAGCAATCGGTGAACATACATAAAAAAAAAACATACAGCCGAACATTATAACCTCCACCTTTTTGGAAGTCGGTTAAAAACCAGTTTATGTGAATACTTAAGTGTTATTGGATAAGGCTGTTGTCACTGTTACCTGTACCCTCATACATTTTATAAAATTAAGTCGCTTTTCGTGTCTGTCTATGTGACCGCGTTTTTCATCCAATCTACGCAACGGATTTTATGCGGTTTTCGCTATCTTTAAAATAATTTATTCCAGAACATTAATTATGATATACACATTAATACTTAACTTACGTATAAAAACTAGAGAGAGAGTGGAGAGCAGTTGTAGCCCGGGTAACGGCCGCGACATACGACTGGTTAAAACTTGGTCATGGGTTCGAACCCAGACCGGTGCTTTACTTTGTGTAAATTATTTCATCACCACTGCTCTCAAAACGGTGAAGGTCAACATCGTAAGAAAACCGGCAAGTCTTAGAAGATTTTGTTTTAAACAACAAAATAATTGCTATTGCTAACTCGCTCTCACGCGGTGTTTTATGGTTACTTTAGAAAGCGCCAAAATAGGGAAAATTCTTAAATGGGCATTAAATTCCTGTATAGTCTAGAAATTCATTATTTGTAGACTCATGGATAAAAGTAAAGAAACCTAAACAGATAAAAAATATATAAAAATAAAAAAATATATAAAGGTAACCAATGTTTACGTAAGCATATGAGGGGAGGGTAAGAGCTTTACTTACCTTTGTTGACCGAGGGGTGGGGGGGTCAAAAATTAGTAAAATTCTGCTTACGTAATACATGAATAGCCTGGCCCCCTTCGGGGAATAAAAGCGTGAAGAACTTCTTCGTGTACATTGAACTTTAGAGTAGAGATAGGAATCCCGATCGTGCTTTATCTTTACATCATTGAAGAACGTGTGTCCGCTCTGATTAGTACTTACTCAGACTTTGTCAAAGAAACTCAATGAAATAAGCCATTATTTTTAATCAAGAATCGATTTTTAAATTGTCACATAGTTTTTATATGAGGAATAAAAATGGAGGTTTGACAGTTCTTTTAAAAAAATATCTGAAACCGACGGTTTTATTCTTCATATAAAAATAAAGAGCGCATATCCCGCGCGAGCTGGCTGTGGCGGCATCAACATCGCCACATGCAAACTTCGCGTCGCATTGACGTCACGCAAAATCCTGCATCGCGCAAGCAGAGTTTACCGCGCGACTAGTAATTATTATACAACGTCTCGACATCAATCGTTGGGCAGTTGCCCACTAGACACAACACCCGCCTGGTCGGAGGATCCTCCCTTTACTATGGAGGATGAGTGAATTTTACACCATGTTCCTCATACCTCTATGCCGCCACGTCGCATTTTTTAAGGGTTTTCATAATTATTTCATTAAATTTAAATCAAAGTAGGTACTATTTTTTTTCGGCCAAGTTCTAGATCGTTGTTTTTTATAATAATACAGACTGTGATTTAAATTTACTAAAATAATCTCGAAAGCCCGCTAGAAATGCAACGTTGCCAGGTCACACGGGATAAACGCTCTTAACTGACTATTGAAAATTCAGCCGTAAGAAGAATAATTTCTTTTAGTTTTCACTGCTTCTGTTTTTCTATTACATTTTATAGGTATCACACACAGATCATTTTGGACGGCCTCCAAAAAAGAGAAGGTTGTGCGTGTTGAATGCATTTTTTGCGAGTGTTCGTGTTATCTTTTTCGCTTTTTTGAATTTCGAATTTTGAATTTCACGCAGAGCGACTGCCATTTTAATTTTGCGGTGTGCGGTAACCGAATTTTGGCGGCATATTTTGTCATGTAGGTACGGGCTATGCTAGGATATTTTCATGTTGTGGTAAAAAGATTGGCTGGACAGCAAATTTGGTAGTTGGGTTGACCACTCAGTATGTGCATTACGTATGTTTTTTGTTTTATGTGGGACGGTTGAAAGAAACGTGTTAAACTCTAAGTGCCAATTTCACCAATGACCAGCAAATCTAAATTGCGTTCAAGAGCTGTCAGTGTCAATATTCCACAACAATGGTGACTTGACCGCTTTTGAACGCAGTTTAGTTTAGAAGACATCATCTGCCTACCCTTTTCCCAACCATGTTGGGGTCAGCTTCCGGTCTAACCGGAAGCAGCTGAATACCAGAGCGACTGCCTATCTAACCTCCACAACCCAGTAACTGGGTAATACGATACGATACTGGGTAATACTGGTTGTCCGATTATCGGGCTTCTGACGACCCGTAACAACCGTCAAAAATCTACAAATAACAACCAAGACCAACGTCTTAAAGTGCTTTCCGAGGCACGGAGGGGTCTTTGTATGTGAAGATGGTCACCCATCCACGGACCAACTGCAGCAAGCGTAGCTTAACCTGATCACTCGACCCATGCGGCTGTTATTACTTTCCTAAAACCTTTCCTTCCTTCCTTCCTTTCCTTTGCACAAGCAAACGTTTTTCATATTATTATTCCAAGAGGAAGAAGTTATTTTTAAGTTGACTTTGAATAAACAACTTACATCTAACTAGCAACACACAACTTCTACGTATAGATTTTACGACTTAACAAAACAATAATTTATTTATTTTACTCGTATGTAAGTTTTGTATAAATGTATTATAATACACACAGTTTCATTAACTAGGTACAAAGGGTACTTGTGAGGTTCAATATAGTGTCACTGTCCGTACACTTATACCTTATTGTGTTGTAAACTTACATAAAATAAAGAAATTATGATGTTTGTTAAGTCGTAGAATCCATGCGTAATAGAAGTTGTGTATTGCTAGTTAGGTGTAAGTTGTTTATTCTAAGTCAACTTAAATATAACTTCTTCCTCTTAGAATAATAATATAAAACACGTTGTTATGTTGCAAATAAATTAAAAATAAATAATTTTTAATTTATTTTATTATGTATGTACCTACACACAGTAAAATACAGAGAGACACGACATAATTACATTTTTAGTACAAAGGTACTGCTTATTTCTAAAGGAGTTTCTTCCAGCAAATATGTGGAAGGAGAAATGTAGATACTCGTAGTGTGTGGGAACAAGAAGAGAAAAATACGAATATGCGAAGTCTTAAACTAAAATGTAAAATATACCTACACGTATAACGCAAAAAAATTACATAATATGTCATTTATCATATTGTTTTCTTTTGTGATCTTATGAAACGCGAAATAAACACATAAGTTGCTTTGCTTCCTACGCTCCTTGTAGAGGTCGAACAACTTGCAGATTATTTATAAATGTGTGTGTCTTACAGGGGCGACGGCTTCATACAACCCCATTCCTACCGGCTTCCCTTCGGAACACAGACTATCTGAGTTTACTATTACTAAATAATATAGTACATAGTCACATTACAGGTATTTAATATGTAAATCATAAGATAAAAAAACGCGTACCTAGGTACGTACGCGTTTTTAGATAGACTATAGGTATCCTAAATCGCGAAGTTTATATTTTCTGTTTTAACTAAAAATTCCGACAAATTTAGATGGCGTTAAATTAAGAAAAGTAAAGGACCGACAAACGTTTTTGAGGTAATTTTGATGTTATCTTGAATTTATGTGAACTGAACAACTTTTTCTTCGGCTTCCCTCTAATGGAAGTTTTAGCTTCGCTACTGGTGTCTTATTACTGTTTTTGTATATCATTAGGGGCTTATCAGGATGATCCCTGTGCCATGCTTCCCTGGTACGAGTATATGCGAGTTACATAAGCTAACTGTAAGTATTTGATATTAGAGCCTCTATTTTTTTCCAGTTCATTGCTGGGCATAGGTATCTCCCCTCCTCCTCCTCTCCCTTGCACCGTAAAACGTTCAGACGAATTTACGTCTTCTACATCCATTCTGCGCCTGTCAAGGTCAAAAAGTCACAAGCATAAGATGTAACATACTATGGACAGCTCTGCAATAATATCTGATTTCATGATTCTGTGGCGATATCGATTTACCACATCACTAGTACACACAACTGGCAACACCAGTTGGCAACCTAACGGGGACGAACGTGCGTCGTGAACTTGTACTGTACTAACGTTAATGAATATAGAGTTAAAGGTGATACGGAAGTTTTATTTACACCGTCACCCTCCTCAATTCAAATGCTATAACACGTGATTTTTACAACGCGAGACATGTCGGATATTATTTCATTGTAAGAGGTTATGATTGATATTGCCAAAATATAGGATACATCTTTGGATAGTTCTGGTGTCTCTCCAATGTCACATATTTGTGCTGCCACATGTATGTGTCCAATCTTCTTGTATATGTATATATGTGATCCACAAATGATCACATATATTTGCCGTCATTTTCGTCTGTTTACACGAGTAGCCTGTGGGCTAGATATACGCAAAGATCGTACAACGCTCTCCGCGTTCAGTATAATAACGCGTTTAGGATGCTGGTGGGGCTGCCCCGCTTCTGTAGTACGTCGGGGATGTTCGCGGATGCGCATATAGATAGTTTCTAAACAACCATGCGCAAGAGGTGCACTTCCATGGTGCGCAGGGTGTGGGGCAACTCCAACAGTATCCTAAGTATGATTCCAAGTCGTCTAGACTGTGTTTTCGTGGGTCGCTGTTGTGCCATCTCACGTGGGTTGCCACAACGGTGATCCACTACCATTTGTTTGTTTTTGTGAAGCGTCAGTTCTTACTAATATAGTTGTAAGTCTTACTATTTTTTTTTAGTCTAAGATATCTACTTGATTATAGATAATTTTATTATATTTTCAAGACAGATAATAATGGATTAATCATGAAATTTTATATTATTTCTGAGCTGTCCATAGATATATGTTTATGCTCGTGACTGTACGCATGGATCGATTTAGCGGGGTGTCATCCCACGCCTATAGTGTTATACACATTTATTTTGATTTAAGGTCATCAAACCAACGTGGCAAGAAGAGACATCATATACAAATTATAATCGAGGAAGAATCCCCCGTCCATGCTTTAAAAATATTTATTTTGTGGTAGAAAGTTGACAGTGTCTTTTGTCCCAACAAAATTGACACTATCAATACATGATAATGCAAGCTAAAGTGGCTGCGGGCTGGCCATGTTTGTCGAAGGACCGATGGCCGGTGAACAAGTATCAGCAAGCGCAGTATGGGGCGCCCCCCAGCTAGATGGACCAACGACTTTATAAAGGAGGCTGGGACAGACTGGGTGCGGAAGGCGATGGACAGGGTGTTGTGGCACAGTCTGAGAGAAGCCTATGTCCAGCAGTGGACTGCGATTAAGTGTCATTTATTCAATCATTTCAGCTTGAGTTGATGTCACGCCAAGAATCAATTCCTAAAAACCTAGATATTGATCTACTGAATCAACACTTCTCATCTTCGTCCCACTGTAATGGGACCATGAAAACAGCTACAATAAACTATATTTCAAACCTTCCAACTCCGGACCATCCTCCATTTGTGTTTAGTCAATTCTCTGATTGTGATGTTAAGAAAAGCGTAGTATCAATCACGTCGAACGCAGTTGGTAGTGATTGTGTAAGTCGGAAAATGATACTTCCTGTCCTCGACCAAATCCTTCCTATCTTATGTTATATCCTAAACTATTCTATATCCTATGGTGTTTTTCCATCGATGTGGAAAGAGGCAAAAATCACTCCTTTACCCAAAAAATCTAATCCTACTTCCTTTTCCGAATACCGTCCTATCTCCATCTTGCCTTTCCTCTCCAAAGTCTTAGAACGCCTTGTCCACAATCAGCTTAGTACTTTTCTTTGTAAGAATAGTCTGCTGAATCCTTTCCAATCAGGTTTTCGTCCTGGTCACAGCACTGCTACAGCCTTAGTTAACGTCACTGATGACATACGGTTAGGCATGGAAGGAGGAAATCTGACGGTTCTTTGCTTACTGGATTTTAGTAATGCATTTAATACTGTCGATTTCGATATCCTTCTTGGCATGCTTCGCTTGCTTAACATATCTCCAACGGCGATTGACTGGTTTCGTAGTTACCTGTATGGCCGCCGGCAACGTATATGCATAGAAGAGTGTTGCTCTTCTTGGTGTTATACTTCTGCCGGTGTTCCTCAGGGTGGCGTTTTATCTCCTTTACTCTTCGCAATATTTATAAACTATATTTCCAAAAAACTTATTTCTTCCTACCACCTTTATGCAGATGATTTACAAATATATAAACAAGCTGCCCTTGCGGATTTGGCTGATGCAATTAATACCATTAACAAGGACTTGGGTTCAATCTGCGAGTGGAGTGAGGCACATGGGTTGCAGGTCAATCCATCGAAGACTCAGGTCATTGTTGTTGGCAGCTCAAGGATGACCCCCAAGATAAACTGGTCGCAACTTCCCCAAGTTCAATTTAACGGAATTCCTATTCCAGTAAGCGAAAAGGTTAAGAACCTTGGAGTTTGGATAGATAAACATCTTTCTTGGGGTCCCCAGCTACAGGACGTAAGTCGCAAAATTTTTGCATCCGGGAAGTCCCTGAGACGATTAAGGAATTTTCTTCCAACTGCAACTAAAACTGCGCTTGCACAATCCCTTTTACTACCCATCCTTGACTACGCTGATGTCAATTATCTCGATCTCACTGAGGCACAATTAGATAAACTTGAGCGACTTCAAAACTTTTGTATAAGATTTATATTTGGCTTGCGCAAATATGATCACATTTCCGAATTTCGTACAAAGCTCAAGTGGCTACCAATACGTCTCCGCCGGAATTCTCATATCTTATTTCAGCTCTACAGTATTCTGTTAAATCCTAAAACCCCCTCTTATCTTAAAGAACGTTTCAAGTTCCTTCATGACACACATAATAGATATCTGAGGTCATCGGAAAACTTGAGACTAGAGATGCCGATGCATTCTACCAGCTTTTATAACAAGTCTTTTACAGTTCAAGCAGTACGGTTATGGAATGCCTTGCCCGTGTCGATAAGGCGTGCTCAATCTTTGTCCACTTTTAAAATTCTGGTAAAAAAACACTTTCTCTGTTCTTAGACAGCATCATTACAGAATACAGTTCCTTGCTCTTGTTTCATGTTTATTATTGTATATATTTATATAGATAAGTTATGCTTAGTGTATGTATGTATTTATTGTACATGTAAATAGTTCACCACTGACTACCTGCAGTACTGTCTCTCCTTCTCTTTTTAATCCATCCAAAGGTTGTCTGTAAAAGATCGCTTTTAGCGATAAGACCGCCCATTGTGTCACCCTGTGTAAAATTTCAACATTTATATCTGTAACTTTTATGGTGTACATAATAAAGAGTATTTTATTATATTCTATTCTATTCTCTGAATACATGCTACTTAATTTTCACAAACATTATACAGTCCGCAAATTCTAATGTCACATTCTCTTACCCACAGTCAAAGCCCAGCATTTCACTCTCTTCACGATTAGTATTCTCTCATCGTCTCGTCGTGCAAACGACTTACAAGCATATCACGTTGTCATATAACTTGTAAGGCCGTGTTCTAACATAAGACCATCGCGTGAATACGCGACCGTCGCGTTCATTTTGTTCAGCCGCATCCTAATAGAAACCAATTGTCGCGCGAATACGCGATCGTCGCGTTCATATGTTACTTTTTGTTCGGTGAATCGGAACGCGTTGTCGCGCCGACAACTTCGAGCCGAAGGCTCTCGCCTTCCAGCTTTCCGAACAAAAAGTGACATATGAACGCGACTATCGCGTATTAACGCGACGATAATATTTATATTAGGACACGGGGTAAGAGCAGGATAATATTATATATTATTATGATATGTTGTAAAAGTATTGCTGTTTATTTCAGAAGGCTGTTAGAGAAATTGTGTTATGTAAAAATCTTTTATAGTACTTGCGGGGTGAGGTTCAGATGAAATGGTTCGAGGAAAACCTTTGAGAGGCTATAGATATTTACGTGTTCTATTTTGTACTTTATTGTTCATGATTAAGGTTCGAAAACATGTGGCATCAACCAAACCACACTGGGCCGGTGGATTACAGATTTACGGCCCACTCCCTCCCATAGAGATGAGTTCTGTGTCCCAGCATTGGGAATATTATAGACCAATTATGATTGCTGTGCTTAGGTTTATGGGTTGCCCTATTTATGCCTTAAAAAGTGGTGTGTGATATTAGTCCCGCTACCAAATAACCTGACTGTTTAATCTTTGTATCACAGCTTGAGTTATTTTATTTTCATATAGCTCTTGCCTAGTTAAGACATGTTTCAAATCAATCATTTCAAGAATTTATTAAGTGCTTTGCATACAATTGATAAGTCAATAATAATAAAGTTCTTCTAACTGAACAGTCAGCTGTGCTGCTGGGGTGATTGTTGCGCCACTTGTCTTTCCCAGCTATAAAGCACTAGGAAGTGGTGAAAGGCGGGGGTGGATTGCGGTAACGGTTTAAGTAATTTTGACGTTAAAAAGTACAGATCCACAGCCTTGTTTGAATAAATAAGTAATAAGTTTTGATTTTAATTTTATTTTAAGTGTCATATTTTTGTTTAAGGAGCTTGTGGCTAAGTAATAACTGCTGCACGGGTCGATCGATCAGGTTAAGCTACGCTTGCCGCGGTTGGTCCGTGGATGGGTGACCATATTTTCATATCAAGTTTCCTCCGTGCCTCGGAAAGCACGTTAAGCCGTTGGTCCCGGTTGTCATTTGTAGATCTTTGACAGTTGTTACGGGTCGTCAGAACCCCAAAAGTCTGACAACCAGTCTTACCAAGGGATATCTTGTTACCCAGTAACTGAGTTGTGGAGGTCAGATAGGCAGTCGCTCCATGTAAAATACTGGTATTCAGCTGCATCCGGTTAGACTGGAAGCCGACCCCAACATAGTTGAAAAGGCTAGGCAGATGATGATATTTTTGTTTATAAAATATCAGAGGGCGACACGCAGCGCAGCAGTCAATCGCTGAACCACTGCGCCAACCGTGCCATTCAACGTTAACTGTGTTTAGTAATTTGTAATGCAAGCGGACCTAAATGTCTTAAACTGGACCTTGATTTAACCTGCACCTGCTTGATTTAACTGAACCTGCAGGTTATATTGCCTATAATCGTTTCCAGATTGTTTTATTTTTATTTATTCCGAATCTGTATTAACAATAATATACATAAATGCTGGCAAACAACATTACCGTTTGTCGGCAGTTGTTCTCGTTTAGAAAAGGATTACAATTGAAATATTTTAAATCAATTTGCTATCTCACATTATACAGAAAGGCATTTTCCTAGAAGTGAGGGACACAATGAGAGATAATGTTTTTGTAGAACTCTTTTGAGTTGATCCTTAAAATCAAATCAAATCAAAATATTTTATTTCACATAAACCTACATGGGCACTTATGAAACGTCAAAAGCTAGGTGCACGGTTCCAATTGGTCGTTTCCTATGGAGAAGAGCGGGCAAGAAACTACACGGTTACTCTTTAAAAAAAAAAAGTGGTCTTTTACAATGTTTTCAAGTTACAGTGTTAATAGATATGGGAGGACAGTGTAGGCCCGTCAACAAGTACCAAGTACTTAACAAAATACAAGATGATTTACAAGGCTACAATCTATTAAGCCTACAACGTTCTCACATTCACATATTAAAAAACGTAGACTTGACAATTATCAATTATGGGGGTAGCGCACTCACTAACGTTAGTACTACGTACGTTCTTGTGCGTTTACCAAAGTAGTTTGTTACTTCTGGAACAGCAAGTGTCTTCTTGTTAGATAAACGAGTTGGGTACACATTAAAAGATTTCATTATAGTTAGCTTGTACTTACGGAATAAGTTTTCTACTTTGATAGGAGAATATTAATGAAACTGGCACCGGTAACTGACAAGGTGTGTGGAAATCGATTGTCGTAGTATGGGCATGTAATGCGGAGGAATGCAGGAAATATCGTGAGGAAAGTTTTGAGAATGAATATGGATGGCTATAAGAGTTTCCCGGGAAGATAATGATGGACTCTGTGAACGATTATATTGCTAGAAACGGGGTGACTACCGATATGACGAATAATAGAGAAGTAAGAAAGAGAAAGATATTTTGCGCCGACCCGAAATAAATTGGGATAATCGCAGGAGAGTTTTGATAGGATAATGTTAATTTACCGACATTTTGATAAATAATTTAAATTCCACTTGGATCCAGTTAATTAAGTTATTAAGTTTTAAGCGTGATTAGGTTGAGATTTGAATTCAAAAGTGCCTGTAAATGGTTTAATTGAAATAAATGCTTCGAGTTTTAGTTTGATTTAGCCTTTGCCCAACTATGTTGGAGTCAGCTTCCAGTATAATCGGATGCAGCTGAATACCAGTATTTTGCATAGAGCGACTGCCTATCTGACCTCCACAACCCAGTAACTGAGTATTACGATACCCCTTGGTAAAACTTTCGGGCTTCTGACGACCCGTCACGGTGGTCAAAGATCCACGAATGACAGCCGGGACCAACTTCTTAACGTGCTTTCCGAGGCACGGCGGAGTCTCGGTATGTAAAGATGGTCACCCGTCCATCGACTAACCTCGGTAAGCATAACTTAACCTGATGGATCGACCCGTGCGGCTGTTATTACTTTGCCACGTGCTCCTCTTATTATTTTTCGAGAGTATGTATGTATTTTACTGTAGGGAAGATCTTTAACTTTCCTTACTTATCATGTTGGTCCTACCTATTCGTTTTATTTAGGTCCTCCTTGAAAAATTATTTTTCTATACAATCGATAGATTGTTTACACGAAATTCTTTTCTAAAAAAGGTTGCTACAGACTCAGAGCCCGAATTAACGAACTACTTTCTAAACAAGAACAGATAAAGAACAACAAAATGAAGAAGAAACATTAAGGCTATTGTTTTTGTTATAATGACCCCTTGATTCGAACCCCGACCTACTTTTAGGGTGTAAGCGAACCCTCCTAAACTCTAGTGTAAGCTACTTACATACATAAATGAATATTGAAACAACCTGAAGGACTTTTTTTAGGCTTCTGTACCTCAAAAGGAAAAAACGGAACCCTTATAGAATCACTTCGGTGTCCGTCTGTCTGTCTGTCTGTCTGTCAGTCTGTCAATACCATTTTTCTCAGGAACGCGTAGATGTATCAAGTTGAAATTAATATCAAATACGTAAGTCTATGGTCCCTTGAAGCTCTAATAAAATAAAGCTTCCAAGTCAACGCAATAAAAAAATACGGCGATATAAGTGACATTATTGCGACATATTTCGATACTCGCAAATAAATCAAAACCAAGGGTACTTCCCGTTGACCTAGAATCATAAAATTTGGCAAGAAGTAAGGTCTTACAGCACAAGTATAGGAAAAAGTCCTAAAATTGTAAATTTGTAGTTTTATCACATTAACAAAAAATTGCGGATATCTCGCACATAAATCAAAACCTATACGGTACTTCCCGTTGACCTAGAATCATGAAATTTGGGCAGAAGCAAGGTCTCACAGCACAAGGGAAAATGTCCGAAAATTGTAAATTTGTAGTTTTATCACATAAAAAAAACATTTTTTGCGAGTACAAACTTAAATTTTCAGTTGGATAATTGAGCGTGGCGTATATCGATGTATGGGAGAACATGTTTTTCAACTACAATGTTAAGTTTGGACCCCTTCATTGTGCGTGGTCCGACACGCACTTGGCGGGTTTTTTTTTTTGTTATGGCTTCGTGCGGTTTGCACATTTAGCCAGTGTCAAGTAAAATTAGGTAACAAGTACAAAATTTGTTTAAATAATGATGAAATGAATTATGCTCGATAGAAGATATCCCCGTGCCCCTGCTCCCCTTGAGTTTCAGTAAAGATCACTTTATTGAGACCTCACGCGGACTTCTTGAGAGAACTTATGATGTTGCACTATTTTGTTTCATTTGCCTACACTAATGCAGGTTCACAAACACTTAATGGTTAATAATCCACCATTATTACACATTATTGGGCTTTTCCACCAGGAATTTCTCAGTAGCAGCCCGGAGTCTGGATTTGTGCCCGGTTGATGGCAATAGGCTCGCCCCCTATTACATGGGACTTAAACATAACTGGCGAAATGTAGGTGCACTATAGGTACACCTCTGCCTAACCCTTCGGGGATTACAGGCGTGATGTTATGTTATTACACATTAATATTCTGGTAAATACAAATTTTAGAAAATAAAACAAAACTGCTGAACATGACGCTTCACTTTCCCGCCAAGACCCTGAAGTCAGTTCAGTTTACCTTGTCGTTTAGTGATGCGAATATATGATGTGTAACGTTTTGTCGATGTATAAATCACTTAGTTATTTGAGTCAATGGTATATCTTATATTGAGACAATGGTCATTTGGTCATAGCACGTGTACCTACACGTGCTATGTTAAATGTCAATACCATGACAAATTATACTTACTTTACTTATTATTAATTTTTGTAAGGAAAATTTATTCTCCTCAAAAATATGCCTTCTCTTTCACCAACCCGTTGGTATTATTTATTAGGCATATCGCCAGTGAGCGATCACCAGTCAAGAATAGGAATTATTAAACCATTCTCTTCAGCTGTTATTTTCGATGGTGCTGCGCTGTCCCCCCTCCTGGGAAAGGACTACCTGCACTCCTTCCATCTTTTGCATCTCCAACGTGGTGTAGCAAAAGAAACAAACCGTGGAACACGACGGGGAACCCGCCTCCCCGCCGCGCGAGTACGGATAAATTTTAATGAAAGTTTCTTCACCACTAATACGTATAATTTGATAATTTAAAAAATGCAAACAAAATGGAATACATATTAAATAAAAACATAAAAAACAAAGTTTATGTTGAGTTGAAGGTCAATGATAAAGATTTGAAAAAAATTGTCATAAATAATCACTTCGGGGAAAAATATACGCACATTAAAAAAGGTAGGTTTTAAGTTTTCTTAGGACAGGATAAGATATTGAAACAATTGTTAAAGGAATCACCTAAAATTTGGAATTATGAAAATATGGATAATAAAGTTTATATAAAAAAAGGATTCCTGGGTTCCACGTAGCGCTCCACACCTTTGACGAATCGCTCGTCACGGACACGTTGCTCCGGATGAACCAGAAAACCACAACGTGGCGTGACGGGCCTCCACAGGGTGGATGTAAAGTACAGCTCAAACTTCGGCCTTATGGCTGATCTTCAACCTAGGACAATGTTAGAAATTTTGTTGAGACCAAGAAGTAAGGCAGAAGTTAAAGTATTGAAAATGAATGGAATACATACCATTAAAAATCAGGAAAAAGCAACAAAACAATACCGACACTACAAGGAACGGTTGATCTAGGTAATGGTTAAATTTAGATTAACATCATTACTTAAAAAAAACATGCACATAGCACAAATCCTTCGACTCAACTGAAAAAAAGGTTTTTTTGACCACCTTGTTTGGAAGCGTCAAAAAAATATTTGAATGTGAAAAGTATCGAATTTAAAAATGAATTGCCCAATTTGACAAAGAGTTTATCTGAGCTTCGCGCGTAAAAAGTTTTTATGCAGGATTTATACCGAACCCGTCTTACTGTCTCAGGGTACCAGCTCTGTGCTATTCATGCCCACAGTTTACATTTAATATTGTAAAAATTGCTGTGCCCTTAGGGTTCATGTCAGGTGCTGGATCCTTCACACTGTAATATTTTTTTACCGTATGAGACCAATAAATATTTGAGTTTCAATTTAGTTGCTTCTGTGACTATTGAATGTGTAAGAAATCATAGTTGCAACAAAATAAAACTTCCAAACATCGATACACCACCGCCATCTCCATGGGTAACATCACTAGCTGGCGCCAACTCGTCGACAGGAGCTTCAGACAGCGGACGAGCGATCCCAGCTCAACAGGGAAGACGGTATTGATCACAACGTGTCCCGTCATTACTTTAATGTGTTTTCCTTTACTTTTGGTAACGTTACATTGGTTTTGAGAATAACAGCGAGGAAGAATGTACTAGGTACATATAGTGGGGTGGGTGGAAGGTGTGTATCTACCTATTTAAATACTTCTGCACTTATTTTATTTATAATTAATTATGTTATAATTTAGTATTTTTTAACATTATTATTTTCTCTCAATCAGAGCACCCACCATCTTATCTCTTCACCACCCTTGGTTGGCTGGTAGAGAATGCCTACGGCATTAAGTCCGCCTTTTTACCTTATTAAAAAAAAAAAGAATTTCATTGTAAGCTAACCGGTTTGTGACTAAAGTTAAACGTCATATGTCTCTGAAGATACAGGTTTACCTAGGTTAATACTTGAGTACAGATTTTAACATAGAACTAGATGTATACAATGTACAGCATCTCATAATGAATCACCTAGATTCCCATCTGTATTTATAGATGTATTTTTATGGCATTTTTTTTTTTTTAATTTAAATGTATGGTTAAGCTGACGCTAATCATTACGTTAAGTTTAAGCATCGTTTTTATGTAAGGGGGTAAATAGAAATAAGCTTTTTTGGTAAGGGGAAAAGGGGAACATAAAAGGTAGGAGTAGAAGTTTAGGATAAATAGGCAATTTAGGTCCATCTAAATTATAGAGGTTAAAATATAGGCTGAAATTGATGTGACAGTGATACAGCGTTTTTACGTACAAAGATTTTTCGCTTGATTATTCTGTTCACAAACTAAAAAAAATATATATGATGTTTTTTTTTTTTGGGGTCAACAGACCGCTGTATTGTTAGTATTGTTACTTGAAGTATGAGTTGATAAAATCTATTTTCTTTTGTTTTATCATGTTTAATATAAATCGCGTCTGTGAAGTATATACGAAAAATAACTGATTTTTTAAGTGACTACAGGCGGTCGAAGGCCCCAATAAAAAATCTCATCAAATTAATTAATTTTTTGTTTGATCATGTTTAGATATCGATACTTATCACGTCTGTGGAGTTTAGTTAGCTAATTTAATTTGACCCTGTAGATTATTTTAAGAATATGCTCTGTACCGGGATGCATAATTTTATTGAATCATGTAGGCAATCTGGGAAAATGAGTTCCTATTACCCTTGGTATATTTCTAATAACAAATTTTAATATTTTAAGTGAAGTCTATAAAAAAACGTTTTCATTTATATGATGTTATTGGCAACAACCCCCTACCAGGCGCCGAGAAGGCGACAGGAGGCCTTGATGGGTGCGATCCCGAATCAACAGTAACGTGACATTATTGACCTTGCTAATGTTTCTTCTTCGGGCCCTTCGCTGTTAAAAAGTTATGAGTATTTTTATCTTAAAGTGGGATATGAAAAAGAGAAATCAAAATAATTTTGAGGAGGCCAACTTTATTATAAATGTCAGCTAGCACACGCCACTACCAACCCAAAACTACATACCAACAACAACAAAAACATCAAAAACTATACTCAAACAGAAATAAAATATTTAAAACGTAATCAGAACTTAATACCTAAATGAAAGCCTCCAAGTATAAAGGGCGTTTAACTAAATAGGGACCGAAAATGTTATAGCTAGTACCACTTTTTACTTATTTTAACATTGGCTAGTAGTAGGTAGTTTGCAGTCAGAGCTTAACATATCACCTATTAAGATTGTCTTAAGTTTGCAGTCAGAGCTTAACATATCACCTATTAAGATTGTCTTAAGTATTAATAAGTGGTTATTTATGATTTTTTAGATAGCCAGCTAAGAATAGGTTCTGTACTAGACAGGATACATTTAAGTCAGGCAGGATTTACCTAGGCTATTTTGCTACAAAAACTTTTTTTTTTGTACTTTGTGAAAGTTCAAACCTACGGTGAATGAGAATAGCGGAAATCGTTGGCGATTGACAACCATCCTTCTTTTAACATATTTATGGACAGTTCACACGTTTATGCACTGCACAGGATCAGCATCGCCGTTCAGGATAGTTTCCATGAAACTCCATACTACAACGCACACTTATAAGCATCTTAATGGCATCACTTGGGCTGGGGATCAGGTAGTAGGCAGTAGTCATCAAACGCATCGCTTCACGAATGTAGAAAAAACTAGGTGTTCCACAGTTTTGCTTTCCCCATGGTAGAAAGTGTTAAAATTATGCATGAATGTTACATTAATCCATCACATAGCGGTAGGTTTAGGAAAAAAGTGTTTTTCTAATGTTCGCTCAAAGAAACAGTTGGCTTTTCCCACGTACATAATTTTGCCATTTATGGATGGCACTTCAAGTGATTCTTATGTCACAAGGTTAAATTTAGAGTAACAGTAAATAACCCGTAGGCTTTAGGCACATGAAATGTTATAAAATTTACGATTCAGATCTCGGGTTTTTCACGATGTTTTCCTTAACCTTTTTGAATTTAAGGAAGACCCGCTTAGTAATAAATTATTAACTTATTTTGATCTTAAGGGCTGCTCCAGGTTTATGTACTAGTGTTAATATCTTATAAGATTTTTGTGGACTACTATGTGAATAGGTAAATATATAGAATGATATATGATAGCAGTTCTAACTAAATAACAGTACGTTTAAAAGTAAAGTCTAAAATGTTATTGTTATGTCGAGAAGAATGTTTAAGGACACAACTATTTTTACGATCTCAATTTTTGTATTCACAGTTTTATCATCAAAATTATAAATCAAAAACATGTTATTATTGTTATTGTTCAAATATTGTGATCGCCAATGACCCCAAAAAATCAACACCTAATTTCAAATAAAGTTTTGGCTCTTCACCGAAAATTCAACGACAATTAAAATATACATTATTTAGAGATTTTTACAAGGATTCCATTATATGATTACTTACTGTTAATCTAAATCTATTCACATAAATTATCAACATTATAAGACTTAGTACACAATTAACATCAGGCACAAGATTAAGGCTCTTAATTAAATTCTGAATTAATTTATTTCTGCGATAAGCGTTTAACGCTATTCTAATTTCGGGCATTAAATTTTATGCAGACACGTCAGTGGCAATGACCTTCAGGAATCAGTGGTCCCACAAGATGAGTCAACTCTCGCTTAGCTTAACAGTCACTACTTTATATTACTACTGTATTAAGCGCTACTTTTTTATTGTTATACAACATTATTTTTAGTATAGGCGAAACCTGAATACAGTTTGTTCAGAATAAGGAACTGCATCGATTTCAATAATTTTTACACCATGTTATATTTTGCCCCAAAAATATTTAAGTGAGATGGAAAATATTATCACAATTTAATTACTTACAATACAATCGCCGTACGGTTAGGTACCTACTGCCAAATTATTATCAATGAGCGCAAGACGACTCTGGAGGGGCGGGGGCGCCACGCCGCTCTTTTTGCACGGACAACCCGGTAACATAACAACCTTATGACTTTGTGATTTTTCATGATACAGGTTTGAAATTTTGTACATAGATTCTTTACATAAAAATACTAGACACGTATTTCAGGTTTCACATATACTAAAACTAATATTGTATATGGTTCCATGTGGTGCCGGATGTGAAGAATAGCACCATCCTATCACTACCCGTGGGTGTCGTAAAAGGCGACTACGGAATTGACTAGAGAATGGGCAGCAGCGGTCTCTATGCATTTTAACACCATACTGCGATCGCCAACCCGCCTGCTAAGCGTGACGATTATCGGTACCCTCCTTTTGGGGAAGGCCTATGTCCAGCAGTGGACGTCTTTCGGTTGAAATGATGAATGATGATGGCTTATATACCTATGACATACACAATAGATATATGTGAATTGTACACCATAGACTACCTGCAGTATTGTTTCTCCTTCGCCTTTAATCCATCCAAAGGTTGTCTATATAAGATCGCTTTTAGCGATAAGACCGCCCAATGTGTCACCCCTTGTAAAAGTTCTAAATTTTTAACTGTATTTTTTATAGTGTACATAATAAAGAGTATTCTATCTATCTATCTATACCTAATCTTTATGCGTAGCCCGAAACGCCGACAACCAGTCTTACCGATGTTTATCGGTGTTTTCCCCAGTTACTGGGTTGTGCAGGTCAGATAGCAGTCGCTCCATGTAAAATGGTTGGTTGGTCTGGAAGCCAACCCTAACATAGTTCGTTAAAGGGTTAGTAGGTGATGATGACATTTCGGCACGGTTTGTTCTAGGTACTCCGTTCATCATCATCATTATTTCAACCGAAAGACGTCCATTGCTGGACGTAGGCCTCCCCAAGTATCACCACTTCAACCGGTTTTGTAATCCGCTGGATGCGCAGCGGATTACTGCGGCCTTCACAAGGTCAACGGTCCATCTTGTGTGAGGCCTTCCTACGCTACGTCTTCCGGCGCGCGGTCGCCACTCCAGAATCTTTCGGTCCCATCGGCCATTTATTCTACGACCAATGTGTCCTGCCCGCTGCCTAACCTTCACGGACCGCGCGGCCCGCGTCGCGGCATCCGCGTTCTCACGGGGTATACGTGTGGGCCGCGATTAGTTAAGTTTAGCAATTTGTCGGGTACTTACTTGTTAATTCTTCTGTAATTATTACTAGATACATCTTTTAAACATAATTATTTAACAGGTGCTATTGTATACATAAGTCAAACATTTATGATGGGGGCCGGAACTGTTTCTCCTAAACACAGGTTATTTTGTAACCTATCTAGGAGAACAGTACGGCACTCACTAACCCTGATTGAGGAACGTTATGCTTGTGCTTTATATATTACCTTACCATGTAATCTAGTCCTAGTTGAACAATAAATCTTTATTAATTATTTATATTTATTATTTAATTATAATACTGGAAAAAAAATGAAGCCCTCCAGCGTTACTCGTATCTGGCGGTTTCCCGAGCACTACACTGAAGTAATCACATTAGAACAATCTAGTATATTTTCCCTCAAGGTCAAATAAAATGAAAAAGCTACAGTTCCATTTTTCAAACAAATCTTACAGTCAAGAAACGCGATGAGAGAATACCTAAAAGACTAGAGTAACCAAGTAAAAATGGGATAAAACAGGATCACGGAGTTGAGTCGAGATGTACACTTCATAGAATCACTATACCACAAAAGAGATACGATATGTACAGAAGGTCGGCTCTAAAAACCAGTCAAAACAGGCGCATGCACACATAGACGCGTATGTGCAGAGATCTTATCAATAATAATTTATTTTGTATAGTTTATAGACGAATTTGATTAGTTTTTTTAAATGTTTTGTTTAAAAGTAGAATTTATTTCGTTGCGTTTATAAAAAATAATTTATCTTCTTAATTTCACATACCTAAAGTTAAAAGCAATACACAAAGAATATGAATTCTTTGTGTATTGCCAGTTAGCTAAAGTATTTTTTCATTTGTGAAAGCTTTGAAATGGCAACTGTAAGCGCTAATTAATAGTTACGTTCCTATTCTAATATTAGAATAGAATATAATACTCTTTATTATGTACACCATTAAAGTAAGACCGTAAGCTTTCCGAAGAATAAATCTATACATACACTAGCTGTCCTGGCGAACTTCGCACCGCCTTATACCGATAGCAGCGCCACCTACCGGGTCCAATTGTGTTTTCAAACCATCCAGGAACCCGATGAAATATAAATACAAAATTTCAACCAAATCGATCCAGCCGTTTGGGAGGAGTTAGGTGACAAACACACGTACAGAAGAATTATATTATAATAAGAAGATATAATTACTTGTACTGACTGATTCATCAATGCAGACCCGAAACTACCGGAACTAAGATCGTGAAATTTTGCACACGGCTTCCTTTTACAATTTAGGGGAGCACTAAGAAAGAGTTTCTGGAAATTTGACCTTTAAGGGGGTGAGAAGGGGGGATTTTGTTTGAATGAATGAAAAAGTTCATTCCTTGAGTTAATAAACTTGAAACTTGGCACCAATTCTTATCTTAGAAGTAAATTGTGAAGTTTGTTAATTTTTTTGTTTTTTTACTACGAGTACCCCCTGAAGTGGGATTGGGGGTATCAAAGTTTTTATGGCAGAATTATAACGCGCGGTCCGATTAACTTAAAACTCAGTATTTGTACTTAAGACCAAAAATAAGGAAAACGTGTTTCAGGGTTTTTCTAAAATCTACCCGTAACGGGGGAAAAGGGGTAGTCAATTTTACAGGGGAGGATTTTACTGCGTGGCTTGATTAACTCGAAAATTGATATCTATAAATAATCTTTAATTGATTGATTTGATTTAATGGGTGGAGGGTGTTGAACTTCGTGGGGTAAAATACTAAATCCACGCGGACGAAGTGTAAGATAGTTTAAGATTTATTTATATACTAAATAAATTAATCTTAAACTATCTTAAATAAATTCCGGTCTTGAGTGCGCTTGGACTCGCTGTACAGGTCAGAAGTCCACTATCAATCTCACAAAACTATAGCATCAAACCAGCCGCACTAAAGACCAGACATTTCACACAAACACACTTGTATATCGCACTCTTTCATCATGAGTCAATCAGAAAGGGCGCGGTATATAATCGTAAAGTTGTCCATGTGTGCGTACGTGTTCACTCGTTATACGAGTATAGAGCTGACCTTCTGTAGCTATCTATTTTATGACTCGTCTGAGAAAAGCCGAGAGAAATGAGTGAACAAAATAAAGTAGATTGTTGCTGCTCGTATACGGCTGATTGTAAAGCATTGGGTTACATGTTGCAAATGTTTGTATTTGTTTAACATAGATTGGCTGAGGAGTTTGTGTTAATCGTGTGAAGATGTTGTTTCTTGAATGATCTGTTTTCTCTGGAATGGAATGATTTAGACTGTACGGTTTTCCTTTTAACTCTTGCAAATAGCTTAGTTTGAGCTAGGTTTAAGTTCACGTCATTAGTATGTACAATAGGTGGGGGTTAAACTCACGACCTCTCGTTTACTACTCGATAATTTATTAACCTTTAGTAGAGGTAATTTTCCGGGGATCGGATCATGACATCGCATCAATGAAATTGAAATGAATAACGTGCAAAGAGTAGGCGAATTGACGGAAAGAGATAGCTTTATTATTTAGTTTGTTTGAAATTTTTAATTTTTTAATGTACTAATTAGTTTATCTAATTATATTTTTTATACTAAAACTATTTCTTTTTTCTTGTTCTTTCGTGTTTGTGTTTTTATTTCTTTGCGTTATGTTTTCCGCGAATAAACGTATTTTCTTTCTTTCTTTTTTCTTTATGATTACTGGTCACTAGCCCTACCCGTGTGTTACATTAACGTCGCCATTGTAGCGGCACGTTGTATACAGGTGGTAAATAGGGTCCATAATTGTTTATATTTAGTATAAATAGAAACAATTATGGACCCAGTCGGGCACAGCAACATTTTAAATAAGTAGGCATTTCATCACACGCATTTCTCGCTCATCTTCCTACAGAACCTTGACAGTAAATTCGGTAATTAGCTGTAATTGAGCTTCACGGTATTAGGGTTAAGCGAGACCCAAATGTCAGTCATTATAGCGATGACTCCTGGATGGGAAACGGCAGGAATAAAACTTTTTATTACTCAGGATTTCAGTTCGAAGCAAAATGAAAAACTCCGTTTCATGATGGCCAATCGTTGACCCGGCTTCTTGGGTTTTATAGTAGGCAAGGGATTATTTCAGGATGATGGCCAGTAAAACTGGTATTCAAAATTTAGGTTTTTCGGGATTGAACTTTAAAAATAAAACTGTTACGATATAATATTACAAAGGCGAAGTTTGTGAGTGTGTGTATTTGTTACTTCTTCACGCTCAAACGACTGGACCAATTTTGATAAAATTTTGTATGTAGGTAGCTGACACCCTGGATTAACATATACACTTTTTAACCCGATATTTCCACGGGATCAAGACTCACGCGGGTGAAACCACAGGGTGCAGCTGGTTCGTCTATATTTTAGAGAAAAAGTTGGGAATAATACGTTAAATTTATTTAGTTTGTACTGGGAGCTCGTGGTTAAATAATTACAGCCACACGGGTCGATCAAATAGTAATAGTCCATTGATTTGTCAGAATATTGTGAATGAGTTGTTACACAAAGGTTAGGCTACGCTTGCCGCGGTCAATTCGTAGATGGGTGACCATGCATTACATATCGAGACGCCTCCGTGCCTCGGAAAGTACAATAAGCTGTTGGTCCCGGCTGTCATTCGTAGATCTTTGACAGTCGTATTCAGAAGTCCAAAAGTCTGACAACCAGTTTTAACAAGGGTTATCGTCGTGTTACCCAGTAACTAGGTTGTGGAGGTCAGATTAGCAGTCGCTCCATGGAAAAGACTGGTAATCAGATGCATCCGGTTAGACTGCAAACTGACCCCAACATAGGTACTTGGGAAACGGCTAGGCAGATTGATTGATGTAGTTTGTACAAATGAAATGAAATGAATTCACCAACCTAGTTATAAGCGTGATTTCTTGACTACCCAAATGTGCAAAAGTTTCATAAACAAAACGTGGTCTAGTTGATATCGGCGAAAAGTCTCTAATAATGCGCTATTTTAAGAAATGCAGAATGGAGTAGTTTCCTTCTAGCTACATCTAACTAAGACATTGTTATCTCTTGTTACAGATGGGATCATGGGTCAATTCAAAACATCGGTTGTGTATAGAGATTCATAATAAAGAAATATATTATTTGTTTTACAATAGAACGTGCAAGTGACTGTGTTCCAATAATTTTAGTACTCACCAACACAAGTGCTTAGATTTACAAAACAAAAATAATATTAATAAAAGTTATCTTATTAGAAAATACAATTGAAAATTACCCCAAAAGTCAAAGTGTCAAAGTTTAAAATTGTTTGTATGAAACGTGAATAATGAAATTGAGTGTGAGCGCATACCGCGCCCATGCTTCTGCGCATAAGAAGATCCTGACGTCATCGTACCAGCAACACTATGGCAGCACAGCGGCGCCACCTATCTGCAATCCTCTGCAACCACCCAACTTTACACCACAGGTTAGTGGGTAGTTTAGTGTTTCATCCAGTATTTGTATGCTATACTTAGTAGTTACGGTTATTGGAAGAAAGCTTAAAAAAAAAACTAGACGCCGAGTGCTTTAGGTAAAAAATAAGCAAATTTATATTTCAAAAAAAACTTTTATTAAAAAACTATTATGTTAACGTATTATAATATTTATAAAAAAAAATGAAATGAAAAATGAAAAAGCGTTTATTTGTGGTGACAAAAAGTTACAAAAATATTTACTTCTGCCAAACTGCAAGGCAGTTTGTTGGCAGATGTAGCTCCCAAATACAATATTGTTTTTATCTCTTATGTATGTACTTTTCTCTTTAAAAATAAAAATACATTTATTTGTTTATTTACTTATAGCTAAACACATATTTTACAGCAGCACAATTACGTAATGCTATATCATTTTAAATTGCGTATTAAGATCTATGCATCTCCATTTACGAGGCTTTGACAGAGGTATTTAAAATAAACTTCCCCATTTTATTTTTAAAAGACATTTTTGTGGTACAGCTACTTTCTAAATCGTCATTAAAAATTTTTGGGATTAAACATTTTCTACCATGATAATAATAATTAATACAAGTGGGTACTACAAATCTTCTAATGGATTTATTCCTTTGAGGTCTTATCAAATGACCGTCTAATGTACCGTCTTGGTTTTAAACTCATCATTTCAATAATGTTCAAACGCCAATAACAACACCCCCTTCTGATGGACCGGCAACAGCTTACACTCTAAGAATAATTCTTCGTAACCATTGCTTTTACATCGTTTTTTTGTGTTTTTATCAACTAATACTTAATTTTATTAAGTTGCCTAATAAACTTATTGCTACATAATAAAATGTACGGAATAATTTCTATACCAAACAAAACTCAGTAAAAACAGGAAAATATTTAATAAGCAATTTCGAATAAAATCACCAACATTTTATTTACCTACCATATTTTTATAACAGCACAGAATAAATCAGTACCATTTTATAAATAAGAAATCGCTCACTATTTAGCATCTCAATTTGGCGGATTTCCTTTTGAATATTTAATTTAAAACGTGACTAGTTTTTCCGAGCAAAAGCAAGATTTTTCTTCTCTAATTTAATTTCCCATTCCGTCTGAAAGCGTGCGAATGACAGTACATCTCGAGTATGGAATAGTAAAGTGACAAAAAAGTTTTTGATGAAAAAGGTTGGAACCTGTATTTTTTCCGTAGTTTTAGTGAAAAACAGGGCCTTTAAAACTGAAAATGGATGTCTTGGTTTACATAAATAAAGAAAGAAAATAAATTTATTCGATCTAGGTTAAGGCACACGAAAACTTAAAACAGTATACGCCCATTTCAGCATAAATGCCAGAGAACTAGTGCCTGACGTTGGTTTTAAACTGTACCTCATGTTACGAGGACGCCTTACGGATGTAAATCAGTTTTAAAGTGTGTGTAAATATTTAAATAAAAAGTTTTATTTTTATTTTATTTTTTATTTTATTTTATTTGGGAAAATAAACGGATACACATTACAATGTTATGCTAAAGAACTTAAAAACTAAAATAGGAGTATAAATGTATAACCAACAACATTTTCCACATAATATAAAAAAAAAGTTGAACAAACACGAACGGCGTGCGATATAAATTACCGACAATGAGTAGAGAGTATGGTTAAAATTAAATATAAAAAATAAAACTAAACTGAAACATATACAGGAATAAATAATAATAATAGAAGAAAAAAAATATAATAAAACATTTAAAATAGAAATTACGATTTTAGGATTGTGTACTTAATTCTGCTATAATTTTAAGCGCAACACTTCTAAATTTTCCAACGGAAACAGCAAAGAACTCAATATCCTGGAAAATCTTATTGAACTGGATAGTAATACGCCGTAGGGGTGCTCGCGATCCTGCGTTTGAACGACAAGATGTTACAGCAAACAGCGGTCTCGCGCGCACATCTCGACACATAGTAGTTCTGGGTACTACATAACTTATTCTATTGCATAAGTCTATACAATCATATGAATTGTTACATAAATCAAACAGAAACGTCGATTCCAACATTATACGTCTAGATTTAAGGTTTTGAAGATTATAGTTATTAAGTAAGTCGCTGTAAGATGCATACGTACGAAAACAACGGAAATGCATGGCCTTTAAAAATTTGCGTTGTACTCTTTCTATCATGTTAGAATATTTTTCATAGAAGGGATTCCGCACCGGGACCGCGTACTCCAACTGAGACCTGACCAAAGTTTTATAAAGGTATAAATAAGTACCAGGGCGTTTAAATTTCCGAGCCGATCTCATCACAAAACCGTACATATGAAAAGCATTGTTCACAATTTTAGCAACATGAGCATCAAGATGGAGTTTATCATCCAAAAAAACACCAAGATCACGGACCACTGTTTCTCTTGTCAGATCTATGTTGTTCAATGAATAAGCATATTTAAATACGTTTTTATTTTTAGTAAAACTAATGCAATGGCATTTGGATATGCTCAATTTAAGCTTATTCTTAACACAATATTCAGAGAATCTATTTAAATCTTCCTGCAAAAGTAAACAGTCACGCAAATTATTAATCGGTCTAAAAATTTTTAGATCATCTGCATATAGTAATACTTTAGAATTTTGAAAACACGTAACTATATCATTAATAAACAAAAGAGGACCCAGTATAGAGCCCTGAGGAACACCAGAAGTAACATTCAGGGTCGCAGAATTAAAACCGTTTATCACAACTTTCTGAGATCTGTTAAGAACGTAAGAAGAAAACCATCTCAATAGGTCGCCACGTATGCCATTAAATGCAATTTTACTCAACAGCAATTGATGGTCCACTTTGTCAAAAGCTTTTTGGAAGTCCGTGTATATAGTATCAACTTGAATACGAGAGTCCATACTGTTAAATAAATAATCAACAAAATTTATAAGGTTAGTGGCAGTTGACCTTTTTTTGACGAATCCATGTTGTTGCGGAATTATGTTATTATGCAGTAGAGGGTAAACTTTATCATGAACAAGTCTCTCAAGAAGCTTCGATAAAACCGATAATATCGATATGGGACGATAATTCTCGATATCCTGTTTAGGTCCCGACTTGTGAACAGGAGTTATGTTTGCGAGTTTCCATGCTTGAGGAAAGGCTCCTTGTGAAATAGATAAATTAAAAATAATTTGTAATGGCACACATAGATTAACGGCGGTCTGTTTAATGAACACAACTGGTAACAAGTTAATAGATATGTGTAGCAAATAAAATAAAATCGATTAAATATGTGTTTAAAAATAATTAAACATAAATTATACTATGATATTTAAGAAAATAAATTAAATGTGAAAATAAATAGTGTTGCTCAAGAAACAAAGGACTGTCGTCAATGAATGATAGATAATATAATTTATTTATTTATATATATTCTTTATCATAATTCCAACTAGAAGCAACTTCAGCAAATACATTAAGGATAGGCGTTTTATGAGCCACAGAAATATTTTAACAGAAGACGTTAACCCTACAACAATTTAATTATATTCACAAAATCTTGTGCCACTTACATCAACTCAGCCTATCGCAGTCCACTGCTGGTCATAGGCCCCTCCCAGGCTGGGCCACAACACCCTGTCCTCCGCCTTCCACATCCAGTCTGACCCAGCCACCTTCTTAAGGTCGTTGACCGATCTAGCTGGGTGACATCCCACACTACGCTTGCCGATATGTGGTCTCCACTCCAGGACTCGTCTGACATCGACCTTCGGTCCTTTGACAAACATGGCCAGCGCACTGCCACTTCAGTTTGCTTACACTGCAAGCTATGTCGGCAACTCCGGTTCTTCTCCCACCACTTAAAAACTATCAACTCCTCCACTATTTCATATTCTACTTTGTCAATATGTAGTCTATAGTCAATAGTCAATATCTTGGCTATAGTCAAAAACTTATCAGACTCGCAGTAAAGTTGCGCAGTGAGTCGACTAGTAACTTGTAACACGGGCTTGAGTTTTGCCTGTCTTGTTCTTGAGTGAACTACATCGTGCGATATTGGATTTCCGTATGTATTGTGTAATACTGTAACAGATTTGAAGAACTATTTGAAGTCGGTTGTTTGAAGAGAGGCGAGGTTGGAGTGAGTTTTAATAAACACTTCAATAGGTAATAATCGTTTTCCTTTTGCTAGTAAAATTTTATTAATCTTTGAAACATTGCAAGCTATAGATTTGCATAATTTAAAAGATTTCTTAAAATTTTGTAAATGTGAGTACCATGGAGCCGTTTATTATGTTTATATGATGTGTGTTGAATTAAAAAAGCTTAGCAGTTGAGAGTATGTCATGTTTACTTAAATGTCTCGCTGATGGTGGCACATGTGTTGGAACATTCGGTTCCCTACAAAATGGTTGAGCTGCATGGTGCTGATCCACGCGTCATGTTCGTGAACGGGCGCCGTCAGTTGAGACTAGTAATTTCTTAACTGCCAGGGCTTATGTGTAATCTTTTAATCTTATATTTTGAATCGTTTTCATTTTTTTTTTTTTACATTGTTCTCACATTCAGAAGTGACAAGAATAATGTACCCAGTTTTGTAATATTTTGATTTAAAAGAGTGACCTTGGAGTTTTTTGCCTGTTCTTCTCCATAGAGATCTACGTTTTGGAATGGGCAAATAGCTTCCACTTTCTGACTAACTGCCCGACTCTTTGACAATTCAAAAGTGCCTGTAATTGGTTTAATTGAAATAAATGCATGTTTGATTTTGGGTTTAAATTGACGTACTTAGTAGTGGTCGCCCACTTATCCTGAGATAATGTACATACATGAACTATGATATAACGCAATGTCTTTTGGTCTGTCTGATCATTAATGCGTCTTCAAATACGCACAACCTAAACAAACGAAATCGAATTTTGCCATTATTTAAAAAGTTGTAACTTATTCATGCATAATTAATAATTTTCCCGCTGCTGGGACACAGGCTTCCTCTCAGTGAGAGGGAGTGGACCATAATCCACCACGCTGGTCTAGTACGGTAGATGTCACATGTCTTCCAATTTTTTGTTCTAGGACTTTTCGGCCGATTTCCTCACGATGTGGAAAACATCGTGAACACCGTTTTGAGAGCAGTGGTGATGAAATAATGTACATAAAGTAAAACGCCTGTCTGGGTTCGATCCTACGACCTACAAATCGTCGTTTTTTCTTGGCTAATAAGTAATTAGACATTACCTAGTTTCAAAAGTGAAGTTGTTTATTATGATATAATTACAAAGACAGGTCGCTTGTGCAAGTTATTGATTGGGCCTCGTCTTCCTCAACTGAATTGTGAAAAACACAACGAGTCAATATATACAACACCAACCATAAAAACACCATAAAAACGATCCAAGATCCTTGTCCAAACTCATTATCTTCCCAAAGAATATTTGGATAAAAAAGCAAAGAAATCTCATCGTTTTGAATGGTAGGCTTTCAGTCTATAGTCATCTTTCAGCGAAGCACTTAGGCGCACGAGCTTGATAGATCGCTGGGACTCAAATTTCCTGTGTAGCACTTAACGTGACCTTACTAAGAGTAACTTAATAATGTTTGTAATTATTCTGTGTTTCTTTTTTTATGTTTTACCTACAGTTTATTTATTTATTTAAGGACTAGCTGCACCCCGCGGTTTCACCCGCGTAAGTCTCGATCCCGTGGGAATATTGGAATAAAAAGTAGCTTATGTCTTATTCCAGGGTATCAGCTACCTCCATACAAAATTTTATCAAAATTGGTCCAGCCGTTTGAGCGTGAAGAAGTAACAAACATACACACACACACACTCACAAACTTTCGCCTTTATAATATGGCTTGTATTTAACGCGGCGGCAAATTAATCTGAATTTGGGATTAAAAAATAATTAAAGCCGGTAGCAAAAATAATAGGTTGGCAGCAAAAATAATAGGTTGGCAGCTACAGCGAAGTATTATTTTAAGTAGAAAGTAGCAGCTCAATAATCAGTTTTTAGCTTTATTTTAATTTAAACTGGCATCGAATTTTGTTTTGGTAACTGAATTTACCAACAATAGAGGCGATCTGGCGCTCGGCGGCCGCTGCCGCGGCACGCTCGCTTCGCTCGCTCGCCTTCGCTTGTTAATGGTTACTGTTCTAACCTAACCTAACCCAAATGATTCAATAACAGTAGATGACTTTGCAGCGATTAAGAAATAATATTTAATCGCTGCCAAGTTATTATTTTAGTAGCAAATAGTTAGTCGCTCTTTAAGTTATTAGTCGCCAAGTTATTATTTTAGTAGCAAATAGTTAGTCGCCCTTTAAGTTATTAGTCGCCTGGAAAATTATTATCCTTATAATATTAGTGTGATTACCAACGAGATACATAACAATTGAAGGGGACATGGAAAGAAGGATCATTGTCAATTTTTCAATATTCAAATCACAATAAAAATATGATTCCAAAGTTCAAAGTTTTCACTTCTGTCAGCACTCCTATTTTTTTTTTAACTTTGTGTTTTAAGACTTTTTTATGGTAAATAGTTGTCATCAAAAAGTCTCAAAATACGATTAGTACGAAAAGATCTAAGACTACCTTTTTCCCGCGGCTTCGTGCAGGTGGAGGTCGAACATATCCCACAGAAACTTACTTTCGGGATAAACAGGTCATGCTCTACCTATGTTCCAAATTTTATTCATATCTGTTCAGCCGTGAAAAGATGATAGACAGGCAGACAGATATACCGACAGGCATTAAGTCCGCCTTTGTACAGTGTAGTTTTTACTTGTGCATAAAGTTTTAATAAATAAATAAATAAATAACTATTAGTATGAATAGTATGCCCATTGTGTCACCCTATGTAAAATTTCAACATTTATACCTGTAATATTTATGGTACCTATACATAATAAAGAGTATTCTATTCTATTCTATTGAAAACATCTTTTTCTTCTCTCTATTTCAGTGACTTTGTGATGGATTAACCATTTTGAAAGTATTTACATAATTTAAAAACTAAACAGACTTAAAATAAAAATAATAATATGTACAAGTAAGTATATAACAAAGGGGTGGAAAAAATCATAGGGCATCAAAAAATTCTTCCGCATCGCTTTCAGTGGGAAAAGTGCCCAAAAGGCTGACAGCATTGCCACGTTGTATGGCAATGCTGATTCTTTGGCCGAAAAATAGGCCAGCCCTCTGGTCACGTGAGGAGTCGACCAACAATTTTATACAATTTTGTATTGACCCATTAATTCTTTAGTGTTTTTAGACTCGTGCATTTAAAAAGCCAACTGATTCCTAAAATCATAAACTAAACCCAAAACTTCCTTAAAATTAAAGACTACACAAAAAAAAGAAAACAACTGTTTTCTTTGTCGAGGAAAAACGGATAGGTATCACACCGATGTATCGTTTTGTAATACTTTTTCCTACAATCTTGATATCGGCGGTGATAAATCTTGTTTAAGTGGAAGAATAAATTGAACCAAATAACTTTGTAAACAAAACCGCTTTCAGATTACATCCCAAGTGACGTTAAAAATATAAAGTTAGTATGGCAGGTGAAAAAGGGTTACTTTTCGTTAAGGCGATGTTATAAACAAGATCAAAACGTACTGCTAGTAAAATTATTAGCTTAAAACAAGTGTAGCACAGGGGTACGATGCTAGCTAAGCCGCAGCACCATGCTACGACTGCTACAGGAGCGTAGCAAATTGAATCATATCATTTAACATGACAGCTGTATGAGGCTACTTTTCTCGTTGATTTGTAATAATTTTATTATGCTTACGCTTTTTGAGCTCATACGGAACTACTGACCTCACATATCATTGTTAGCACCTTTTCGGAAATAAATAAAGGCAAACATTTCTTAAAAGTTACAACACTGGCTGATGACAAAATAGGTTAAACTGTACTGTACTGGATGTAGGAATGCCAGTCTAGCCACAGAGTACATTTGTATATGAGTTTCAACGAGCGTTGAATCGAAACAATCTGACGGCTTTTCGAAGGGAAAACGAGTGCATTTTATGAAATGACGCTAAATTGCTCCAATTTCGTGCGAGTTCAAAGCGAAGAGTAAGCGTCAGCCACTAACTGGTACTTTTTTAGTCCTTTTCTTTGGCATCTGGTTCGTTTAATTTGAAAATTATGCTATCACGAAATCTCTTGAGCTTGGATTTAGAAATGAATGTACGTAGGTTTTTGTTTTGGTTGACGAGAAATGCTGCAAAACTTGATATCGAACCAACACAAACTCAGGAAAAAATACCCTGTGAATTTATGTGTCCAATAAAACATTCATTATCAGCACAAAATCATGTACAGCTAATTGGACATAAGCTTTCCCAAGTTTAGACATAAGCTTTCCAAAAGAATTTTACTCGGCCTATCGGCAATTATGGAATATATCGTATTTGCAGAATAATTTCAAATAATCCCGAAAGAAATCTGGACAATCAAAATTAATATTCATACTGACCTTTGAGTTACATCCTTGTCACTTTAAATATTTGTTGACTAGAAAAGTCATTGAATGTAAATGGTAAAGCCGAGTAAGTGTCGAGTTAGGTCGCTTTATCCGTTTGACGAAGGTTCCAAAATATTGAATAAAAAGGTAAACATTACTTAAACAACTTTATAAAGCCATGTGGAGGAGTACTTCGACACAGGGCTCGGAAACCGGTTCATTTTCTATGTAACCTTAACCGTTATTATAAAGGTTTTTGAACATATTTTGGTAATTATTTAATATTTTGTTACAAAATCAATGCTAAACTTAATGCTAATATCAATTGTATAAAAAATATTTTGTAACATCGGAAATAAAATTAGAAAGAAAGAAAGAAAGAAAAAGCATTTATTGGCACAGATCACAAATTAAACTAAAACACACTCATAGAAACATAAAGAACAAAAATAAAACAAAGTAAAAATAAAATAAAAATAAAAACAGAAAGTCCTGTACGAGGCCAAAAGGCTGTATCTCAGCATGATGCTGCGGCACTTAAAAATAAATGTCGCAGCGCTGGTATTCTAAATTAACCGGTTTTAAGCCCTGCTTCGACACATAAGTGTCCTTTTGTTTTTGTATATATTTGTATAGTAAAGTTATTTAATCATTCAATTTAATACATATATATATATAGTTTGTGTGAAACAGCTTTTTTTTTTGTTAGGAATTTATCAAATCAAATAACTTCTCCCGCTCTGGGCGGAGCGGGAGGGCGTGTCAGACTTTTACTGACTAAAACCCACCCGTGTTTCTTCAGATGCCTGTGTGCCAGGGCCACGATATCCCTTTCGGACAAATTCGCAACCCTGGCAGGCATTGGCCATATCGGACCCCGACAGTTGGTGCTGACGTCTCTTTGAGGCGCGCGTGGAACACAATGCGCCGTTGACCCAGGCCTGGTCCTTATCGGACGGTAAGCTAACCATCGCTGATCGTCCGCAAGCCCGCGCTTACGGTAGCCGGGAATCAGCCTGCGACTCCCGACGCCCGGAGCGTCTCCCGCGGTGACTAGGGGCGTCAGGGCGCGAATTTTGCCTCTCCCTCACGCGTTCCGCCTCCTCCTTTGCGAGCATTACTGCTCCGCAAAAGGAGGTGACGGCCTCCCAGGCATTCTCGCTCCGAACCATGGTCTGAACCAGGGCCGGACGCGAGGGATCGCTGCCGCCGATCGCCTCCGTGAGGACACGGTGGTGCTCCGCCCAAGCCGGGCAGACCTCCACCGTATGGTCCACCGTGTCCTCCGGGCGATCCACACAGTGGTGATACCCGGGCGTCTCCTCCCGCTTTATCCTGAATAGGAACCTTCCGAAACAACCGTGTCCGGTAAGGACCTGCGTCAGGCGGAAGGTGAGGTCGCCGTGGCGCCTCTCTAGCCACTCCTCAAAGAGGGGACTTATCGCAACAATTGTGGCGTGCCCATTGTGTGATCCCGCTGTACCGCGCCTTATGTAGGTATGTGCGCGGCGAGACGGGGGACAGTGCAGGCTGCTCATTCGTCAACGCTCACGGCGTCCTACCGCTCATTCGTCAAAGCCACCCCCCGCTTCGCCGCGCATTCCTAAGGCGCGGTACAACGGTATCGGTCAAACTATAGTTTTGTTATCTATTGTATATAAGCATTTTAATGTATATAAAATGTATGAAGTAGGCTTACTAAAAAACTAAAATTATGGTACTAAGTAGTACTTAGTTTAAGGGAGTTAAGTGGGTAAGCTTGTGGTCGAAAATATTTTTTTAAAGTTTTGTATTCATTGAACTTTTTTCTGTCTACTTTGAAAGCCTACCTTGAGTGACAAAGCACAACTTTGTAGCTTCGTTTAAAAGTTAAAAAGTTGATAAAATGTACTACGTTGGTTAAAAAGCTTTGGACCAACTCGCTGCCACAGTGACTCTTTATCATCCTTCCAACATTGATGTTGTTTGGATTCGGTTTTAAAATTTCTTAAGTATTCATAATTGATTGGTTGAACTGGTCTGATCGGCGTATGGCGAACAAGAGGTTGTGATTATGATTAACTCGCTTAGTTGCAGAAACTAACAGAAAACACGAGTAATAATTAAGTCAAAAAAACAATTATTATTATTTATTTTATTTAGGTGCTGTGGCTAAGAATAAAGCCACTTGGGATTGATTTAAGCTACGTTTGCAGCGACTAGTCCGTGGATGGGTGTTCATCACTACATACCAAACCCGTTCCTCGGAAATCACGTTAAGCCGTTGGTCCCGGTTGTCATTCGTGGATCTTTGACAGTCGTTATGGGTTGTCAGAAGCCCGAAAGTCTGACAACCAGTTTTACCGTATTACCCAGTAACTGAGCTGTGGAGGTCAGATAGCCAGTCGCTCCATGTAAAATACTGGTATTCAGCTGCATCCGGTTAGACTGGAAGCCAACCCCAACATAGCTGGGTAAAGGCTAGGCAGATGATTTTATTTATTAATGGCCTGTGATGATACACTGGAGAGCTAAGACGTCCCGACTCTCCCTACGACCAGTTCTTGTTGAATTTGCTATTAAAAATATTATTTTTCTAAGCTAGCCTATCTTCATCTTTTAGCCAAAAAGGTTTGTCTGTCTTCATGAAATAATCAAGCAATATTCTAAATTCCTATAAAAATTCTAAATAAGAATTCTAAGTCCACCGACAAAAGATTTTAAACAGGCTTTTAAATTTGCTATTCTCCGAGGAAACATTTTGTCAATGAATGATAGCTCAGTTTGAGTTTTGGGGATAAACGATCAATTCACAGAACACAATAAATATTCAACGATGCTTTGGAACGAATTCAGACCGGTTTCAGTTCTTAGAAATGTTTTCAGACGTTTTCCTAGTAAATTACCTTTTTTTCCTGGTACCTACTCAATTTCTTATTTTCTAAGGTACGAAAATGATGGAGAATGAATTCTTATTACATTTTAGCAGAATTTAAATTAAATGTATGTAAATAACAATTTATACCTAAATCATCATCATCATTTCAGCCAAAAGACGTCCACTGCTGGATATAGGGTCCGCCCCAGCACCGCCACTTCGACCGGTTCTGTGTTTGAGCATCTAGCGGATTCCTGCGGCCATTACAAGTTCATCGGTCCACCTTGTAGGAGGCTTACCAGTTCCAACGCTATTTCTTCCGGTACGCGGTCGCCACTCCAGAACCTTTCGGCCCCATTAGCCATCTGTTCTGCGAGCACAGATGTCCGCCCACTGCCTCTTAAGTTTGGCAATTCTTAAAAACATAATATTCTAACTTAACTAAATAATCACATCACACTAACATTATAAAGGCGAAAGTTTGTGAATGTGTGTGTGTATGTTTTTTACTTCTTCACGCTCAAACGGCTAGACCAATTTTGATAAAATTTTGTATGGAGGTAGCTGACACCCTGTATTAAGACATAGGCTACTTTTTATACCGATATTCCCACGGGATCGAGACTTACGCGGGTGAAACCGCGGGGCAAAGCTAGTTGATTCATATATTAGGACGTAAAGAATAGCACCACCCTATTTCTTCCCGTGGTTGTCTTAAAAGGCGACTAAGGGACTTACTAGAGAATGGGCAGCAGCTTCCTCTATGCATTTTAACACCATACTGCGATCGCCAACCCGCCTGCCAAGCGTGGTGATTATGATAACCCTTCCCCTATTGAAGGAGGCCTATGTCCAGCAGTGCACATCTTTTGGGTGATTGAATGAATGAATAAACTAATTGATTTAATTATATTATATACAGTAAGTCAAAACAAGAACAACAACCACAAGAAAACAAGAACAAACAAACACAAACCAACAACAACAAACATCAAAAACAAACATTCAAACAAAACATTGATTCATTTTGAACATTCAAATCAAGACCAGGAGGCCTTAAATAAAAATTAAATATTCTGTTAACATTGCCATTAAACAAGGTTTAATTAAAACAACTAAAACACTAAAAAAAGTCATTGTACTCACCATTAAGAACAGCTTTTAGTAAATGACCAACCCGGAAATCGCGAAAAGAAAATCATCTTTTCCCTACATTTTGGTGAGTTATGTGAACATTGGCATTATTTTAGTGGCTTTTGTGGACAGGATATTAATTCAGATTTGTTGCAATTGTAATGGCAATCATGTCATTTGGTAAGGCTTTTCTTAAACTTTCAATAAAGGTTTACCATGCCATCAGAAACTTAGTTATTCATTCTTTCACTTTAAGTATATCAGTAAATTTTAATAATACGATTATATTGTTATACAAGGGGCTAAAATTACCCATTATCAAGGAGGTAGTTTTACTCCCGAGCTCAAGCGAGGGAGTAAACAGAAACCGAATTAAAATGGGTTTTTAGTGCCGTGTGTTACACTCTGCTTTTCACTACGATTGTTAGAAAATAAGCAAATCCAATACATCGTGACGAAAATTATTTGTTTTCCTTTCTCTTCCATCTGCAAATTCGGGTCTCCATTCTCACTAGATAATGACATTTTCACTGTTGTAAAATAAATTACGGTCACCAATTCTATTTGTAATTAGTGAAAAATTCTAAAGATTTCGCGCCAAAGCCTTTTTTTATTTTTTTCTGTAGTCTCAACCAAGGAACATAATTATACTCACCTACGGCGCTGCCGCAACGCAATGCATGCATTCTACCGAAGAGATCGCCGCCTTTAGTTCAATTTTCAAATATAAAATGTTCCATTTTTTTATGAAACAGAATAAATCGAGTTTTTATTCATGATTATTTTACTTAAGGTATATCCGCAGCTGTAGCCCGCGAAATTCAAAACCCGACACTGACCTGCAATTATGCAGGTCAGTGTCGGGTTATATCTTAGTCACAATATGATTCGCGACCATAACAGTTATGTAGTATTTACCTTATTAAAATCATTAATACATCTCTCACCTTAAGAATAATGACTTTTTTATTGTTGTAGGCTCGTTGTGGTAACAGACAAAAAAATAACTTTTTAGAGGAAGTTATGCTATTTTAGCCCCGCACGTCTGGTACGCAAAAGTGACGGACTTTTTGAGCAAGAGGAGCAAATAAGATTTTACATCTTACCTCGCAGTTTCCGATAAAACATAGCGCTTTCAGACCAACCAAATCCCACTCGAGCCATCCAGATAAAGAAATCTTTTAGATCAATTTTTGTAGCACTCAATGTTCTTACCTGAATTTAAAATGCATAGTGATGTAAAAAACCGGCCAAGTGCGAGTCGGACTCGCGCACGAAGGGATCCGTACCATTATCTAAAAAATGGCAAAAAAAATCACGTTTGTTGTATGGGAGCCCCCTTAAATATTTATGTTATTCTGGATTTTAGTATTTGTTGCTATAGAGGCAACAGAAATAGATTATCTGTGAAAATTTCAACTATTCAACTATCACAGTTCATGAGATACAGCCTGGTGACAGACGGACAGACAGACAGACAGACGGCGGAGCCTTAGTAATAGAGTTCCCGTTTTACCCTTTGGGTACGGAACCCTAAAAACTAAGATTTTCTTTCACAATCAATCTGCCTGGCCTTTTCCCAACTATGTTGGTAAAAGGTAGTGGTCGTGGGTGGTGGTATCTGTAATTTTTATGGTGTACTTACATGACAAAGAGTATTCTATTCTATTCTATGTTGGGGTCAGCTTCCAGTCTAACCGGATGCAGCTGAATACCAGTATTTTACATGGAGGGACTGCCTATCTGACCTCCACAACCCAGTTCCTGGGTAACACGATACCCCTTGGTAAGACTAGTTGTCAGACTTTCGGGCTTCTGACAACCCGTAATGACTGTCAAAGATCCACGAATGATAGCCGGTACCAACGGCTTAATGAGCTTTCCGAGGCACAAAGGAGTCTCGGTATGTAAAGATCGGTCACCTATCCACAGACCAACCCCGGCAAGCGTAGCTTAACCTGATGGATCGACCCGTGCGGCTGTTATAACTTAGCCACGAGCACCTCATTCATCTCACGAGCTCCATTTTCTTTCACATGGTATAAAAATAAATAATAATAAAATTAGGTATCCTAAATGAGTTACACAAACACGGACATTTCAATTTTATCAGCATGGTTCAGAAGAGCGCGTGCATAGGGTACTTGCAGAATAGTGTTGTGTGTTTATTGCTCAGTTATCGATACAATTTTATAGGTATGTAGTTTTCTTGCTGCTACTAAAATATATGCAAAATTTAGATAGCATATAAATGTTTAAATTGAATCGGTTGTATAAACAGCAATCGTGAAGAGACTGTGACCTCTGAGTTTGTTTTGGCCTGTCTTCTCAGAGTAGTCAGATAGGAAACGCCGACCTCATCAAGTTTTTGAAATATGATTGACGTGTGAAAGTGTTTATAAAAACCAACCTACAGAAATGAAAATTATTCATCATTTTTAACCGACTTCCAAAAAAGAAGGAGGTTCTCAATTCGGCGGTATGTTTTTTTTTTGTATGTTTGTTACGCGATTACCCTGTTAATTATGGACCGATTTTGAAAATTCATTTTTTGTTTGAAAGGGTATACTCCCGAAGTGATCCCATTGCCACCAAATTAAAATCAGATGAAGGGATCCCATGGAAATCGAGGAAAACCCTCAAATTTTATAGGCAAACCTATAGCGATTTGGGTATTTTTTATAGTAACTCGTGCATTTGCTCGCGAAAAGCACCATTTGGTGATGTGGGACTGATGATGGAGACCACATATGGCCACTGGAACAATATAATAATGGCTACCCCTATTTAACGGGTTGCAATTAAGCAATTTATGCTCGTCACTATGCATATGGTGAGTGGCAGTTCTCCTGGTTCTTACCAGGAGAACTCCTCAGCATTCAACGTCCCAGTATCGGGAAAAGCAATATTTTGTAAAAGGTGATGAGCAGTTAACATTAAGCTATTGTAACTTAAATAAATTCAAAACTGACCCACTAAAAAGTGAAAAATAAAAAAAACTTTTTACAAAAAAATAACAACCGACTTCCAAAAATAACACTACAAAGTGAAAAATAACTTTAATTTCGGAAGTCGGTGGCAAAAAACTCAAATACAGATCCAGACACCGACTTCCGAAATTAAAGTTATTTTTCACTTTGTAGTGTTATTTTTGGTAGTCGGTTGTTATTTTTTTGTAAAAAGTTTTTTGTATCAATACTACATAACTGGCCTTTGATTTTATCGGTAAGTATGTAGTAGCACCGAAATGATAATATTGCAAGAAATTAAATTATTACCTACTCTCTGAAATATCTTCTTTGTCTGTTTAATTTTTCAACTTGCTTCTCACTTTCGTAAGTAAGGCTTCAGCTACTTAAACGAGAATGTTTCTGACGTAGTGAAAATATTTGCCAGTTAGCAACCCTGGCATCTCCTATCATACTGCTACTCGTGGAGGCTCCATGCCCCAACGTGCTGTAGCCCTACAAACAACATTTTACATTTACATCGAGTTCAAACTATCGACACTCCCACGGCATTAGCATAAAGAGTACTTACAAAATACATGAGTGCAGTAACAAGTCACTCGGCCACCATTTTTGTTTGCCAGGTCCGTGTGACAGCGGAGCCATTAGCATAGCGATTGGATTGGCTGCCGGTTCATTTGGTGTTTGAACGCTGTGCACGATTTTAAATAGGTCAAGGTTGGTAATTATTAAGAGTTCCCGTCGTCTTATTGACGTCTTTGAATTTACGTAGATGAAGAAAGCATTTTAATGAGGGTTATTTTCAATATTGGGAGAGATTAGCAATTTTAAGCTCTGGCCACAATGAGGCGAACTCGCTGCGGGATGCGGGACGCAACGGGGATTGATATTTAATGACTAGGAAGTCACGGAACTATTCGCGCTAATGAAAACCTACTGACACAGTTGGCGCGCGCGAATTTCGGCCCGCCTCCCACGTGGAAGTGTCTTATTTTTTTGAATAGGTATCTGATATATAGATACACTGGGAACCATGAATTATTGCTAGTGATGTATAGATAGAAATTACCCAGGCTATGGGGCTATTAGCATGGCCGCATTCTGTGAAAACCCTAAATAATTATATTAACATTCCTATTACTGGAATGCCTTTTAAATAAATACCACCCTATTGTAGCAAACTCCTAATCATCAGAAACAGTTATTCTCAATAACAACCGCTTTACATCTAAATTGATACTATAATATCTTACTCAGAAACTTGCCCACAAAATGACAAATGTAAGCGAAATAAAGTGAATTCTCTATTAGTAACTCATACATTAAAAACTTTTATAAATCGGAAGTAGGTACCTACTCCATAAATCCGGTCTCTTTTTCAGCGCCATTTTGTTTTTAATTCAATTTTCCTTCAAACCTTTGTGCTGGGATTCCGGGAAAGCTTTTGATAGCGACCAGTACTTACGTTTATGTAAGAGAATCGACCTACGCAGGTATATATGTGTTTTGATATCTAAACACGATAAAACAGAAATGAAATTGAATTATATTCAGTTCTAGGAAAAATATATGTTTAGTAAAATGTATCATGAGAGCGGGCCTCCGAGTTTCCAAGTCGCGTGTATGCTAATCAAATGGACATTATCTATGGGTCCGAAATATATTTTTTTTTAAATCCTATTGCAGTTGTAATAGCAAGTCATGCAAGCCAGACTTGGTTGACTGTTAGTACTTAAATCTACCAGAAAAACAACACAAACTATTAATTACTACGCCACCGTGGATACACATTGGATACGCCTACATGGGGGCTGTTCCACTTATCAGCTATAGTTTATATAAGGCGAAAGCGCAAATGTTGATCAAAATATGATTCGCGAACGTCACAAAATATTTATTTAAAAAATTACACACATTAAAAAAAATAAAAAACATGTATGGTTTTGAACTTTTGAACGATTTTACTATTGTAATACATGTATATTTCTTTTATAAATAATAACTAAGCATTTTTTGATGCATTAGTGACTAAAGCAATAATATCTTTCATTCAATTGTTCATTTAACACAATAATTAACAATATGTGTACCATAACATACGTAGTATAAAATAAATTTAAAACGAAATTAAACTTTTCATGTTTTATAAAATTAAATAACGATTTTTTTTTTATTATTTGCTGATTCAATACAAATTGTGACCACTTCTGTTGTTTAAAACTTGTCGGCAATTTTTCATTGAATTTATAAGATTGTTTATCTGATCCTGCGGAAATTGCTCCCGATAGAGTTTAAACAAGTCTTTCAGTTGTTGGGTTGTCGACACTCCGTCCAGGTTCTCTAGAACACGTCTCTGGAGCATGTCCCATGCCTTCTCGATGGGATTGAGGTCCGGCGATTGTGCAGGCAATGGCAATACCCGAATGTTTTCCATTGCCAAGTACTCTCTGGTCCTCCAAGCTGAGTGCGAACACGCATTGTCATGCATCAGCGTGAAATCTGAGCCAAGACTTTGTGCAAATGGGTGAACATAAGGCCGGAGGACATCTTCAACGTAACTTTCAGCGTTCCTATTGCCATCTACAAAAACGAGGTCAGTTCGTCTGTTTTTCATAATACCCGTCCATACCATCACCACTGCCACTGTAAGGGTGCACTTCCTGGACGCATCTCAGCCATTCAGCATTTCCGGGACGACGAAACACTCTTACCCTTCTCGTATCAGGCCAAACCGGGACACATCGCCAAAATAAATATTTATCCCATTGCTCCTGGGTCCATGTCAAGACTTCCCTACACCATTCGTTCCGACGGGCGCAATTCCCATGACGTATAGGTGTGCACCTAGTAGGGCGTCGTGGTCGTAGGCCGTATACATGCAGCCTATTTCTCACGGTTTGGTGGCTAACAACAACACTTGGGACTAATTTCTCCCCGCTTGTATCATTCCTACAGCTCTCTGCATTTCATCAGCAGTCAAATGTCGTCGCGCCTTGACATAAAAAAATATTTACCACTAATTTTTTTCATAAACTGTACATCTCAAAATGATAAAAGAGAGATAAATACCACGAAAACACATGGCATCGGGAAATTATTAATTATATTTTTTCCGCTACCACAAACTATATAGATTTGGCATTTTTTTTGTTTAAGACAAGCCTATTTTTATCATTTGCCTCTTGTCAGTGCCTCAATATAATTAGGTTATAAGTTCTAGGAAATGTAAGACAGCTCTAATACGCAAAATCTTGTTGCGAATAGCACTCAGAATATATTATAAGTTACCTGGGGGTCTACTCCGAAGTGTAAGCGTAAGCGTAAGCGAAAGTATCGGCCGAATGTTCAGCCGTTTTATAACTTCCAAAGTTTCCTTTTTTGATTTTGAGTCCTTACCCGACTTCAAGTCACAGTTTTGACTTTGGCTTATCTCTTCGACTGTCTTTCTTTTCTTTTTTTTCGCCGTTGTCAGCGAAAGTTGGCCGTAGTAAAGAAACGACCGAACATTCGGCTGATACTTCCGATTTATGTTCGGAGTAGACTCCCAGACTCCTTGAAACAACTAAAGATCACGAGCTTCAAGAAGAACTTATTACTTTTAGGGTTCCGTACCTCAAAAGGAAAAAACGGAACCCTTATAGGATCACTTCATTGTCCGTCTGTCTGTCTGTCTGTCAGTCTGTCAAGACCATTTTTCTTAGGAACGCGTGGAGGTATCAAGTTGAAATTAATATCAAGTACGTAAATCTATGGTCCCTTAAAGCGCTAAAAAACACAAGCTTCCAAGTCAACGCAATAAAAAAATACGGCGATATAAGCGACATATTTCGATACTCGCAAATAAATCAAAACCTATAGGGTACTTCCCGTTGACCTAGAATCATGAAATTTGGCAACAAGCAAGGTCTTACAGCACAAGTATAGGAAAAAGTCTAAAAATTATTAATTTGTAGTTTTATCACATAAAAACATATTTTTTTGCGATTACAAACTTAAATATTCAGTTGGAAAATTGACCGTGGTGTATATCGATGTATGGGAGAACATGTTTTTCAACTACAATGTTAAGTTTGTTTTAGGAATAAATTCATCCTAACTACGGAACCCTTCATTGTGCGTGGTCCAACACGCACTTGGCCGGTTTTTTCTAATTCATATTGGTTATTACATAATCAGCCTGTAATGTTCCCAATACTGGGACACATGCCTCCTCTGGGTGAGAGGGAGTGGGCCGTAATCCACCACGCGGGTCCAGTGCGGGTTGATAGATGTCACATGTCTTCGAATTTTTAGTTCTAGGACATTCCGGTTTCCTCATGATGTTTTCCTTCACCGTTTTGAGAGCAGTGGTGATGAAATAATTTACATGAAGTAAAGCGGCTGTCTGGGCTCGAACCCACGACCTACTACTCGTAAGACGAAGCCGTTACCCCTGGGCCACCACTGCTCAAAGGTTATTTACACTGTAGATGGATTTCTTATTAGATTTTTTTTATTTTACTGGAAGCATGAAAGTAGAATAAATGCAGTGGAAATGCGTTCCTTGCGAAGCATGTCTGGCGTGACTATGAATGATAGGCTGAAAAATGAGGTGATAAGGCAACGGTGCAGTTTAAAAGAAGATGTAGTAACAAAAATTGAAAAGAGTATGCTTAGATGGTTTGGTCATGTTGACAGGATGAGTGGAACGCGACTAACAAAAGGTATTTATAAAGCAGAGGTGAGTGGAAACGCCGGGAGGGGACGCCCTAGGAGGACGTATAGTGACCAAATTGGTGATGTTCTTCTGAAAGGTCAGGTGCGTAGTACTCGCAATCGGCGTGCGTGTATGACCAGATGTATGAACGTAGGCGAAGCAAAAGGAGTATGTAAGGAGCGTAGCAGGTGGCGTTCTATAGTTTCTGCCTACCCCCAAGAAGGCGTGAGTTTATGTATGTATGTACGTTTACAGACTAATAATGCAATTAAAAATCATTCGTAGCTGAAGGAAAATTGTTAATTACAAGCTTCCACATGAATAATAATGACAATAATATTTATATAAATTGACTAAGCAATGAATTTGTGTGCTTTTGTTGTATATTGTATAATTTGTTTATTGAATTTAATATGAATTAATATAAACTACCTTACTGATTTGTAAATACTTAGTTTTTTTCTGAATTTAACTCTAATAATATTGTGTACATGAACTAAAAAAATTGTACGCCGCTGGCAAAACACAGAGAGTCAACTGAATTGTTACTGAAGACCAAATTTATGTACCTGTGTTTAACAAATACATATTAATTCATTCATTACATCACAGTAGCGCCACCTAGTGTCAATGCTATTTAGTGTTTGAAGCTTAACCGTCGGACAAGCTGTCCGTGACAACGCATAATGTACTTAGTTCACTAACTTAGTAATTAGTGAAATGTTTAATTACTAACTTAACTTGGCAGACTGAGGGCCTGATGCGAATTAAAGCTTTTTAGTGTCCGGGATTATTAATGGAGTGTACGTTTGAATTTAAAACTGATAGAATTAAATTAGCTGGCCTTTGTGCTAGGCCCAGGCCCCAGCAGTAGGAACATTGTAGGTTGTATGATTATTATGTTTTCAACTTATTCAAATAGTGATGTTTTCAAGGACATTATTATTATTATTATATTATTTATTTTTCAGACAACAATGATCCAGCGAGTTAGTAAACAATATTAAAACTTATTACTAGTGTTAGTAGCTATAAAAATACATTAGAGAAGATGACAGTTTGAATAGTATTGTGAAAAGGACATCCTCAAATTAATGTTTAGTGATTGTCCTTCTCACAAAACTTTTAATAATCGGAGAGTCGGTACTCTCCACCAAAGTTAGAATGCTATTGCCACTCGCCCGCAACCTAGACAACAGCGACGCGGTTTTCTTAAGAATGACGGCGCGCAAAACCGTCAGTTCGGTTTTACGCAAACATAGTAGAAGCGCTGCACCATCGTGGCAGTCCCAACAGCATCCTAAAAATATTATTGTACTGTACGGGTAAAATATTATATTATTGTATTATAATGGGTAGGTATGTTATCGTAGGTTTGATTAAACAGTCATTGAATGAAACGTTGCTGTTATTGTTAAAGTCCTCGTATTTTTTTCAAAGTTATGAGAAAAAGGTTAAAGTTCCTAATAACTTTAATATTTATACATTTGTATATTATAAGAGACCACTCTATGGCAATAGGCTCGCCCCCTATTACATAGGACTTAAACATAACTGACGAAATGTGGGTGTACTATAGGTACACCTCTGCCTAACCCTTCGGAGATTACAGGCGTGATGTTATGTTACGATACCTCTTAGTAAGAATGGTCGTCAGACTTTTTAGACTTCTGACAACCCGTAACGACCGTCAAAGATCTACGAATGACAACCGGGACCAACAGCTTAACGTGCTTTCCGAGGCACGAAGGGGTTTCGGTATGTAATAGATGCTCACCCATCCATGAACCCCCGTGTGGCTGTTATTATTTTTCCACGAGCCCCTCCTTCACATCTCGCCGCCATTAACAACAAAATCCCAAATCTCTACCTCATTCAGCTTGCTAAATCGCTTAATATCTCCACTAAATTCAACACGGACGAACGAGCCACTTAGTGGTACATACAATTGTATCCCAAAGTGGAATTACTAGGTAAAGTCAAACACATTGGGGCAAAGCCTCTTATGCCCGTTTTGACTAACACTAGGCGACACATAACTGAATGCCTAAATAAAAGCGTGCTGTTGGATTTGAATCGCTCGGCTCAGCGCGGTAAGTTGAAAATCCAACAGCGTGCTAAGTCGTGGCGAGACATAATGCGGGTGTTGTATTGGCACTAGAGATCCACTCAGACTTTGTTCTTAGGGCTAGTGTGGACTATGCTTATGATTAAGGGTTATTTTCAAAACCACAATATTTTTGACTTAGCTATTGTAAGAAAATTCATCATCATCATTGCAGCCGAAAGACGTCCACTGCTGCACATAGGCCTCCCCCAAGAATGGGGGGGGTTGCCGTGAACGCCATGCTTGGCAGGCGGGTTGGCGATCGCAGTATGGTGTTAAAATGCATAGAGAACGCTGCTGCCCATTCTCTAGTAATTCCCTTAGCCGCCTTTTACGACACCCACGGGAAGAAATAGGATGGTGCTATTCTTTACGTCCGGCACCATACCAATTATAGTTTTATAAACAACTCAAACGTTTATTGCGTTCATGTGGCTACATTGTTATCATGTTACCCAATCTCCCTAGCCTTTTCCCAACTATGTTGGGGTCGGCTTCCAGTCTAACTGCGTGCAGCTAAATACCAGTATTTTACATGGAGCGACTGCCTATTACGATGCCCCTTAGTAAGACTGGTTGACAAACTTTCAGGTTTCTGACGACCCGTAACGACTGTCAAAGATCCACGAATGATAGCCGGGACCAATGTCTTAACGTGCTTTCCGAGGCACGAAGGAGTCTTGGTATGTAAAGATGGTCACCCATCCACTGACCAACCCCGGCAAGCGTAGCTTAACCTGATGGATCGACCCGTACTGCTGCTACAAGGTCATCATATATTTACATTATTTATTTTTAACTAATACTATATTCAAACTCATGAGCTCGAGCTCACGAGTCCAATGCCCCTCGTTGTAAAACTTTGATCGTTTACATTATTCCATTCATTACAACAATAAAAGCCGCTGTAACTTTCCTTCAGCCACATTTACAATACCTACTCTTTTGTTTCAGTTCATTTACTTACCAAAATTCAGGTGGTGGGAGGCTTGTCGTTCAAACAGCGATCGGGTTTCTAAACATTTTCGTAAAACCAGGTATATGCCCGGGTCCTTTAATATGAGGATCATTACTAATATTATCAAAGAAATACTAGACTTAAACTACATAGGTAGATAGAACAAGATTTCCACAAAAAAAATTAACCAGCTTTTAAGAATAATGGAGTTTAAGCAATTCGTTTTTAACCTGACCTCAGGAATCCTACACCATTCAGAATAACTTAAAGAATTTTAAATTTTAATAAGAAAGATAATATATTCTTCTGCACCTAATTATTGTAGAAGAAATACATAGTTACTGTATTTAAATTGTTCTATTCGTTCGTGTCGATCATAATCTATCTATTCTTTAGTACGAGAATTGCTCATGAAGTATAAAATTGTTTGGCGGTAAGCGAGAGTAGTAGTACTACTACAAGGTTAGTGGTACTAGGAGAAAAATATCAACTTAATACCGATGATTAATACGAGTAAGGTGATTCGAGAATGAATTAAAGTTAGGTACTAATCAAAAAGTATTTTTTTTAATGCAAGCTGAACTTTATTTGTCGGCATTAAACAACTTTTTCAAATATTAAAGAAAGAAAATGCGTTTATCTTGTTTGTTTACATATTTAGAAATTCAATTGCGAAGGCAGAATTACTATGCACTTAATTCTTTGTTTTATTTGCGAATCAGCATAAAATTCGACAATTTCGTGCTCTAGTTTCGTATTAAGGTTTCCTATTTTTGCATTTGTGTGAGCAATAAACTTGACTACAACGTGTGAGCTGGGGTTTACGGATATTACGTACTTTTGTTTACACTGCTATTGGCTGCAGAAGGCGATGAGGGGGCCAAACGTACTACTCGTAAATACACACACATATTCGAGTGGTCTAGATTGAAATTTTCAAGGAAAAATCTGGTGTTACAAGGATTAAAAGAGCTCAGTTTAAAATGCCATTTTGCCGTCACTATTCCACTGTTCTGTTCGCTTTTGTCTTTGAGTGAGAAAATAAGCAGCCATTGATTTTATTTAGGTATATGTCTAGATAGAGTGTCGCGCTGCAAAAGAACTAAAACAAACAGGCCAACTTTGATAGGCTGGTGTGGGTGACAGCGACTTGTGCGTGCATTTTGCGGCCAACAGTTGGACGCAGTTTTATTCCCAGCTTTTACTGTCTAACTAGACATATTTATATCGTTGTAACCAGCATAATTATTATTATTTTACGCCGATCCAAAGTAACGTGGGACCAGGGCAGGAGGAAAAACCGGCCAAGTGCGTGTCGGACCACCTGGTTCAGGCCATGGTTCGGAGCGAGAGTGCATGGGAGGCCGTCACCTCCTTCTGCGAAGCAGTAATGCTCGCGAAGGAGGAGGTGGAACGCGTGAGGGTGAGGCAAGATTCGCGCCCCCACGCCCTTAGTCGCCGCAGGAGACGACCCGGGCGTCGGGAGTCGCTAGCCGATTTCCGGCCACCGTTGACGCGGGCCTGCGGACGGTGAGCGATGGGTAGCTCGCCGTCCGATAAGGACCAGGCCCGGGTCGACGGCGCGTTGTGCTCCACGCGCGCCTCAAAGAGATGTCAGCACCAACTAACGGGGTCCAGTAGGACCAATGCCTGCCAGGGTTGCGAGTTTGTCCGAAAGGGATATCGTGGCCCTGGCACATAGGCAACGGAAGGAACACGGGTGGGTTTTAGTCAGTAAAAGTCTGACACGCCCTCCCGCTCCGCCCATAGCGGGAGAAGTTATTTGATAATTTCCCACCCAAAAAAAAAAAGGGCAGGAGGAAAAACCGGCCAAGTGCGTGTCGGACCACGCACAATGAAGTTCTTTAGTTAGGATGAATTTACCCCAAGTACAAACTTAACATTGTAGTTGAAAAATATGTTCTCCCATACATTCTACGACGATTTTTTCATTCGTCGACTATTACTCGTTAACTTTTAAAGCCTACTTAGCTGTGATACTTTTCGTTTTAACTTCGATATTATAGACTATTGTCGTGAAATTTTTCACATATCCAAAAACAACCATTTAGCTGGGAAGCTAACACTTGACTCTAACAAAAATTTGCACTTTAAAGCTTAATATTTTGCAAACGGTTCTCTGAATCAAAAAGTGGTTTTCACACACTCGCAATATTTTTGAACGACCTTTTTAACAATACCCACACAATGGAATAAACGAGTAGAAGGCGGTACCATTATATATTTTTAGATTTTATAAAACAAAAAATTGAGGCCGTTTTTGGCCGATTCGTTCTAAAGGAGTGTACTGTGTTACAAAATAAATGAAATAGTATTGTGACTCTTAAGTTTAAGCTGTCATTGTAAACTTACTAAGAGAAAAAAAAACTATAATTTTATTATTTGTTTTTATCATTTATTTATTTATTTTATTATTTATGTACACACAGTAAAATACAGAGAGATACGACATAATTATAATACTAGTCCAAAGGTATAAGGGAGCGGGTAAGGGATTTATATTTTTTTTTATTCATTTATTTTGAATAATGGATAAATTTACAATTATTTGATATTAATTTAACAACCTACCTATATTGTAACATCATTCATGCCATGTAGGTACTCATTTTTTGGACAAATAAATGATCTTAACTTATCTTAGAATGCAAGAACGAGCTAGAAAATTGGAGAATCTGGACTATTGTGATTTTATTAAATGAATGCAAGAACTTGAACATTAGACCACGCATGTAGCTTGAAAAGCCTTTGTAAGCAATAAACAAATTACGTTATTTTTATATTTTCATTAATTCCGGGCCTTTTATGAATAAAAAATTGAGGTTATGGATAACATTTTAAGAATTTTCGCTCAGGGTCCCTTGTAGCCCGGAGGGCCCGTATAATTGATACGGCAGATACCGCGGTAGCTACGCCCACACGGGCGTAGCTACCGCGAGCACAAGCATGGCATCAAATTGTGTCTCACAAACAGTTGTGAGACACAATTTGATGCCATGCTCGTTCTTTCTAGGCATAAAGATACGTCTTATCTCTGTAATAGAATAACATAACATCACGCCTTGTTTTCCGAAAGGGTCGGGCAGAGGTGTACCTAATAGTGCACCCACATTTTGCAAGTTATGTTTAAGTCCCATGTAATAGGAGGCGAGCCTATTGCCATCAACCGGGCACAATTCTGGACTACGGGCTACTTCTGAGATGTTCTAGATAGAAAAATTCAATAGCACTTTGTCCGACCTGGGAATCGAACCCAGGACCTTAACCTCATCAGTAGCACTACTAGACCAACAAGGCAGTCAAATGCAATAACCCTATTACAGGAATAAGGCGTAACATTATTATAAGGCTGTTAGAACTCTATTAGAATACTAACAGCCTTATAATAATATTACCGAAAGTGTAATAAATATACAAAATTACATTCACTTAAAAACCACAACATTTGACACAACATTGTCAAACTTTTAACTTTTAAGGTTTTGAATACTAGACTTTAGGCAATTTTTTTCTTATTTTTATTTCTGGATAATATTTACATCATTTAAAAGCTAATAGTCTTTAATATGTACTATAGGCTGTTTTGTATTAGAATGTGTATTTTGTCTGTGTTTGTTTATGCAGAATAAACCATTTTTCTTTATTTTCTTCCTTTTTCATACAATTGCATCATCAGCAATTTAAAACTCCCGTACAAATAAACAGGTGTAATCCTGCCCTTACGTAACATTAATGTCAGCGAAATGCCTCATTGCTACAAAGTTTCACGCACCGCTCGTCTACTCTCGACTTTATGAACTATTTCGTGAGATTGAATTTATTTTTAGGATTATGTTTCAGGTTTTATTAAAAGTTTCAAGTAATGGTAGGATTTTGATGGGCATAGACTAATCTAAACTTGGGACGATTGCCATCCTAAGTAACATAAGCTCGTCTGTGATCCTTAAATAAGTAGGCAGAATTTTATGAATAGATGGCAAGTAATTTAATTTAATGTTGCGTAATGTAAATTATTTTGCATACTTTTTTTTTTTTTTAAACGTTGTTCCACACTAGGAATTTCTCCTGTATTGTGGGTGCGTTTACAAACATTTAAACTCACATACACAAACAGCCAGACCCGGAACAACTACTTATAGGTCATACAAATATTTGTTCCGTGCGGGAATCGAACCCGCGACACGCAGCGCAGCAGTCAATCGCTTAACCACTGCGCCAACCGTGCCGTCGCTATACTATTGTATAGAATCAAGTTTTTATAACTGAACAGACAGCTGTGCTGTTGGGGAGTTTGTTGTGCCACTTCTACTTCCCAGCTAAAGCAATAAGAAGTGGTGAAGGGCGGACGTTTTGGGGGACTGTCTTATGTAATTTTAACGGTAAAAAAGTACTGACTCTCACCCTAGTTTGAATAAATGATTTTTGATTTTGATTTTATTTCACGAATATTTAGCTAGTTATGGTTAACTCAAGAAGCATAAATGACTCTGGGCTTTTACCGGGAATTTCTGAAACCTAACAAAACTTTCCCGACATAGCAATCGAACCCAGAACCCACTCAACAGTCGTTCTTGCATCTACTAAACCAGTCAATCAGTCATTATTAATTACTTTTAACTAAGAAAAGATACAGACAGTAGAAAATTAGAGCCATATTCCATAGTCAACCTTATTAAATTCTGTGTTTTCGTAACCCCATGCTGGGTAACTGTTGAACAGCTAAGTTTTATATTTGTATGTGCCTACCTATCTAGGTCAATTTAGGGCGTGTACCTATTTGTTACCTTTTTTTAGCATATTAAGCCTTCTGCTTAAATATTTATTATTCAACCTACTTGCCTTCAGCTCTGTGCATTTTGATATATTTATCTTACTCAAAATGTGCATGTCGGCGTGAGCAAATTACAACGTAAAACGGAACGCAACGTTCAGTGACATCATAGCCCCACTCAGTGGATCAGGCGAGTTGTGGAAGGGACAAGCCTTTATAACATGGCGCACTGAAGCAAAGCGCCATTCTGAGTCTAGCGAGCGCCCCGTCCACAACCTAATTGTGGCACGGATCACGCCTGATTCATATCAGAATAGTTTTAAATAGTCTTTATTATTTATAATCATTTGTTGTTCTCAATTAAATTCATTTTACGGTAATTTTGATTTTATTTCAAACAATGGCAAATAGAAACCTTGAAGACCATGTAGACCCTGTAAGAAGTAGGTCTTCTTCACCAATTCTTCAATCTGGCCATCCTCGCTCCGAAATCAGAAGTGGGATGGGCCGAGGTATATCTTCGGTTCCATCCGCCCTTAACGATGGAGGAACAGAAGCCTCTAGCTCAAACCAGATGCTGTCAACCTTGGCTAGTATTCTGGAAAACCTGTCACGACAGCAGCAAGCTAGTATGCAGGCAAATCACGAGCTTCTTGCGGGAATAATAAATAAAACTGTGGCTCCGACATAGCGACCAAGGTTGAGCGATATCTATATCGCACCCTACAACCCAGATGGTGATATTCCGATTCGAGACTGGTGTGAGCACGTTGATCAGGCCAAATCACACTGGGGGTTGGCTGATTACGAAATTTGCAACAAGATAGCTAACCTGTTGCAAGGTCGAGCCAAGGCGATTGGTGATGCTTGGTTAATAAAGTCTCCTGTTTGGAGCAAGATGCGAGAAGCGCTGATATAAACGTTCGAACCTGAAGTCAAATTGGACTCGATTTAAAGTTCCCAGATGCATACGAAGTTTGGAAAGTATTAACAAATGATCGCTGCCAACTTAAAAAAAAAAAAAATTACTGGCAGAGGTAGACCCAAGAAAGTGGCTCATGACCAGCTACGCTTAGCACCAAAGCCTGGAGAATGCGTCGACGAGGATGCCGTGTCGGCGGAAGATGAGCCTATAACGCCTGCAAATGAGCCCCCCTTACCAACGGGATGTAGTTCAAAAATTAAAAGAAAAACGAAGAGATGGGCAAATATGACACTATGATAATGCAAGTAAGTTTATTTTTTGTTTGCTTAATAATTACTTTTCGTTTGTTGAGGACAAGAGCTCCCATAAGAGTAGCATCATTTTATAAGGACAGTAGTTTCCGTACTATTTTGGTGTTACACATAATTTGTCGCAGTGTGGCTTTCAAATTGGTCAATGTTACGCTTACGTTTGGTGAGGCGTGTCCTCCAGTTCCAAACCATAGTGTAAAGTGATTTGTTAAATCAAATTCATTGATGTTATCGCTTGTGAGTCTGCTAGATGGACAGAGTGCCCTCCTTACTACAAGCATGTGTATACCACCAAATTCTGTAATTTTACACATAATGAAGAGGTGTGACCTCCGAATTGGTTAATGTTACGCTTACGTTTGGTGAGGTGTATCCTCCAGTTCCAAACCATAGTGTAAAGTGATTTGTTGAATCAAATCCATTAATGTTATCGCTTGGGAGTAGACGGACAGGGTGTCCTCCTTACTACAAGCATGTGTGTGCCGCCCAATTATTTGTTACGCATAATTCGTTGAGGTGTGCCCTACGAATTGGTTAATGTTACGCTTACGTTTGGTGAGATGTGTCCTCCAGTTCCAAACCATGGTGTAAAGTGATTTGTTGAATCAAATTCATTAATGTTATTGCTTGGAAGTCTGATAGACGGATTCCAGGCATGTGCGTGGCAAATCATAGGCGAGGGTTTATCCAGTAAACGACCTGGTCATGTGACCATTGTTTGATGTTGGGATACTGCGAGATTATTCTCTTGTTACAGGATAAGGTCAGTGACGACCTTTTTGCAGAATGGCCGTGTCGGCGTGAGCAAATTACAACGTAAAACGGAACGCAACGTTCAGTGACATCATAGCCCCACTCAGTGGATCAGGCGAGTTGGGGAAGGGACAAGCCTTTATAACATGGCGCACTGAAGCAAAGCGCCATTCTGAGTCTAGCGAGCGCCCCGTCCACAACCTAATTGTGGCACGGATCACGCCTGATTCATATCAGAATAGTTTTAAATAGTCTTTATTATTTATAATCATTTGTTGTTCTCAATTAAATTCATTTTACGGTAATTTTGATTTTATTTCAAACAATGGCAAATAGAAACCTTGAAGACCATGTAGACCCTGTAAGAAGTAGGTCTTCTTCACCAATTCTTCAATCTGGCCATCCTCGCTCCGAAATGCAAGTCCTGTCGTGCTTCCCACTTCCATAATTATTATTGTCAGATATTGATTTCAGGTAATACTTTCGCATTTGTAGACACCTTAGAATGAATGAATGAGAAAGTTGCTGTCTGAATATCCCTTATTCAGACAGCAACTTGTAAACACTCTGAAGTTTCTTAAGGTTCTGGGCTGGTAGACATGTGCGTGCCCATATTGTTCATGTAGCCAATTAATGTATAATTTTTGTTTTTTAAGTTATTGAGTTTAGTTAGTTATTGAGTAACATAGGCTAAGTTCATACTAACACTGTGATTTTTTTTTTTAATTTGAATATTTTTAATTTGAAGTTTAACTTGTAAACTAGTTTCATAGGTCGCGTACTTTTAAAAGCGTTCGCTGCGCTAATACTCGATCGTCGAAAACGCCCTCTGTCGGCGCGACCACGCGTTCAGGTTCACGGAACAAAAAGTGACTTATTATTATAAGCGCAACGATCCCGTATTCGCGCGACGATCGCTTTTAAATAGAACGCGGCCTAAAGCTCCTTACCTCTTCAAAGTTGAAGTCAATCTGCCTAGCCTTTTCCCAACAATGTTGGGGTCGGCTTCCAGTCAAACCGGATGTAGCAGAATACCTCTATTTTTCATAGAGCGACTGCCTATCTGACCTCCGCTACCCAGCAAATGGTTGTCAGACTTTCGGGCTTCTGACGACCCATGAAGGCTGTACGTGTTTTCCGAGGCACGGAAGAGTCTCGGTATGTAAAGATGGTCACCCATCCATGGACCAACCCCGGCAAGCATAGCTTAACCTGATGAAACGAGGAGTTTGGCCACGAGCTCCTGCTTGTTAGTAAGTTGAAACTTGTGACTAAGCCCACGTTAGCACGGACGTAAAAATATCGCGGCGGAATTTTTTCGCGTACTGGATTTTCAACCCTCGTTGTTGAGCCGAGCATTGAAAATCTAGTGCACGAAAAAAAATCGCCGTGGGAATAAATCGCTCGTGCGTACCAGGGCTAAAAGGTAGTACTACGAGTTGAAATTGAAATTAAAAATTGAAATTGTTTATTGAAATAATTGATTTACATAAAAGGGCCTTAGACTAGAGGTTAAGGTAAATAATAATTGGATTCTACCTGAACTAGGAATAAACTAAGAGTATTTTGTTACCAGCAGCAATTTATTTATTTATTTATAGTTCATTAACACGGTACAATACTAATTACATTAACCAACATAGAAAACAAAACTACACAAATACAGCAGCAATATAAGGTGTACTCGGTGTAGAACAGACTACTGGAATTACATAAAGGTATGGTTTCAATCAACATCGATTAAATTAATATTTACCTGAAGAAGACGGAAGAGGCAAAGGAGGAGTTCGTGGCTAAGTTATAACAGCCGCACGGGTAGATACATAGGTTAAGCTACGCTCGTCGGGGTTGGTCCGTGCATGGGTGACCATCTTTACATACCGAGACTCCTTCGGGCCTCGGAAAGCACGTTGAGCCGTTAGTCTCGGCTGTCATTCGTGGATCTTTGACATTCGTTACGGGTCGTTAGAAGCCCGAAAGTCTGACAACCTAAATTACCAAGGGGTATTACGTACTGGGTTGTGGAGGTCAGATAGGCAGTCGCTCCATGTAAAATACATCTGGTTAGACTGGAAGCCGACCCCAACATAGTTGAGGAAAGGCTAGGTAGATTGATTGATTTTGAAGAAGTAAGAGGAAACTGTAGACCAGCGGGGTAATTCCGTAACACACATAACATAGCAATTGCTCACAATGCCTTTCATTTTGACAGTCCAGCCACGTTCATTGCTGTGCATTGCAAGTTTGAAAAATTCGTCTGTTAAATGACGTATATAACACGTCTTTGAGCAGACGAATTTTTCGCAACACAATTAGGGTGCTGTTCATAATCAAAAAAATCCCTGTCACAGTCGCAAAAAGACCGAAAAACAATCAATTGTTAGAGTATTAAAACATAAAGGCAAAACAAAACGCAAAGTACCGCTTAAGTATGCAACTCATAATCTCTCAGAGAGAATTAATTTATATTATTATAATGTATACGCGATATTTTGTGTTTCATAAATCACTTACGATTTTTCATAGCGAGAATAAGGCTTTCTTGCGCTTTGTTACATAAACATATTCGTACAAAATAGAGTTATATACCATCTTATTTAAGAATATGTAAGTCGCGAAACACTACAAAGAGAAAGTCGATGTCTTTGGTTTTGTATTTTCGTTTTTTTGCCACCAATATTAAAGTTACAGTTTGTAGTGTTTTTTTTGGAATAATAATGTTATATTTACTGTTAGCTGTGAAGCTACCTTATATTAAATAAACTTATTAGTATAATTACAAGTCGTAGAAGATTGGGGTCTAAATCTTTTCGGTTTACTCTAGGATAAGGAAAAAACCTGAATTTGTAACACAATTTGTGACGATTTAGTTTTGAAACTAAAAGATCCCGTCTTTGCATAGCTAAGACCAAGCTTAATAAAGTTTTAGACCAATCCAATTTGTCAAATCGTATTTTGTGCCTTGCTTGTAAAGATTAGTCGGTGAACAACAAAATCGGGATAAATGGTTTTTGACAGGCTTTTACAAAGCAGTTGTGATCATGGAGCACGAATCCCCGCGGCGCATGGTGGGGTGAAAGTCGACTTTCATAGTAGGGTATACAATTTTTAGCTCGCCGTCCGATAAGGACCAGACCTGGGTCGATGGCGCGTTACGTTCCACGCGCGCCTCAAATAGATGTCCGCACGTGTGTCGTATTTATCCGAAAGGGATATCGTGGCCCTGGCACACAGGCAACTGAAGGAACACGGGTGGGTTTTAGTCTGTAAAAGTCTGACACGCCCAGCTCCGCCCAGAGCGGGACAAGTTAATTGATAATTTCCAACCCAAAAAAAGGGGTACCTATACAATTTTAAAATGTCGTTTTTTTGCCGAAAATTGCTTCTATTAGCTATTACTATACACAAAAATGTCATCTGAGTCAACTCTGCACACAAACGAATTAATTATAATTTTTTTACGAAAAATTTGTATGAAACTACATAGTATGAACAATCCGATTATCTGTGACAATGAAAGAAAATCCGTAATATCCTTGCAGATAAATATAGGACTAATTATTTATGATTTTTTAGATATTCCATATAACGGGTAGTGTTACAGAGTTAACGCGGGATTTTCTGCAACAGTAACGTTTTTCCCCCGGGATTTTTCGTACTAGTTTCATACAAATTTTAAAAAAAAAAACGTCCAACCAAAGCATAAAAAAACAATATTACTTTCCAACTATCTAAGATACATATTTTCATGTTCTTGTTTGTATTTTATTTTCTGTAATTCTTTCAAATATTCATATTTTCGTTACTAAAAATAAATATTCCCCAAAGAAATTAAGGAATATTTCCTATGGTAAGGCAGACTATTTCATTTATAAACAAATCAAAGGGACTTATGTGGAATCTGAAAGCCTACCTTAACATCACAATGACTTCAAGTAAATCCTATCCAACCCTCATTTCTTCAACATTTTATTTCTAAACTTCTAAACACTTACAGTAATTGGCATAAAGAGAGCTCTTCATAATAAATAGTTACCATGGAAACAAAAATCACTGATCCTGTTGTTAAAAAGTAAAAAATTCCATTGCAAAACTCTAACTTCAGCTATTTTAAATATTTTAATAAAATTATTTTAGTCTTTTGTTAAAAAATGTTAGGCTATTGCATGAAAATGAAGTATGAGAAAGACTTTGTCAAAAGAACCCAAAAAATATCACTGACTTCCGAAAAAGACTATACAAAGTAAAAAAATCCAACCCTCATTTCTCTTATTTCTCCATAATTTTCTTTCTAAACACTTAAAGTAATTGGCATGAAGAGAGCGCTTCTTATAATAAGTTACCATGGAAACAAAGCCTCACAAGAACCACTGATCCTGTTGTTAAACAGTAAAAAATACAATCATAAAACTCTAGCTTAAGTTATTTTAAATTTGATAATTTAATGTAGTGTTTTGTTAAAAAATGTTGGGATAATGTATAGAAATGAAATGTGAGAAAGACTTTGAAATCCTCGTATTGTGCCTGATTACATTATTTTTAAGTAAAAAGTATGTACAGTCTAGCTCTGTGTTTGTTTTATAATAGTAGCCACTTTTTTGGCGTTAAGTTATCAAATAACTTCTCCCGCTCTGGTCGGAGCGGGAGGGCGTGTCAGACTTTTACTGACTAAAACCCACCCGTGTTCCTTCAGGTGCCTGTGTGCCAGGGCCACGATATCCCTTTCGGACAAACTCGCAACCCTGGCATGCATAAGCCCTACCGGACCCCGTCAAATATTAGCCACTTTACTTTTTAATTAGATATCGTCAAGAAGAAGAACGTCGTAGAAGATTATAGTCACGGTGCTTGGCAAAAGGATTACTTTATCACAATATCAAAGCAAAGGAGCTGCTTACTATAATTTTAATGTAATTTCTTCAAATATTCCTCTTTATAAATCGAACATGTTAAATCGTTTTGAAGATCATACAACAGTTTACTTTTTTCTACTTCAATATACCTATAATTAAACTTCTAATACCCTTTGTTTTCCGTGAATAACAGGCTTTTCACTACAGCGAATTAAATGCGAAATATATACCCCGAAAATAAAACCTTGACTACGAAAGGGTTAAACGCTGTATTGAATGTACGCAGACTTAACACCCCTATCAACACCGGTCCAGTTAGCTTAATCCTTAGGGGTCTTATTGACCCCCTAGCTCCTCAAGTTATTGAGTTGTATACCCCACGGGTGTGGCAGGAGGATAAGAATTGCTTTGAATGCGTTTTATCTGATGGCCCGTAGATTATTTCATTTAAATAACTTCATTGTTGCCTTTAACCTTAGTTGGCTTGTGTTTTGTGAGGTCGTTGCTAACTTAAAGGATGCTGTGGGTAAATAATAGGATTGTGGTCATATGGATCTGTGAGCTTAAACTTTTGCAGTCAGTCTGTGGATGAATGACAACTTTTCACACATCGAGACTCCTCCATGTCTTTTAGAACAATTACATTTTTTTATGACGTGTAAGTATCCCAGTTGACTTAAAAAATATATATATATATTTTACTGCTGTTGCATTTTTATTAAACTCAGCTTCTTACAATGGAGCTTTCTAAAACAAAGGAGCTTATAATATTTAAATATGCACAATGTGGATTTTCTAAAGCTCCTTTGAGTCTTAAAACTCATTGCAAAATCTTAATTTTAAACTTATTACAAAATGGTAGAAAATCCATTATTTGTTGACGCTGTGTACTTTAAAATTCACCACAAAATTGTTGGATTTAATGATGAAAGCACACCACTTAAATTTTTCATTAATTATTAAAGTTAAGGCACTTCATATACGCTACGAAATATGTTGATGAATTAAAACTGTAATAAGTATGATATTAACACATTTAATATTTTTAATATGAAATTTAACGCATTTTTTTATTTAATCTTATTACAGTTTGTACACTGAATTATTCAATTTAATTATTATCCATTATTTATAGTCACATTTAGCGGTTTTCGTTATTTTGTAAAATGTATGAAGTAAGGTTATGATAAGATATAATAATTTTCTCAAACATATTGTGTCAACATACAACAATAAAAACGTGCATACAGTATAACATTTAAAAAAAATACAGGTTCAGACAATATGTTTACTACATATTATGGCGTGCAGATATAAATAATTATGATTGTTAATGATTTAGGTAGTCAAGTCAATATCATAAATTTACCTTGAATATAGGAAACCATAATACATTATAAAAGTCAACAGTAAGTAAAAAATATTCATAGAATCTATGTCAAAATAAATGGTTCTGTCAGATATTCCGTAATTTTATAATATGCTTTGTCAGTTAGAAATTACTGCAGTTGTTTTTTTCAATAATTGTACATTATTAAGCTGCCTCCAACTTTTCGGTAACTTGTTATAAATAATGGGGTCCATGCAACAAACACTTTTGTACATAAGTGCAGTCCTACTACTATGCAGACAGAGCGGACTTTGATCACGCCTGTTTCTGTGATATTCTACTATTCGCGAAAACAAACTACTATTATTTTTTAATTGTTAAAAATAAATATCTCTGTTTCCTTTTTCGTTAATTTTAACTACTACATAATTTACGATTTAACACCATATCTTTGAAGGACACATGTTGCCTCAAAATAATAGGTTGGCGCTTCAATGAAATAATATAGTATTTTATTACAAAATAATTATAGCAGGTTTAAATATCGGCTATAACAATATTTATTTTATAAATCTATTACGAAATTCAGCCTGTATGTTTTGGGAAAGCCTGATTATTCCAGCCCCTCACGAAGCAATTACGAGCTATTCATAGTCGATCACACTTCTGTGTCGGCTTGTAACCCACTCATAACATTAATATTTTCCACACACTTCCCTCTTACTTATACTAATCAATTTCAATACTAGCAATCATACCCAATAAACTCGAGCCCTAACCAATCACTAAAATAAAGAAATAATAACACTCTTGGCTACCACTCAATAATCGAATAAGATCGAATCCGATTCGATACAGATAAACATCGATGTTATCGGTACGCCCATTGGAATTGCGTTTATATTTGGAACGCGTAGAGCCTTCACATTAATATTGGGTATGCTGTTGTCAGTATCAGTGAAACGATACTGTTTAGCGAGTAATCGGAATCGTTTTGGGTATATTACTGTTACATTATGACTATGTGAGCAGTGGTGGCCAAGTGGTAACTTCCACGAGCTACGAGTTGTAGATCGTAAGTTCGAACCCGGGCAGGCGCTTTATTTTGTGTAAATTATTTCATCACCACTGCTCTCAAAAACGGTGAAGGAAAACATCGTGAGGAAACCGGCATGTCCTAGAACCAAAAATTCGAAGACGTGACATCTACCAATCCGTTCCGGCCCGCGTGGTGGATTACGGGCCACTTTCTCTCTCAGAAAGGAGGCCTGTGTCCCAACAGTGGGAATATTATAGGTTGATTATGTATGACTTTGTGAAGAAGTTAAGGGAGGTTGTTAAAACAGTAAAATGCGTAATGTATTACCCATTGATCAAACTCAAAACTCAAACTCAAAGCATTTATTTCAAATAAACCAATTAGAGGCACTTTTGAATTTTCAAGGGGTCGGTCAGTCAGAGAGATGAAGCTAGTTGCCCATTCCAAAGCGTAGTAGGTTCCTATGGAGAAGAACGGCCAAGAAACTCCACGGACACTCCTTTTAATAAAAATATTGTGACAAAGTATTGGTTACATCATTCATGTTGAAATTATACATGTGAGGACAATGTAGAAAGACGTGCACGTTAAAAGCGTCCGCAATAAAAAGATAAAACCATAAAAAAAAAACAATTAAAATAAGTTAAAATAAGCCGTGGCAGCCAAGAAATGACCAGTCCCCACTGACGGCGCCCGTTTACGAACATGACCCATGGATCAGCACCATTTAGCTCAACCATTCGAAGGGAACTTAATGATCCAAAACACACGCCCCCATCAGCGAGACATTTGAGTGAGCATGACACACTCAGCCGCCAGGGCACATTCAAGTCAATGATCACACTTTTAAAGCAGAATAGGTAGTTCCCAACTTGGTACCAATTTAAAAACATAATTATTATGATAATAATTAGTCAAAATGACTTCTTTTGTAGGTAATCCAGTTATTTAAAAAGTTTTAATAACTTTTGGAATAAGCATTCATTGAATACAAAAAAAACAATATCAAAAATACAACTCCAGAATATTTTAAACCAAATTAACAATATTGATCACCAATGAAGTCAACAGTAAAAACTCGAGGAATCAACAACAAAGTAACTGGGTACTGGAAACGCACTGCAAAAAGTTTTTAACCAAATTACTTTACATCAACAGCCGGCTCTCACAATTCCTGAATTTCAAAATAAACCCGTCGGCGAACGGACAGGGGTTTAATGAATCGAGTAATTGTATAATTACAGTTCACTCGCCACTACAAGTACTGTATAGATTACACGTATTACAACATTTTTGGCTAAAAGATGGATTACAGACGGGCCAATCGACAGCCGACATTTTTTATGTGTAACATCTTTCAAATCTTTTCTTCGTTTTGCCCTTGCTTTCTGTGGGAGTGATTTCGTGAAAAGGGACGGAAGTGTGTAACAGGAAGTGACAGCTTGAGCATGCAATAAGTAAGTACTTTATAAAAGCATGGAATTAGTAAGTACTATACAGATTGTAAGTAGTTCGTGATTCTGATGTTATGACATTACAAAGAATTAAGTGCTAACTAATTTAACTACTAACTAATAGATCTATGTGTAAAATTGCCTTAATACTATCATATCGCCAAGAGGCTGAAATTAATTAACTAAAGTTGTCAAAAAACAATAGGGTGGTTTTGATATAACTTGAATCAATTTATCGTGAGTATCGAGTACCGAGTAGTATTTACGGTTACTTTACGGTTACTTCACTAGTTACGTTACGATTGACCATCGCGACGTAGAGGGTCTTGAGGCTAAGTAATAAGGGTCGATCGATCACGTTAAGCTACACTTGCCGCGGTTGGTCCGTGGATGGGTGACCATATTTGCATACGAAGCCTCAGAAAGAACGTTAAATCATTGCTGTTGGTCCCGCCTGTCATTCATGAATCTTTGACAGTCTTAACGGATCGTCAGAAGCCCGAAAATCTGATAACCAGTCTTACCAAGGGGTATTGTATTACCCAGTAACTAGGTTGTGGAGGTCAGATAGGCAGTCGCTCCATGTAAAATACCAATGCACCCGGTTATACTGGAAGCCGGCCCCAACATAGTTGGGCTGGGCAGGTGGTGATGTCTTATTACCATAGTTAACAATCGTTATAAATCATTATGACGTGATCACGGGACTGGAAAAGGTGGAGGTCATATGTCATCGAATATTTGATTCTAGGACAGGCTGCTTCATGGGACGCCGTCACCTCCTTCTGAAGGAGTGAAGGAGGTGGCGGAATACGTGAGGGAGGGGCAAGGTTCGCGCCCTCGCGCCCCTAGTCGCCGCAGGAGACGCCCCAGGCGTCGGCAGTCACAGGCCGATTTCCGGCCACTGTAGGCGCGGGCTTGTGACCGATGGGTAGCTCACCGTCCGATAAGGACCAGGCCCGGGTCGACGGCGCGTTGTGTTCCACGCGTGCCTCAAAGAGATGTCAGCACCAACTGACGGGGTCTGTTAGGGCCAATGCCTGCCAGGGTTGCGAGTTTGTCCGAAAGGGATATCGTGGCCCTGGCACATAGGCAACGGAAGGAACACGGGTGGGTTTTAGTCAGTAAAAATCTTACACGCCCAAGCGCGGGAGAAGTTATTTAAACCAATCAAAAAAAAAAAAGGACAGGCCGCTTTCCTCACGATGTTTTCCTTTACCGTTGTGAGAACAATGGTAATGTAATCAATTCCACAAAGTAAAGTGCTTGCGTTCGAACCTAGGCCTTAGGACACATAAGACGAGGCCGTTAACACTGAGCCACCACTGATCCCTGTCACCTGTACCGACACATATTTTTTAAGCATCAATGAAGCAGATCACGGACAAAATCAAAAGACGATAAACGTCAATACAAAATCATTATCGTCTGACCCTAATATTGAAAAAGAGTCCATTTATTTTGTCGGCCGAATATTACGGAGACCGTTCAAAGGGTTAATAGATACGGTATTTGAACATTGTAATCACTGTTCCCAAATTGTTCGGTTTTCAGGCGTCGGCACGAAATCTTGAGGCTTTTTGATGAATAAGTTTGTAATTGTTTTTGTTGTTTATTTTGTGTCATTCGTCAGTATTGACATTAATTTAGAATACAATGGAAAATGTTTATTTGCATGGAATGTAGGTAGACAAGTAAGTTACTACTAGTTACGGCATAATATTTCGTTCCAACATTCTGCCATTTGGTTATAACTAACAGTATCTAATTTTACAGGTTTTAGGTATAAATTTTAAATTCTTCATTCTAATAAATCTAAAGGCACTTTTATAATTAAAAATAAAATAACGTCTCTCACATCATCACACTAATAATATAAAGGCAAAAGTTTGTGAGTGTGTGAGTATGTGTGTGTGTTTGTTACTTCTTCACGCTCAACAAAACCGCGGGGTGCAGCTAGTAAAATATACATTTACAATTAAGAACATATAGCAACTAACCTGCAAAAAAATCTGATACAGAATATTTTGCTGTATAGTTCTATGGACTAGCACGGCAGTGTATCTGTTATTCCTGTAAAGTTACCATTTTGAAAAATCAATTCTCATAGCGTACCTACTTGCTTTGAATAATGTGGCCATTTTCTACAGAATATTCATGTCGTTTCTCATTGTTCATCTATCATAAAGTTTATGCGTGTTGCACTTGAACTAAATGTCGCCTGTTCACCCAGCATGCGTTCTGTTAAACTGTTCTTACGTAGCACAAATAAATAATACATAACATAAAATGAAATTCCTGAGCAGTATGTCGTTATCTAGTAGCGCGGACGGGGCTAATTCCTAACTTGGTATCTTGTGCAATAATCTAGTGGCTAGCAGAATCCTTCCGCATTACAGACGCCGTTTCTACATCTGTAATGATCACAGTATAATAATATTCAGTAGTTCAAGTAGGTAATGACAACCAAAAAAAAACCAGAAACGATAGGTACACGCGATTTATCACTTGGCATTTTGTAGGCTGTGTCATAACCATTTTCAACAAAGCCTCTAAAAGTATTTAGTTGAGTAAATTCCTGTTCCAAATGGTGGCACAACACTCGCGATAACCGGACTATCTACAGGTCAAATTAGCTAACATTTACAACATCCTTAGTAGATATATCCTTAGAATATAAACTACTTATTTTCAGCAACAGGACAAAAAAAAAAGTTTAATAAGTATACAAATAAAAATGCGCTGTAAAACAATAAACGCGGTCCGGACTTATCACAAAATTGATCAGAATTATCCTATTATTAAATTATTACAGACTAAAAAAAACTAGTTATTGTTCAGCAAATAATATAATATCACAAATAAAATATAACAACAGAAGTATTTCCTATGGTCCACGCCATAAACTCAGTAATTCCCTAACTAAATCTATTTGCTAAATTGCTTTGCCTTAATATTCTCGAGCCGGCTTCTAAAATAGAGTTCATTAGTCCATCTTCCAATTTAGTGGCTAGCGAGATGTTTCCGTCCACAGGCACTGCCTACATCTATCTATAACCGTCACAGTCTAACCGTGTGGAGTGGATTAATTTGAATTTACAATTTCTGTGTTCAGTTCAAGAGATGAGCTTCAGGTTGGCTCCGAGCTGTTTGTGGCATGAAGATTTTTGGGTGGGTGAAGTGTTTACTTGAAACGTTAATTTATTAAAATATGTTATTAATGGTCTAATAGCAATATGCCGTCTTTACCAGATGAGGTCTTATTATGACATGTGCGTGGGTATGCGGGCGTGGAGACGTAAGTAAATGTAAGTCAATAATATTCTGAATAATCACAAGTGTGATATTATTAGGAAATGAACAATAATGTAAAGGACGTGCCACCGAATACGTGAGACGCGAGCGCAAGTGTATTCACAATGATTACCAGTATCAATAAATCAAAGCCGGCTTTCTGATTGATCTCCATGATCTTCCTTTTGTGGGGGTTCGTCTCCTCAGTACTCGGGGTTACCTCAAGTGGAGCTGTTAAAATCGTTCTAAAATCAACTCTAACCGTCTTATTATAAAACAAGATTTATATTTTGACATGGCTTAAACCATGGAGCCAGTTTTTGTAATAAGAACGTAACTGTGATTGAAAAACCGATCTTTATACAAAACTGAAAACTTAGTTCGGTACTAAGTTGTCCGTTTTGTATTAGGAACTTTACCATAGACGAAATGAGTTCGAAATTCATTAATGGCTCCATGGTTTAAACCTCGGTTTGAAGATAAACCTATTGTTTTATAATAAAACGGTGTAAGTTTAGCGTCGCAAAACCTTTTGACGCGCCGCCGTCAGGTTTAATAATAAAAAGAAATAAAGAAGTTTAAAATGAAGATACAAAACAATATATTATATTGTTTTGTTTCTTCATTTTAAACTTCACATCAGAATTTATTCATGTGCGTTTATATAGGACAAAGATATTTTAAAGCCATTTTTACATGAAAAATGTTGAGTATGGTAAACCAACACACAAGATTAAAAGTCGCGCTATCTGAGAATTAAAACGACCTACAGAGCTGAGCTAAATTTCTCGCTTTTCCAGCAAATATTCCACAAATCGTTGACCAACTTTCATTTCATCACCACGCTGATTAAATTTCCCAACACCACTCCACTTTCACGGGCCGCGCGAAGTTGTCCTACTGTAACATGTACTCCGTGGCGCCGGATGAGAGGCGTTGGCGGAAACGAGCATTGGCAACCGCTCGCAGTTAGTTGCTGCTACGTTTAACATGCTGCTGGAAACTATTGCGGCTGATGCCTTATGTTTTATTTTATTTATGTTGGTTTTATACACCTATGCCTAGAGAAATTAAATCTGGTTCCGTGTGGTGCTAGACGTACAGAATAGCACCATCCTATTTCCTCCCGTGGGTGTCGTAAAAGGCGACTGAAGGACTTATTAAAGAATGCGAAGCAGCGTTCTCTATGCATTTTAACACCATACTGCGATCGCCAACCCGCCTGCCAAGCGTGGCGATTATGGCAAACCTCTTTGGGGGACGCCTATGTCTAGCAGTGGACGTCTTTCGGTTGTACTTCTACCGACATCAAAGCAGACCTAGGACAAGATGGCGGGATGAGCTTGACGACTACAGACAGGATTGGTCCACTGGTCACTAGCTTAAGACAGAGAGGAGTGGAAAAGAGAAAGTGAGGACGTTGCCCTACAGTGAACAACACAGGCTAAAAATAAATAAATAGGGGTGGGGTTTTGGATGCTGGAAGGTAATAAAGAATACGAATATAATACTTGTGATAAACATGCCCATTCGTTTTAATGTTCAGGTAAACCTGTAGTTTTAATAATAATGTAGAGCTCGGCCCCAGTGTCACCTAATTGTATTAAAAAAAATGAAAGCTAATCAACTATATATACCAACTTTACCTTTTATTTTTGTTCCCGGGGTGGAAAATCCTCATGAATGTCCTCCGCCCTTGGGCTCGCGGAGGGGTCTATCAGACTCTTACTGACTAAAAACCACCCAGATGTTCCCTTCCCACACTTGCACCGGGGATCATGGGATCATGTGCGACTTCCGCGATCCCGATACCAACTGTACCGGCGTTATCATAAGAACAATAAGGGCCATATAAGGGAATTGTACATTGGTTTTACGGTACGGCGTATTAACCGCGCCGTAGAAAAAACGTGCCTGTCAACAAGCCTCCATAGTGATCCATACAACACTGACGACCATGCCTACACGCGGCTAATAAACCATAGTTTTTCACGGCAAGAAAAACGTGTGTACAACGGGCCTTCATATTCATTCAAAAATGTATTTCTCTCAAAATAATTTCAGCATTCGTTTTAGTTTGAAATTGGAATGTTCGTTCGGCAAACTTCGTGAATATCCGCATACCTGGCCCACGGTAGACACTTCGAGAGAGTCCAAAGATGCGATGACAGCAACTATGTAAGGACTTGAAAGTAGCTAGAGAGAATTATTATAATGAATAGATTTATTGTCTAATGATTCGAGGTGCATTTATTTAATTAGCCTAGATAAATGGCGATGTGACTTTTGCTTGTTAATTTCTTACAACATCAGTATTTTAATAATTTGAATGTACTTCAATCAAAGCCAGTTCAAAATTAAAATACACGTCATATGGCAAATCAATAACATCCAATTCTAGATGAGTCTGTCTCCACCAGCCATATGAAGCTCTTCACACGAGATGTAGGTAGGTATAAGACATTTGTCACACGTCACAAATCAGAGATGCGACACGCCTCGTGTCTCATACACGGTACGTTTCGTCTCACGCTAAATATAATAAGTAATCGTTAGGAGACCAGCTGAGATTTGTTGCGGCAAATTAAATATTTTTGTTGCGTTAACAACCGATAAAAAGAATGTAGTTGATAATCATTAGAGAATTTATGGCATGTTTTAATGAAACTGTCTCGAGAAAGTACTTATGAAATTTCTTTTTTAAGGCTATGTAAGTGATTTTCTCCGTTTTTTGGCAAGGACACTACCAGCCGCACTTCTTGTGTAAGACGACATTTTTTCGGACTTTTTTGGCTAATTTTGGGGCTCAGTGGTCAGTTGTGACTAGTCAAGCATACCATACTGCGATCGCCATACTTACATACACACAGATAATAATAGCTGCCAATATCAGTACTTATTCTTATGTCCCAGTTATAAAGCTGTGACGACGCGCCTCGTCTTACGACACGGAACGTTTAATTTCACGCAGACGTACTGGTGCCAGAAAACCAGATGTAAGTTACTGTGGTACATTGTTTTCAGATTTGTTACATTTACAGGAAACAGTGGGATCTTAAGTTTAATAACGTTGATTTAATAGTAGATTGTGTCATAAGGGACCAAAATAATATATTTAGGGCGAGAGCGATTGTTTGAATCCAGAGCGAAGCGACTCTAAAAAAATCAAGCTTTTAACTCAACGCAATAAAAATACGGCCATTTATGCGACATATTTTGATACTTGCAAATAAATCAAAACCTATTAGGTACTTTGACCTACAATCATGAAATTTGGCAACAAGCAATGTCTCACAGCACAAGTAAAGGAAAAAGTCCAAAAATTGTTAATTTGTAATTTTGCCATAATATAAAAATTACTTTCCCCTAGTCTCAAAGTAAAAAAGTTAAAGAGTCTAAAGAGTTAGAGAGAGTAAGAGAGTCTAAAAGTTAAATTATAAACACACTTATACTCAACTGAGTTTAAGTTTACAAAGTCTTTTTCTATAGCACATTTAAAGGTAGACACATTCATAAGTATAGCTAGATAAACGAAATCTTAATAAAACCTTCCTCATTATAATTAAAATCCATATGCAAAAAGACACTGTCACCAATCAAAACACAATGACATTCGAAATTTAATTTAAATCCATCCAATTAGAGAGAGTCTAGCAGAAGCGGGGAGGAAGTGACAAATTGCAGGAAACGCAAGTACGTCCCCGCCATTGTTGAGCCTGCGACGAGAACCGTGAATGTGTCGTAACGTGCGTCTTGGATTTTAGTTGATTAAAAAAGTTATATTTTGTAATTTGTATGTACGATAAAAATTATTATGAATGGGTTTTGGTACAGTAATGGAAATAGTTTTTCTCAAACATGCTTGGAAATTTGTGCATTTTTTTGACAACCTTCTTCGAGATAAATTGAAATTGAAGTACTGGCCAAATACATGCGAGCAGCGGCCACCAAAAGTTGTATGAAAATCCATATCTGTCGTGGTTTAGCGGCCAAATAAATTACATAGTAAACTCATATCTATCGTGTAATTTAAAAAAGGAACGGTATTTTACTCCGAAACATGGCACCCAAGGAAGTAACTTATCAAAGGTTTTATTTAAATTTCGAACTGGCTTGCAAATCGAAAGCTGTTTATTAAAAAAAAACAAATGAACATATTGGCGCGTGAAAAATGATCGTTGTTCGTCATTGAATCTGGAATTTATAAATAATTTATCTACTAATTTCAATTTCCGCGCATTATTTGAGAAAAGCACTATACAAGCATTGGCCGCAATCAGGCATTGATATTATATGATATTATGAATATTATAAAGGCGAAAGTTTGTGAGTGTGTGTGTGTGTATGTTTGTTACTTCTTCACGCTCTAACGGCTGGTTCAATTTTGATAAAATTTTGTATGGAGGTAGCTGACACCCTGGAATAAGACATAGGCTACTTTTTGTCCCGATATTCGCACGGAATCGAGACTTACGCGGGTGAAACCGCGGGGCGCAGCTAGTTTTAAATAAAACCTTAATAAAGTTGAAACGTTGTTATATAGGGTAAAACTAAATTAGTTAGCGAAACTCCGCAGCTGTGAAGGGTGGCGATATCTAAACACGACAAACAAAAAATTAAAATGATTTACAAAAATTGTGTGGTCATCAACCGCAGTTAGTGTAGTCACTTTAGTATCAGTTTAAAAAATCAATTAGTTTTTTTGTAAACTTCACAGACGTGATTGGTATCGATACCTAAACACGATAAAACAAAAGAAAACAGATTTTGTCAACTAACAACAACACAAGCCGTGCCTTGACCCCCAAAAAAAAAGCATTTTTTATTTATCTTGTTTAGATATCACCACCCACCACGTCTCCATAGTCTCGCTAGCTAATTTAATTTGACCCTGTATAACAACGTTTCACCTTCTAATAAGGTTTTATTACAACGGTTTAAGTCGCAGATTTTTTTTTTTGCAATAAGAAAGCTTGCTTCTGTTTTAATATTCCACATGCAATGCATTTTACTGTTTCAAAACTATTTTCTTAACTATTTCCTATACAGGGTAAGTTTTTCAGGTAGGAACTTAGGATGAAATCATAATATGCTACGAAAAATAAAAAGAAGAAGTCAGTCGTCGAAGAAGTCATGAGATTGATTTAGGAGAACACAAAAACAACAAAAAATAACAGACTACTCGTACCTAACAAAGTATTTTATAATCAGAACAATCTACATCACTAATCTGGGACAACCAGAAAGCTAACAGTCTCGCAAACCACAGCATGAATACTTCAGTTAGACAAAACTTGTTACCAACCGCTGTTTTTTGGCCAACTTTAATTAGTCGGTGTGCTTTGAATTCAAAACGTTTTGGGAATAACTTTGTACACTCACTAGTTAATTAAATTTTGAATTATTTATGCGTTTAAACTGTCGAGAGAAAATATCGTCTAATTTTATTAGGTTTGTTAATAAGCTATTTTGGCAGTGGGGTTCTCTGTTTATCTATAATGAAGATCTATTGTAGCATTATAATTAGAAACTTGGCTTTAAAGTCTTGTCCATGTTTTATGTAGCATTATGTTAGTAGGTAGATATAATATAGGTAGTTAAGTAGTAGATAGAAAGTGCTTTTTTGGGTTTTAGATTATTTCCTTCTAACGCATATAATAATAATAATAAATCCATTTATTTTCAGGCAATACAGGTCCATAGATAAATACCTTAACCTAATGATACATATTTTTATTGCAAACAAAACAAAACTTATGTTAGTAAAATGACTTAAGACTATGTTAGTAGAACTTCACTTTGCGCTAGCTTGACTATGTGCTGCCCTGTGGTACTTGTCCGCGGAAGCGACGGAACACCACATCCTGCGGCCAAAAGTCTTCTTCCATGACGAGGGGCAGATAACAATTAGGTACGCGCACCACAAACGCCTTAAAGTTGACGTTGCGGCGCGACTCCAGTAACGCTACCCTCGGCGTGTACCTCGTCTTCTGGCGCACGTACTCCACGATGTCCTCCGCCTTAGTGGTGTAGTACAGGCGGGATATGTATACCGGTGTGTTCGGCTTTGCGGCACGCAGGCTCACTTCGAGCCCCGTAGGAGCTTTGCCGCAGCGGTTCCTGTTAGTTTGCGATCGGCGTACGCACGAAAACCCCGGGATTTTGGTAAGTAAAAATCGGATACAATCCTTTTCCATCCTTTTTGCCTAAGGCGCAAAAAGCATGATATTTCATATTAATTTCAGTGTATCCAGTTTCGTATATTTTTCTAAATCACATGCTTCATTTTTAACTATTTTTACCCATGTTATTAAAGTAATTTTATTCTAGGTGCATCTTCTTCACATATAATTATATAATTAATATATACAATTGTAAAACATTTTAAAAGAGTAACTGTGGAGTTTATTGTCCATACGAAACTATCTTTTGGAAGAGGCGACTAGAATCAATTCAATTTTTATGTAAATTTTGACGTTCAAAAGAGCCTTTGAAATAAATAATCTTGACTTTGAACCCATTAAAAAAATCACTGGTCTCTCTACCGAATTCATTAAGCAAATATACATTTCAATATGTGTATGTTTGTTAGTAGGCTTAGTGTTTTGCCACTAATGCATGTTATTTGTTCCGTTCATCTGAGGGCAGCCACTAAACGGATTTTGACGGGATATTAAACTCAGTAGGTATTAATTCTAAGCCTAAAGAGAATTGAGGTTGCTATGTTTCGAAATAGGTTTTGAAATATTGGCTGGATTGTTTTGATTTGTTCTAAAGACAGCACGGTATGGGATTCCTGCCTAATTTGTATAGTTTATTGTCGGTGGCGCGGCATATTTAAGGCAAACTATGTAGCATGGGGTTTTTATAATGTTTGGGAAGTTTTTTTTGTTTGATACATACTTTTTTTTTAAATGGAAATGTTGATAGAATACTTTAATACCGTTTCCATGGAGTTTCTTGTCCTTCTTCTCCATGAAGAGCTAGTTTTGCGAACGGACAAATAGCTTTCTAAATAAATACTGACAATTTTAATAAAATAAATATCTAGCCTTGTGGTTCTGTGCTTCCTTTCTGTGTACTCTTATCTTTGTATGTTTTAGGATGAAGCTAATCTCTTATGATAATACTTAGTCATGCAGGTCACTCTTTTAGAATTGTTGAGAGATATAGCCACGAGTAATTACACAAAAAGTTCGCAGAAACATTCTCGATTTTTTTCAGTCAAGTTTTGTATAGGAAAGTAGGCATATATAATATTATATTGCTTACTTTCGTATAGCAAGGCCATACGGCCCTGCTATGCAAAAACAACAGGACGTACTGAACATCATTTTGCACTCCGCATTGATTGCATTGCTGAAAGCTCTCAACTATAATGCACTAAAGCTGAATTAATTTAATAGACAGTACCTCTGCCTCTGTAGTGCCTCTCATGGGTAAAATCTCTTGAAAATATCAAAATTTTCTGACAAAATTGGACCAAGTTCTTTCATAAATCATGGTCGAGGGGTAACAGAGCAGGAAATCCCGGGTTGGATCCCCAAGGCCGCCAAGTGTTATCGGGTTTTCCATTATGAATGTTTTTAATAACGGCTTCGACTCCATCCTTGCCCGGTTGCTGGCAATAAGCTTGATTATAAGAGATATTTGGTTTAAAAAATCACTTTTACATGTCAAAATGAGACTTAAAAATGTACTAAATAAACATTTTTGCCTACCTCTTCGAGGAATACGCTTTATGCTATGTTATGGCTAAACAATGATACATTATTAGGCTACTCTGACTCAAACCTAGGCCCAAGCCTTCCCCATATCTCTCGATCCCATAGTTAATTGATTATTCTTCAAATCTTCTATCCCTACTGCTCAATCCTGGCTTTTCCTCATAAAAAGCCACCCCTAACATAAAAAAACCACTTGAAAAATGTCGTCGCTATTAACATAATTATGATAAAAAGAAACATATTTCTATAGACACCTACCCTCAAATAAAGGGAAACGGGAAAAAGACGGCAATTCTCCCTGTCATCTTCACTTCATTCAGATCGTCTTCCTTGATTAATATTCCCATACATCTTAAAAGGAGCTGACGGTTTTCCTAAGTAATTGTATCGTTGCTGCTTCCGTGTTTCTTTCTTCGAATTATTTCACTTATATAATATATGCATGTAAATGAAATAATTCGTTTGTTTTTTGTACTGGAATGCTATTTTAAGTGATAGTTGGGGCAGGTTTTCTTTGACTTGCCGGGGATCACGGAAGTAATACTAGCTCCCAAGATCCCCGGTGCAAGTGTAGGAAGAAGAACACCGGGGTGGTTTTTAGTCAGTAAGAGTCTGACAGACTTCCTAGTATTTTTTGTTAGATAAAGATGACACGTTTCATGTTTGCAATATATTAAATCATTCACTACAGGGGCTGATGGCTAGGCTGAGGGGTGGATTGGAGACCGTCCATTACATTTGTAAATCTTTGACAGTCATTACGGGTAGTCAGAAGCCCAAAAAGTCTGACAACTGGTCTTGCCAAGAGATATCGTGATACCCAGTAACTGGGTGGTGGAGGTCAGATAGGCAGTCGCTCCATGTAAAATACTTGTATTCAGCTGCATTCGGATAGACTGGAAGCTGACCCCAACATGGTTGAGAAAAGGGTAGGCAGATTTATTCGCTACAATGTTTAGTGAATAAATCTCGCAAAGTATTTTGAAATAATATTTTGTTTCAACCAGTCAAAATTACGTCAATCTATAAGATGCCTTTTTTAATCACGTATGTTCTTAACAACACATATCTACTGCTTCAAAATATTGTGTTTTCTTTATTCCAGTGGTTCATCATCATCATAGCCGAAAGACGTCCACTGCTGGGCATAGGCCTCCCCCAAAGCCGGGGGTTTGTTTTTATTCCAGTGGTTACTTCATATTTATTTTACAATTTATGTACATAACTAAATTGGTTTTTGATTGGTCTCATCATTAGACAGGATTACTATCAGTAACTATTGTCACGGGCACACGATATCTCGTTACAGTACGACGAACTTACACCTTGATACAATTACTCACTGTGATAGATGATCCAACCTATACGCGTCTACTAAACGTAGAGATTTTCCTGCTTAAGTATATTTATGTATCCTATGCTTCGTTACCAACCATTTGTTCTAAGGCTGTTTCGCTTAAGAATTATTGTATGATTTCGTGTCTGTGTTCACCGAAAGAGGGCAGAGATGTAAATAATACCCACATTACACCAGTTACGTCTAAACCCCATGACCTATGAGATGAGCCTATTGATACATAGAAAACTCTTTATTATGACCCCATATAAACTCACGAGCACAAACTTTTTTGCAACAATAAATATACTCGTACCAGCCAATTCCAAAGGGAGAAATCTAAAAGTGAGTAATTTACTGCATTCTGAGGAGCTATTCTGCTCACCAGGCCAAAGATCCCCATCAGATCTTCACCAAATTTCTATGAGACCAATTTAAAGTTACCTTTTAAATAAGAAAAGAACCATCGAAATCGGATCTCATAAGGCGGAGATATCTAGTAGACCCCTCTTTGCCCCTTTTTGGAAAAAGTACCCCTCCAATCAAAAATCTCCGACGACAAAAATTTCTATAAAGCCTTAAAACCAAGTTTGGTCCTGATCGGTTGTAACATACGACCTGTAGAGGAGTATCAACAAACTGACAGAGGAAAGCAAATTTTGTCCGACTTGAAGCAGAGACGCTTTGTTGGCTCGGTCAATTACTGGTGACACAATGGGCAGAAATCATGCTAACAAATTCCTGTTCCACTTAGTAAACCCAATAACACTTTTCCCGACCTTGGGTACAGCTCAGGACATCATGCTTAGTAGTCACTCTTGCAACGACTAGACTAACCAAAGAGTCGCTTAAATACGAGTATTAAAACATTTTTAAAAACACCACAATTTTGAATAGCAAGTCGTTTAAAAAATTGGTAGCCATTCCGCACAAGAAATGAATGAGAACCTCGTTTCTGAACGATTAAATGAACTAAGTCAATTACGATCTTGAATATTAAGTCTGCAAATATTTGAAGTAGCGTCGATTTTATTTCAGAATTCATGGCTTATCTTTTACTTTGGAGAATACTTTTAGTATTAAAACCAATTTTAAAATAACATAACATCTCGTATGTAATCTCAGAATGGCTAGGCATAAGTGTACCAACAGTACACCCTCATTTCACCAGTGTAATAGCGGGCAAGACTATTGCCATCAACCGGTCACAAATCCGGGCTGTTACTGAGAAATTCCTGATTGGGAAAAACCCAATATACAATTTTAATCATTGTATTTTAAGGGAGCAGTAACGGCTGCGGCTTACAAGTCGTAGCTTCGACCCCTGACAAGCGCTTAACTTTGTGTAAATTATTTCATCGCCACTGCTCTCAAAACGGTAAAGGAAAACATCGTGAGGAAACCGGCCTGTCGTAGAACCAAAAATTCGAAGACATGTGACATCTACCAACCCGCACTGGGCCCACGTCGTGAATTTACAGCCCACTCCCTCTCACAGAGAGGAGGCCTGCGTCCCAGCTGTGGGAACATTATAGGCTGATTGTATAATCATTGTATTTTTAATACACATGCTCAAATTATTAGTGGACCGCGTTAGGCTCATGGGTTGGTCAATTTATTGATAATTAGGACCATTGTGCTGATCACATTTTATTAAAATTATATAGCGAAATATTCTATGCAATGCATGTCATAACTAATTCTAAAATTTTTGCTTTTAAAATAAATTTACGAACACTCAAAATCAAACAATATCACAAAGGCTTTCAAAACATTCATAAAATAATAATCTTTCACGCCATTCTTAGTCACGTCACTAAAAGAAAAGTAAATGAGATTGTACAAGAGGGATAACCCTAAACCCTTAGCTTAAGGTTGATTAGCGAATTATGCAGAAAACATCCTTAAAAGGGGGGCAAAAGGGGGATAAAGGGCGGTGTTATTAGGCCATTTCTTCAGGGTCTTACATGAGGCCGTATATCGTGGAACCCGAATGGGGGGTGTTTTGCGCAAGATTTATGGATAAGGCAAGGAGTTTATGCTGTAAAAAGTTATCAACCTTATCCTCTGTTTGGGGAAGAAGGTTAAGTATTAAGTAAGCGCTTGAAGATTTTGATGAATAAATAAGCTTTTTCTTTAAGCCGTGTGCCAGATAGGCTTTCTTATCGGCAAAAATTACAAAATTCCATAAAAACATTGAGGAACTCTCGTGCAAAATTTCAACCCAGCGGGTTAGGCTAGTTGTCTGGTCAGTGAATGATTTTAAGTTTTTTTTTTTAATAAGATGTTTTTCTAGTTACTAACTAGATAATAATACCTACAGTATTTCAATTAGGTGTCTGTATCTTGAAGTGGTCCATGAGGGTCAATATTCAATATCAAACCCAATTTAGTAAAATCATCAATAACGTTGAATAAAATTGTAGGCGTTTCCAGCCAACACATTACTTATAATAAACAATCTAAGTATAGTCCACTTTCTCATTCAATTCTTTAATAACCAGGCAATCATAAAATACATGAATTCATATTGGTAGCCAAAATCTAATGAGTTTGGATAGCCATATATTAATAAAGCTACGTTGCCAGTATTGGCACCGTGCCACTTGACAACGATTAGATGTAAGATTCTTCTAATGACCATATCTCAATTTATATTGCCTATAATTCATGTTATCCTGATATATACTTTAAAGTCCTAATCTAAACTTTGTTTGCTTTAATTTCTGTAGTAAGCATGCAACGGGTGTAAAAATACCTTCCTCTTCCCTTTATTATGATTTTTTTTACTAGGCCATACCTGGGAACCTTCTGGCTATGGAGATATTGAAGGTCAAAGTTCCTTATTAGATTTTTTGAAGTAAAACTTCTTTAGGCACGCTTGGCTTTGGGATTAAGCTGGTAGATGCATGACGAGAGCGTTACGGAAGTGAGCCAGCGGAAGTTGAGAAGGAGATATAATATAAGGAAATATATTGACGGCACGGTTGGCGCAGTGGTTAAGCAATTGACTGCCGCGCTGCGAGTCGCGGGTTCGATTCCCGCACGGAACAAATATTTGTATGACCTACAAGTTGTTGTTCCGGGTCTGGCTGTTTGTGTATGTGAGTTTAAATGTTTGTAAACGCACCCACGATACAGGAGAAATTCCTAGTGTGGGGCAACGTTTTAAAAAAAAAAAAAAAAAAATTAGTTAGTGAAGATAGAAAGAGAGAGAGTTACGGTTCCTATATTATTGTAGGGGCAAGGGAGAGAGGTACTTAATCAGCCTATATAATGTTCCCACTGCTGGAACACAGGCCTCTGTGTGAAAGGGAGTGGGCACGCGGGCCCAGTACGGGAGAGAGAGAGCGTGCGAGCACACATTTTCTTTCTCTCTTTCTCTCATAGCCAGTTGAGTTTCGTACATCTAAGACACAGTGCAGGCCTATTGTTGTAACTAAGTATAATTAGTATTACTATTTGTAAGTTTTACTTCAGTCGTATTGTCTAAAGCACACTCGTTTTTTTTTTACGAAAACAAGTTTTAAATTTTATAACTCAACTTTAAATACTCCCACGATTCCTGTACCGTTGCAAGCTCCCATAACCACTAAGGTATGTAAACATCGAATTTTCTAACCAAAACTACACGTCGTTTCCCAGCAATTATTTTGGCACAAACTTACTTAGTTTGATGCAGTACATCAAACTGAGTAATGCGTAGATGACGGCTTCGTGATTGATATTTTTACTCCCTGTATAATAAGACCATACATATGTATTTTAAAATGTGTCCATCTAAAACCCATCTCCGAACACTATAGAGCTGAGGATCCCGGAGCAGTGGTGCTCTGCTCCTCAGGCCATGCAGGCGAAGGAATATGTGCATCCCACCGTGTACTCTCTCGCCTCCATGACCTGAGGAACCGAGCAGATTCATCTGAAGAGCCAGCCCGTGAAGATGATGCTGATGGTAAGGTTTATCCTAAAACATCTTACTTCAAAGCTCTAGCCTCACTGAGGCGAATCTCGCGTCTCGCACGTCTATGGTTTTAATTATTAGTAAGTCACGGGACTATCCGCACCAGTTTTGAACACCGCAATACAAGTTAGCTGACCCAATCGGCTTGAGTGAATTTCATCCCGTATCTCGCGCGGGATTCTCTTCAGTGTGGCTCTGTTCAAGGCACCCCACGAAAACTTTTTGCAATTCACAGCTCAGTATCAGATTGTATGTGGATCAAAATGAAAGGCCAGTAACGAATATGTATATATTCAATCAATTCAGCCTATCGTAGTCCACTGCTGGACATAGGCCTCTCCCACACTGTGTTACAACACCCGGAAGGTGGAAATTATGTATTTATTTAGAAATAATAATATTTAAAGCAACTCTCTAAGTTATATTTGGACTAACATTAGAGAGTTGTATTGGTGATTTGAATGCTTATTATTCTGTAAATACATATTAGTTAATGTCACGAATCACATATTGATCAATATACAATCTGATACTAAACTGCAAATTGCATTTCGCGGGCTAACGTTTAATTGTCATAACTTAATTTAAGTTTTTTAATAAGTTTATCATTTGAAAACCATATTACACCGTATTTTATACGTACATAATAACACTAAAAGTAAATGCATGGTTTGAATTTAAGTTTTAATAATCTTACCGTCAATCATTTTAATCTACGTTCAAAATAAACTTAACGTTGACTTAAATTTTGGCTTGGGTTACGACATTAAACTTTAAATTGAGTAACTCGATCGTTGGGTAACTTTGTCAAAATTGTGCGGCTACAGGCATTGGGGTTTTCAAAGATTTGTTATTTGTTGTTTGATATTTATTTTACCTATTTTAATTCACGAATTTACTTATGGAAATTCAGCAAGGGCTGGGGGGGGGTTGATTTATTATGTAGTTTAATGTTCAATTTAATGGTAAATGTAAGTAGATAGATAAATAAATGTTTTACAGATACAATATCACATTTTCAACATGGGTCTTTCAATAAAGAAAGATAGAATAACAACATTATTTGGACACAGTTCGTAAAACACAAAATAAAAAAGAGAAAATAATGTTTTAACAACAATAGTGTGTGCCTCACGGCTGCGCCAAAAAGGTACATTTCAGCATTAATGCCAGACAGATGCTGTCTGACGCTGTTTTTCTAATGAACCTTTTGCGAGTTTGTCCGAAAGGGATATGGTGGCCCTGGTACACAGGCAAATGAAGGAACACGGGTGGGTTTTAGTCAGTAAAAGTCTGACACGCCCTCCAAGTTATTTGATAATTTCCCACAAAAAAAAAAAAAAAAAAGGGACAAGTGACGGGGAGTATAAACAGTGTCAACATACCTAATACATATTTTTTTTACTTATAAATAAATAAACTAGTAATCAAATATAAAGAACTATCGCAGCAAATCTTGTTCTTAGCGATTAGCTAATAACCACTACATTGACGATGTCGCTGATGTATTTATTGTATATGTAAATGGTTCACCACTAATGTGCTTAACTAACTTTTTAGACCTTTATATCTTGCTTAGGCGTATGAAGTTTTATTAAAATCGGTTCAGTAATTTCGAAAAACAAGGGCTTGAAAGTTTGTATGAAATGCCGTACGTCGTATACGCTCTTAAACATAACTGGCGAAATATGAGAGGTGTACTGTAGTGACGCTTCTGCTTAACCCTTCGGGGATTGTAGGCGTGATGTTATGTTATGTTGTTTTAACAATATTTTACATGTTTTGTAGAGTAGACCTTTACAAAATCAAAATCATTATTTTTTTATTTCACATAAACCTACATGGGCACTTATGAAACGTCAGAAGCTAGGTGTACGGTACCAATTGGTCGTTTCCTATGGAGAAGAGCCGGCAAGAAACTCCACGGTTACTATTTAACCTAGTAGGTGATGCACTAAAGTTCACATATTCGTTGCTGCAAGGATTCAACTCGGAAAAGTAGTTGGTGTGCGACTATCGTAAAAACATCCTTTGTCGCAAGTTATGGACGGACGCAGTTCTATTCGGTACTCCTACAACGGTACTCCTACACGAGTTTTGGGTGTAAACCCCAATAGAATTAGCCCCGTTAGAATTTTATTAAAAGTTGTAAAGTGACAGTTAAGTTCATGAATAACGCTGTGGAGAAATTGTTGAGTGAATAACTTTTTTCTATAATTATGACTTCATTTTATTTTATTTTTGTGAATGACTTTATTCTTTATGTAGACTTATTTTTATTTTATTTCATTCTTGACCTTGGGTTTGCCAGATTTTTTTTTTGCATATTATGAAATTGCAACAAAGAATCTTTTTACCAATTGTATGAATGAATGAATGAAAAAAAACGCCTAGTCTCTGTGGTATAATTTTTAGGGTTCCGTACCCAAAGGGTAAAACGGGAATCCTATTACTAAGGCTCCGCTGTCTGTCTGTCTGTGTATCCGTCTGTCTGTCTGTCTGTCTGTCTGTCCGTCTGCCACCAGGCTGTATCTCATGAACCGTGATAGTTAGACAGTTGAAATTTTCACAGATGATGTATTTCTGTTGCCGCTCTAACAACAAATACTAAAAAACAGAATAAAATAAATATTTAAGAGGGCTCTCGTACAACAAACATGATTTTTTTGCTCGTTTTTGCTCTATATTGAAAACGGTACAACAGGTAGACGCTTGAAATATTCACATAATATTTAAATATGTATTCACTTTAAAAATAAATAGTTAAATTATAATAAAACAAATATTTAAGGGGGGCTCCCATACAACAAGCGTGATTTTTTTGCAATTTTTATAGATAATGGCACCCTTCGTGCGCGAGTCCGACTCGCACTTGGCCGGTTTTTCAAACACCTCACACTCCGTTTCTAAATTAAGAATTTGAAGTTGTGAACATGTCAAACTCTTGCCAAAATGCTTGCTCCTGTCAAAATGCAAAAGTAGAGTTTGACAGAATCTCAATTCAATAACCGAGTGTTGATTCTTGTTTCTTTTGACATGAAAATGCATTCAGTACCTACAGGGCGCCATTTTACATAAATCCCTATATGGCTTTATTGTTTTTCTGATTTTCGATCATAGAAACGACGTTTGAAGAAAACAATTTACTGCACCAATTGATGGAGCCCTAAAATTTTCTCCTTTGTAAAAACAATGTAACTTATTTACTTTTACATATCAACATCAATAACACGGGTCTATCCATCAGCTTAAGCCACGCTTGCCAGGTTCAGTCCGTGGGTGGGTGACCATCTTTACATACCGAGATCCCTCCGTGCCTCGAAACGCACGTTAAGCTGTTGGTCCCGGCTGTCATTCGTGGATCTTTGACAACCGTTACGCGTCGTCAGAAGCCCGAAAGTCTGACAACCAGTCTTAACTGGGTTGTGGAGGTCAGATAGGCAGTCACTCCATGTAAAGCTGTTCAGCTGCATGCGGTTAGACTGGAAGCCATCCCCAATATAGTTAGGGAAAAGGCTAGGCAGATTGATATCAACACTGTGTGAACGGCATTCATGTTTTGAAGTTTGAACAAGTTAATAATCTGGCGAGATTTACTTACCTATTATAAATGACGGTGTTTGTAAATTGTCCCTAATATTATAAAAAGGTAAAATTTGTGAGTTTGTATGTAGGGAGTAATCTTCAGGACTACTGATTCAATTCCAAAAAAACTTTCACTAATGTAGGGAGTAATCTTCAGGACTACTGATTCAATTCCAAAAAAACTTTCACTAATGTAAAGCACCAGTATTATCATAGTGTTATAGGATATATGTATTTTATGTTTAAACAAGAATTTTCACGCGGACGTAGTCTCGCGCTAGTCCTAATATAAATCTGATAATGTTACCTCAACTGCGTTTAAACGAATGTAATGTATTTTATTTTAATGTATTTTAACTCCTCTGTTTAAGGGGGATGCGCTAAGGTAGCCCGCGAAATTCAATTTTTCTTAAGTTTTTTTTTTCAGGTCTGTGTCAGGTTGTATGTTAATTGCTACTGTTAACTGCTAATATGCTATAACCTCCTATCTCCATCCCATTCTTGCACAATTGCCTGTCGTTCGCGTGGGAACTAAACGGCTACACCAAGTGGCGCCACCCCACGCAATCTCGTCAAAACATTTTGGAAAAAGAATATGGCGATGGTCTGTGTTCGAAAAGCGTCGCTCGCGCGTGTCTCCCGCATCTCGTGCGTTATACTTGAAGAAACAAGTGAAAATTCATAAAGATTGCATATCTATCGTTACTCCAGGCCTCCACCGCATCAAGTAAGGTATTGTGCACCCTTTCCTCATTACAAACTGTCGTTTTTCATCGCCCAATTTCTCCAAACAGTAATTGTACTTCATCCATTGTTATACAACACCAACTACGAACAATTATAAATTTATCCATTATTCAAAAAATGTACAACCAAAATTATATTTAAAAAAATGTACTACATGTGTTTCAGAAAAAATAAATTAACAACTCTTCCATGTTTTTCTCTTGTGAAAATGATAACCTCTAGTCTGAATGGGAAAAGACCAATATCATCGATATTTCTCGATATGTCAAAAGCGTTTGACTTCGTAGATCATAAACTGCTTCTCTACAAACTGAATCGTTATGGTATTAGGGGAAACGCGTTACAGTGGATAGAAACTTATCTGAATAATCAACAACAATGCGTAGAGATATCTAGGCATACAATATTAGCAAAGAAAATATATAGATCCGCCTATCGTCAAAACTCCTGTAGTATTCCCCAGGGCAGTATAGTAGGACCCTTTTTGTTTTTGCTTTATGTGAATGATTTGCCCAAGGTAACCCAACATTCACGTATTCTAAACGCCGACGATACAACCCTTAGTATTGAACTAGGGGACGGCCAGGGGTCGTCCTCTGATGGTGGGCTGAACTCGGGCTGGAGGAAAATTGGCCGGCGGGGTGGGGTCCAAGGACGGGGTGGGGGCAGAGGGCTCACCACCCAGGAGCCCAGCCGAGCTAGCCCAGCCGAGCCGGCCCAGGGAGCCGAGAGGCTCCCAATGGAGGGGCTCTCTGATACCTCAAGTGGTGAGCTGGACGCCGCTGCCGGCTCCAAGGCGGAGCGAGTCGCCAACAGCTTTGAGCAGGTCGTGGTAGCCGCGATCAAGGGTGTGGCCTTGAAGAGGATACAAGCCTCCAAGGACAAGGTCGTACCCGCTGCCACGGCCTCCATTATGGTGGCAGCGAGGGCCCTTCAGGCCGGCCTAACGTTGGACGAAATGTCCGAGATGCGGGCGGAGGTCGGCCGCCTGAAGGCCGCTATGGAGCTTCTCCGAAAGGAGAACGAGGTACTCCGAGCGGACCTGGCCCGGCTCCGAGGAGCTGGCCCTCAGGAGGTACGACAGGGGGTGGAGCAGCAAGGGCAGGGTCTTCCCGTGCCTGCGGAAGACCGGGTTCTGACCCTGGTGCGGCAGGAGCTGGCTGCCTTCCATAATCGGTTTTCCGTTCTGGAGGGCATTGTCCTGCGCCCTCCACTAGCGGCGAGCAAGCCAGCCACCTTTGCCGCCACCGTGGCTGCCACGGCCCGACCCACGGCTAAGCCCGCGGCAAATCCCGCGGCCAAACCCGCGGTGGCGAAATTGGTGCCACCCCCACCCAAGGCCAAGAAGGGCGGGACAGCTGCGCAGGCGGCTGTGCAAAGGGCGACGCCCCCAGCCCTGGCGGCGGGAAGGCTGCCCCCACCCTCACCCCCGCCTTCCAATTCTTCTCCGGCAGATACCGAATGGCAGGTAGCTGGAGAGAACAGGAGGGCGGGTAAGGCCAAAAGGGCGGCCAATAGAAAGGAGAGGCGGCAACGGCGCAAGAAGCGAAGCGCCGCGGCTAGGCTCCGCGCCCCGAAGTCCGCAGCTGTAGTAATTACACTACAGCCGGAAGCGGAGAAGAAGGGCGTGACCTACCGTGAGGTGCTCGCTAAGGCGTGGGCGGCAGTGAACATGGAGGAGATCGCCGTCGCCGATGGCTTCCGACTGAAGGTCACTGCGACGGGGGCCCGGATGCTGGAGATCCCCGGGGCGGCCAGTGGCTCTACCGCTGACGCCCTTGCCGAAAGGCTCAGGGCGTCCTTAAATGCGGAAGAGGCCCGGGTGTCCAGGCCTACCAAGTGCGCTGACATGCGCATTTTGGGCCTGGACGACTGCGTGACGGCGGAAGAAGTTGTGGCCGCCGTGGCTAGGACTGGAGGGTGCTCTGCCGAGCAGGTGAGGGCGGGCACCATCCGTCCTGATAACACGGGGATGCAAACCGTTACGGTAAGCTGCCCCGTGTCGGCGGCCCAAAAGATAGCCGGGGAGGGCCGAAGGCTCCGGGTGGGCTGAGTATCCGCGCAGGTTAAACTGCTGGAACCCAGACCTCTGAGGTGCTTCCGCTGCCGGGTGGGTAACCACGTGGGAGCATGTTGCACCTCGGAGGTGGACCGCAGCGATCACTGTTTCCGCTGTGGTCAGCCCGGTCACAAGGCTGGCTCTTGCAATGCCACGCCGCACTGTTTTGCATGTGCGGCGGCTGGCAAGCCGGCCGATCACCGGGCTGGGGGCAAAGCCTGCGCTCCCCCCCCCCAAACCCAGGGGCAGAGGCAAGCCCTCCGCCACCGCCGTCACCGCCGCAGCCGCCACTATCGCCGCCGCCGTTGCCGCCACCACCGTCGTCGCTGCCGCCGCTACCACCGCGGCAGGGCCTTCACAGGGGGCCCAGGAGGAGGCTGAAATGGAGTGCCAATAAATGGCCCCATTACGCCTCCTCCAGGCGAACATCAACCACTGCGCCGCCGCTCAGGATCTCTTGCTCTAGAGCATGGCGCAGTGGTCGATTAACATCGCCGTGGTCGCTGAGCCGTACTTTGTCCCGCCCAGGGACGACTGGGTGGAGGACCTGAGCGGCTCAGTGACCATTATTTCGTCGGCTGCCGCCGGTACCCCGTCCCTTGAGGCCGTCAAGAGGGGAGGGGGTTGCGTGGCAGCACGGTTCGGGGAGATTGTCGTGGTGGGAGTATACTTCTCCCCGAACCGAACTCTCGCCGAGTTCCACAACTCCCTTGGGGAGTTAAGAATCGTCGTCGTCGGGTACCATCCCCTCCCAGTGATCGTCCTCGAGGACTTCAATGCCAAGAACGTGGCTTGGGGTTCCCGGTATACGGACACACGGGGCAGGATGGTGGAGGACTGGGCTCTGGAGACAGGCCTGGTGGTCCTAAACCGGGGTTCTGTCCCCACGTGTGTGCGGATGCGGGGTGAATCAGTGGTGGACATCTCGTTCGCCAGCCCCGCTCTGTCACCGCGTGTCATCGACTGGCGCGTCATGGAGGGGGTGGAGACCTATTCCGATCACCGGTACATTCGGTTTGACGTCTCCGCCCAGACCTCGGGCGCGCCGGTCCGACAGACCCCGAGTGGTCCGCGGTGGGCGCTAAAGCAGCTGGACCGGGAGCTCCTCCTGGAAGCCACGATCGTGCAGGCCTGGGTGTCATCACCGAACAGGCCTGCCGACATCAATGACGAGGCGGAGTGGTTCCGGGAGGCCATGTCCGAAATATGTGACGTGGCAATGCCCCGGGTCCAGCCCGGACGTGCCCGGCGCCAGGTGTACTGGTGGTCGCGTGAGCTGACCGCTTTACGCGAAGCTTGCGTTGCGGTACTCCAGGCACCGCAGGCTCCGTATCCGCCCTCCGGATACGGAAGCCATTCAGGCGGAGCTATATGAGGGGTACAGAGCAGCGAAGACTGCCCTCCGAGCAGAGATCCAGCGGGCCAGAGGACTGGCCCGCGAGGAGACGCTGGAGACTCTCAACAGAGACCCGTGGGGACGCCCCTACAAATGGGTGCGAGATAAACTCCGCCCATGGGCTCCCCCGCTGACGCAGAGTCTCCGGCCCCAGCTCGTGGAGGACGTGGTGAGCGCTCTGTTCCCTTCGCGAGGGAAACATACTCCCCCGCCCATGGCTCCGCCTCCTGCGGTGCCAGATGCGGACCACACCGACAACGACGATGCTCCAGAGGTGACCGAGGTAGATCTGAGAGTGGCGGTACGTAGGCTGAATGCCAAGAATACCGCCCCAGGACCCGATGGCTTGCCTGGAAAAGCCTGGGTTCTGGCTTTAGAGGCTCTCGGGCCTCGACTAAGGGGGCTCCTAAGCGCATGCTTGGAGAGGGGCCAGTTTCCACTTCGTTGGAAGACGGGGAAACTGGTCCTCATAAAGAAACCAGGGCGCCCGGCGGACTCTCCGTCCGCTTACCGGCCCATCGTGCTGCTCGACGAGGTGGGCAAGCTCTTTGAAAGAGTAATTGCAGACCGCCTTGTCGGGCGGCTGGTGTGGGTGGGGCCGGATTTGGCGGAGAGCCAGTTTGGTTTCCGTAACGGGCGCTCTACGGTGGATGCCATCATGCGCGTTCGAGCCCTCACGACGGGGGATGCTGTTGCCCGGGGTGGGGTCGTCTTGGCGGTGTCTCTTGACATCGCCAATGCCTTCAATACCTTGCCCTGGAGTTGCATTAGGGAGGCACTTCGGTATCACCGGATGCCGACCTACCTCTGTCGTGTGGTCGAGGCCTATTTGACGGACAGGGCCGTCATCTACCCCGGTCACCACGGAGATTGGAACCGGCGAGAGATGTCGTGCGGTGTCCCACAGGGATCGGTCCTGGGGCCGCATCTGTGGGACATCGGGTACGACTGGGTGCTGCGCGCCGACCTCCCTGGTGGCGTCAGCGTAGTCTGCTACGCTGACGACACGCTAGTCCTGGCACAAGGGAGTTCGCATCAGGCGGCGGCCGAACTGGCGGCACGTGGGGTTGCGACAATCGTCGATAGGATCCGGCAATTGGGACTCGAGGTGGCATTGCACAAGTCCGAGGCCATTTGTTTTTATGGTCCTCGGAACGCGCCACTGTCGGGTTCCCAGATAACGGCGGGAGGGGTTCACATCGGCGTCGAGTCGACGATGAAGTACCTGGGACTCGTCCCCGACAGCCGGTGGAACTTCGTGGAGCATTTTCGACGTTTGGCTCCCAGACTGGAGCGGGCCGGGGCTGCTTTGAAGCGGCTCCTGCCCAATCTAGGGGGTCCAAACGCCTCCTGCCGGAGGCTCTACGCGGGGATCGTGCGGTCCATGGCCCTTTACGGGGCACCGGTGTGGGCGCGTTCTCTGAGGCTGCGACCAGCGCAGCGGTTGAACGCGTCCCAAAGGGTCATGGCCATCAGGATGGTACGGGGTTACCGCACGGTCTCCCGTGAGGCGGCGAGCCTCCTTGCCGGACTGCCGCCATGGGATCTGGAGGCGAAAGTCCTCGCGCACATTTGGGTGTGGCGCGAAGAGCATAACTGGGGCATAACTCCGCTGCCGCAAGAAATCGCGGCACAGCGGACGGAGCTCCGGAGGGATCTCATGGCGACATGGAGAGTGCGATTGTCGCAACCCAGCGCTGGGCACGCCACAATTGTGGCTATAAGTCCCCTCTTTGAGGAGTGGCTGGAGAGGCGCCACGGCGTCCTCACCTTCCGCCTGACGCAGGTCCTCACCGGACATGGATGTTTCGGGAGGTTCCTGTTTAGGATTAAGCGGGAGGAAACGCCCGGGTGTCACCACTGTGTGGATCGCCCGGAGGACACGGTGGAGCATACGGTGGAGGTCTGCCCAGCTTGGGCGGAGCACCGCCGTGTCCTCACGGAGGCGATCGGCGGCGGCGATCTCTCGCGTCCGGGCCTGGTTCAGGCCATGGTTCGGAGCGAGAGTGCATGGGAGGCCGTCACCTCCTTCTGCGAAGCAGTTATGCTAGCGAAGGAGGAGGCGGAACGCGTGAGGGTGAGACAAGGTTCGCGCCCTCGCGCCCCTAGTCACCGCAGGAGACGCCCCGGGCGTCGGGAGTCGCAAGCCGATTTCCGGCCACCGTAGGCGCGGGCCTGCGGACGGTGAGCGATGGGTAGCTCACCGTCCGATAAGGACCAGGCCCGGGTCGACGGCGCGTTGTGTTCCACGCGCGCCTCAAAGAGATGTCAGCACAAACTGACGGGGTCCGTTAGGACCAATGCCTGCCGGGGTTGCGAGTTTGTCCGAAAGGGATATCGTGGCCCTGGCACACAGGCAACGGAAGGAACACGGGTGGGTTTTAGTCAGTAACTGACACGCCCTCCCGCTCCGCCCAGAGCGGGAGAAGTTATTTGATGATTTCCCCAAAAAAGTATTGAACTAACCGATAACAATATCACCAAATACGAAAAAGAGATTAATGACACGTTAAACAAAATAATTGAATGGCTAAAAGACAACAATTTACATGTCAATATTAGTGAAACCAAACTTATACAGTTCCAAGCGTACAATAGCAAACGTCACCAATTAGAAATAAAATATGCAAATAACGCTATAGAAGAGGTTGAAAGTGCTACATTTTTGGGGATAACATTAGATAAATATTGCAACTGGAAAGTACACATTGACAAATTATGCACTAAACTGCAAAGATTTGTATTTGTTTTATACAGAGTAACTCGCGTAGCTGGTATCGATGCAGCACTTTTGGCTTATCATGGTTACGTAGCATCAATTCTCCGCTATGGTATCATAATAGTGTATGGGGCAATTCTGTTGATACTATTAAAGCAATACAAGCCCAAAAAAAATGTATTGGATAATTAACTAAAGCATTACAAAGCTGTGTCCCACTTAAAAAAAAAATTAAAACATTGCCACTACAATCCTTATAGGGTGGAATTTTGTAATGCCACCTGGAGGGAAAGTACTCTTAATACTGCAGATAGAAAATTTTACTCATAGGAATCATTCCTTAATTTTTGTATAGAAAGCAAACTGCGTTCAAAGATTTTCGAAAATTCTCTTCTCCCACACTCGGGAATCGAACCGTCTAAAATCTGAAAAAATTATACCCTGTACTTTTATTGCATCAATCGTTAGGGTCAATTATAAGGATGAAATCTCTCTAACAAACATGATAAATTAAATGAAAGGAAAACCAGGAAATATGAAGTTACGAATTCAATGAGTCAAGTTAAAACTCTTTATCTAACATCCATCTTTTGTAATGCAGAGTCTTTTGCGACTTACTCGTAGCTGCGTGTATGAGGTAATTTAAATATGGAATGTTAGATTAAAATTTGAAAATTAGATTGTCATAGTTGTTATTCACATTTTATTGTTTTTACAACTCATTTCATTTTGTCTCACGGTGAAAATGGCTTATCAAGAACAGTTTGATTTAATGGAAGCTTATTTTTTAAATAACAAAAACTTGAATCTAGCTCTGCGGTGGAATAGAGAGAGATATCAAGACCGACGGGCACCAACTCGGTTCGTATTGAAAAGAATGGTAGAAAATTTAAAGAATACGGGTGGTTTCAAGAAGAGACGGCAAACTATTCAGCAAAACTATTTCGATTTTGAACAAGATGTTTTAACATACTTTGAATCATTTCCAAAGGCTTCAAGTAGAGATGCTGCCGATGAATTAGGAACAACCCACACTCGCGTACTTAAAGTGCTGAAAAAGTATAAGTATAAATGCTATCGTGAAGGTCGGTTGGTGCAAAAATTGCATATTGGGGATCGTGACAGACGATTACAATTTTGTGAAAACATGCTTGGAGAAATTGACCGAATGGTCTGACGAAACCAACTTCAGCAATAATGGCATGTACAATCGCCGCAATAACCATTATTGGTCTCGAGTGAATCCTGTTCGTGTTCATGAAACTAACAATCAAGTAAGATTTTCTTTCAACGTTTGGTGCGGAATTATGAGAAATAATGTAGTGTTAGTCCACGTGTACGAAGGTCATTTAAACACTGTCAAGTATATTGAAATACTGGATCTCTTAAGAAACGAGTTAAATGGTTTCCCCGAGGAAGAGCGAAACCAAATAATTCTACAGAAAGATGGTGCTCCAGCACATAACAGCAGAATCACTACTGCCTACATTAATAACCATTTTAATACCTGGATTGGTACAAACGGCACAATCAGATGGCCTGCGAGATCGCCAGATCTCACCCCATTAGATTATTTTTTGTGGGGATATGTAAAAAATCAAATTTACATGAAATCTTATGCGAATGACAACGAGTTGAGAGTTGAAGTTCAGAATACGATTTATAATATTCACCACAACACTTTATTAAAGGTTACTAGAAATGAATTCGTTAAAAGAATAAATTTGTGTATCCAAGAAAATGGAGCCCATTTCGAGCAACTAATTAGTTAGTTTACCATTTTTTGTAAATAATTAAATTAATTTAAGATTTCCTGGTTTTCCTTTCATTTAATTTATCATGTTTGTTAGAGAGATTTCATCCTTATAATTGACCCTAACGATCGATGCAATAAAAGTACAGGGTATAATTTTTTCAGATTTTAGCCGGTTCGATTCCCGGGTGTGGGAGAAGAGAATTTTCGAAAATCTTTGAATGCAGTTTGCTTTCTATACAAAAATAAAGGAATGTTTCCTTTGAGTAAAACTTTCTATCTGCAGTATTAAGAGTACTTTCCCTCCAGGTGGCATTACAAAATTCCACCCTGTATATTCGAACTCTGTATGTACATGAACGTGTGTACGTAAACACATGGCTTTATTTCAAGTACATAACGATGTTGTTATAAGAATAAGTCGAAATATCCACAAATTATGTGTAGCAGTGGCGAAACCACCGTATAACACGATTCCTACCGGCTTCCCTTCGGAAATTCGGAACACAACCACTCTATCGTCATTGAAAAATGGCATAATCAGTAGTGTTTAATAATTCCAAATAATATGTATAATCACACAGTAGGTATTTAATACACCATACAATTAAAACATTACAGAACGCCTACATTACACTTTTGTCTTTATATCCCAACAACAAAACATTTTGCTCTAAAATAACTCACAGGCGCGTCCGGCTTGCTGTGAGTTCAGTCTTGCTCGTCGTGACGACGAGGAGTTTATTTTGTATAGAAACTATTTTATTGCTCCGGCTTACCTCTCTTATAAAATCACCCTTCGCCACTGATGTGTAGCCCAACAAAGAATTAAACTATTTTCCAATAATGTTTATTGTATGGCAATTAGTATTTATAATAAATTACTTAATGTTTTTAAAAGTCTTAACTTCATGGCATTTAAAACGAAATTATTCTACTTCCTATTGCATAAGTGTTATCTTTAACAAATGAGTTTTTAAATGAAAAAAATGATTAAAAATTTTAATTAGACCACGACTTGCCTTTGTGCTCCTAATAATTGAATGGAATTTTATTTCTATGACATTGTATTGAATAATTTTCTACATTGTATTTAATCATTATTGACATTATAATTAATAACCCTGACATTGTATTTGATAGTAGTTAACGTTTTCTTTCACCTTGACATTGTATGGTTTAATTTCGACATAATTATTGTTCTAATACTCCTAATTTTAATTCTTTGAAATATTTGTACGCTGGAAACAGCAGAATATTATGGACATCATAATACGTGTAACACCTTTGTAACAACAATATTCTAACAAATAAATAATTACTTACTTACAGAACAGTGTCATCGACTCGTCATAGATAGTAAAATTAGTCAATTTAATTAAATGTCAAAATAATTAAGAATACACAAATTAGATCAATTTATCATTTAAAAAGGTTGTTCAGGTACTTCATAGTTCAATAAATACCACGATTCCATTGACGTATGTATCGGATTATCCCGTGATATATTGAAAGTGTATCGTTGCGTTTCAGTTTTATACCTTTTATTTCATTGCATTTTCATGATTTTCATAAAGTATTTTTCATTGATTCATTTTATTTAAATTTTCTGCAACTGTGACGGATGGTACGAGTATGAAGGGGAGTTTATGAGTTGGAAAAGAAAAACATAGTTATAGCGTCAATATTAGATACATTACGAGCGAACAAATGGCTACACGGAGGCGAATCCCACGCGGGATGCGGCATAAGATTACGCGCGTCTATTATTTCAATAACAAGACACGCGACCCTTCAAGCCTACGCGCCTGTTTGAATTCCTCTATATAAGTTAATTAACACAATCGGCACGAGTAAATCTCGTAATGTATCCCGCGCGGGATTCACTTAAGTTTGGCCAGGCTTTATGGTCATGTTTTAGCTCAGAAAAATATTGATTAATAAAGAATAAAGTAAAAAATTGAGCCGGCGCGGGAAGCCTAGCAGATGTAAAACATTGGAACTATTTTGTATAGAAAATATGCATGAAACGACGGTTTATTAAAGCTCAACACACACAGGCAGCGGGTGCGGGTCGGGTGCAGGTCGAGACGGCAGTACGGTGGGCTGCATTCTCTATATTTGTATGAATGACACCACACGAAACGCGTGCGCGGGTCGGCGGCGGGAGCTCCGCACGCGTTTCGTAAATATAAATACATTAACAGTACGTAATTCATATAAATACAGAGAATTCAGCCCGCCGCGCCGTACTGCCGTCCGACCCGCGCCCGACCCGCGCCCGACCCGCATCCACTGCTTGTGTGTGTTGAGCTTGTAGGAAATTAATCACCATCTGCCTAGCCTTGGTCTATGATTACAGTTGATTTTCCTAAACTTTCAATAAAGGATTACCATGCCATCAGAAACTTACATAGCCATTCTTTCACTTTAAGTATATCAGTAAAAATATTTTACATCTCACCTCGCAGTTCCCGATAAAACATAGTGCTTTCAGACCAACCAAATCCCACTCGAGCATTACAAATCCAGAAAATAAAATCTTTTGTAACAATTTTTGTTGCAGTCAAAGTTCTCACCTTTAACAAATGCATAGTGATGTAAAATACTAAAATTTTCTTTCACAATTAATCTGCCCAGCCTTGTCCCAACTATGCTGGGGTCAGCTTCCAATCTAACCAGATGCAGCTGAATACCAGTATAATACATGGAGGGACTGCCTATCTGACCTCCACAACCCAGTTACTAGGGTAAACGGTACCCCTTGGTAAGACTGGATGTCAGACTCGGGCTTCTGACGACCCGTAACGACTGAGGGGTCTTGGTATGTAAAGATGGTCACCCATCCATGAACTAAACGCGGCAAGCGTAGCTAAACCTGATAGATCGACCCGTGTGGCTGTTATAAGCCACAAGCCTTCCCTTCCGTTTCCAAAAAAGGAAATAAATATGGCGTACAAAAAAAATATTCAGATTTTTATAAAGAAACAAATATTCTTTATTTAAATTTCGTTTGGATGTTGGCGCCATGCCAACAGCCGGTCTGACCCGCCGCATTAGATGTTTCACACAAAAAACGTCCCGTAACGAACCGTCTGTACGGTACCGAACGTTTAATATTGTAGAATTTAGTAATAACTAGCTGCCCGGAGCGACTTCGTTCACGTGGTGTCCTACCCGTACCCTATCCCTACCTTAGTCCTACCCTACCCTACCCCTAAGCCTTCGCAGACGTATGCAGAAAAACAAACCTAAGTTTCATCAAATCGGTCCAGCCCTTTTGGAGTCCATAGAAGACAAACATTGATTTTTATTTATATTGATAGATAGAAGATAGATATAATAAGAAAATAAAATAGCAGGAATCCCTTTCGACCTAGATTTATTATTACTAGATCACGTGTGAAAATTCCTGGAATGTTTTAATACTAGCTACGTTAAACTCAAGCGAAATCTGAGAGATGAATTATTGTAATACCAGTGTTTCATAATACCTAGAACTATTATTATAGTAAGCACTGATTTGCATAATTTATACAAAGGCTTTACAAAAGCTGACTTCATTTTAAAGGAGGTGAATAAAAAGTTCCTCTCTTTAAAGCTGTGCTCCTGGTAACTCGTTTAAATTAACAGAATTGTTTTTATTTATTATACTGTCCTTATTACCCCGCGTTTATTACCAAACTGTAAAACATTGTATTCTACATTTTGTTTGTGTCTTCTATTTGCGATTATCATCACCTAAAACAGGTTCTAAAGACTAGTTGTATACAAAACTTGTCAAAAAGGTGAACATGTTTGAAACAATTTTAATACACTTGTATATCTATTAGGTACATATTTTACACAGGACATGTTTTGACAAGTGTATTTTACAAGACTTGTCGAAAACATGTACCAGAACTTATTTAACGGTGTGTTAACGCTTTATGGTCTAAACAAAGATGTTAAGGTTATAAGGTACTGTTATTATCTCTGACAACGGATTGGAGATTACAGTATGCTCTTATAAGGACATGGTCTGCAGTGGATCCTAGGTTGTAAAAAAAGCCTCCTTCGCGTAAATATGACGCTTCAAGACTGGCCAATGCTCAGACTTTTCCCGTCTCATTACAAGACGAATTCTAACTTTAACTCAAGCTTAAACCTTTCAGCTTATTGTATTTTGAACTTTATTCTGACTCCTGTAAAGTAATTAATACAAAGTTGACAACTTAAACTTAGGTTTAAAATTAGTTTTTTGTATTTACAACTACAACGTCGTTGAAATAAAGTTCAAAGTACAAAATCTGGCAGGAAGTTGGAAGCGTTGACTAAAGTCAGAAGGCCTTTAGTAATGCGACGATTCAAGTTTTGCTAAGCAACTAACAATAAGATCAACAAACTTACACTCAAGTGCCAGTCAAGGTACTCAACTTAATCCTGAGAAACCTTTGAAAATAGAACCTCCTTGATAACTTGGATCTACCCGCATACCACAGGAAGTAGGTCATAGATCACTACAATAGTTTGCTCTAATTTAGCCATTTCCTCTCCGAGCCTAGAACTTGATTTATTTAGCCGGAAACGTTCGGTAAACCACTACAGTGCATTTCAGGGGAATCAATTTGTCATTATTCTATGACTATTGGTATACGTTGTACTTACCCACATTTCAAACTGTAATATCGTTCATAGAAGTTCTTGAAATGGATTAACCGGCTTTAGGTTGGTAGAAGATAAACTACAATAACATGGCTCGCCCCTCTAAATTACTATTTCAATGTGTGTAGTCATATCCTTACGAAAGAGTTTGTATGTAGTTGTAAGTACTCGTAATATCTCACTTATTACCAGATTTGTTGGTCAACTAATCAAAACTAGCCGATCGTGCACGTGTCGGAGAGCAATCCGTGATTTGTTTTTGTTTGACAGCCGTCTTATTACTCACATATGCGTACAAATACTTTCAAACGTTTTGAATTTTGGAGATGCGGGCCATATTACCGTAGTTAAGCTCTACCTACCAACCGAAGGCTGGATGCGAAGGTATTACGAGTAATACTAATACTCTTCAACGAATCTAAAAAAGATGCTTGGTATGTTATAAATATGAGGAGCTCGTGAATAAGTAAGAACAGCCGCATGGGTCGATCGATTAGCTTAAGCTACGCTTGCCGCGGTTGATGATCTTTACATACCAAGACCCCTCCGTGCCTCCGTCCTGATAACACCGGGATGCAAACCGTTACGGTGAGCTGCCCCGTGTCGGCGGCCCAAAAATAGCCACGGCTGCCGAAGGCTCTGGGTGGGCTGGGTATCCGCGCAGGTGAAACTGCTGGAACCCAGACCTCTGAGGTGCTTCCGCTGCCGGGTGGGTAACCACTTGGGAGCATGTTGCACCTAGGTGTACCGCAGCGATCACTGCTTCCGCTGTGGTCAGCCCGGTCACAAGGCTGGCTCTTGCAATGCCACGCCGCACTGTTTTGCATGTGCGGCGGCTGGGAAGCCGGCCGATCACCGGGCTGGGGGCAAGGCCTGTGCTCCCCCCCCCCCCCCAAACCCAGGGGCAGAGGCAAGCCCTCCGCCACCGCCGTCACCGCCGCAGCCGCCACTATTGCCGCCGCCGTTGCCACCACCACCGTCGTCGCTGCCGCCGCTAACACCGTGGCAGGGCCTTCACAGGGGGCCCAGAAGGAGGCTGAAATGGAGTGCCAATAAATGGCCCCATTACGCCTCCTCCAGGCGAACATCAACCACTGCGCCGCCGCTCAGGATATCTTGCTCCAGAGCATGGCGCAGTGGTCGATTAACATCGCCGTGGTCGCTGAGCCGTACTTTGTTCCGCCCAGGGACGACTGGGTGGAGGACCTGGGTGGGGTACGACTGGGTGCTGCGTGCCAACCTCTCTAGCGGTGTCAGCGTAGTCTGCTACGCGTACGACACGCTGGTCCTGGCGCAGGGGAGGTCGTATCAGGTGGCGGCCGAACTGGCGGCACGCGGGGTTGCGAAAATCGTCGATAGAATCCGGCAATTGGGACTCGAGGTGGCATTGCACAAGTCCGAGGCCATGTGTTTTTATGGTCCTCGGAACGCGCCACTGTCGGGTTCCCAGATAACGGCGGGAGGGGTTCACATCGGCGTCGAGTCGACGATGAAGTACCTGGGACTCGTCCTCGACAGCCGGTGGAACTACGTGGAGTATTTTCGACGTTTGGCTCCCAGACTGGAGCGGGCCGGGGCTGCCTTGAAGCGGCTCCTGCCCAACCTAGGGGGTCCAAACGCCTCCTGCCGGAGGCTTTATGCGGGGATCGTGCGGTCCATGGCCCTTTACGGGGCACCGGTGTGGGCGCGTTCCTTAAGGCTGTGACCAGCCCAGCGGTCGAACGCGTCCCAAAGGGTCATGGCCATCAGGCTGGTACGGGGTTACCGCACGGTCTCCCGTGAGGCGGCGAGCCTCCTTGCCGGACTGCCGCCATGGGATCTGGAGGCAAAAGTCCTCACGCACATCCTGGGAGTGGCGCGAGGAGGCGAAACGCCGGGGTGAAACTCCGCTGCCGCGAGAAATCACGGCACAGCGGACAGAACTCCGGCGGGATCTCATGGCGACATGGAGAGTGCAATTGTCGCAACCCAGCGCTGGGCACGCCACAATTGTGGCGATAAGTCCCCTCTTTGAGGAGAGGCTAGAGAGGCGCCACGGCGTCCTCACCTTCCGCCTGACGCAGGTCCTCACCGGACATGGTTGTTTCGAAAGGTTCCTGTTCAGGATAAAGCGGGAGGAAACGCCCGGGTGTCACCACTGTGTGGATCGCCCGGAGGAAACGGTGGTGCATACGGTGGAGGTCTGCTCAGCTTGGACGGAGCACCGCCGTGTCCCTGGTTCAGACCATGGTTCGGAGCGAGAGTGCATGGGAGGCCGTCACCTCCTTCTGCGAAGCAGTAATGCTAGCGGAGGAGGAGGCGGAACGCGTGAGGATGAGACAAGGTTCGCGCCCTCGCGCCCTTAGTCGCCGCAGGAGACGCCCCGGGCGTCGGGAGTCGCAAGCCGATTTCCGGCCACCGTAGGCGCGGGCCTGCGGACGGTGAGCGATGGGTAGCTCGCCGTCCGATAAGGACCAGGCCCGGGTCGACGGCGCGTTGTGTTCCACGCGCGCCTCGGAGATGTCAGCACAAACTGACGGGATCCGTCAGGACCAATGCCTGCCAGGGTTGCGAGTTTGTCCGAAAAGGATATCGTGGCCCTGGCACACAGGCAACGGAAAGAACACGGGTGGGTTTTAGTCAGTAAAAGTCTGACACGCCCTCCCGCTCCGCCCAGAGCGGGAGAAGTTATTTGATAATTTCCCACCCAAAAAAAAAAAAAAGCATGTGAAATAAAATATTATGATTTTCATTTTGACTTAAAAAGAGTAATTTATCGGTGCACTCACACAGGCATAAAAAAAAACTCACACGTACACAAATATTAGTCATAACCACAGACTTGTACTGGTTGCTTCACAATATATAAAAAACTGTTCCAAATACCTACTATTTGATATTTTAACTTTGTTAGCTTAAGTTGGTAACTTTATTGTGCATGCTGTGGTCTCCTCTATGTGAAGGACTATACCTTCTCCATACCTTATGTTGGTTGACCTTTATTTATGTGTCATGTATTGTGTGCATCTATTGTTGGAGATCCAAAATCAATAAATAAGTTCCCACAAATATAATATTTTCAGAAGAGCTGCTTTGTTGATACTGTATAAACAATCTTTATTTCGTATACGTAATTTCAGTTCCAGTACCATTATGGTATGTAATAAGGTATTTACATTTATAGGGTATTCGGATGACGGGCCCAATTTACTGAGAATTCTGTTCGTAATTTTAATAAATTATGCTTAGTAGCCATTATTTTTCATGCGTATGGCCTTGTTTCATTGAATTAAAGCATAATTTACCTTGGCATATTTTTCTATAAATATTTTCTTTAAAAAATATTAACGAAATAATCACTTTTAAGATTAGATCCTCTTGGTTAATTAAGTGTGGCCGATCCTTTAAAATTTTCCTTCGTACCGTACGTACGGAAGTTTTCATAGTCAGCTCTTCTTTATTTTAATATGGTATCGGCTATGTTAGCAAAAAGGTCTTCTTCGTCGTCGAACAACTACCCATAGTCATAGTCATTTATTCTTATACAAGTCTTGTATCTGAATTTACACACAAAATTACACAACTCAACTATTTACACTAAAATAAATTTAATAAACTACATCAAAAAAATTTCAAATAATAAATTACATTTCTTCAATAGTACTTCGACATGTAAATTAAACAATTTGGCCAACACCTCAAAATTTAAAATAATATGATAGACTCATAGGAGAGACTATCCACGGTATTTTACCAAAGGATTCTCGATTACTTTCAGGAGTCAGATAACCTAGAAAAATTGGTGGTGATGGGCAAGGTAGAAGGGAAAAGATCTCGCGGCCGGTCCCTAACCGCTGGTCAGACTAAGTAACCGCCCTCACTGGACTTTCTGTTACGACCGCCCTGAGAGAAGCCGAAAACCGAACGAAGTGGAAGTACATCATACATAAAGCAACGGATGCCTTTCAGGGACACGACGTTCAGTAACGAGAAGATAAACTTTGTCTTCTCGTGTCGATGACTCATTTTGTCTTTGGTCGCTAGCCCAAATATTCTCAGAACAATGAAACTGACATCAAGCAATGGACAAGATTGTCAATATTTTATTGTATTGAATAACAGGTTTTTGGCTACTTTGTATGTTTGTGTTTTATTTATGTAATTTTTTTTTGGAACGTGCTTTTTGTTTTTGCAGAATAAACAATTTTTGTTTTTTTTTTTATATGTTGTCCGACCATTATAGCGACGAAGGCTCTATCGTTTGTCTCATTCTTACGCCTATGTTCTATCGCATATAATGTTCGCTCCAAGGTATCAACATCTCTCACTATAAGTTTTTTAAGGTTTTTGATAGTCGTCCAAGCTTTTTTCTCTAGAAACATCATCATCTGCCTTGCCTTTTCCCAACTATGTTGGGGTCGGCTTCCAGTCTAACCGGATGCAGCTGAATACCAGTATTTTACATGGAGCGACTGCCTATCTGACCTCCACAACCCAGTTACTGGGTAACACGATATCCCTTGGTAAGATTGGTTGTCAGACTTTTGGGCTTCTGACGACCCGTAACAACTGTCAAAGATCTACAAATGACAGCCGGGACCAACGGCTTAACGTGCTTTCCGAGGCACGGAGGAATCTTGGTATGAACAGATGGTCACCCATCCACGGACCAACCTCGGCAAGCGTAGCTCAACCTGATCGATCGACCTGTGCGTCAGTTATTATTTAGCCACAAGCTTTTTTCTCTAGAAACAAAGATTTTAATACAACTTCTCCTTATCACATATTTAGCAATAAAACAGCCGAGACACTAAACTTCGTGCCTCAGCAAGTATCGTAGGTTCTGATTGTTAAAAAATGAAAACAAAAAAACTTATCGTCTCTGGATCGGTGCCAGAAGAAAAATTGCTCAGTTGCAGCCGCTCCTTCTGTCTGTGCATATTAAAATCATGTTTATGTAACAAGCTGAGATAAATTGCCTTGAAGACGTTTTCAATTTTCTTGTTCTGAAATTCATCCATATAAATGAAGATGGAGTTAACTTCTGTCGGGATATGAGCTACTAGTACTTAGCCAGATAATAATAAAATTTTATTAATTGTAAAAGTTGAAACATGTTTCAAATAAAATTGTACAGTATATTATATACAGTAAATTACACAGTCTATACAGTAAATTGTGAAGTTCTAAGTTTTAATCCAATACGAATAAAGCAGCAAAGGTCGAGTTGGGGGGCTCCCAGGGACATGACGGGTTCCGTACCAGCGTACAATATTGAACACTTTTTTTTTTAAATACTTTCGTATAAAAAAACGTTTCTTGTATGAGGTATCATTTAAAGGGTTCCGTACCAAAATGGTAAAAGGGAACCCTTATGGTGAGACTAAGTCTGTCTGTCACACCTGGATGTCTCAAAAAAAAAAATTAAAAAAAAAATATATATATTGCAAAAGGGACTAACACATTTGAAATGGGGCTACTAGGGCATGTGGAGTATCATATGAAACAGCGCTGTTTGCACATTCTCAAACATTTTTTATGCAGCATAGTTTCCGACTTTTGATGATAAATGTAAAAAAAAAATACTGTTCCCCCCTTATCTTACATAGATAAAAATCTGAAATTATTCTATGTGATAGAAGTTTATGTAAAGATTACAGGAAAAATAAAACGATGTCTCTAAATAGCTTAGTTTTTCAGATATCATCAACATCATGTATACGTACGGAACACTCGGTGCGCGAGTCCAACTCGCTCTTGACCGGTTTTCAACTTTATTTTATCTTTATTATTTGTTGTTATAACGGTAATTAGTAAACACACACTAAAAATAGCGTCTACTACCTATTACGGTTCAAAAGATACAGCCCTGTGACAGATGGATGGATAGCGGCACCTTTTGGGTACGGAAAATTTTTGTTTCTGATGGAAAACAGTGGCAGCTCAAAGTTAGAATTTTGCCCGAGAAATGCATGACTTCCTTTTTTTATTAAGAGATTATTTAAGTACGGGATTCCTACGAGAATTGGTTCTAATTACAATTAATTGGCCTTAAAATATCAAAAAGTTTTAACATCATACTTTGTTTAGCGAACAAAATAAATTCCAAAACCCGTCTTTGTTATTAAAGCCTAAACATTTTTGCCGCGAACGATTTAATTTCTCAACGGTCCGGTGAGGTTCTGTGACCATGCATATTGATGAGACCTCCGCGATGCTTCTGCTCTCCTGGTCTCCTAAGTCTTACTTAATTGACACTCAGCTATTCTGCCTCTTAACTGTCACTTAAGTTAATGACTTGACTAATTTGTCTTGGCAAGGTTATAGGTCAATAATTTTATATGAGCTTGTAGTACGTAGTTTGCTGATTTTATTATAAGTATATTCTCTTAATGTATGTTTATATTTAATTATGTATTTTGTTTTCTCTCCTACTCTCCCAATTTTTCTCTTGTCTATTTATATGTATGTACATAAACTGTTAAATAAACAAATAAAAAAAGTTTATCTTGTGACTTCTTAGTATGTTACTCCCGATTAAACTCACATTTCGCTACTGTAGAAGTTCTTTAAAAGCAAGGCTTCACATGCCTTTTGATAATATTTATACGTACTTAAACGTGCAGATTAAGTAGTTTATGTAGTACTAGCTTCGCCCGCGTGATATCGGAAATTGTCCCTCGGTAACGTACTACCGGGATCAACAGTATCATTTATGTCCTAACCTAGGTCATGGTCTATCTATGTGCCAAATTTCATCCAAATCCGTGCAGCCGAATTAGCTTGAAAACGTAACAAACAAACAAACTCACTTTAGCATTTATATTAATAGTTAGGTTAATATAATAGTTAGCGATAAGACCGCCCATTGTGTAAAATTTCTAGATTTATATCTGTAATTCTTAAGGTGTACAATTGTACATACTAAAGAGCATTTTAATCTATTCTATTGTATTCTAGTTTCTAAACTCAAAACGAGACTTCGAAATTAACTATCATAATAATTAACAATAATTTTGTCAAAGGAAATCGGTTATAACATTTTACTATTCTGACCCCTAACCGCGTGTCAAAGTTTAGTTATTTCACAAACATGGTCAAGAACCCTAAAGTTTCTGTTTTCGTCAATATTTTTATTTCTTTCGCATAGAAACCACTAAAAGCTATTATATAAGTTGATGGTGTTCTAATGGTATTTTGGGGTCGATATCTCGGGTGTCGAGAGGTCTTTGCGAAGAATGCCGTAAACTCGTAACTTGATCTTCTAACTTCTGGTGACATGGTGGAAGCAGGAATTGTAGTGGCTCAAGTCGTAAGCGATAAGCGGGTTTGTTAATTTGGAGTCGTAATTACTCTCCCTATCTTTTTCAGAAGCTGAAAAGAGTTTTTATGACTATCAAACTCAAAGCATTTAATTCAATTAAACCATTTAATGGCACTTTTGAATTCTCAGAAACCTAAAGCTAAATGCCCATTCTAAAGCGTAGTAGGTTCCTATGGAGAAGAATATTCAAGAAACTCCGTGGAAATTCATTTAAATCGAAATATTGTTACAAAATATTGGTAACTCCAATCTTGGTTATCTTCCAAATGATAGGTAGGTATATGTTGTGAAAACGATGTAGAATTATTATATAATGTACACGTCAAAAGCATCCAGAGCAAAAATTAAACGAAAAAAAAAAACTATAAAAAAATTAAATAAGTAATCAAAATAAGCCGAGCCAGCTGAGAGATGACCAGTCCGAGCTGACTGCGCCCGATCACGAATATGACACATGGATCAGCACCATTCAGCTCAACCATTTTGAGGGGAACCAAATGATCCACAACATGCGTCTGAACTGCTAGGGCACATTCAAGTCGTACCCAATAAATGGTAGCATTATATTAAGTACATAGTACTCACACATGTGCTATACAATGCACAGCATGCAATATGCAGTATTGTGCTATGCAATGTACAGTCATAAGTCATTTATTAATTTGTTTAACATAGGTAATAATAATGGTAATGGTGGATAAGCCGTGTTGCCATGTCAAGCCATTATGGCACATTGGGTGCATGTACAAGTGCATGTACCCGGTGCGTCAAGTGAGTGTAACAGGTATTTGAATTGAAATTGAGTTGCATTTGTTACTAACATAGCTGTATTGTGTACTAACATTATGGATCAAGGTTCGAATTAAATCTTTTTTTTTAAATATGATAACAAAAAAAAGGGCGCTATGTTATGCCAGAGGGCGTACAAACATTAAGGTAATAAAAAAATAAAAAAAAATACTATTTTGTATCTATACAATGCAATTATAGTATTACAATACTCAGCAGTTCCCACAATATCTTCAAATGCTAATCAATTAATTGATGCGCCCTTGTGGTTATGGAGCAGTACCAGCATTTTTATCAGCAATGTAATCCCCTAAATTATAACATGCTTGGCTGCATACTGTGTGTTTAATACAAGATTCAAATTTCTAATTTCCCACTCCGCAATTTATTATAAAAATGTCACCTACATAATTATCTAAGACTAGCTTCTACCCGCGACTTCGGCCGCATGATCCTGTTACGCTTGGCAATACTGTAGATTTCCATTAGTGAAAGAATTTTCGGGATCGGATTACTGATCCGATCCTGAAAATTCCGGTTCCGAAGATTACCCTCTACATACAAACTCACGACCTCTTTATAATATTCTTACAGATTATTCGAACGGTTTGGTTTTAAAACAGACTAGGGTTTAATATTATCGTAACGAGGTATGTTGCCACTTCTTGTGAAGCTTATGCTCAGTAGTTAACTTGTGCGAACTGATAGATGGAAATGGAAGTATGCTATATGATGTAAAATTCTCACACGAAAAAGATACCCGCTGTCGCCTATGACTTCAACCAACTCAATAAAACTTGGTTTTATTGTCACATTCACATTTTTGGGTTTACGACGCAATCGTCGAACCAGAACTACATTTAATCTATAATAGTAGTCGTGAAATATTATATTTTGTCCATTTTGTAACCCTTCCTGGTCATAACTTGAAACGTTGTCTAGGGAAGGAAGGCCCAACATTGCAGTTAAACGAAGTTACCATCGCATTAAAAAAGAACCATTTACTATGTCTTTATGTAAATATGTATGTGTTAAATTGATATTTAAAAAAGTCAGTTGTAAATACATAGCTTGCATAATGTACTAGATTGTCCTGGGCTAAACTAGTCTATCCTGACACGCGTAGGATAACGGTTTTGGCGTCGGACAAACTAGTTTGGCCTGAAATCGGTTTGGCCGGTAAAAAGAAAAAATATAACTTAGGTATTTTATTATAGTACATTACGATACGTGTGACTTATGTAGTCCATTATTGCACGGCGTGAAGTTAGTGCTGAACGCCGAGCATTAATAGACTTATTTAAGTCATGAGTATCGTATACATTGTAGCTCGTGTGACATAAACCCGCCATCTTTTAAATTTATTGAAAAATTTTAATTACAATATACTTACTTTTTTTTGATAGACGAACGTATAGTAAGCAATGTATGTACATAATAACAATAGCTATAGATCAAACTATAGATTAGATCATAACAATATGCATAATTCAAATTGAAATAACTCAAAGGAATGAATAATTTAAAGTATGTATAATGATGAAGGAGCTTGTGGTTAAGTAATAACTGCCGCACGGGTCGATCCATCAGGTTAAGCTACGCTTCCCGCGGTTGGTCCGTGGATGGGTGACCATTTTTTCATACCAAGATTCCTCCGTGCCTCGGATAGCTCGTTAAGCCGTTGGTTCCGGCTGTCATTTGTAGATCTTTGACAGTTGTTACGGGTCGTCAGAAGCCCAAAAGTCTGACAACCAGTCTTACCAAGGGATATCTTGTTATCCAGTAACTGGGTTGTTGAGGTCAGATAGGCAGTCACTCCATGTAAAATACTGGTATTCAGCTGCATCCTGTTAGACTGGAAGCCGACCCCAACATAGTTGGGAAAAGGCTAGGCAGATGATGATGTATAATGTTGAATTCGTATACACCTTTTCACATAATTATGTATACTTCAACAGGTGCTTCGTTGAGGAACTTCGAAATTCATCAATTGAAAAAACTTATTTTTCAAGAACTTTGTCAACTGATTATGCCGACTAATATCAATTTGGTCATATGTATTGATTGTGCATTTCACCATTGTGTTAATTAGGTAGCCCATAAATGGATGGTGCGTACTTTTTTGAGAGTTCACCAAAATACGTAACACCTATCGCAATAAGAATATAGCTGAAGTATACAATCTCTTAGATTTATTAGGCAACAAAGTCAATGTTATTTTTTGACCATTTCTCTAATTGCTTCAGGGACAGTGTCACCACTCTCATCTTCACTTAATTCACTTTAGATTTAAAGATATTTATTTCTCATAAGAACTTATGAATAGTTCACTTATAATGAGATACAAAGTTATTTCTTAATAATAATTACAATATTCGCCTCTGGGGCGATGGTGACGTTAAAGGGTACATACGTGTTTGTTGAGTTTACTACTAAATATCTGAGTAGTTCATATTAAAATTACAGTGTTAACACTGAATAAATATGGTAATCCACGAACAAAAAACTGGTTTTAGAAAATGTTGTGAACTGAAAACCAAAGAACAATGGCAGCTTCCCATACATTGTTTTATTTGAAATTAAATGTCTACGTCTTTAAATGAAAAATATCTTATTTAAATCAGCGTTATTTTCTGAGCTAGTTTGTGCAAGATTTTACTTTAGAGAAAGCGGAGATTAATAGATATTCAGTGTTGAACTTTTGTAGGTTATATTTTTATGTCACTTCTAACGATGTGTAATTATGAATTTATTATTCAATTTCAATTAAGTAAAAGTGCTATATATCGCATTAGTATGTACCTTACTTAGTTATTTCAGCATACCATGACTTGTGAATATTGTAAAATGTAGGTGTAGGTGTGTATCATTTAATACCTACAGTCTAACTTTTCTTCACGTTAATCTGTACAAGTCTGTGCATTGATTTTAGTAGGTTCCTTTTAGTAGGATTAATAAACTACCTAGTTGTTAAGGTTAGGTAAACCAATAAAACAAGTTTATTATTTTGTATCAATTTATTCTTCGTCATCCTCTCTTACAATTATTTCATCAAGAAATTCTGCGGGTGCGGAAATATTTTGCTGATGTCTGGCCCATCCTAAATACCAGACCAGCGTCATGACATGAGCGCAACATCCTACTGTGCGCCGACCAACCAAACAACTACAGCAGTACTCACTGATCCCTGCCCGGTTAGGAATATTATTTTGAATCAATATGTAAACATAATATTGTCTCCTGGTAACATGGCGTGACTTTATTTTTCCTCTTATAAGTATTGTCACGCCAGAACCTCTAAGATTATATTCAGAAGCATCGACTTGTTCACTGGAAACTTCAATTCTGTACCCCCCGTGGAAACGAACATGCTCGCCATAATATGAGCGAGCTTGTCTTATGTGGTACGTTCCCAGAGCGAACAGAATTAAATGTCTGTATTCAAGGGTAGGGAAGTATAAAATATTATTACGATCAGCAGTGATACTTTGGAATTGGGATGTTCTTCTATTCATATTTAAGGTTTCAATCATATTTGCCAGATTATTTTCTAATTCAATCCTTTCTCTAATAATTTCTAATATTTCACTTGAAAAAAAAGAAATAGCACAATGTCACACAAGGAAAATCACAGAGTCTTAAGGCACGCACGGGTCACACACGGGAAATATCAAAGTCCATAAAGCATTCCAGGTCAAGTGAAAATTCAAAGAAAACTGATAAACAATCGAGAGCAAAACAACACAGATCAGAGCGCAATCGTCTGGTCAAGAGTTGTGAACTGTCAACGGTTGTCAATATCAACGACCAAGCTATATTTTTTAAGACTTTGAATACTAGTATTTTTAGTTCAGAATTGCCATAACATGTGATTCTTTCCTACTTTACTGCAATATTCTTACCAAAGGAAGAACACAGAATAAACTTAGCAATATATACAGCAAAAAAATGTGTTATTTATTCATTTAATCCATGTAAATATAATAACAAACTAAAAATGATAACAACATCACGATAATTATGCCGTACCCACTTTTTAGGAAAATAAAATAAAATGGCAATACTAAACCAATAACACATAAAACGAAATAGTCAAATAACTTTTCTTAAACATTATTTTTTTACTCGGTTTTAACTAGATAATATTATAGTTTTAAAAAACGTGGATTATTTATTAAATATCTTTCGTATATGTGTCACTTTTAGACGCTTAAATTTATACCAAATACGATTTTGCCTTTGTTCTTTGGAATTGGTAGGTTAGCGTTTCATCTGAAATGGCGTTGTCACTTTTCTACAGCCTACCCCTCTTTTGACTCATTTTTGTGCTGTGAAATTCTAAGTGTCAAAGAACTGTGAAATTAGTACATTTTCGCACGGTGTAAAAATGGACTACTTAAGTCACCGAAAAGCGTGACCTAAGTGCGGGTTTAGGTCACACAGTGCTATAAAATAAATGAATACTCTTGTAACCAAAATAAGTAAAGTTAAACAATTGCACTTCTATATACGACTACAGCCTTTGATAATAAGGCATTTTTCAAAATTAAAAATGTACTTAAACCATCGTTAAATAATTAATAAAAACCGGTGTTCCTGGCATTGCATTACGGTTGGGGCCTCCAAATCTGTGCTCAGTCCGCATCACTTCACGCCATTAGACTCAAACCAGTCCAGAACAAAACTACGGGCGATGAAACCAGCAGATTCTGAAAGAAAATATGGTTCTCTGCTCTGAAGGCTAATTCTCGTATTCAAAAAACGTTCAAATTCAGCTACAATCAATATCAAAAACTTAACAAAAATGTAGCTGTGAATGATTTTTTTTTTTGGACAGTTTGTGACTGAGATAAGATTACGTACGAACGTTCTCAAAAATACGGGAATGTCTCCTCTGATATTTGATAGCGTAATATAATTAGTTTTAGCATTTGTAGCCGAACTCAAGATTCATAGAAAAACTGCTTGTTTTGGATAGTATAATAGTGCAGAAATTACCTACAATAGAGTAATTTTCTTTTTACTAAATAAAAATACTTCGTGTGGAAGCGAAACGACCGCTCCGAACGCGTTCAAAATCGCGTTTTTACGCTAGTTTCAGGGTTTATTTCACCCAGTTTCACTATTAAGTAAGTATCAAATCTTTTTATTTGTTATAAGGTAGTTGGTTATAGACAAGGAAACTAAAAATATACTACCTAGAAGGAAACAGCCTGCATTTTCACCCGCCGATTTCATGGCCCGCCTCGGCCCACGTCACCGCTCATCAATTTAATGAGTGACGGCTGCCAGCGGTGGCCATTAATCTCGCGGAAGAGAACGCTGCACATTGTCATGGTAATTACGGCCTTCGCTTCTACTATCTGGGTTTGAAGTTCAACCGACGCCATTTTGCGTTTGATGTTTGAGAAAAATCAAGGAAATATTTTTTGTGTAGGTTTTTTACGTGTGGCTGGTATTTTTTGTGTGAAAATTACTTTTTGTCAATGTTTACAGAAATTCGTGTGATTCTGTGTAGTATTTGTTATTAGAGTAACCGTGGAGTTTTTTGCCGACTCTTCTCCTTATGAAACAATCAATTGGAACCGTGCACCTAGCTTCTGACGTTTCTTATGTGTTTATATGAAATAAAATATTCTGATTTTTATTTTGAGTGAGACCAAAGGGCTCTATCAAGACTTATCGCGGAATAATACTTAATTTTTTTTTTTTTTCCCGGCTGTATTGCTCACAGTAAACACAAATACACACATGTCAACATTTTCTTGTAAATCATAATTTAAAGTACGAAAACGCTCTGAAATCAACATTGAAACTTACTCTAAACTGCAAATAAATATGATTAGTTACAAAGATTACAAAGATAACCAACCACAGACGATATTTTCTTCAAACATCTCCAAAAATATTTTTCTTCTTGCCATCATCAAGCCAAAATTATACGCTAGACAGTAACTTTTGACAACAAAAGGAATCAATATCGATTAAACTTGTTTTAATTCAACGAATCGTCGACGGAACGGGTAGAGCCTGTCTAAAATTCATTAGGCTGGCTAGACAAACTCGGGCGTTCTGCCGGCGATGGAGGTAATTTAATTACACTGTGGCACTGAGAAAAAAAAAACATTTTCACTTCATTTGTCACGTAAAACTTGTTAACTATTTAAAAGACCGGAGTTATTTAATGGTATTATGGTTTATAAGCAGACAAACGGATGATGCCATCCATGCTTTTGACCTTTAGTGATATCTACGTACCGACGTGCGTATATTATTTGGTTCATTTGTTGATTCTCCTAAAAGACAGATACTAGGAACATGAGGCGAGTCGCTGCGCAGTAAAAAAATCACGTGTCAGTGGGGGTGAGGGGTGCGGTACTGCCCAGCGCACTTCAGAGCCGCGATCAAGTTTGAATCGAGCTGTAGTTTATGAAGCAGAAGAAAGAAACAACTGCCGATTGTCTTGATATGAGACCCCTTAGAACCCTTAAAAGTAACCTATGTTTACATGTTACAGTAGTACCGGTCAGCGACATATTTCAGTAAACAACAGTCCAAATTTACAGGAGATCTTTTGAATGAAAACTGTCTAAATAAGACGTTTACAATTCATTGAAGACTTAGAATACTTCAGTGACTAGCATTATGATAACATATTCACAATCAGTATTAGGTTCTACAATATTCAATGATAAAATTGCAAAATCATTCACTGACTGTACAAACGACGCAATTCATAATTATTTTTCAGGCAATTATGACAATCCACACGTATCAGATACCTGGTATTTGTTACAATACCCATGAGTGTTGTTCAGTTTCTCCGTTGAACATTACATTCGGACAGCTTGTGTGCCGCTAGATATTTTGAGACATTTTTTTCTCTGTTTAATTTTATTATAGTTACCGTTGTTCATTTGATTTGCTTAACTTACTCAGGTACATCAAAAGGTACATATACATAGTTAATAAGTTGTTCTATACAAATAATACTGGAATGATTGCTCAAAAAACCACATTTGGCATGTTATGTCGTACAAACTATCCTTTTTAGGGTTCCACAGCTCAAAAGGAAAAAAAACGGAACCCTTAGGGGATCACTTCGTTGTCCATCTGTCTGTCTGTCTGTCAGTTTGTCAAGACCCTTTTTCTCAGGAACACGTGGAGGTATCAAGTTGAAATTAATATGAAATACGTAGGTCTACGGTCCCTTGGTGCTCTAAAAAAGCTTCTAAGTCAACGAAATAAAAAAATACGGCGATTTCTGCGACATATTTTAATACTCGCAAATAAATCAAAACCTCTAGGGTACTTCCCGTTAACCTAGAATCATGAAATTTGGCAAGAAGCAAGGTCTCACAGCACAAGTAAAGGAAGAAGTCCGAAAATCTTTGATTTATCCTAGTGACCAGTAATCATAAAAAATATAATAAGATAAAATAATTCGTAAATTGAAAAATTTAAATTTTCAAACAATCTTAATAATAATTCTCTCTTATTCCTTCAATACGCCTACTCTTTGCACGTTATTCGTTTTTAATTCATTGATGCGATGTTATGATCCGATCTCCGGTAAATGACCTCTGCACAACAGTTCTTTAGGTACAGGTTGCTCCAAAATGCTAGTTTAGAAAATTGTTAATAAGTCAATAAATAATAACGTTTAATAAAATTTGAATATCTTCAAGAAAACGCGAAACCGTTTATGTGTATTAAATTAATGTCGCCACTAAAGCGGCACGCTGTATAATACTAGAATAAAAAGATTAATACAAGCATGTAATTCAACATTCTTTCTCCTCAAATTAGACATTCCATGTAACGTTCTTAAGAAACAGCCCTTGATGAGACACGTTAAGAGGCCCGTTACGTATTTGTGTAGTCTGTAAACATATCCACGGAATAATAGGTTCAGAAGGTCAGCTCCATTCAGAAGCAAGCACACTTATACACAACGTACAGCCGAACTAGCTATCTAAAAATTTCCTTTATTCTTAAAAAGAAAAAAGAGCCATTTACATGAGAATATAAGATAACATAACGTAATATACTTATTCTAGGTAATGGTCACCGGTCATCAATAGGCTTCAAATTATATTGTTTTTGAATTGGTTGGTGCAGACTGGCGAAGTATCGCGGGGGCGACACGCGTCGCGCTGCCTTTCGCGCCCGCGATATCGCGCCAGTCTGTACAAGCCTTTACACGTCCAACGGTTTTATTCTCAATAGGCTAGTAACTTACAACTTACATTTTTAGAGTTCTCTACGTCCGAATGAAAAACGGAACCCATAAAGGATTACTCGTGAAAGTTTTGCAAACTGTAGGTACCGTGTGATATATCAAAGGAAAGAGCCTGCTGTGAGAGTCTCAATTATATTTTTTAAATAATTTTATAATAAATAGCTTTACAGTTTTTGAAAATTGATGAAAAATGATAATTTGTCGATCGTTCGACTACGGTGATTTCAGACTATTTCAGGCCGAACCAGTTGCGACTGCACTTGCACTCACTGTACGTGAAGCATGACAATGTTCGCGTGCATTTTTGCTCGTTGTATGGAGCTGACCTTCTGTGCTGTACTATTCTGTAATCACATACCTGTGCTGAAGCAAAGAGTTGTAAATGACAATGGAATGCGCTCTGAAGCGTTTGGAGCGAATTCAAAGGTCACACTGTATCGTTGTATCGTGCCAAGTTAAGTAGTTAAGTATATATAGGTAGCAATGTAGGATTTTGTTACCTTTAAAAGCATTAGAAGTGATGCAACGCATTTTTCGACCTAGTCTCGAGATTAGCGTAAGAATAAGGACTCCGCATTCGAGCTGAAACTATAGTCAGGCAATTTCGATATGAGCAACCAATTAAAACCGTTACTTTTTTTTTAATTTATGCACAAGTAAAAAAGCACTGCGGGCGTAATGCCTGAGGCATTTTCTACCAGTCAACCAATCAGTTAATTATGTCGTACTCGTTCTCCTTTACACCCTTTCACTGTCGTAATTTTTGTTTTTAAACATAAATACTCGTGCATATATTTATTCTAAACAACGTAATGTCTCACTAGGACCAAATATTTATACTATTTTTTGATTGAAATTTTTAAATACCTAAACTATGACATGAATATTTACTTTGTAAAGTATTATATTATTTTAATTATTATGAATGTGAGGACTATGTGAATTGTTTTTTTATTTTTATTCTCAATCAAAAAAATTCTTAATGCAGGTCTGGCAGTTTGAGTACTCGTACTTTATGCGGCCTAACCAATTGTCCTTTCTTTGGTATTGTTCGTCGAATCGCTGAGCTCCTTAAGTTTTGAGTTGAGCTGCACGATAACTGACAAATGCGTGCACTGACTGGACAGGTCCACTCAAATCTGTGTGGTTCTTTCGTCAAAAGACCATGTCAGACACCAATCTACATGGTTCTCAAATGATCTGACCAAGATTATATCCGTATTTTATATACACATTGACATTGATTAATTTTATATATACAATGACATGAATATTTACTTTGTTAAGTATTATATAGTTTTAAGTATTGTAAATGTGAAGACTATGTGGGTTATTGTTCATTTTTCTTTTTTTTCTCAGTTAGTTTTTATCATAGTCTGTAAGATTATGTCTGGACTTTAAAAAGAGACTGTGACCTCTGAGTTTGTTTCGGCCTTTCTTCTCAGAGTAGTCGGATACGAAACGCCGACCTCATCTAGTTTTTTTTTAATATGATTGACGTGTAAAAGTGTTTGTACAAACCTACTTACAGAAATAAATCATTTATCATTTAAATAAATAATACTACACTACATTTTATGTCGTTATAGTGAGGTTACATTTCGAATTCCGTTCATCCGTGGTCCCGAAATCCGGGATACAAAGTCGTGTCCCTATTATACAAACAAGGCTTATCCCATTGCAAACACTTAGCCAGTCGTATTTACGATGTAGTATTAAATACTTTCAGTACATAGGTACCTAATAGTAGTTGTAGAAGTTCTTAGTAAACTTACTACCAGAAGCATCTAAGATCAATTTGAGAGCTTAAGGTCCCGCGGTCTTTCATAGATGGGTGACCATTAATTGACATGTAAAAGTGTTTGTACAAACCTACTTCATCATTTCATTATTTCAGCCGAAAGACGTCCTCTGCTGGACATAGGCCTTCCCCAAAAGGTTGCCATAATCGCCACGCTTGGCAGGCGGGTTGGCGATCGCAGTATGGTGTTAAAATGCATAGAGAACGCTGCTGCCCATTATCTAGTAAGTCCCTTAGTCGCTTTTTATGAAACCCACGGGAAGAAATAGGTTGCTGATATTCTTTACGTCCGGCACCACTCGGACATACCTACTTACAGAAATAAAAATCAATTATCATTCATCATTCTTCACAGATCGAGACCTCTCCGTGGTTAAGCGGACATGACTAACTTAAAACGAAGAAAAACATCGTAATGAAATGGCTGTATCACATCCGGACCAACGGACATGGCGGAATTATAGGGGTTCCGTTTTTGCCAATTGGCTACGGAACCCTAAATATCACACTGCAGCTTGCTAGGTCTCGAATCAGTAACCACTTGTTTTAAAAATGGATCTTTAAACCTCTAGGTCTACCATTTCGATAGTGATGCGTACCTAAGTACCTTCTCATTACATTCTTAAGGCGGCTTCCCACGGTGCGTGATATTGCAGACAGACGCAAATCAGCCCGCACGGCTGACGACCATGGACAAGCGCGCACCGAATACCAAAGCTCATCTAGCGGTGCGTGTCGGTCTGTGTGGGTCTTCAGATTCGAAGCCATTTTCATTCCAAAATGCAAAGTGAAATGAACTCGTAAAGAGAGCTGGCACCGCACCTTGGAAGTTACTGACTCGCCGCGGATTGGACGCACCGCAACGGACGTGTCTGTGTTACCACGGACGATTTATGCGTGGGTGTGGACTAGTCCGCGTCCGTCCTTAATATCACGCACCGTGGGAAGCCAGCTTTACATTCATACCTTCATATTTTCCCCCACAATACATGAATCTAGAAGTGCATGTATAGTGAAAGAACACTATCTTTCCACTTCATCATAGTTGCGTATGTATTTATTATTTTAATTTAAGTATAATGATTAATATCCTAGTTATATTCATTTTAGAAATGTGTATGTAAGTATGCTTATATTATGTTAGTATATTCACATATTATTGGTTTTATTTTATTAAGTGAATTGTTTTTAATTTTATGTATTCTATTTTCTTTTATAATCTTACTCACGGTGTCTACATCTCTTTATCTACTTTCCTATCGCAGGTATAATGGAAGAGATTTCTTTAGATATAAGCATCACCTCTGTACGTATTTTTCTCTACCTTTCTTCTTGTATGTTTAAATACATGTGTGTACATAAATGGTTAAATAAATACATAAATACCTACCTATTAAACACTGACCACGCTGAGGCGACTCGGGCGCGGGATGCGGGACACGATAGCGCTCGTCCTTTGTTTTAACGATTAGGAAGTCACGCGACTATTCACTCCAGCCGGTCTATTCCGTAAAAATCTCACCGTGAAAAATTACGTGAAGTGAGCTTCTAGTGAACTGTCATACCATCTGATGCTAGGGATTGACACTATTGACAACTCACTTCAAGCTCACTTCACCTAAGTTCTCACGGTGAGATTTTTTACAGAATAGCACTACAGGTTGGTCACTTCTATACAAATTTGTAGGAGCAGTGGTAATGACCGTGACTTGCGTGTTGCAGATTCAAACCCAGGTAGGTGCTTTACTTTGTGTAAATTATTTCATCACCACTACTCTCAAAACGGTAAAGGAAAACGTTGTGAGGAAACCGGCATGTCCTACAACCAAAAATTCGAAGTAAGTGACATCTACCAACCCGCACTAGATCCGCGTGGTGGATTACGGCCCACTCCCTCTAATCAAGAGTAGGCCTCTCCCAGCAGTGGGGACATTACAGGCTGATTATGTTATACAAGTTACTTGACACAATCCTGCATCCCGCGCGGGATTCGGCTCAGTTTGGCCTGAGTTTAATACCTTTCGACCACCCATTGTCTTTCCATCTATAATACCAAAACAACGGTTGCAGTAGTAAAACCAATATGACAGCAGTTTTCCCGCCCATTCCGCCATTTTGATGACGTTTCATAGCAGCTGACTATAAAGATTAGTGCCCACTTGTCTTTTAATTACTCGACGATGTTGCCATCTGACGGCCGCATTAAGAACTTATGGCTTGTCGGTCCTAGCAACTGTTTTATGTATTTACAAGTGATTTCGGATCTTTTAAGTGGGTCATTCGGATATCTTTTGTTTCTCTTATTTGATTGGCAAAGGTCTCATTTCCAGTTGTCATTAGCGAACTAATTTTGTACCAATACTGAAATATAAAAGTTAAAATCATTTCTATCCCACTATGGGACTTAAACATAATTGGCGTCCGAGGTGTGACCGTGTATTGTGATGAGTTTTTGGTAACAGCATTCGTACCGTAAGACCACGTTCATTATTTCAATAATCAGAGGCACTTATGACCATGTGCTAACTCGAATATGCATACTAAAAATACCAAGTGATTTTACTAACTGCAGCCTTTACAAAATCAGACGGTAGCCCCTAAAATATCATCTCAAATTATTACAAGAGAATTTCAACTACATTTTATTAACTTAACAAAATGCTCCCATTATTTTCTTAAAGAGCTCGTTTGCTTTTCTTACCCAACAAATATTATAACAGAAACTTAATGAACAAAAGCAAATGTTTTTAAAAGGTTTATAAGATACATTGAAGGTTCCAGAGGAACTCAGTAATTGCTTTTGTTCAATAAACGCAGAGCGAGGGATTCAGTGCATGCATCGCCTTGTTTGACTGGGCTCTCAGAAGCGTGAGGAGTTCATGACGCAAAGTTTTTACAACGATTTTAATGAAGATAATATTTTCTCGCTTGAATACTTTTATAATTTCATGAGCTCCTGGTATTAGGGGTTCATTGTTCAATTAGCTTCGCAAAGTTTTATAATTAGGAGCAAATTCTTTAAGGTATCAAGTTTTGTGTTACTTTGTCCGACTTTTTTCAACATGTTTTTAAGTTGTTTTAGCCTCTATCTTAGTCGTGATGCTAAAATGGCCGATCTCAGAGCATGCAAAAGGTCTTCAGGGAAATGCTTTGTTTTCCCAATGTTTAGACACAATATTTTAAGTTAATTTTTTTCTGTATGCTGAAAACATGTTGTTTAGTTTAGTTAAATAATTATACGTGGGCTAGGAAAGCTATGAGTATTGTCATTTTCAGATAAATAATAGTTCTTGTAGACAATAGGTTCTTTGTACCACGTAATGCTAATATAAACGAGCTATTAATATTGGGTTATTGCTAACAAAAGGCCCAGCTTCGGGCCTATGTAGTTAGTTAGGTTCGACTCAAGAATAAATTAATGCTTAAATAGTTGGCGCAGTGGTTAAGCGATTGACTGCTGCGCTGCGTGTCGCACGCTCAGGTTCAATTCCCGCACGGAACAAATATTTGTATGACCTACAACTAGTTGTTCCGGGTCTAGCTCTTTGTGTATGTGAGTTTACATGTTTGTAAACGCACCCACAATACAGGAGAAATTCCTAGTGTGGGGCAACGTTTTTTTTTTTTAAAAAAGACGATGCACCTAGAATACAATTGTATAGTCATTTTATTACACAATATGTAAAAAGAATTAAAAATGAAATAATGACAGATACATTAATCATGTGATAGACACATGGTGCTCACATAATTACAAATATTGTATAAATATACGTTTTCCTAAAAAAAAAAAAGTAATAGGTCAGTGTGTGAGCTTAAGTATAAGCAACGATCAACGTTTACATAACACATCATCACGCTTGTATTCCCCGGACGGTTAGACAGAAATGTACAAAAAAAAACCGGCCAAGTGTGAGTCGGGCTCGCGCACGAAGGGTTCCGTACCATTATCTATAAAAACGGCAAAAAAATCACTTTTGTTGTATGGGAAATTAAATGTTTGTTTTATTTTAATTTAATTATTTATTTTTATAGTGAATATATAATTGAATATACTGTGAATATTTCAAGCGTCTGCCTGTTGCCGTTATCAATATCGAGCAAAAACGAGCAAAAAAATCACGTCTATTGTTGTTATAGCGGCAACAGAAATACATCATCTGTGAAAATTTCAACTGTCTAACTATCACGGTTCATGAGATACAGCCTGGTGACAGACGGACAGACAGATAGACTGACAAACAGACAGACGGTGGAGCCTTAGTAATAGGGTTCCCGTTTTACCCTTAGGGTACGGAACCCTTAAAACATAGTCTTTCACGGGGACTGCCAACAGTGAAAACTTAAAACTATGCATAGCTACAAAGTTATATTGCACTTCAATAAAATAATGATTATCCAAACACAATATAAACAATGCACAAATTAAAATTTTTACGTGGTTAATTTAACTTCACTTACTGTTACTACAGCATGTTGGCTTTTTCCCCTAACAAAAATCGCTCGAAGCGCCTGAAGAAGTTTCTCACTTTAAAAAAAAAATCATATTAATAACTCCATTGACTTATAAAAATAGTCATTACTCAAAACAAAACTTTACCTCTTAGTACCACTTCTGGTAATCGAAGATTGGTAAACAGCTAATATTCCTATAAGTTCATCATTATTGTCAGCTATGTTTACAAGGTTGCCACATTACAGCGGAATCATTTCCATTTTGAGTCAACCTAAAAGTTTTGTTGGTACAATTTAACATAACATACTTTCACGCCTGATTTCCTCGAAGGGTTACTCAGAGGTGTAAACCCACATTTCATCAGTAATGTTTAAGTCCCATGTAATGGCGAGCCTATTGCCATCAACCGGGCACAAATCCAGACGCGGGGCTGCTACTGAGAACTGCAAAATCCAATGACAATTTACCCGATCTCGGAATCGAACCCAGGACCTCGCTCAGCTGTAGCGGTTGCGACCACAAACCAAAGGAGGCAGTCAGTACAATTTAAGTAGTTGCTAAATATGTTTTAAGTTTGACGAATCTTTAACGAAAAGATTTTGTGGTGAAATTCGTTTTTAATATCGAAGTAACTGGAGTGATCCTACTAAGCTTTGAAATGGGCAACTAGCTGCATCTTTATGACTGACACCTTGACAGTTGAAAAGTGCCTGTAATTGGCTTATCTGAAATAAATGCTTTGAGTTTGAGTTTGATACATTTTTTTAAAGTCGTTGTTTTTAAGTTTATTTAACTCTGCGATCTCTTTTTAGGGTTCCGTAGTAAACAAGGAACCCTTATAGTTTCGCCATGTGCATCTGTCTGTCTGTCTGTCCCCGGCTTAGCTCGGAGACGCTTAGTCCTAGAAAGCTGTAATTTGGCAAGGGTGCACATATTCATCACACCGAAAAAGTTGTAAAATAAAACCATGAAAAACATTTTTTTTTAGGGTGCCTCCCTTGCACGTAAAACGGGGATGATATTTTTTTCTCATCTAATACATTGTGTGGGGTATCGTTGGATAGGCCGTTTAAAAATATTGTGGGTCTGTCAAAGCCATTTTTCAATTCTAAGATCCGTTTGCGTAATATTAAGCTTTAAAGTGCTATTTTTTGTTAGAGTCAAGTCTCCCCTGCCTGCCAGCTAAATGGTTGGTTTTGGATATGTGAAAAAATTCATGGCAGTAGTATATACGAGTATAACGAAATTAAAAGTAAAACTATCACAGCTAAGTAGGCTTTATTAGTTAACGAGTAATAATCCACCAACTTAAATTTGCAGTAGAAGAATTGACCGTAATGTATATCGATGTATGGGAGAGCATGTTTTTCAACTACAATGTTAAGTTTGTTTTTGGGATAAATTATTCATCCTAACTACGGAACCCTTCATTGTGCGTGGTCTGACACGCACTTGGCCGGTTTTTATTTAGCATCAACTTTTACTTATTTACTTATTGACGCGCAAAAACGGAACTAATTCACCATTTTTTTTTCCAATACAATTTTAGAAATGTTTACTAACAAATCCCCCTTTCAATGTCATTCAAGCACCAAAAGATCACTTTAGGAGACCACTTCTTAAATAAAACATAGTTATAGCCGGTTTTTTTTTTTTTTTTAATAAATATTTTTTATTATTTACAACAATTGATCCTTACTTAAAATACACAAGCTAACTCTAAAATATGTAAAGTATGTACTAATATATCCCATTCTATCCCCATTCCCCCATTTTTATTATTTTTATTCCTCGTTGGTCTAGTGGTTGCAAGCGCTACTGTTGAGCATGAGGTCCTGGGTTCGATTCCCAGGTCGGGCAAAGTATTATTGAGATTTCTCATTAGGAATTTCTCAGTAGCAGCCCGGAGTTTGGATTTCTGCCCGGTTGATGGCAATAGGCTCGCCCCCTATTACATGTGACTTAAACATAACTGGCGAAATGTGGGTGTACTACAGGTACACCTCTACCTAACCCTTCGGGGATTACAGGCGTGATGTTATGTGTGTTGTAATAAAAATTGTAAAAATGGGGAACTGCTCATTGGGCATCAAAAATTCGTCCGTATCGCTGTCATTGGGAAAAGTGCCTGAAAGGCTGGCAGCATTATCACGTTGGAAGGCAATACTGATTCTTTGGGCTAAAAATAGGCCAGCCCTCTGGTCACGTGAAGAGTCGACCAACCGCTTGGCGATATCCTGAAATATTATGATGAGCACTTATAGTATTATTATTATTATTATAGCATGAGTTTTTTCACATTTTTTTATCACAAAAACCTATCTCCCTCTAACATATATACCTTTAAACACAAGAGTAAATAAGGAAGTCTATTACAAAAAGCACCCGCCTTGCACAGCCACCTTTCATAATTAAATATACGCTCTCCACAGTAGTCTTTTAGATTAAAAAGTACGGTATAACAAAGCTTGCAAATAAACGATTATGTACAACACTATTCTAGGAAATTCTCTTTGTTCAACGTTAGGGATAAGCATTATTTATATTACGGTAACACTGAATTGAATAACTTCAGAAAATAGAAAGATTCAGAGACAGACTGCCTACTAATTAGGGGGGGGGGGGGCAACCCGCTTAGACTCGACCCGAAGAATAATACCTGGATATTTCTGTTTTGATAGGCGTAAAAACGTGAATGTATAGTCAGACAGAAAAGTGTCGATTTAACGCTTCCACCACAGAGACTTTAAATAATGTTTGGATAAATAAATCAATAAGTACTTATCCTTTTTAGGGTTCCGTACCTCAAAAGGAAAAAACGGAACCCTTTGTAGGATCACTCGTGTGTCTGTCTGTCCGTCTGTCACTGCCGATTTGCTCCGAATCTGCTGGACCGATTAAGTTGAAATTTGGTACACATATGAATTTCTGTGACCCAAACACGAACGTGTAACATAAATAAATAAATTTTGAATATGGGGTCCACTTTAGGACAAAAAATGAGATAATTCAATAAAAAGTTATGTGTACTCTACCGTGTGACATATCAAATGAAAGAAATTGTTGTGTGGATTTCATATATTTTTTTTTTTATAATTTTAAAACAAATAGTTTTAAAGTAATTAAAGAAAAAAGATGAAAATCGACCATTCCCTCTCCTTATCTCCGAACTGCTGAGCCTAAAATATTGAAAAAAATACAGAGAATATTTCTATATAAATTACAGGAAATTCTATAAAAAGTCTATGGTCTTAAAATAACATGGTAAATCACTCAATATTGTGCGTACAAACTTACTTAAATTACATAATAATTTCTAGTTCTATTGACCAAGTCACTGAATCATAGTACAAACCGGGTCTTATATATACAAAATGGCAGTGTCATATACAAACAATGCCTGGAGTCAAACTTAGTATAAACCAAATAACTTGTAATCGCTTATTAAAACTTGCACCAAAATCATGAAGTGCTACGGCGTAGCCACAGCTACTACGGCGTAACCAAAGCTGCTACGGCGTAGCCAGTGCTGTTACGCGTGCTACGGTGGTGTATAAAAACCCTTTAATTTCGGAAGTCGGTGGCTTTTGATCTGTATTTTAGTTTTTTGCCACCGACTTCCGAAATTAAAGTTATTTTTCACTTTGTAGTGTTTTTTTTGGAAGTCGGTTGTTTTTTTTTTGTAAAAAGTTTTTTATTTTTCACTTTTTAGTGGGTCAGTTTGTAATTTATCCAATTTACAATAGCCTAATGTCAAATGCTCATCACCTTTTACAAAATATTGCTTTTCCCGATGCAGGTTCGTTAATTGTTGAGGAGTTCTCCTGGTAAGAACCAGGAGAACTGATGGTGACTTCACCATATGCATTTTGACAAGCATAAATTGCTTAGCAACCATATTAAAGTGCCTAATCGAATCGCAACGGTGAAATACTTATTATTAAGTAGTTCCGGTGGCCATCTGTGGTCTTCATCATCAGTTCCACTTCACCAAATGGTGCTTTTCAAGTGCAAATGCACGAGTTACTATAAAAAATACTGAAATCGCTATAGGTATGCCTATAAAATTTGAGGATTTCCCTCGATTTCCATGGGATCCCCTCATCAGATTCTGATTTGGTGGCAATGGAACCACCTCGGGAGCATACCCTTCCAAACAAAAAAAGAATTTTCAAAATCCGTCCACAATTGACGGCGTAATCGGTGAACATACATAAAAAAAAAAAAAAAAAACAAACATACAGCCGGACATATAACCTCCTCCTTTTTAGAAGTCAGTTCAAAAAATATAGTGGTTTGCGATGGCTTCTTAGTTGGATACCGTTAATGTTATTAATAGCTATTTTAATAATAATAAAATATTATACCATGACTAAAATTACCCATCATTATAGAATTTTTTTTTGACAGTTCTTATATCCGCGTCTTAAAAAACTCAGTCAAGACACTCTCTTTTGTATCAGATATCTACATTAAGCTACTTGCTAACTTCATCTGATAAAATCAATTCTAGTCCAAAATAATTCCGAATAATTATTACGTCAATCAACAAGAAACGTCAATAAAAAAATACTAATTCAATTTTTTTTTAATATATTTTTCCAGTGTCCAATTGGTTCTTAAATTCAATATTATTAACAAATTGATTAATTTTAATATCACTTCTTGCTTCTTCTCCCTTGTTTACTAAAACCGAATTATGTTCTATTTTAGGTACAAAGCATTATAAATAAAACTGTAGTAATATTTCCGTCAATTTTGGAAGACTGCCAAAGATACGGGAAAACAGATAGTCATCTTATCTCGCTTCTTTATCTGTGAGGATAGTTTCATTTTCAAGTAAAATATTGTATTTTTTTCACTGCAGTGTTTGTTTTTCTTAGGAAATGGAATTGGCAATGGTCCATTCTGACGCAAAAACAAAACAAATAATAAAAAGAATAATTTATTCAGGTACCTACTTAATGGTTTTTTAGTACATGAGGGCACAAAGTATGCATTATTAATTTTACATAGTGTTATTACAATGAATTTTAGGTGAATAGCTGCTCTCTTAGCTAGATCACTGAGTTATAAGCTAAATATAATAAAATCTGTTTAGCCATGTGTGTTCGAATATATAATAAAATTCCAAGTGATATAAAAACTAGATTTTAGATTGTTTAAAAAAATATTACCACAACAACAATATTTTTTACAGCATAAATGAATTTACGGGCGGGAAACATTTTGGAATGTAACCAATAATATTTGCATGCTATGATTTAAGCAAAGCATGTATGCTCTTTAATGTATTTTTAAAACAACTATAATCACCATGTTTTATGCAAATAAATATTATTTCTATTTCTATAGGTACCATTCCCAACGCCCGGTTTCTTAAACGAAAATTATCGAGGCGTCAAAATTAAACGCAAGTCAAGTGATGCAATTGGCTGTTGATAAATCATTCAGCCGATCACAGCAGTTTACGCGCGATATTAATTTTGCGATAATTTTCGTTCGGGAAACTGTCCCTAGGAGACCTAGAAGGTATGGCAGAAATAATAATAAAATTAATGTAAGTTTCATTGAACAATAAATGCATGTTTCATACACAGAAAATGTAGGTGCATTCAATGTTACAAGACAAATGTAAAAAATATAAACCTACATGCACACATACATAAGCTCACGCGTTTTTCCCATGGGGTAACAGAAACTACAGAACACCACCTGGGACGATCCTTAAATACTCCTTTTGCTTTATTTACGTCATACATCTGGTCATACACGCACGCCAGTTGCGAGTACTACGCAATGCAATCACTACTAAATACCTACAGTTCTTAAAAGTACCCCAAATTCCAAAAAAAAAAGCTCGACCACTTCCACTGCCACCGATATTATTAAAACTATTAATTAAAACAAAACATCACTAACTCTCACAATTTTACTAGAAAACCAGTAACAAAATGGTTGTAATAATAAATCGAAAAAATCGCTATGAGCGCAGCAGTGCAGCTGCTGCGTTTCTAACAATTTATTAAAAGTAATATCATACAGCACGCGCCTTCTATTGAAAAGTAACAGATACAAACGAAAACTAGCGCGGAAACAGTCAGATGTTGTAGTACAGTGTCACAAACAGAGATGGCGCTGTTTCCAGCTTCATATATCATGTTGAAAGAATTTTCCTTTCGGGGTCATCCCGTTTGAATATTTTACTTGTATGTAATGCTCGTGAATCCTTTGAAGTAACTTAGTACAGAATAAACTTTATTGAATATTTAAAACCCGCATTTTTATTTGAAATGTCGCAAAGAAACGGCAAAGTAGCACTTGGGTACCTAGGCTTTATTTCGGTAAAAGGTCGGAACAGTGTGACATACATTTGAGTCCTGCTGCCGTGCACTGTGAACCTTAGTTTACATGTTACGTTTGGAGTTGTTTCGTGCATTCAAAATTTTTGCTTTATGCAGATGACCTTAAAATCTACAGAACAATTCCCAACCATACTGATTCTACGTTACTTCAAGAAGATCTTAATCGATTTTCTGTTTATTGCGTAGAAAACAAAATCCAATTAAGTACTTCTAAATGTGTATGTATTACATTTACCAAGAATAAACATATTATAAGGAGCACTTACACATTAGATGATGCTGCACTGCATAGAGTCATGTCAGTGAAGGATCTTGGAATACTATTGGATACTAAACTTCACCTTGATCAGCATATTCAGAAAATTGTTAACAACGCCTATCGTATGTATGGCTTTGTTATGAGATCCACCACTGACTTTAAGCGCATTGATACCTATATACATTTATATAAATCGGTAATTAGGTCACAACTCGAATACGCTGTATTAATTTGGAATCCTCTTTACCAAAAATACATAGACAGCTTAGAAAATGTCCAGCGTAAATTTCTCAAAGCCCTGCATTATCGCTGCCGCCACGACTTTATTTCCTCTAATTCACGCCAAAAGCATGTTGAGCTGTTAAACTTAAAGTCTAGACGCCTTTTCCTAGAAACTATGTTTCTCTATGACTTGTGTAATAACGGATATGACTGCATAGATCTCAGTAATAAGTTAAGCTACGTTGTTCCAAGAACTGTCATTGGACGACAAGTGCGCGTACGTCCACTTTTTGCCGTTTCCTCCTGCCGCACTAACGCTGGAGTTCGAGCACCTCTTCGTCGTATAGCTAAAAATTTCAACACTGTGTTTGCAAGTTTGGATTTGTTTACATTGTCTGCTAATAAGTTTAGAGTCTCTTTGATACAATTAATTAGTGACTCAGATTTTTAAAACAAGAACTGTAATTTAGATATTTTCTTTAATAGGTATTGTTTAAAATGATAATGTTGTCTTTTTTTTTCTTTTCTTCTCATTTAAGTGTGCAAATAGTTTCCATATCAAATATGTAGTATTTAAGATGTGGATAACGTTGTGAGCTACACATAATTATGTAACCTCTTTTTTTCTCACTACCTGTTTATTAAGATATTTGTGTAACGGTTTGTTTTCCCGAATTAAATAAATAAAAATAAAAATGTTAAATTTAATTTGTGTGGAAAACACACTTTTTTCCACCCAAATTGGATTGAACATATTGTAGGTTATCATGATAGTGGCTATAAATAGCTTCCGTCGTAACAAAATCTTTATACATAAAATGATCAGAACTTTTTTAAATAATAAGTTTTTCCTGCTTAGTACAGGGTGGCAGGAACATTGACGCGCAACCTGTCACCTTGGATTCTGTACATGATTCTGAAGTCCAGGGGCGTTGAAATTTTACGTCGGTTATAAAAAAATATATTGCTGTTCCATACATTTTAACCGAGTACTTATTGCGCTTTAGCAAAAGCACAATTTTTTTTTTAATGTTTTTTTTTATTATTATTGATATAATAACAAATTAATTAATTAATATTATTATTAATTAATTATAATGTGGACGAGCTCGTGGCTAAATAATAACTGCCGCACGGGTCAATCGATCAGGTTAAGCTATGCTTGCCGCGGTTGGTCCGTGGATGGGTGACCATCTGTTCATACCAAGATTCCTCCGTGCCTCGGAAAGCACGTTAAGCCGTTGGTCCCGGCTGTCATTTGTAGATCTTTGACAGTTATTACGGGTCGTCAGAAGCCCAAAGTCTGACAACCAGTCTTACCAAGGGATATCGCGTTACCCAGTAACTGGGTTGTGGAGGTAAGATAGGCAGTCGCTCCATATAAAATACTGGTATTCAGCTGCACCCGGTTAGACTGGAAGCCGACCCCATCATAGTTGGGAAAAGGCTAGGCAGATGATTAATTAATTATAATATTTATTAAAGACATTTTTCGTCGGTTAATATAGGTAAAATATAAATATAAAATATATAAAACAGCAGATTTTTTTTTAAGGTTGACGAAAAATTTCTTCCCTAGGGGGTCTAGAAGCATGTACTGAATTCATAGTTACAGTTCGCGCGTCGATGTCCCTGCCTCCCTTTAAATTTTACTGACATACAGTGGCGAAATAAACATCATTGACGATAACTTTACGACCATTATGACGCGAAATGCGAGCGCGGTCACCCCACAACTTTACAGCACACTCATTTTAATTAATTGAAGCTATGTATAGGGACTGAATAAACTCACAAACAGCGTGGTAACATAATATGAATTGTTACAATGTAATGTATTAATGTAATGTGAACATTTTTTGTAGCATTCGTCATTTTATTAAGGTAAGTACGCGGTTCCCTATTTATGTGTTGTTTTATTATGTTTCTGTAAATTAGGCGAGAAAATAATTACTACTGACTTGCTGTTTGTTTTTATTTGTTTTTAGGTTTCTCACAAAAGTATATCAGGGTACTGGCCGAAGAAACGGAGAAATATTAACCAATAATAATATTTCTCCGTTTCTCCGCTCCGCAGCCTCGCTCCGCTCCGGTGGACAGGCAGCCTAAACCGTTAGATTTGCTCTCACGGTACTAAGTCACGCGAAAAAGTGTCCATACTGAGAAAATGAGCTCAAACAAAAATAATGGCGTTTCTATGATAGTCAAGTCAAGTCTCTGCGACATTTTGTGTGTCCAGAGGTGTCAAATCGAAACATAAAAACGACCATCTTTTGATGCGGCAGGGCGAATCTACGATTGAAATCTTTGGTATTGGCCCACTAATTAGGATCTTACGGAGTGCCCCAAATCAAGTGGTCTAATAAAACAGGCATCGAGGTCAGGACGCTTCGAAAGATAGTCGTTTCATTTAACCTTTGACATAAGTATTTTCCTCAATAAAATCAAATTATTTATTTCAAATAGGCACATAAGAGGCACTTTGAACGTCAAAATGTACAAAAAAATAGAATTGACTCTAGTCGCCCCTTCTAAAACTCCACCGTTACTCTTTTAAAATGATTTACAATATTTTGTATTGGTACATTAATTATAGGTTAAGACATTAGTTATGCACCTAGAATAAACTTGTATTGTAATTTTATTACACAATATGTAAAAAGAACTAAGCAATGACAGATGAATTAATTATGTGATAGATACATGGTGCTCACATATTTACAAATATTGTATAAATTTATTTCATAGGTCAATGTGTGAGTTATGGTAATCAGTGTCACAGAACGTAAAATAAATGTCATAAAAATAATAAATGATACAATTAAAATAGCAACTAGTTTGATTTTGTCTAGAGTCTGGATTCTCCTATGGAGCTGGACCAGCATGTTTCCAAGCATTCTTATCTTGGATATAATCCTCTAAACTCAAAACTCTAACTCAATGCATTTATTTCAATTAAACCATTTACAGGCACTTTTGAATTGTCAACAAGTCGGTCAGTTACAAATATGAAGCTAGTTACCCATTCCAAATAGTAGGTTCCTATGGAGAAGAACGGACAAGAAACTCCACAGACACTCTTTTTAAATAAAATATTTGATACAAAGTATTGGTTACATCATTCTTATTGAAAATATACATGTGAGAACGATGCAAAACGTCAGAAGCGTCCGTGATAAAAAAAAAAAAAAAAAAAAAAAAAAACAATTCAAAACTAAAATAATTAAAAATAAGCCGTGGCAGCTAATCTGTAATATGCTAGATTGACTGTAGGTACCAATTTCACTGAATAATAACAGTGGACATCATATTCATATTAATTAGTGGCGTGACAAACTACCTCGGCTTTGCAACGTGTCAATTAAGTTTTAAAGTCACTTAATTATCGGCTCAAATAGCTAATTAAACTAATTAAATGGGTATTCGTTAATTAATATTGAATATCGGTGTTTACATTCGCGCTTTGAATATAAAATACAATATTAAAGTCTCGAGAATGTTTTATAAAACAAAAACTATTTACTAGAATACTATTCTTAACCCTGTAGTTAAATAATTATGTATGAATTATGGAGAAAATCTGTGCTAAACGAGCTCCTTTAGGCTTTCATTGCTGAAATTTCCAAGCGGTCCATATCCAGCGGTAAACGTTTCACCAAACTTATAATTTCTAGAAATGCTTAAGTTTTTTTACATAGATGGACTCCAAACAGATAAAGTAAAAAATAACATATATTTTGGCATAAGACCAAAAAACTATAGTAAAATCATATGTATGGGTACTTATTATGATATTGATAACCTCCAACACCGTTTGATCGGTCACCATGAAAGTGGGCAAATACAGCGTGGCTTGTAAAGCAGCATATTCCTTCCAGGACCTGATAGTATGACCCCTTTGCAACAATTGAGCAACCCACCCCAGCATCCTAGGCGAAAATCCATGGGGTTCGAAAAAATCCAAGATTTGTGTTTTCTGAATGTTTTCCAAAATTCGTATTAAATATGAGTTTACTCTCAAATTGAATAGCCATCAATGCAATTTTAGTTGGTAGGTAGTGAACATGTTAACAAAGCTTTCGACGTACCTAACCAAGTATTCTAAAACATCAAACAGTTAAAAGATACGACAAGAACACAATTCAATCAACTTAGCCTATAACAGTCCACTGCTGGACATAGGCCTCTCCCTGGCTGTGCCACGACACCCTCTCCTCCGCCTTCCGCATCCAGTCTGTCCCAGCCACCTTTTAAAGGTCGTCGGTCCATCTGGCTGGGGGGCGTCCCACACGTGGAAGTCAATTAACAATTTTCTAAATCATCTATGCCATGACTTTGAGACAACCTTTATCAAAAAAAAAAAGATACCCTGTATACGTATTTTTCCATGGACAAGGATTATAATATATAGGCTTGCAATCTCCACGCGCGCGAAACAGCTGGCAAATGCTAGTTCCCTATAACAGTGAAAATAAATACCTAGAGTCTAAAACATTTGTCTCACTGCAATTCTGAAGTTAAGCTTTTACGCACGATGAATATATCCGGTTCGATCCAGCCCGAACCGGTCCGGAGCGGCACGGTCTGGATGATCGTATTAAAGGATTAACACTTTTGGAATACGGACTGAAATATTCTTTGTAGGATCATTTGTGATGTATGAAAATTTAATTGTAAATGCAATTTCAAAAGGGTACTTGTTTATTTGCTTCATTTGAGCGAAGATATATGGTTGAATTTATTTTATTATTATTCAACCTTTTTATATTAGGCCTATTTCTGCTATTGGCATAGTTATGCCAGAAACATCCCTAATATAATTAAGTTTAAATAATAATAAAAACCGGCCAAGTGCGAGTCGGACTTGCGCATGAAGGGTTCCGTACCATTATCTATAAAAATGGCAAAAAATCACGTTTGTTGTATGGGAGCCCCCCTTAAATATTTGTTTTAGTTTAATTTAATTATTTCTTTTTAAAGTGAATATATAACGAAATATTCTGTGAATATTTCAAGCGTCTACCTTTTGCCCTAAAAACAGAATAGAATAAATATTTAAGGGGGCTCCCATACAACAAACATGATTTTTTTTGCTCGTTTTTGCTCGATATTGATAACGGTAATAGGTAGACGCTTGAAATATTCACAGAATATTTAGTTATATATTCACTTTAAAAATCAATAATTAAATTAAAATAAAACAAATATTTAAGGGGAGCCCCCCTTAAATATTTGTTTATATACCCATACAACAAACGTGTTTTTTTTTTGCCGTTTTTATAGATAATGGTACGGAACCCTTCGTGCGCGAGTCCCACTCGCACTTGGCCGGTTTTTTTAGTATTTAATTTGCTGTTATAATGGCAACAGAAATACATCATCTGTGAAATTTCAACTGTCTAGCTATCACGGTTCATGATATACAGCCTGGTGACAGACGGACAGACAGACAGACAGACATACCGACAGACAGACAGACAGACAGACATACCGACAGACAGACAGACAGATGGCGGAGCCTTAGTAATAGGGTTCCCGTTTTACCCTTTGGGTACGGAACCCTAAAAACGTGCATTTGTTATCCAATCATAGCATTTAGTCGCATAAACAAAGAGTTGAACTTGACGTCTTTTTTTTTAATTGAGCATACCCAATTTACTTTTAGAATGCTTGCGGGGATGATGTTTTTATTAAGTGCGAGGATTAAAAGGTAAATATTATAACACTAACCAATCTTAAAAAAAGTTTTAAAAGTTTCATGTTAAGTCTTAATATAAAACTAACAACTTTAACCCCTAATTTAATCTCCGTACTCGCTAACTACAATAACAACATAACGCAAGTTTAATTACATCACCTTTAGCACTTTACATGAAGTGCTTAACGTAAACGCGCGCGTTAACACCAAGAGTGATTAATGACGTGGTTGTCTTGTTGACTTCCAACAAGTATACAACTATTTCATTAATTTAACAATATTACGGTAAGTTAAATTGGTTTAGAATATGTTTGAAATTAGTTTAACCAGTAAGGTTACACACTACATAGATTGATTGTTTTTGGGTTACCTACAATTAAGCGCCAAAGGGATCTTGTGGAAAAGTTGGCTCTGTCCGTCTATCTTTTTCACAAGGGGGTACAGAGCGCTAGGCCTTTTTTTTTTTTAGGTGGGAAATTATCAAATAACTTCTCCCGCTCTGGGCGGAGCGTGTTAGACTTTTACTGACTAAAACCAGTTTTTCATTTTTATTTTTTCGTGTTTAGATAACAAGAATTCACTAAAAATACTAAAATACGAGTATGTTATTAGAAATCTACCTAGAAAGACAATAGGAAATCATTTTCCCAGATTGCCTGCATCATTCAATAAAATGATGCATCCCGGTACAGAACACACTCTTAAAACAATCCACAGGGTCAAATTAAATTAGCTAGCGAAACTCCGCAGACGTGATAAGTATCAATATCTAAACAAGATCAACAAAAAATTTATTAATTTGATGAGTTTTTTTTATTTTTCCCAACTATGTTGGGGTCGGCTTCCAGTCTAACCGGATGTAGCTGAATACCCGTACATTACATGGAGCGACTTCCTATCTGATCCACAACCCAGTAACTGGTTAATACGATACCCCTTGGTAAGACTGGTTGTCTGACTTTCGGGCTTCTGACGACCCGTAATGACTGTCAAAGATCTACAAACGACAGCCGGGACCAACGGCTTAACGTGCTTTCCGAGGCACGAAGGGGTCTCGGTATGTAAATATGGTCACCCATCCACGGAACGACCGCGGCATGCGTAGCTTAACCTAACATTTCTTGAAGAAATATTTTTTTTATTTTTTTTGGGTCTTTGACCGCCGTCAGTGTTTCCGTTAGTTTCAAAATCTGTTTTTTTTTTGTGTATAGGCTTCACAGACGTGATGGGTATATCGAAACATGATAAAACAAAAGAAAACAGATTTTATCAACTACTCGTAATACTTCAAGTAACAATACTAACATTACAGCGCGGCAGCGGTCCATTGAACCCAAAAAAAATCATGAAAACGTTTTTTATTTTATTTTGTCGTGTTTAGATATCGATACCCCATCACGTTTGCGGAGTTTCACTAGCTAATTTAATTTGACGCTGTATAAAATCCTATTTTTAATAACATTGATGGATTTTTTATATTAAAAAGAAGTCCATTACAGATCTTTTTATCACAAAAAAGGAACGGAAAAGACATTAAGAGGTGTGAATAAAAATGATAGAACAAAATCTCATTTACATTATTTTATTTCATTTGAAAATAAATTCGAATAACTTCATACCTTCGTTCACTTTGAGGGGTGAAATATTGAATTGAGCATCGTTAGGGAGCATATTGAGGGTTATTCAAATACCTTATCCAGTATTGTGTTTTTATGTTGTGATTGATGAGGTTTGTAGAAATTGATTTGCTTGTAAGAGAGTTTTATTAAACTTACTGTTGTCCGTTTCTTTATTTGCATGCAATCTTCAATCTACAATAAATAAATAAATAATCGTTGGAATTTGTCGAATGACGAATAAATGTTTAATTGCTTTAACAGTAGAGTCATCTGAAACTCATAAAAAATACATTTTCTTAATTGAAGCGATGGAGTCCCTTTTTATGACTATTTCTCAATTGGCAGTGAAATTAGTAAAAACCAATCAATATAAAAGTGACAATTGATCAGTACATTGTAGGGATACTTATTGATACCTATGTAATTTTGAAGGAAAATAAATGATAATGAGAAATGATAATTTATTTGCCATAAAAATACAGATGGGAACCTAGGTGATTCATTATGAAATGCATCATCATTGTATACATCTGGTTCTATGTTAAAATCTGTACTCAAGTATTATAACCCTGCCTCTTAAACTAGGTAAACCTGTATCTTAAGAGACAGAATAATTTGATTTCTCTGAAATGGTCCTAAATCAACCTTAGCCTCTATTCTTTTCTATTTTTTAAGTTCCTATTATCCTAAGATAAATTGAACCAGACTTACAGAACCAGCAACTTTCACAGACCATTAATTACTTGCATTAACTCCAGGACACGATAATAGATGGCGCTGTCCGCAATTTTAATTGCTGCTCAAAGTTTACCCATAAAATAGTCTGAGTTCGAAACATCACTCAGAATGAGGTTAGGCATTGTTTAAGATGAAACTATGTAATTAGACTTTAGAATTAGGTTAAAACTTTGACGATGATTACAGTGTTTCTCGTTTTGAAGTTTAGATTTGGTTTCAATACAGTTTAGATTTGGATCTAGCAATTTTCTTGCTTATTCTTCTTTGTCGTGTCGATGGCGTGGCAGTTTATACAATTTTGTTGGCCCATAACTTCGCCACTTCCACGGCAACTCCGGTGGCAGCGCATAGGTCGCTATGGTTGTATTTTTTTGGGAACAGAGGCCAGGATAGGAGGTAGGACATAGTTTGCGGCACAGCTCCACATTGACCACCTGCTGTCGTACCGTGGTGGAAGCAGCCCCACTTTCAACCCGCGAGGTTGTAGTTGCATCTTCCCAATTTTCTTGCTGAATTGTTTATTTACTAAAGTGTTGATAATTTGGCTAATAATTGTCTAACGTGTGTGGTGGGTCTCATACAAGGTGGTAGTGGACTCGTTATGAGAATGGGCAACGTCCTTTGGTTTTCTTATCACAAAAAAAAAAACGATTACAAATCCATATGTTCTTCACGGTTAGATCGTCACATGATTTATTTAGGTTTTTATTGAATTATTTAACGCTTACTATCGTATAAAGCATTACCTGTTAGGATTATAATGGACTCTGTATTATATTAGTACTTTATCTTGAGTTTTTTTTTTTATTTAAGAATTTAAATAAATATGACTGTATTCAGTTGAATTCTTAAATATTTATTACTTTATTAAATTAATATTATTATTTACGAGGAATCGTATAATCTTCTGTAACCAGAAGATTTGAAACAAATTTATTATTCGTAGCAACTCTGCTACAGTCACCATAGCAACATGTTGCTACGGGTAGCTGTTTACTACGAAATACTAAAACATTTTTTTTGAAAATTTTATTGCCTGTTTGGCAACGGAATCATAAAAAGATAAAGTATATATTAAAACAAATAATCTGACACACGCACTTTTGCAATAAATTACAAAAAAACTTTACCAATTCAAATGTGGGTTAAAACTCCAACATTGGCTTCCAGCATCGTTTGCAGTGTGTGGAGAGTTTGTGACAAATTAACTTCACCGAGGCTTTGTTAGCAACTGTAACGAGTGGGTTACAGTTACTATGAGCGATGTTCGAGTAGTTTTGAGCTTTATTAGATGGTTTTAGTTTGTGTGTCAGTGAAATTTATGTTTTTCAACATAAATGTCATTAATTTAAGTTGCAAATTAAATTGATGTAAATCCTGACAATGTAATTGCCATTGCAACCAAATTGTTCAATAGAATTTACATTAATCAGCAAGTATTTTGTTCAATAATATTTACATTTATCAATAAATTTATTCAAATGCAAAGACCTTAGGCCAGACAAAATGGATCAAGACTTTTGCTTCAATAGCCATTACCTACTTTGATAGATAGCAAAACTTAACGGTTAATTCAATTAGTCTTCTAGTAAGAATACACGCTACTACGTTATGTGCACACAATCCTTGCTACTAACTTTGCAATCTGTCTAATCTTTGAAACTATTGAGAAAAATGTTGAAAAAAGTCTTTAGAACTCGTGCCAATAAAAAAAAGAAAACGAAGCAAACCAAAGAGTTTTGCTACTTTTTCCTTTTACAAATTAAATATTGTTATAGCATTGTAAAACCATTTACAGATATAGTTATAGAATATCTGTAGCCTAGCTTTTACTAACACTAGGTAGACCCCGCTCGGTCAGTTGTTAACATGGCCGCGACTGAATACATCACTCCAGGTCAGAGCTGCTCGATAGTTTAGAATTGTAAAACAGTTCAGTGTCCTGAACATTGTGTGGCAGGGTTTTGTTGCTCTTTTGGGGAGTTTGAATTGCTATTGGAACATGCAAGCCAGTGTGAAAATGTAGATTTAATAATAAACTCAGTATCAAGTAGCCTCTAGATAAAAGTGGAGGCAACACTCTAAATACCTAAGTGAAGATGACTGTGGCCCAACTCTCTCTTTCTGAATACATACATAAGATACAGAAAACACATATCACTATCTCTTTCGTATGTGTGTATTTAGAAAGAAAGCGTTCGACCACACTAGTCTTCACTTAGGTGTTAAGAGTGTTGCCTCCACTTTTATCTATAAGCTTCTTGCTCGGTATGTAGGTAATTGTCTTACTCACAGAGTACGGAGTCGCCACGCTGGACTGCATCCATCGTATTACAAAACAAGATTAATTTTTCGACATGGCTTAAACCATGGACCCAGTTTTTGTAATGAGAACGTAACTCTGATTAAAATACTATTCTTTATACAAAAATGAAAACTTAGTTCGGTACTAAGTTGTCAGTTTTGAATTAGGAACATTACCATAGACGGAATAACGTTCGAAAATCAATAATGGCTCCATGGTTTTACCCCCAGGTTTAAACCATGAAGAACCTCTGAAGATAAACGTTATTTTGTAAAAAGACGGCATGGGTTTTTTACTTTTAACCTGTCAAGTATATTGACTTATGAGATACAAATTAACTAGCCTTTGTTATGTTACCCCAAGGGGGAGAAATTATAGATACCACTAAGAATGCTAAATTATATGATTCATACTGAGCAAAACAGATTTTAATTAAACCACACGAATTGTTTTAGTGTGAATAGTCAAATCATTTATTTCAATTAGGCACATAAAAGGCACTTTACACTGCAATCTTTACAACAATCTAAACGTAGCAAGTTGAACGATCCCCATTATTAACTCTAACAGAAATAAACAAACATCAAGTTCGCGCCAAAACGAACCGAGGCTAGACTCATTCATTACTCCAAGCGCCAGCGCACACAGGACAGCATGTTCTTTGCAGTCTTTAAGTAGAAATAACCCGCGAGCATTATTTCTACTCAACAAATCAGGACTGGAAAACTTGTATCTTCATGCAAGCAGCCATACACGCTACTTTGAACCATATTTTATTGATTTATCAATAAAAAAATGCTCGAGAATTGTTCTGCTCTGTCTGCGCTGACCCTAAAATGGCAAAGGACTTCACTGTAGTTTGTGTCTCAATAAACTTATTCTGGAATTTATGATTTTAGTTCCGAAGCAATATCGTAACGTTATCTCTTAAAATATTGTTAGTGATGTTTGTGTTTCGAAGCTCTTGTATGATCAAGGATTAGTCGCAGTTTTGTTTAATTAGTGGAAAGTTTTGTCGTTCGTTGAGATCAAATTGTTTACACTAACGTGCACGTTTTGGTAATACCAGGACTGTAGTGCAAGTGAATTTTTTAGTAGCAGCCCGGAGCGGTCCATATAATAAGCCCGCTGCACAGGCCTCCTCTCTGCGAGCGGGAGTAGGCCATAATCCATCACGCGGGCCCAGTGCCGGTTGTGTCACATGTATTTGAATTTTTGGTTCTAGGACATGCCGGTTCCCACACGATGTTTTCCTTCACCGTTTTGAGAGCAGTGTTGATAATATAAATTACACAAAGTAAAGTGCCTGTCTGGGGTCGAACCGACGACCTACAACTCGTAAGTCCGGGCCGTTACCACCCGGCCACCACTGCAGGCTCTCACTGGGCCACCACTGCTCGTGTGTACCCAGTTGATGGCAATAAGCTCGCCCCCTATTACATGGGATGATGGAACTTAAACATAACTGGCGAAAAGTGTAATCTTGCAAGAAAGAGCTGCGCTTTAACGAAGTTGAAAGTTTAAAAAAGCAATAAATAGAACGGTATTTCGACGAATTCACAGTAGAATATATCATTCCCAAGACAAAAGAAGAAAGTTTTTTGTATACTCGTATTAAAACGCCGTTTTAATAATTAATTTCTTTTCTTTTTTTTTTCTTTTCCTGAGAGTTTTTAGAAGTTTTTATTGTCACACCCCCGTACCTCGTAAAACCCGTAAAGCCGTCGATCCTGCGCCCGATCTCTCCCTGGTCGTGTCGGATTGCGGTCCCATCGGACTATGAAAGTGAAGGAACAGACTGCAGCTGCGTGTTTGCACACACGCTTGTGCACTATTATTATACTGCACAAGCGTGCCAATTTCAACGGGGATTAGCCAACTACGGATGGCGTATTCATCTTCCGTAGTTGGCTAATCTCCGTTGATATTGGCCGCTGTAATTGGACAATATTAATCCCGGTTTATTGTTTCGGGTTCCGTCCTCAAGTTTGTAGTGTGAATAAAAATACAACATGTACACACGTAACATCACACCTGTATTCGCCGAAGGGCTAGGTAGAGGTGTAGCTTTATTACACCCACATTTCGCCTGTTATGTTAAGTCCCACGTAATAGGGGGCGATCCTATTGCCATCAACCGGGCACAAATCCAGACTCCGGGCTTCTACTGAGAAGAACTACAATATTACGTGTACTCACTTTTCTCGTTACTATTATTTACGCCCCCAACAGGTGCGCTTTGGTTTTCGCGGACTTAATACAGTTGTCCGGATTTTGTCTAAGCTGGATTTAAACTTCGACCAGACTTAATGTCTAGACTAGACCCAGACAAACTAACTGATGGATCGCTCAAATCTAACATGATCATACACATAAGTTATTTCAATATTTTTTCGGATCAACTGTTTGTTCACCTTATAAATTATGCTTTTAGGGAATTATTTTTTATTATTTTGAAGATATAATAAGGGCAATAACATTCATAGTGGCCTCTGTCAATAAACTTTGCAATGAATTAGTTAGAATTAATGCCATTTTTTTTATGTAGGCTTGTGGGTAATTAATAACATAATAACAGCCGCACGGGTTAATCAATCAGGTTAAGCTACACTTGCCGCGGTTGGTCCGTAGATTCGTGGACCTTTACATACCACGACCCTTTCAGGCCTCAGAAAGCATGTTAAGCCGTTGTTCCCGGCTGTCATTCGTGGATCTTTGACAGTCGTTACGGGTCGTCAGAAGCCCCGAAAGTCTGACAACCAGTCTTACGTTGTGGAGGTCAGATAGGCAGTCGCTCCATGTAAAATACTGGCATTCAGCTGCATCCGGTTTAACTGGAAACCAACCCCAACTTAGTTGGGAAAAGGCTGGGCAGATGATGATGCCATTTTTTTGGTATGTAAGATTTTTGTATCTGGCAATAGCACCATTCCAAGGCTAATTATTCTTAACATTAATTGGATTGAAAAATCGCCATTGTTTTATTAATCTTGGTCAAATTAAAAGTCTAATAGCCAAACAAAAATTATGCTATCTTTCCCTAAATTGATCTTTAAAAAATTCAAAATATCTGGATCCAACCCTTAACAAGATCAACATTTAAAATATTCGCCTTTGGCTTCAATCTTTAAGAACGCCGTATCGTTTGCTATCCTAATTAGGCAACACAGCAATTTGAATACCAAGATACTTCTAATTATTAAAGGGCTCTCCATTTTTCACACAGGCCTGTTAATATTATTTTTAGAGCTAGATTCTTGTCTTTGGATGCATATTAAAATGATGTTATAAACAATTATAACTTCAAACAATAGCTATTGGCATTCATTGGCAGACAGGAAGATGGTGCTGCTCATCTTCAACAAGGTAGGTAATTTTATGTTATGGAACCCATCGGTGGAGAAAAGATGACATACCTACAGACACTTTATCAAGACCAAACGGAATAGGTTTTTAGGTGTTGCACTAAGGTAGCCCGCGATTTCAAATATTCTTACGTTTTTTGCAATTAGCAGGTCAGTGTCACGTTATGTTGATTAAAATAAGATTCACGACCATCGATCACTAATAAGTTCTCTAATAGTGATCGATGTTCACGACCAGGGGCCCGATTCTGTAAAATAACCAACTTGTCAATAGTGTGTCGGTAGTGTGTCAGTAGTGTCTCAATAGTATAGTTATTGACATTTGGGCCCAATTCTGTAACTTTGAGTTAAGCAGCACGCCATTGACACTATCGACACACTACAGACATTCTTTTGCCACTGTTGCAAATTTGCCATTCTGTAAAAACTTCAATGGCGTTTCAGTGGTGTCTCAGTAGTGTGTCGGTAGTATGTCGATTGTGTGGCAGCCCAAACGTGGCCCCACGACGCATCGTTTCCGAGATACGGGCGTTCGATTTAAAAAAAAAACCTTAATTCATGTTGGGATGCTGTTTACACGGGGGGTTGTACATAGGGGGGGTCAAATTTTGCTTATTTTTTGCCTAGGACGCACCGTTTTCGAAATATTTGAATTTGTATATTAATAAAAAAAATATTCGATATTTGAAGAAAAAAGAAAAAAAAAATTCGTAGATTTTTTACATCATCTCATGGTTTTCGGTCGGAGTATCAAATTAAGTACACAAACCTTTAATTTAGTAGGCATTCCATTCCGCCGTCGCTGTCTTTGGAGAAAGGGAATGAGCTCGTCAATTAGCTTCCTAGCTTGCTCTACGTCCACTTTATCAATTTCCCTACGTAAGTCGTACACACACACGGACACATTATTTCAAATTTAAAAAATATACAAATTGAACTCAATCAACAATAGGGAAAATAGGTGTCGTTGTTCGATGGCTTCACAATGGCGGTTCGATGGCCAAAACACTATTCAAACACGATAGAAACAACTGTCAAATACACTTAAAATATTTACAGACTACCGTAGCTTGGCATCACGATGCCATTGTATCATTATAGTGGACCAGGCTACCAATTATTGTTGCCAAATTCGCAACAGTGGCAAAAGAATGTCTGTAGTGTGTCGACAGAGTGTCAATGGCGTGTTGCTTAACTCAAAGTTACAGAATTGGGCCCCAGATGTTTCAATTTACAGAATTATAATCATTAGAATCAGTAATAATTATGTTACAATTTACCTCAAATGATATAATTTCACTAAATAGTCATTCAATAGGGTAATATCAACTTACAAAGTTGTATTGATGATTTTTAAGACAATAATTCTACAAATAAATATTTGATACTACTGCAAATCATATTTAGATCAACATACAACCTGATACTGACCTGCAAATTGCAGAAAAACGTAAGAAGATTTGAATTTTGTGGGCTACTCTGATGCTTTCACCTTAACAAAAATCTGCAGATTTCCGAAAGCACCTTTCATCGATAGATAAAGATGATGACGTACGGCGATACTCCACCTGTATACTCCACCTCCAATGTATAAATATGGTGGATATTCCCCATAGATAAGCACAAAACGTGTTGCAAATTCATTCATTGTACGCAACTCTAAGAAGCAGTCTTAGATTTTGCCTTAAATAGTAAGAATATACGTACCCTTTATTACCTCTATTCCTTCAGTACAACAGGTCACACAGCAAGCTCGTCTGTCACTGTCAAGTGTCATTCATAGCGTCTAAAAATTTCTTCGGTTAAAATATTTCTAGCTCTAAGAAGTGTTCTTAAAAAGTCTAAATATTGAGTTCCGAACACACGCACATTCACACCATCTGTGTCACTGCCGACATAGCTTCAGCAAGTTTACCTAACTGAATCTTCAAATTAAAGTCTGTTTGTTCTCAAGATACAGCAAATAATATGATGCTCGTAGTTGTACTCACAGTTTGATAGTCTGTAGTCTTACAAATTGGAACATGAACAAGTTAAGTCTACTTAGCAATTGTTTGGTAACGGAATATTGGCTTAGAATAATTTGGGAATATTTGTTTGGCACCTAGTTATTGTTACCATAAAGTCTCAAAGTAGTTTCGGATATGGGAGTTTAGCTAATTTATGATCGGTTATATTAACCGGCACTGTTTTTGGTGCCTAAGATACAGACTTGCCTAGATTGGGGTCAATGTAAAATCCTTGTATGATTTTGACAACACATAGGAATAGAAGGGAGGGATAGAAGTATGAATAAGCTACTCGAATGAAACACGTATTTGTTAAAGGAGATAATGTTTCCTAAATAAATTACTTTTAAAATCTGCTAGGTCGCTGTCAGCACTCCGACTCTAGTCAGCTCTCTTTCCTATCCAGGAAGACGCTATTTTATATTTAGAGAAATATAAAATGACTGCCTCGTTGTTCTAGTGGTGGTAAGCGCTATTGCTGAGCATGAGGTCCTGGGTTTGATTCCCAGGTCGGGCAAAGGGTTATTAGCTTTTCCATCAGGTATTTCTCAGTAGTAGCCCGGAATCTGAATTTATGTCTGACTGATGGCAATAGACTCGCTCCCTATTACATGGGACTTAAACATAACTGGCGAAATGTGGGAATAGGTACTTTAGGTGCACCTATGCCTAACCTTTCGGGGAATTCAGGCGTGAAGTTATGTATCTATCTTTTAAAATATTCGTGGATGTCGGATGAGAAAGCAATCCAGGTTAAAACTACTACAGTACCTGCTGATATCTAGACATCGGATTATATATAAGAGGAGGGGTGTCTTCACGATTAAAAGCATCTTCATTATTCATTATATTTTATTTATAAATCACTTTTTATATAATTTAACTCGATAATTACAACACTTTTAATTAATCAAATCAATTTCGCAATAATCCACTAATAATAATTCAATAATAATAATTCACTTCAAAAAGGTCCGACTAGCTTGGATGCTAACGAACGAATGACCACTCCCGCATTTTTTTTTTTTTTTTTTTTTGTATATGGCATCTCGCAGTTGACCTTGAGAGGCCGTGACTGCTTAACCGGTCTTTCCTGTGGGTGCCCTAAGGTATTAGCTTAAAGCCTCCAGCCAGGAGCGTAAATAAAGTATTAAAAACTAAACGACAGCGCTCTAAGGGCACCCCCTGTGGGGTACGAACCTCGGCTTAGGGCGTCGTTGGGGAAAAACAAAGCAAATTGGGGACGGGCTGGATCAAAAGTTTAAATTCATGATTATTAACGGGGATTACTATTAAATGCTACGGCTCACTCAGCCTCGGGGCTGGCGGTTCGACGTGCAAGGGACGGGGGGAACAATTTATTCTTGATCTTCGCGTGGTACCTCGGCGGCGAGGACGGAATGACGGTTTGTGTTTGTGCACTGTACTTGTGGCCCTATTGCTTTCCTGAAGGAGAGTAATGGGGTCATCCGGGTCTAAGAGAGTATGCCTAGGTCGGCGAGTCTTACTGATTTGAGATGGCCTATAGCTAGCTGCCTGCACAACCAAGGGGTTGCGATGTCTATCTGCGGACTCGAAGAACCGCTTTGTCGCGCGTTTCAAAAACTGCTTGATGGTGGGGATTCTAAGATCTACGTGTAGGGTTTCGTTCCGAACGAACCATGGAGCGTCCGTAATTTTACGGAGAAATCGGTTTTGAAGTGCCTGCATTCTGTGAATGAGATGGGGACGGGCGTGTGCGAAAGCGGCACACGCGTACGTCATAATCGGCCGGATGCACGCTGTGTAAATACGCAATTTGCCCTTAAGGGACAACTTGCTGCGTGAGTTTAGAACGCAATGAAGCCTACCGAGAGCGAAAGCAGCGCGCGAACGCACTTGCTTTATGTGCTCAGCGAACGAAATGTGGTGATCTAAGATCACACCGAGATATTTGGCTCGCTTCTCCCAAGGGATAGGCTTGCCGAACATCTTGATCTGTCGTGGTAGGTCCGGTCTACGCCGGGGCCTAGAAAAGAGGACCGCTTGGCTCTTATCAGGATTGACCTCGATCCTCCACTTCCTGAACCAGTCACCGAGTCTGTTGACTTCGGTCTGTAGGATGCGGGAGATCTGGTCTTGACTGCGGCCGGTGTAGTAGATGGCCGTGTCGTCTGCGAACAGAGCTAACTGCGCCTTTCTACTTTTCGGGATGTCACTGGAGAACAGCGTAAAAATGAGCGGAGCCAGCACAGACCCCTGAGGGACGCCTGCGCGGATCGGATGAGGGGAAGAGAGCGCACCCTCGATGCGATAGCGGAAGGTGCGGTTCAACAAATAGTCCCGTAAGATGAGCACGAGACGATCTGGCACACCGAATTTGTATAGCTTATACAATAAGCCGTTGTGCCAGACTTTGTCGAACGCTTTCGCGATATCGAAGAACACAGCACCCGTCATGAACCCGCGCTGGAAACCGGCGCTTATGTGTTCTATGATACGGTGGACCTGTTGTACGCAAGAATGTTGGGTTCTAAAACCGAACTGTTCGTTGGGGATGAGCCCCTTCGTCTCGGCGTAGTCTCTGAGACGCTTATAAATAAGCCTCTCATAGACCTTGCCGAAAACGTCGAGCAAACTGATGGGACGGTAACTGGAAGGCTCGGTCTTAGGCTTGCCGGGCTTCGGGATACCGATGACGGTGGCATTTTTCCACGATTGTGGAAAAATGTTGTTACTAAGAGCACCATTGAAGATGGTGGTCATTAGCATGATCAGGTGAGCCGGGAACAACTGGACCACCCTATTGGTGATACCGTCTGATCCAGGGGCTTTACGGGGTTTCAGACCCTTGATTATATCGTGAACCTCGTCCGGGGAGACGGGGTCTAGAGGACAATCAGGGTCTTCGACCGGAGGGAGAGAGGCTCTACGTTCGACTTCGGCATCCACCTCGGCGAGGTGAGCCTGGTCTACTGGTTGAGAGCTGGGCGAGCACTGGGTCTCGAGGCTGTCAGCTAGGCATTCAGCCCTGTCGATGTCGTCGAATGCTATCGTCCTGTCGGGTCGTGTCAGGGGAGGCATAGAGACTACTTGCTGGGACTTGAGTTTCCTCTGAAGTTCCCAGAATGCCAGATGAGTGGGCTCTAGCTCGCTCAACATCTTGTCCCAGTTACCGTCACGCAGCTCGGCCATGCGTGTCCTTACAGATCTCTGCAAATAGCGCATGTGAGCTTTGTTGGCGTCACAGGGGAAGACGTCGTAGGCACGAGTAGCCGCGTTCTTCTCAGTCAGCAGTTCACGCACATCGTCCGGCAGCCTCAAGCGATGTTCGTCCATCGCCGGAGCTTGCCTTGAACAATCGTTCAGGACCGATTGTACGTGTTCCGTGAGTGAGCCGATCGCGGCCGTCGTGTCAGCGATTGAGGTGAACTGATCTGGTATAGAGTCTAGTAGAGGCGAAGTGGTGGATTTCAAGCGATCGCTTACTTTCCTCCAGTCCGTGACTACTTTGATACGAGAGGGTTCGTCCGGGTCAGGGAGTCCGTCGCGAGGGACCAGTCTCATGACGACTGGTCGGTGGTCGGAAGTCAGTTCGTCCATCGCCTCTATCGAATCCAACCGGAGGTTGATATTCTTTAGGAGCGCTATGTCCAATACGTCAGGGGTATGGTTGGGGTCGTGAGGGTAGTGGGTGGGCGTCATCGGGGCGATGACGTCAAAGTTTAGGACGGGGCAGAGGTCAAACAAGTGTCTGCCTCGGAACGTGGTACTGGTACTATTCCAGGCCGGATGTTTGGCGTTGAGGTCACCCGCTATGATAACGGATTCGCTCAGGCCAAAGAGAATTGAAAGATCGTCAGAGAGCAGTTTGAGACCGTCTGCTGACGAGGTCGCGGTGGGCGGCATGTAAGCCGAAACTATCGTAATCGGTCTATGACCTGACATGCCTAGTCTACATGCAGACACTTCAAGACACGAGAGAGTTGGAGGATCAAGAGGAATACAGTATAGAGGGGTTCTATAATAGATCAAGGTGCCGCCCTTGTGGCATCGAGACCTGTCGTTGCGAACTATGCGATAGTTCGCAATTGACGGGTTTCGATGACTCGGCTTGAGGAAGGTTTCCTGTACTAGGAGAATGTCTAACTTGTGGACGCGGAGGAACTCGGCGACTTCGTCGCGTTGTCCCCTAATGCCGTTGGCATTGAAAAAGCCTAACTTGAGGGATCTGAGTTTAGTTCTTGCGGGGGCCGTATTATACATATTAGGGCCGTTTCGCGAAGGTGTTGAGGACTTGCGTAATTTCCGGGTACGCATTGAATATGCTCTGGATCTGATAGAGATTGCCAGAGGATTGAGCCTTGACTAATTCCCCGGCCATTTGAATGGCGCGAGGAGACATGAACACGTTGAATGTGCTCGTGATCACATTAAACGCGTCTAGTGCGTTAGCGACGGCGCCAACTGAAGAAGTCGCGGGTTTAGGGGGCGCGCGAGTGGTGGCGACGGGAGCGGCTTTAGGAGCTGGCTCAGGTACACGGGGCGCGAGAGGCGCGCGGGGCGCGGCGGGCGCGGGAGCCGCGCGGGGTGCGAGAGGCGCGCGAGCCGCGGGAAGCGCGGTGTTAGCGGCGGGTGCCAGTTGAGCGCGTTGAGCGCGAATATTGGGGTCCATCATCAGAGGTTGAGGATGGAGAGGAGGGGCCATATATTGGCCGAAGGCAGGGAAGGCCTGCTGGTGGTTAAAATAATTCCACGGACTGGACCTTTGAGGGCTCAGACGCTGCGGAGGTTGAGACAGGGTAGCGGGGTACCCGGGGTGCTCTCGTTGCTGCCTCGCGTCGAAACGCTTGGTCAGCTTCGAGGAAGATGACTTTGGGGCTTTAGGACAGCCACGGTAATTGGCTGGGTGACCCTGTTGGCCGCATAGGACGCAGCTGGGAGGCTCGGTGCAGAGGGCACGGTCCTTTGGACGGGTGCACTCAGAAGTGCCGTGCTCGCCCAGGCACTTGACGCACCTGGGTTTCGCAAAGCAGTTCTTTTGCGCGTGTCCGTATAGCTGGCATCTGTGGCATTGGCCTATGATGCTTGATTTGTGGGGCTTCTGGACGTCGAAGCCCTTAAGGTAGCATATCGAGCTAACCTTGAAGATTGGGTGATGCCCTTCGGTTTGTGGGCACACGACAAGAACCATGTCGTATGCGGATCCACCTCTGGATCGGTGCATCCTGTGCACTTCGAGGACAGGGATCCCCTGTCTCTCTAGGTCTGCCTTTATGTCGTCCGTGGCGATCTCACTGGGGATCCTACGGATCACCACGCGTATCTGACGATCCTCGGGGAGGGTGTACGAGTGGAATGAGATTCCTCTCGCCCGAAGAAGTTTTGTAAGTTCCCTGTAATCGTTCGACGTAGGAACGGAAACTTTGATGCCCGGTTGTGTGCTGATGGCACTGGTGAAGTTGATCCTAAGATCACTGCACCTTTGTGAAACTTCCGTCCACCTGCCCTTATCTTGAATGATAATGGGTGGGGGACGGGATGCCTTCTTGGAGGCAGAAGGAGTCTTGGCGGACGCGGTCGCAGTACCGGAAGTGGTAGCTTGCGACTGCGCGGACGGAGCCGGGGTAGGGGCCCTAGTGGCGACTACCGCGGGGGTAGAGGGAGCGGAGGTCGAGGGAGCCTCGATCGCAACCATTTTAGCAGGTTGCGAAGACCTGCTCTTGTTCTTCTTCCTCTTGCCAGGGCCTGAGGTGATGCCCCCTTCCTCTGGTCCAGAGGAGGAAGAACAAGAACCTGACTCCGCATCCGAGGAGTCTGAGTTCGCCGCCGCCGCGTTATTGTCCGCGGGGGCGGTGGTGTCCATCGACACTATCGGACTTTCCGAACGACTCTGTGAGTCAGAGTCGTCTGAGTTTGAAGCGAGCGCATCGCTGAATTTTGAGAGGCTCGCTGATGGCGTAGCCCTCAACCCACTAATCTGGGAAGCGTACTTCCTGAGGAAGTCTTGGTCCTTGAGGAGGACCTCTCTGACGAACGTCAGTAAGAGGTCGTCCTCCATTCTACCGAGAGGGGGGATCCTATCGGAGGAATTTTGGAGCCGGACTCCACTACAAGAAAATGAAGCCTATCGTGGCCCTACGCCTAACTCCCCGGGTGGATTGGCCCGGGGATGAGTTTCGCTCCCTGTCGGGTGTAGACAGGGAGGATGAGTACCTATGGTGAGCCCTGAGCTTGTGATCCCGTTGCCAATCTTATTGTGCAAGGGGGCCCTATTTGGTCTAGCGCGAAGGGTGTAGACACACCCTAAAGACACTAGGTGAGTCGCTGTGGGAGGAAAACTGTCACCAGAGCCGACTAGGAGATCCCCCAAGGCCGGTTAACTCTGGGACCCGTCCAAATTATTGCCTCTCCCTGAGGGGGTTCAGCGGGTGCGTTTGGGTCAGCACCCCACTCGGTTTCGTTGGCACCGTAAGGTATCCACCGAGGACCACGAAACTGTGGTTTTACCCAGAAGGGGCCTAATGAATTTAATAACGTTTTCCTGCTATAGAAACACCTGTCTTGAAAAAGACAATTTTTGTGATCCAGGTCTTTCGATTGAATTGATTAATAAATTAATCGACCCAATCAATCGACGATCGGATGTAGTCGGGGCGACTACGAGAGCGTTACGCAAGCGTAACAATACCGGGCACGAGAGAGCGGCAGGAGGGCGGGAGCACACCGATAGCAGCACACAACACGACCGTCCGCAGCGAGATCCGAACGCAGTATCGACGACCACTCCCGCACTGCGCACGCCTTTTATAAGCACTTTGCTACTGGTGGGGCGTCGATAGCGGGGCGCGCCGCATGAGTAACTCGTGACGTTTCGTTGCACGTGCGCTCTGCGCGCGGTTGAAGTACCGTTTTTTAACGTGCGTAATAGTTGCGCCGATACGGCCATTCTGATGATAGGTGCGTCCCTGCGCCGACATCTTATAGCAATCTGCAAAAATAACTTCATTACTTTTAAATACAAGTCTCGTTGATTGCCAATCAACCTCATAGCCTCAGCGCTAATTTTGGATTGATTCGCGAATCATCATTTTGGAGATCAACCTCATAGCCTCAGCGCTAATTTTGGTCACACGTCATAGAACCTCAAAGCCTCAACGCTCATTTTGGATTGATTCGCGAATCAATCATTTTGGAGATCAACCTCATAGCCTCAGCGCTAATTTTGGATTGATTCGCGAATCATCATTTTGGAGATCAACCTCATAGCCTCAGCGCTAATTTTGGTCACACGTAATAGAACCTCAAAGCCTCAACGCTCATTTTGGTCCAGCCTCAACTCAACGTTTATTTTACCATCACGTGATTATAGTTTTGTAGTTACAACGCGAACTTGATTTAAGTACTCGTACTATTGTTCTCATCAGATGTTTCGTTTCATTCATGCCTCTACTCATTGCCGTTACGGTCACGTTACTTTGAATTCAAAAGTGCGGAGCTCTTCATAAATGTTCGTGGCAAACCTTCCTGCATCGACCACGATCATTTATTAGTTGAATTTCATATCAGTCGTGTGGTAAGACCTGTCTTACTTCGAAGGGTCCGTCATACTTTTGGCTTAGTTTAGTGCCTAGTCTTGGAGGCTCTCTTAAGAGAACATATTCGCTCTTCTCAAATCTCTTAACTTTAGCTTTACTTTTATCGTAGCGCATTTTGTCTTTTTCAGCCTGTTCGATCATCCTTTTTGTCACAACTTCTTTCATCATTTCTGGATCAACTCTTTTGTGTATTATGGTCAAGCCATTCTTTATAATTCAAATTATTCGTTTCCACTTGTCCGCTTCCTCTACTTGTATAACCAGCGCATTGATGCAATTGTATCCCATATTGGTCACAGTAGTTTTTGTAATGAGAAATTGCTACAAAAGCATATTCCTTCTGAGAAGCAGTACCACTGAGTTTGCCGGAAATATCGATGTGAATGGTGTGAAAAGGTTCAGGTATCTTTTCGATTGGGTTCAATCGACTTTGTGCAGCTCCTGACGGCCCTTTCATAGTCTTGCAACACAGTGTTCTATAAAGTATCTGACTGTTGATGACATTTTGGGAAACCAAAAGTTTTCTTTATGTTTTGCCAACGTCTTCGCCCATCCCATGTGTTTAAGTGCGTCGTGATAGGTGTTAATAAGACTCCATCGATATGACTGTGAGACAACTTTGGTCATTTTAATTTTTCCGCTAGAATTAGTTTTGAAGTGTATAACGTTGTCTTTGAGTTCGTAGTCCAGATAAAGGTCATGTTTTGTATGAACTTCTTTGATGATTTTACTCAGTTCGGAATCGCGCCGTTGTTCTATAATCAACCAATCGTCTTTGGTTGTCAAATTCATAACAACTCGAAGTGGGTTTCATCTGAGAATCCTAGGCAACAGTTCTTTGTTGTACCGTGATGCTTTTACTGCATTACAGTCTATTATAACTGAATTTTCGTCCATATAGAAAATGACGAAAATGCTTAATCGCTCGGACTATTGCCAACGTCTCAAGCTCGTAGCTGTGATATTTAGATTCAGCTGGCGTTGTCCTCATGCGAACGGTTTTCTTCAGCGTGAAACGTTTTCATCATTGCAGCAAGAGCAGTAAGATTTTCTTTGAGACTTTTTGCATCATCATTTCACACATTGTATCCTTGAGCCAGGAGTACCATTATTGCTGTGTTTTGTAAAAGCAGGTTGTTGGCGTCGATTCATCCCACTTCTGATATAAGAGGAGGGGTGTCTTCACGATTAAAAGCATCTTCATTATTCATTATATTTTATTTATAAATCACTTTTTATATAATTTAACTCGATAATTACAACACTTTTAATTAATCAAATCAATTTCGCAATAATCCACTAATAATAATTCAATAATAATAATTCACTTCAAAAAGGTCCGACTAGCTTGGATGCTAACGAACGAATGACCACTCCCGCACTGCGCACGCCTTTTATAAGCACTTTGCTACTGGTGGGGCGTCGATAGCGGGGCGCGCCGCATGAGTAACTCGTGACGTTTCGTTGCACGTGCGCTCTGCGCGCGGTTGAAGTACCGTTTTTTAACGTGCGTAATAGTTGCGCCGATAATAATTCACTTCAAAAAGGTCCAACTAGCTTGGATGCTAACGAACGAATGACCAGTCCCGCACTGTGCACGCCTTTTATAAGCACTTTGCGACTGGTGGGGCGTCGATAGCGGGGCGCGCCGCATGAGTAACTCGTGACGTTTCGTTGCATAATCAAAATACAATTTATTATTTGAATTTACGTTTATTGTCACAATATATTTATATGTAATCAGTTGTAATTCTTGTGACAGTAAATAAGTAATTAAATAATTTTTACATTTTCTAGAGCAAACTTGTCACGTTTGTCATCCGGATGATCCGGATCATCCGGGGATTTCAACATCCAAACTCCACCACAAGAGCAGTGAATAATACATCATTTAATTATTTGAGGAATCATCCATGTTTTATTAAATTTTTTAAATTAAAAAAAAAAAAAACCAAGTTTTATGATAACAAAAAGTGTAAGTTTCGCGCCATCCATGCGTGATTTTTTTGATTCACGAAAATGTTGTAAATGTGCTTTGAAATGTGATAAATATTATTTAAAATATCAAAAACAACAAGAAAATAGCCAGATCTTAACGTAATGTACAAACACAAGTCCAATAATACGTAATATCCATTACCACTATCTACTCAATTTGTGTTCAAAATCGCCGACCATGAATGTAATGATGTGCGAAAGCGATCATGCCGAAGGATTTTTTTTTAATTTCGATCGACTCGAGTAATTAATTTATCGAATGTCAGAAAACTATACTGGAAATTAAAATAAAATTGCATTAAATACATTAAGCATTGTTTATGTAATTTTAATCGTTTTGCGGACCATAATAATATGTATGAACAGACAGGACCTATGACCGTAGGTGTACCTCACAATTTTATTGAATTTCGCGCCGAATTGTTTCTATAATTTAAATTTAAATTCGGAATGCGTTCGCTGTTTAAAATTATTTTAATTTATTGGACATAAATTATTTATTGTGGATTTTATTTTTGATACTTTCTGATAGTTTACTACAGAATGCCCAGTATACATTTTTAGGTAGGCTTAGCAAAATTTTGTTTGGGATTGATGATGAACTATTTCACAGTAAACACCTTTACATGCCAATATTTTTTGTTAGTTGTATGAGCTTGGTAGTTTTTGTTTCTATTATTTTACTTGAGTAATCATGTTTTTTGTGGTAGTTTCCCAACGAAATTTAAAAACTGGCCAAGTGTATGTCATACCACGCACAATGAAGGGTTCCGTACTTGGAATGAATATTTACGCATGCACATCATTAATTTTATCGACTGCAAAATTAAGTTTGTGTTTCATATTATTTCTCGAAAAAATGATGAAAAGCAAAGTCAATTCTGCGTTAATTGTAATCAAAAAAATCCCATATCTCAAAAACTATTGACTTAAAAGAAAAGTCATTTATACCATTGTTTAGCGCTGCAACGAATACACAACAATAAAGCCGTACATTCCAACTGCAAATGTAAGTTTGTACGCACTATAGTGAGAGATTTAACATGTTATATGAAGCCCATAAACTCCTTACAGGTTTTCCTGGAATCTATAATAAAATAATATTGTTTTGAATTTTTTCAAAATTGTAGGCTCAGTGGTTTCAGAGATAACGGGTTTTTTAATTATAATAAAAAAAAATGGTTTGAAGTCAAAGTCCAATTATTTATTTTAAATAGGCACATGCCACTTTTGAACGTCAAAATTTACAAAAAAATATAATCGATTTTAGTTGCCCCTTCCAAAAGGTAGTTTCGTATGGAGAAGAATAGGCATGAAACTACACCGTTAAGGCTCTTACAGACTCACGCGATATCGCGGGCGTGACAGGCACCGACAAAGAAATTTTCCTACTAGTGTCACGTCGCGCCCGCGATATCGCGTGAGTATGTAAGAGCCTTTACTCGTTGAAAATGTTTTACAATATTTTATATACCTTGTGTCCCTTCACCTCGGCCTCACAACAAGCCCTTTCATTTGACAAAAGTGACCCCTTTCAAAATTCAGTTATTTACGTTATAGGTACGTCCGTGTTTGGGTCACAGAAATTCAGTGTACCAAATAACAACTTAATCGATCCAGTAGATTCGAAGCAAATAGACAGAAAAAGGAGTAATCCTATAAGGGTTCCATTTTTTCGTTCGAACGTGCGGAACCCTAAAAATTTACACCCATGACACTGTACGTGTATGGTACTTATAAATATAATTATTAATTTTGAAAAATTAAATAATTTAAAGTTTTTATTTAGTTTCTACTAGTCTTAATTTTTTTTCCAATTTGTTTTATCGCGAGTATCGATTAGACTGAATGCAACTTTTGAATCGATTAAAATGAAATACCTAAATGTAAATGACTGAAGATTGGGTGGATGTTCATCTCTAAGCAGTGTTTCGTCGAAACACAATTTTTAGTAATTTTTGTCAAGATTTGATCGTGTTATTTAAGTAGTTTATGTACGAAAATGGTAAAAGTAAGAATGCAGACAGAATGATAGGCTGGTGTAGTAATACCATTTTTATACAACTTTTTCAGAAGACTGGCGCGACCTCAACATATAATTAAAGATATTTATTTGCCACAAACTTATTTTTATAAAATAGGCGTGGTAATATAGTTTTCATAATAAATTCAAAAGAATGTTGATGTAAAATTTTGAATTTCAGGACGTATTTCGCAACATCCCGTCGAGTCAGCTGATATGTCATAATATGTCAAAATCTAGTCGAGCAGAGTGGATATCTTCCACGTTATCCCCAATAAACGGCTTTGGCATACGTCATCTGTCTCACTTGTCACTTACACCTTAGCATTCAGCTCACAGTCATGCATTCATGAACGTTCCATTCCTACATAATTGTAGCAACTTGTAAAAAGAAAACATAAACAAGCATTTCCATGAACACACCATAAACAGTGAACAAGTGTCCCATTGTATTGCCATCATTCTGGATGCCATTTTATTAGCGTGCCATTAGCAGAATTAGATTATTAATAAGATAGGAATTTAATGGAGGGAGCGGCACTTGCTATTTCCTTATTTTTTGAGTGTTTGTTTTGTAATGACATTAATATTAACTTTGTAGGTTTTGCTTACTTTTATGTGTTGTATGGTTTTGCGTACTTGTATGCACCGCAAGTACTTAGTACTGTAATTCGTGAAGGGCTCCTATGTCTACCGTCAAGCAGCTTTCTGTTTGTGGGCTAGTATACCTTCAGGCTCAGTGGTAACGGCCGCGACTTACGAGTTGTAGGTCTTAGGTTCGAACGATAGGCGCTTTACTTTGTGTAAAATATTTCATCACTACTGCTCTCAAAATAGTAAAGGAAAACATCGTGAGGAAACCGGCATGTTCTAGAAACAAAAAATTGAAGATATGTGACAACTACCAACCCGCACTGGGCCCGCGTATTGGATTACGGCCCACTCTCTCTCATCGAGAGGAGGCCTGTGTACAAGCATGCGAACAAATTGTAGGCTGAAATTGTTATGTTTGTATACCTTCAGGTAAGTACTTTGAATTTTTCAATTACATCATCATCATTGGCAGTCTTGTTTCACTTACTGCTGAGTGTAGGCTTCCTCCCGTTTGTTCCATGCTTCCCTGGTCTGTGCGAGTCTCATCCAGGTCTTCCCCGTAATCTTCTGTAGGTCATCCCTCCCACCTGGCTTTGGTCTGTTTGGTTTGGTCTGTCTACCGCTGCTATTACATTGTAAACATAAATTTAAGAGCTACTTATCAACAAAGACCTGAAAATATCACCAGAAAAAATAACTTTTTTCACAATAGAGAACAACTAAATTGTGTCATATTTATGTGTCTTACTGTGAGAATACAGTTCTGTTGTCTGGACTCGAGCCAAACTGCTGCAATTATATTATGAAAAGATCCACAAAGAGCTCTGTTTCTCTGCAATGAGTGTAACTTTCTGTTCTTTAAAGCACTTGAAAGTGCCAACTATTTTCAATTTTCTGCCGTAGAAATTAGCTGTACAGTTTCATAACCGACTCTGTATAAAAATATGCTCTCATTTTTTGAAGTGGTTTTTTATATTTTTCGGAAAACGAGGAGCCATTAAAATGATAGAAGTATTAATAATACTGTCATCTAACGCCTCTTTAGCGCCAAAAAGAAAACAAAAAAGAATAATTTGAAAATGGAATATTTTACTTTAATAGCGCCCGCTCTTGGCGTGTTTATGGCCAGTAGGCAATTGATGTTTACAATAAATTAATTAAATAGGAGGCAGCGAGAGTATTCACGCTTTATTTCAAACGAATAATTTGAATTTTTGACTTTTTTATTTCTGTTTTGGATTTTTTTTACCGAAACACATGATTATGTCCAGAGAATTTTTCTACAAGTCAGAACACAATGTATGAAGGTAATTTTAAGTTTACCGTACTTGTCGTAAATACTTAATAATAAATCTTTAGGTAAAATAAAACTTAAAGAAAACGTAGCAAACTTATTTTGGTACCTAGCTACTTCCGTTATTTGGTCAATAAGTGGTTACTTCATTTCAAGTTTGTTTTTCCATTACAAACATGGCTTTAAAATATTATTTCATTTAGCTAACAATCTACCCTCATGGGAAGAACGCGTGAGTTTATGTATCAATCTGTGAAACTACACCAACCTCATTCCTCAGTATCGCCACAAATCAAATCTCCTCACCCTTTCTCATTACCTGAACATAATATAGCCTGCATTCTATAAACCTCTATAAAACGTTCCGTACCTCACGGCTCACAACCATCGACCTTTGCCTCTCCCGAAATAGAAATGTAACCCCGTTCCACTATTCGAAATTCGAAAGACATCGTACTTTCTACGAATGTATATTCTGGATGGATTGGTACTTCGAGCTCGATTACTACTTAGAATTTATGCTCTCCTGGTACCAATAGAAGGGATGCGGTGTTAGAGATTTTCTATTGTTGTCGTTTAATGACTGTGACATGTTTAGATTGTCTGGTGTTCTCTTTCTTTTGTGTACAATATTTTACGACAGCCAATCACACATGGACAGGCAATCGTAAAATATACAGAGAAGGAACGAGTTACGAGTATTTTATCACAATCACTCACTGCATTTTCGCGATTATCAACCGTCACAAAGTGAGAGATGTCAGATTTTGATACATTGAAAGAAAGAATATGCCATACCCTCCCCTCATGTTTCCTTAGTACTTGAGAAGATGACCATACTCTAATCTAAAGTCAGGGAATTCCGAATAAAAGACAATCATTCTAGACACATTTTTTTTTTGTTGTAATTTCTATTCACTTTAATAGCTATCCTCTATCCACATCATCACATCTTCGACTTGACCGCCTATCTGACATAAGATAACAGTTCGAATACAAAGGTCTTCGCAAAAAGGTTCGATCAAATTAGATTAGTAACCTAATCCCTCGTCGAAGATAAGTTAACGACTCGCTGTCAATTAACGAAAAAGAGGCCATTCGGTGTAAAATATGTGCTCTGTAAGCAATTTATTGGTTTTCAATATAGTGCTTTTAGGAGTTATGGCTGTAGGGAGCTAGGGAATCAAATATAATTAAAGCCAAATAATTAAAACCTGTCAAAGAAATACTGTTATAGTTTTTTTATCTATTCAAAAAGAGCTAGTTTATTCTTTGTATACAGGAACTAAAATAGCTCTTTTAATCCCTAGATACTAAAAGTGATTTGAATTTGGAATGCGGATATTATTAGTAAAAAATCCAATCAAAGATATAACCAAAGATATCAATCACGAACATTGTATGAACAAGTAACAGGCGGTATGACAAAACAAATCACGCGCAAACCAAATTTAAAAAAAAGTATGTGAAAAAATAAAAAACACGCGAAATGCATTCCGCCTTCATTTTTCGGATTTTACTTAGTTTTATAAAAAAAATATGTGTCTTCCTCAAGTAGTGATAGTGAAATTATAAGTTGCACTTGCTTATTTTCTCATAGAGGGTGATAAAAAGCAAAGTGAGTAATAAAGTGTGCGCATACAATCTACCATTTCATTTCTAATACTTGGAAAGTACGCTTGAAGTTACCTGATCATAGGTATGAAAACAGTACTTTTCGTCCCTGGAAAACGATATTCCCTGCTATCAAAAACTATAGAAGTCATATCCCAACCTTTTATACAATCGCTCTGTTAAATCGCAGTGAAAAATTGTAATTAAAAAATATTACCATCAATTTTGTAACATGACTACCTACATATTAACATAAAATTTAGTTTTCACTAAATTATTATTTAATTTACATAGATTTGAGCCAGCATCATCAATGATAAAAAATACTGGCTGGTAGAATGCCACAGAAAAAAAAACATAAAAGTCAGTTCAGTTCTTTTGTCGAGTGCAGTTTATTTACGTATACAGATTTTTGTTAAAATAAGTTCATCAGATTCAGATAAGGATTTAACGCCTGATTTCATTATAGAAGAGGCTAAAAAAGTAGTGGATAACCTTTAAACGCCAAAATCAAAAGAAAGATATTTACATATTTCAAGGAATTATCTAAGAATTATAAATCTTCAATTCTATGGAGCGTGTATTCAATGTTAAAGACGAAAAAATAAGAACATTTTTATTTTGAAAATGGAATTAAAAGCAGCGATCGCTTCGGTAGAATCCGTGCATTGCGTTGCGGCTACTGAAGACATAAAAAACCGGCCAAGTGCGAGTCGGACTCGCGCAGGAAGGGTTCCGTACCATTATCTATAAAAATGGCAAAAAAATCACATTTGTTGTATTTGAGCCCCCTCTTAAATATTTGTTTTATTGCAATTTAATTATTTATTTTTAAAGTGAATATATAACTAAATATTCTGTGAATATTGCAAGCGTCTACCTGTTGCCGTTATCAATACCTAGCAAAACCGAGCAAAAAAATCACGTTTCTTGTATGGGAGCCCCTTAAATATTTATTTTTTTCTGGTTTTTAGTATTTGTTGTTATAGCGGCAACAGAAATACATCATCTGTGAAAATTTCAACTGTCTAACTATCATGGTTCATGAGATACAGCCTGGTGACAGACGGACAGACAGACAGACGGCGGAGCCTTAGTAATAGGGTTCCCGTTTTACCCTTCGGGTACGGAACCCTAAAAAAGGCATAGGCGCGATTTTTTTGTATTTTCTCTAATTACAGATTGAAAATGTCATCATCTAGTGAGAATGGAGACCTAATTTGCAGACGGAAGAGAAAGGAAAATAAATAATTTTCAATCTGTTGCCGTCACGGTGTATAGGAATTATTTTATTTTAATTGTAGTGAAAAGTAGAGCCCCAAACAGGAACCAAGTAGAAACCCATTATAACTCTGTTTTGAATTACTCCCTCGTTAGAGCTCGGGAGTAAAACTACCTCGTATACAGGGTGGAAACTTTCAGCAGGGCAGTAAGGGGAAGTACCTTATCCGTTGCAGCTACGCGAAAATGGTCTTAGGAGACTATCCATAATTTTTTATGGAATTTTGATCCCCATTCACAGATTTTGAAAAAAATGTACAGTCAGCAGGAAATTGGGCAATTTTCACAAAAACTTTTTTTTAAGCCAATCGATCCTCTTTCTTATAAGGATCAAAAACCTCTATTGGACCAATTGAGGTTTGATTACTAGAAAAGTCATAAAACGCAAATAACTTTCCCATACTTTTCGTAAGAAATGATACTCCAACTTAGTTTTTTATGATCGATAGATGGACCGCTACAACGAAGACTGGCTAAAATAAATAAACTTCGTATTTAGAAATCGAATTCCGGCAATTCACAAGGCAGTGGATACAAACATAATGATGGTCCTATAACGTGACCACCTCGCAGTCCTGATCTCACGCCTCTACACTTTTTTATGTGGCGCTATTTAAAAATTGAACTTTATAAAAAGAAATACAACAGTGTTCAGGAACTTAAAGATTTACTTACCACGATTCTCTATGGAATTAATCCTAGCACATTATCAGCTGCTACCCAGTCTGTAGTAAAGAGAATAAACATATGCCTACGTCAAAACGGCTACCATTCTGAACACCTCATAACTTAGAGCACAAAAGTAAAATTTCTAGGTGAGTCCAAATGTAAAGTTTCAAGTTTTTAATTTTAAGGTGAAATAATACCCAAAGTAGAAGTTATAGTTTTTTATTTGTTTTTCGATCATTCTTTTTTGTAGCGACCAGTTTATCGATGGTAATAAATGTAAGTTGGAACTTCTCATTTCCTACGAAATGTATGGGAAAAGTTTTTTGCGATTTATGACTTTTCTAGTACTCAAACCTCAATTGGTCCAATAGAGGTTTTTGATCCTTATAAGAAAGAGGATCGATTGGCATAAAATTTTTTTTTTGTGAAAATTGCCCATTTTCCTGCTGATTGTACATTTTTTTCAAAATCTGTGAATGGGGATCAAATTCCATAAAAAAATATGGATAGTCTTTTAAGACCATTTTCGCGTAGCTGCAACGGATAAGGTACTTCCCCTTACTGCCCCGCTGAAAGTTTCCAACCTGTATAATGGGCCATTTTAGCCCCTTCAGTCCCCATCTACTATTTAAATAAAATAAGAATATAGACAATGTAACTTACATTTGCCTAGAATTCAAACTGATCATAGTCTAGACCAAATTCAATAGAAAACTTATTCAGGCAATCTCAGAGGATATCAAAATGTCATTCACTATACATTTTATAAGGAAAGAAGTAATTTTGAAAGCACCCACATAATCTCCACTCAATGTGAAGACGGAGAAAGACGGCTGGGTTTTGAGCGGGCGATCAGGTTAGGTACCAAAACGTAATGGGCAATATACAGACCGACAGTGCCTACAACTAACCAGAACAAGTTCCATAGCAGATTGTAAAATGAAATATTGAACTTAAAGTACGATTTACACGGTGCGATTTAATTGCCTGTGGCAAACCATAAGTTGAAGCCACAGTAAAAGTTGCACAGTCTAAACAGTATTCAGACACTGAAGTCATTTGTTACTTCAATTTTATTGTATGCCACAATCAAGAAACTTGCAAATGGGGATTGAACAAAGTTATTAATAATGTAAGCATAGGTATTCTATACAAAGTTCAACATTTGACATTGAAAAGTTAATATTATATTTTGTATTGTTTATGCCAAGTTTTGAATGAAATGTGGGCTTATAAACCTTCAAGGCATCAGGTTAAATTTAATTTCATTACACGATCTGAAAGCCGTAGTTAGTCATCAGCATGAACAAAAATTCTTCCACGTTGGGTCTACCCTAACCTTTTTCAAACATACAATAACCCTTTGATTATTTATATGTCTAGAAAGAGTGTTTCGCTGCAAAAGAACTAAAACAAACAGGCCAACTTTGCTAGGCTGGTGTGCGTGCCAGCTACGTCTTACACTCGCGCCACGTCATTGTGCTGTCATTGTGTTATTCTAGTGTGCGTGTATTTTACGGCCAATAGTTTCAATCACCCTTTAAATCACCCCCTATCATACAGGACCCGAGATGGTGGCGCGTAATGTTCCACGCGCACCCCTCTTAGACGTCGCGAAGGGAGTCAAACACCTCACTCCCTCAGCTTGACCAGACGGAGCCTGCAGAGGTGGACCAGTCGGGAGCTGTGTTGAAGAGTGCTTAGGGTGGTTTTAGTCAGTACAAGTTTGACAGACTCCGACCCCTCTGTCCGCCACAGGGTGGAGGACATCAATTACGATTTCCACCACATTAGCAAAAAAAAAGAAAGTTCATCCGATCTTCTGAACCGTATGTCCCAACATCCTACAAAAAAGATACCACCTATATATATATAGATATATCTGCGTATAACGGATCTGTACCCTGAACTTTATAGTACCATCAATTTCAAGGCGGCTGACACATTACAGGGATCAAGGAACCCGTATTGACATCTTTATGTGTACTGGGCCTTATTTCAGGACTCAAGTCGGTATTAATTTAAGTCTCTGCTTCGGTCTGGTGATTTTATGCCTATTATGAGGATCAACTCGGATTTCGAATGAGTTCTGATGATAGCTATAATGATTCTGATGCTTCTCACAATAGATGTTTATTTTTAGGGTTCCGTACCTCAAAAGGAAAAAACGGAACCCTTATAGGATTACTCGTGTCTGTCTGTCCGTCTGTCACAGCTGATTTGCTCCGAACCTACTAAACCGATTAAGTTGAATTTTGGTACACATGTGGAATTCTGTGACCCAAACACGGACGTGTTACGTAAATAAATTAATTTTGAATATGGAGCTCATTTTTGGGGGGCAACTTAGAAATTAAAAAAAAAAAAATGCTGGCTGTACCGTGTGACATATTAAATAAAAGGGCGAGTTTTAAAAAAAAATGTATTCTTTTTTATAATTTTAAAATAGATACTTTTGAAATTATTTACGAAAATAGATGAAAAATTACCCTTATCTCCGAAACTACTGAGCCTAAAATTAAAAAAAAAATACAGAAAATATTTCTCTACTTATAGATTACAGGAAAACCTACAAGAAGTATGTGACCCCAAAAATAACATGGTGAATCACTCAATATTGTGCGTAGTACATTTGCAGTTGGAATGTATGGAGGATCATGTTTTTCAACTACAATTTTAAGTTTGTTCTTGGGATAAATTTATCCCAACTACGGGACCCTTCATTGTGCGTGGTCCGACATACACTTGCCCGGTTTTTTCTACTCTTCTAATACCCTACAACTGTTTTAGGTAATTTTAGCAATTGCGGTGTCGTTTGTGGACGTGATGTTTGAAAATGCTACCGTATCATGAAAATGACTCCATTATATCCAGATAAATATTACAACCTAGTAGCCTAGAGTTTTAATGAAACCTGGTCTTTAACGCACTAAGTTGTGGGTTCAAACGTCCTTTCTTTGGTTTTTTCCTTTCTATAACGGACTAAACCAACAAGTTTTCGTAAACTTTTAATTTCACTATGAAAAAGATTATGCTTTCACTACACTTAAATAGCATAAGCAAATTCATTAGCCTATAACGTTCCCACTTCTGGGACACAGGCCTCCTCTCTTTGACAGGGAGTGGGCCGTAATCCACCACGCGGGCCCAGTGCGAGTTGGTAGATGTCACATGTCTTCGAAGTTTTGGTTAAAACTTCTAGGACATGCCGGTTTCCCCACGATGTTTTCCTTCACCATTTTGAGAGCAGTGATGATGAAATAATTTACACAAAGTATAGCACCTGCCTGGGTTTTTTAAGCAATTATTTCATTACACTTACAGTGTACGAGTAGTAAATTAATCTGGACTAGATCTAACTACTAAATATTTTCAGTGTTAATATCAGCTAAAAGTTCCTAGCGATCTCGGTTTTCGCAGTTACTCCCAATTACCAATAATGCCTAGGGTCTTAGACGTATGAAACCGAATTATAGGCTAAAAGAAAATACTAATGGTGGAGGCCATTTATCACTGACAAACCATTTGCTGCGTCTTAGCAGATACTGTGGCTATTTGCGACAATTGGTACACTTATTTTATGTTCACTATTTGTAGTAAATTAATTACTTATTTGGATTTATTTTTACTTGGAGAATTACTGGGCCCTCATTGGACTTCCTTAAAATCAATAAATCAAGGTAATTGAATCACACTCAAAGACGACACTTAAAAATAATCTGTCATTATCTTTGACCAGCCCACATGTCAACAAAGTTTAAAGGTTCTCAATGTGTCATATATTGACTGACAGTGGTCCAATATAATATTTGATTTGTCAATTTAAGTTAATATAGATATTCTCATTTATTTCGATCGCACATACAAATACACATAATCCACAAAGTATTAGTAACAACGACTTTTAAACTATTTTAGTAGAACTTACAAACTGACCTAACAACAATACTCAATATATTTATTGCTTCCACATGTGAACTTAGGCGGACAATCAATTCAGCCGAAAGATGTTCACTGCTGGATATAGGCCTCCCCCAACAACAACTAATACTCAGCCTCATAATATTTTTTACGTCTCTTGTATTTTTTCTAATATCTTTATCTATGCAGTAAAAAAAATACAATTATTGACGATCGATAAAAAATCATCACACCTTATTTACGGGCGAATGACGTCACTGAAACTTTATCAATTATGAAATTGAGTTTGTGTATTTTCCTAGAGAGCGTTTATGACACCGTGAAGTCAAACCCCGGTGCACAAAGATTTCAATTGCTAGATTTGCCCTCTTCGTACTTAGTCAGTTTAATCCTCATAAGTTTGTTGTTAGTGTTCTCAGCGCCATCTGTGAGTTCTCTCAGACAACCACAACTGAACTAAGTGCCTCAATTATGTACGATGTGAAGAACCTTGCCGTGTAAGAGTTCCCAATTGAGACAGGTCGTAAATTTTCTATGTCCCCCGCCTTCTATTGGGTTAGCAGTGATTTAGGTAACGTGGCATTTGTCATCGTATTATTTATGAGTTTTTCATGCTCGATATTGGGTAACTGTTTTTTAAACAAACCAGGACTTTGTCCAGTTTCTATGTTATGTAATATTAAAATATTGTATTATGAAGGGATCGGACGTGTGAGTGTGAGCAAAACATATAAATACTTAAAGGATTATATTCAAGATAAGAATGCTTGGAAACATGCTGGTCCAGCTCCCTATGATGACAATCTAGAGTCCAGACAAAATCAAACTGGTTGCTATTTTAATTGTATAATTTATTATTTTTTATGACATTTATTTTACATTCTGTGATACTGATTGCCTTAAACTCACACACTGACCTATTAGTTTTTTTTTTTTAGGAAAACGTGTATTTTTTACAATATTTGTAAATATGTGAGCACCATGTATCTATCACATAATTGATTTATCTGTCATTGCTTCATTTTTGGTTCTTTTTACATATTGTGTAATAAAATTACTAGCTGTACAATTTTATTCTAGGTGCATCGTCTTCAGTTATACAAAACATTGTAAAACATTTTAAAAGAGTAACGGTGGAGTTTCTTGCCCATTCTTCTCCATAAGAAACTACCTTTTGGAAGGGGCGACTAGAATCAATTCTATTTTTTTGTAAATTTTGACGTTCAAAAGTGCCTCATATGTGCCTATTTAAAATAAATAATTTGACTTTGACTTTAGAAACATTATGAGCGATTTTTATGTAGTTAGATATTCAAATCTGGTAATAAGTGAGATATTACGAGTACTTACAACTACACAGTAATTTTGAGGGGTGAGCCATGTTATCGTAGTTTATCCTACCGAAATCCTTACTAATTCAACAAACATTCATAGGCAGGCGACAAACGAAATGCCAAGGCTCCTGTGAATATTTGATTCCGGTCACTAGTTGGTTCTGTTCTATAATTAAGTCTGACTGCCAGCCTTAGGCACTGCAATTATACCGACGGTATTTTAAGAGCATTGTTACTGTTAATTATACACTCGTAGTTATTACGCAATAGTGCAATATGGTCAGCAAGAAAGAGGTATAGTGTTACGCAGTAGCTGGGGTGTGTAGGTAGAAAAATACTGGTATTCAGCTGCATCCGGGTAGTCTGGCAGGTGACTCCCACATAGTTGGGAAAAGGGTAGGTAGAAGTTCTGCAAGAACAAGAAAGTTAATTTAAGATTAGAAGTAGGGACTGAAAGTAAAGAACTATTTCCCAGTACCTGCCTATCATTAAACAGAAAATGAGTCTCACCATTGGCTTCTCTACAACCTTTTCCACCTAAATGATTTAGCAAATCGTAGACAAGTAAATAGAATGGAATAGTAGAATGGAATAGTAAAGTTAATTCTTTTTTTTGTGCTTTATTAATAAAAACCAGGTTCTTAATCATTAATTATAATCTAGCCTAATAAGCAATTTTAATCTAACCCAATTTTTTATGTGATAATTATTTTAAAACTTAGAATAGTGTTTAATGTACTAATGGTAATTCTTTAAGAGACTAATCTTATATCCATAATAAGATTCTCACTAAAAATATAATGTCAGGAGGATTTAAATAGCGAAGCATAATGCCTTGTCCAATTTTATATAATTTTCAATCCAATCCAATTTTATACTAACGACAATAATTTCTAGGAAGTATTCAGATCAAAATACCAATATGATGACACTTTCACTGCAGCACGTGCCGTTATGATATGCCCTTACGAAATAAGGCCTTTAAATACATAATGTTAATTATGTATTTTAAAGGTTTGTTCCAATCACTTTGGTGATGAATCTGACACTAAACTGACATCGCCGTCGAGGTAGACCGCGGTGAAGTGGTTCATGTTTGCGGCGTCGACATTGCCAGACATGGGCGTAGCTGGGGGGGACAAGGGTAGGCAATGCCCACCCTAGAAACGCTTACCATCCACACTCTTGAGTTATTTCCAACTATTTTGCTTTTCGCGGTAGACATTGTCGGTAGTTGAAGAAACATCCCACAACGAGAACTGAAAGAAATACAACCTCCAATCCATAAATGGGCGAGAAACATGGACGCTCACTAAAGAGACTGTGTATAAAGCCCAAGTTGTACAAAGGGCTATGGAGCGCGCTATGTTAGGCCTATCACTGAAAGACCGAGTCCGTAACTCAGAGATCAGACGTAGGACTAAGGTTCAAGACGTCGGTCTACGGATAGCGGCTCCCAAATGGAAGTGACGTAGTGATGGCAGGGGGAGACGGTAGAAGGAACGTTGGCAGACCAAAGGCCAAGTGGGCGGACAACCTACAGAAGACCGCGGGGAAGACCTGGATTAGACTCACACTGACCAGGGACGCATAGCACAAAAGGGAGAAGGCCTATAGTCAGCAGGGGCTTGAAAAAGGCAGCCGATGATGATGATGTATATTTTAAGGTTTGAAGTTGGGAACTTTTAACCTCCACAACCTAGTTACTGAGTAACACGATACCCCTTGGTAAAATTGTTGGTTGTCAGACCTTTGGGCTTCTGACTACCAGTAACGACTGTCAAAGACCTACGAATGATAGCCAGCACCAACGGCTATACGTGCTTTCTGAGGCACGGAGGGGTTTTTAATATGTAATGGATACTCACCCATCCACGAACCGACCGCGGGATGCGTAGCTTAACCTTCGATCGATCCGTGCGGCTGTTATCATGTAGCCACGAGCCCTCAGGCTACTATTATGAGGACCTACATCTTACAGCCGAAATTCATTAATCTATAAACGTCGGACGTCAGTAAGAAGCAAACAAGCCTAACACAAACATTAGTAAAAACATCTCTAACTTTAACATTCACAGAAAAATAACCTTAACGAAACAATCAAGACAGTACAAAACAGAATATAGCCAGTCAGCCACATGTTTATAACAAAACAACTGCACTTTATTATCTGTATGACTCCTTAGAGATAATTATCAGCAGACTCTTAGACTGCACAATGTATGGCCACGAAGCTCGCGATCGCGACAGAAAAACTTTATTTTTCACTTTTTAGTGCTTGTATTTACCCCTCACAAATTCATACAATGCTACTTGCTATGTTATAAACAACACAGGACAGGAAGTTTTTTAACATCATCAACATACACATAGTGGATTAAATACGTATTATTAAAGCTAGCTCAAAAACTACCAAAGCAAACTTAATCAATTTTATAAGGGAACACCCTGCAAGGTTTCTCTAGCAAATGAAATAAGAATTTTCAAAATCCATTCGCAATTGATGAAAATATCAATGGACATACAATGTCTGACGACCAGTCTTACCAAGGGGTATCGTATTATCCAGTTACTGCAAAGGTTGTGGAGGTCAGATAGGCAGTCACTCCATGTAAAATGTTGGTATTGAGCTGCATCTGGTTAGACTGGAAGTCCACACCAACATACAAATTTGGAAAAAGGCAAGACAGATTGATCGATGAACATACAATAAAATAAAATAAATACATACAGACGAACATACAACCTCCTTCTTTTTGAAGTCAGTTAAAAATAAAACAGACAGCGGCAGCGGTGCTTTTTCCAGCTGTAGTAAGGTTTCCTAGTTGTTTGCTCCCTAATTTACTATTAAAACACAAAACACAACTGTCCTTCTTTGACAGTTGTATAAAATGACTACAACTCGTCCAATTGGCGTAGTGTCAATTTGATAAACAATTAATTTCCCTGACTGTATTTACATCTTTCCTCTTCTTTTATTACCCGACTGCCTTAGAAGGAGGGTTATTTATTTATTTATTCACAATGCAACTACAACAGGTAACAATCACAGTATGTCAGTGGGATCACATTATAGGTTTTTGACATGATCGTCACCCAAAGCATAACCGCACAACATGATTAACAACAACGATATTATTGATGATAACTAGAGTAAAATATTCAACAACAACACAAAACAACAAACAACAACAACAACAACATTTATATCTGTAACTTTTATGGTGTACATAATAAAGCGTATTCTATTCTATTCTTAAAAGAAAATTACACAGTACTTCTCTTTGTTAACCTTAGAATTAATAATCCAAAAGCATTTTTGCTGTATTTTCTAAATCCTAGTCTAGGAAAATGACTATGCCGCAGCATCACGACAACGTTTCTTTTTAATGTTTTTCTGCCACAACACAAAATACTTAACACATAGAACCGCCTCGTTGGTATAATGGTCGCCAGCGCTACTGTTGAGCATGCGGTCCTGGGTTCGATTCCCGTCGAGGTCAGGCAAGGTGTTATTCGGTTTTTCTATCAGGAATTTCTCAGTAGCAATCCGGAGTCTGGATTTGTGCCTGGTTGATGGCAATAGACTTGCCCCCTATTCCATGGGACTTAAACATAACTGGCAAAATGTGGGTGTTACTATAAGTACACCTCTGCCTAACCCTTCGGGGGTTAGTGCTATTATGATGTTAACACAAAATAATAATAAAAATATCGGTTCATCCGTTCAGAAGCTATGAGACAGACACTACAAAGTTATAACACTCTCTTTTTCGTCGGAGGTTAAAAAATAACGTTTCAAAAGTAACCACTTACTACGTTTAAGAACATCACGCTGTAACAACATAGTAACTCAGTATACCTAGAGTGTATTTTCCTCAAGTTTTCATCAATCCGCTGCTGTAACAGCCCCATACTAATAGTAAGGAGTGATGTACACGCACCGTTCTGCTCGCGACGGGAGCGCGCAGTCGTCATTACCCTCGCAGCCGGGGCCGTGTAGACAGACTCTGCATTACAGAGGATATTGCTTGTATAACTCAATGATGGACGTCTTTAGCTAATACTTTTGGGAAGAGTTTAAGGAAGATGTTGTAGCTGTTGTATTGAATGTAAAGAGTTTAGGTAAATTAAAAAAACAAACTTAAAAGACAGCAACAAAAACAAAAGCCAATTTTATTTATCTGTTTAGTCAGCGAATAAACGAGTGTCCATTCGCGTTACATAAACAGATTAACTAATACAACTTGTTTTCATTACTTTTTAGGTGGTTTTTTGGCAGGGTAGTCGGGTTTCTTTTTTTTTTAAATCTTATTTGCATTTTAGCGACTAGTTTTTTTTAACAAAACATGTACGTGCTGGTATTTTTATTTTAAGCATTAAGAGGAGGCTCCCTATGTTTATGTTAATTTGCGTGAATATTCTGAAACAGTCGCACATACAAGCAAAATTAAACTTTAGTATATGATTTATTGGATCTTTTTCTTTCCATGTTGAAGACAGTTACGTAATTGTAATATTTTCTCTCAATTAATTTTTTATTCGAAAATCATGTCTTTTTTAAGGATAATTATAAAAAACAAACAAGATTGTTTAGCTTTTATGTCTGAAATAAATAATAACAGCAAGGAAATATAGTTTATTATCCCGACACAAGATATTTTTTCTCTAGATCAATTATTACTTTAGTTATAAACGAAATAAGAATTGAGACTTAGATGGTTTTATACTATCACGGCGAGGCAAGGCGTGGATGGCGTGAGGATGAAATGTTTGTTTTGTATGTACACCCTACCTATGTAAAATGTATGCCAACAAATGTTATAGTTTTGGCATGTGCTCATCAAGGCCTTCAATTTGATACCATTATTATAATAATTGAAGTTTTTTTTTTACATTTGTGAATGGAGCCATACTACCGCCATATTGATTTTTTTCAAAATATATATAGCCTATGTCACTCGGGATGCTGTAAAAATTCTAAAAATATCCCATATACCTAAATCTGTTCAGGCATTTAAAAGTTATAGTGGCACAAAGAAACTCACATAGATACATACATACATACATCAACCCTAAACACATTACACTTCTTTTTGCGCAGTCGTGTAAAATAAAAATGGTGGGGGGACGACCTACAGAAGATCGCAGGGAAAACCTGGGTGTGACTCGCACATACCAGGGAAGCATGGCACAAAAGGCTCAGCAATGGGTGGAACAAGACGGCCAATGATGATGAAGATGATGAAAAAAGGATTAACGAAAAATATGTTCTATAACGGAATTGTATGGGTTGCGAATAGATGCAATGAAAAACGATATAAGAAAATCTTCTTATTAGTGAAGTAATTCCTTAAACCCAATTAAGTACCTATTATTTATTTATTCGGGTACAATTACGATCCGAGTATGAAATCCAATAATCAGTAATGTCGCCAGCGATTTTGTTTATGCTTTAGTGTGATGAGTATTATGTCGTTAATATTAAGTCCCTCAACGAAATGTTTCTCGTAAACAATTTTATAACTTCTCGAGTGTCGTATAGATTTGTGTCGAGATGTTGAGCTCTTAAATCGAGAACAACATATTATTGAAAGGTTTTAAAGAGAATAAAGTGGGATATGAGACATTAAATATACCGTTTTATATTATTCTTCTTGAATATTGTTTGTTTAGAATTTTGTTATTGGGAATTTAAAATATAATTTTGTATCTCCGAAGATAAGGGTCACATTCCACCAGTTAGTCATAAGTCCCATATAAAATGGGACAAGCCTTGGTAACAAATCCTTGCGAGACATTCTTCAGAGAGAAATCAAAATACCATTTGCCCAGGTATCGTATCGACCCTACGTGCCGAATGTGTGCTAATTGATTCTAAAAACTTAAAATAAAAAAACTAGTTTAAACTGGACTCAAAGTCAGACGCTGCAACGATAAAAAATTATATTATTATATTAACTATTATTATATTAAAAAAAAAATATAAACATCCCAGTCCTAATTAATACCTTATCTTTCATTTTATCTCCCTCATAAATCTGCAAGCCTGGTACACATAGCAGGACGAGAACATGTTCCATTCTGTGCACGTACGACATGTATGTGCTTGTATGAGGACGAACATGGCGGGACTAGCGAGCTATATTGCATTCTTCTGACTGCCGAATTTTGTATGTAGGTATAGAAAAGCATGTGGTTTTCGGCATGGAAAGAATGAATGAATGAAATGCACCGACAACAGCGTGGTTAAACCAGACTCGATTACTCGAATGCACCCAAAGATTCACACTAGCGCCTGGAGCCTCATGTTTCATGGGACTACAAAGACCATTGCATATCAAAGAGTAGACCGGAGAGCGCGATAATGGTAGGGAAGACGTGTCCTTGGGATATGGGAGGATTATTAGAGCTGTACCGGTTATGCATCCTTGAGCAAGCATTGCAATAGTGGAGCGACGGGTTATATTTATCTATGGGTCTCTCTCATCTTTCAATGACGTCGCCGCCAGGTTGCGTTCAGGTGCAGCTTCGCCGGATCTTAAATAGTAAATCTTTTGGCGGGGTTAAACTGCTTTCTCGACGTTTAGAAACTTATTTTTTATCGTGGGTATCCTATAAATGATATGAGATTCTAGCAAGTCAATGAGCAGAAGCATGATTACGTACTGAATTATCAATTAGCCTCTGACTACTATGTTTAGTATCTATAAACTGCACATTTAACGCCTTTCTTATAAACGATGCTTAACTTTAACTGACGATAAACCTTTAAGCAACGTTTTTATATAACATAATTATAATAAACTCACTCCTTCCCATGGGAGCAACTGAAACTAAAGAACGCCACACACTACTATACTCCTTTTGTTTGATTTAACTACTAATTACTTTCCCATAAGAAAGTAATTAGTAGTCAAATCACTACTATTTTAGGTTTAAATATGTTTTTTTTTTGCTGCTTGCTATATAGGTACCTAATAGATTTTCAGCGAAACTCAAACTCAAAGCATTTATTTCAATTAAACCTGGAACTGGAACTTTTGAATTATCAAAGAGTCGGTCAAATATTCAGAAAGTTGAAGCTATTTGCCCATTCCAAAACGTAGATCTCTATGGAGAAGAACAGGCAAGAAACTCCAAGAACACTTTTAAATCATTTTATTACAAAATCCTGGGTACATTATTCTTGTTGCTTATATATGTGACAACAATGTAAAATATAAAAAACAAACTATTCAAAATATAAGATTAAAAATAAGCTCTGGCAGTTAGGAGCTGACCAGTCTCAACTGACGGCGCCGGTTCACGAACATGACGTAACTAATACACTACGTGAAGTTACTTTTTATTAATACTTGATTGTGTAATAACAGCGGAAGTGCAGAAAGATTGTGAGAAAACCCACTTTCCTGAATAATAAATACTAAACGGTATGCAATGGACCCTGAGAAGACCCAGCTGTCAAGTCCATTATCTCGCATAAGGATCGTACGTACGTAATCCACACGTCACTACGATGACTGGCATATTATGGATAAATAGCTCTATTGTTATTTTTTACAATTTTGTGGAACTCATTCGCAAATTCATGGTTCTTCCTCTTCGCTTTTGACGACTTTTAAGACTCCTAGATATTACTAACATAATAAAATACGTAATATATGAAAACGTAAGTCCTTGAGTCGACCACGAATCGGCAAACCTACGGCTAGATTGATAAAAAGGTAGCTGGGACCGACTGGATGCAGAAAGAGGAGAAGCGGGTATTGTGGCACCACTTAATAAAAGCCTAAACTTTGCAATAGGCTGAGTTGATTAATGAGAAATTCAAACCCACACAATATTAAACTTCTATCTTCTCTTATATTTATTTTTATTTTTTAGACTTTTTCCTAAGATAGGATTCAAGTCTTACTTTACTGAAGTAAAAAGTATTGATCCTCGTCAAACCTATGACCTAGCCAGTTTTTGTTTATATAAATCTCGCCATGATAGAAACCATTTTATTAAAATTGGAAACTATTTCTGTGCACTCTTCAAAGTTGTTGCACCTACCTAAATGTTTTTATTTTGTTTACGTTCTAAATATAGGTACACGTTGAAAGTGTTTTATTGTTTTATTTATTTGGTGGGGAAATGCTTAAATCTTATGGCAAATTCATGTATATTTTTAATTTGAAGAAAGCATTATTCTGTAGATTTTGGTAGAATTATTGTTGCTACAGGTATATGAATCTTATTGATTATTTTAAGGCCCACGCCCTCTCAATGAGAGGAAGCCTGTGTCCTCGTAGTGGGAACGTTATAGGCTGATTATGTATTTATTATTTATTTAAGGATAATAATTTTCCAGGCGACTAATAACTTAAAGGGCGACTAACTATTTGCTACTAAAATAATAACTTGGCGACTAATAACTTAAAGGGCGTCTAACTATATAATCGCTGCAAAGTCATCTACTGTTATTGAATCATTTGGGTTAGGTTAGGTTAGAACAGTAACCATTAACAAGCGAAGGCGAGCGAGCGAAGCGAGCGTGCCGCGGCAGCGGCCGCCGAGCGCCAGATCCCCTCTATTGTTGGTAAATTCAGTTACCAAAACAAAAATTCGATGCCAGTTTAAATTAAAATAAAGCTAAAAACTGATTATTGAGCTGCTACTTTCTACTTAAAATAATACTTCGCTGTAGCTGCCAACCTATTATTTTTAGCTGCCAACCTATTATTTTTGCTACCCGCTATAATTATTTTTTAATCCCAAATTCAGATTAATTTGCCGCCGCGTTAAATACATGCCTTTATTTAATACTGTAAGTACAAAAATATTTAACTTAATGCCACAGGCATTTTTCCAGTCAACCATTGGGTGATGCAGAGGTAAATAGTGGTAAGTGCAACAATGAAAGTTGAGGAATAATTTTTTAAATTATTTATTTAAATATAAGAATATGCATATACCTATTAAAAACTATGAATACTATATAATTAATTATATATAACTATTAGCAGAAATAAATACACATGAATATACTATAACAAATAAGAGAAACAATGAGACAACACTAACTTTGTGATGATACGGCCCGCTTCTTATGAATGTGCTCGCGAACTCTAACTTGAATGGATATTCGGTTGATTGCCATCCTAATTCGTTGATTGGTGATTGGTTGTTGATTTTGATTCATTGTTTTGATTTAATGCACAAATCATCATCATTATCTGCCTAGTCGCTTCCAGTCTAACCGGACGCAGCTAAATACGAGTATTTTAAATGGAGCGACTGCCTATCTGACCTCCACAACCCAGTAACTGGATAATACGATACCCCTCACTGGTTGTCAGACTTGCGTGCTTCTAATACCCGTAACGGCTGTCACAGATCTGCGTATGATAGCCGAAACAAACTGCTTAATGTGCTTTCCGAAGCACGGAGGGTCTCGGTCTGTTATGGATGGTCACCCATCCCAGTGCATAAAAAACACGTTATTGGATTTTAAACTCTTGGCGCCAAGCAGTGCGTTAAAAACCCACGGCAGATTTTTTAACGGGCATGGTTTTTCACCCATCCCACCCTCGGCCAGCGTTACTAAAGCTTGAAGATCGACCCGTGTAGCTGTTATTATTTAGCCCCGAGCCCATTCACAGATTGCACTCATTCTGCTTAAAACTCACAGATGGCACTTGTTTTGTAAAAAAAACTGAATTGCAGCCTCATCCGCTTAAACCGGAAGCCACACCAAACTTAATTGGATAAAAGCCACTTAATACGCTTAGTTTAATTTAACCCAAAAATAACTCATGCATACTCTGAAATACACCCACGGCACATTGCCCAACCCTGACCTAACTCTTCTATAATTAAACAACAAAAAAAGGGGTTCAAACAGAGATTTATCACGCCCAGTCCGCCGTTATGCATAAAATTAACTCGCTGGCCGTTTCCACCCTTTCAAGGGATCATTAAGTAATTCAAGTAATTTCTTGATTAGGCAACTTCTATTCAAAGGATGTTGTAATGATGGCGGTCGAGAATCTTGGGTCAAACCCGCTGGGATTTAGACAAGGAGTTTGTTTATCAGTTTTACGAGTAAGTACTAAACGGCGCAGGATAGCCTTTACCAGAAATGGTCATCGTATTAATGGTTCAGCAGCTTCAATATCATCAGAATTGTGCCGGAATTTAACAGTTCATCGTGGACTTGGTACGACAGTGGCTCCCGCTGACTTCTTCTCTGTCATCAGAAGACAGTCGCCACGCAACCATGGATGCGACGCTCTGCTAGCGTGACTGTCAGCAGCCAGTGTCACTCTTATCCGACCTTTTCGGTGATTCCAGTAACTTCATAACAACGTGAACCCTGCTAGAAACCCTCGAACCCACAGCAGATTTTTTAACGGGCATGGGTTTTTAACGCACTGCTTGGCGCCAAGAGTTTAAAATCCAATAACGTGTTTTTTATGCACTGGGATGTTGACTGTTAAATTCACAATGCTCGGCTCGACACGGAGAGCTGAAAATACAGTGCATCTCATTAAAAAATCACCCGTGCCTTCCTGGACTTAGGTGGCTCTGGTTTCTGAACTCCATCGTCCAATACTAGCTACTAGCACGTGATGCACAAATACGCGGGACCAAACCCTAGCAACTATTCAGATTTTGTACATTTCATAATGTCGTATTTCTAAGTTAATAAAGACACTAGTAGAGATATGCCAAAAGAAACAATCAAAAATCTATCGGGCGGGGTCGGCATCCAGTCTATCCGGATTCAGCTGAATACCAGTATTTTACATGGAGCGACTACCTACCTGACCTCCGTAGGGGGGTATCGTAACCCCTTCGTAAGACTGGTTGTCGGACTTTCGGACTTCTAACGACCCGTAACAACTGCCAAAGATTTACAACTGCACATCAACTTTTTCATTTTATCACTATTATTAATTAAGCTAGTTTTATTTTTTATTATTATTAGTTTTTATTAGATTTATTTTGTTCTGGTTACATGGAATACTAAGATTTAATTGTAATGGATGAATCGACATCACACATCTATTTTTGTCATTAACTGTTTAAGACCCTCATGGCGGATCACTGTCTCTTAAGATACAGGTTTACCTAGTTTAAGAGGCAGGGTTATAATTATACTTGATTTCAGATATTAACATAGAACCAGATGTAACAATGTACCCTATTTAAAATGAATCACGTAGGTTCCTATCTGTATTTTTATGGCAAATAAATTTATCATTTAATATTAATTAAGAGCAGGCAGTCTAAATCAAATTTCGAACGCAAGCTCTGCCCCTCGCTCACCGCCACTCCGTTATGTGTTAAACACTAATACATCAGTAATAAAGATGAATATCGCGTGCGCTCTTTGATCGTGTTCGAGCACGAAACTAAATAGTCTCAATTCCTATTTCGTTTATAACTAAAGTAATAATTGATCTAGAGAAAAATATGCGGTGGGTGTATAATAAACTATATTTTCTTGCTGTGAATATTTATTTTAGACATAAAAGCTAAACAATCTTGTTAGTTTTTTATATCCTTAAAAAAGACATGATTTTCGAATAAATTTTTTATTGAGAGAAAATATTACAATTACGTAACTGTCTTTAACATGGAAAGAAATAATAATAATAATCCAATAAACCATATACTAAAGTTTCATTTTGCTTGTATGTGTGACGGTTTCATGCAAATTAACATAAAAATAAGGAGCCTCCTCTTAACCACTCATGTGAAATTGGACATCAACTTTAAATTGGTACAGATCGGAGTTTAACTCCAAGCTCTAGGGACACTTAAAGAAAAAGAAGTATATCCACACATTTCAACAAACTCAAATACATTTACTCCAAGTTTTGGAAACTCATTTTAAGAAATTCAAAGTGTATATTTTACGAATCGATCTAAATCTTATTGGTGTTAAAGTTTTGATAGGATCGTCTTCAAACTCGCACATTACTTATTATGTGAGCATTGAGACATTAACATTTTCCCTTGTACCATAATACTTTGTAGTTCTTGCTGAAAATAATTTACTTTATATTCTTAACAATGTTAGAAATAAAATAATAAGAAAAAAGAATACGTTTACGTCTCCTATCGCAGCAAATATAAAAGAAGCTAACTGATTTTTTTTTTTAGGTATGGCATGTCGCAGTTGACCTTGAGAGGCCGTGACTGCTTAACCGGTATTTCCTGTAGCTGCCCTAAGGTATTAGCTTAAAGCCTCCAGCCAGGAGCGTAAATATAATTATTACAAACTAAAGGACAGCGCTCTAAGGGCACCCCCTGTGGGGTACGAACCTCGGCTTAGGGCGTCGTTGGGGAAAAACAGCAAGTTGGGGACGGGCTGGATCGAAAGTTTAAATTCATGATTATTATCTGGGATTACTATTAAATGCTACGGCTCAGTCAGCCTCGGGGCTGGCGGTTCGACGTGCAAGGGACGGCGGGAACAATTAATTCTTGAACTTCGCGTGGTACCTCGGCGGCGAGGACGGAATGACGGTTTGTATTTGTGCACTGTACTTGTGGCCCTATTGCTTTCCTGAAGGAGAGTAATGGGGTCATCCGGGTCTGAGAGAGTATGCCTAGGTCGGCGAGTCTGACTAATTTGAGAAGGCCTACAGCTAGCTGCCTGCACAACCAAGGGGTTGCGATGTCTATCTGCGGACTCGAAGAACCGCTTTGTCGCGCGTTTCATAAACTGCTTGATGGTGGGGATTCTAAGATCTACATGAAGGGTTTCGTTCCGAACGAACCATGGAGCGTCCGTAATTTTACGGAGAAATCGATTTTGAAGTGCCTGCATTCTATGAATGAGGTGGGGACGGGCGTGTGCGAAAGCGGCACACGCGTACGTCATAATCGGCCGGATGCACGCTGTGTAAATACGCGCTGTGTAACTGTGTAAATACGGAAGCTAACTGAGGGCAGTTGTCGGCTTTATATTAAACATTGAGTGACAATGTTGCCACTATCAGAAAGTAAGAATCGATTCGTCTTTGCACATTCAAATCGACTAAATACCAACAATAATCACACTACGGAAATTGTTGTCAGCAGCACGTAGCGCGTCGTAACTGAGACTGCACAGTGTAGATTTTCAGTGGTCACCCGAAAACGTCGTACGAAAACCAAGTCAGGTTTAGAACTAACTGAAGTCAACTCTTAAGTTATTATTAATTTTATAGATTTCTATTACAACATTACCTAATCTTAAGTAATTTATGCCCAATTTCCATTTCCAATTACTAATTTATTAGCAAGTAATCGATCGTAACTTTAAGTTATGCCTAACAGATCCTTTGAGAACATTAATGGGGCAATTTTATGCTCAATTTCAAGTCTCCTCATTTAATTACAATGTTAGATGTTAATACTTCACAGGAATCAATAAAAGTTGTTTGCAGCCACCTAAAGACATGTATGTAGTATGTAGGTACATTAGTTACAATAGTTTGCAGATACATCGACAAACTTGGAGTCGTAGTTGGAATGTTGACAAACGAAGACAGAAATATGTAGCTGTTGCTGTTGAGCTTCATCTGATGAACTTTTTCACACAGAACTCTACTTACCCAAAACAGTACTGGTAACTATAATCAAAATAATCCATATCCATCCATTCATAGTAAAGCCCAACTTCAAACTAAATCTCATTCATTAAATTTTATTCTTTGGCATACTAATTCGATAAATACAGGCAAAGTTGCCAATTGAGTTTTGATAGTCAAACTATTCTCGAGCTATCGAGAACTTTGCCCGTTCGAAATACGGCGGAAATGTAATAAATGTGGTTTACTAAAATAATCTGACTTTTAAAGGGCTATAATTACACACTTTACATCACGTCGGTATTCCCCGAAGAGTTAGGCAGAGGTGCACAAACTCAAACTCAAAGTATTTATTTCAATTAAACCAATTACAAGCACTTTTGAATTTCAAAGAGTCGGCCAGTTAGTCAGAAAGTGGAAGCTATTTACCCATTCTAAAACTTAGATCTATACAGGAAGGAACAGGTAAGAAACTCCAAGGACATTCTTTTAAATCAATATATTATAAAATCCTTGGTACATTATTCTTGTTGGTTCTTTATGTGAGAACAATGTAAAAACAATAATTAATTAAAAATAATTCAAATGCACATAAGTACACCCACATGTCGCCAGTTATGTTTGAGTCCCATGTTATAGGGGGCGAGTCTATAGCCATCAACCGAGTACACACCAGACTCGGTTACTGAGAAATTCCAGATGAAAAACCCAATAACAGTTTGCCCGACCCGGGAATAGTACCCAAGAACTCATGCTCAGCAGTAGCATTTGCGACCACTAGACCAACGGGGCAGTCAATAAGCTATATTTACGATACGTTGAAACTGATAATCCAATTTTTTTTAAGATGCAAAATTATTTAAAAATAAAATAAAAAAGAAAATAGTCGATCTAAAAAAAACTTACGCTTAATATTCAACTTAAAAGATTATATCTCTTGGTTAGGTAATAAAGTTGGTCAAGTTTTTTATGAAAGCTTCAACAAAGAATAACTAAATTTTAAACAAATAAAAAACAAACGGAAATTGCTTTTCTATGATATGTATTAAATGCCTGAAGCCTCAAGCGGAACACAGCCAATGAAAATGTAATGTGATCCGCTAAACAAAGTAATAATACTTTTCCTTAACAGTTACACATTTTATTATCTATAGATACATACTAGCTTCTGCCCGCGACTTCGTCCGCGTGAAATTTAATTTCTTAACACCAAAATAAAATGAAATCGTTTATTCTGTAAATAGAATATCGGAATCACTTTTAGGTTGGGGAAAAAGTCTTTTCGCATTATAGTATGTATGAACTTGTAATAAAATCTCTTTGGCTATACTGTTTGTATCTGGCTGGTTTTGGTATCATTGAAAGTTTAAATTTTAAAGAACATAATTCCAAATTCAAATTAGGAAAATGTGTAATTTTCATTTGTTTTACGTACTGTCAAGATGAGTGAATCTAATGAAGAAATTACATACATTTTAAAATTTTACTACAAAAAAGTTAAAATTGCAACGCAAGCCGCGAAAAAAAATTGCGATGTTTATGGACCTAGTGCAATGTCTGTGAGAGTAGCTCAAATTTGGTTTAAGCGTTTTCAATCCGGAAATTTTTATGTCAAAGATGCACGTCGCTCTGGTCGCCCTATTGCGGATAAAATGGTTGCCATTTTTGAAAAAGTGGAGCAAGATCAATATCAGTAGTTACGACGTAGGTGAAGAAGTGGTAATTGACCACAAAACAGTTTTGGCACATTTGAAAAAAACTGGGTACACAAAAAAGCTCGATATTTGGGTACCTCACGAGCTTTCTGAAAGAAACCTAATGAACCACGTACTCATTTGTGATTCTTTATTACGACGTAATGAAACCGAACCATTTTTGAAGCAGCTGATAACTAGTGATGAAAAGTGGATCACGTACGACAAGAACGTGCGAAAAAGGTCGTGGTCAAAGGCCGGTGAGACTTCACAGACTGTGGTGAAACCCGGGTTAACTCGCAACAAGGTTATGCTGTGTGTGTGGTGGGATTGGAAGGGCATTATTCATTATGAGCTGTTACCACCAGGCAGGACCATCGATTCTGAACTCTACTGCGAACAACTGATGAGATTAAAGCAAGAAGTTAAGAGAAAGCGGCCGGAATTAATCAACAGAAGGGGTGTGGTTTTTCATCATGATAACGCTAGACCTCGCACATCTTTAGCCACTCAGCAAAAATTAAGAGAGTTTGGCTGGGAGGTGTTAATGCATCCGCCATATAGTCCTGACCTTGCACCTTCAGATTTCCACCTGTTTTGGTCTCTTCAGAATTTTTTAGGCAGTGTCAGGTTAACATCACGAGAGGACTGCCAAAACCACTTGTCGCGGTATTTTGATCAGAAGTCCCAAAATTTCTATAGCAATGGGATCATGTCCCTACATGTACACCTACAAGATGGCAAAAAGTTATCGAACAAAATGGTACCTACATACTTTAGTTAAATGCAAATAAACTATATTAAAAAATGTTTTGAATTTTCTTAAAAAATGCGAAGAAACTTTTTCCCCAACCTATTATTAAAAAACAAAAAATAAGCTAGATATAGTCGACTTTTCCTATCTGACTACCCCTGAGAAGAAATGGCGAAACAAACTCATGGGTCAAAGTCTCTTTTAAAGTCCAGACATAATCTTGGTCAGATCATGTGAGGACCATGTAGATCCGTGTCTGAAATGGTCTTTTGAGGAAAGAACCACACAAATTTGAGTGGACCTGTCCAATCAGTGCAAGCATTTGTCAGTAACGTGCAGCTCAACCGACTCAGTGCGTCGCATTGCATCGCCCAGCCACGCTATTTTGCTGTCGCCTAGCGTTCTTTCTGACTTTATTCTATTTCTCGGTGCCTAAGGGTCGTAACATGATGTTAAATAGCCTTTAACCTTCTTCAAGAATTGGGCTATCAAATGCAAAAAGAATTCAATACCGACTGGTAGTTCCAGAGATTACATACAAACTTACAAACAAATTTTAACTGTTAATAATATTAGTATAGATTATAAATTAAAGTCGTTTTTCGTGTATTTGTGGCTGCGTGGTTCTTATAAACTACGCAACGGATTTTGATGCCGTTTTCACCATCATTAAGATAATTTCGGAAGATTTATGTGTGTAATACATAATTATTAGACTTAAATACATAATTATAATAAAGAAATCTCTATGTTTGGTCAAGTCGTAAAAACCATGTGAAGCAACGGCATTTGTTTTCAATAAAAATGTACGCAACTTTTAATTCTATTCGTAGCAATGCCTACGCAAGTAGCTAAGGCGTAGCAGAGCGTAGCGCCGTAACACTCTTGAGATGTAATTATTAGTTACGAGTTAGTAAACTTTTATACAATATACAAGGTCAAATTAGATTAGCTAGCGAAACTCTACAGACGTGATGGGTATCGATGTCTGAACCTAATAAAACAAGGTCTTTCTGCTGCTATTTAGAAACTGCCTTCTTTTGTTTAAGTATTTTTTTTTTCTGCGTAACTCAAGCGGCGACTGAAACAAAACGTAGTTAATGCAAAAGTGTGTTTGACAAAGAGACAGTATGGTTTATTTATCTGTAAACGTTGTTGAAAATAAAGAGACGTTTAGATATAAAAAAAAGGTTAATTTAACTACACGGTAATCATTACATATAAAGAAAGAAAGAAAGAAAATTTGTTTATTCTGCACAAACGAAACGCACATTACAAAAAAATAACATAAATTGCACACAAACAAAGTAGCCGAAAGCCTCGTATTCAAACAATTAAAGTTTGACAATGTTGTCCATTGCTTGATGTCAGGGCCAGGGACCAAAGGCCATATTTAAGCAACGTGTATAAATAAAGGGGAATTAATCCCGCAATCCCTAAGACATTACAATGTCTTAGGGATTTCTACTATATATTATTATTTATTTTTATTATAATATTCAATATAATGTCGTAATCCCTAAAATGCACTAAGTAGGTATATTCCGTTCTATGCTTAGTTGTTTCTCGTTCGTTTTTATCATTTAATTTTCTAATAACAATATTGAATTTAAAATGACCACACAGCTGCTGGTGCGATCAAATGAAAATTCAATTTCAGGGAGTGGAGTCAAGAGCATATCAGGTTCAAACCAATGAGTTTCTATATTGAGTATGCGGATTTCAGTAAAAATTGACCGGTTTATTTTGAAACTATTTTATTTTAAAAGTATTAGTGTTGGTTTTATTTTTCCTTATCTGCCTATATGGGATTTTTAAGAGACACTGGCAGTCGCCAGTGTCTCTTAAAAATCCCATATATACGTTAAGATAATACTATTAAAGCACTCAGCACAGATTTAGTCATGAAAAAAAATGCTGGAGAATATTTTAAGACTTGTAGGTATTTATTATACGCTTTGGAATGGGCAACTAAATTCATCTCCCTGACTGACTGTCCCCTTGACAATTCAAAAGTGCCTACAATTGGTATATTTGAAATAAGTGCTTTGAGTTTGAGTTTAAGAATTAAAAAAAAAAAAACATTGTTACTTTTTTTTTAATTCTGCCTTTATTTGTCTTTCATGCATTATGTCTTTACTTTGTCCAGCAGTGGTATCCCAAAGGACAGACACAATGTTATTAAATTAAAAAAAAACCGAAATGACATTCGAGTTTTGACGCTGACGGTACATACGTATTCGAACCCCCCTCGTTTCAGTCGATTAAAAGTACACACACAGAGAATCTTTAGCAAGTCAAGCATATTCTTCACATTACTCATTGTGCCTTAAAGATATTATTTGCATTAGGCACATAAAAAGACCTCAGCCGATTTCAACATGTACTCGTACCATGATTGATGAAGATAAATGCTTTCTTTGAACAAGCTTACCTACTTGAATCTATGGAGCTTAAGCAAGTTATGTGTCAAGACGTTATGTGCGTTTTCTTTGTTTTGATAATATATTTTTAAATCGTTTAGCTTATTAACATCAGCCTATAATGTTCCCACTGCTAGGACACAGCCCTCCTCTCGGTGAGAGGAAGTAGGCCGTAGCCCACCACGCGGGCCCAGTGCCGGTCCATAGATATCACATGTCTTCGAACATGCCGGATTCCTCACGATGTTTTCCTTCACCGTTTTGAGAGCAGTGGTGATGAAATTATTTACACGAAGTAAAGTGCCTGCCTGGGTTCGAACCCAAGACCTACAAGCTCGTAATTCGCAGCCGTTACCACTAAGCCACGACTGCTCTAGCTTATTTACTTTAAGTTATTAGGACGTGACAAAAATTGGAAAGAGTATGCTTAGATAGGTTATGTTGAGAGGATGAGTGAAAGGCGACTAACAAAAGGTATTTACAAAGAAGATATGAGTGGAACAACCGGGACGGGACGCCCGAGGAGGACATATAGTGACGTAATTGGTGATGTTCTTCAGTATGGTCAGGTGCGTAGTACCCGCAATCGGCGTGCGTGTATGACCAGATGTTTGAACGTAGGCGAAGCAAAAGGAGTATGTAAGGACCGTAGCAGGTGGCGTTCTATAGTTTCTGTTTACCCCCATGGGAAGAAGTCATGAGTTTATGTATGTGTACGTGTTAGGAGGCAGCTCATCTTTAAAAATTACTTTGATTCGTCAGACATCTTGGTCTGTATGTTGCATTAAACTAGTTAACTCCCAATAATAATAAATAAATAATAACAGCCTACTATTATTCCACTGTGCAGCGGTGTATTTAGGTTGTGGTTGCTGATGAGGTGCTGGTAGCTTTGGTGCCGAGGAAGAGGAAATAAAAAGGCGGACAATTCATATTTCACGTGTGTATTGGACCAGTGACACAGTTGGAAGGGGTCTGTGTTGCCACAGATCAATAATACATTACATTTTTAATGTTGGTGTTGCAATTTTAATTACAAAAATACCCAACACCCACTGCCGGGCAAAGGCAAGAGGTATTGCCCTCATACCAAGAAGGCATGAGCATTGAGCACCACGCTTGCTCCGGATTGGCAATTTCGGACTTATATTAAATATAAGTCCAGAGAAGCTCGTGGCTAAGTAATAACAGCCGCAGCGATCGATCCACCAGGTTAAGCTATGCTTGCCACGGTTGGTCCGTGGATGGGTGGCTTTCTTAACATTAATAAATGTACCAAGCATTGGGCCCGCGTGGTGTACGGCCCACTCCCTCTCACAGAGAGAAGGCCTGTGTCCAAGCAGTCGGAACATTATAGGCTGATTATGCATTGATTCTGTGCTACTGGACTCTCACCAAATATAACATCAATAAATACTCTATAACCAGTTGTTATCGACGGCACGGTTGGCGCAGTGGTTAAGCGATTGACTGCTGCGCTGCGTGTCGCGGGTTCGATTCCCGCACGGAACTAGTATTTGTATGACCTACAAGTAGTTGTTCCGGGTCTGGCTGTTTGTGTATGTGAGTTTAAATGTTTGTAATCGCACCCACGATACAGGAGAAATTCCTAGTGTGAGGCACCGTTTAAAAAAAAAAAAAAAAGAGTTGTTGATAGCAGTGGTTTTATTAACAAATAGGAAGTCGCCACGTCCTTTTCTTTGCGATATTGTATCATGAGTAGTAATTAGGTGACTAAGAGAATATGTCAAGGACATTAGCTTCCTGTATGTTAGCCTTTCATGCCTTCACGGCTGAATGGGATTTGATGAAATTGGCACACGATTACACAATGGGCCAGCCCATTGTGTAATCGTGTGCCAATTTCATCAAGATCATCGTTAGAACATAGGATACTTTTATATCGGTAGTATACGCTCCATGAGATAATTTCCGACTACCAAGCTAGTATATAGTTACGGTTCTTACCCAATAGTACATTATTAAGCCAGATTAATGTCAGCAAGAGGATATTCATTGAATGAACTGTATGCAGATTTCCTGGCAGTAGGTAAATACAAGTAACAATTCAAAAACAGTGACAAGTTCTACAACATAGTTTACGAGCAGATCCTGTTTCTCAAACGCAGTTTGCGTCACCCCCGATAAGATAAGAGGTGACGCTACGCAGTAAATATATAAGGAACGATAATATACATAGTGCCGTGCGGTGCCGGACGTAAACAAGAGCACCATCCTATTTCTTCCCGTGGGTGTCGTTATAGGCGGCTAAGGAACTTACTAGAGAATGGGCAGCAGCGTTCTCTATGCATTTTAACACCATACTGCGATCGCCAACCCGCCTGCCAAGCGTGACGATTATGGCAAACCCCCCCTTTGGGGGAGGCCTATGTCCAGCAGTCAGACGTCTTTCGGCTGAAATTTATATATACTCGTATAGACAAATATGTATGTATACACAATTATTATAAATTAAAGTCGCTTTTTGTGTCTGTCTTTATGACCGCGTTGTTTTCCAAAACTACACAACGGATTTTGATACGGTTTTCACCATCATTTAGGGAATTTTTATCGGAAGGTTTAGGTGTCTATAATGTTCCCGCTGCTGGGTCACAGGCCTCCTCTTTCTGTGAGAGGGAGTGGGCCGTAATCCACCACACGTGTCCAGTGCGGGTTGGTGGATGTCACATGTCTTCAAATTTTTAGTTCAATAACATTTTTTTTTTAGGTGTATACTAAATGACTATTAAACTTACATGGAATACAGAAATCTTGAATAGAATAGAATACTCTTTATTATGTATAAAAGTTACAGATATAAATGTTCTAGTTTTACATAGGGTGACACAATGGGCGGTCTTATCGCTAACAGCGATCTTTTACAGACATCCTTTGGATGGATTAAAGGGAGAAGGAGAGACAATACTGCAGGTAGTCAGTGGTGTACCATTTACATATACAATAAATACATACATACACAAAGCATACACTTATCTATATAAATATATACAATAATAAACATGAAACAAGAGCAAGGAACTGTATTCTGTAATGATGATGTTTAAGGAGAGAGGAAGTGTTTTTTTTACCAGAATTTTAAAAGTGGACAAAGATCTAGATCTTGATGTTTTGAATCATAAAAACCATGCAAAGCAGGGGTGAGTTAGTACGCTATAAATGTATAGTACTGAGAGGGGAAGTTGCGCCGACATTGGAGGCTTACAACGCAGGGGACGAGCAAAGTGTAGTCTTTAATAAACCCGAGAATCGAGGAGGCTTTTGAGATTTAACATGGTGTGAGTTCTCTTTTTTGTGGCACAACCTTGAAAATAAAGCTAAGAAGTCTGCTTTATTTGGTGCCTACCCCTGATGCTTACGAATAAGTATAATGTGATATTCCCACTGCTGGGACATAAGCCTCTTCTCTGTGAAAAGACGTGGGCATGAGGATCCAGTTTACATACAAATACTTCGGAAAATTAGGTAACCAATAAGCGCAACCTTTTATATTTAGGAGTTTGTTGTGTTTCGTGAATTACTTACTTAATAACAAAATCAAACATATTTTATTTCACATTAACCTACATGGGCACTTATAAAACGTCGGGAGCTAGCTGCACAGTTCCAATTGGACGTTTCTGGAGAAGAGTCGGCAAGAAACTCCACGGTTACTCTTTTAAAATATAATAGTTGGCTTTAACAATGTTTTCAAGTTTCAGTGTGAATAGGTATGGGAGGACAGTGTGCCTCACAACAAGTACCAGGTACTTAACACAATCCATAATGGTCAAAAACATACAATGTATCCAATGGTATTGTTGACCTCGTAATTGCGTAACCATCTTTGACAACAATTGACAGTAACTTTAAACTTTACTAAGGTTGAAACTATCTAACTGTCATAAAGACAATCAATCAATCAATCAAATATTTTATTACACATAAACCTACATGGGCACTTATGAAATGTCAGAAGCTAGGTGCACGGTTCTAATTGGTAATTTCCTATGGAGAAGAGCCCGCAAGAAACTCCACGTTTACTCTTTTAAAAAGAATGGGCTTTTACATTGTTTTCAAGTTACAGTGTTAATAGGTATGGAAGGACAGTGTTGACCTGTCAACAAGTACCAAGTACTTAACAAAATAGAAAATGGTTTACAAATCTATAGTCTATTAGGACGCTGACAACAGGTAAACCGCTGTCACTGTCAGACTGTATACAAAAGAAAGAGAAGCGCGATGACACAACGCTAATTGTAATTTATTGCATAACAATAGCTATTATTTATTTACTAAAAAATTAGTTGAGATATCGAAAATAAAAAACAACCAAGTTCTGCGTACAAATAAGACGTTCTTGTTATTAATTAATTACCAACCGTGCGTTGATAGTTAATACAGATATTTTGGAATAAAACTCAAAGTAATGGGTTAGTTTACCGTTAATTTGCTATTTTTGTATTTCTTCTGCGTGTTCCAAATAAAATATTTTTCTTTCTTTCTATCTTAATTTGTATCGAGATTTTTTTTCCTAACGTGTTTTGGTAACAACCAAGTTCTGAAAAATATGTTCAAGAACAACATATATGTATTTTTTCCGCTACCACAAACTATATAGAATTGGCATTTTTTTTGTTTAAGACAAGCCTACTTTTATCATTTGCCTCTTGTCAGCGCCTTAAGCCTACAACGTTCTCACATTTACAAATTAAAAAATAATCTGTATAAAATATTACTAAAATAATAAAAAATAACACTACAAAGTGAAAAATAACTTTAATTTCGGAAGTCGGTGTCTTTGGATCTGTATTTGAGTTTTTTGCCACTAACTTCCGAAATTAAAGTTATTTTTCACTTTGTAGTGTTATTTTTGGTAGTCAGTTCTTATTTTTTTGTAAAAAGTTTTTTATTTTTCACTTTTTTGTGGGTCAGTTTTGGATTATTTTACAATAGCCTAATGTAAACTGCTCATCACCTTTTACAAAATATTGCTTTTCCCGATGCTGGGACGTTGATTGTTGAGGAGTTCTCCTGGTAAGAACCAGGAGAACTGCCACTCACCATATGCATAGTGACGAGCATAAATTGCTTAATCGCAACCCGTTAAATAGAGGTACTCATTATTATATTGTTCCGGTGGCCATATGTGGTCTCCATCATAAGTTCCACCTCACCAAATGGTGCTTTCCAAGAGCAAATGCACGAGTTACTATAAAAAATACCCAAATCGCTATAGGGTTGCCTATAAAATTTGAGGGTTTCCCTAGATTTCCATGGAATCTCATCTGATTCTGATTTGGTGGCAATAGGACCACCTCGGGAGTATACTCTTTCTAAAAAAAAAAATGTTCAAAATCGGTCTATAATTAACCGAGTAATCGCTTAACAAACATACAAAAAAAAAAAAAAACATACCGCCGAATTGAGAACCTCCTCCTTTTTGGACGTCGGTTAAAAATAAAAACCTATTTAAACCAAATGACAAACAGAACTTGTCGTTTTAAGACATGCAAGTATCATTCGACCTTAGGGTGGTAAAGGTCGAAGATACGGCCATTCATATATCTGTATCACCAAACAAAATACCTGCTAAAATCATACGATAACCTGACACACCCTACATCACCCTTCCTACCTAGGTAACAAAAATCAATTTACCAAGTCAATACCTAAAGATCAACATCATCCTTTGTTAACCGACACATGAAGTCAATCAGCAATTTGATCGGGCCAATTAATTTTGCTAACGAGTGTACCCCTATATATACAGGCGCTAGGTACAGATGAACTGAAAAGTGAAAAAAAGAAAAAATGACTGTAAATAATTGGGAACTTTTCGACGATGTTCCATTGTTAATTGTTGACCTAATCCAGCGAGTCAATCCAGTCCAGTGCTTGACTGGATCTCGTCTACATTATTCCAGTCATTTAGTCAGTCAATCAAAAAACAACAATGCGTGTTCACTGTTCAACGTTTAATCTAGACGTTTTATTTATTTACCTTAGCAATATTTATTTTAGTATCTATTTATTTCATTAAAGTCGGTCCAGCCGCTTAACAGTTATTACAATTTAAAGTTATAAAATAACTTAGTTAATATGTATGTAGATATTACGTGGTCAATGGCGGTGCTAGAGTATTTCAAATTAATGGTGATAATTGTTTTTTTTTAATGAAATGCAATATTTTTTTTTTTATATATCTTGTTCTTAGCAATGTTTTTTTCTTTAAACTGATCTTTAAGACCCTTTTACAAATCATTTTTTAGGGTTCCATACCCAAAGGGTAAAACGGGAACCCTATTATTAAGGCTCCGCCGTCTGTCTGTCTGTCTGTCCGTCTGTCACCAGGCTGTATCTCCTGAACCGTGATAGTTACACTGTTGAAATTTTCACAGATTATGTATTTCTATTGCTGCTTTATCAACAAATACTAAAAAACAGAATAAAACAAATATTTAAGGGGGCTCCCATACAATAAACGTGGTTTTTTTGCTCGTTTTACCTCGATATTAATAACGGCAACAGGTAGACGCTTGAAATATTCACAGAATATTTAGTTATATATTCACTTTAAAAAATAAATAATTAAATTAAAATAAAATAAATATTTAAGGGGGGCTCCCATACAACAAACGTGATTTTTTTGCCATTTTTATAGATAATGGTACGGAACCCTTCGTGCGCGAGTCCGACTCGCACTGGGCCGGTTTTTTTTTTTTTTTTTTTTTTCTTTTTTTTTTTGGCTTCGCACGGTTTGTGCATTTAGCCAGTGTCATGTAAAATTAGGTAACAAGTACAAAGTTATAATAATTATGAAATGAACTCCACTCAATGCATGATAAAGATGATTGATGATATCCCGCCCCGCTCGCCTTGAGTTTAAGTAAAGACGCGGCACTTTACTGAAACCTCGCGCGGACTTCTTGAGAGAACTTAAAAGTGATGTTGCACTGTTCTGTTTCATTTTCCTACATTAATGCAGGTTCACGAACACTTAATGGTTAATAATCCACCACTATTACACATTAATATTCGGCTAAACACAAATTTTAGAAAATAAAACAAAACTGCTAACATGACGCTTCACTTTCCCGCCAAGAAGTCCATTATATTTTTTTTTAAACTAGATGGCATTGACATTTGAACCAAATTTGATGAAAAAAATGAAGCAAACTTAGAGGTCTCTTTAGTCCAAACATTAAGTATATTATTGAGATATTTTGTCAATCTAACAAAGCCTTTCTTGTGTATTTTATCTATGGGCCTAGTTGCCAGAAAAAAGGTTAATTATAAAATACAACTATTAGTGGACTCTGCCATCATATTATGGCCCCCAGTGACAAAGGACAATAACCCCCATCCGTACTAGTTGATATTTGTGACAAGTTACTCGATTTGGGTTCGGGTTTCACCATGCAGACTGACAACAAAACAATGTTTTTTCTGAGGCAATTGAACTCAATACCATTATCGCAAAGAACCAAATAGGTAATTTTCTATTGAGGCAATCAATTGACATCATTTTCTAACCATAATTTTGTTTTATTTTTTGTATGTCCTGAGGTCACAGACATTCATAAATCCTCTAGTTCTTACACATAGATGTCGATAAAATCTCTTTGCAATAAGTAACGACTGAACTGAAATCCCAATTACAGGTTATACATTGAGAATTTATCGTACTGGCATAGGTACGCGATATAATTTTCAACCGTATCAAGAATATAATCTTTATACTTGAGCACGCTATTCGTGCAGATTAATTTTTATGAGTAGCATCTTTCGCTGTGGGAGTGATTTTGTGAAGAGGGACGGAAGTAAAGTTAACTTGATCCATACAAATGAATCAGTAGGCACTTTATAATAGCATGGAATTAGTAAGTACCATACCAGTGTAGGCTCGCTCGTTTCTTTTTTTTTTTTCGTTAAGAATTTTGACACATGAATAAACCACGGTGGAGCACACCTTACATCATAATGTAAATTCTTTAATAACACGTTGTGGGACACGAAACGCACCCAGATGTAATAACAATAAATTTTAAATTGTGTCTTGTTCAGTCTCCTTCAAGCGTTTAATTTATAGGCAAATTATTTGTGTGAACCTAAAACAAAGATAGGTAGAAACTGTAAAACACCATGACGTAGGTACGTTAGGCTACATATTGTGCTATTAATTTCCAGTATATGCTGATTCCTCTCATTGTAAGGGAATCCTATACAATGCGAGACCAACGTATACTGGAAATGGTTTCATAGGTAACCTAGGTCCTACCTACTTCTTTGAGTTTCGTTTCGTGCACGTTCGTCGTTCAAATTCTGGAAATCAAGCCACGTGCCTAAACAAAATATCTTTGATTGCTAACAAACTAAGTTATTTAATAATACACAAATCAACAAACCCGGGGAGAAACGTTAGCCCGTAGGCGTTCCATAAATTAGAGTCACAGCCCCAGAGGAATTTAGATATAAATAAATTATTTACGAAAGGAATCGTGTCAATAATATTTAGATTACAAAAAAATCATGAGGCAATCGGGATTTATAATTTTTTTATCGTATAGATAGCTGTTTCGTTTTTTTAACTCAAATCCTTGGACCTTGGAAACTCCGAAATTATATAAATAACTGTAAATAAACACAGCGGGGCAATTTACGCAATTGCACCGCTGGATTTATTTACACTTACAATAGCAATGTGATTCATTTTGACAGTTCAACATCATTCATTGCATTATTTACGTTGTCTAGCAGACAAATCTGTCGAACAAAAGAAGCAATGGATTATGAATTTCCTTAAAAATCCTTCGGATTGTGATGGAGTGTGTTACCCAAATAGGGTGCGAGATTTACACAAAATCACATCACACTAATATTATAAAGGCGAAAGTTTGTGAGTGTGTGTGTATGTTTGTTACTTCTTCACGCTCAAACGGCGGGACCAATTTTGATTGGAGGTAGCTGACACCCTGGAATAAGACATAGGCTACTTTTTATCCCGATATTCCCACGGGATCGAGACTTACGCGGGTGAAACCGCGGGGCGCAGCTAGTAATAATATAAGTCTGAAATAGCGATCAATGTTCATTCTTTATCAGCAACAGCCCTGCCAGGGTTGCGGGTTTGTCCGAAAGGGATATCGTGATCCTGGCACACAGGCAACATGGGTGGGTTTTAGTCAGTAAAAGTCTGACTCCCGCACCACCCAGAGCGAGAGAATTTATTTGATAATTTCCCAACTAAAAAAAAATAGTCAGAAACAGCATTCGAAAGAAGAACAACTATTTTAATGAAAATGTTTATTTAGTCAGGCTTGCCAGCGTCATTTATTTATTTACCAAATAATTCTGAAAATAAAAAAAACGTAAACAAAATTATTAAGTACCGCTTTAACCCATAAATGCCTCCTGTTAAAGACAACCCACCTAATAACGCAATAAAGCTGACGTAGCCACCGCTCAATAATCTCAGGTTGTTGATACAACTCACGAGAGGATTGTCCGGCAATACTATGGCCTTTTATGGCGCTCATGGGAAATAAAAGACGGCTCTATTGATTGCTGGTACTCAGTTTTTTTTTATATCTTTAGGGTTGTTGAAAATTTAACTGACTGCGTCAGGAATGTGTAATGTATGCATAGCAGTTTCAAGATATGCCTTATCAGTATGTTTCGATTTTACATATTATTTTTAATCTTGTTGCAATTAATTGGCTGTTTGTGTATGTGAGTTTAAATGTTAGTAAACGCACCCACAATACAGGAGAAATTCCTAGTGTGGGCCAACGTTTTTTTTTTTAAATATTAAAGATTCCTTAAGGCTCCCGCAGACAGGTGCGACGCGACACTACAGTCCAATCGCGTTAAGAAAATAGTGACGCGTCGTAGTCCGCTAGCGTAGACCTCTCGACCAATCGGGTTGCAACAACGCGGTTAGAAAGCAACAAATTAAAACACCTTTACCTTCAGTTGCACTGATGACTCACTATTTTCTTAACGCGAATGGACTATAGTAGCACAATTTCTATAAAAACTTCATGGAAAGTATCGCGCCCGCGATATCGCGCCAGTCTGCATGAGACTTTATAATTATAATGTTTATTTATTTATTCTATTATATAAGTATTACACACAGTAAAATACATAGAGATACAACATAATTATAATTTGAGTACATGTTCTTGATATTAATAAACATAACTTAAATGTGCGAATGACTTACAAAAGTTTGCAAGTATTTGAAGGCATTAACATATTATAGTTACCTAAGAAATAAATTCTACGCGTTCAAATTCACCCTGCTAAGCATCTTATTAAGTGTCACTATGACCTTCGATAAAACCTCTACATATCTTTAACAATAGTCATAACACCAAGACTTGGTCGGGATTTCGTGTAATTTCGGAACTTCTCGGGATATTTCGTATTGACATTAGGGAGGCGACATCTTAATATATTATTGTCAATTACATTGCATGCAGACCGCTTTTATCAAAAGACAAAGAACAAACCCGGCCACAGGAACCCTAAAAGTTCGCTTATTGGGTTAAGGGATTATTACCCACATTCAGTATTACAGCATTAAATATTAATATGCGCTATAGGCCTCAATACATTGAGAACGAAAAAGGCCGTATTTACGTAAAACTATTGACGTAGAAAGGTTACGATTGTAACAAATAAAAGTTATTATCGTTTTCTTTTGTGTTTTATTCGCTGTTTCTACACCACAACTCATTCCTCGTATACGTACAAAAGTTATTTCGATAATTTATTTTTCTTTACCGAAATGTTTCCTAAAAAAATCTTTATACTTGTCTTGTTTTTCACTTTCATCTTAAAGTACGATGTGTACAGAGAAGAAATCTTCTTAAAGGTAATGAAATCGAGTGAACACAAAGCCAAAAAGTTCAAATGCCTACATGCGAAGCTTGAACAACCTCAGTTGCTAATTAAAACATCAAAAGATAAATCACTTCAGCGCTCGTCTGTACAGTTTATAGGTAGTCGCAACTCAGTCTAACGTCGGCGACGACACGGGCGGTTGTTCCGTCACGACCGCGCACGCTCCCACAAAAACAACACGAAAACAACGCGAACAACATAAAACTCCGACAAACAAAACAATTATAGCCAAAAAATAAATAAGTGCCAACCCTAGTGTCAACAAAAAAATTGTATTCAAAAATAGAACGTCAAATATTACGCGCGTGCTTTTTTTATAATGTGACAGTGATCAAAAATTGCCAATTTAAAAAATTAATGCTGCCTTGATGGCAACTAAAAAAAATAATGTAGTACGTTTGCCGTCTGTGGTAAGATTTTGAGATTTTAAGCGATGCACAGGATGCAATGAAAGTGTATACATAGTGGCATGTTTACAGGTTTTTACATGATTCCGACGTAGATAGCTTTGCTTGTTTTGTTGTTTATATAATTTAGCTCGATCTCTTTTATGTAGCGTTTTATCTACGAAGTTATTTGGTTCAGTGAAGCGAAAATAACGATCTTGGTTTATGTAAAAAGTTATTGTTGCAGTGTTATTAGTATAAATATTTATCAAACTATGTAGGCATAGAATTTTCTCTCCGGAATATAGCGTGATATAACGTTTATATGGAAAGTGCAGTAAGTATAAATAAATAATTTTGTAATGTTTAACAGTACTTATGTCAGTCAATAATTTTATTTCCATGAAAAAATGTCAGTATATTTTATCTATTGTCTACATTCTTTAGCAACTTAATATCCTGTCTACATTCCCACCGAAATCCGAGCAATATACGCAGAAATAACAGAAAACCCTTCATTAACTTCTTACATCCACAATTTGCATACACTTGGTTCAAAAAGAAGCGTCTATGACCCAAAAAAGTATGCTAAAAGAAATGTCTATTAGTGATCAAGGCTATTGGACGTCCAGGTTAATCGCATTAACCTTTCGGAAACACGTAATCTAAATGGTTTCGTGGACGGGTTTAGCTCGATCAGGTAAAATTGAAAACGTGTGACAAATTTTATGAGAGAACCTCAACCTTTTTCGGGATCTTGAATCTATGGAACTGATGTTTTTAAATTTAAAACGTTGTGACAAATTTTATGAAATACCTTTATCTTCTTGGGGATCTTGAATCTATGGAACTGGTGTTTTTGAATTTAGAACGTTGTGACAAATTCTATGAAATACCCCAACATTTTTGGGGATTTTGAATTTATTGAACTGATGTTTTGTATTTGGAATTTTGTATCGAACGAACTTTGTATCAAGATAAAAATGAACTATTAGAAATAAGGACCACGTTTGAAGGTTGTGTTGAGGTTATTCTTTTGGTACTTATTCTAGGTCCTTGATCTCGTGAAGATCCTTAAAAGAAATAGTCTAGATATTTTCAGTACCATAAAGACAGATAATCATAATTATTACTTTGAAAGACTTTCCGAAAATCTGAAAACTTAAGAAAAGCATATTACCAATCTACCTCCTTACATCTAGACACTTTGAAAAAGCTATTCCACTGTCTCCACAGCCATATTTTTTTACTATTATAGTATTCAATAGTACTATATTCAATACACTTTTTCCCAAAGCGTTACATGAGTGGAAGAGAGGAGAACGACATGAGAATACTAATTCTGTACTTAAAGATAATCAGGTTGACTTATATACAAATACTGGATCGCGAACACCATAGGGTGTTCGCGATCCGATGGAGGTTTCTTTAGATCTTGAGAACTGATATTATCTAAATATTATTACGTGCTCTTATAACGGTAAAGGGAAACATCGTGAGGAGACCCGCATGTCCTAGAACCAAAAATTCGAAGACATGTGACATCCACGAACCCGCACTGGGACCGCGTGGTGGATTATGGCCCACTCCCTCTCACGTAGAGGGAACATTATATGCTGATTCTGACAGCCGCTTGTCTCCAACTGCAGGGCAAAGGCATGCTTTTCTTCCTTCCACTTATCCCTATTTACTGCTGTTTGTGGCCAATCTTTAATAGAAAACCGATAATTCCTTTAAAATCGGACAAATACATTCATAGAAACATTTATAACTAAAATGTATAGGCTAGTCTATTGCTTTCTTGCTTTATTGACATGAAAACGACAAGGACAGACAGATAAGTTGTAGAAGTTTCAAATGTAGAGTGGGTAACGTTTACGATGCTAATTAATATGAGGGAAATATTTATTTGATCATCTAAAAACTTATTAACACTTCTTTAAAAATAAATGAGCCTCTTTTAAACTTTCTGGCCTTTTGTTATATTTGGTTGCAGTAACTAAGCAAGGGTACCTCGACCAAATGGGTGATATTAGGTTTGAACTGTGACCGACCCCGCGTGAACCGAATTGGTCGTAGTAACCAAGCTAGCTACGGCACTGCGACCAAATGAGTTAGATTAGAACTATGGTCAATCGCTACATCCAAGTTGGTCGCAGTTACTTGGCTATTTAGTATCAGGAACCCCAAAATAGTTATTACTTGAGGTTCACAAAAAGAGGCGCAATCATTATTATTAAAGCGTTCAATCATATTTTTTGAAGCGCAAAATAGGAACTTTTTGAGGTTCAATTAAAAATACGTGCGTTAATATAGTGGTCCAAAGCGAAATTAAATCCGAAAAACCCGAAAGTCCCCTTTATTTATGCTTATTAACAAACCTACACAATTAATTATTTAATGTCACCCAAATTGTACTCGTATAACCCAAAATTGATTTACTTTCCTGAAATCCATACAAATGGTTCGGAAATCAGAACCGTTATCATTTCCAATAATGGATTAAAAGATAATAATAATAATATGAAATTCGCAAAATTGTTCCATTGTTAGCAATGGAAATCGCATTATTGGGAAAATCCTATAGAACTCGATAAATTAATTCCTGTATGTACTCTTCAACAGGACATGGAGTGTATATAGGTACAGGTCGCTTATTTATTCGGCTTGTATTTAATCGAATCTCTAATAATTCTCATTTGGCGCTCCTAAAAATATTATTGAACATTCTAATATAATGATTGCGCCTCTTTTTGTGAACCTCAAATAATTCTTATACTAAATAGCCAAGTAACTGCGACCAACTTAGATGTAGCGCTCGCCGGCCGCTGCTGCGGCACCGCTCGCTTCGATCGCTCGGCTCGCGCTTTGTTATTCACAGTTCTTATTTAACCGAACCCATTTGGTCGGGGTACCCTAGCTTAGTTACTGCAACCAACTGTGATAAAACACCAGAAAGGTTAAAAGAGGCTCAATTATTAAAAATAATTGTTCATCATTAGAAGCGCAAAAAGTTTTTAGAGGATCTAATTCATCGAGTATCTATTAGATTATTCTACTAATTGGGTTTTAAGGCTAAAGCCAGGATATTCTGTATTCAAGCCGTCGATATGAAAATTGTAATTAAACGTTGCTTTAATGTATGCTCTGACAAGTGTGATACGGGCTTAAAATAGATGACGTCATTTGATTTTTTAATTTTCTACCCCGTTGGTCTAGTGGTCGCAAGCGATCCTGCTGAGCATGAGGACCTGGGTTCGATTCCCGGGTCGGGCAGTGATATTGGATTTTTCCATCTGGAATTTCTCAGCAGCAGCCCGGAGTCTGGATTTGTGCTTGGTTGATGGCAATAGGCTCGCCCCTATTCCATGGGACTCAAAAAAAATTGGCGGAATGTGGGTGTTACTATAGGTACCTCTGCCTAACCCTTCAGGGATTAGTGCTATTATGATGTTAGCACAAAATATTAAAAACACCGCGTTTCAAAAATAACCACTTCCTGTGTTTAAGAACATCACGATATAACAAAATGGTGACTCAGAGTATTCAGACTATAATTTTCCTCAATTTCTCATCAGTCCATCCCCGCTGCTTATACGATGTTATGTTGTGTTGTGTAATCTTAAGTGAATTCATTTATTATGGGTTAAGGTTTCCTGCGAAACAAACAAATCATTCAACATTTAAACACCGTTTATAAGGAAATATATGTTCAGGAACCTGTCTCGACGCCCACACCGGCGATTTACGAGAAGCGAATGAATGAATAAATGAATGAATGAATGATATATTTATTTGCAAGAATATAATGGCGAGTAGAGCTAGCAACTCAAATCGAGTTGGCGAGAAAGGAGCAGCAAATGCGCGTCTGCGACAGGCGATTACTCGCCGGTATGCGTATAGTACCAAGCGTGAGTCTCTCAGTGAGTTTTCTGCCCGCCAAGCGAACTTCTTCCAAGCGAGCTTTTTGGTAACTCTTGTCGCTGCGATAAACGAGTACTCGCCGGCGATGTGAACAGTCAGCGATCAACTATTAACATACTTAAGCATCTCTTTTACTTACGCGCGTTTCTTGTGCGAAAAAATCGACGATAGTTAGTCGCTTGTTCGTCGCCGGGTCACAGGTACCTTAAGAAAATAAGACACAATCTGCGATTTTTTTTCGATGGTATTCTAATTAGACCGGCAGACCAGCGTTCAACAAAAAACATTACTTACTACTGGAAAAATATTTTGTATTGTTGTCTTTCACGTGATTTAATTGAGCAAAAAGAAACCGATGAAATGCTAGAAAAACATCGAAATGTGTAAGTGTTAGAGTTTTCTTTGTGAAAATCTTCAGCTGAATAAATGGAATATATGTACATTCTGGACACAAATAATGGGACCAATTTAAAAAAAAAAACTATGATTATATTAAGATCATTACTATCCAGCATTTAGTATTTTTTTCTGCTTTTTTATTATGAAGAAATATCTAATAATAATTTATTAATAATATCATAATTCCAAGTTATCTATTTTACCCAAAAACCGTAAGCTCTGTACAGAAACCGTAAACTGGCCAGATTATATGTCTTTATAAAAGTCTGTTACATCAAGCTTATATTCAATAACTTTTTAATTCATAACGATGGGATAACGTGACAGAAATGACTAAAAAGGGTTTTTTACTCAAATATATGAATTGTGGAAATATTTTTAACCAAATTTTCATTGAGACTGATTGATGATCTTAAAAGTAGGTCTCTAATGGGAAAACTAAGGTTTTTTTTTTTATTTATTTAAAGGGCTGTGACAAAATTGTTGATTAGTATCAACCTTATCACTAACTTGTACAATTGTTTAGCCATATCGGACATTGGAAAAGCAAGGATGGTAGTACAAAAGTCAATATCATACCTTTTATATTAAAAAACAAAACAAAACTTATTATTCGAAGCAAAAATAAATATTAATCGTTTTTTTTTTCTAGCGATATTAAATATCGATTTATCCCTTTCTAGAGATATCGAATTTATCAACATAACATTTAGTTCCTAACCCGTGAAAATACATTGTTCTCCCATACCTATTAACACTGTAATTCAAAAGAGTAACCGTGAAGTTTCTTACCGGCTCTTCTCCATAGGACACGATCAATTTGAACCGTGCACCTAGCTTCTAACGGTTCATAAGTGCCATGTGGTTTATGAAAATAAAACATTTTGGTTTTGATTTTTGAAAGAATACCAATTAGAGTTCGTCAATTCACATTCGCCCGGTTTCTCGAACAAAAAATATCGACGCTTCAAAGGTGAACGGCAGGCTTGTATGGAAACTTCGTACCGCTAATAAAATTTCGTGTTTTGGGATATTTTTTGTTTTAATTGGTAGTTAATAAGATAGACAAGCCCTTTTTAAATTCTTAGATTTTTAGAAGTTGGGACGTAAAAGTTATGACGAGTTTTATTTTTTAAGGTTATGTACTAGTGTACCAATGTAGATTGTTACTTAAAGGTACATAAACATTGTTTTGGTGATAAAGTAAAATAATGTTCTAGATTGCTTGTCGCTATCTTTGTAGTGTTCTATTTACTATTAAGTAGGTAGATTGAGATGAGAATTGTACCTACTCAGTGAGGGGTGTATTAGGAGATATCTATGTCCAGTTGCGTACTGCAACAGTTTGATAATGATGAAGTTAATTCGCTAAATTGCTCAGATGCAATCACAAACCACAATCCAAAACAACAGCAAAGAACTGAACCACAGAACTGAACTGAAAGACAGTAACAGAACAGTAATACAGATTTTCTTTACCTGTCAATAAATAATTGCCATATGAACAAAAATAATATTGATGACGAAAATCATTCCTATCATTATATTGTTAACTATTATGATTTTATGTAACAATCACGCATTCTTAGGTATAATATATTAGTGTTTAATTATATAATGTTATTTCTGTTTCTAAATAATTAATCTATCATTTCGTTATTAGTGTTATTTTACATATGGCAACTTTAAAAAACATAACTGCGTTTAGTTTACGATTTTATTACGTTTAATTATTAAAATCTTTTTATTGATATTATTCATTAATCCGAACTTCTAAAAATAGTACACTTACATGAAAATAAATGTCTTAGTTGCCATAATAAGTGGTATAAATTCTATAACAAAACAACAACAAAAATATGCGGTACGAAATCTGCCGTTCGCCTTTTAACGCAAGTCAAGTGGTGTGATTGGCTGTTGATTATTCAGACCAATCACAGCAGGTAACGCGCGCTTTGCAATTTTGTTACCTAATTTTCGAAACGGGGCGTTAGGTAGGTACAGTCGCCAGCAAATCAAGTTACCACAAACTGTCAAATTTTCTCATTCGATTTTGAACTTAACTGTAAACATTTTAATGTTTAAGATCATTTGGAGAAATTTGACAGTTTGACAGTTCACCTGGTGCTGGTGACAGGGCTTCTCAAGTAAAAAATACTTTCTAAGTAAGAATTTTTAATAAGGAAACATTTTGAACTTCACATAAATTTGATTTAATTTAGTTTTGATTGTAATTTAATTTAATTTTTGATTTAATTCTAATGTAATTTTGACTATACTTTTGATTTTGATTTTAATTTTTTATTGTAATTTTGAATTTGATTTTAATTTTGATATTGATTTTAATTTAATTTTTGGTTTGATTGAAATATGGTTTTTAATTTCAATGCTACTAACATATTTTCTAAGTTCTAATACTATTAGAATATGGATGTTTTCCGAAATAAATAATTGAATTGAATAAAAATGTTACTAAAGCATAATATAATATAACTCACAAAATAAACAACCCACTAGAATTCTGTACGACAAAGTAAGTAATAATGAAAACTCTTCAGTGATAATAAATCACGCGGCCGGTAATTACTGCGTGTACGCCTAATAACGGCTTTGTTTCAAGTTTCTTACTCGGGAACATTGAGAGCGTTATACAACTCTAGTGTTGATACTAATTTCAGTTAACTTTTAACTTTTCATATATCTTTGATACTGTTAGATGTAATCGAGACCTATCTGTTGAAAATTTATTAGAAAACGCTTGTAAAGTTAAAATTAGACTTGCTCACAAACGAATCGTAACTATCACTCACGAATTATTGCCATTTTTTCGAAATAAGCTGTACGCCTGCTTTTAAAACTTCTGGAAATTACTATTTTTAATAACTTATTTTACACATTAAAGCCACTCACTTCTAATTACCTAGTTATTATTAATACTTTTGCATGCCAATCTATTAATCTGTATAACCTTCCCATCAACACAGTTCATAGGTACATATCGCAGAACGATCCTGGGAATGCTCACACCTACATACATATTCTTCGGACATAAGCCCGATATCCGTCAGGCTTACCACTTCGTACAAACCATGGAGTAACGAGTGAATGCATAGCTTGCAGGCCCCTGTTAAATAAACTTATTAAAAACTTTAATTATGGAGCATGGTCAACAAGACTCGGTCGCTCCGTAAAGCCTTTAATAATATTATACATAATACAGTTCTTATAAATTAAGACTACCTACGAGTATCTTCTTCGAATACCCAACCGCACAAGTTTTTTATAATAGCCTCGCTGCTTCTGACAAGGGGTATGCTAGATTATTATTGCGTCTCTCACTCTCATCCTCTTTAACATTAACACCCAAATGTATTAATGACTCAGCTCTGAGAACTTCCCGGGCTTATTCCACCATGATGTGAAGAATGTCTTCCATTTTCCCACATTCAGCGCAGTTGGGGAACAGAACTTCTTCGAAGAGACTTGTCTTATTCGTTTTGGCGTTCCTGTGCAGCTGTGGTGGCGTCGAATGATTTGTGTTGCATAAATGGTGCAATTTCAATTAACGACTGTCGTCTAGATTTTTCATTGCATACTCGTGCTTTGATACTTTCTGGTTCAATTCAAACATGTTCTATGTTAGCGGGTTTGGTTTCCGCACCTAGTCCTTCAGGTGGACCATTGTGCGTGCAATTCAAACATTTAATTATTTTGTTAGTTCTAAATTCATACCCACATACAACGCGACAATAGTTACATTCAGGCCTATTTATAGCTACGACACGGCGTAAGTACGAGTAAGTATGTGTTTCAGCAAAAAAACAATTGAATTTTTCTATCAGATTACTCCATTTGTCATTACTCTGTGGCGCCCCATATATCTCCCCTTTTCCCCAGAAACACTAACCCTGCTTGACAAGAAGTGCATTTACCTATGAGAACCTTTTACGGATATTTCGTGGAAGTGGTTACCCCAATGATGGTACCTTGTTTTTTGAAGCGTGGGTTTTTAATATAGCAATATCATCTGAGAATAAGGTATTCTTCGATCTAATATTATGAAGAGGTAAAGTTTGGAAGTCTGTATGTAGGGGGTAATCTCTGGAACTACCACTCGAATTTGAAAAATATTTTTTTTATTTGATAGCCTAATTCTCGAGGATGGCTATAGGCTAATTGACATCACGCTACAGCCCATAGGAGCCGAGAAAAAAGATAGGTCGAAGTGGGTCGGGCACAAACAAAAAAAATCACTTGGACGAAGTCGCTGGCAAAAGCTAGTAATGTAATAAAGGTAATAGTCGTACTTTATTAAATAGCTCTCTTGACCTTAGAAGATGAAATGTAGGTTAATATTAGACAATATTAGTCCTACGTGATAAGAGACCGACGCCATTTTTTTGATAAACGGCGAGCTGTTTAGTACCTTCCCTATGTTTATGCTGTCTTAGGTGCATTTACAAACGCAATTTATATTGCAATACAAATACAGGGTCAAATTATACAAATACAGGGTCAAATTATACAAATACAGGGTCAAATTAAATTAGCTAGGGAAACTATGCAGAAGTGATGCGTATAGAAATAAAAGAAAAGATTTGTTTGAATTTTTTTAGGGGCGACGACTGCTGGTAGTTTTGTTACTTGAAGTACATACATCCATACATAAACTCACGCCTTCTTCCCATGGGGGAAGGCGAGAACAATAGAACGCCACCTGCTACGAAGCCCGAAGCCCGAAGTCGAAAACCCGAAGCCCGGAGCCTGTTACTTGAAGTATCAGTTGAGAAAATCAGTTTTTTTTTGTTTTATCGTGTTTAGATGTCTACACTCATCACGCATGTGAAGTACACACAAAAAAAAACCTGATATTTCAAGTGACTACACAAACTGCGGTCCACAACCCTTTGCGGTCCATGAATTTAATTTAATAAAAATCTTTAAATTAAATTCTTATTTGTTTTAATATCATGTTTAGATATCGATATCCATAACGTCTGGAGTTTCGCTAGCTAATTTAATTTGACCCTGTATGCATACTCTGTAGTACTATCTGAGTTTCTGAACCTCACGCTTGTACTTAGGTGGGTCACGGCCTGGAGCGATGCGACTCGCATCAAGCGCCACTGTTTCGATCCGTCGCTACGCAAGTGGGGTGCCGGTGACTCACGGCATGCTCTAAACAACTTCTTTCATTTGTTTTTTCCGCAATTGCCATCTGGAAGACGCATGTCGCTTGAGCGTGTAGCTCGTGACTACGGGGAAAGGCCCAATTTCCTCTAAACGGAGAGTAAAGAAGATATAACCAGCGCTGGGGCTCTGTCTCGCATAGGATGGCAGCATTATACTGAGCGATGGCCGTTTTGCGTGAATGTGATGCATATTTTCCCTCAACTAGTTCTTTCGTGTTTGTGTTTCTATTTCTTTGCGTTATGTTTACCGCAAATAAACGTATTTACTTTCTTTATTTCATATATCTTAAACAACTCGGTAGTATTAGGTAATACCAATTACGTTCATCATCATCATCATCATTGGACATAGGCCTCCCCCAAAAGAAGGGTGGTTGCCATAATTGCCACGCTTGGCAGGCGGGTTGGCGATCGCAGTATAGTATTAAAATGCATAGAGAACGCTGCTGCCCATTCTCTAGTAAGTCCCTTAGTCGCAAATACAACACCCACGGGGAGAAATAGGATGGTGCTATTCTTTACGTACGGCACCACAAAGAACACTAATTATGTTGAATGTTTAGTATTTATGTTATTAATTATGTTCTTTAACAGCAATTAGCAGATACAATGCATTTTCCCTTACCAGCACATGTTTACAGTTGGTTACATAATATTCACGCTTGCTCACTTCTACTGACGAAGGAAAACTTCTAACTACATATACAGCCAAGTAAACATACTATTTAGTCAGCCAGTCACGTCCAGCGTATTTCTGCTGCTAAGCAGCGTTACTGTGTGCCTGTTTGGGGGGTTCGGGTGTAATTAAAGGCACGTGAGTCAAAGTCATAGTCAAATTATATATTTCAATTATGCACATGCCATTCTCGATTGAGCACTTGATGGATAGTATGCTTACGGATGACAGATCTCGGCGGTAAGTGAAAAGTCCAGAGATGTGTGGCTTTGGGATTCATCTCGATGTGTCTCTTGGACGCAAAGAATGTCGCAGTGAGTTTCGCGGTAGATTTCAGAAAGAATTTCAGATTTGTCTTGTGATAACCCTTCGTTAACCGAGACCACGCACAGAGCCGGTACATAAAAGGCACGTTTAAAATTGAAAATAACAAAAAAAAAATATTGATTCTAGTTGCCTCTTCCAAAATTAATTTTGGTATGGAGAAGAATGGGCAAGAAACTCCACTGTTACTGTTTTAAAATGTTGTACAATATTTTGTATAGGTAAATTAACTATATAATTAAAATAGCAACCAGTTTAATTTTGTCTAAACAACCAGTTTGATTTTGTCTAAACAACCAGTTTGATTTTGTCTAAACAACCAGTTTGATTTTGTCTAAACAACCAGTTTGATTTTGTCTAAACAACCAGTTTAATTTTGTCTAGAGACATTTTAGCCTTGTCTTTGAGATGGCTGCGTAACTGCGATGCTTCAGGTATTGCAGAGGTCTGCTAGGCGGCAGTGACTCCTTACCACTGTGTGTCGCCTGCTTGTTTATGCATACCTTTATAATTCTACTACTGTTATAAACGTAATATGCCTGAAACACACGTTTGAATAAACCTAGATCGGGCGGGCCGCTACCTAACATTATATTTCCGAACCATCATTACTTGAACCTGTAATCAAAAATAATTTAGCTTTAGTTCATTACTAGGCACTATAATTGTATAGGATTTTTTTACTACTGTTGGCTAAATGTACACACTATTTGTAAACGTTTTTATTAAATAAACTATTATAAAAGTTTTTTTATTAAATAAATTATTATTAGGTATTATAATTTCGTCTTTGACATATCTCGGTTCTGGGTCCCAGACCTTTGGAAGGCGTACGAGGGGCCAAAGCCAACTCGCAGAGTTAGACGTTTCTAATTAAATGAGATATTATTATTATTATATTATAAATGCGACAGTAACTCTGCCTGTTTTTCACGCTTTAACGGCTGAACGGATTTTGATGAAATTTGGCATACAAATAGACCATGACCTGTGTTAGGATACAGGATATTTTAATATCTATTTTTCTAAAAATGTTTTTGTGTTCAAGTTGTAAGGGAGACCCTGTAACGCCCGTTACAAATGTTATTTTCCCTATTTTTGGTGGGAAAGTTGTTTTTTCTGCGCATCGTCGCCTTTCGCCTAAAGAATAGGGTCATCAAAGACTATCATGATTTACAAAAAGGAAATATGGAATTCATTTGCAAGAAAATAATTACGATTTTATTAACCGACTTCCAAAAAAGAAGGAGGTTATATGTTCGGCTGTATGTTTGTTTTTTTTTTTTTTATGTATGTTCACCGATTACTCCGTCAATTGTGGACGGATTTTGAAAATTCTTTTTTTGTTTGGAAGGGTATACTCTCGAGATGGTCCCATTGCCAACAAATCAGAATCTGATGAGGGAATCCCATGGAAATCGAGGGAAATCCTCAAATTTATAGGCATACCTATAGCGATTTGAGTATTTTTTAGAGTAACTCGTGCATTTGCACTCGAAAAGCACCATTTAGTGAAGTGGAACTGATGATGAAGACCACTGATGGCCACCGGAACTACCTACTTAATAATAAGTATTTCACCGTTGCGATTCGATTAGGCACTTTAATATGGTTGCTAAGCAATTTATGCTCGTCAAAATGCATTTGGTGAAGTCACCATCAGTTCTCCTGGTTCTTACCAGGAGAACTCCTCAACAATTAACGCCCCTGCATCGGGAAAAGCACTATTTTGTAAAAGGTGATGAGCATTTGACATTAGGCTATTGTAAATTAGATAAATTACAAACTGACCCACTAAAAAGTGAAAAATAACTTTAATTTCGGAAGTCGGTGGCAAAAAACTAAAATACAGATCAAAAGTCACCGACTTCCGAAATTAAAGTTATTTTTCACTTTGTAGTGTTTTTTTGGAAGTCGGTTGTTTTTTTTTGTAAAAAGTTTTTTTTCTTGCTCGACTACGACACAGCAAAGCATGTTTTTGCAAGAATGTGTGATAATTATTGTTACTTCAAACGGAGCTGTAAGCCCATGAAAATATTTATTTCATAAATACCAATAGACCACGGATTAAGAAAGAAAATACGTTTATTTGACGCAAACACAAAAAAGAACAAGTTGGGGGGAAAATATGCTTCACATCCACGTAAAACGGCCTTTGCTCAGCATAATGCTGCGACCCTATGCGAGACCCTAAGCGCTGGTTTTCAGCGACAGCGTTGACGTGATGACGTCGACCGGTGCAGCATACAGTGAGATATAAATAAGAAACAAATAAATACACAATATTTAAGTCAAAATGTTTATATAAATATAATATTTAAAACGGCAAAATTCCAAACTGTAGTAGTATCCAACTATCGTTGGATACTAATACAATTCTATTATCGTTATTTTTTACGGTCACCACCATAACATCATGACAGTGTGATGATGACCAGCAAATATGCTGCTATCACCATTAGAAATCTCTTTCCCAGAATACTGCATATACGTAAAGTTCAGACTGTCAAAACCTTTGCATTTTGCTTAACCTCGCATGGAATTTATTGTGAGAAACTCAAGCGGAAGCTCGCAGCTGTTGTCGACCGTTCGCTTTGTTATATCAGATATAAATGTTTCCGTAGTAGGTATACTCGTAGCTCCTATGTTCCTGGTAGTCGGAATTAATGGGCTTGGATTGTCTTCTAAGTTTAATTCTTTCTCGTTTTTAAACTTGTGTGTCGACGGCATAACTGTTAATTTCATGCAAGTCATAATACAGTGGTGGTAAATTTTTTTGAAAGGATAAAAAGTGTGGCGATTATGTTGTTCGTGCCACGTGTTCTACATTACGTATTATATACATACACAATTTAAATAATTAATAACAATTAACATGCTAGCCGTGGGACATTTTTTTTGTTTTAGAATTTAACAATTTTTGTAACAATACCATAAAGTTTTGTGTTGAATTGTTGATACCATCGACCCACGCGTGTCTAGTGCCTTATTATCAGGGGTTTTCGTGCCAATTTTTACGCTATTTATTTTGTTAGAAAAATGCAGTTTTCTATTTTTACTATAATGTTTATTTTATTATTTAGACAGACTGATAACGACTTCTAAAATAACCGCTGTACTATTTAATGTGATAACCAAATCGCCACTCTGTATATTATATGATTTTGGTTGCATATAATAGCTGTATTGCTAGACAAAAATAACTCCTACATACTAGCAATTACAATTTTAACTGACTACTTGACTAGCTCGAAGAGAGATAGGATCTTGTGACAGATGGGTAAACTGACAAATAATTATCTTGGGCAAAGCGGTAAAACTCACTAAACGTCGCATCATTCTCAAAATAATTAGAATCGAAAATAAAGTTTGTCTAGGATTGCATTACTTCCAGAATTTAATATACTTTTCACTATTTGGACAGCCCTTAGTCCCCTTGCTAGTAACGATTGCTAATAAAAATCCTGTTTGTTGCATCTGATCAGGGGTGACTATCTTTAGGAGGCAATAACTTCCAAAAATGTCTCCCCGCCCTATTCATTGTTCTTAGTTTATTGACTGCCCGGTTACTACTCCTAGGAGTTACTGAATGTTATTGATTAAAATTACTTACGACTTGTTTGTTTAAACCGTGATTTCTTATATACTTTCAACTTAGAACAAATATCATTAGTAACAAAGTCGTAGAGGTTGCAATTAATATGAGTTTTCTAAATAATTTTCTAGTGACCTTCTACTTAATAAAAATCTTAAATTCATTCATCGACCAGAAACGATGGATGGACTGTGTGAAAGATGATTTGGCTAGAAAGGGGGTGACTACCGAGATGACGACGAACAGAGAGAAATATGGAAGAAAGGGACATGTTATGCCGACCCCAAATAAATTGGGATAAGGGCAGGAGACTGCTGATGATAGACAACGCACAGCCTGAACCATTGGTTGTAGAAGCCTGAAATATTGCGCAAGAGTTCCTTATGTAGAAAAGTAAGCACTAAAGAAGGATTTTTGAAAATTCATCCCCTAGAGGGGTTAATAGGGCATGACAGTTTATATGGGGAAGGTCGTCATTTACTGATGGGAATCCCACCACGCGGGTGGCTTCTAAAGCATACAATTGCACCTGTGTTTACCGAAGGGGTAAGCAGCGGTAACACCCATATTTCGCCAGTTATAGTTCAGTCCCATGTTCGAACGACTACTGAAATTTTCTAATTAAAAAACGAGCCACCATCGAACCTAAGGCCAAGATCCTATAACTATCTTGCACGTCATGTAGTTTAAAAGATGTGTGACAATGACAGGAGTACCGATAAACCTACAGTTTTCTAGTGTAATGAAACAACTTTTCAGTACGAATATTTCTGTATTTATATTCTTGTAAACATACAAACTAGGTATATAGCAATATTTAACGAACTATTAAATTAGGTGGTACTCAATATAATATCAGTATAGACTTTAGAAAGAAAGAAAACAATGAAAATACGTTTATACGTTTACGTTTACTTTAGACTTCTTGAAGACAACCTTTAGGTTCCAAGGCTCGAAGATAACTAATTTAGCTACTACGCGACGCTCCAAACATCATGTTTACATTCCGTTAAAAAACCAGGGTAACTCTATACAATAATCATTTGAGGCAAAACACACACTTTCAATTTTATATTTACTATTTAAAATCACTACAAATCTTATTAGTATTTGGAAATCATGACACTAGAAGAGCCATGACCCACATAGCGTCCACAAAATACTAGATAGAATGACATCACTGAAGCGTTATTTATGAAGTAAGTTGGTTTGTTTTTCTTGAGAGAGTTTTTGACACCATAAAGTTAAACCCCTCTGCCATAATTTTCATGACAGCCGTCTCTGCGGCCGTTATGTGGCGGTCACCGCTCTTCTAATAATCCGTAGCTATAGCCAAAGTATTTGCGAAGTAACGTTTATAAATCTTGGCCGTAGACACCATGCATTATAGTTTTAATAACCTTTTTAACACTTTTCGCCAAATACCAAAATGTTTATATTATATAACAACTTAGCACTAGAGAATACATATTCTTATTAAATACTATCTAAGTTTGTAGTTCATGTGAACTACAAACTCAGATAGTATTTAATAAGTGACTAAATATAGAATGTGGTCCAAGGGAATAGGTTCAATCCTATCGATTCGATTTAAAATTAGCTTGTTCAAGCTGGCTCGACTTAGCTCAGACTTGCTCTATATTTTTTTCAAGTTGCGATGTTTGTCCAATAATATACACTGTATAAGTGTGTACTGGTTTATACGAACAACACAAACTTCTAAACTATTTATACGAGAACTCTAAATTTCATAAGCTGTTTGGGTGTCCTAAGTATGGCCTAATCATTCCTGTGGCTTATTGGTTGTACTCGCCCGAAACGAGCGAATCACCACTTTTAAATAATAAGACTTTTTCTGTAGGCGATTCCCACGAAGTTAATTTATTAGTGAGCGAATCGACAACTCCAGCAATACATATTAGGCAATTTTGACATTAACTTCCTTGTTCACACCGTTTTTAAAATCCTCTCAGGCGCAGGTGGTCGTTCAAGATGGACAAATCAATAATATCAATGGTCATAATTTGCATTATTAGCTGCGTACGGATATCTGCTTAATTCTATACTTATATTATTTTGTCTGTATTATGTGACATTCTGTACGGATAGTTGTAGGTACGTATAAATCTGTTGTATTCACTTAGAAGACGCTTGTTAAATAAGATGCTAAAATATTCAACACTTTTTCGTACATTTCGTGGGGTTCGCGGAATTTCTGGAGTGCAAATAGTACAGTGGGGTTTTTGAAATTGAAATGAGATGTTGACTTTGGGCAAATTGAACTAGTAACTTCTTGAAACTTTGAAACTGTTTTATTCCCTTTTGTACCGGGAATACAATTTATATCGGGCACGAATTTCTGACTTATAAGTTTAAGAATGGAACGTTAATGAATGCATGACTGTGTAAATGTGCTGTTTAAATGCTCAAGCGTCACACAAATCAGAACAGAAACCCTCGGGTCACCCAGATCCATCACAGATATACTAACCAGACCAGGAGACCTAATCAGCTTCTGGAGGGAGGTGGGCTGGTTGGAATAACCAACGACGGCCGCCATGACCCACGCACAATGGTCCACATGAAGGACTAAGTGCGGAAACCAAACCCTCTAACATAGAACATGACTGTGTGAAAGAGCTAAATGCTAAGGCGTAAGTGAGACAGATGATGCATGCCAAAGATTTACACTTGGGATGACATGGAAGATAAGGTAGAATGACAGTTGCTTTTGAATGACGGAGAAAAGACGATAAAAAGTGATTTTTTACTTAAGATGTATTTTTAGCCTCAGCCCTTATTAGCTTAAGGATAGTTTAGCTTCTTCCTCTCCTTGTTGTGGCCATGACTTAGGTATACTGTTATTGATTCTTCCTTTATAGAATAATTAGGCCACGGAAAAACGAGGAACAAATAATTTATGACAGCTGTGCGCACAGATAACTTTAAGCCGGCGCGAGCGTCGTGTGCCGATGGAACGGAATTTTTCCGTTGAAATATTATATTTATACAGAGTGGGGATTAGGCTATCACAATAAATAGTACAGCTGTTATTACAAGTTGTTATCAAAGTGTTAATATAATAAAATAAACAAACTAATTGACTAAAAATACACAAACGGATTTTTTTAAACAAAATACATAGCGTAAACAATTGGCACGAAATAAACCACCCCTGATAATAAGGCACTAGAAACGCGCGAAGCGTTGGTAGTATTGTTATCAAATAATCACAAATTAAGATTAATGTTTTAAATACTGAAACGAAAAAAATTGGCCCCACGGCTAGAATGTTAACTGTTATTAATCATTTTAATTGTGTATGTTTAAAATACGTAATGTAGTGGTTGCAATTAATGTGATAATCTAATCGCCACACTGTAGATATAAAGATTCAGAACCTGTAGGTATTGTGTTTTTTTTTTCTTATTTTCCTTTTGTATCTCATTTTATGCTGCACCGGTCGACATTATCACGTCAACGCCGCGGAAAACCAGCGCTGTGGCTCTATCTTGCATAGTGTCACAGCATTATCTTGAGCAATGGCCGTTTTGTGTGATGTAACGCATGTTTTCCCCTAACTTGTTCTTTATTGCGTTCGCGTGTTTTCTTTGCGTCATGTTTACCGCAAAGAATGATATTTTCTTTATAGGATCGTAGCAGGATGTCATCACGAATACTATAATGGGTTGATCACAACCTATAGTCAGGTCATTATTACGTTTGTTACTCTAATTACTGCCCAGTTCAGCTTTTCATAATCAGTAGTAGATAATATTTATCATTCCTACTTTTCAGAAGTCAGTTTTCAAGAGAGCGAACTTTCAGTGCGCACATAATATTATATCAGAGACTTTCTCAAACTGAACGAGCTTATCCTTTTATCCCGTCCTTGTACTTGATAAATTCTTGCTCTTGAACGTCCGATCGTAAAATGGACTCGGAGGACCAATAGTTTTCGATAAAAGCAAGCATTCTTCTAAAAGTGCCTACTGAAGTTTGGTATTAAATAATCTTAGGTCTCAGCTACCCTTTGGCAGTTTGGAAAATAGATTTCCAACTTGAGGATTTTACTTTTGTCTAATTCACGGCAGGCACATGATACAAATAATTTTTTTTATTTAAATACATTATCACCTCATTACAAGCATAAAGTATTAAGTTCACCTCTATACAATGCTCACGAATGGAAGCATTACATTGTTTAAAAGATCTTAAGATAGCTATGTGTGCAGGGTTCGCGCCCTCACGCCCCTAGTCGCCGCAGGAGACGCCCTGGACGTCGGGAGTCGCAAGCCGATTTCCGGCCACCGTAGGCGCGGGTCTGCGGACGGTGAGCGATGGGTAGCTCGCCGTCCGATAAGAAACACGGGTGGGTTTTAGTCAGTAAAAGTCTGACACGCCCAGAGCGGGAGAAGTTATTTGATAATTTCCCACCCAAAATTATTTAATAAATAGTGTACGTTGTGGCCGCAAAAATTGGTTCTGACATGACATATCAACTCATAATATAGTAATATTACCTCTTTTTATCATATTATGTTGGCCTGGTAGATACTCGTAGGTGCTACATTTACATAATGAACTACTGAGTAAGCATCCATTAACTGTCTTATGATGCCGATTAAGTTTTACATGTTTTTTTTTTCATACATTGTACATTGAACTATTTTTACAATAGGTACTAAATTAAACAAAAGGACACTTAGGTGTCGAAGTACCTACCTTCTCCACAGAGGTAACATGCGAACACGTGTCCAGAAAACTGGCAGAATTGCTACGTTGAATGGAAACGCTAAATAATTGTTTAGCCAAAAAAGATCCAGCCCACCTCAAAGGTTACGCGAAGTATCTGCGAAAAATGTCCTTAAAATGGAGCCACTTGGGGCGTTATGACCACAAATTTTGTTTTCGGCACATGAAAGATTATTAATTTTTAGATGTATCATTGATCATACGTTAACGAACGCTTATCCTTTGAAGTGAAAATCATATCTGTTGTGCACACATAATATTATATTTATAAAATATAAACAACCAAAACCAATCACATACGTTCTGGTATTTCGAATTGTAAGTATAAAGTAATTACAGGATTTTGGTGAATATCAAACAAGGATCAAGGAAAAAGGTTTTGGAGTTAGATCAGATAAAAGTGTCCTTATGGATTGAGGAGCCGTGTCTCATATTTAAACGCTACCCGCGTTTAAATACGTCACCTTAAACGTCCTTTAACTTATTAAGGGTTTTACTACAAATTCCAGGATTGGGCATACAAAATCGGGTAATTTACTACTAAATATTAGTACTGTAGTCTCTGTAGACAGAGACTGTCTGACTGTGACTGTGTGTGTCTGTGTATTGTGTGTCTCTGTGTGTGTGTCTGTGTAGTTGTGGGTGTATTATAGATATACCTCTGCCTAACCCTTCGGGGATTACAGGCGTGATGTTATGTATGTGTTATATTAGTAATACCCGCGTTTAAATATGAGACATGGCTCCTCAATCCATACGGAAACAGATAAAATAGGTATGTAGGTATAAGTCGTATGTCCATTAGGAAGGGACCCAACGATGCATTATGGTGTTACAAATAGGATCTGTGCAAATCACTTTTTTGTCAAACGAAAGGTCAGTGTCAGAAGATAGGGAAGAAAGAAATAAAGAAAGAAAAATATGTTATTTGAGATACGCACCGGAAATACAAACGAGAATCCAAAAACCGGCCAAGTGCAAGTTGGACTCGCGCACGAAGGGTTCCGTACCATTATCTATAACAATGCCAAAAAAATCACGTTTGTTGTATGGGAGCCCCCCTTAAATATTTGTTTTATTTTAATTTAATTATTTATTTTTAAAGTGAATATATAACTAAATATTCTTTGAATATTTCAAGCGTCTACCTGTTTCCGTTATCAATATCGAGCAAAAAAATCACGTTTGTTGTATGGGAGCCCCCTTAAATATTTATTTTATTCTGTTTTTTAGCATTTGTTGTTATAGCGGCAACAAAAATACATCATCTGTGAAGATTTCAACTGTCTATAACTATCACGGTTCATGAGATACAGCCTGGTGACAGACGGACAGAAAGATGGACGGACACCGGAGCCTTAGTAATAGGGTTCCCGTTTTACCCTTTGGGTACGTAACCCTAAAAAAGGAGCATTTAAAACTATATTTTTTTTATTAAGAAAACAAAAAAAAATACGATCTGTGCGAGGTCAAAAAGGCTCAAAGGTCAGCATAATGCTGCGATATTTGAAAAATAATTACCGCAGCGCTGGTTATTCTGTTAGGGCCCGCCGTGATACCACGGACACCACTGCGAACAGGCAGGTAGAGTTGTATTCGTTGGGTGTACTTAATAATTAAGTGGTACATTTTAGGGTGTGCAAAATTAAGAAATGTTTTAAAAACTGATGTTACAAGAGCCATTCGTTCTCTTCTGGATCACACACGATATTTTTATTTCACAAAATAGATCGGGTTTAGTTTCTCCGATGTATTACACGAACTTAACAGTCACTTATTTCTAACTAGATTTTGCCCGCGGCTTGCCCGCGTGTAGGACGGAGATTATCCTAAACGTACTTTCGGGACGAAAAGGTATGGTTTGTCCTTACCCAGGTCATGGTTCATCTGTGTTCCAAACGACGAAATTAGTTCAGCCGTTAAGGCGTCAAAAGGTAACAGATAATTCAATTTGTTTTATTGTGGAGGATACTGTTGAGGATGCCATGGCGATGTAGCGTGTCAACGATGTTTGGGGAAAGGTATATAGATGGTTTTGCGGCTGTCATACGTAAAAGAGGCGCTTCTCCGCGTGCTCGTCTTCGTGGCAGTACGAACACTATCTTCAGTTTATTCGTTTATTCGTGAATGCTACTGTATTGGATGAAACTCCACATTGAATAAAGAAAAGAAGAAAGAAAATACGTTTATTTGCTGTAAACATAAAGGTAGGCATAAAATATTAAATTATGTCAACATGCATTATAAAACAGTAGAATGCAGTACAGACAGATAGACTGATTTATTTTCACGTTTATGATATTAGTATGGAAGTATCTATAAATATCCATCTACCTACCCTTTTGCCAACTATGTTAGGGGCGGCTTCTAGTCTAACTAGATGCAGCTGAGTACCAGTATTTTATATGGAGCGACTATCTATCTGACCTCCACATCCCAGTTACTGGGTTACACAATATCCTTTGGTAAGACTGGCTGTCAGACTTTCGGGCTTGAGAGTGCATGGTAATGCTCCTTAACAGGAGGAGGTAATGAACAGTCTATAATTCAATACCTAGATACTAGCAAAAAAAAGCAAATATTATGTTCCTCTAAAAACTTTATGCGCTTCTAATGATGCACACTTTTTTAAATAAATGAGCCTCTTTTTAACTTTCTAGCCTTTTCTCACAGTTGGTCGCAGTAACTTAGCTAGCGCAGCCCGACTAAATGGGTTATGAAAGGTTAGAACTGTGACCAAATGCTCCTGCATTTACTCGAATGGCTGTTTAGCATTATTAGGTCCTCAAAATAAAAATTTATAAGAGATTCACAAAAAGAGGCGCAATCAGGCAGCTGTTGTAGCTGCGTATTATGGCTATGTAGATTCCATATTACGTTACGGAGTAAACGCCGAAAACGGCAAATTCCTGCGAGAAAAATAACATTTTTAAAGCACAGAAGAGGTGCATTAGATCGAAAAGTAGTATTAAACCAACGCAAAATTGCAAACCGCATTTTAAATTATGGATAATAACTAGCGGATTAGGGCTGCCCAGAGGTTTATTGTACGGTCAGAGGTTGTGTTACTGACGGGTATAGAATTTTAGATCGGTAGGTTTTTGATCCTATTTCTTCCCGTGGATGTCGTAAAAGGCGACTTAGGCACTTACTCGAGAATGGAAAGCAGCGTTCTCTATGCATTTTAACGCCATACTGCGATCGCCAACCCGCCTGCCAAGCGTGGTGATTATGGCAACCACCTTTTATGGATGCCTAGGTCCAGCTTGGTAAGACTGGTTATCAGACTTTCGGGATTGAGAAAGCATGGTAATGCTCCTTAACAGGAGGAGGTAATGAACAGTCTATAATTCAATACCTAGATACTAGCAAAAAAAAGCAAATATTATGTTCCTCTAAAAACTTTATGCGCTTTAATACTTTTTCGCAGATGTATCACGTCGATTTAAGATATTGTCGAAGTACAGCAGTGGTGGCCCAGTGGTAACAGCCGCGACTTACGAGTTGTAGGTCATAGGTTCGAACCCAGACAGGCGCTTTCAATAAACTGAAGATAGTGTTCGTACTGCCACGAAGACGAGCACGCGGAGAAGCGCCTCTTTTACGTATGACAGCCGCATGTCTTACGGCTGAAATGATGATGAATGATGAGGTTGAAAAGGGAGAGAATATTATTTGTTTATTTGTTTGACGGAGGATCTCTCCTGTCGCAGATGTATCACGTCGATTTAAGATATTGTCGAAGTACAGCAGTGGTGGCCCAGTGGTAACAGCCGCGACTTACGAGTTGTAGGTCATAGGTTCGAACCCAGACAGGCGCTTTCCTTTGTGTAAATTATTCCATCACCACTGCTTTCAAAACGGTGAAGGAAAACATCATTAGGAAAGAACCAAAAATTCAAAGACATGTGACATTTACCAAACCCAAACTGGGCCCGCATGGTGGATTAAGGCCCACTCCCTCTCACCGAGAGGAGGCCCGTGTCTCAGCAGTGGGAACAAGGCTGATTATGCGAAGTATCCTATGTATATAGCATGCCATGCCATGAGTAAAGTACGTTGAAATCGACTCATGTCAGACTAGCATTGTTGTCGAAGATGTATGTCGTCGAAACCGCATCGTTTTCTAGTTAAGTCATGTTGAAGAAACGCTTCATCGGAGTACAGTAGTGTCGGACTTAAGGCTCTTACAAACTCACGCGATATCGCGGGCGCGACAGACACCGACAAAGACATTGTCCTACTAGTGTCGCGTCGCGTCCGCGATATCGCATGAGTCTGTAAGAGCCTTTACGGTATTTCGAACTAAAGTATTGTAGAAATGAAGACCTATCGGATTATATTCGTCATTGAATGCACTGCGAGAGATTTATATTTAATTCATTAATATATTTTTTTTTTGTCTGATTTTTAACTATCTATTAAATTAGACTATGCTTAATAATAATCGTAATAGCTGTATCTATATTACTACTCAATTCAAACCTAATCATTTGCATGTCGCCAGGTAAAATGTGTCGGGTCACTTAATAAATATTCCAACTTAAAGAAAGAAATCATTTATTTGCTGATAATGTAGGTATACATAACCTACATTATCAGCAAATAAATGATTTCTTTCTTTCTTTCTTTCCAAATCGTCGAAATAAAATCTCGGCGTATTACGGTTTGTCAAAATTCTGTTTAGTAGCCGCAACACGTTTTTTTTTTCCATTATCCCGTCTGACAACTAATTGAATGGAGCTTTCAGTAGTCTCAGAATGAATAAAACATTGAAAACAAATATCAGGAACACAATATTCAGAATCGCAACAAAATAACTAAACCAACCGGTTTATCTCAGAAGTAAATCGTTTGCCAGGAAATATATCAGCCACCAGATGTCATGCGGTGCCCGATTGGTCGACGGTTGGCAACTTCGGCTTCCGAATTTTAGTCTGGAAATAAGGTAGCTATCATTTTTAATGTTTGGTAGACTTTGTTGGCGAAAATTCGTGTTGCAGTAAACGTCAAACTCAAAGCATTTATTTCAATTAAACCAATTAGAGGCACTTTTGAATTCTCAAAAAGTCGGTCAGTTAGCAATCAGTTAGTCAGAAAGTTAGGTAGATCTCTATGGAGAAGAACAGGTAAGAAACTCCAAGTAATTATTATGATAATGAAATTCATAATATTTTATTAGATATTTTTTTTTATAAGATAACTGCATTATTATAACATGATAAAAAAAATATTTCGCTCTCAAAGTACAACAAAACCTTAATCTATGAAGTAATATATATTAAAATGTTTCATGATTGTACAGCAGCACATACCAGATGATCTACCAACTCCCAAACTAAGTCAAGCTTGTATTTTGGGAGTTAATGGTTCTTAAGATGCAGGACTTACATAGACACAACCCCTTATTAAGGACTGTCTCGGTGTTTTAGTGCTCACAGGCGCTAGTACTGAGCATGAGGTCATAGATTCGATTGCCAGGTCGGTCACAAAGTGTTATTGGGGTTTTCCACCAGATCATTGGATCAATTTCGCTATAACAGCCCGGAGTCCGGATTGGAGCCCGGTTAATGTCTCGCCCCCTATTACATGGGACTCAAACATGACTGGTGAAATGTGGGTGTACTATAGGTTCATCCCTGTCTTACCCTCCAAGGAAAACATCCGTAATATTATGTTAGATTACAACAACATTTTACAGAGAATGTTATCTCTATGAAAAATGCGAGGAAAACGTCAAAGTTAAAGTTTTCGCAACTTTAACTAAAGTCTAATGAGGTTGAAAGTTTCTGCTATTAGTTTCCTGTGCAAATAAATTAGCTAAATTATTAATTAACAAAAGTTAATTAGTTTTAAAAAGCCTAATTATTTGTCCTACTTTTATTGCACCCCAAAGAGTTCGTGGGTAACTCAAGAATACCGCAAAATACAATAGTTATTGTATACCGACTTACAGCGCTTCTATTTTCTTAATGTCTCTCGGCAAACTTCGTGTTTCGTCAGTCGTCTGATTTCTATCAGTTACCCTTTACACTTGGTGCAAGCAGGACGCTCTCAATCGACATGGAAGTATATAAAGTTATTACTACTCTTTTTACTTATGTAATTTATTTTAAAAATGGGAGAAAAGCTGCTAAAGTCGGGAATTTGATGATTGCCGAGAGACATTAAGAAAATACAAGCACTGTACGTTTCGTTTCCAGTAAAGACCGGTCGTTCTTCACTTAGTTTAGAAGCCGACCGCAAAGTTTCGATTGACCAAACACTAAAGCACACGATGTTAAGGCAATACCAAAAGAAATTGGGGTCTTTTTTGTAATCATTAATTTCATTATTACATCGTGTATGGGTTAGATATTTTGGATATTATGTTTATTGACTATTTGATTAATACTCTGACTGAAAGAAAATGCAATTATGTGAAATTTCCTCGATATCCCGAAAATTCCACTTCTTTTTTATATTTTTTGTTTTTTTAATTTTAATGTAATCTTAAATAATTTAGTTGCAAAATTGCATTTTAGGTAATCGAAAACTCTGACCGAAAATATGTTTGATACATAGCATAATATATTTTTAAACAATTATTATTTGGTTTGGCGCTCTTACGTTGTTTTATTTTGGTTCCAGCGCATTGTTGCGCTCTCTTTTTTGGCGTGTGGAAGTAATTGACTCTGTCGCTTTCTTATGCCCAGTTCGCTATGATTTATTTTTATTTTTTAAGGCGTCAACAGACTGAAAAAAACAAAACAACAAATCAAAAAAAGAGACAAACACTATATAAAAGTAAAGTCTTATCTAAAAATAAACCACTCCAATCTAAACTTCAAAGCTGGAATCAATCACATTGATTTACAACCACAGAACTAGATCAAGCGAAACTGACAGTATTCCTCAATTTTCTTAATTTGATAAATACTGACAGCTCGGATTGATTCTTCTATTCACTGAAGCTTAGTTCTAAATAAATTGCATTCGGCGAGAAGCCTTGAGTTAATTAAAACCAGATTTTGGTTGAGCTTTGTCTGAGCTGTGCATTTGCTTAACAATTGGAGAGGAATGGGATTAAACCAATACGTCTGGGAATTATCTGTATTGGAATAGCTTAAGTAGCACCTAGTAGTGCTGATTCCTTAGTATGCCATTTATAGTTTTTTTTTGTTCATTACAGTGGCGTAGGGTCTACGTAACAAATTCTGATTCCGAACTATGGAGTTTCGTGCCCATTCTTCTCCATAAGAAACTACATTTCAAAAGGGGTGCCTAGAGTTAATTCCATTATCTTGTAAATTTTGATGTTCAATGGTGCCTTTTAATGGTTGGTCTACTTGAAATAAATGATTAGACATTGACCAAATTACTCTCCTTTGTAACGGTTCCATTTATCGATTGCTAGTACAGACATCTAAAGATTTGACATTCAAGAATTTGTTAATAAGCTGTTTGAAGAATTTGTTACGTACGTTGCACAAAAACGTAGCACTAGTCACTATGTTAAGAAACGATTTATTGTAGTTAGGTTATTATGTGATAAAATAATATGACACTAAAGTGCTTCTATTTTCTTAACGTCTCTAGGCAATCATCACATTTCCGAATACAAACAAATGCTAATTTCCATGCCCATCAACTATTAGATGTAACAAGTATAATAATTTTAATTCAGAACTTAGTGCTTTATAGTTGTTTAGTTTTTATTTCTGTGTAGAGCCCGAAGATTGCCGAGAGACATTAACCTTTGAGGACGCATTCGCGTTTTGGCGAATTAAGAAAATAGAAGCGCAGTATGTCGCTTTGCAAACTTCATAGTTGGTAATTGTTTCATTAAAAACGCATTACTTTTGAAGTGAGAACTTCTATAGGCGCACTTTGCGCCCTTACTGAATAGTGAACGAAACTGAACCATCACGCTCGGATCGGTGACGCTGAATCGCATATACTCGGCTCCAGTCGTAATTTTTCACTTCTATAGTATGGTTATAAGCAGTTAAGTACACACACTCTTTCCTTTTTCTTTGAATCACAATCTATAATATCTGGTGTGAATAGAACGTAAATACGTGTTGAATGATCATCCAACATGTCTTGAAACCTTAAGAAGTGTACAATTGGATTAACAAAGACCGCTTCAGTCGTACGCGACATGACTCTCGTATGTACAGTCGTACTGTCGTATATTACGTTCCATTTGTCATCACAGGTAATATTTTACAAACCCCATGTTATTGTCATTATAAAAAAACTGGCCAAGTGCGAGTCGGACTCGCGCACGAAGGGTTCCGTACCATTATCTATAAAAACGGCAAAAAAATCACGTTTGTTGTATGGGAGCCCCCTTAAATATTTGTTTTATTTTAATTTAATTATTTATTTTTAAAGTGAATATATAACTAAATATTCTGTGAATATTTCAAGCGTCTACCAGTTGCCGTTATCAATATCAAGCAAAAACGAGCAAAAAAATCACGTTTGTTGTATGGGAGCCCCTTAAATATTTATTTTATTCTGTTTTTTAGTATTTTTTGTTATAATGGCAACAGAAATACATCATCTGTGAAAATTTCAATTGTCTAACTATCACGGTTCATCAGATACAGCCTGGTGACAGATGGACAGACAGACAGACGGTGGAGCCTTAGTAATAGGGTTCCCGTTTTAACCTTTACGGATATTTGTCTAAAGACGTTTTAGAAAAAACATAATTTCCTGGACTCATAAAATGTTTGGTCGGAGTTATCAAAGTTTTTGGTCGTCAAACAAACTGATGCCAGTCTTCAATTTGACAATCCTCTTCCTTTTAACTTATTCCCTCAATGTTGAGGATCCGGCATGACTCTTTTCATTATTTTACAAATAATAGCGGATGTCCTTTTTAGGGTCCCGTACCTGAAGGGTGTCAAACGGAACGCTATAACTAAACCTCCGCTGTCCGGCCATCCGTTTGTCTGTCAGCGGGCTGTATGTCATGAACCGTAATAGGCAGACAGTTGAAAATTTCACAGATATTGTATTTCTATTGCCGATATCATCATTTCAACCGAAAGTCGTCCACTGCTGGACGTAGGCCTCCTCCAAATGGGGGACATTTGCCATAATCGCCACGCTTGGCAGGCGGGTTGGCGATCGCAGTATGGTGTTAAAATTCATAGAGAACGCTGCTGCCCATTCTCTAGTAAGTCCCTCAGTCGCCTTTTACGACACCCATGGGAAGAAATAGGATGTAGCTATTCTTTGCGTCCGGCACCACATGGTACAATTGCCGCTATAACAGAAATGAAATAAAGTTAATAATTATAGGGGGATACAAGAAACGTATTTTTTTCTGCGTTTTTTGCTCGATCTTAATACGGCCCTTAGTGCGAGTGTGAGTCCGACGCGCACTTGCCGGTTTTTCGTACGATCTGTGGCTTGGTGGTATGCCAGGTCCACTGGCAGTTCCAGTTACTCCAACACCTAGCATAACCATTCCCTTTGACCTACTACTACACTTAGCCATAAGCCTTCTATTTTGCCTTTAATAGACTATTTTTCAAAATAGGTACGAGTTTCTTTTGTATCTCACTGCCAGTCAATTGATTAATCAATGCCAAACACCCCACAGACATTCAATTATTTCGCAGCAGTGGATGAGTGCCATATAAATATAGCTTGTCCAATCCTTTCTATTGATTATAATACGGCCCTCACGGTCAACCAGTTACGGACAATGTGACTAATATAGGCCACTCTGGAAATGTGACGGTATTTATATCGGTTTGATTAGATAAATCATGGTGTGATGGCTCATTTACTTGAACCCACTGGTCGAACATCAACCCCCTCTACAATCTATATTGTACTTACTAATTCCATGAGTACACTAATTCCGTGCTATTAAAAAGTACATACTTATTCCATGCTCAAGCTGTCACTTCTGTCACCTAGTTATCTTCAAGTCATGAGACCATGTGTGTGTGTCAAACGCATGGTAGTGTGTGTGTAATGTTTTTTTTTTTTTATTAATTTTATTTTATTTCTAATGCATATTAAATCAAAATATTATCTTTCTGCACTCATCCTCCGTATAAACTTTAACTGTGCCAAATTTTATACTCCTCCATCTGCGTAATTTTCGTCAAAATGGGTACAAAGTTTTCGCTATGATTACAGAATACTTCTTCTTCGTGTCGCTGGCACGACTGTATTTTCAGACCTTGTTAGCCCAAAACTTCGCCATTTCCACGGCCTCATCGGTGGCTGCGCAGACGTCAGTTTGGCTGCATGTTTTGGACAGAGAAGGCACGATAGGAGATGGAGCATAGTTAGTGACATAGCTTCACATCCACACCCTGCTGCCGTTCCGTCGAGGTAGCCCCACTTGTGTGAGACGGTTCAGGGACTTCCAAGTGGACCACGAAAGGATACACCTTTTTTTTTCATTGCTTCGTTGGTGTAGTGGTCGCAAGGATGGGTTCCAATCCCAGGTCGGGCTAAAGTGTTATTGAATTTTTCCATCTAGAATTTCTCAATAGCAGCCCGGAGTCTGGATTTGTGCCCGGTTGAGGGCAATAGGCACGCCCCCTATTACATGAAACTTAAAAATAACCGGTGAAATGTGGGTGTACTATAGGTACAACTCTGTCTAACCCTACGGGAACTACAGGCATGATGTAAAGAAATAAAAATAAAAGCTAAGAAAGTCTGCACAAAAACAGTCAAATCGTAGACACCAATTCCTTGACGATGATAATGATAAACAGAGATGCGGGGCAAGGTAAAATAAACTAAATCTCAATTATAAACAAGACTTGTAACTGTCAACTTCAATTGCACGAGATAAGCCGTTTCTAAAGTAAGTGCATCCATCACACAGCAATTAGGAAACGCCAAAGTTTTTAAGTGTCAATTTAGACGAAGACTTGGTTTCGTGCAAACGTACTCGTATTAATCTTCATGTCGAGCAAGTGCAGCTGGTAATTAGTTCTTGGGGTAGATTTACAGTTCGATAATAGTACATTCATTTTGTTCTCGGGTTATTTCGTTTTAACTTAACGTTCAGTAGCACAGAAATGCGGTAAAGTCTCCGATTTACTCTGGCTTCGATTTTTAAACAGGACTGATTTCCGTCACCGTGAATTCGAGAGACCTACTTCATAATCAGTATATAATGTTCCTGTGGGACACAGGCCTCCTCTCTGTGAGAGGGAGTGGGCTGTAAACTACTAGTCTACTGTACTTGTCTCAATATTTAACTGAACTTCTACAAAGCGAACCTCCTCCACTTCTATACGATTTTCGGTATTTAAATACTTTTTCAGGAAAAAAACCAGGAACAGCGTAATCAGCCTTTAATGTTCCCACGCTGGGACAGGCCTCCTCTTTCTGAGAGGAAGTGGGCCATAATCTACCACGTGGGCCCAGTGCGGATTGGTAGATGTCACATGTCTTCGAATCTTTAGTTTTTTGGTTCTTTGGGTTTGGTTTCCTCACTATGTTTCCTTCACTGTTTTGAGAGCAATGCTGATGAAATTATTAACATAAAGTAAAGCACCTGCCTGGGTTCAAACCCACGACCTGAAACTCGTAATTCGGGGCCGTTATCACTGTGCCTCCAGTGCTCCTGAGACCTGCTTACTCTACCAACATTACAGGGATAGCAGACAACTATTAATTATAATAAAATGTATATTTTTTTCTATTTTTTTTTTTTTTTTTTGTTTAGTGCCGTGTCCTAGGTGAGATAATTATGGCAAATAATTTAATTTAATGTTCATTCTATTGTATAAAATGAAGTTTTTCTAACTGAACAGATAACTGTGCTGCTGGGGAGTCTATTGCGCCACTTCTTCTTCCCAGCTAGCACTAGGAAGTAGGTAGGAAGGACTTTCTCCGAAACGGATATCGTGGCCCTGGCACACAGGCAACTGAAGGAACACGGGTGGGTTTTAGTCAGTAAAAGTTTGACACGCCCTCCCGCTCCGCCCAGAGCGGGATAAGTTATTTGATAATTTCCCTCCAAAAAAAAAAAGCAATAGGAAGTGGTGAAGTTGGGACTGTCTTATGTAATTTTGACGAAAAGTGCTGATTTTCAGCCAAGTTTGAAAATAAATGACTTGTGATTTGATGTGTAATACTGATCGTCATCCTTATCTCTATGGGAATTTTCCAGAAGATTCTTGAAGCGTTCACCATTTATACGTTGCCAATTATTTGGTAGCCTCCCTACTTACGCATACACATAAGCCCAGCACTTAATCAACACGGCTTCCATACGCTTGTCACCACAGTAACCACTCACTATAAACGCCTCGCTGACAATGCGGTAACGTTCAACGTCACTCATTTTAACGTGCAGTGTTTGATTGATTTCTAGCACATATTTCGCTGCCATGTTGTCGTAATAGGAGGAGTTTTGTCAAAAGATTATCTAATTGTGTCTTACGGTCATTCGCATCACGTAGTAATAGGATTTGCTTTGGTAATTTGGGCAAATTGAGCACGTATTCTATTAATTAAATTACATCCTCCCCCAATTACCGCCTGGTATAATTTATTTCTCTATAGCTAAAAAGTCTATCACATACTAAGAGGTCTACCACATAAGATATATTTACATAGAAATACAAAATTTTAATGAAACTTCAACCAGTGGATTCTGCGTATTGGAGATTTAAATTTATAGTTCGATAAAAAAGCCATACCGGCCATAAGCCGTAAAAGAAGGCAAATGTACTGAAAGGCAAGACAATCCAAGTCCCCAGTATCCTTTACATCAACTTGACATCAGACAGCTTCTTATAAACGACCTTCTTTCCACCCGGAGATTCGGCAAAAACTCGTCCTTCGAAAAACAGAATTCTAAAAGGTCCTAACTCACGCAAGAAGTGAGCTATGTTACATCGTTTTAAATCTCAGCGTTTTTCAATACCGTAATATCGAAAATGATCTCGATGCGAGTATACGTGTTATTTATTACAACGATATTGTATTGGACGGGTTACCAAGACTTCCGAAGTTTGCTCTTTTAGGGTTCCGTACCCAAAGGGTAAAACGGCAACCCTATTACTAAGGCTCCGCCGCCGCCGTCTGTCTGTCTGTCTGTCCGTCTGTCACCAGGCTGTATCTCGTGAACCGTTATAGTTAGACAGTTGAAATTTTCACAGATTATGTATTTCTGGTGCCGCTATAACAACAAATACTAAAAACAGAATAAAATAAATATTTAAGGGGCTCCCATACAACAAACGTGATTTTTTGCTCGTTTTTGCTCGTTATTTATAACGGCAACTGGTAGACGCTTGAAATATTCACAAAATATTTAGTTCTATATTCTCTTTAAAAATAAATTATTAAATTAAAATAAAATAAATATTTAAGGCTCCCATACAACAAACGTGATTTTTTTGCCATTTTTATAGATAATGGTACGGAACCCTTCGTGCGCGATTCCGACTCGCACTTGGCCTGTTTTTAATATTATATAAATCATGTGGATTAATATAAGTTTGGTAGGAGTTTTATTAACTTCTATTTGGTTTCGTGTGGTCGTCAAAATATTTACAGGATGTTATGAGAATTGGAATGGAATTTATTAGGACTTTGCTTATTGCTTTTCCGTGTTTTTATAATATTCCCCAAACTTGGGTGGAAACAAATACTCAGTTAATGAGAGCTTGTATCAATATTTATAAGGAAAATAGCTCTGCCCATATATTTTTCAATAAAATTGACTCTGTAAATTCTTACGATTAATTAAATATTTCACAAAAATAATAAGCAATAATATGCACATAATTATGATCTTATGAACGATTTCTATCTCATAAAAGATGCCTTTTATGAGATAGAAATCGTTCATTGTTAATTGATCAAAAACAAGAGGGGAGGAAGAATGATATTATGTAAAACAACATTATTTTACTGATACAACGAACAGTTTTGTTTATGTCATGGAAGCAAGCTGTATTTCTTTTAAAGTAATGCCACAGAATACATAAATGCAGAAGGACCATTCGTCCCCGACTCACAAAAAGAAACAAATAAATATTCTTGATACGTATAGATATGGCAAACTACACAGAATGTTAGTAACAAGATGAAGATGAGTGAAAAAAGAATAGTAAATTGAGCAATATTAAATACTTTCGGTAAATTTGAATGTGACCTTACAGACAATCTTTCGATAAACTTATAGAGAAGGAGAATTAATAGATTAAATTATCCTATTGTGTCATACATAAAAAACACAGACATCTGTTTTAACTTTAATTTCGAACAGAAATATTGATCGTAGAAACTAATTCTGTTAGATGTCTTTAATAAGTCCTGCACAATATTAATTACACGCAAATAAACTGTGTTTTTCTTTTTAGGGTTCCGTAGTCAACAAGGAACCCTTATAGTTTCGCGATGTCCGTCTGTCTCTCTGCTTTGCTCAGAGACTTAGAAAGCTGTAATTGGTATGGGTATACATATTAATCACGCCGACAAAGTGGTAAAATAAACCTTGAAAAAATATATTTTTAGGGAGGAATCCCTTACACGTAAAGTGGGGATGATATTTTTTTTATTCGTATATCTTGCATAGGCTAGGCGTTGGATAGACCGTTCAAAAATATTGCGGGTCTGTGAAGACTAATTTCCGACTCAGGTATCCGTTTGCATAATATTAAGCTTTAAAGTGCAAAATTTTGCTAGAGTCAAGTGTTTGGTTGGTTTTGGATATGTGAAAAAATTCATGGCCCTAGTATACAAATAACAAAATTAAAAGGAAAACTATCACAGCTAACTAAGGCTTTACAAGCTAACGAGTAATAGTCGACCAACTTACATTTGCAGTTGGAGAATTGACCGTGACGTATATTGAGGGTGAAAATGTTTTTCAAATACCATGTTATATTTGTTTTGGGATAAATTCATCCCACCTATGGAACCCTTCATTGTGCATGGTCCGACACGCACTTGGCCGGTTTTTTTTGTTTGTAATACGGCTAGGCATTACGACACGTGACCTGGTATTGGATTAGGTCACTCGTCGCTCAGTACTCAGACACGTGGTTGTAAATTAATATTTTTCCAGATAAGTAAGACAAAATACCAAAGAATTATAAAGAGTTACCCAATAATGTATTATACGAGTATTATAAAGTTAAAATAATGGCTCCGCAAAATCGATTTTATTCTATGAATGAATTTATAAATAATGCTAAATAATTTGTTTTAAATTAATGTGACGATAATTAATAATAAATGTTTTGTTAAATTAATGAATAATACAAACTAGCATTTAAAGCATGCTATTGGACATAGTTATTATACTCTAACATTAAATAGGTATATTGTAATGTTTTGCATGTCAAATGTCTGATTAAGTATTAGGAACTTAATTACTTACTTTAAGACCAACACTGTACCAATACTTATTGTAAATAAATGATTATGAAGTTCATACTACACGCAAGTCATGAGCATAATAAAAAACTTTTTACAATAAAAAAACAACTGACTTCCAAAAAAAACACTACAAAGTGAAAAATAACTTTAATTTCGGAAGTCGGTGGCTTTGATCTGTGTTTTAGTTTTTTGCCACCGATTTCCGAAATTAAAGTTATTTTTCACTTTGTAGTGTTTTTTTTTGGAAGTCGGTTGTTTTTTTTTTTTGTAAAGAAGTTTTTTTATTTTTGACTTTTTAGTGGGTCAGTTTGTAATTTATCCAATTTACAATAGCCTAATGTCAAATGCTCATTACCTTTTACAAAATATTGCTTTTCGCGATGCAGGGGCGTTAATTGTTGAGGAGTTCTCCTGGTAAGAACCAGGAGAACTGATGGTGACTTCACCATATGCATTTTGACGAGCATAAATTGCTTAGCAACCATATTAAAGTACCTAATAGAATCGCAACGGTGAAATACTTATTATTAAGTAGTTCCGGTGGCCATCTGTGGTCTTCATCATCAGTTTCACTTCATCAAATGATGCTTTTCGAGTGCAAATGTACGAGTTTCTATAAAAAATACTCAAATCGCCAAATCGGTATGCCTATAAAATTTGAGGATTTCCCTCGATTTCCATGGGATCCCCTCATCAGATTCTGATTTGGTGGCAATGAGACCACCTCGGGAGCATACTATTCCAAACAAAAAAAGAATTTTCAAAATCCGTCCACAAATGACGGAAAAATCGGTGAACATACATAAAAAAAAAAAAAAACAAACATACAGCCGAACATATAACCTTCCTCCTTTTTGGAAGTCGGTTAAAAAAGACAAACTTTTATTTTTATTTATTTTAATAAAATAAAATAAAATAAAAGTTCATACTACACGCAAGACATTAAGTCTTCTATATTTTTTATACTGTGGTACCAGGTGTAGGCGGAACATTGTAAACGACTTTAGAGAGTCATTTTAAAAGACGTATTCAACCTTTTTGTAGTCGTTGTCGGCATAGAAAAGTTCCACATTTTCATGTATGAAGAAGTAATGAAAAGTTTCGTGTACCGACTGTTATTATTTCTTTGATGAAATGAAAACAACACAAATTCAAGTCCGATTATAACTTTTAGAAGCCATTAAAACAACATTAAAACATATTATTTAATGGCTTATAAAAAAAATCTTATTCCTTGAAAGAAACAGCAAAAACACGAATAATATCGTATGCCATTACGCCTGGATTCACCGAAGGGATAGGCAGATACGTACTTAGACGTATACGTAGACTTACATTTTGCCAGTCAACTATAGTTTTCGCATTAACACATCGACACGTTTATTGCCTTGTACTTTTTTCCTGTAACTATCGCTACTGGATAAGTTTTTCGGCGTAGAAAAATCCTCACGTATATCCTCAATAAATATCGAAAGACGCCATGAATACGACTCTCGACTCTGACAACAATAGTAAAGTGCCAATCATCGCAGTGAACACTTGAGGCCCGTTGTATCCAGCCAACATGGCCCAATACTCGCTCCGTAGTAGATGAAATTGTATCTACACAATATTTTTTTTTTTAGATCTGTCATACAATGTACAAATGTCATACAAGTGAAAAAATAGATTTTTCACTTGTATGACATCTGTGTCGATATTTTACTTGGCTACAAAATAGTTTACACTTTTATAACTTTAACAGTGCCATTATTGGTTTATTTCTATATTTTAAACTATCCACCGATTTGCTAGTTTTTTACTTTTAAATTTACCTGGAATAATATACAAAAAACTGTAAAATACTGTAAGAAAAAAAAAACATACACATGAAAAAGGACAGGCCCAAAGTTATTCAATTGCGGGATACCTTTTGTATTTATCATAAAGTACTTAGAGATGCTCATAAAATAAACTTGTGACTCAACTTTTTCGTCTGCCATTATTATCTGTTATTTGAATAAATTCTACAAACTTTTCCAAAGTAATTTTTTATTTTAACATTCTAACCCACATTACAGACCAGGGGGTCTACTCCGAAGCGTTAAACCGAAGTATCGGCCGAATGTTCGGTCGTTTCTTTACTACGGATAACTAACGCTGACTACGGCGAAAAAAAAAAAACAAGACAGTCGAAGAGATAAGCAAAGTCAAAACTGTGACGTGAAGTCGGGTAAGGACTCAAAGTCAAAAAAGGAAACTTTGGAAGTTATAAAACGACCGAACATTCGGCCGATACATCGGTTTAGCGCTTCGGAGTATACCCCCAGTGTCAAACCCTCCCTTTAATGCAAAAATAATTACTTTTTCATCAAATTACAATTATAAAACTTTATGGAGGTCTTAAATATAGTTCAACAGAGAATATAGATAGTCCCGTCTCTATGTTAGATAGGTACTAACCATTTTCATAAATAACGTATCTCCAGAATCTATGGCGTGGAAACAAGTATCGATTGCTTAATGCGCGGAAGAACTCGCCCAAGTCAGTGCCTACTTTCATATTCTACAACCTTTGATCGATGTCACTTTGTGATCTCGTACAAAAAGAAATACGATATTCACCCCTTTTTACAATGTTGTTGTTTCCCTGTGGTTGCCTTTTTCTTTTCTAATATTTCAAGGTCTGCGTCATTTTGTTTTTGTATAAATCTTGTATAGTCTTTCATGTTCAGAAAATTTTTATGACAAAAAAGCGGCCAAGTGCGAGTCGGACTCGCGCAGGCAGGGGACGACCGTACAATATTTAACCATTTTTTAAATACTTTAGTAAATCAACACGTTTCCTGTATGGAGACCCCCTTAAATTTTTATTTTTATTTAATTTGAAATGGGCACTTATGAAACGTCAGAAGCTAGGTGCACGGTTCCAATTGGTCGTTTCTGATGGAGAAGAGCCGGCAAGAAACTCCACGGTCAGTCTTTTAAAAATAATTGGCTTTTGAATTTGCAAAAAAGAATATACTCCATACTTCTTTGCTTTGCCAAAAGTTGAAGATAAGTTTCCCTCAGCCATCCATTTTAACGTATCTAAATCAGTAACATGTACGGATTCAATAAATCAATGCGCATCCCTCATAAGCTTCATAAACCTGGCTTCGTTTTAATATTTTTCATTCAGAGCATCCTTTTCCGGGTGCCGAGTTACAAGCTTCAATCCCTGACATTCGGCTTTTCTCTTTTTATTGAAGCGTTCGACAGAATCTCTTTAATTAAAAGTTGAAATGCGGGATTTTATGTTACGTCTGTATTTATTCTTATTGCTATTTTTGAGCTCGTTACGGAGAAAACTGGTCGGTCCTAATCTTTTATTGGCCTGTTTCAACTTCCCAAGGTTGATTTTTTTTATCATTTTCTGTGGGTTGTTCTTTTGAACTTTGGGGTATCACCTTGCTGGCTGTGATTAAAGTAGGTATAAAGGTGAACGTCCACTGGTCCGCACCGGCTGAAACGCACGCATGGCACGCAACGTATTGAACGGATTTGCCAATGACATGTGTCCACTGTATCCGGATATTAACTCTGTCAATGTTTCAGATTATACAATTCTTCATATCATCATCTGCCTAGCCTTTTCCCAACTATGTTGGGGTCGGCTTCCAATTTACTGAATGCAGCCGAATTCCAGTATTTTACATGGAGCGACTGCCTATCTGACGTCCACAACCTAGTTGCTGGGTAACACGATATCCCTTGGTAAGACTGGTTGTCAGACTTTTGGGTTTCTGACGTCCCGTAACAACTGTCAAAGATCTACAAATGACAGCTGAGACCAACGGCTTAGCGTGCTTTCCGAGACACGAAGGAATCTTGGTCTAAAAAGATGGTCACCCATCCACGGACCAACCACGGCAAGCGTAGCTTAACCTGATCGATCGACCCGTGCGGCAGTTATTACTTAGCCACAAGCTCCTCTATTATACAATTCTTCATATCTTTCTGCTAATAGAATTAAAAGTGAGTCATCTATTTTACAACGTTTTTGGCAGTTCTCACCTCAATTATAAAGAAAACCATGTGCGGCAGTGAGCGATGCACGCGGTGTACTTGTGATACCGGCACGCAGCGCATTTTTAGGGTTCCGTACCCAAAGGGTAAAACGGGAACCCTGTTACCGAGGCTCCGCCGTCTGTCTGTCTGTCCGTCTGTCACCAGGCTGTATCTCATGAACCGTGATAGTTAGAAAGCTGAAATTTTCACAGATGATGTATTTCTGTTGCCGCTATAACAAAAATACTAAAAAACAGAATAAAATAAATATTTAAGGGGGCTCCCATACAACAAACGTGATTATTTTTTTGCTCGTTTTTGCTCGATGTTGATAACGGCAACAGGTAGACGCTTGAAACATTCACAGAGTATTTAGATATATATTTACTTTAAGAATAAATAATTAAATTAAAATAAAACAAATATTTAATGGGGGCTCCCATACAACAAACGTGATTTTTTTTGCCGTTTTTATAGATAATAGTACGGAACCCTTCGTGCGCGAGTCCGACTTGCACTTGGCCGGTTTTTTGTTTATATGCGCTCGGTGCAGGGCGTACCGATAGTGGACGCAGTGTTATATGAATTCATACAAAGCAAACCAAAATCCGTTGCGTGCCGTGCGCGTGTTGTCGTCGGTGCGGATCAGGGGACGGTCACCTTAAGACATACTTTATCACGGCATTAACACGAGAATAAGAATCATAGAATTACTAACAACTCCACTGCCAACTTACCCTGGGAGCACGCAATGGCCCGGCTTCCTCTACTTGGCATACTCTTTTCGTCCCTCTTATCATCCACAGAAAATCATGACTTGCCCTATATTTGCTACAAAAACTCGGTAATAAAGACCATCGCAATATCTAAAGTAAATATTGCCTCAATAAACATGAGAGTTACATCCAATATTAAGTAAGGTACCAATGATAACGAATTATTACAAGGAAAAACAAATCATAAGATTAATTAGAAAGCGTCACTAAGGGATGTTTCATTTCACGCTTGATTTGTTCAGGAAGATATTTATTTATATTTAGTTACAAGCTTTTGCCCGTTGCTCCGCCCGCGTACCAAGTACCGGGATTAAAGTATCATATGTCTTAATTCAGGTTATAATATTTCTGTGTGCCAAATTTCATCCAAATCCGTTCAGCTGTTTTTGTGTGATTGAGTAACAAACATCCAAACATACTAACTTTCACATTTATAATATTACTAGCTGCGCCCCGCGGTTTCACCCGCATAAATCTCGATCCCGTAGGAATATCGAAATTAAAAGTAGCCTATGTCTTAATCCAGGGTGTCAGCTACCTCCATACAAAATTTTATCAAAATTGGTCCAGCCGTTAGAGCGTGAAGAAGTAACAAACACACACACACCACACGCCTTTATAATATTAGTGTGATAAAGGAAAAGGAAATTAGGAATTAGGAAGGATAGGATTATAAATATAATGTATATAAATAAGGTGTATCTATTCATACATGAAACCTTTTAAGGGGTCATTGTATTCATCATTATAAACAACTTTTACTATGGGACCAAAACTGAAATCGAGAAAATAAAATCAGCTGTCCTTACATTTATGTTCTCATAACTTGACAAAATGTAGGAAACAGCTGTTTTTGTGAATTAGATGTGTTTTGTGTTATGTTTACCTACTCGAGTTTATGTTTTCATATCCACGTGTTTCTGTGACAAATAAAATTATTTTTCTTTCTTTTCTTTCCTACTTTATATATATATATTATACTACTCCATAACTTGGCTTGAGAGTAAAATATTTTTTTTGCCTTGTTTTACTTACCAATGGTAGATATGATCTACTTATTTTATCTATTCGAGATACTTATTATAGGGTCAAATTAAATAAGCTAGCGAAACTCCTCAGACGTAATGGGTATCGATATCAACAACACGATATAATAAAAAAGATTTGATGTTTTTCGGGGTGTCAACGACCCCTGGTAGTGTTGTTACTTGAACTAGATATAAGATGAGAAAATCTGTTTTCTTTTGTTTTATCGTGTTTTGATATCAACGACACTGCTATTATGGCTACAGGGTCATGCCATACGAAAGCAATCAGAAAGGTACAAATTGCTGTAAATAAAGTTCATGACTGGGCACAAAAATGGAGAATCAAATTGAATAAATCGAAGTCACTTCACATTGATTTCACCAACAGGAAATGTGATTACCACCCAATCATCATAAATGGCCAACAAATACCATACGCAAATACAGCCAAATACCTTGGCATAACGCTTGACGCAAAACTGCGCTGAAAATCTCAAGTTAAAAAGAAAAGACAGGAACCAGACATGCGTTATAAAAACATGTATTGGATGATTGGACGGGATTCCTGCCTATCAATACATAACAACATTTTATTATACAAGCATCCAACTGTGGGGCTGTTCTAACCAATACCGACCAATATAAAAATTATACAAACATTCGAGAATAAGGTACTCAGGAGTATTGTTAATGCACCCTGGTATACAAGGAATGACGACCTCCATCGTGATCTAAAAATGGAACCCGTCACCAACATAATCCAAAAATTTGCCGAGGCCCATGAACACTGACTCCACCGACATGTGAACATATAGTGCGAAGATTAAAACAAACAAAACTTTTTGTGTTAGTGTAGTGTAAAAAGTGTAGACATAATAGTGACAATGACACACAATCATAATTATAACACATGAACAAAGTGTTTATATTATTATATCAGACTCTAAGAAAGTGGAACAGACTTGTGTAAAGTACAATCAACACTATTCTAAGTTTTGAAATAATTATCACGTAGCAAATTAAGTTAGATTCAAATTACGTATTAGTCTTATAGGCTAGATTGTAATGAATTATTAAGAACCTTGTTCTTTTTAATAAAACACGAAAACAAAGAAAAGATATTGGTGTCCATCACGTATGCGGAGTTTCGCTAGCTAATCTAATTTAAACCCTGTATATACTAGGTTGCTATGCTGCAACTCCGTTGTTTATGCTTCATAATTGGCTTGAAAGTTCTAAATAACTTTATTCAATAATGATCAATAAAATACTATACTTCCTTCCGGCCATGACTCAACTTTGATACAATTATTTAGTAGTTCAGTACCTGTTCATTCTCTATACTTAGATAACTTGACTAACTAACTGACTCTAACTCTAAATAATATAGGTATCGACTTCCAAATCAACTCCTGTTACAAGCTAATTAATACTAGTGTGTATATGCTTTGACTTTGATTTGAATGTTCTGGATCTTAAATTACACTACAGAAGGTCTACTCTGAAGCGATAATCCGAAGTATCGGCCGAGTTTTTGGCCGTTTCTTGACTTCCCGTAGTCAGCCATAGTCAAACGGCTGAACATTCAGCCGATACTTGGGATTTATCTTCGGAGTAGACTCCAGGGTAGTCATAGTCAGCGTATAATGTTCCAACTGGTAGGACACAAGCCTCCTCACTGTGAGAGGGAGACCCAGGGTAGTAATTACGATAATTTATGCGCTTCCGTAGAAAACAATAGGTACTCTGTAACTTTTAATTTATTCAAAATTGACCATACGGTGAAAAAAAATGGGGAAATCCGCCGATCTAACTATTCTTATAAATCTTACTGTGAAAATTTATATTAAGCGAAGTGAGTGTGAAGTAGACCCGTGTGGTGCCGGACGTACGGAATAGCACCACCCCATTTCTTTCTCTTAAAAAGCGACTAAGGGACTTATTAGAGAACAGCAGCAGCGTTCTCTATGCATTTAAACACCATACTGCGCTCGCCAACCCGCCTGCCAAGCGTGGCGATTATGGCAAACCCCCCCTAGAGGGGAGGCCTATGTCCAGCAGTGGCCGTCTTTCGGCTGAATGATGAATGATGAGCATGGAGTAAGCTGTCAACCCTTAGCATAAGGTGGAATGACAGCTTTCTTTACATAAGTTTTCACAGAGTATAAATCACCGTTCTTTCTTCTCTGTGTGAGAAGAAGTCTTGTCTTATGAAACTTCTATGATCTTTTGTAACTTCGAGTTACAGCTATAGCTGTATGCAAGCGGGCACGCCTTTTATACCTGGAGGTTTTTATTTAGGTATTAAGTTCTGTATACGTTATTTTTCTCATTTCTCCTTGAATATAGTTTGCGATAAAAAAAAAAAATTGGTATAGTGGCGTGTGATATCTGTCATATAGCAAATAATTTAATTTTGTGTTTCGTAATGTAAATTATTTTGCATAATTTAGTATAGAATAAAGTTTTTCTAACTAAACAGTCAGCTGTGCTGCTAGGGAGTTTGTTGAGCTACTTCTTCTTTCCAGCTAAAGCACTGGAAGTGGTGGAGGTGGTCGTTTTTACCGAGGTAGATACAGTAAATTCCCTAATAAACTTAGTTTCCTCATAACACTGGTACAAATGTTACTTTTATACGTCGTAAGTACGACGGAATGGGTGCCCGTGTCATAATTTATTGCTGCTACCAAATATCGCTGATGTTACATGAGAGTTGTGTAGGATCGTGTCATACTGTAAGCGGGAGCGAAAAGAGATTCTTTTGGTATATGTGACTTTAGTAGCGTGTGTGTGTAGTTTAGGCGAGTCATTTAACGGTAATTTAAACTCATCTTTGTGACGTTTTTTTTTTTAAGATTGTCCTTTATAATGTCCTCTTAGCCCTCTAGAGTATTCTTGTCCTCTAGAGTATTCTATTCTATTATATTCTTATAGAAGGTGATATTGGCCGTTTTCCTCTCTTGTGGTTGTCACTTTATCTTTCTTGTGTATACATGGAGGGCTCCAACCAGAATTTACTTTCTGTTTCCACGACTTGACAAAATAATTGTGATTTATTTATTATAATACGTAATTTTATATAGAATAAATTCTCTAAATTATGAAGCAATCCGCATCAAAATCCGTTGTATAGTTTTAAAGAGCAACGCCGCGACCACAGAGATGGACACGAAAAGCGACTTTAATTTATAATATGTATACTGAGATGAGGGGTGTCTTTTTAAAGGGCTGTACAAATGTAAATTGGTTGCGGTAGAAACTTGTTCCGACAACGATTAAAAAGTGTTTCAAAATAAAATAACTTGCTTTACTCGTAACGCGCTCCGCTTTCCATATGACTAGCGCTTAACCTGGTACATTAATATGAGGTAGTACAGTACTAGCACTTTAGAGCTCACGTAAGGTGCGCACGTGTGAGCTTCACAAGTGAATGTAAATATACACGCAAAGATAATATGTGGATACTAGGGTTCCATGAACGTGAGAATGTTCTAATTTATGCCAGGGACCAACCCTGCCTGCCTGAGACTACTAGTCTCATACGTAAAAAGTCTCTAGAAAAGGTGCGATCCTGTACGAGTAAAAAATAAAAATAATTTTGTCGTTTTGCAGGATAAGAAATGAGTACATAATCAGCCTATAATGTTCCCACTGCTGGGACACAGGCCTTCTCTCTGTGAGAGGGAGGGGGCCGTAATATCCCACGCGGGCCCAGTGTGGGTTGGTGGATGTCACATGTCTTTGAATTATCGGTTCTAGGACATGCCGCTTTCCTCACGACCTAACTCATAAGTTGGGGCAGTTACCCACTGGGCCAACACTGCTCAAGAAATGAGTACAAAGTGTTAAATTCCTGATGAATTTTGTTTTTTTTCAACGCGGTTTAAAGTTAAAACGATTTTGCTGAAGTTAACCAAATATACCCACTAAGTAGGTACCTACGGATGGCTCGATATAAACTAACCACTTATTCTAATTACTCAAGAAAGTTATTCCAAGTAAATACAATCATAAATAACAAAACAACACGGGTAACAAGCACTTATTAAAGCCAAATAAATTGGGTTTCACAAGTCCGCAATCTTCTTCTCCGAAAAAAGGCCCAATTAACAGAAATTCAAATAAATAACTGCCAATTAAAACAGAAGTACCATCATAACTGTGTCATCAAAACATTTGAAAATATTTAAATCGGATACTAAAGTTAAATATTACAGTAAGACTTAATTATTAATTAACTTACAAAATTGGTTTCGTTAATCACCCACAAAATTGTCTTTTGCGCTTACAGTATTAGGAAATCCTTTGGCATAACAACGTAGTTCCTTTGCGGAGTCGTTGTAAGCCATTAAGAAGCTTGTCAGTAACATAAATTATTTATGCCTTCTACATTATGTTTTGTAGCAAGAAATCAATTAGAAGATGGGTTTAATTACTTTTGGAATTCTCGGATTCTCTCCTTGATCATAATTATCAACAATTTGTATTTTCGCCAAAAGTCAAAGCTGTATTAGTTTAGTTAATTATTTAAATGTCTTTGACTTCGTATTTCTAGACATTTGTACCTATGGTTGTTAATATTTAAATAAACAATTAATACCTACCTACTAGCTCCAAGATATTTCCCAATATTGAATACTATGGCAACACAATCTCTCAAAAGAATTATTTCAGTGTTTCCCAAAAATATTGCTCATCTTGCAAAAAACATATCCACTTCATCAATGGATAAACTAAGACATCTTGCGTTTCATTGAATAGGTGCCCAGGGGACAAAATGGATGTCGTTCTAAGCAAATAGTGACAGGGTATTAGCCCTCCACTTCGTAACATTATTAATCTTTCTGGATGACAGCTTCCAAGTTGCAGGGGAATGTTACCAGCTGTTCTAAAATTGTTTTGTGGTTTCTGTCATTATGATTCATTTTAGATAGCAGATAACATGATCGTTGTAGGGTTTTTCTGTTTCTTTATCGTTTCAGTAAAATTATGAGGGGAAGGAGGCTCTGAGAGAAAAAAGCTCGTGGCTAAGTAATAAAAGCCGCATGGGTTGATCCATCAGGGTATGCTATGCTTGGCGTGGTTGGTCCGTGGATGGGTGACCATCTTTACATACAGAGACTCCTCCGTGCCTCGGAAAGCACGTTAAGCCATTGATGCCGGCTGACATTTATAGATCGTTGACAGTTGTTACGAGTCGTCAGAAGCCCGAACGTCTGATAACCAGTCTTACCCAGTTACCGGGCTGTGGAGGTCAGGCAGTCGCTCCATGTAAAATACTGGTATTCAGCTGCATCCGGTTAGACTGAAAACCGCCCGCAAAATAGTTGGAAAAAAGGCTAGACAGATTGATTGACTCAGAGAGAAAAAAATGTTTATACTTTTCACCACGGAAAATTCACCTATAGTGGAATTGATTTGAAAATGATAATACAGTTAACTAAAATACGACAAATGTATAGCCAATTTTTTCATTAAAGTCTTTAATTTGAGGAGAATGCAAACTAAATTACAGTCTATTCAAATATCAGTAAATAGTTACTAGGTAGGAACGTTCCTTGAAAATATTGACAAGAGAACTGAAAATAATGCTTGTTCATTAGTATAGTTAAGTAGCTCTGTATTCTTCCAAAAGTGTCGTCTCCAACCTCCAACAGCCAAAGAAGAGCATTAATTGCTCATTTCACACATTTCTTGAACAGAAGGAAGAATGTAAAGTGCAAACATTTTAACAATGTGGACTCAATTAAAAAGGCATTATGAAGTTTGAATAGTAGATAAAGAAAAAGGATGGGTTTGATAGTGTTAGTGGCAATAAAGGCAGCGGGCGAGGTACTTAGGAATATTATGTCCAAGCAAAAAGGTCGTATTTACGTTTTAATACCTAAAATGCTGAGGACAAAAAACTTTTTACAAAAAAAAAATCAACCGACTTCCAAAAAAAACACTACAAAGTGAAAAATAACTTTAATTTCGGAAGTCGGTGTCTTTGGATCTGTGTTTTAGTTTTTTGCCACCGACTTCCGAAATTAAAGTTATTTTTCACTTTGTAGTGTTTTTTTTGGAAGTCGGTTGATTGTTTTTAGTAAAAAGTTTTTGTTTTTCACTTTTTAGTGGGTCAGTTTGTAATTTATCTAATTAACAATAGCCTAATGTCAAATGCTCATCACCTTTTACAAAATATTGGTATTCCCGATACAGGGGCGTTAATTGTTGAGGAGTTCTCCTGGTAAGAACCAGGAGAACTGATGGTGACTTTACCATATGCATTGTGACGAGCATAAATTGCTTATCAACCATATTAAAATGCCTAATCCAAACGCAACGGTGAAATACTTATTATAAGTAGTTCCGGTGGCCATCTGTGGTCTTCATCATCAGTTCCACTTCACCAAATGATGCTTTCCGAGAGCAAATGGACGAGTTACTATAAAAAATACTCAAATCGCTATAGGTATGCCTATAAAATTTGAGGATTTCCCTCGATTTCCATGGGATCCCATCATCAGATTCTGATTTGGTGGCAATGGGACCACCTCGGGAGCATACCCTTCCAAACAAAAAAAGAATTTTCAAAATCCGTCCACAATTGACGGAGTAATCGGTGAACATACATAAAAAAAAAAAAAAAAAAAACATACAGCCGAACATATAAGTTCGGCTGTGTTTTTTTTTTTTTTTTTCCTCCTCCTTTTTGGAAGTCGGTTAAAAAGGTCGTTTTGTCACTTTCTTTCAGGTTCTACAAAAAGTACATAAGGGCCAGACTGTCTGGGTGATAAATTCGTTTCTATTGTTATTAATCAAGTAGACAAAAATGATATGTCAAAAAAAAAATTAGAAAAAAACGATATGTCAAAAAAAAATCTGTCGTTTCATTTAGCGTGGATGTTCAGATTTTACTAAAAACTAACGACATTAACAGACATAGTTCGGACTACAGTGGTTAAAAGGATTACCATAAGCTTGTAGACCAAATAACACACACTACACACTTCACGAATCTACAAATCTGATCAAACTGCCTAGCCCTTTTCCCAACTATATTTAAACGGATGCAGCTGAATGCCAGTATTTTAAATGGAGCGACTGGCTATCTGACCTCCACAACTAAGTTACTGGGTAACACGATACCCCTTGGTAAGACTGGTAACAATCTCAACTAATATAATAAAGAGATTTTTTTTTTAATAATTTAAAAAATTCTTTCTCATAATTATAGAAAGCTATCAGCGAGTAACATGGGATGTATTTTATTTTTCAGACAATTTGAGATCCACAAACATTGCAATAATGTAACCCAAGGTATCATTTCCTATAAAGTCATTAGTTGGCGTGCGCTGCGAAAACTATTGATGATACATAAAATAACCAACAAAAAAGTCTATGAAGTTATAAATATGTCTAACTATTATAGTTCAGTCACAATAACCGTTTTTTGTTCAAATTAGAAACACGAGAACACGAGTAGAATCGAAAAATTATGACATTCGTGTCATGATATTAATCCGTATCCAACTAAATAGTTTCATAATCAAGGTTGATTATGTACATGTAAATTCCTGTTTAAATTATTTTTATTATTTTTTTGTTTAGAAGTTACGGCTGACTGCTAAAAGTAAGTAAGTAGCCCTACGCCTAGTTCTAGTTACCTACACATTTAATTTTTTGTAAACTAGAAACAATTGAATAGTAGTTTGTAATAAATAATAAAGTTTGACATAATAAAGTAAATAAGAAGTCTGCAATCATTAGTTTTCAGAAACTATCTTTTAAGCGAGATGGAGAGGGTGTTGAACGTAAGTGCTAGTCTAAAAATAAACGGGTATTTTTTTAAGGTTACACAAAAACGTACTTGAACAGGATTGTGTTATTTTACATGAAAACACCCTTTTGATACCTCAAACAAGTAGTGTTCTTTTCCATGAGAAAATTCTTCAAATTTGAGCGAGAAAATGCAAACCAAAAAAAAATAAAGAATGACCAAACAAAAAATTTAAAGATAAGGGTGTAAATCCTTCTTTTGAACGGTTACCTTAATCCCGTAGACAGATACCTACCTAAGTATTATTACTGAATAAGATGTTAAAAGATAACCTTTTTAAGGTTGTAGGTCGTTATTAGGGTTCCGTACCCAAAGGGTAAAACGGGACCCTATTACTAAGACTCCGCTGTCCGTCCGTCTATCTGTCCGTCTATCACCAGGCTGTATCTCATGAACCGTGATAGTTAGACAGTTGAAATTTTCACAGATGATGTATTTCTGTTGTCGCTATAACAACAAATACTAAAAAAGAGAATAAAATAAATATTTAGGTGGGGCTCCCATACCTACATCAGACATGATTTTTTTGCCGTTTTTATAGATAATGGTATGGAACCCTTCGTGCGCAAGTCCGAGTCGCACTTGGCCGATTTTTCTTATTTTTGTACTTAAAGGAACTACAACTAAATATAATTCCAAAGTTATTATTTTTCGAGGGTTTCAATTTACAGACTATACTTCCCCTCACCCTTTTTAACTGACAATATTACTTCTAAAGATGATAATATTTGATGAAAAATAATTTTTGCATCGGCATGGCGAAGTTCTTAGACATTTTCACCACAGCTGCACTGTAAAAAATATTTTTCAAATTTTTTCCTGTTTTTTTTAGTTTAGTGTTAAAAGCATTTTCCTATCATATTTTATTGTGTATCATAACCATATACAAATAATAAATTGATCGGTATAGATCAATCTGTCAAAGATGTTGGCTCCCAGTGCGGGACTTTGAGTCCCACGGTGGGCGCCAAAATTAACATTCTGTTTTATCATTGCAGTTTTTGCTGTAAGACGTAAAATTCAACTCAGATCGAGCTTTTAGTCATATCTAGAATAATTAATGTTGTTTCTAGTTTTATCTAAAAGCAGAGATAAAATTTCTACTAAAATACTTCCCTATCATCTTTTTAGGTAAAACATACCCCTAAGACGAAAGCCTAATGTAAAGATAATCTAGATAAAAATCTATTAAAACAGACCCATCCCAAACCCTACCTTCCTTTATAAACGAATTTCTAATTAGAAGCATTAAGTAACCCCTCTAACAAAACCAAATCCTTTAACAATAAGATAGGCAACAAAGTGTATATCATCGTAATTATTTGGATTACTTTCATTATTTCAACGTATTTCTCGTCTTCTGCGATAAGAGAGCTTTATTCGGCTCTTAATGTAAGATAAATGTTTCTGTTTAGTATCTCCGCGCCGAGATTTATACTCACATTTACGCTTTAATGCGTTCTTTGTTTCTCTCCCTCGCTTGGGGTGTAAAAGAGATAGGACTGGATTGTTCACGAGTAGTTTTCTGTCTGTCAGGAATTCAACTGGCCGTCAAATGAGTGATGGGCTTAGGAAGGGATCTTAGAAGAAACTACTAGCATTTATAATAATTTAGAATTTTATTTCTGTCTACCAAGATACAGGCCTAGTTTTAGTCTTCATTCCATTATTTTCCAAAATATGTTCTGTTTTAAAGAAGAATAATTTTACACTACTTAATGGTAACATTGTAGGGTTTAGTTTTTTTAATCAATTTCAAATAAAAGCACTTGTCTCTAGGTCAATAATTACTTATTTGAAAAACCTACTCGTACTTGAAAAAGCATAATCTTCAGAAACGTACGTCTCACACATAATGGATATAGATCGAATAAATATAAATATAAATATCAAAAATATAAATATAATATATAAATCGAGCAAAAATTGCTCTCATGCGAAATTAGGGTCGACTAAATATACTTTAAGATACCATGTTTCCACGACCTCAAGTTTAAGTCACACTGGACATGGAATCGCCGCACCGGCATCGTCTAGAAATTGTAGCGCCCAAAGTGCGTTGAGGGCACAACTTCTATTATACACCACTGAAAATCAGCGCTGTGCTGTGGGTCCTCCATAGCACAGCATCATGCTGAGTGCAAGCCTTCTTGTCACAGTCATGACGTGCAGCTGCCGACTATTTGTTTTACCAGTTTATGTTTTCATATATCTTGCACGTGTTTCTGTGACAAATATTTTTTTTTTCTTTTCTTTCTTTCTTTCATTATCACGGACTTTCCTCAAAGCCGTTATTTTCAATACATACGTTATTTATATGGAATGCAAGTAGACGGTGACACACTGGAAAATATTAACAATGCGGCCTCTAGCAGCGGTCACCGAGGAGTCTCCGTGTTTTTTGCGGTTGAAGTTCACTTACTGGAAGAAGGCTAAATTGACAGACAGGTATTCTCATCCTCATCCTAACTAATATTATAAATGCGAAAGTGAGTTTGTTTGTTTGTTACGCTTTAACGCTAAAACGGCTAAACGGATTTGGATGGAATTTGGCACATCGATAGGACCATGACCTGGATTTGGACTTAAGCTACATTTTATCCCAATATTCTTACGGGATCAAGACAAATGTGGGTGCAACCGAGGGGTGCAGCTAGTTGAATATAAATCCATAATAAATTCATTTATGATAATCCCTTTGACCATTGGACACATTCTCGGCGAATGGAATTTCCATATATCAACATTCTATACCCCAAAAATTCCCATATTCCTTTGTCCAACGTTTATTCTATTCACACTACCACGCCCATTGTCCACACTCCATTCATTATTCAGCTGTACTGCCCACAGTGTGTGATTAGGGTGCAATTATTGGATTCTTGCAGATCGAAATAGCCTTTCAGCCACATAGCCTCTCATTTTGGCTATTCGGCTAAAGTGTATGTCTAATTAGAACAGAATTAAGAGCAGGTTAACTGTCTGAGGTGAAATATTTAGCACTGTATTACTTGCCTTGGGGAATCTGTCTGCGTTAGATAGAGGGTTTATGCTTTAGATCTGATTAAGGTAGTCCGTTGGGATGGGAATACTAATGTTGTTTGGATAAGCCACAATCATTCTAGTCACCAATTGTCGTGGGTTTAGATTTTACGACATGATTTTTCATCGTTTCGAAAAACAAAACCTGCGACACTACTCTTTAAAAAACAAGAAAAAATCACTGCTTTTATAATTCAAATTAAAATTTCAATAAATTTCAAATTTTATTCTATTCCGGGTGATTTCATCAACCAGATTGTTTTTTTAATCTTATAGATTTTTTTTTTAAAGGCTCTGTAAAATGAGGGGCTTCTGGCTAACTAATAACAGCCATACGGGTCGATCGATCAGGTTAAGCTACGCTTGCCGCAGTTGGTCCGTGGATTGGTGACCATCTTTACATACCAAGACCCCTCCCTGTCTCGGAAAGCGCGTTAAACTATTGGTCCCAGCTGTCATACGTGGATCTTTGATAGTCGTTACGGGTCGTCAGAAGCCCGAAAGTCTGACAACCAGTCTTACCGAGGCGTATAATATTACCCTAAAACTGGGTAGTGGAGGTCAGATAGGCAGTCGCTACATATAAAATACTGGTATTCAGCTGCATTCGGTTAGATTAGAAGCCGAACCCAACATAGTTGCGGAAAGGCTAGGCCGCTAGGTAGATGATAATGATGACCATAAAATGAGCTCTCAAATCTGTCCCACAATTAAAATTTCTTTCCACAATGATCTCGAGAAGGGAAGCATGGCATAAGAAGAAAAATAAAGAAAGAAGGAAAAACATTTATTTCGGACACGCACAAGAAATACAAAAATAGCGTTTAAAACTAACAATATACAAAAAAAAAAAACAATCAAGACTTACAACAATCAGGCTCCTATCTCAGTATAATGCTGCGATATTTAAAAAATAAATACCACAGCGCTGGTATTCTGAAAGGGCCCGCTGTGGAGGTCTCTGTGTGGACTCACCTACGGATACATATAAATCCTACTAGGGGAATAAAAGGGAGGAGGCCAATCTCAGCAGTAGGTGGAACAAGGCTGCATGATCAATGATGATGATGATCTCGAGACCAAGAGTACTAGACTAAGAGCCTTCTCCATAGCCAATATAGTTTCTTTATCTCGAACCTCTCGAACAAATCTATTACTATTCGTAATAAAGCCTAACCCGCTGTGATAGCATTATTGAGATGAAGAAAGTTTAGATTACTCCAATGAAAGTAATATTCTGAAGATTCTGCCTACAGCGTTATTTTGTGAACACTCCAGTAAGTTTTTTGCCCATTGTTACACTTTAGGGTGCTGGTTCTAGGTATTGCAAAAATATATATATATAGTATTTTTTATCTCGCGAAGCGACACGCGCTTTTTTAATGATTACCAAGTGTACAAACACGCTTTGAATGTTTGTGTAAGTGCAGGAGCTCTCGGTACCGCAGAATAAACGGACAGAGGGTAAGTTTCATACACCCGCGCTATGATAGATACACTACTACAAGCATGGCGCGTGTGTGCGGTAATGGCGATGACTGCTTTTGAAATGGTTACCTATTCGTCAGCGCAGAGAGTTGAGGGCTCTGTCAATGTTGTTCTCTATTCTCGAAAAACCCACTTCTCCTTCTTACCTGACTTCCCAAATTAAATATTTATGCTCTGCCCATAGTAAAAATCTTCGTTCCACCAACAATCGTCTTATACGATGTCCTTCGCACCGTTCTGGCTTCATTCATTTTTCTTTCTTTGTGCAGGCGGTCTTTCTTTGGAATACGCTCCCTCTGAACATCAGGACGGCAACCAGCCGGCTATCATTTAAAGTGAAGGCACGTGAACATATTCGTCAGAAGTTGGCCGATGCATCTCAGCGGTGATTTGCTGGAGTCGTTTTCTTCGCTACCGGTCGTTATTTCTCCTGACATAGTTTTTTTTTGGTATATTATGTATGTATGTATCTATCTATGTATTTGTATTTATGCTTGTATTTTATAGTTATTTCCGAGCTATCTATCCCGTACGTTGCACCTGCCATGTGTTGTCTCTGCACCACCCTAAGGTTGATTGGTAGAAAATGCCTCAGGCATTAAGTACGCCTTTGTACAGTGTAGTTTTTACATGTTTTGTAGTAGTGTAACTATCATAGCGCGGTTGTATGAAGTTTACACACTGTCCGTTTACTTTGTGTCGGTACCGTCCGAGACAATGGCGAAGTCGGAAGTGTGCGTGTACATAATGCAATGTGCTGACGCTACTCATCTTTACGCACACATTCACAGCGTGTTTGAACTCTTGGTAACCACAAATAAAGCGCGCGTCGCTTCGTGAGATAAAATTACTGTACTGGGTTTTGGGAGACTTTCGGTGGAAAAATGATACACATCTTATACCTACCTAATAAAACTACCCACGTAATTATATTTGCATCTGATAAGATTAATTTCGGTCGATGACACAATTAAGTAGATACTTAACACCTGTTAATAATCTGATCAGGGATTTAAAATCTATACGTATCTATACTATATAATATAATAAAGCCGAAGAGTTTGTTTGTTTGAATCTCTGATACTACCAGTCGGATTTAAAAAATCTTTTTGAATTTGATAGCCCAATTCTTGAGGAAGGTTTTAACCTATTTAACATCACGGTACGATCCTTAGGAGCTGAGCTAAAAGAAGAAACAGCAGAAAGGACGCAAAACGAAAACGAAGTAATAGCGCGGGCGCGGTCCGATGGGGGTGAAACCGCGGGGCACAGCTAAAGAAAAAAAATTGTGATGAGAAACAAAGCGTTCCCTTTTCTTGCCTATCATGACGAACAATCTGCACCTTTTCTTCGTAAATAAAGGCTATTCTTTCACTCAGATTACTAATCTCACGCTTGGTACACTTTCCAAATTGCTAAACAATATTCCCTCCTGATTATCCAAAACAAATCCTTAGCATTGAGTAAACAACTATTTTAGAGAAATAGGTCACTAGCCCCTCAATGCCTCGGAAAGCAAGTTAAGCCGTTGGTCCCTGCTATCATTCGTAGATCTTTGACAGTCGTTACGGGTAGTCAGAAGCCTTTAAAGTCTGACAACCGTGTCTTACCAAGGGGTATCGTGTTACCCAGTTTGCAACTGGGTTGTGAAGGTCATATAGGCAATCGTTCCATGTAAAATACTGGTATTCAGCTGCATCCAGTTAGACTGGAAGCCGAACCCAACATAGTTCGGAAAAGTCTAGGCAGAATAATTGAGGTTACTAGCCCTCTGATAGCCAGATCAAATTGCTGTACAGGAAATCCGCTGTGAAATATCATGTCATGTCATGTCAAAGATTCTGATTGACTGAAGTAAGTAGTAACAATCTAGAGTCTAGAAAAAATCAAACTGGTTGCTTTTTTAATTGTATAATTTATTATTATTATGACATTGATTTTACATTCTGTGTACCTTAGCATTTTTACACTGACTTATTATTATTATTTTTTTAGGAAAAAAAATACTTTTACGATGTTTGTAAATAAGTGAGCACCATGTATCGATCTCAAATAATTAAATTATCTGTCATTGCTTAATTTTTATTTTTTTTTACCTGTAGCAATTTATGTAGGCATTGTCTTCACGTTTAATAATGTTCGTAGACAAAATATTGAAAAAACATTTTTAAAAACAGAAACGATGAAGTTTCTTGCCCATTCTTCTCCATACGAAAATACCTTTTGGAAGGGGTAACTAGATCCAATTCTATTTTTTTGTAAAGATTGACGTTTAAAAGTATCTTTTTGAAATAAATAATTTGACTTTGACTTTGCTGACCGGAATAAAAATATCCAATCATATAGCACCCAGGCAATCACGAGGCACATCTACTTTTAGAGAGGGACTACCATACAGGAAGTGTTTTGAATGACAGAGACGACGGTCTACAAAGCCAAGCTTGTACTCGTACTAACACAATATGCCATATTAAGGCGCAGATATATGATTTTAGTGACTTTTAAATCTGTTATTCCGCCTTCATATACCTAATGCAAAAAATGTATGTTAAACTAAAACGCATACACATCAATTCTATATGTAATTATTTAAGAATATAGTAAAATGCTGGAAATAAATTCAGGAAGAAATGTCTACCCAAAGCAGATAGAACGCGATATTACGAGAGAGAACACGATATTACGAGTGCTTTGAGACTACTTAAGATATTTTCATGATTTTTTTATGATCAGACTATTTTATTAGCTATAATTCTATCTGTGATTTTTTTTAAATATTCATATTTTCGTTACTAAAAATAAATATTTCCTATGAAACCGAATGGCGGCGCAGTGTGAGCGCGATGCGCATTTGGATGGCCAAAGTCAACGGCGATTACTCGACCTTTAACGGCCGTGTGCTGTAGGTACACTCGACTGCACGAAAGTGGAAACAAATCCAGTATAAGCCTCTAATCTATTAAAACTCCGTACTGTACTAGGCCAGCTCAAGGTCAAAGAGTTACTACCCTCCGACGTGCGGTCGACTTACGATTTGTCAAGAGCTTAATTAAATTGTATGTTTTCATAAAACTGAGTACTAAGCTATTATAGGAAAGCAAGCAAGTCCTTCATTGTTCACGTTTATTGGTTGTTTGTGGTCACTGGTCACCTGTGTGTTCAAGCCGGGTTTGCATACATAATCATTATTGTTGGCCACATTGCAATACCTACGATTGATTACCAAGAACCTACTCCCTAATCTATACCTTTGAGCCATTAACACATTTTGTATCGAAATTGTAACGACTACAGTATCAGAGCTTATTCGAAACGATACAAATCTTATTATCGAGATTAAAGTAAATGGGAACAAGAGTACTTATTCCCATTTATTTGTCAAGTCCTAAATAAAATACATGCGACATATTTGTGAACACGCGCCGTCAATAGGGGCTGGTTATTTCTTAACTGCAACACGGCTTAAATAACTTATTTTGATTTTCAATTGTTGTTTTTTGTTTTTATCTTTTCATTACGAACATTTTTAACGTGCACGTCTTATACTACATTGTTTCGTTTTCAACATGAATGATGTAACCAATATTTTGTAACAATATTTTAATTTAAAAGAGTTACCGTGGTGTTTCATGCCTGTTCTTCTCCATGGGAACCTACTACGCTTTGGAATGGGCAACTAGCTTCATCTTTCAGACTGACCGACCCCTTGACAATTCAAAAGTGCCTGTAATTTGTTTATTTGAAATAAATGCTTTGAGTTTGAGTAAGTTATACCTAAGTAGTTTTTGACATTTTTTAATGCTATCAAAATACACTATTGACCCATTCATTTGTACCAGGGATTCAGCACACAGAAAGAGTCGCATGTAACGTGATGTAACTTAAAAAGGGTCTAGCTAGACTCTAGACAGCTTGGCTTAGAGCAGTTCCATGTCCGCCACGTCTTACTTTTAATAGTGACTGATTAGTTTTCTTGAACTTAAATATTTCTACTAGCCTAGTAATATAAAGTTGAAGGTTTGTATATTTGATACTATATTTGGTTAAGTAACTGTATTCTGTAATGATGATGTTTATGAAGAGAGGAAGTGTTTTTTTACCAGAATTTTAAAAGTGGACAAAGATTGAGCACGCCTTATCGACACGGGCAAGGCATTCCATAACCGTACTGCCTGAAGTGTAAGTGTTATAGCAAATTACCGTAAGCAATTTAAAGTTGAATACTGGGTTTAATTCCACTTTCAAGAGAGCAGGTGCTTTCTTGAAGTCATAAACTTGATGCAGATAACACGGCTGGGAAGGCTATGACTTTAATTACAATATTGAACTGTATCACTGTACATCGGGAGATAATTGTAAGACACGTTTTTATTATTAGATGACATGCGCCAACGCTTTGCTAGCTTAGCTAGCTTTATGAAAAAAAAAAAACAAAAAAAGATAGGCAGTCGCTCCATTTTTACAGGGAGTGACTGCTGGTATTCAGCTGCATCCGGTTAGACTGGAAGCTGACCCCAACGTTGGGAAAAGGCTAGACGGATGATGACATACTCCTGTTGTCGCGAATCCCCTCCCCTTCCCCCTAGAACCCAAAAATGCTTGCGCTCCTAAAAACTGAAGCAGATGCTTAGATGGTTTGGAGAGGATGAATGAAAGACCACTAACAAAAAGTATTTACAAGGCAGATGTGAGTGGAAACGCCGCGAGGGGACACCCTAGGAGGATATTAGTGACCTAATTGGTGATGTTCTTCAGAATGGTCAGGTGAGTAGTACTAGCAACCGGCGTACGTTTATGACCCTATGAAGCAAAAGGAGTATAATACCGTAGCCAGGCTTTCTATAGTTTCTACCTACCCACATGGGAAGACGGCGTGAGTTTATGTATGTATGTATGCGCTCCTAAAAATATTATTCAACACTCTAGTTTTATTGATTGCGCCTATTTTTGTGAACCTTAAGTAATTCCTATTCTGGGGTCATAAAAATATTCAAGCTAAGTAGCCAAGTAACTGCGGCCAACTTGGAAGTAGCGTTTGGTTATACAATTCTAGCCTAACTTATCCCCTTTTAAAATATGTAGTCCCTTGTTAAGAACTTTCTTTTGGAATTGGAATGCAATAAAACCTATATAAGCATGTACATTATGTGTCTATCTTTTATATGTTCTTCAACAGCAATTTTGTCAACCGCTCACTATTGGAAGGCTTCTAATTCTCTCGGATTTGTCGGGAAATGGGATGAAATCGACAGCTTGAAATTAGTCATATATACTAAATCTTAGAAATATATAAAAGTTCGTTAAGATTTTTAATACTTTGACGTCTATTTATTACGAAGTAGATCTTGCTTGATAGAGGTCCTAAATAAATTGTGTTTCAATCAGAATCAGAACTTTATTTTTTTGCTATGAATGTAGGTACAGTTATAAGATGTTGTACATATATGAATGAGATCGAAAATCAATCAATCAATTCATCAATGGAATTCAGGCTTTGTCACATATCAAATTGATAGTTTTTTTATAACAAACAAATTACATTACTAACAGATTGGATTTTATGATCTGCCAATAAATGATTTGATATGATTAATACCCTCAATTAGTTAGTGAAACGTATTGCTACTAAAATTTACTTCGATTGCAATGTAAAGGAACTCTTTAGAGGAGAGGGGTCGTTTTAGAGCTAATGTTTGCTCGAAAACAATCGCTTTTGCAGCGCAATATGAAGCAATAATACCGCTCGATGTGATTTTAGTAGCTCTTGCTCCATGAACTGTTATCGTTTGCACTGTTACCGATGTACACTAAGAGTTATATAAATATTATGAGATACCAATTAGTTACTGTTATGTTATTGCAAGGCTAATATCACTGTAAGATCTATAATTCGGCAATAAAAATTACCCGTACAAGGTTAAGTTAAGAAAGCTAAGCTACGAACTATGTATGAACCTACTTCGACACATCAACTGCCTCGTTTGTCTAGTAATTGCAAGTGCTACTGTTAAACATGAGGTCCTACATTCGATTCCCGGGTTGGGAAAAGTGTTATTGGGTTTTTTCATCTGGAATTTCTCAGTAGCAGCCCGGAGTCTGGATTTTACCCAGCTCATGGCAACAGGCTCGGCCCTATTAACCGCGAGTTAAACATAACTGGCGATATGTGGGTGTACTATAGGTGCACCTCTGCCTAACCTTTCGAGGAATACATGCGTGATATTATGTATCAACCTACTAATAGTTGTTTATATTAGGTTGGGGAAAAAGTCTTTTCGCATTATAGTATGTATGAACTTGTAATAAAATCTCTTTGGCTATACTATTTGTATCTGGCTGGTTTTGGTATCATTGAAAGTTTAAATTTTAAAGATCATAATTCCAAATTCAAATTAGGAAAATGTGTGATTTTCATTTGTTTTTCGTACTGTCAAGATGAGTGAATCTAAAGAAGAAATTCGATACATTTTAAAATTTTACTACAAAAAAGGTAAAAATGCATCGCAAGCCGCGAAAAATAGAGAAAAGCAAAAATTAAGAGAGTTTGGCTGGGAAGTGTTAATGCATCCGCCGTATAGTCCTGACCTTGCACCTTCAGATTTCCACCTGTTTTGGTCTCTTCAGAATTCTTTAGGCAGTGTCAGGTTAACAACACGAGAGGACTGCCAAAACCACTTGTCGCGGTATTTTGATTAGAAGTCCCAAAATTTCTATAGCAATGGGATCATGTCCCTACCTACAAAATCGCAAAAAGTTATTGAACAAAATGGTACCTATATACTTTAGTTAAATGTAAATAAACTATATTAAAAAATGTTTTGAATTTTCTTAAAAAATGCGAAGAAACTTTTTCCCCAACCTATTACATACGGAGTGACGTCAGTTTCGAAGTGCAATGATAATTATGTGTTTTTTAGTAATTTCATTCTCCAGGGCTCTAATAGCAACGCAACAGAAACCAATCAACCAATCTCCTTTAGAAGCTCACATGTAAAGAACTGATAAGATTTTTAAAATTTCATATTTATTTTTAAAATTTTCATATCACGAAAATCTGAACAGATTGGAAATGAAAAAGAGCTCTGAAAATGTTCTGTCTATATACGGTCTGTCTATGCAGTCCAAGGATAATATTAAAGACTGACCATATTGCTTTTTGGGAGAGCAGTCATGGTGGCCCAGAGGTAACGGCCTCGACTTACGAGTAGTAGGTCGTAAGTTCGAACCTAGGCAGTGCTTTGTGTAAAATCACTACCGCTCTCAAAACGGTGAATGAAAACATCGTGTGGAAACCGACATGTCCTAGAACTAAAAATTCAATGTGACATCCACCAACCCGCACTGGACCCGCCTGGTGGATTACGGCCCACTCACTCTCACAGAACGAGGAGGCATGTGTGGTCAGGGGCCTGTTTGTGTGAACATTATAAATAAATAAAATAAAACCTTTTATTTCAGACCCAGATAATAGTTCATTTGATAAGTATACACACGACTTAGAAACTAGTGTTAGTACTTAAATCTACCAGAAAAACAACACAAACTATTAATTACTACTCCACAGTGGCATGTAGGCGTATCCAATGTCCCAGTATGCTATCAGCTATAGTTTTCAGGATTTTGTTGGGGCTGTCGCGTACCCTGCGTATGGTGGAAGCGCAACGCTTGCGCATGATGGCGTGAAGCCATCTATTCTCGCCTCTGCAAACATGCCGGAAGCACTGCAGTAGCGCGGCAACCCCATCAACATCCGGAAACCATTATTGTATTGTACGCGCAGAGCGTGTAGTTGACCCACAGACTGCCTGTATAGAACGACTGACAGTCCGCTGTTAATAGTAATTATAGGCTGATTATGTAATTACCTTCTACGGGTTACGTCATATTACGTTACCCTATAACTTCTAAATTCCTAACCTATCACTTCAAGGTACCATCAGCAAATGGTAATTAATACACCCCTTTATCGCAGATATAATGGGCATATGAGTTCCGTAGTCATTAGCCCTGCTATTTGCTCAGCATACATGACAGCTAACGACTTAATAAACTACTATTCTGGTTGTTAGTGGAGGGACAATTATAGTACTTTACTACGTTGGTTTCTGTCATCAGTATTGTTGGTATTATTAAAAGATCTGGGGTTACCTTGGAGTAGGTAGGGACTTGTTTGAAAATGTATTTAGCCTACCAATTTAATAGGAAGAAAAAGTCACAAGGTACATTTGTCTAAAAACTAAAAAATAGTTATGTATGTTTTGGGGGTAGTAAGGTAAAGTAAATAGGTTCTTAGAGCACTGGACATAAGTAGATCAGATACTTTTTAAAAGGTTGCTGACATACACCGCTTCCACAGTTTTTTTACTAGGTACTAAGTGCGTAAAAGCAATACTTTGTACACGCGCACTTATCTTTCAACGTGGAAAGACAAGTGCGACAAGTGCGCGTGTAAAGAGTGTCTCGTTTACGAATCAATTTAATATTTTTTGTGAATACTTTCTATTAAAAAAAAAAAAACCATTTATGTTCTTTTTTTAATAAAAAATATTCACAAAAAATTAACATTTATTCGTATTTCTTTTATGCGTGATATGAACGTACTATTGTGGGTTAGCGGGAACCCCTTTCGTTAATTATCATACTGTATAACGAAGGTAGGCACTAAGGAAAGATTTTTGAAAATTAATCCCCTAAAGGGGATAAAAGTTTGACTAGAATTTCTGCTTTTTTCCATTGAGAAATCCCATGAGGCACATGGCTTGTAAGTCAATCAAACAAAACTAATGCAAAACAAATATTTCACCTGTCATAACGTGCCATTTCAAGCAACTGGCTAAGCAAATCATTTCCTTTCATCCCTTCGTGAATGAAGCCTCAAGCGACAACAGTATTACAGACTTTGAAGTCACTTGCAGTTGAATTTATGTTTTTAGAATTATAAATGGTGGCCATATAATTTGTACACAGTGGGGTAATTGAGTAACACACTATCAGTAGCAATGGGTGCATTGTGACAGTTCAACAACATTCATTGCGTTATTTACGTTGTTGAGCAGACAAATTTTTAGTACTTATGAAGCAATGGATTAGCAATATACTTCAAAATCATTCAGATTGTGATTGACAGTATGTTACGCAATTAGAGTGCTGGTGTTATTACAAGGAAAAATAATCTCGATTTGCCTTAAGCGAGGGATTTTGTTTTTGTGGAATAAATGAATGTTAATTTGAATTTCATTTCCTTTGGGTTCGTAAGCTGGTTCTGAGCTACTTAGTAAAATGAAAAATGCATGATACTGGTCCATAATTTTGTATATTTCCATGAACTTTCATACTCTAGAACAATCTAAACAAACGAATAGTCCTACTCTATTATAAAGCTTTCGATGTCTGTATGTTTATTTGTGACAGGTGTCTATCTCGGTAACTCGGTAAGACAAATGTGTCACATTGTGTATCCCAATAGCATGAATTTCGATAAGAAGCAAATGAAACCTCCAAAACCGACAAAAAACCACCACAAAAAACAAAATAGTGAAAAACAAAAAGTAACCGACACAAATACCTCCGGGTTTTATTGTAAACAAAACAATCCGAATTCACTGACTACGATATACACGTAAAAGGGTTACAGACACAACTTGACACGAGTCTATCCGACCGTCACCGAATGCTTACGGAAATGTACAAAGAATATTGTAGGAATACACGGTGGGGATCGCTGATTGGTTAGAACGGAAAATATAGCAGTGGCTTTCCGGTTTAGAATATTGGAGTTGGGTTTTTCTTTGGAAAATATGATATGATTTATTCCATTGCACTTTTGGTTAGTAAACTTTATAATACTAACCGCCAGTTGCACGTAAGTCCATTAAATTTAATTCCCCACTAAAAGTAATACTGTCTTTATCTAACGGAACGTATCAGAAAGTGACAGGATTACTTTTAATGGGGAATTAAATTTAATGGACTTACGTGCAACTGGCGGTTATTGAGGAACAATTTACTAAGCTAGAAGCGATGCCAAAATATGTTTTTTATGTTAATGGCATGTTTCACTAACCCCTAAAAAATTCCGATTAACTTATCTGCCAGAGACGTTATTTAAAACTGTTTTATTTTTGACTAGCTGCGCTCCGCGGTTTCACCCGCATAAGTCTCGATCCCGTGGGAGTATCGAGATAAAAATCCTATATCTTAACCCACGTCATGCTCTATCAATATGCCAAATTTCATCTAAATCTGTTCAGCCGTTTTAGCGTGAAAGCGTAACAAACATACAAAAAAGCAAATCTTTTCTCTTTATAATATAAGTTTAGAAGATTGTCTACATAACTGGATGAATACAGTATCCTATATTCATACTCTACGGATCGCATTTGGCGTAAAGAAAGGAAGGACATTTATAAGGGTTCGAATGGATAATCATACTAATGCTTACACTGTTTTAGGAAAATGAAAAAATAATAACAACATTGTATAAATACACCATTTCACGTATGGTGTGTCCATGAATATTTTACTGTCTACCGTCTTTCGGACAAAATAAGGAAGTAAAAACATCCGGAGCCGACGTAACACGCCCATCAATGTAGCTAATAAAGTGGTTTCTAAACAAACAAAGTTTTTGGGCTGAACAAACTAAAAGTAAGCCAGCATACATTGGTTAAGTTTCGATTATCTAACTAAACCAACGTTCGGTTTAAACTTCTTTGAGTAAAATGTGTTTAAAAAAAATAGAGTTACGATCTTCGAAATTCAAAACTGACAGCTGAACGATGCTTTTAACTGTAAAGTTTGAATTTCGATTGCAGAATAATCGACAAAATTATTACATTCTTCTATAGGTATTGAGATACATTTTCATGAAACTTGCTGAACTACACTTGTAGCGCCCGCGATATCGCCCCAGTCTGTACGAGCCTTTTTAACTTTGAAATATTCACATCTTTCCCGTCTATAAATAAGCCATTTCATCTTTTCCTGTAAAAGACACGAAAATTGAAGAATTCTGTGAATATAAGGGGAAGAGTCAATCTTTTATAACACGTAGGCGGCTATAGCAAAATCGATTTGTACACGTTGTTACTACACTGTGGTTACTGTCTTCATTGGCAGAGGTAATATGGCTGTCGCACTCGGTAGCGATACCCAATAGGTACGCGATATCCCTGTCGCACTCGGTAGCGATATTGGTCCAAAGTGACTAACCAGAAGGCGGACCAGAATCAGAAAAGAAAAGACAATATGTTCCTTCAATTAAGTTTGAGCTGTGCCTGGCGTTCTGTTTCGGTTATAAAATGAAAAACATTATCCACTTGCAGCTGGGTAAATCACACTAATATCATAAAGGCGAAAGTTTGTGAGTGTGTGTGTCTGTTTGTTACTTCTTCACGCTCAAACGGCTGGACCAATTTTGATAAAGGTTTGTATGGAGGTAGCTGACACCCTGGATTAAGACATAGGCTACTTTTTATCCAGATATTTCCACGGGATCGAGACTTACGCGGGTGAAACCGCGGGGCGACGCTAGTAAATTATAAGTACTAAAATGTTTTAACTCTGTTATTATGTATAGTCGCAACTAATAGCCTCCATAAAATTAATGCAAGATTTCAGTTTTAATGATCCACTTACATTCAATCTGCCTAGCCTAACCATGTTGGGGTACGGCTTCCAGTCTAACCGGGTGCAGCTGAATACCAGTATTTTACGTGGAGCGACTGCCTATCTGACCTCCACAACCCAGTTACTGGGTAACACGACACCCCTTGGTAAGACTGGTTGTAAGACTTTCGGGCTTCTGACGACCCGTAACAGCTGTCAAAGATCCATCACGAATGACAGCCGGGACCAACGGCATAGCGTGCTTTCCGAGGCACGGAGTAGTCGCGGCATTAAAGATGGTCACCCATCCACGGGACCACTCCGGCAAGCGTAGCTTAACCTGATGGATCGACCCGTGCGGCATTTGTTACTTAGCCACGAGCTCCTCATCCACTTACATTATATTATGTATTAAATTGTCCAAAATATTCTCAATAAATCATAAAAATCATTTTCATACCGAACTTGTATCGCTTAAAAACCAATTCTGTTGGGTGCGGATTAACCCGTGTTTACATTTTGATCTGCTCGGGTTCGACACGTGTCATTCGACTGCTGACAGGAATTATGAGCTCATTGATGTGTCAACTGACTGATACTCTTATGTACGTAGCATTCATATTTGGGAACTCTAACGGAAAGTATTGAATTTGCTGTCGATTCCCGTTAAAAATAATAAAATATTTCGTCAGTTAGTACTGCCCTGACACTGGCCTGTTCATGAATATGTAAAGAGAGTAATAAATGAATGTCATAATATATGATTTCATGTTTTATAACAAGGAATAGAAATATAAAAATAATTGTTGGACACAGCAGACCTTTAAATGGTAAATATTTAAATATAATATAGATTTGGTTTTGAGTAGGAAAATACCACACTAACCTAATCTGGCAATTACTTAGCACAATGTAACACCCTAGTAGAACATTACCTAAAATATAGGGCAACATATCACTGTGTAACGCAACACTTGCGTTTTCCTCTCCCGTTTTGATTCCCGAATACGTCCCCAACCGTTGAATAAACAATTACTCAAACACATGCGTATTGGGGTGTGTGCACAATTACGAATGTGAAATCCGTACTGATTGTGCATCTATTAAAAGTTCAACCAATCCAGAACTGCGCAACGTCTAAACATCATCTTACCTCGAGTTAAGATGATAGGTAAAAAAATAATCATAGTGAACTGCGGGTGGGCATAAGAAAGTTACAGAGTCAATTACTACAGACTACAGTACTATTATAGTATTACATGCGAAAAAAAAGAGAGCGCAACAATGCGCTGGAACCAAAATAAAACAACGTAAGAGCGCCAAACCCAATAAAAATTGTTTAAAAACTTGTATCAAAAATATTTTCAGCCAGAGTTTTTAATTACACATTTTGAATGCAATTTTGCAATCAAATTACTTAGGTCTTTAGAATTACAGAAAAAATATAAAAAACATAGGTGTTTTCGGAACTGATTTCTATCGAGGAAATTTAACCCAATTGCCACCCATTGTATATTTTGTAGTGTTTGATTTATTTTTTGATAAGTATTTTTGTGGTATACAATAAAGTATTATATATAATTGCGTTTTCCTTCAGTCAGAGTATGAATCAAATAGTCAACAATCATATATCCAAAAATTGAATCCATATATGCTGTAATAGAGAAATAAATGGTTACGAAGACGCCCACAATTTATTTTGCTATCGTCTTAAAACGGCTTGTTCACAATAATAAACATGCAAAAGTCAACTCACACTTCTTTTCGTGTCGATGATATCTTTGTTCTTTTCATATTGTTTGAGCCCAGTAGGTAGCCACGTTGATTGCGGCATCAGTGGCATTATTTAGGTCATCAGTGGTGCAGGTGAACGGCGACTTAGGACACTCCAGCAAGTGGGGCGTGGTCTGATCAGAAGCACCGCACTCCAACACTAATAATAAAAGATCTTATAGGAAGACTTGCCTCCCAACCAATATTAAGTCATAGCCAATAAGTTGACTCACATAGAGTAATCATTCATTTAATTTCCAACCAGCCGACGATGATGTTCGGGATGGATGGCAAGATGAGAAATTTACTGCTTTAATAGCCTTCCATCAGTCCATCATCAGTATGAATATGAATTTCGATGGCTATAAGAGTAGGGGAAGACCAAAGAAACGATGGATGGACTGTGTGAAAGATGATATGGCTAGAAAGTGGGGTGACTACCGAGATGACAACTAATAGAGAAGTGTGGAAGAAAGGGATATGTTGCGCCGACCCCAAATAAATTGGGAGACAGGGCAGGAGAATGATGAATCTAGCCCCGTGTTAAATATTTAAAAACCTTTAGACGCGGCCTCCATAAATGTTCGCAGATATGAACACAGCCTAAAAAAAATCCCGCACTCGATCATCTGACATTTTTATTCAGCTGTCTCCCTTTTATGGATAATTGGGATCTATTCAACGGCCAGTCGTCACGCTCGAGGCTGAGATAAATTTGATTACGAAGACGCCATGTTTTGGATGGAAATGTGATTAATAAGAGGAAATGTAGCGAGAAATAACGTTAGTTTAATTAATCAAGTTATGGGATCTCAAAGGGATCTGGAATGTTTTAAGGGAGAGTTGTAAATGAAGTCAAAGATTGCATGAAGTGCATGATGATCTCTAATGAAGATAAATTAAATAAAGAAGCGGTGTCTTTGGATAAAATTTTAAGTTTATTGTCACCGACTTCCGAAATTAAAGTTATTTTTCACTTTTTAGTGGATTATTTTGTAATTTATCTAAGATACAATAGCATGTCAACAGTTCATCACTTTTTACAAAATATTGCTTTTCCCGATACATTGTCGAGGAGTTCTCAGAACCACTTTTTTTTGTAAAAAGTTTATTATTATTAAGTAGTTCCTGTGGCCATCTGTGGTCTTCATCATCAGTTTCACTTCACCAAATGGGGTTTTCAGAGAGCAAATGCACGAGTTACTATAAAAAATATACAAATCGCTATAGGTGTGCCTATAAAATTTGAGGATTTCCCTCGTTTTCGATTAAAAATCTAAAGCAATAAACAAGATATTCTTGACTTAAATTGACACTTCAAGTACACAACCGTCGATAACAACAGCCAATAAAGCAATAACAGTCTGGCCAATTGTGTGAATTATAAATTTGAATCACAAATTCAATTCTACCCGCCACTACGGAAGTGCGATTTGACACAAATATTTGTCGTGTGCTTGGGACAAACATTCTATTTCAATATTGAAATACAAACGTTTTGAATTTTTGAATACACATGAGGATGGCAGACGTAATAATAGCATACTTGACAAATGTGATACCAATATTGGTAGGTAACAGATTAAAAGGAAAAATATTGAAAGTAGAGGCTTTTGAAGTGAAAGTGTTGCAAGTGCAATGTTTACCGGATCAATTAAATAAATTAACCCGAACGTGCATACATAGCCACTTACTGTGAGTACCAATTCGTTAGCGAATCGAAACAATTGTGGTGGAATTGTTTTGCTCATGTTAAGAGTTCATAATACCTCAAATAGCTTAGCATAATTCTCCGATATATCGAAAATACTAGCGCATTAACTTTGAAATAAATATATGGTAAAGTTGAGGATTAATGTTAAGTACTATGTTTGACGAAAACAAGATTCTATAAAAATTTCTCGATAGAAAAAAATCATAAAGTTACCTCCAAAACGAACAATAAACCCCTAGAATTAAAAAAAATACTTTATATTAGATCGTGAAACTTTGCATAATAACTGAACTAAATATAAAGCAGATACCTACTATGTTTTTTTTTTAATTGTCATTATTTTCACCTTAAAAAGAAATTACGTAAACTATCGGTGCCTTGGACCCTTCTCTTACAGCCCTGTCTCGCTTGCTCGCGTGACCGCTCGATGGTACTGAGATATTATGGACGCTTATAAGGTGAAAGCGAATTTAGAGGTGACCCATGCTCAACACTGTAGGACTTTTTATGAGCTGTAACCATAGAAATATTGAAAACTCCTTTCATATGGCTGTAACCAATAAAACTTAACAAGATTTTTTTTATTGTTATTCTGTACGCTTGTCTTTACTTGCACTATCCATAAAAATAATAATAGGTATTATACTTTTGTGAATTTGTAAAACGTAGAAATGCCTTTCAGAGATATTTGTAAGAGGCTTGCATTCTCGTTCAAGTAGTTACTCTGTCCTTAACAATGCCATGCTTAATCAACGTTACTTGTAAAATTACAAGAGAATAAAACAAGTGATAATAAAAAAGTTTATAAACTTTTATTTTCTCAATAAATAAAAACAGAACATCTATCAGCTTTTAAATCCATTCACTACCATCTGATAGCTGTATGAACGATAAAATCAAGCCCCACTGAGGTACAGTACAGACACAAAATACATACGGTACAGAAGGGCAGCTCCATACAACGAAAACGGACGCACATTTAGACACGCTCCTCGTACTCGTACAGCGAGTGCAAGCGCACTCGCGACTGGCATTCGTTTGAGATCGCCGCCTGTACGTACACGACTATGGGAGCGTGCACCTTTTTTCGCTCGTTGTATGGAGCCGACCTTCTGTATCTATTTATTTTGTGGTATTATCTGGGTCATAATAAGCGGTGCTTGGCTCGTCAGCACTTGTCGAAGAGCACCAAGTTAGCTTTCGACTACAGCGGTATTGCTTGTTTTTTTATAAACGTTCCCCGGTTTGGTGGCTGCTAGTTTAATTTTGTTTTGATTTATGTAGTTCATTATTTTTAAATAAATACACTTGCACGGTTTGATGCTGGCCAGATTCTGTTTTCTTTTCAAAATCATTTAAAAATTCTAGATATAGATACCGAAAATATTTCAACAAACGTGATTTATTTTAATTTCCCCTGTTCTAAGACTGCTGGGCTAATTTTTCTCCGTGTATCTTTAAATTGTAAAATGAAAATGATGTCATTAACTTCTGAGATTTTAATTAAACTGTAAAGCAATGTGTGTGAGTTGAGTGATTCAACTGTAACATAAAAAAACCGGCCAAGCGCGTGTGGATCACGCACAATGAAGGATTTTGTAGTTAGGATTAATTTATCCCAAGAACAAACTTAACAATATAGTTCAAATACATATTTTCTCGTACATTCTGATTGCAAATTTAAGTTTGTACGCACAATATTGAAAGATGTACCATGTTATTTAAGACCACGGTACAGTTTGTAAAACCTTTTATTTTTTAATTTTTCTCCCAAACGCCACCCCGTATTCAAAATTCATATAATTACGTTACACGTCCGTGTTCGGGTCACAGAAATTCATATGTGCACCAAAGTTCAACTTAATCGGTCCACTATATTCGGAGCAAATTGGCTGTGATCGACGAACAGACAGACACACGAGTGTTCATAAAAGGCTTCCGTTTTTTTGTTCGTACGTACGGAACCCTAAAAAGTAAACTAAAACAAAAAGTATGCCATAATAAGTTGTGTTGTGTTGTAGGTATTATTATTATTGTTTACTCGTTTATCTTAATTAATTAAACCTACTAACATAGTTTCAGTAATACTCGTACTAACAAATGATGGGTAATGTGCCTAATTTTTTTTTTAAATCTGCAATCCGCTTTTAGCCATAATCAGATGTTTGCTGGGATTAATTTGGGTTGGGTGCGATTCAATTAAGTTATTAAATAGTTAGTTTCTCTGGTCTATGTCTAGTATTTGCCATCTTTTTAGGCGAGTTACGTCTTCCTGTCGAGTTAATAGTTTCTTAGCCAATTAATTTGTGTGTTTATTGAGTCATCTATTGCTTATTTTACAGGCCTCCCTTACGGTCGGTATCTCTGGGTATTCATGTATTTCTGTGTTTCTCACGAGCCAGTGTGCACTTGAATAGTTCTTAGAGCAATGTTTTGAAGTCAGGGGGTCTACTCCGAAGCGTTAAAACCGAAGTATCGGCCGAATGTTCGGCATTTTTATAACTTCCATAGTTTCCATTTTTGACTTTAAATCCATACCCGACTTTAAGTCACATTTTTGACTTTGGCTTATCTCTTTGACTGTCGTTTTTTTTTCTATCGCCGTAGTCAGCCATAGTTAGCCGTAGTTAAGCAACGGCCGAACATTCGGCCGATACTTCGGTTTAACGCTTCGGAGTAGACCCCCTGAATGAATGAAAATTAATTGATGATGAATAAATAAAAAGATATCGCGAGCTAGTCGTCACCGGTAACCGTCAGCGTGTCAGCGAGGCATACAAATCTCTATTGTTCCACTCTTTGGTTTACTACTTCTATTCAGGTGCTTCATTTTAACGAAGCGGTTGTGCTTGTTAGCAAGCTGCTGACAATTATTTTACTCAAAGAAATGAAGCTTTAAGGCTCGTACACACTCACGCGATATCGCAGGCGCGACAGGCACCGACAAAGACAATTCATTTGTCGGTGCATGTCGCGCCCGCGATATCGCGTGTGTTTGTAAGAGCCTTTAAGCCAGATGCTTGTCGAACTACGCATTAGGTTACATTGTTTTGCGATGTTTTAGCAAAGAAATTCGTAATAGGCAGATTTATGGGAAGCGCAGTTATGACGCGAAGACTAAGGATAAGTTCAGCTAAATAGTGTCGGGATGCGTAAAGTTACATACATCGCATCTTGAATCTGCATAAACAAATCATTGTTTAATGAGCAAGGCGACAGAGCCTAAGCTGCCATAGAGGAGAATAATAGTACGGGTATGCAACGGTACACAAGCCGATTCCCGGCCACCGTAGGCGCGGGCCTGCGGACGGTGAGCGATGGGTAGCTCGCCGTCCGATAAGGACCAGGCCCGGGTCGACGGCGCGATGTGTTCCACGCGCGCCTCAGAGATGTCAGCACAAACTGACGGGGTCCGTGGCACACAGGCAACGGAAGGAACACGGGTGGGTTTTAGTCAGTAAAAGTCTGACACGCCCTCCCGCTCCGCCCAGAGCGGGAGAAGTTATTTGATAATTTCCCACCAAAAAAAAAAATGCAACGGTAGTCGGCATTAAATAGTAGATTATTCATTAACTGTTGCTGTAACTGTCTTCCACGACACGACGTGATTTTTTTTCACTCTCAAAGATATACAAATGACCAACGCCTTAACGTGGCATGAAGGGTTTTCGATATGTAATCGATGGTCACCCACGGACCGACTTCCGCAAGCGTTGCTTAACCTTGAAGATCGACCCGTAAGGCTCTTATTATTTAGCCACGAGCCCCTCCTGCTCCAACAACTTTAACTTGGGACCAATATCAGCTATTGTGTAAAGACCATGAAAATTCAATTCAGCTATACACCGTGGCTTTTTAATCATCTTACAACGGCAGCGCACGTCATGTATCCAATGACTACTAATCATTCATAAAAGTAAAAAAAAAAGATTTATTAACATTTGAATAATTAACATATTTTAAATATTATTCATTATGTAGTTTGAAACACCCTGTTATGAGCGCGGTGTTCCATGCACTCCATTCCACGCCGCCCTTGGAACGCAAGGCTCACTCCGCGCTCAATACTCAATACTTTATTGCATTCCATAATGTGTACATAATATAACAGTTGGTATGTTAAACATAGAATCAATTATGAACCCTGTCGGGCACAGCAAAGTTAATTTTTAATAGGAGAGAGGTTGAAGGCGTTTTTTGTTAAGAAAAAATATATATATTCAATTAAAATAGTATCATGAAAATAGTATCATTTGCATTTCTACTATTTATATTTTATATAAGTATTTATATATTCGGTTTTAAGTTATTTGAATTAAATTAGTTTTAAATTATATATTGCACGATTTACATTATTAATATTATAAATTACAATAAATAAATATTTAGAATTTTATTTAGTCTTGTAGAATGTTATTATCAATATTAATTGTGAACTGTTTAGCATAAGTATTCATTTTTAAATAAACAATATTTTAGTGTGTTAAAATAAATTTATATTCAAAGTGAAATTTAAAATGAAATATAGGTAGGTACTTATTATGTAAAAAAGTTTTATTGTTTTTGAAATTTATCGCTAAAATATTCGTCAATAGTGTAGTAGCTTTTGATTATCAGAAATTGTTTTAATTTATTTATAAAGATATTATTTTTATTTATACTTTTGGTATATTCCGGTAACTTATTGTATATTTTAATGGACATAACAAATGTACTAGAAGAGGGCATTTTTAATCGTGAAGTGGGTATGTTTAATCTGCTTTCATGTCTAAGTGCAATTTTTGTTTGGATATCTCCTCTTTTGGTATAGAATTGCGGATATTTACGTACAAATGTACAAATTTCAAATAAGTAGAGGCAGGGCAGGGTTAATATTTTTAGATCTGTAAAGTGGGAGTCAGGAGTCTGTATTTACGATATTTAATAAAATTCTAATCATTTTTTTCTGTAGAGTGAATAATGTAGGCGCGTCTGTACTATTTCCCCATAGGATAATTCCATACTTGAGCCATGCAAATGCGTAGGCGTAATCCGTCACTAGTGCTGTTTTGAGGCCTGTTGTTTTCTTGATTTCTCGGAGAGCGTATGAAAACTTGCATAATTTAGTTCTTATTTTTCGAATATGTGATTTCCAATCTATGTGTGAATCTATGTCTAGGCCTTAAAGTGTGAATTTATTTACTTCTTCTAATTTTGATCATTCGCTCGTAACAGTATGTTTTAAACTACGTCATGCTTCATAATGAATAATATTTTGTTTTTCTTAATTATTCAAATGTTTTTTTTTACATTTATGAATGATTAGTAGTCATTGGATACATGAAGTGGGCTGCCGTTGTAAGACGATTAAAATGCCACGGTGTATAGGAAGTTTTTTTGCGGCTCACACAACCTTACAACACCCACTTGAACAAACTAATTACAAGATGACGTCACAGGCTTATCCTGATTGTCTGTCAGGAACTCGAAATATAATCAAGGACGCTTGAAAAGTGTCAGCGGATTAATAATGTACACTTGGGTAAAAAATGCTAAAAGAAAAAGATTATAAGATGTTTTCTTTTAGGATAAAACATTCTGCTTGAAGCTATTGTGTTCCTTCATTGTCAGGGATGCGGGATCACCAGTAGTCAGTTTTCATGGTTTAGTGATACTTGATCAATGTATATTTTATAAATGGCAGTTTTTGTTAAACGTAACACATCTTTTTACTACAGTATCACACTATAGTAAGAGCTCCGCCGTCTGTCTGTCTGTCCGTCTGTCACCAGGCTGTATCTCATGATCCATGATAGCTAGACAGTTGAAACTTTCACAGATGATGTATTTCTGTTGCCGCTATAGCAACAAATACTAAAAACCAGAATAACATAAATATTTAAGGGGCTCTCATACAACAAACGTGATTTTTTTGGTTGTTTTTGCTCGATATTGATAACGGTAACAGGTAGACACTTGAAATATTCACAGAATATTTAGTTATATATTCACTTTAAAAATCAATAATTAAATTAAAATAAAACAAATATTTAAGGGGGGCTCCCATACAACAAACGTGATTTTTTTGCCGTTTTTATAGATAATGGTACGGAACCCTTCGTGCGCGAGTCCGACTCGCACTTGTTTAATACCTTATATCATATAACCTACAATCTATGCAAATAAATAAACTTTACTTTACTTTTTCTCAAGGTCTGGTTTTGGAATTAAGTAATTAGGTACCTATAGATCGTTGAATTTTTTAACACTCACGTCCTTAATTATGATAGTTAACCCCGCGTTCTATTTAAAAGCGATCGTCACGTACATAACATATGTCACTTTTTGTTCGGAAAACCGAAAAACGCCCTCTATCGGCGCGACCACGCGTTCAAGTTCGTCAGCGCAACGATCGCGTATTCGCGCGACGATCGCTTTTAAACGCGTTCTACGAAGGCATCTTGCAATCATGCTATGGTGAAAGATGAAAAACGTGAAAAATGCTATGCCACCCCTTAGCTCATACCTATTCGACAGAAAAGCTGCTTGTTATAGAACATCCTCATTACGAAACAGCACACACAGTATCGCACTTGTGTTTTAATAAACAAGATCCCAAAGTAACTGCTGTGAGGTATTGTGAATTTTTTTACACAAATCCCCATAATGAACTCTGTGAGACCTCAATGGGGATTTCTGGAAGAAAAGTTTACAAATCCCCATTAATGGGGATTGTCAATGCGGATTAGTGGAATAACCCTAAGTGACCGCCTATTTGGTCTAGCGGTCGCAAGTGCTACTGCTGAGCATGAGATCCTGGGTTCGTATCCCAGGTCGAACAAAGTGTTATTGGGTTGTTCTAACAGGAATGTCTTAGTAGCAGCCCGGTTGATGGCAATAGGCTCGCCCTCTATTATATCGGACGTAACCATAACTGGCGAAATGTGGGTGTTTTATTGGTGATGTTACGTTACGTTACGTCCACAATACGAAGCAGCATATACAGTATCGCATATGGGGTCGGCGCAACGTGTCTTCTTCCATTCTTCTCTATTAGTCGTCATCTCGGTAGTCACTCCCTTTCTAGCCATATCATCTTTCACACAGTCCATCCATCGTTTCTTTGGTCTTCCCCTACTCGTATAGCCATCGACATTCATACTCAAAACTTTCCTGACGACATTTCCCTCATTCCTCCGTATCACAACCCCATACCATGACAACCTATTTCCAGACAACTTTTCAGTCACCGGTGTCATTTTCAAACTTCCCCTTGTATACTAATTTCTTATTATATCCATTTGCGTAACTCCACACATCCCTCTTAGCATTCTCATCTCATCATTCATTATAATCATTTCAGCCGAAAGACGTCCACTGCTGGACATAGCAATCCCCCACAGGGTAAGGTTTGGCATAATCGCCACGCTTGGCAGGCGGGTCGACGATTGCAGTATGGTGTTAAAATGCATAGAGAACGCTGCTGCCCATTCTCTAGTAAGTCCTTTAGTCGCCTTTTACGACACCCACGGGAAGAAATAGGATGGTGCTGTTCTTTACGTCCGGCACCACACGGTACATTCTCATCTAGCTACATGCAATTGCCTTTCATTCATTACTTTTGTGGCCCAACATTCCTTGTATTTTAAATAAACAAAAACACGAAGTAAATCACTCAATCAATCATTTTATACCTTTATATAGTGGCAATCAAGTTTCATAACAGAATCATCATCATCATCATCATTGGCAGCCTTGTCCCATTCAGTGCTGAGTACAAGCCACCGTTTTGTGCCATAACAGATTAAAACATGTCAATACTCTTCCATATTTCCAACGTTTGGCTTCGAACGTAAAGCGGTATAAAACCTGTCAGCTCTGGGATTGCATTTATCCGGTTTGTTTGCTGACCCCATAGGGTTGCTAGTACAATTTAAAATATGAAAAGTCAAATTGCTATATTTTTTTTAATAATTATTATAATGTTTGGTAAAGTACTGGTATTCAGCTAAATTCGGTTAGACTGGAAGACGACCCCAACGTAGTTGGGAAGGTTGCTAGGAAGATTGATATTGAATAATCAATTTGAATAGGATTTATTCTCATCTATGCTCACCTGACATATCAGATAGTAAAATTATGTCAACTGTCACTGACACTGTGGGTTACTGAACCCGCCACCGCCTCTGTCTGAACAACGCATTATAAACATCTGACACAAGCGGGACACGGACCCCCTGGTTGGGGGTCCGTGTCCGTGTCCTAAACAATTATGAAAACGAAATCCCTTTTTTCCTACTTACGCCTCTTTGTTTTTGAAAGAAATTGATCATAATAACTGCATCAGCCTATAATGTTCCCACTGCTGGGACACCTCCTCTGGCCTCCTGTCTGTGAGAGGGAGAGGGCCGTAATTCACCACACGGCCCCAGTGCGAGTTGGTAGATGTCACATGTCTTCAAATATTTCGTTCTAGGACATGCCGGTTTCCTCACGATGTTTTCCTTCGCCGTTTTGAGAGCAGTGTTGATGAAATATTTTGCACAAAGTGCCCGACAGGGTTCGAACTTTCGACGGCTCATCAATACTATTTATACTAATATTTTAAATAAGTAAAATTAGTGAGTTTGTATGTACGTATATGTAGGGGATAATCTTCGGAACGACTGATCGGATTCCGAAAATTCTTTCCCACGAAAGAATGGATTTACATAATAATTAATTGATGTTTTTAAATAGAAATAGTAGAACATATTAAATAACACCTTTATGTCAAATTACATTATTTCATATTCTTTTTTTTAAAGTGTAAACTTTAGACGGATTGAGCGATTTTTGGTAGAGGAAAAAATTATGGGTGCACTAGCATGTCACCGACATGCTAGTGGTACATTTTGCGCCAGACTAGCGAAGCGCAGCGGCCAGTGTGCACGTATACGCATATAATATAATAATATATATTATGTTATTCCAAAGTTTTCAGTTCTATCGTCAGTCCCCATGATTGCCTTTTTTTTTCTTGGACTGTTGTTGTATGACCTTGGACGCTTATATTGTCACATTTGACTATAGTTGGGTGCTTTATTTGATTGATTGTACTTTAGTCTTTCAGAAAAATATTAAAGTTTTGATCAAAACAGATTTTATTGACTAAATGGCACGTAACACATAATATACAATATTTATAGTGATATTTTTTCATCGTAAATACGCACTATTTTAATGTTTATCAAATCTTACACAAATTCACAATAGTTATTAAATTATTAATTAAAACTTTCTAAAAATTACCAATTATTTATTTTAAAATCAATAAAGTTTTGAAGGAACGTCAGGGCTGTATTTTTTTGGGTTTCCCCGTTTACTCTCAAGTTCCGGAACATGGAACAACGCACGCTTCGTGCCTAATTTTGATAGGGTTTTAATTGGAGTAAGAATCTTGTCCATTAGATAAAATATGCAGTCCGGATTTCCAGGTCACTTCCAAGACAATCCACAGCGTGTCATGCAGTTGACGAATGCTCCATCTGTATGGTCTTCAATTCATCTGACCACGTTTCCCCTTCGTACTCCACTAATACGTATTCCTCTGTTTCGGGAATAAACTTTGAAGAAATTAGACTCTCATCTGGAGATTCGTCTTCTATTAATTCATCTGAAAGACCCGAATTCGAGCCTGAAACATAGGTGTTGAATTTCTGAACAAAACAGAAATTCAGCACCTATGCTTGGTCTTTAATAAAATTATGGTTCAAAAAACGTTATTACTATATTTGAAATCTGAGTACCAAATTAAAAAATTGCACAGTAAACTATACATTCTATACATATTATCACCCTTTGATATGAATCCAATTTCGAAGGCTCATCGTTACTTTAACTAGTTTTTCCAGATAAAAGTTTGCGGAGTTTACCTAACACGATAAACAGGTTCCTTTCGTCGAAAGCTGAATGATTTGAATTCAATGCGGCATCTAATAGCAATGCATGAAACTAATAGGCCCGTTCAATAAGAAAAGGTATTTAAATAATAACTTAGATGTCACCACCTGTCAAAAAAAAGCGATGTTATTTGAAGCGAGCTGCGACGAAGTTGAGACCCTGGACTTTATTTGTGTAGTTTTACGCTAATTAATAAGATTAAACACGTCTTTGTGTATTTTTAACATGTGTATTAAGCATTAAATATTTAAAAAAAACATGATAAATGATCATTCTGTTGATTTTGAAAAAAATATCGATACTTTTTCTAACATTCTATATTTCTCGCATGGCAACACTACCGCCAGTGAACGCAGCCGTCAGCCGTCAACGTCCCACTTCAAACATATCCAATCGGATTACGTTTTTCATCGGGTTACGTTTTTCATCGGGTTCCTTTCTGAACAGAACATTGCCCGGACATACTGTGTTCGCGTATATTGCCCGGAGACACAATATTGCTTGTATATTGCTCGGTTTTGGGGTTCAAGGGATGGACAGATGATGATAAATTGGGTCAAGGGCTTTGTTAGACTGTAATACCTAGTTATAGATTAGAAAAAAAAGTGGGAAAGCATATATTTTTAAACAGATTTTGTAAAAAAAAAAACATGAATGTCTCGATTTTGATTTAAACATAATCTTGTAAAAAATAAAAGTATTTTTGTTGAAAAATTCTGCAAGGTATTTTGAATAATTTTCACAGGCATGTGACAGAAATTAAATTATTTTTATAGCTTTCTTCTCAATCGTATATTTATGACTTTTAAAATTTAACCGTAATTAGTTTTTTTTTTTTTGTATTTTATCACTATTTTTATATTTATAGCACTTTCGAATTTATCTGCACCTTATTCTATAATGTGTATTTACATAATTGTTAACATATTTCAACTTTTATGGCACTTCAATTTATTTTGCACCGCATGTTTCACTCATAAAAGCACTTTTAGTAACAACATTTTTTAAGTCTATGGTTTTGTATTTTAGTATAGAAACTAAGCTAGAATTTGAAATTTTTTCTAAAACTCTAAATTCTTAAATTTAAAAAATCTATAAAATTGTTATAGATATTTTATTTTTAATAATAATCACAAAATTATTTCGAAAAACATAGAACACTATTGATAATTAGTTCAAATAAATTGATCAAGATACCTCATGAAACTGAGAAACCCACAGAAACCGTTCAAAGGTTAGCAAATGATTGTTCAGGTAAACATGTGGTAAACGCAACTAAGTGAATCGAGAAATCATACAATTCTGATTTCTTTTGGACGTACGGTACGGTATTTACATAGAAAGACGAAATTAAACTTATTTCATTTATTTAGGTAATACTGCCAAAACAGAAAGTAATTATGTATTATTTATTTATTTAAATCACAATAATATCACCTTTACAGACTCATCCAAGGCGATTAAGTCACAATATCTACATATTTTTTTTGTATATATTTAATTATTTGTAAATACTAATATAACAAATTTATTATAAACATGACAACGTTTATAATATCAGACCTCGTTCAATTATTATTTGTTTAAAGTACTAGTAATGCGTAAATGCTTCTTCAGATCAGAAAATCTAATGTCGCTCATATTATTTTTTCGATTTATTGATTGTAGCGTAAAGATTATCACTATTCTGAACAGTCAAACAGTTCATCTTTTATTTTTGGTATTTTTAAACGAGTTTCTATCAACTATAACAGTATAATTCGAACTCAAACTCATTTATTCATTATCTAAACATAATTATCTCTTATCATTTATCAAAGCCTAATATTAAGACTCTAATTTTGACCCCTACCTACACTATTTGTTAACTTCTTTTGCCCTTCAACTGCCCTCAGTTTCATAAGGTATTTTCTCCAATTGTTAGATGACCATTGTTTTTCAATTAATTGAACAAACATAATTACTATTTCTATACTAGATACATAATATTTATATATTTCGGTTCATCAGTACGGAGCCAGAATTTATGTCTTATTCAAATTCAATTCGTACATTTGCATACACTCGCCTCGGGGATCAATTCTTGTTAGGAGTAATATTTTAGTGCCCTTAATAGGTATGGGTGCTATTTCAAGTGTAATTTATGTACAAATCTGTTTTATGGTCGAATTTAAAATGACGAAAGTCTTGATTTATCGTTGAAATGTTGTTAAAAAATAACCTATTTGCTAAGGCTATTATCACACTGCACCGCGCTCCGTCGCGTAGCGCGGGGCGCAGATTTAACATTGTATCGGTTTGTATAACTCAAACTAAAAGCATTTATTTTCAAATAAACCAATTACAGGCACTTGTAATTGCGTAATAATTTTATTGCCAAGGAACAAAATACACAATCTGCGCGCACCCGCGCGCAAATTTGTTTGTTATAGCCGCCCCGCACTGTGCGGCAGGGCGCGGTGCACTGTGATAATCGCCTCCGCACCACGCTTAGTATTATTGTGTTGTGTATGCAGCTTTATCACCAATCACGACGCTATGTAGACAAGTTATTGTGAATAGTGGTTCTTAATTAGTATTGTTTAAAATTAAAATAGGTACACTTACCTTATAAACACACTCGTTTCACCATTACTCTCATTGTACACCAGGAGCTCAATACTTTATATTTTCGGCAACTGCTTGCTATTTTCTCATGCTCACATTTTGCCCAAAACTATTGAGCCCTTGGATCTACCAATAATCGAAGATATAGACAGCAAACCTAGAGCTTTAACTACATAACATTATCATAACTCAAAATCACATAGTTCGTTAGTAACATAACACAATTATGTAAATTCCTGTAAAATAGACAACATTGAGTACTTTATACCATACAATTGAATAAAGAAAACAAGTGATTTTAACTTTTAAACACAACTATTATGTACAAAGAGGAGACTATACCACTTATTCGGATCCAGGTGAGTTTGAGTTAAGGCTGCTTGACTATTGGAGCGGAGCGAAGTGGAGCTAGGAAAACAAATGAAGCCAAGATTCACGTTCCCTATTTTCATCAGTGAACATACCTAGCTACAGAGGAGCGGAGATTATTTCTATACATTTTAATCATGGAATGTATGCAAAGCGCTTATACACCTTGTCGCTTGCACTGTACCTTCGCGGCTCTGCTTCAGCGCACACAGTGACTCTCAGCGACACTGCTCCCTCGCTCCACTTCAATAGACAGGCAGCCTAACAAAGTTGTCGAATCCATCCAGCTCGGATACTTTAACTATTAACTTTAATTGGTATAATTTGAGCGCTCCTAGGAAGTTTTGGATTCATTTTATAATTACTTCGAGGCTCTTGAATACTCGGTTTTCTGTAAATAGAATTAAAGTGCTTTCGATTTTGCATATTTTCAAGCCAAATTAATACACAAAATAGGTACTACCTTAAGTACAGTCAGCGCATCAGTGGTAACGCTTGCACTACAAAAAAACTTATTTCCAACAAAAAAAACCGGCTTCCAAAAAAAAAAACAATAAACAGTAAAAAATTACTTTTACTTCGTAAGTTGACTTTTTAGTGGTTTTTGTTTTTCTACACGTCAGTTTTTTTTTATTTTAAACAAATTAAATTTTTTTCACTTTTTAGTTATGGTACCAATTCGTATACCACTAGTTGCTATGTAAACAACAGTGACAGGAAGTTTTATAACATCATCAATATACGTCGAGTGGATAAATACGTATTATTTATTTATTTAAACTTCTCGCACAAAATAATGTACAAAGGCGGACTAATGCCTTAGGCATTCTGTACCAGTCAACCAAAGGTGGAGAAGAGATAATGGGACGTATTATTGAAGCTAACTCAAAAACTACCCAAACAAAGTTAAAATTATGTTTGTGTGATGAATGACAGTGAAAACAGAGGGAGAGAAATGCAGAGAGCAGAGAGATCAGGAATTGTACTATTACTCTTTATTCTCTCGGCACCTATGAATTAAAAGGATACAGGAAAATACCTAAAGCCAAGTCCAGGAGCGCTGTACACAAAATTAATAACAGTCACCTGCGGGGTAACGTATTTGTACTACGTTGTTTACCTGTACACTTATCTCTTTTACCGTGAGTGTGTATATCACACACAGTAGTCTCGATTTTAAAAGCGTTAGATTTGAGCATCTATCTTTATTCTACGTCTTTGACTCTTATGAAACACGTTAAAAAAGTTGGTCAGTAATTTAAACCTAACTCCTAGAATCTTACTACGTATAATTTTTAGTGTAGAAAAGAAAAAAAAAGTGTTATTCCAATTTCTATCTCACAAGATTGCCAAATTAGACACCTCTTTCAAAAAATCCTCACTTACTCGTACAAGCAAAACCGTAGGCTGTTTTTCCGAACAATAAATCGCCTTCGTTTTCTCGTTACTTCGTGCCTGACATCGTGAATGCCTAATTACAAATCCAACTCGTTTTTAAAGTTAGTGCAAAGTGAAGTAAAGTCAGTAGGCTGACAAAATCAGATAAAGTTTTGCAAAGTTTCAAGACAGTTGAGATAGTTTAACGTTGACTTTCTTTACACCTCTGTGACTTAACAGATAGAAAAGTTAAGTTAGAATCAGAAATACAAACTACAGGTAAAGTTTTAGGTAACGGAAACTTGTAAGTTATAAGCTTTGACTTGGTAGTCATCTTGATATTTTAATTCGGTGTGAAACTGTGGAATTTGTTACAGGTACAAAATAATAAATGATGAATGAATGAAATTAATGAAATTAATTAATTAAATGAATGAAAACATTTTTTTTTAAACAGGTTCCTACTTACATTTTATCTTCAATAGCAATTCAGTTTAATGATGAATGGACGCTGTTTATTTAGAGAAATATTTCGTGTAAATAGTATAAAATATAGGAATGAAACACGTCAAAGTTTTGTCATCATTGAAGCGGAATATTGCAAACTGTTTTGTTTTTAAGATTCAAGATTCTTTATTTGTGCAAACATGAGTACACATACAGAGCATGCAAGTTATTAAATACGTTGTAGTTTATGACCAGTCACGTTTTGCCTTAGTGGCGTACAAATATTTAAATTTCAGTACCTAATAAAAGTTATTGGATAAGTATTAGAATTACATAAGGACAAAAATAATAAATAGTAAATGTCAATTTTGTTAAGAATAAAATTAAATATATGGTCATAATTACGAAACAATTACTAAATATCAATTAAAATTATCATCATAGCAATAATATGTTGCTTTATGTACAGATTATGTCAAGATTATGTCAAAGATGTATTGATAATATTAGGTACTAGATGTTGCCATTAAGAAATTCTAAAATACTGTAGTATGCTTTCCCTTCTAGCAGTATCTTTAATTTATTTTTTAATTGACGGACATTAAGCTCCTTCCAACTCTTTGAGAGTTTATTAAAATTTTTAGGGGCCATACAGGAAACACTCTTGTGCAGTAATGCTGTTTTCGATCTATCTATCTATATATATAAAATTCAAAGTCCTGACTGACTGACTGACTGACTGATATATCAACGCACAGCCTAAACCGCTGATCCTAGAAATATGAAATTTGGAGGGTGTGTTCTTTGTGAAGAGTAGGTATCTACTAAGAAAGGGTTTTTCGAAATTCCTCCCCTAAGAGGGTGAAATAGGGGATGGAAGTTTATATGAAAGTTCGTCAGTTTTGAAGTTAGGATCTTCAAATTTGGTGTATAGGCTGACGATTGAAAATTAATTTACACGTGTCTCAGCGTTTTTGATAACTCCACCCCCGAAGGGTTAAAAAGGGGGACGAAGTTATGTATGGAAAGTCCTTAATTTTCGAAGTAAAAATCACTAAATTTATTATCTAGCCTTATGGTTGGAAGCTAACGCAACGGTGTTGTAAGAATTTCAACCCTTAAGGGGTGAAAAGGGTATGAAATTTTCATTTTAATTAAAGTATTTTATTTTTTTAGTTAAAACCAATAATATTTCGGCTTATGGTTGGAAACTAACAGAACGCAAACCATTGTTTTTATTCATTTCAACCCACAAGGGGGTTAAAAGGGGGATGAAGTTTTGTATTGAAGTTGTTCATTCGCTAAATTTTGTATTCAAGTAAAAATAATATAAATAGGTACACGTGTACCGTTTCGGATTTGGGGATGTCAAAGTTTGTATAGAAGAATTTTAACGTGCGGTCCGATTAACTCGAAACTCAGTATCTAAGAAACAAAAATTAAGAATAAAATTTATCAAAGTTTTTCGAAAATTGAACCCTTTTTTTGGTGGGTAATTATCAAATAACTTCTCCCGCTCTGGGAGCGGGAGGGCGTGTCAGACTTTTACTGACTAAAACCCACCCGTGTTCCTTCATTAGCCTGTGTGCCAGGGCCACGATATACTTTTCGGACAAACTCGCAATCCTGGCAGCCTTATCAGACTCATTCAGTTGTTGCTGACATCTCTTTAAGGCGCGCGTGGAACATAACGGGCCGTCGACCCGGGCCTGGTCCTTATCGGACGGGCGAGCTACCCATCTCTCACCGTCTCAAGCCCGTGCCTACTGTGACCAAGAATCGGCCTGCGACTTCCGACGCCCGGGGCGTCTTCCGCGGCTACTAAGGGCGTGAGGGCACGTATTTTGCATCTCCCTTACGCGTTCCGCCTCCTCCTTCACGAGCATTACTGAAGCAATTGTCCTGCTTCGCAGAAGGAGGTGACGGACTCCCATGAACTCTCGCTCCGAACCATGGCCGAACCGACGAGAGACCGCCGCCACCGATCTCTTCCGTGAGGGCATAGCGGTACCCTGGCCAAGCCGGGCGGACCTCTACCGTATGCTCTACCATGTTCTCCGGGCGATCCACACAGTGGTGACACCCGGGCGTTTCCTCCCGCTTTATCCTGAACAGAAACCCGTGGATATAACAGGATGCCATGGCGCCTCTCTAGCCACTTCTCACAGAGGGGACCTATCGCCACAATTGTAGAATGGCGAGAAATTGACCCCTAACGGGGTGAAAAGGGGTAGTCAATTTGACAAGGGAGAATTTTACTGCGTGGCTTGATTAACTCTAAATTATGACGTAGGCATCTGATAAGAAGGGGTTTTGGGAATTCGACTTTTAAGGGGTGAAAAGGGGGATTTTGTTTGTATGAAAAATATTATTCCTTGAGTTAATAAACCTAAACTAGACACGAATACTAACCTTAGTACGAGTAAATTATAAAATTTGTAATTTACTGTTTTTTTAAACTACCCCCTAAAACGGGTTTTGGGAATGTCAAAGTTTGTATTTTTGTAAGAATTGTGTTGTTTGTAAGAATTTTAACGCGCGGTCCGATTAACTTGAAACTCGGTATTTTATATATACCTAATGCGCACAAAATATAAAGCCTGACATGTGTTTGGGTTTATTTAAATGTAACCCTTACTGGGCAAAAGGGGGTAATTAAGTATTTAGGGAAGGATTTTACTGCGCGTCTTGATAAACTGCAAAGTAATTGAATAAAACATGATTTAATATTTTTCAAAAATAAAATCATTTCGGGGTGAAAAGGGGGAGACAGTTTATATCAAAATTATGTTTCCTTTAATCACTTAACTTGAAAATTGACCCGGATATTTTCTTAATAAATAAAACGACCATAAGCATAAATTTTCGAAAACAACCTTTTAAACGGGGTGTTAAATTTTGTGGGTTCGATTTACTTGGAAACTCGGTATTTATATTTACGATCGGAAAAAAACGAAAAGGTTTAACAGGGTTGTCAAAAAATCAAAAAGAGGTAGTCAATTTTAGAGGGGTTGATGTTGTGTTTCGGATTGGCACAAAAATGGCTGAACGGATTTAGATGAAATTAGGTAACATACATATAGTTTGTAATCTGCATTAACACATACTCTACACGTACTTTTAATTCCGGTAGTACGTTCTCGTGACATTTTTTCCGACATCCATGATTGAATTCTAAACAAATAGCATAGTGGGTTCCTAAAAGATAAATCAAATAAACAGGAGAGACATTTTGAACAGAAAAATAATATGTTTTTTTTTCAGGTAAGCTATTTGAATCTAAAAATCTTATGTGATCTTACAAATGGGACAAGTAGGTATCACGTCATAAAAGAACCTTAACCTAAAAACAAGTTAATAAAACCTTTTTATTGTCCACATTTTTCATGTGTCGTACCTAGAGGTTAAAATTAAGGGAATTGTTAGGATTTCTCCTTGAGGAAGGACGACTGTAAATAAGTTCTCAACGTAATTCCAATGTTATTGACCTTTTTCGAGGCCCGTAGTTCAAGAGTAAGGGCGCAGACACGAGTTCGAATGAGTCGCAAAAGTGATCGCGTGCTCCTAAACTACCTTAACCTTGACCGACCATCTCGACAGACAGTCAATCAATATTATCTATGGATTGCCAGTCTGACTCAGTCTGACTTTTTCAGGCGTATTAGTTTAGACTGAATAACAACTTTGACTAGTTAATATTTTATATAATAATAAAATAATAATAAATAATTTAATATATTTTAATAAATCCCTATTTCTATAAAACACAGGGTGAGTTTTGAAATGGCTTGCAACACAAAATAATAAACAATAATTTAAAAAAAAAACAATAAAATATAATTTTAAGCAGTCATTTTCATTAATTAAAAATATAACCAATACGTAGTATGAATATAATTGTGAGACAAAACTTTTCTATCCTGGTGTTTCAATTTTCACGGCGCGCGGCGTCTCAAACTGTCTATTGGCTATACTTTGTATGTGAGTATGTAATTTGTTTTGTGATGTGCGTTTTGTTTGTCGAGAATAAACAATTATTCTTTCTTTCTTTTCTTTTTATATCAAAAACCTATAAAGCTTTGATTCCGTAAGAAAGTGGTGAACGATCACACAATAATGGCTGTCCAAATAAAGAGCGTTTTTGAACCCTGTCAAATACTAATGAAAATTACAGATTTCATGACAGCCGTTATAATAATGATGGAACTGCTCTTCTAGAGAAATCCAAGCATAGGTGCAATTGATGTACGATCACCTTACGAAAACAATGATTCTATTAACAACGCCAATAATTTCATACTGGCAAGCTGAACTAGTCCAATAATTATTTAAACTTTAAAATTATATTATTAATTTAATTTTAAAGTTTTATATTAATATATTAAATATATATTATTATTAAATAAATATTATTAAAAATATATTATTAAATTTATATTATTTTTATTTCTATTTTATGTTAACTGACGATGATTCTTTTTACTCTGCCATTGATTCCTCTAGCTCATCCGCTAATGCAAGTTTTAGTTCCTTAACTGACACCCTTGTTGAATTTGTGTGTCGGACTTTCAGTCAACAGAAGGGTCACTTGTTCAATATCTGCCATATAAATGCGCAAAGTGTGCCAAGTCACTACAGTGATTTGTTGGACACCTTTTCCAATGCTAATGTTCATGCCGTTCTGGTTTCTGAGAGTTGGCTCAAACCTCATCTTCTCTCCACTACCTACTTTCTCCCAGGTTTCATTCTTATCCGCAATGATAGAATTGGAAAGGGAGGAGGTGGTGTAGCTATCTATCTTCGTAGCGATTTCCCTTTCAAAATCATTGCCTCGTCTCCCTCACTCTATCATGCTTCCGCTGAGTACCTCTTTTTAGAGGTCTACGTCAAAGGCGTCAAGACCCTACTTGGTGTTGTCTATTGTCCACCCGCCGTTGACTACTTTTCCAATCTCGAATTAGCGCTGGAATCCGTAGGGTCTGATTTTGCACATTGCGTCATCATGGGCGATTTCAACACCGACCTTGCTCACCACTCCCCTCGTTCCCGTAAGCTCCTTAACATCATCGAGTCCGTTAGTCTCCATGTACTTTCACTTCAACCTACCCATTTCAATATCTCAGGCGATGACACTTGGCTCGACCTAATCCTTACATCCACTCCTTCCCTTGTTTCCTCTCATGGTCAGTGTCCTGCTCCTGGATTTTCCCATCATGACCTCATTTTCCTCTCGTATGTCCTAAAACCGCCTAAACCTGTCCCAAAAGTTCTGCACATGCGGTGTTTTGCGCGCATGGACATTGAGAAGCTTCGTCAGGATGCGTCAGACCTCAGTTGGGAACACCTGGCAGCGGCGACAGCTGTAGACGATAAGCTGCGTATTTTCGATCGGACGGTCCTTGCTCTCTACGACAAACACGCTCCTGTTAAGAAGGTTAAACTTCGGCGTCCTCCTGCTCCTTGGATGACAACAGGGGTTCGGATGGCGATGAGGCGCAGGGATCGTGCCTTTCGTAAATTTAAAAAGGATCGCAGTGAAGAAAATCGTAAGTTTTTCAAAGCTGCTAGAAATCGGTGTAATCAGATGATACGCAACGCTAAACGCCGCCATATTCTAGAGAACATATCTTCTTCTTCACCTGCTGATATCTGGAAGTTCCTTGGTACTCTTGGTATCGGTAGACCACGTCATGTGGATTTTCCTAATACGATTGGCCTTGATGATATCAACCGTCACTTCACAACCACTTGTCATTTGGATCCCCAAATGTTGTCCCAGACGGTCGATTTCATTACTGGCCTAGCTAGTCCCATCATAGAACCATTTCACTTCTCTCCTGTCACCTTGGACGAAATTAAAAAGATTATCCTTTCAATAAAATCCAAGGCTGTGGGCTATGACGGCATCAGTCGCAGTATGGTCATTTGGATGCTTGATATCCTTCTCCCTCCGATTACTCACATCATCAACTTTTCTCTTGTTTCTGGACAATTCCCATCCCTGTGGCGTATGGCCCATGTCCGCCCACTTCCTAAGATTTCAAATCCCTCCCTACCCAGCCACTTTCGACCTATTTCCATTCTCCCATTCCTGTCTAAAGTGCTTGAGGCCTGCGTACACAAGCAGTTTACGGGGTTTGTTCATCAGAACAACCTTGTTAGCTCTTTTCAGTCTGGATTCAGGCCTGGGCACAGTACAGCCTCCGCTCTCCTTAAAGTGACTGGTGACATTAGAGAAGCAATGGAGGATACCAAGGTTACCGTTTTGGTATTAATTGATTTCTCCAATGCCTTTAATGCCGTCAGCCATGATATTCTCCTTTCTATCCTCTCTCATCTTAAAGTTTCACCCGAGGCTCTGGAATGGTTCTCTTCTTATCTTCGAGGACGTCAGCAATCGGTTCGCATTGATGAGAGCTCATCGAGTTGGCGCGACCTGGATGCTGGTGTTCCACAAGGCGGTATTCTTTCTCCATTGTTATTCTCCATCTTCATTAATTTTATAACTCTCTGTCTTCGATGTTCGTATCATCTTTATGCTGATGATCTTCAGTTGTATGCGGCTGGGCGGGTGGAGAGTTTATCAGACGCTATAGCAGATGTAAACCGAGACTTGGAGTCTATCAAAAAATGGTCTGATAGTTTTGGGGTGTCAGTAAACCCCTCAAAGTGTCAGGCCATTGTAATTAGAAGCTCGCGAATGATGGGTAGGGTGGCACTTAGCTCTCTTCCTCCTCTTATTTTTAATGGTACCGTCATACCCATTAATCCTACAGTGAAAGATCTCGGTTTGCATCTTGACTCAACGCTGGGCTGGCAACGCCAGGTTTCTAGTGTTAGTCAAAGGGTCAACGGTACTCTGCGATCCCTGTATCGTCTGAGAAACTTTTTGCCCGCTAAGACGAAGACTATGCTTGTGCAGACTTTGATTTTCCCTATCATCGACTATGGTGACGTGTGCTACTTTGACTTGAATGCGGTTTTGTTGGATAAGCTCGACAGACTACTCAAAAATGGTATTCGGTTCATATTTAATCTAAGAAAATATGACCATGTCTCGAGTTATAGGACTGAGCTCAAATGGATGTCCATTCGCCAGAGAAGAAGTTTGCGCGCTTTGACTACACTTTTCTCCCTTCTCAACTCTCCCAGCCCTCCTTCTTATCTTATGTCTCACTTCCAGTATCTATGTTCTTCACACGCTAAGAATCTGCGTTCTTCCAACAATCTTCTTCTACTCTGTCCTTCTCATACTTCTGACTTTGTTCATTCTTCCTTTCATATTCAGGCCATTCTTCTCTGGAATGCGCTTCCTCTTGATGTCAGGACGGCCACCAGTCGGTATGCATTTAAGCGGAAATTGCAGAGTTATTTACAAAACAAATAGCTTAGAGTCATCTCAATTACTTCTTTTCCTTGAATTTGTATGTATATTTATATATATAATGTAGGTATATAAATATTATAGTAATTAATTATGTATGTATGTGTATTATAAGTCTTTAACCTATTTATGTACTTGTGCACCCGTTTTATTTATAATTAATTATGTTATAATTTAATATTTTTTAATATTATTATTTTCTCTCAATCAGAGCACCCGCCATCTTATCTCTTCACCATCCTTGGTTGACTGGTAGAGAATGCCTAAGGCATTAAGTCCGCCTTTGTACCTAATTGTGTGTGAGAAGTTTAAATAAATAAATAAAAACTCTCCAGTAACACATTAAGCTTGTTGATTACAACACACATTTAATCACTGTCAGTCCAATTACAGTAAAAATGTAAATAAAGTAAATTAGGTATAGTGTCGGTAGATACTCACCTGTGCCTTTAATGTAGGTACAAAATATATATACGATACAGTGGGTGATAAATTAACGTGATTTTACTATCAATTACCATTATTACCTACTACAGAGTTTTGGGTATGGATAACTAACTGCCAAACAATGAGGGTTTTCAAGAAAATTCACGCTAGCAGTTGGCGCCACTTTAACAAGAGGTCTTCCATTTTGACAATGAACATAACATGTATGATAACGTTCATCATTCGATTCATTCATTCGTTCATCATTCAGTCACGACTAAAGAAAATGTAGGCGCTTTGACACTTTTGGCAGAACCTGACGTCTCAGTGCTGCCACCCATTTCAGAAAACCCTCATTATCTGAACATTTTGACTATAATATGTTAATTTGTTTACGTAAAAGTATTGTAAAAAGAAAGAAAGAAAATACGTTTATTTGCGGTAAACATAACGCAAAGAAAAAAACACGCACACGAAAGAACAAATTGGGGGAAAATATATGCGTCACATCCACGCAAAACGGCCATCGCTTAGCATAATGCTGCGACCCTATGCGAGACAGAGCCCCAGCGCTGGTTACAGTGTTTAAAGCGCTGACAAGAAGCAATACATAATATAAGTAGGCTAGTCTTAAAAAAAATTGACAAATCTATATAGTTTGTGGTAGCGGAAAAAATATATGTTATTCTTGAACATATTTCTCAGAACTTGGCTGTTTAGTAACAACACGTTTAGAAAAAAAGATGTCGATACATTTTAACGGTAAATTAACCTTTTACTTTGAGTTCCAACAAAATATCTGTATTAAATATCAACGTACGGTTGGTATTTAATTAATATCAAGAACGTCTAATTTATATGCAGAACTTGGTTGTTTTTTATTTTCTATTAACCAACTCATTTTTTAGTAAATAGATAATTGCTTCATATTTCGCAATAAATTACAAGCGTTGTGTCATCGCGCTTCTCTTTCTTTTTTATGCAGTCTGAAAGTGACCGCAGTTTAGCTGTTGTCAGCGATTTAATAGTCGTACTTATCTTAGTTGTGTACATGATTTTAGGTTGATAACCATGCGACTCGATACTCACGATAAATCGATTCAAGTTAAATGTCAAAACAGGCCTATTATTTTTTGACAACTTTAAATACGTACATTTAGCGTTAAATGTATTTCAAACATCATTCTGTCTTTGTCAACTTCAAACGATTAAAATAGAACGATGTTTTAAATTCATTTAGCACTAGACGTATTTAGTGATTGGTGGTTTGAAGCGGGTGTTAACATTTGATACTATGATTTGTTACTTACGGTTTGAACGGTAATTTCGCGTTATAACAGTAAGTTACTGGAAAAAAATTGACGTTATGAAAACAGTAAAATACCGAGAAAACACAGATACAAAATCAAAACAATACAGCATGAGCGCATGTCAAAATTTTCCACAGACTATAAATTATCACAGCTATTCAGCCTTCTTACACAGACCAAAAGTCATTTATGTTTTTTTTTTATTCGGCAGGCAGAAGAAGGCACAAACAGAACATCAGAAGGTGAAGACAATGATGGGAGTGAGGTCAATGCTGGCTCATCTCGGGTTCTATCTGCTGCCACATCTAGAGAAGAAGATGACGATTCCAGTAACAATGCCAGCAGTGAAAGCAAAAGCCCTGGACAGAGGTTCGTTGAAATTAATTCGAATTTTAAATAAAATTAAGGATAAGCATAAGTTAATAATATTTACTACGATAATACGAAATACTTAAAAATATTTCAGTCTCCGAACAGAATGTTTATGAAATTTTCTTCAAGATAAGTCAGTCAGAAAATCTCAATAAAGAGATGGTAGAGAATGAAATAAGCCAATAATACTACAAAAGTCGTCGTCGTCCTTTTTCCTGATATTTTATTAATTTAGACCACCGTGATGACGACTACTAGAGAAGAATTAAGAAGAAATGTTTTGCCGACCCTAAATAAAGTAGGATAAGGGCAAGAGAATGATAATTTTATTAATTTAGATTAAAAAAACGTAGAATTTGCCAAAAACATAAGCATAATTATTAACATTCGTATTATCGTAGTAGACCAATATCAGGCACTTGTAAACGTTCAAATAATTTAAATTGCTCTGTATCCATAATTTGGAATGACAAAAAAGCAATAATCAATATTGCGAGCCCCCCTTCTGAGTAGTTTAAGTTGATAATTTATTTTTATGTTAACCATTATTTCATCAGGTTCAGCATTTTGATCATCATTCAACAATTATTTAAGGTTCTCCATTTTAGGCTCGATCATTTCCACGAACGTATATCAGCTGATTATATTATGTGAAAATCTCACCGTGAAAAATATAAGTGAAGTAAACTGTCATCCCATCTGACAGATTGGCACTAATGACATGACAGCTCATTTCGAACTCACTTCACTTTAGTTTGCACGGTCAGGATTTTTACATAATAGCACAACTGGTAATTATTAATATCATACGGAATTTTATTGCTATAAGAAATATGCTAAATCTAAGCTATTACCCAAAATTACCCAAGCGGTTGGTAACGCGTGCTGGCCAGTGTCGTGTGCTAAATTATTTTGGAATATGTGTACGATTTCCAAAATTGTTAAAACAATCCGCACCTTAATTGCGTAACACACGATCAATTACAATCTGAATGTTTTTGAAGGATATTGCTAACCCATTGCTTCGTATGTTCGAAAAATTTGTCAGCTCAACAACGTAAATAACGCAATGAATGTTGTTGAACTTTCAAAATGAAACCCATTGCTACTGATAGTGTGTTACGCAATCACGCCGCCGTTCTACAGAATATGTGTAAATAACGGGAGCAATCATTTCATAAATAATTTGTATCAATTTGACCGCCATAATAATTTCATAATTAAATCTAATTTATTTATTATTTTTTTAAATTAAATTAATTCATAACTTAACGCCATAAAATTTTCAATTTGATTTCATAATTAATCTATGGAATAAAAAAATCACTATCACACTTAACGCTAAACGAATTTAAATCATCGTTCTGTCCCTTCAAACGATTGATAGAAATAGAACGATGTTTTAAATACGTTTAGCGTTAAACGTATAATTACAGATTTGTGATGCAAGCGAGCGTTTATGTTTTAATAAATCGATGCATTCTTATTTTTCCCCATTAGAGGCTCGTGCAGACTGGCGCGATATCTCGGGCGGCAGCGCGAGAGTTTCCATGAAGTGTTCATAGAAATTGTGCTACTATTATCGAGTCGCACTGTCGCGTCGCGACTGTCTGTGGGAGCTATTATTCGTATTACCTACTCCTTCATTTCTTAAACCATTTTTCCAGCATTTCAAGTTTTCCTTTAAGAAGTTTTGCTAATAATATACAATTTCTGGAGATAATTAGGAATGCACCTGACCATTTAAAACACAGATTACAAAAAAGGCACGATAGGCACACAAAATGTATCAAACACACATAATTTATGTAAATTATATTATTTACTATGTATATTTTCGATTTACTTCAAACATATAACTTACAACTATATGCAACTCCATTGTACATTGACATTCCTACCTAACATCATGTATATAACATACATTTACCTACCTACATACAGTCAGTAATAATTTCCATCATTATATTTTGATGTCATTTGATAGTACAGACAGCTTACTTAATGTGCGCTTTTGTAAACGCTAACGTGATGGTATTATCGTGGACGTCCACGTCCATAAAGTGTACTTAAGGCAATACGTGCACGTTAAAACGTTATCGTGGACGGAAATTTAAAAGCGTCTTCATAATACAACGTGCCGCTACAATGCCGAAATTAATTTAATACACGGGTAGGCCTAGTAGCCAATAATCATAAAAAATATAATATAATAACATAACATAATTCGTAGATACTTTGAAAAATTAAAATTTTCAAAGAAATGAAATAATAAAACTCTCTCTTTCCTTCAATTCACCTACTTTTTGCACGTTATTCGTTTTAATTTCATTGATGCGATGTTATGATCCGTGACCCCGGCAAATTACCTCTGCGCTACAGTGCTTTAAGTACTGCAGCCTTAGCATGGCGTTTTCTATCTCTACTCTACTGTAAAATAGAAATCGCTTGTCTACACTTCTCGTAATCTCTTCTTCGCGAGCACGAGGTCGCACCTAGACTCGGGTTTCTTCGTAGACAGTGACTTGTCCATAGCAACGGGGTATTCGCTAGTGGTGTGTACAACTACCTAGGTTTTGGTTTTGGTTAGTAGACAACTTTTCACTGTCTACACGGAAACGTCATTATTGTCTATTCTTCCGTCGTCAAAACGCTTCTCTACGGTTCTCGTGCTAAGCCTGCTGGTTGCTCCAAAACTATATTTTTGAAAATTGTTAATAAATCAATAAATAATAACATTTAGAGAAATTAAAATATATTCATAAAAAGAAAACGCGAAACTGTATTATGTGTATTAAATTAATGTCGCCATTAAAGCGGTACGTTGTATATGTCCATACATTTTACTTCCCTGTGTTATCGCGATGCCGTGACGTGGACGTGCACGCCCACGATAATATTATATCATCACGTTAGAAATTATAAAAGCGCAGCCCATTGATAAGTGACATTGTCTACCAGTCGATGCCGTGACGTGGACGTGCACGCCCACGATAATATTATATCATCACGTTAGAAATTATAAAAGCGCAGCCCATTGATAAGTGACATTGTCTACCAGTCGATGCCGTGACGTGGACGTGCGCGCCCACGATAATATTATATCATCACGTTAGAAATTATAACAGCGCAGCCCATTGATAAGTGACATTGTCTACCAGTCGACCTTTGTTAATAATTTTATTGTCTCTAAACTACATCCATGCCAACGCAATGCACGGACCATAAAAAATATATCACACGAATAAAGTAAATGACGCAATTCTAACTGCATTTATTCAGATTTAATTTCGCTCTCAAAGCGAAGCGTTCATTCGTTTCAGATAACTTTCTATCTGAAATGTAGTTTCGTTAAATCGCGTGCCAACCCTGTCCTAGCACGTCTACAAGTATAATAGAACCATTAAATGGAGCAATATTGCATTTAAAGTGTTACTCCGGGTCGCGGAAGGTATAAAGTTCGCTACATTTAACACTTACATTGAAGCTTTACTGTAAATTTTTACGTACGTCATTTTCTTAGAACTTAATATTGATCTAAATTGTTGCTGGTTTCTTTAAGAGCAGTGGTGGCCACTGGCCCACCACTGCTCTTACCACTCGTAATTCGGGGCCGCTACCTCTGGGTAGCGGCCCCGAATTACCTATTGTAGGTCGTGGGTGCGAACCCTGTCAGGCGCTTTACTTTGTGTAAATAATTTCATCACCACTGCCCTCTCAAGAGGGTGAAGGAAAACATCGTGAGGAAACCGGCATGTACTAGAACCGAAAATTCAAAGACATGTGACATCCACCAACCCGCACTGGGCCCATGTGGTGGATTATGGCCCACTCCCTGTCAGAAAGAGAAGGAGGCCTGTCCCAGCAGTGGGAACATTATAGGCTGATTATGATGCTGTTCCTAGTTTTTTCCTGAAAAAAGTACTTAAATACCGAACACAACTTTCCTTAAAAAACTCATAATAAACTCAAGTTCGTCTTTAACTTGGCTTCGGGAACAAGTTCAATTACTTTTAAAGTACCTTGGTACTAGGATCTCATAGAAGTGGAGGAGGTTCGCTTTGTAGAAGTTCAGTTAAATATTGAGACTCACTGCCTCACCCACACTGCAATGCTCATTTAGTAAAAAGTCAAGTTCAAGTCACCCCAAGGAGTTACTAGGAACTCATAAAAGTGCAGAAGATTCGTTTGCAGAAGTTGGAAGTAAACTGGCCGTAAACCGTGGTGAGTCAGACTGTCACCTTACAGAATGAGAGACACTTATTTTAAGATATACTAGCGATCCGGCCCTACTTCGCCCGGATTTTACGACTTTACAAAACATCGGGATTCTTTATTAAGGTGTGATCCGCAGCTGAAGCCCGCGAAATTCCATTTTTTCTTACGTTTTTTGCTATTTGCAGGTCAGTGTCAGGTTCTATCTTGATCAAAATATGATTCGCGAACATCAACAACAGCTATGTATTTACATAATTAGAATCATTAGAATGATTAATACATCTCTCTATGTCAGATTCGTTCCATTGGATGACTTTTCCAAGCAATCATAACACTTCTAATTTATTAATGATTATAATTCTGTAAATACATATCTGGTAAAGTAGAGAATCATATTTTGATACAACCTGACACTGACCTGCAAATTTTCATAAAACAAGAAATTTTATTTCGCCGCGAAACCATCACAGCGAAACCACAGTAGTTCAATTCAACTGACTCGCGTCATGTTTCGCTACGCGAATTGGATGCGACTAGCGGAACATGACGGGAGCCAGTTGAATTGAACTACCGCGGTTTCGCTGCTTTGGTTTCGCGGCGGAGGTGTGCTACCGATGTTAATGTATGGTCATAAACCTTTTGGAATAATTAATTATCTAAATTATGGTGTAGGTATACCGCATGCAAATCCGTTGCATGGTTTAGAAGAACAACGCGGTCACACATACAGACACGAAAAGTGAAATAAGTTTTTAGTACTTAAAGATATAGAGGAGGTCGTGGCTAAGTAATAACAGCCGCACGGGTCGATCCATCAGGTTAAGCTACGCTTACTGGGGTTGGTCCGTAGATGGGCGACCATCTTTACATACCGAGACTCTTCCGTGTCTCGGAAACCAGGTTAAGCTGTTGGTCCCGGATGTCATTCGTAGATCTTTGACAGTCGTTATGGGTCGTCAGAAACCCAAAAGTCTGACAACCAGTCTTACTAAGGGGTATCGTATTACCCAGTTACTGGGTTGTGGAGGTCAGATAGGCAGTCGCTCCATGTAAAATACTGGTATTCAGCTGCATCCAGTTAGACTGGAAGCCGAACCCAACATAGTTCGGAAAAGGCTAGGCAGATTGATAGATATAGATCTTTTCCGAAGTACAAGATAAAATGGTCACATTATGAATAAAGTACCTACACTGAATAACATTTTGTGAGACCCTCATTTAAAAAGGCACCAGCTTCAAGAAAAGCTAGAATTGCATGAAAGTGAATCCAGCGGGGTAATAGCGTAACACATTATCTGTAGCAATGGGTTTGACTGTGACAGTTCAGCAACATTCATTGCGTTATTTACGTTGATGAGCGGACAATTTTTTCGAACATAAGAAGCAATGGATTAGCAATATAATTTGAAAACCATTCTGATTGTGATTAATGTGATACAAGCTGCACCAGCACTTTGCACCAGTTTACAGCAATCCGGACTCCTTAGCTGCTAATTGAAACCTATTAATAGTCTTCATTTGTTATATTAATACTACAAAGTCTTGCCGTCAACGTCATATCCTCATCAGTCAGGTCGCTCACGTTGACTTACTAACGCGTCACTAAATATATAGCAGGCTATTGCATAGCGTTTGAGTGCGGATTTGATCGATCGGTTACCAATTAACGGTCGACAGTTAGTTAGAGGAGCTTGTGGCTAAGTAATAACTGCCGCACGGGTCGATCGATCAGGTTAAGCTAAGCTTGCCGCGGTTGGTCCGTGGATAGGTGACCATCTTTTCATACCAAGATTCGTCCGTGCCTCGGAAAGCTCGTTAAGCCGTTGGCCCCGGCTGTCATTTGTAGATCTTTGCCCAAAACTCTGACATGCAGTCTTACCAAGGGGTATCGTATTACCCAGTTACAGGGTTGTGGAGGTCAGACAGGCAGTTGCTCCATGTAAAATACTGGTATTCAGCTGCATCTGGTTAGACTGGAAGCCGACCATAGTTGGGAAAAGTCTAGGCAGATGATGAGTTAGTTAGCACTTGTGTATACAGGGTCAAATTAAATTAGCTAGCAAAACGCCGCAGACGTGATGGGTATCGATATCTACACATGATCAAACTCTTCCGATCATTGAATTAGTAGTTCCGAAGATGACGCCCCACATTCAAACTTACAAATTTTACCTCTATATAATATTAGTAGCTATGGTTATCCCGTTGATCTCGTGGTCGCAAGTGCGACTGCTGACCTGGTCCTGGATTCAAATCCCGGGTCTGACAAAGTGTTATGGGGTTTTTCCATTAGGAATTTCTTAGCTACAGCCTGGAGTTAGGACGTTGGCGGTATGATACCCCCGTGCCTTGGAAAGCACGTTAAGCTGTTGGCCCTGCGCCCGATCTCTCTCCGGTCGTATCGGATTGCCGTCCCATTGGACTATGAGAGTGACGGAAGAGACAGTACACCTGTGTCTGACACCCTTGTGCACCATAGTATCTCCAGCGATGAAGGCTGGTCTCCGCTGAGATTGGTCGCTATTCCTGAGATTCGGTCTGGAGGACTATTATTATTTACATATAGTTATATGGATATTACGACATATTTTCTCAAACAGGCAGGTACTTAGCTTGCAGAGCAAAGTCAAAGTCAAATTATTTATTTCAAATAGGCACATAGATGGCACTTTTGAACGTCAAAATTTACAAATAAAATAGAATTGATTCTAGTCGCCCCTTCCAAAAGGTAGCTTCGTATGGAGAAGAATGGGCAAGAAACTCCACCGTTACTCTTTTAAAATGTTTTACAATATTTGGTATTGGTACATCAATTATATAATTATATGTGAAGCACCTAGAACAAAATTACTATACCACAATAGGTAAAAAGAATTAAAAATGAAGCAATGACAGGTAAATTAATGAAGTATATGATAGATACATGGTGCTCACATATTTATAAATATTGTAAAAAAAAACGTTTTCCTAAAATAATTAATATCAGAGTGTGAGTTAATGTAATCACAGAGTGTAAAATAAATGTCATAAAAATAATAAAATATACAATTAAAATAGCAATCAGTTAGATTTTGTCTAGACTCTAGATTGTCCTATGGAGCTGGACCAGCATGTTTCCAAGCGTTCTTATCTTGGTTATAATCCTCTAATTTGTAATAAGCTTGTTTACAAAGTGTACTTTTAATATGAGTTTTAAATTTTCTTTCATTTAATTGCAATATATCACAAGGTATTTTGTTGTAACATTTAACACAGTAAAAGATGTATGTACTTTAGAAAATCTGAAACATGGCTGATCTATTTTATCTTTATTTCTAGTATTGAAATTATGTCTATCACCTATTTTATTGAAAAGATGTAGGTTTTTTCTTACATACATAATATTTTCATAAATGAATTGGCAAGGTACCCTTATAATATTAATCCTTTTAAAGAGTTCCCTAAGAGATTCTCGGCAACGTAGATTATAAATGGCTCTTGGGAACGGGATCTTTCAATAAATTAATAGACTTAAAAAAGTAGTGTTCTGTAAAGACCAGAAACTGGTGCATAGCGGATCTTTGGCCCCTAAAAGATCAGCGATCAAATCTATTCTCCCAATTGCCTGCAGATGACAGTCACTGAGTAACCACTGCCCCAGTATCGATATCTCGAATACTTCAATGTCACTAAGCGGCACATATACACGAGAATACAACAAATCGATAAGCGACTCGATGCATAACTCGATTATACTCGTCGCTGCCGGTAAGCCATGCTGGGATATAGGTTAAAGTGATGTCATCAAATCGATCTTGGTCTTAATTTATTTTGTCAAGTTTTCAATCGATGCCAGTTTACACCCCGGGAGCTGTTACAAGCTATTTCTTCTATATATCACTACATAATTATAAAACAAAGTCCCCCCGCCGCGCCGCGGCTGTCTGTCTGTCTGAAGGCGATAAACTCATGAACTACCGAACGGATTTTCATACGGTTTTCACCAATGGACGGAGTGATTCACGAGGAAGGTTTAGGTGTATACTTCATTCAGATTTTGTGTAAATTGTCTTGAAGATGAAGATGTCTGAAAAAAACATGCCGACTGGGAGTTTTACTGGCGTGCGCCGCGTAAACCAATAGTGTTTTAAAGAAACAACATATTACGGAATTGTACCTCCCGTGGGACATTTTCCGATATGCACGCGGGCGAAGCCGCGGGAAAAGGCTAATACTATAAATCTAAAATATAATGAGCTGAAGAGTTTGTTTTTTGTTTGTTTGAAACTACCATATTTTTTCCCAGAGATTGGGAAAAAATCTTTTTGCAGTTGATAGTCCCATTTTCGAGGACGGTTATAGGTTTTTTTATTTTAACATCACGACCTTTAGGAGACGAGCAAAAAGATTATAAAACCATAAAGAACGCTAAGCGAAAACGAAAAGTAGCGCGGTATAAATGTGGCTTAGTATATATTATATATATATATATAGTATATAGTATTATATTAGTATATAAATAATAATTATTTATTCGTTAAAAACAACGTTTACAAAAATCTTGACATAGGAACTTTGCCCCGCAAAACCGTTTTCTCGGTTTGTGTGTGGGAACAGAATATACAGTTATACAATTTAGGTTTATAAGTGCGGTCAATTAAATTTTCACTAATTGCACTTATAAAGTGACTACCAATTATCTTATCTTATGACTTACATCCTATAAAATATACCTAATCACTTATCTGCTCTCCCCCAACAATCTGCAAATAATTTTCCTAAGAACATCGTTTACAAACTACTGAAAAAGAACTGCTTAAGTAACTGGCAAATTTATCTTTTATTTCCTAACTTCTATTAGTATGTTGTGGTGTCTTTTGTTTAAGATATTTTCAAAAGAACCTACTGGTTGTAGGGAACAAATATGCTCCAAATTTTACGTCATCTAAATAAAAAAGCGAGTCTTACTGTAGTCGTATATGATGTGTAACATTCACCTTGGTTTTATACTTACAAATTCCATGCTATTATAAAGTACTTATTAATTTGATGCTATTAAAAAGTACTTACTTATCCCATGCTAAAGCTGTCAGTTCCTGTTACACACTTCCGTCCCCTTTCACTAAATCCTTCCCACAGAAAGCGAAAGGCTTTCCTCTCGCATGGAATAAGTAACATCTTTATATTACGTACTTATTCCATGCTCAAGCTGTCACTTCCTGTTACACACTTCCGTCCCTTTTCACGAATTCGCTGCCACAGAAAGCGAGAGGAAAGAATTATTATTGATCTACTTACTTTATTTTATATCAAAGTATCCAAAAAAAAATATATCAGATTTTCATATTATAATGTCCGATAAATTCATAATTATGTATGGATAAATTTAATTAAGTCCAGCATCCATTTAACAACAATCAGTTTACCATGTAAGTTACGTAGAACTAAATTAGGTACCCTTTATTTACTGTAAATGGCTGATAATAGAGGCGTATCACCGACCCTTTTACTAATTCAACACTAACAAACTTTCTTAGACCCGAAAGTAATTAATTGCTTGGTTAATCCTATTAACCGGTTCAATTAAATTCTATTCTACCGAAAATTCAATTTAAATAAAACTGTTTTTATTGGCAATAAATTAAAGGTGGTACTATTACGAGTAAATATTTGGCGGGGGCCTTACGGCCCCCGCCAAGTATTTAAGAAAATATTAGGTGAACTTAGTTTCTGATTACTATAGAATAGAATACTCCTTATTATGTACACCATAAAAGTTACAGATATAAATGTTGAATTTTTACATAGGGTGACAGAATGGGCGGTTTTATCGCTAAAAGCGATCTTTTACAACCTTTGGATAGATTAAAGGGAGAAGGAGAGAACTACTACTATTTAATTTTACATTCTAATGAACAGATAGTTGTGCTGCTAGGGAGTTTCGTTGCGCCACTTCTTTCCAGCTAAAGTACTAGCAAGTGGTGAAGAGCGGGCGTTTTGGGAGACTGTCTTATGCAATTCTGCCGTCCAATAAGCGCTGAATCTCAACCTAAAATGGATAAATGACTTTTTATTTTTTCAGTTTTCTTCTGAACTCCACCAACATTTCTAAAGTATTTTTGTGATATCTTTAATAGGCATATTATGTCAATAGTAACTGACCTCCATAAATTAATATAATATGGAGGTCAGTGGTACACCCACATTCAAAATAATATGTTCGTCAACATAAGGGCTATTTTGTCTGCTCATTACACGATAGAATCTACTTTAACGTCTCAGCATTTTATGTATTGTGTTGTAATGTCAATACCGTAGAATGACATTCAACCTTCTTGTTTACATGTCAGACCGAATTAAAATATGACACTGACAGGATGTGCAGCTAAAAAAACTTAATACGGCCAGGCCAATAAATTAAGGATTTAGGTTGTTGTCAACTCGACATTGGTCAAAAGTATTTGCTATTTTGGTCAAACCAGGCTAAGAACCAACACTTCTTGAACGTCAAAATTACGTAAGACTGGCTGGGAAGAAGAATTGGCGCAAAAAACTCCCAACAGCAGGATAAAAATCCAGACTTCTCACTCGCTTGATTTAGGACGGTTGGTATAGGGAAACCTAGTAATATCGATAGTTCATTTTCTAATAAACTACATACTTATTTCGTTTGACTTTTAAAGTAAGTTCGATATTTCTGGCCTACAAAAACATGTAAGATTCCAGCCGCTAATAACTACGAGACTTTTTTTTCTTTACCACGATTAACAAAATTGTACCAGGGCACTATAAACAGCAGCACATTGTTGAGCTAATAACATCCTGCCGACACCATTAACCAGCATACCAACGGGTGGTAATTATGACGATATTGCCCCAAATTGCCAAAATTAAGCGGATTCCGCCATTTTTATCTCAGATGTCTCCATAGAATGCCATAAGGAATAATGTACGAGCAAATGATGAAGACATATGAACACGACTAACATTGTCACAATTTTGGGAACACCATATACACAGTGGCCCGTGCAAAGTAATAGGTACTGTAACGGAATTATCAATGAAAGGCGTATTTAGAAGTAATACAAATATTTATACCTTCGATGCTACATATTTTACATCATGACGAGCTCTGTCAGCTCTCCAAGCAAAATCAAAAAAAATCAAAATCATTTTTTTTTATTTCACATAAACCTACATGGGCACTTATGAAACGTCAGAAGCTAGGTGCACGGTTCCAATTGGTCGTTTCCTATGGAAAAGAGCCGGCAGAAACTCCACGGTTACTCCTTTAAAAAAAGTGGGCTTTAACAATGTTTCCAAGTTACAGTGTTAATAGGTATGGGAGGACAGTGTAGGCCCCTCAACAAGTACCAAGTACTTAACAAAATAAAATAAATTTTACAAAGCTACAGTTTATTAAGCCTCCAACATTCTCACATTCACAAATTAAAAAAGAATCTATATAAAATATTACTAAAATAATAAAAATAAAAACCTACATATTTAAACCAAATGACAACACAAGCTATTATTTTCTATCCTTCTAAATATGAAATAGTTTTTATATCATTATACATGCCATCAACTTATAAAATACAAGCTGTTGCCCGCGAATTCGTCTGCGATACAGGATAAAAAGTAGCCTATGTCTAGCCTATGTGTTGCATGGTAAAGCCATGCAGTTTAAAACCTCTACAGTACACATCACACATAATATTTATTTATACAAATATATCCACAATACTGAAAAGAAATATAGATACTATCGTAATTTATACAAATAATTAATTAATCATTACAAAATAATATGTGTAATGTAAGTCATACCTACATTTATTTTTCATTCATTATCTAATATAAGTATACATCATAATAATTACCTATGTAAATAAGTATCTTATTTAGTATTTAACACATTTATAATAATGTATTTATACAGGCTGGTCCAAATAGTGACATTATAAAAAACAGATAAAAATAACCATGTACGTTCAGCGATTCTTTATCATGAATCGCAGAACGTACATGGTTATAATATGTTTTTGGAAATATTATGGGAACCGCTTTAAAACAAAAAATATATTTTTACACGGCTTTTTTACATTGTTTTTTGCAATTTTCATTGTTATGGAATATTCTTTCAGACAAAAAGAATCATCTTCATATCATTCATTCAAGTTCAAGATACAAACATTTTGATCGAAAAGTAGGAATTTTTGTTCGAGTCAACTTTTCGAGTCAACATTTGCACTTCAAATAAAAAATTATGATAATTATTATTTGTGTATGATAATGATTTAGGAACCTGGTAGTATTTTTTTTTTAATTATTTGAAGTAGAAAAATCACTCGTACGGAAATTCCTCCTTTTCGATATGTTTTATTTTTCTTGAATTTATGTGAAAAAACGATGACGCGCGTTGGCGTTTTATGATTGTTGTGATTGGTGGATTGTTTTATGTCTGAAAGAATATTCCATGACAATGTAAAAAAATATATATATGACGCCACTATTTGGACCATCCTGTATGTATATGAAATTCAGATAATATTATTTAAATTATAAAAAATAAATAACATTCAAACACTTACTAAGGTATCCTTAAAATTATAATATTTAGATTTAACTGTTATAGCAGAAAATAACTTATTGAAGTGCAGAAATTACAGATTATATTTAGTAGAAAATAATATAGACTGTAGTTTCTGTACGAAAATAAGTTCTTTTTCATCAAAAAAATCTCATCAACCATGAACCAAAAAAAAAAGGCCCATCAACTTCAAAATGGTCTACAATCAAACTGAAGCTTTAATTCCATGTCATAGCAACTGTAATAAAAATGTAATAGAATTTGATGATAAGCAATCTTCTAAACCTGTTCAGGCTGTTGAGCAAGTTATCTCCATTCACTCCAAATGCGAAGCCTGACGATATGTAAGTGGCCCGATATAATGGCACATTACGCTTTGGATACGCTTAGCTGCGACCCTAGCAACGAGCACGATCCAATATCAATGCTGATTACGTATGCCCGATAGATGAGCTGAGTCTTTCAAGTGACGTTTGCAATGGCTATTAAAAATAAATATATAAACTTTAAAAAGCCTCGTATTTTGACCATTTCAAACTTTATGAACGTTTTAAATAAACTTAAATATATAATTGAATTTCTGATCGCCTTGCAGTTTTATGGAAAGCCATTCCGCACGTCACTTGTTAGCCACATTAAATCGTCGACTATACGAACGACTGATACGTAATTGGTGCCCTACGCCTACCACGATAATTTGTGCATAATGCAATAGTTATAACTGTTGAAGTTAGTTCACGACCTTGCACAGCTGGGCGTGTAGACTACACGTAATGCTAAAATATTGTATAAACACTTATTACATTGTTCTGTCCGTTAACGAGATTGTAGGCATTATGCATGTGATAATTTTGTGAAGTCTCGTTGACTATGTATCATGTACTGCGACATGTGTTGTCCGCTTTGGTGGTATAACGAACTACCTCTATTACTTTTGATTCTTATCTTGATGTCCGCTTAGCTTTCATAGATAGTTTTGATTAGAATTTTTAGTATCGAATGGTTTAGTAGACTCATAGATATATTTAGCTCTAGATTTAGCACGTGATAATTCAGCAACTAAGAGGGTTCGAGGCTTACCAAAGCGCGCAACACAAGGTCCCAGGATGGCTTCCACCAACATTGCACACACTACACCACTGTCTTCGTATAACACGATACATCCCTTTATAGGCGACCGATCATTGCATCGAGTTCGTCAAGCTCTCGCAAATCCATGCAGGACACTGAGAGGGTGGAGTCAGACACAGACAAACGCGGCCATAAATGGAGACACGTCCAAGCTGTCATGGCATACTACCAGGCACTCAGGAAAATAAAGAGGTTCGAACACTATCGGACCACCGGTAAAGCCGCATCGTTGTCGATTGTTATTATATTTCATTGTTTGTTTATAATTTCCCACTAATGTGCTACCTTCGTCAGTGTATAGGAACTTCGGGAATGGTACTCACTGGATTATGTGTGTTTTTCTTGTGAATATTGTGTCTTATTAGCTCACCAAATGATTCTACTTTCCTACTGTCACTTGAGACAATAAAAACGTGTTCAATGTTATTTCATTATTTACTTGCATTTTTAATGTTTCAATAGAAGAATAGTTTCGAACTCCTAACTTTAGATGCCTAGTTACTAGTTTTAGAAAAGATAGATTCGATTCACTGATATTTCACTCTACAAACTGTCGTATATATTCGAGTTGGACTTTTTGTTTCTATAGTGTGAGTTGCCATGCCGCATGTCAAAATAGAGGTATTTGTTTGCACGTGTTTGAGATCTTTCTGTTCACAAAGTTCTAGTGCATCACCGCACATAACAATGTAAGAATAGTATAATGTATGAATATTCTAATATGACTAACAAACACTTTCCTTGAATATAAATGAACAGAATCTTCCAGAAATCTGTGCTTAACAAACTGAGTAAACTGTAATTTCTTGTCTGTCTAATAATCTTAAACTATCTGAGAGCATGGCTACTTTGCTTACTAAACTCCCTATTTTTGTTTTGGCGAAATTGCTCGATACTGACGATTTTGTATGACTGCAGAACAAAATCGAACCAAAGATGGATGAAGCTGCGAACGACAGTGCAGCTCAGCTCAGCGATACAAAAGAAACCTCCGTTGAAGAGAGAAGACTCCTTTCTAAAGAGATTTTCCACTAGGCAGACACCACTAACGCAAGAAACTGTGAGTATTCTTTAGTTTTTAAGAATATGGATATTTTATTTGCAGAAAATACAGGTGTTACGAGTTGCAAAGTTGCTGGTTTATGCTTAGTTTATATTTTTCCTGTTTAGGAACATGCAAGTTAATTTTACATTAATAATACTTAGATAAAGTTTATTTTAGTAAAATATACAAATATGTTCTAAAATAAATTACTATACACACACTGAAAAACTATAGGTTACCTTAGAGTTTTTGTTTTCTTTGTGTTGCATTGCAAAATTCTAGTAAAGTATAGATAAATATTCTATTAACCATCTGCGCAGTTTAACTCCAAAATATTAAAATTATATTCTTAGGTAATTTAAAAAAAAAATTGTGCTCATCAACTAGGCCGTAAAATGCCATGCTAAAAAGCATGAAATTATAAAATCAGACTCAGAATCAGAGAAACAGAGAATCAGAGTTTTAAATCGAGAGTTACATGAAATAGACACCCAGTTTCTTGAAAGCCGATCTAGTATCTGTATAGTTAATCTATTATCAAGTCTCTGGTTGGCTGTTATGATTGACTGGCGGAAATAAGAACGGCCAATCACATCACTTGACATTAGATTTAATTGAATGGGCTATCAGAAATCGAGGAAGGACATTCTCTCAGAACGGCTATAAAATTGTAAAGCTATCTAATCTACTGTTGTAAAAATCATAACTAGTATTATAAATGCAAGGTGAGTTTGTTTGTTTGTGTGTTACTCTTTCACTCTAAAACGGCTGAATAGATTTGGATGAAATTTGCCACATCTACTTTTCATCCTACATCGCAGACGAAGTCGCGGGCAATAACTAGTTGTAGAATAATTAATCTTTTTCTTTTAATTATCAGGCCAGTAGTAATGCATTTTTTACCACTATGGAAACGACAGTTTACACTACACCAGTTACGCCCATGACACAAAATTAAATACAGGAAATCATTAACACGTAATCATGTAACACCTAACCATATCGTGCATACCGCTCATACATTCGAACAAACAATATTGAATTTTGAAGCCTCTCTTCAGATTAAGGTCACTATATTTACTTCGATATTGGTGCCAGCTCGAATTACTTTACAGCTCTATTAACTTCGTAAAACCGTGCGTGACCCTAAACTTTTGGAGCTGGGGAAATTGAAGTGACACTTCCGATTAGGATGCTTTTATGAGATAGTCATAAAACTTGTTTCCTATCCGAAATATGTAACCGATTTAGTAAATAGCAATATTTGTTCGTGTGTCAAATTAGTAGGATAGTTATTAATGTTTGCGGTTTTAATCATATATGTATTTATTTTGGGTTTGCTCAAGTAGTTTTAATAAAGAGCATCGCGGCAAAGGCCTTAGTCAAAACTAAGTACCTACGTGAGTCAAACCATAGACAAAAATATTAGTATGTCTTACAAAAGTTAATACTTAATACGTCCTATATTTGAACTCTTTTCAGAAAAAGTTATAAAGATAAACAATGAAATCAATCCATAGACGACTTACAAGGAAGACTATATATGATATAAAAAAATATAGATATTAATATAAATTCGGTTATCGGATTTTGATGTATCGCATTATGATCGTAGTAACTTTATCCGATATGTTATAAGAGCTACAAATATGATTAACGTGGACATAGTTTTATTAGATTTAAATTGATTGATTGAACATCGGAACTCCATGTTTTAACATGGAGCACAGGCTTTATATTTTCTTAACTTGCTAAGTATACAAATATCTTGTAACTGATAAAAGTGTACGTATATGTTACATTGATGATATAACTATTGGTTCATTTTTAATTCCATATCGCAAAATAATAAAAGTAATTTAGAGCACATTCAAATTATAACTCTATGCACTTATTTATGAGAAAGCTTATACAATAACTGCTACTTCTCCATAGGTAGAAGACACCGGATCAGAGGGCGCGACAGGCGAACACAGAGCATTGAACAGACAGAGGCGGCGCAAGCTTCGAGCGCCGCGCACCGTTGTCAACCCCGATGAGAACTTCTTCTTCTATTGGCTGTGGCTTATCACCGTCTTCGTATTGTACAATCTTTGGACGCTAATTGTGAGGCAGAGCTTTCCGGAGTTACAGGTAAATATTACCATTTACGAGTTAATTATTTTTCACAATTGTAAGTTCTATCGTTTCATACCTGGTCAGTTTGAAGATAAACTCATGCTGTAATGACAAATCTCCAAAACTAACCGTCGGAAGTGACTATGGAACCCTAACCTCATTCTTCCAACTCCAAATACAATCCAAAATCACCCAATTTTGATTGTACATACAAAGTCAATGAATTAAATGTGAGAGAGAAGATTTAAAGACACCAACATCAAAGCAAATATCATACTTAATAATCCATTCGTAATGATAATGATTTATGAATCAAACTGACATATTCCTACCCACACGTCCCCAATAAAAGTATCAGAAACACGATAAATAATTAAACAGTTCGAATCCTTAACAATAGTGATACCGTGTCATGAAAATACAGTAGTCAATGTTACATAACGTCTTGTATTGGTCGTTACATTATTCAGGTTGAACATATAGTTCAATTACAGCGGAATCTATACCTTAAACCTAGAGATTAAGTTGTAGAATAGCTTGGAAATATTCGGGAAATAGCTTAAAATTGTCGAGTCGAAAATAGTATTTCTGTGTCACTGTGGAAGAGAAGTAGCTGTGCAACGAAATATTTAATACTCGAGGGTAATTATCGCTGGTATTAGCAGTTCAAAATAAGCTTTTAAACTGCTATTTAAAAAATAATTGAAAATGAAGCACAACCGTAGGAAAAAGAAGGTTATTTTATATTGAATGCTGGCAGCCTATTATTGCCACATAGGCGCTTTTAGACGATCCATTAAAAGCTGCCACAATCTCGAGTTTGGTTGTTGCTCATATTTTGGCAAATGCAACTATGTATTTTCAATATCGTTACCGTTAAAAAATTATAGCTAGAGCCATTTATATTATCTAAGCGATAAAACCTACTCTACGCAGGTACAATATTTCCAATTTCGAAACAACTAAAAAATATATCATTTTTTTTTTTTAATATTATTATTTTCTCTCAATCAGAGCACCCGCCATCTTATCTCTTCACCGCCCTTTAGTTGACTGGTAGAGAATGCCTAAGGCATTAAGTCCGCCTTTGTACCTAATTGTGTGCGAGAAGTTTAAATAAATAAATAAATATCATACAAAATCAATGAAGGAATACGATATTGTATTTCCGAGTATGTATAACGACACAATCACAGGGACTCGCAGTTTTCTATAGCCTGTTATTGCGCACCATTGCCTGTTCGAGGACGATTTCACTTTTAGATTGAGGATATTAATGCATTCGACAAAGGAATCTATTCTTTAGTCTAGTTTCTTGTTGTATATTCGAAGCGTCAGTGTTCTGTTTTCAAATGTATTTTGGATTCGAAATATAAACTTGTGTGAAAGTAGGAATATTTTGTCAAAGGTTTCGATATTGTTTTGTTTCGTTTAGTATACTGGCAGGAAAAGTTCTTTGCCCGTTAGGTATCTATGTTCTATGTTAGCGGGTTTGGTTTCCACACACAGTCCTTTATGTGGACCATTGTGCGTGGCCTATTAGATTACCTCCTTTTTAACTTGCTCAGCCTCCGCGAATCTAAGTCCATTAAAACTAGATTGGAGTTGTGATTACCATCAAACCTATCTTTTTTTAAATCCAGATTTATGACTAGCATCGTTTTAGGATTTTTTTAAATCTTATGTTCATTATTAAATTTGCTACTTAAAGCTTGAAGTAACATCTGAATATTACACAATTTAATACCTATACAACAACAAAAATAACGCAATAAGCTTATATAACAAAAGTCATTTGCAGACTTTGCCTATGTTTGGTGTTTTGTTTTTTTATTGGGTGTTTCATCAGGAATTTCTTAGTAGCAGCCCGGAGTCTGTATTTGTCCCAGGTTCATGGCAATAGGCTTGCCGCCTATTACATGGGACTTAAACATAACTGGTGAAATGTGGGTGTACCATAGGCAGTACACCTCTGCTTAACCATTCGGAGAATACAGGCGTGATGTTATATATTTGTAATTTGCAGACCATTCACTCTCGTGCCTACAACAAATTCTAAAACTAACTGATTCACTCAAGGGAACTCAACTATTCACTAGAATAAAGATTCTAATTGAATACGAACTATGCAACTGAGACTCAGTAATTCAGTAGCAGGATGACTGATAAAGTTACCTTTGTTACAATAACAAATGAGTTGAGAAAGTTTAGGGTAGGTTAGTTGCGAGGAGGTGATGCATGCAAAGGAGGCGGCGGAGAGGGCGAGACAGCAAACCTCTCATTCCTCCCGCACCAGAGAGCTGCCGGGCGTCGAAGGGTGCTTAACGATCTCCGGCCACCATAAGAAGGCCCTCCTTAAATTGGGGCTGTGTTATCGCTCGAGCAGGCAGGCTCAAAGAGGTGGCACGTATTATTATAAGCGTGCCCTAATGGAAGGACGTTCGGTTGTGCAATTGGCCGCTCTCGGTGATGGGACCCGCTAGGCATGGCGAGCTGATACCAGTCGGGGGTACGGCGAATGTACAAGTATCACTCGGGCCCCCGACTCACGGTACTAGAAGGAACAGTGGGCTTTTAGTGTGTAGGAGTCCGGCATAACCCTCCGTCTTCCAAGACGGAGTGTATCGAAAAAGGTAGGTAAGTTCACAATTCGGTAATAGGGTACCCAATTCACGCTTAGAGGCAGAGTGGACAATGCTCGTTTTTTTTGTTGTCTAAGATGCTTTTGGCCAGCAGTGGAACCCTACTTACAAGCCTATATCAAAGTTTTAGACTTTAATACAAACTACATGTTTTGTAGACTGCAGTGTCCGAGCGAATCTTAATTCTGTTATAGTATGAGAGCGAGAATCACACATTCATGCAAATATGACGACTATATTATACGTGACATCTTATAACCTTTGAGAAATCAATAAAACCATGAACTGCACACTGTACAGGGGTATATCGTACAAATGGTTTAAAAATGTGTCTGTATTATCTTGATAATGTTTTGAAAATGCAAGAAGAATGCAAACGGAGTGCTGTCTAACTAAGGCTGCCATCAGACGGACTGCATCGCAGCAACCGCGCGCAGGCGATATATTCAACTGCATGCAGTTGTACGTTCGACTTCGATCAGTCATGATGTCAACTTCACGCGGTCGGCTGCAGTCGTGTGAAATCAATATTAACTGCATACAGTCGTGACTCCAACTTTACGCGGTCGGCTACAGTCGTATAGTGTCGACGCACGCTGTTCATCGCTAACCGCAAATCCAGTTAGGCTGCCATTAGACGGACTGCATCGCAGCAACCGCGCGCAGTCGATATATTAGCCTTAGTGTGCAGTTAGTCAAGGAGCTTAACGCGCGTCGGCGCCGTAATAATAATAAGAGAAGTATAAAGCAACGTCTGTGCTTGCATTTCGACGTCAAATCTAACATTGAGCTCCTAGGCTAGATGCGTGGCTTCAACTGCGCAAAGTCAGATCTGACTGCAGATAACTGCATGCAGTTGAATATATCGACTGCGCGCGGTTGCTGCCATGCAGTCCGTCTGATGGCAGCCTTAGTGAAATGAAATGAAATCGTTTATTCTGTAAATAGGATATCGGAATCACTTCTACACGTCATATTAAAAAGTAAAAAATAAGCTAGATGTAGTCGACATTTCCTATCTGACTACCCGTGAGAAGAAATGGCGAAACAAACTCAGGGGTCAAAGTCTCTTTTAAAGTCCAGACATAATCTTGGTCAGATCATGTGAGGACCATGTAGATTTGTGTCTGAAATGGTCTTTTGAGGAAAGAACCACACAATTTTGAGTGGACCTGTCCAATCAGTGCAAGCATTTGTCGTAATCGTGCAGCTCGACTCAAGACTTAAGGAGCTCAACGACTCGACGAACAATACCAAAGAAAGTACATTTGGGTAGGCCTCATAAAGTGCTCAAAATGCCAGACCACCATTAAAACTGAGAAAAAGCATAAAATAATAGGAAAATATTTAAAGAAAAAAAAAATGACCCACATAGTGCTCACATTCACAATAAATTAAAGCAGTAAATATAATACTTTTCAAAGTAAACATTAATGTAATATTGTATATAATATTCTGCAATATCAATATTTATATAAAATCATGCATAATAACATTAAATGTCAAGTTTTCCAGTTTGATCACAAGGCTTGCAGAGCGAGCAGCTCAATCCCAAGCTTTTTAGTAGCTTCTTAGTGCTCATGTACACCTGCGGCACGCGCCAACGGCAGAGGTTCCACTGTGTCATATACATGAGCGGCACGTTGCAGTCGACGCGTCTACGACTGTTGCCGCTCGTGTTTTGCGGCAACTGCAGCCGTCGACACACGTCGACGGCAAAAGCAACTGCAACCGTATGCAGTTGCCGCATACACAAGCGGAGACAGGCGTAGACGCATCGACTACAACGTGAAGCTCTTGTATATGCGGACGTGCTCTGCAGTTGCCTCTGCCGGCAACGTGCCTCTCGTGTATATGAGCACTTAATCGATCAGACAAATCTTAGGACTTGTTAAAATAGAAATGCTTGGTCATATTGAGGAATTAGATGGAAATTCAAAATGAGGTACTTTTCCCATAACTTAATTGGAATTTTATGTACGTATCATATCTAATCATAAGTTACATTATATTTAATTAAATAAAAGTCAATTTTATAGTAATGACTTTTGCAAAAATATATGGCCAAAAACCCTATCGTCGACTACAGAAGAAATATTTTATTGTAAATTTTTTAAGATCGATTGTTCATTATTTTTAAGATCATTTGTTTTAACAAACAAATGATCTTAAAAATAATGAACAATCGATCTTAAAAATTTTAACCCCCATCCTATATTACCCATCCTATATTTTTAAATAAAAATGGCCGATCATTCATCATTGTCCTGCCAGCTAAATTGGAAAAGCGTGCATTGATTATAATTATGTTTGTCCACTCTAGTTGGAAAACTCATATGTATGCACCACTGGCTATTCTCTTTCTACAGAAATATTAATGAAATAAATACATAAATGATCTGAAACTTCATACAACTCTTTCTTATACAGTAAAGGAATGGGAATTATTGATCATGGGGGATTTCTTCTTGTTTGTGATTTTAAACTTACGTGTAAATCCAAATTTCCTCTGTATAATAATCGTTTACAGTTATTCAGCGGTGTTTGAAATCTTTGAATCTAAGTAATGGCATCAAAAGTACATAATAATAACACTGAACAATTCCTTTGGTGCAGTCAGCAACAAAACTCAATATCTATTTCGGAATTTAATCTGTACATTTTTTATTATTATTCTGATCATTGTAATAAGTGAAGGTTTGCTAGGTTTATAAATTCTTTATTATTAATATAGCACCCTACTTTTCTCAGGAATACGGCTATTTGATTTATGAGATCTAATTTTAGAAAAGTCATAAAAACTTACATTTAATGTAAAACTGGAACGAACTCATAATATTCGCCATAAAAAAGTAATTATTCAAGCAAAGAATTTAATATTTTTTGGAAGTTTATTAAAACAGTTCTTCCATAAAGTTGGAGTTGCCATAAAACAAAAATTAAACCTACTAATGCTATTTTCATAGTCTAGTGGAGATCTTTATTAAAATTCACTTCCATATCAGAAAGAAAATCAAAACAAACGATATAAGTATTTTTCAAGTGACCACTGAAAATCAGCGCTGTGCTGTGGGTGCCCATAGCACAGCATCATGCTGAGTGGAAGCCTTCCTGTCACAGTCATGACGTGCAGCTATTACTAATTCTGTTTTGTGCTCGTCATTATATTTATGTAGATCTATTTTGTTTTATTTTTCCTATTATTCTTATCTTTTTGTATGCACGTGTTTCTTTGACAAATAAACCTATTTTTCTAGCTTTCTTAAAAATAAGTTTTATTAATGCTCACTGAGATCGCCAACCCAGCCAAGCGTAGTGATTATGGAACCCCCCCCCCATTACTGGGGGAGGCCTATGTCCAGCAGTGGACGTCTTTCAGCTGAAATGATGACGATGAAGGCTCACACCACCTTAACAAAAAATCATAGGCCAGAACAAAATCAATACCTTTTTTGTAACCCTTCCATTTTTAGCGATCTACCCAAATACGGGGTAACCCTTTCGTCTCTAGAGACTTGCTCCGTAAACAAAGGTCGTGACGAGGCGAGGACAATTTTCCCCCAACAGTTTAATCCCCCAATCGTGTCATAAACCGGCAATCGATTGCATTTGCAGGGTGTTTGTCGCCGGTTTTCGAAAACTTACCTCTTCGTTATTAGGGAATTGTGGTTTTCAACAAATATTTATATATATAGATAGATAGATAGATAAAACATTTATTCAGTGCACACAAAAGACATAACCCAACAATAGCACAATTAACAGATAACAAATTACAACAATACATATATATATATAAAACAAGGTGCCATCCAAGTAAAACATACACTATGATGATATATATTACTTCAAATCAATTATCGAATATACAAGTTGCGGTGTGCGTCTCAAGGTTGCCTCAAATGGGAGTCCAGATCAGCATGTGTCAGGCAAACATACCTGACGCTGATATCCTGCTGGATCCCTGCAGTGTAATACGGACGTCGAGCAGACGAGATAAATTGGTGTTGTGACAAAGTGTTATGCGTGAAGTGAAATTATGTACTAGATTGTGTTTGTGTATTGGACTCATCACATTTGTTGTTTATGCGTTGATTAGTCCTGCGCCTGATCTCTCTCTGGTTGAGTTGGATTATCGTCCCATCGGACTATAAGAGTGAAGAAAGAGAGAGTGCACCTGAGTCTGCGCACTTAGGTATAAATTATAATATCACCCGCGTCGCTATCTGTTCTCCGCTGAAATTGGCTGCTATGACTGAAATTCGGTCTACAGGACTATTAGGTTTTTTGTCGGTTCCAAGGCCATATGTCATTGTTATCTGTCACATAATATAGACGAAATTACAAATATAGAGCAATATTAACTTGCGAAAAAGTTCCATCCAATAATAATAAAAAATCCTGAGCTGCCAGGGTTCCATACTAAATAATATTCCTGTTAATAACATGCCAGAGACCGTAAAAGTGAAAAATTGCAAAACTTTAGGAACACGACACAAGAGAGTCGTTAAATCAAAGTTAGAGAATTCCAATTTCACGTACCTATTTAATTTAATTTCGAATGCCTTCACAAAAAGTTTTGCCTATTGTTCTTTTCTTTTTAATATATAGTACTTTTTATAGTAGAACAGAATGTTACTTAAAATTTTCGGCTAATTTGTAATAAACACTAGCTATTAAGCTTGAAGAACTTGGAGGGGCTTGTGGCTAAGTAATAACAGCCGCACGGGTCGATCGATCAGGTTAATCTACGCTTGCCGCGGCCGACCCGTGGATGGGTGACCATCTTTACATACCAAGACCCCTCCGTACCTCGGAAAGCACGTTAATCCGTTGGTTCTGGCTGTCATCCGTGGATCTTTGACAGTTTTTACGGGTCGTCAGAAGCCCGAAAGTCTGATAACCAGTCTTATCAAGGGGCATGGTGTTACCCAGTCGCTCCTTGTAAAATACTGGTATTCAGCTGCATCCGGCTACACTGGAAGTCGACTCCAACGTAGTTGGTAAAAGGCTGGGCAGATGGTGATGATGACTAGCTATCAAGCTAGGGTTTCATAAGACTGCGGTGGCCGCCACATGGCGTCCGCAATTTACCGTCGAATGACATCACTGAAACTTGGCGTATCCTTAGAGAATGTTTTTGACACCATACAGTAAAACTTTGGCGCAATCATTGCGCCTATGACATGACGGCTATGGCATCCACCGTTGTCGTAGGAAACCTAAGCTTTAGCCTGAACTACAAATTTAGGTATAGTCAGCAACGAAAGTCGATTAATATTATTATATTAATACCAGTCTATTATTGTCCTACGGCAGCGCAAAGGTATCTTCTTATACCGAGAAGGCAGGAGCATTGATCCCTACATTTGCTCAAAACGGTTTGGCGATTTTAAACTTACATTAACTACATTTACCGTCACAACTAAGTACCCAGAACAACATTTTCATACAAACGAGGTAATTTCGAAGCGTAGTCGGTTCTCCGTCAGGTAACGATTTGGATGAGATCTGATAGCAGCATTCCAGAGTACGGATGGAAGAGCTCTAGAGCACTTAAGGCATCTACTACAGCTATGTCCGATTTTATTTATGAAACAAATCTCTTACACAATTTAGATGATATACGAGTTCAAGTAGGTCTTTATTCTTTAGCTGTTACGAAGCAAGTTTGCTTTGCAAACAGATATAATAAACAAAATCACGCCTTTTTTCCTCAAAGGGTTAGGCAGAGGTATACCTACAGTATACCCACATTTCACCAGATATAGGTATTTAAGTCACATATAATAGGGTCGAGCCTATTGCCATCAACCGGGTGTGAATCCAGACACATGAAAATATATTTTTACTATGGTCTAAAAATAGGTTTCATAGTCTGCTAAACTTGCTTTTGATCTATTTATATGGAGCAGTAAAATGTTTTGTAGTCTCAATTTATTTACTTAGATACGTAGGTGTTGAAAAGTTTACAGCAGGTTATTTTTGAGAATATTATAAAATAACGTCAAGATACTTGAGTTTATTTATTTATTTATTTGGGACAAACAAACAGTAACACATTATATCTACGCAAATAATATAAACAAAGATATTATACTCGTATAAATGTGAAACTCACACCGTTATCCACAGTTAATGTGTATTAAACAAAATAAATAGATTATTGCACATAATCCAATAGATTCTGATACAAAAAGAATGATGACCAATAGGTTAATCGTATAAAAGTCTCGGCAGATTGAACCGTTTATAGTAAGTGCTAAAAGTGTTGTATTTCCTCAGATAATGTGCCACTACTTCTGGTTGACGTGTGACGGCATCAGCGACGTGGTCTTCGCTCTGGACCTCGTCGTGCAGCTGAGGACTGGATACTTGGAGCAAGGACTGATGGTAAATACCTTATCTTTCAATAAGGCATGTATTTAATGCGGCAACTAAGTAAACAGAATATAGGTTTTTTTAAAAAATAGAGTGGGTACCATATATAATGGGTTGGCAGCTAATAAGGAGTATCGTAATAAGTAATAGGTAGCATATTAATATATCAGTTTTTAGCTTTATTTTAATTTAAACTGGCATCAAATTTTTGTTTTGGTAACTGAATTTACCAACAATAGAGGGGATCTGGCGCTCGGCGGCCGCTACCGCGGCACGCTCGCTTCGCTCGCTCGCCTTCGCTTGTTAATGGTTACTGTTCTAACCTAACCTAACCCAAATGATTCAATAACAGTAGATGACTTTGCAGCGATTAAGAAATAATATTTAATCGCTGCCATGTTATTTTTTTTTGCAGCAAATAATTAGTCGCCCTTTAAGTTGTAAGTCGCCTCGAAAATTATATTCCTTTCAATAACACCAGCCTTTTCGTGTTGTCTCTGTAATATCAATTATATATTTATTTATTAAAACTTTTTGCACAAGTAAAAAATACACTGTACAAAGGCGGACTTAATGCCTGAGCCATTTTCTACCAGTCAACCTTAGGGTGATGCAAAGACAAAACATAACAGGTGCAACGTACGGGATAAATAGCTCGTGCTCGGTATATCGTGTTATTTAAAAAAAAAAGGCCAATCGCTGCTGTGATTTTGGTCTAGCAAATTAAAAATCAGATTTTAGGTGCGAGCAACGCAGCAACGGTAATTGTGGCTGAGCCCTATTGCCAGTGGACATATTTCGGCTCACATGATGATGAAAACCAATATTATGAATGTGTTAATGAAATGCAAAAGGAAGGGTGTACGAACCTCTTTTTGATACTTTTAACTAAAAAAAAATGCAGGCAGCAACTTCAACTACTTTTTTGGTTCATTTGAGTAAGTGTGTCTTGATTTGGGTGTAAAAAATTCTAAAAGCAATTTTATCGAATTGCCTACTACCGAACTTGTATGGCCTATACCGATATGATATTTAAATTGACTTGTTTTATGTGAATCTTAAATGTATTTTAATAAACTTGTCCCCAGGTGTACGACTCAAAGAAGCTAGCGAAGCATTACGTGAAATCGCGCAACTTTCTCCTGGATGTCGTGTCGCTGGCACCCCTAGACTTACTGCAGCTGCACTTTGGCACCAACCCTATCATCCGGTTCCCTAGGTTTTGCAAGGTAAGTAAACAATACTTATTTATACAACACAAGCTTCTGCCCGCGACTTGGTCCGCGTGAAATTTTTCGTTTTAACATAAAACATAGCCTGCGAGACTCAGAGATAATGCAGCTTCCCATTAATGAATGATTTTTTGGAATCGAATTAGCAGTTTCGAAGACTACCCCCTACATTAATGAGTATAAACTAGCGACCGCTCACCGTATGGCGATAACTAAATAATCGATGGACAAACTAAAAAAGTCTGGAGGAACAGAGATATTACAAAAGCCACCAAGATCCGGCTTGTTCAAACACTGGTTTTTCCTATGATCCTATACGCTGCTGAGACATGGACGCTCCTTGATATCGAGAAGAAGAATATAGACGTTCTGGTAATGTGTTGCTGGTGAAGAATGCTTGGGGTATCGTGGATCGAGTTTCGCAACAATACCTCTATACGGCATGAACTCGGCATCAAAAACCGTCGGTTTGTTCTGGTTCAAACACGCATCCTCAAATACTTCGGATACGTCTCAAGGTGTGAAGGTGACTCAATAGCGCGCCTTGTCGTGCAGGGTAGAGTGGAGGGCATTAGACCACGCGGACACTCACCCATGAGATGGCCTGACTAAATTAAAACCGCAGTGGGCAATCCCTTGTATGAGTGCACTAAAAACACCAAATGTCGGAGTTGATGGCGAGAAATCGTTATGTGAATCACGTCAGTACCTGGACAAAAATCTACATGAAGACCACGACCGCTCTGACAAGAGTGCTATGAAGAGGAAGAAGCGACCGCCAAAGCAGGCCGGCCCTGCCAGGGCGGTCGCTAGTATACGCACGGGTTTTATGACTTGAAAAAAAATCGAGATTTCTGTGCTATATAAATTTAGTAGCGAAACTCTGATCGATATTATAAACATCATAAAACAAAACATAAATTAATTTGATGACTTTTTTTGGGGTCAGTAGTGTAGTCACTTAAATATGAGTTTAAAAATTTGCTTTTTTTGTGTAAAATTCACTGACGTGATGGGTATCGATATCTCAACACGATAAAACAAATTTTCTCAAACATGCTTGGTAATTCGAGCATTATTTTGACAGCCTTCTTCGAGATAAATCGAAAATGCTCTACTGGTCAAATACATGCGAAAATTCATATCTGTCGTGTTTAGCGGCCAAATACAATTACTATGAAAACTTATATCTGTCGTGTTTAGCGGCCAAATACAATTACTATGAAAACTTATATCTGTCGTGTAATTTAAAAATGGAATCGAACTTTTTACGTCGACACATGGCAACCAAGGAGGTAGCTTATCAAAGATTTTATTTAAATTTCGAACTGGCTTGCAAAAACAGCTTTTTAAAGTAAAAAGAAACAAATGCACATATTGGCGCATGAAAAATTATCGTTGTTCGTCATTGAATTTGGAATTTATAAATAATTTAATTAGTTTGAATTTCGTCGCATTATTTGAGAAAAACACTATACAAGCCTTGGCCGCAACCAGGCGTTGATGGACCCACTTATGAGTGCCTTGGCTTCGCCTCGGCCCACATTTTGACGCTTATCCATTAATGCCCCTTTTGCAGGCCGCTCCCGTAATGTACTATTATCAACTTACACTTCAAGTAACAACACTAACAGCGGTGTTAGACCCAAAAAAAATACATCAAATATTTTTTATTTTTTTATTTTCTCGTTTTTAAGTTATGATACCCATCACGTCTGCGGAATTTGACCCTGTATATTAAATAATATGAATATATTATAAAATAAACCTTCCGAAATAAATTCTCTAATTGAGGGGGAAAACCACATCAAAATCCATCGTGTATTTTAGAAGAACAACGCGGTCAGACACGAATCTGACTTTATTTTTTAGTATGTATAGATATAGATTATATGGAGGAGATCTTTTCCCAAGTACAAGATAAAATGGTCAGATTATGAGTAAAGTACACTGAATTACATTTTGTGAGACCCTCATTTAAAAGGGCATGTTAAAGGGCAGAGCTTCGGTAAACGCTAGAATGACATGAAGGTACCAGATCATTATGAAACCTTAGAGCTATTTACTTTGCCCCAGTTCACAGCAACCGGGACTCCTTAGCTGCTAATTGGGACCTATTAACAGTCTTCATCTATATTAAAATATGTATAACAAAATAATATTATAAAGAGCAAAGATTTGATTTTTTTGTTTGTTTGTTTGTAATGGATAAACTCGAAAACTGCTCAACTAATTTCAGAATTCTTTCACATATAGAAAGCTACATTATCAGCGAGTAACATGGGCTTTCATTATTTTCAAAAAATTAGAGATCCCTAATGTAACCCAAGGGTTACGAGCCTGTCACTGGCCCTGTGCCTGCACACAGGCATTTGAAGGAACACGGGTGGGTTTTAGTCAGTAAAAGTCTGACACGCAACTAGTAACATAATCGCAATTAGTGATCGCAGTATAGTATTAAAATGAATAGAGAACGCTGATGCCCATTCTCTAGTAAGTCCCTTAGTCGCCTTTTACGACACCCACGGGAAGAAATAGGATGGTGCTGTTCTTTACGTCCGGCACCACGCGGACCAAGGTTGATATTGATGCCACTACACCTACATTTAAGTTCTTCTTAAAAAATTTCGAATTTGGACCTTTCGTTTAGAAGTTAAGACACGACGGACGTGTATAAAAATACTAAAAGTAAGAAAAATGCCGCGTTGTGAGCGAACAGCCCTACGCTTAGTCTATTCGTTACTAGAATTCGTTTTCGGAAACTATCTTTTAAACGGGACGGAGAGAGTATTGAACTTTTTTGCGAAGATACGAAGTCCACGCGGAGGAAGTCGCGGGCGAAGTGCTAGTTTGTTACATTCATAGTACGAAGTTTTGCCGTCACATCGACATTAGTCGGGTCGCTCAGACAGATATGAAAAGTGACATTGTTTTATACGATTATAGATTATAAGTAGACTTTTACAATGCCAGTTTAATCAGATAATGGATCATGAACATAAATAAATGAAAGTGGTTTTAAGTTGAAATTAACAGGCATACCTACAACTGAGGGTAAATTAATGCTATTTCGCATAAATTTCATTAGCATGCGAATTCTCGAGTCTAACCACCAGTTGCACGTAAGTCCATTAAATTGAATTCCCCATCAAAAGTAATTCTGTCTTTATCTAACGGAACGTATCAGAAAGTGACAGCATTACTTTTATTGGGGAATTAAATTTAGTCTATTAAATTTAATTCCCCAATAAAAGTAATGCGTGCAACTGGCGATGCATGCTAATGATATTTTCTAATATGACGATAATTGATAATAATTAATTAGGTATGTGAATTTTGTTAATATGCAAACTCGTTCTGGACCGCTAAACGCCCATAGACGTCATATTATTGTGTCTGGTTCAGTGTCCTTGAGCTGTAGATTGCGTTTAAGGCGCTGACAAGAGGCAAATGATCTAAGTAGGCTTGTCTTAAACAAAAAACCGCTTAATCTAATTATTCTACAGTTTGTGGTAGCGGAAAAAAGATATGTTATTCTTGAACATATTTCTCAGAAGAGCTTGGCTAGGAGATTATGGCTAAGTAATAACTGCTGCACGGGTCGATCAGGTTAAGCTACGCTTGCCGCGGTTAGTCCGTGGATGGGTGACCATCTTTTTATACCAAGATTCCTCCGTACCTCGGAGGCACGGAGGAACGTGCCTCGGAAAGCACGTTAAGCAGTTGGTCCCGCCTGTCATTTGTAGATCTTTGACAGTTGTTACAGGTTGTCAGAAGCCCAAAAGTCTGACAACCAGTCTTACCAAGGAATATCGGGTTACCCAGTAACTGGGTTGTGGAGGTCAGATAGGCAGTCGCTCCATGTAAAATACTGGTATTCAGCTGCATCCGGTTAGACTGAAAGCCGACCCCAACATAGTTGGGAAAAGGCTAGGCAGATGATGATGATTTCTCAGAACTTGTTTTTTTTTTTTTAACTTTTCCCCACAATAGGAATTTCTCCTGTATAGTGGGTGCGTTTACAAATATTTAAACTCACATACACAAATAGCCAGACCCGGAACAACTACTTGTAGGTCATACAAATGTTTGTTCCGTGCGGGGTAGAATCCGCGAAACGCAGTGCAGCAGTCAATCGCTTAACCACTGCGCCAACCGTGCAACCGTTGTTACCAAAACACGTTTAAAAAAAAAGTATCGATACAAATGAACGGTAAACTAACCTTTTACTTTGAGTTCCAATCCAAAATATCTGTATTAAATAGCAACGTACGGTTGGTATTTAATTAACAACAAGAACGTCTTATTTGAATGCAGAACTTAGTTGTTTTTAATTTTCGATTACTGAACTCATTTTTGAGTAATTAGATAATTCCTTCATATTTTGCAATAAATTACAAGCGTTGTGTCATCGCGCTTCTCTCTCTTTTGTATGCACTCTGACAGTGACCGCGCTTTAGCTGTCAGCGTCTTAATATCGCGTTCGCCTTAGGACTTCTCCTAGCGTGCGTTTACTCGCCGATAACCTTTGATTTGAGCATTTTGAGGTAGTACACTAGCATATTTTATGTAATTAAATTATGAAATACGAAGCGATGAATTCACACTTTACAGAATTTCACAACTTGATTTCATTTGGTAAATGCTAAATGAGCATTCGCATGCTAACAATTAATGTGAATGCTAATTAAATCCAATACTAATACCTACCTACTGTACAATCGAACAATCTATTTGGTAATACCTTGTAAGCTTTTATGGCATAAGTACACTTCACATTCAACAAAAATGGATTAAAAAATTATTTAAACATTCCTGGGTTTTATTATAATTAATATCTAGTTATACCATTCCAATTTTATTTTCTCGAGTCTTTGGATACGATTGAATTAATTTCCAAGTAAAATATTATTAAAATAATATTACTTACTTTTACTGTTTCCTTGAAATCCCTCTCCATTTATTTACTTCGTAAAACTAACCCACTTAAATTAAAGACATCGTCAAATCGAGCATCAAATTCAAAGTATTAAAATCTTAATTGAGAAATATAACATTATACAAACGTAATTAAGTTCATCAAAACGTTTCGGAGCTCGCTTACTGCTTTGAATAGCTTTAATTTCGATGATAATTTGCGGCATTACGTCTTCCTTTATTCGTTACTAGCTGCGTCCCGCGGTTTCACCCCCGTAGTTCTCGATCCCGTGGGAATATCAGGATAAAAAGTAGCCTATATGTTAATCCAGGGTGTCAGCTTCCTCCATATTTTTTTATCAAAATTGGTCCAGCCGTTTGAGCATGAAGAAGTAACAAACACACAAACACACACACAAAGTTTGCCTTAATAATATTAGTGTGATTATTAATGTTAGGGTTTTTGCCAGTAATAGGAAAAGAATATATTTATTTGCTAAGAATGTCATAATCATCATCATTTCAGCCGAAAGACGTCCACTGCTGGACATAGGCCTCCCCCAAAATTTGGGGGAGGGTTGCCATAATTGCCACGCTTGGCAGGCAGGCGGGTTGGCGATCGTGTTAAAATGCATAGAGAACGCTGCTGCCCATTCTCTAGTAAGTCCCTTAGTCGCCTTTTACGATAAACACGGAAAGAAATAGCATGGTGCTATTCTTTACGTCCGGCACCACAGGGAGCAATAAGAATGTAGGTATTACAAATCAAAAGTTAGAGTCCTTGTACATTCTGCCTTTGAGCCATGCAAAAATATTATAAGCATTTTATCAATACTGTCCAAATAAATTATTTAACTTGAGTAAATGTAGAAGTATTTGTTTTTTTTGTTCAATACACCTACATACACTCACGCCTTCTTTCCATGGGAGTAAGCAGAAACTATAGTACGCTTTCTGCTACACTCCTTACATACTCCTTTCGCTTCGTTTACGTTCATACATCTGGTCATACACGCACGTCCGTTGCGGGTTGTCCTAATATCGTTATTGTTAATTAATCATTATTTTTCATAAAGGTCACTGTGATTGAAGGCTCGTACAGACTCGCGCGACATCGCGGGCGCGACAGGCACCGACAAAGAAATTGTGCTACTAGTGTCGCGTCGCGCCCGCGATATCACACTAGTCTGTACGAGCTTTTACACAATATCAAATTTATTTATTTATTTAAACTTCTCACACACAATAATGTACAAAGGCGGACTTAATGCCTTAGGCATTCTCTATCAGTCAACCAAAGGTGGTGAAGAGATAAGATGGCGGATGCTCTGATTGAGAGAAAATAAAAATATTAAAATATAACATCAGTACATAAATATGTTAAAAACTTAGTATAATACACATAATATTTACTATAATATATCCCTTCATTATATATATATGTTACGGCTAATACCCGAAGTGCGGCTACACCTAGTTTTAGCCGGTTAGAATTAGGTGTAGCCACTTACTCTTGGTTAAACCTAGTACGAGCCGATTGTTTTCGGGTAAAATCATTTGGGTTAGGTTAGGTTAGAACAGTAACCATTAACAAGCGAAGGCGAGCGAGCGAAGCGAGCGTGCCGCGGTAGCGGCCGCCGAGCGCCAGATCCCCTCTATTGTTGGTAAATTGGTTTTATCCAACAGGGATTGTCTGGACCTATAATTCTAACCGGCTAAAACTAGGTGTAGCCGCACTTCGGGTATTAGCCGTAACATATACATATATAAATACATACAGATCACAAAAAAAAACATCAAATTACATTCGTGAACGGAAATGGGAATTTCAAGATTGTGTCAGGAGGGCTTAATGTCTGTGAGTTTAAAGTCGAAATAATCTCGATTATTAGAACAGTTTGAAACTCAAAATAATGGGAACAGGCAGGGTTCAGTACAGTACCTATACCTCTCTGAAGATGATACTTCCTGCTTAGAATTTCACGTTTTACCAACTTATGAATCAGGAAACATCGTTATATACTACTTTGTAGGTAAGTACTCAACTTTCAACAGTTGATTTGATGTTAAGCATTTTTAAAATAAATTACGAGATCCATTAAAGAACCAAGGTAACCAACATAGCACGAAAATTGCGAAACTTAAGTGACATTGGACAAGGCATATTGCTCGCAGAACCGATGGCCAATGGAGCCGAAAGGTTCTGGAGTGGCGTCCGCGCACCGGAAGATGTAGCGACGGAAGGCCTCCTATAAGGTGGACCGATGACCTTGTGAAAGCCGCAGGAATCCGCTGGATCGGGAACCACAGAACCGGTCAAAGTGGTGGTTCTTGCGGAAGGCCATGTCCAGCAGTGGACGTCTTTCAAATGAAATGATGATGATGAAGAAACGGTTTTTGAAGTTTCAAGGAAATCTTTTATTCGACAAATATTCTTTGATAATTAATAAACCGATAACCAAAAATTCGATTTCTTAAACCAGTCTAAGAAAAGAAAGAAGATATTTTTTTTCTACTCAAATAAACACACATTACAACAAAAAAAACGTGAAATACACACACACTAAGTAGCCAAAAGTCTCGTATTGAAGCAATAAAAGTTTGTTAATTTTGTCCATAGCTTGATGGCAGGGACAGGGACCAAAGACAATTTACATTGCGTAATTACTCTGTGTTGCGACACTGGCAAATGACAACAAGCAATCAAAACAAAAACAAAATGGCGATTGCAGTGTGGAAAAATAACTACTTTTGTAACAAAAAAACAACAATAACAAGAACAATTAAGCTGTGGGTCGCATCTGTGCAAGAACAGGTCGTTGCTCATCAAAATGCTGTGACTTCGGACGAACCTATCGTCAACAGCGCTGATTTTCAGCAACTTCCTCTCAAATGACGTAATGACGTGTGATCCCCTATGAATCTCTACTATCTAATCAACATAACATATTACATGTACAGCTATATTTTGACTTTGATATTGGAAAAAAATACAGATCCCGCCAAAACCAATAACTGGGAAAATAAAATCCCTTAACGCTTGAACACCTAATTCTACACCTAAGTATAGACTTAGGTGTCGAATTCTATTCAGTTCTCCTTTCCATCTATCAATAGTGATAGATGAAAAGGAGAATTGAATAGAAAACAAAGCCAGTAGAGCCTACAATACAGGCTCATGTTACCGGTACAAGCTATCGATCAAGGACGCTCTGATAGAATTTATAAGCTAGGTACAGACCACAAAAGGGATAAGTTTCCTGGCTGCTAATGTTGAATACTTTTCAATAAACCCATATCGTACGGACGCGGAATGAAACCCTTTAACACTTTCAGTGCCGGGAGGCCTGAAGACTTCACTCAAGTCGCTTATGCCAGGAGCCTTCACGGAGGGCTCATTTTAAACATCCGTTTTTCTTAGCGAATACAGCATTATATACTGTGAAAATAAAATCAGTTGTTTAATTTAGCAAAATTTAATAGTATACTCGTTGATTTTCAAGTACAAGCATTTTTATTTTTATTTATATTCATTTTTTTTTTTCAATACTCGTATAACTTGCTCGTATGGCGGCATGGCGTAGGAGCTTTACGAAAAGTGGGTGGAGTCGAAAGTGTTAAGTCACTACTTGTCACTAGTACTACACACAGGCATGTATTTAATGCGGCAACTAAGTAAAATGAATATAGGTTTTAAAAAAAAATAGAGTGGGTACCATATATAATGGGTTGGCAGCTAATAAGGAGTATCGTAATAAGTAATAGGTAGCATATTAATATATCAGTTTTTAGCTTTATTTTAATTTAAACTGGCATCGAATTTTTGTTTTGGTAACTGAATTTACCAACAATAGAGGGGATCTGGCGCTCGGCGGCCGCTACCGCGGCACGCTCGCTTTGCTCGCTCGCCTTCGCTTGTTAATGGTTACTGTTCTAACCTGACCTAACCCAAATGATTCAATAACAGTAGATGACTTTGCAGCGATTAAGAAATAATATTTAATCGCTGCCATGTTATTTTTTTTTGCAGCAAATAATTAGTCGCCCTTTAAGTTGTAAGTCGCCTCGAAAATTATATTCCCTACACACAGTTATTTTATTACCTTGATTAACCAATAGGATACTTTTTCTAAAGTCCACAAACATTTATTTATTTATATACATAATCTTTCACACATTTCTTCATCCGCTCTGAGAGGACAACCCTGACAGGCCTACGTGTCTCTTGAACACCGGACCAGATAGCGGTCAGAGAGCCATGTTTGGATATACTCACTCCCTTTCTTTTCGTCTCATTCACACATAACACATCTATTCTTTTCTCTTTCACCATCTCACACACCTCATCCATCTTATAAGCGAAATTCCGCAACTCGCTTTTCGCCCCGTGAAAACAACTGACGTGGTGTGTGGCGAGCATAGAAATATTTCTTATATCTATGGTCGCGAGCATCACCGCCGAATATATATAATTAGGTATATATTATTTTAACAATATTTTATATAGATACTTTTATATTTTGTAAACGTGAGAACGTTGTAGGCCTAATAGACTGTAGATTTGTTGACCATTTTCAATATTTTAAGTACCTGGTACTTGTTGACAGGGGTACACTGTCCTCCCATACCTAATAACACTGTAATTTGAAAACATTGTAAAAAAACAATTATTTTAAGGAGTAACCGTGAAGTTCCTTGCTGGCTCTTCTCCATAGAAAACGACCAATTGGAACCATGCACATAACTTCTGACGTTTCATAAGTGGTCATGTAAGTTTATGTGAAATAAAATATTTTGATTTTAAAATATCTACTTAAAAATGTATCACCCACACAATAACAATGAATATTGGCAGCTTACCACTAAATGTATAATTACTTTCGTAAAAGTTTGAGGGTAATAATTTATTTATTAAGAATTACCAACGTTCGTATACACTACAGAAATTACACGAAGCAACAGAAACTAGAGAACTAAATAATTATAAGAAATAATTATAGGTAAACACAGCATTTTCACAATATCACCTACTAGGTGAACAATCATACATCAGAGCAGCTAAATATTATTTTATATAAAACAAAACAAATAGAGATATAGCCGTCTCATATATTAATAATAATAATTAACAAAAAATTGAGAAAAAATATAAAATAACGCACTAAAATTATTATAACCGGCAAGACAAATGATCAAGGAGTTTAGATCGGAACCGACCATGTGAGTCCACATAAATGTACATCTACTAGATCACTGCACTCGTTCATGAGCCTACATATTCTTGGCAGTGGGGGATCGAAAGGCGTGATACGAATGCGGGGATATCTAGCCCTGTAATTAATCCTACTCAGAAACTTAGGACAGTCTATCATATTATTAAAAAATTTGGACATAGACAATCCGACAATTCTCTTTGACTAGACAAGGAAGTAAATAGCGTGTCAATCGTAATAAATGTCTTAAAAATGCTTTACGATGTCCTCATTACAGGGGTAATTAACTTCCATCAGCAGACTATTATAGCCGAGGGGCATATGTTATCGCCTAATAATTTATAATATTAATATAAGTAATATGAATAGTACAAGAATAATACAAAACGCCTTTATCCATATTACACTTCGATCAAATTGATCGAAGCTATTACAGGATAGCTTGATTAATTTCGCAGAAATATATAATAAATAAATAAAAGTGTATGTTTGTAATGTCAAAATAACAGCTTTTTACTAAATGTTTATGATAGTGTATTATAAGTATAACAAAAAACAATTTTAGGCTGATAGCTGATATTATGCTTTATTGGCAGTTTTTTGCGAGATTTAGGAATTGACAAATTAATTGATCCATACCTAATCGTTCTTTGTCAACATAAATGACGTTCTTATCACTTATTTAACAGACATATTTTATTAAAATACTTCAACGAATAAAGTACAACAAATGCAAACAACGTTATAAAAGGGCAAGCTACATTATTTACTAGTATTCAAATATTATGTCTTACAAAACTTCAGTAAGAACAGATTCACCCGTAGTTGACCGCGATATCAGACCGTTTGTATGTTAATTTCTATCCTAACTTTCAAATATTACAATCATGTAAATAAGAATGTTAGTTACAAACAATTTCTGTGTCTAAGTACTTTAGATTTCAAGTTTTGTGTTTACGAACACAGAAGAGAGGTTAAGGTCATCGGTCTCTTCCTATTAAGGAGCCTAAATAATGAAGTGAAAACTTCGTTAGCCGCGTTGAGCGATTTTTGGTAGGAGAAAAACTTATGGGTTCGCCTCACCGACATGCGCGCGGCACATTAGCAGTAAGTGAAGTTTTTATTGACCACATGAAAAGTTTAATTTGTGTATACTGTGCATTGTTTAAATTGTATTTTAGATAATCATGTTTTTTTTTAATTTGGAATGGGTTTGCTCTTGACCTTAGTCTATCATTATTTTATTCAAGTGAAAACTTTCTTTAGGTGAGTTGGGCAATAAGTTTTTACATCCGTCGACAGTCCTTTGATTTGTTTTTATGTTTTATTTTGCATAAATGCGTATCTATTTCTGACTGTAGGTATAATTAATTAGAACATTTGCGTAGCCAGAAAATCCATCTCGAAATACAAATAGCAATCATAAACCTACACAAAAATACAGTAAACTCGGTAGTCAAGTCTCCTGCCTATACAGATTGGAAAACACTTGCGAGTACAAGGTGCGATCGCTTTTTTTCATAATTCCTATACCATTACATACTCTGAAAATTTTCAATAAATGAGTTTTAATTGATTATTTACAGGCCAGACTACCTCCATAATCCTTACTTTAATATTATAAATGCGAATGTAAGTTTGTTTGTTTGTTACGTTTTCACGTTAAAACGGCTGATCGGATTTGGATGAAATTTGCACATGGGTAGACCATGACTTGGGTTACGACATAAGATCCTTTTTATCCCGATATTCCCTCGAGATCAAGATTTATGCGGGTGAAACCGCGGGGCGCAGCTAGTATTATTACAAATGCGAAAGTGAGTTTGTTTATTACGCTTTTACGCTGAAACGGCTAAACAGATTTGAATAAAATTTGGCACATAAGTAGACCATGACCTGGGTTAGGTCATAAGATACATTTATCCCGATAATCCCACGGGATCGAGACTTATGCGGGTGAAACCGCGGGGCGTAGCTAAGATTTGTATAACTAAAATAATCCTTTCTTCCAGGTATACAGAGCTGTAGACTTCTACTACATAGTGGAGTCCAGGACGGTGTACCCCAACTTCTGGCGCGTGATCAACCTCATCCACATCTTGCTCATCCTGGCGCACTGGTTCGGATGCTTCTACTTCCTGCTGTCAGAAGCTGAAGGGTTCCAGGTCAGTACTTTTTATTAGAGAGCAGTGGTGGCACAGTGGTAATGGCTGCGACTTACGAGTTGTAGGTCGTAGATTCAAACCAAGACAGGCGTTTTACTTTGTGTAAATTATTACATCACTACTGCTCTCAAAACTGTAAAGGAAAACATCGTGAGGAAACCGGCATGTCCTAGAACCAAAAATTTGAAGACATGTGACATCTAATAACCGGCACTGGGCCCACGTGGTGCATTACGGCCCACTCTTTCTCACCGAGAGAAGGCCTGTGTCCCGACAATGGGAACATTATAGGCTGATTATGTTTTATTTAAGGCTCGTACAGACTGGTGCGATATCGCGGGCACGACAGGCAACGACAAAGAAATTGTGCTACTAGAGTCACGTCGCGCCCGCGATATCGCGCCAGTCTGGACAAACCTTTATGCTTATACTTTTTATTTTACTTGTTTTATCACCCCGTACAAGAAACTGACTAGAAACAGGCTGTCCCAATGGTATGATTTACAGCGACGACGCTCTATGGGGTTTTGGGCTTAGTCTTTAGGGAATATTTTGCTAGGTCCACGAACTCACCATGCCGAAAGTATTGGCAATTGATGAGTTTCTTATAAGGTAACTCTTCTATTCTCATCTCATCTACCTAGCCTTATATCTATGTTCTATGTTAGAGGGTTTGGTTTCCGCACTTAGTCCTTCAAGTGGACCATTGTGCGTGGGTCTGCCTAGCCTTTTCCTAGCTATGTTGGGGTCGGCTTCCAATCTAACCGGATGCCGTTGAATACTACTATTTTACATGGAGCAACTGCCTATCTGACCTCCACAACCCAGTTACTGGGTAACGTGATACACTGGTTGTCAGACTTTCGGGCTTCTGACGACCCGTACCAACTGTCAAAGATCTACAAATAGCAGCCGGGACCAACGGCTTAACGTGCTTTCCAAGGCACGGAGGGGTCTTGGTAAGTAAAGATAATCACCCATCTACGGACCAACCGCGGCAAGCGTAGTTTAACCTGATCGATCGACCCGTGCGGTCGTAAATACGCCACGAGCCCCTTCACTTGTAACTCTTGTATTCTATCAACAAAAATATATCACTTATTCTTAGTTAGAAAATAAGAATTATAAATAATTCAACTCAATCTCTAAAATAGGTTTAAAATACAAGTAAGTAGCACCAAGTCACTTTCACGCTCGGTAAGCCGGATCCATTGAATAAAATTCTCGCCAGCTGAAACATTTTCAAAGAAAACGGATACCACTTATGTAACTAGTTCTTACTTATCACATCACTCACCCTAATATTATAAAGGCGAAAGTTTGTGAGTGTGTGTGTGTGTGTGTGTATGTTTGTTACTTCTTCACGCTCAAACGGCTAGACCAATTTTGATAAAAAATTTGCATGGAGGTAGCTGGCACCCTGGATTGAGACGTAGGCTATATCTTTTTATCCCGCTATTCCCACGGGATCGAGACTTACGCGGGTGAAACCGCGGGGCGCAGCTCGTATCTTGATATAAGTAAAAACTAGTAACATAAGTAAATGATAAATTATTTTATTTATGTATGTAGGTTTGCACAAACACTTTTACAAGACAATCATATTTTTAAACTAGGTCGGCGTGTCCTATCTGACTATTCTGAGAAGTAAGGCCGAAACAAACTCAGAGGTCACAGTCTCTTCTAATTAAAGTCCAGACATAATCATGGTCAGATCATGTGAAGACCATGTAGATTGGTGTATGAAATGGTATTTTGATTAAAGAAACACAAAGATTGAGTGGACCTATCCAGTCAGTACACGCATCAGTCAGTTTTCGTGCAGCTCAACTCAGAACTTAAGGAGCTCAACGATTCAGCGAACAATACCAAGGAAAGGACATTTGGGTAGGCCGCAAAATTGAATCTGAGAAAAGAAATGAATTGTGAAAATATAATACTCACTTGGACATTACACTCTCCAGATTACTTATGCGTATATTTTCTGATTAGATACCCATAGGTCGAAGGTAGGACATCATTTTTCACGTTTCCAATTCATTCCTCTTATGAATATTGAAAATATTTCGGGCGCAACGTGTATTGACCCTCAAACAACTTTCAAGGGACTCATTTTGGGTACCTTCGTATTGATAATATTAAGGTTTAAATACGAAATCTGAGTGTTAAGGTTCAATTTCATCCCAAATTCACAGGTTAAGATTAATGGTATTGGACCATTGCGGAAGGAATTTTATATAAAAAAAAGAAATACAGAAAAGTATTTATTGGGATTTGCACACTCATGTATTCGCTGCCCATATCATTCAAATTAAATCGCCTCAACACACCTCAAAAATGAGGAGATACCACGAGCTGACCCTATTGTCCACCAGGGACCACTAAGCACTAATGGTGACTAATATTGCTAACAATAATCATTACAATGACCACTGTTGACGGTAGGTACAAATGTTATTAGCACACAAATGGACACTTACAATGTTCACACACATTTGTTAGTTGACTCTCGACAGTAATAAGAAGAAATGGACGGGAGTAATAGGTACGATGAAACTGTTGACTTCTGAGTTAATTTGGTGACAGATAAAAAATGTAGGGGAGACCGGGGTCGGAAGTCACATTTACGACCTTTTGAATTTTTGGTGCCTATTCTCTTGGTATGGCAATGACACTTATATATCAACGGACAGTGTATCTAACCTAGTTTAAAATATAAAATACTTTTTAACTTTAACATTAGCCATTAACGAAATATTTTTTTTTTTTTAAGAAATGTGTATCTTTTAACCCCGTATCAGGGATGGTTGTCACAGTGTCTGGGGTAGGTAGTCACATAATAAATCAAGGGGGAAAACATAAAAAAAAAACACTTACCTATTTAAATCAAATGACTATTTTATTAAAAAAAACTTTTTACAAAAAAATAAGAACCGACTACCAAAAATACAAAGTGAACCTAATATACAAAGTGAAAAATAACTTTAATTTCGGAAGTCGGTGTCTTTGGATCTGTATTTGAGTTTTTTGCCACCGACTTCCGAAATTAAAGTTATTTTTCACTTTGTAGTGTTATTTTTGGTAGTCGGTTCTTATTTTTTTGTAAAAAGTTTTTTATTTTTCACTTTTTAGTGGGTCAGTTTTGAATGTATCTAAGTTACAATAGCCTAATGTTAACCGCTACTCACGTTTTACAAAATATTGCTTTTCCCGATGCTGGGACGTTGATTGTTGAGGAGTTCTCCTGGTAAGAACCAGGAGAACTGCCACTCACCATATGTATAGTGACGAGCATAAATTGCTTAATCGCAACCCGTTAAATAGGGGTACTCATTATTATATTGTTCCGGTGGCCATATGTGGTCTACATCATCAGTTCCACTTCATCAAATGGTGCTTTCCAAGAGCAAATGCATGAGTTACTATAAAAAATACCCAAATCGCTATAGGTTTGCCTATATAATTTGAGGGTTTCCCTCGATTTCTATGGGATTCCGTTATCTGATTCTGATTTGGTGGCAATGGGACCACCTTGGAAGTATACTCTTTTAAACAAGAACATAATTTTCAAAATCGGTCCATAATTAACGGAGTAATCGCGTAACCTGAGGACGTTCTCCTTTTTGGAAGTCGGTTAAAAATATATTGTTGAACTGGTAAAGAAACAAGAAAATAACGTTAAATATCTTACTCATTATAATAAAAATAGCCATGCGAATAAATTCTTTTGTAGGTTTTGTAATGTAATTGTATTTTTTTTTGTTGTTAGTTACTTTCTTCTTCGTTTCTTGTTCTTTTCTTTTCTAAATAAGTCTTCTCCGGTGTAACTGCCCAATGTGTCACCCTATGTAAAATTTAAACATTTATATCTGTAGTTTTTAAGGTGTACGTAATAAAGAGTATCATATTCTATTCAATCTATCAGAATTGCAGATTTACATTTCCTTCTATCAGCTCGCTGTGACTTGCGTGGAGGAGCTTTTGGTAGAGGTTTCAAAACTTGCGATGATATAATCAGAGAACTCCTTGAACAACTTGGACTAGGAATAGGTTCCTTTGTAGCTTGATGTTGCAATGATAGCTTGCTAAAACAAACAAACATTTATATAGCAAGCCTCTAAAAAGCCAACAAAAAACGCAGCACACATGCAGGTTGTTTGTCACATGTGACTACCAGCCCTCGTCAAGCTGAGACAACCTGCCCCAAAACACGTTTTAGAAAATAAACTTCGAAAATAAATTCAAACCGATGTATATTTATAAAACAATATAATGATATCATGGACCATATATTTAACATAATAAATACATGAAAAAGTATATTACAATGCAAAATTTCAGCATACTTACAAGAATCGACACTGATGCACAAAAAATTACTTTCACTGTGCGAAAAAAACGAACGCAGGTCTCTCTGTCACGGCGTGTCTGAGCGGACACGCCGTGTCCGAAGTAGGGAGGTTGCCTCCGCGATGCTTGGCCGATCAATGTTCGTATTCGCTCGTTAAGCTTTCTGTTATGACGGCTGTGACAACTAACCCATGAGACAACCATACCCGGTCTCCCCTAGAGACAGAAAGAAAAACCAATACCTAGGTGTAACTATAGTTGTGTACATTGTGCCTTAAGGAAATAAATAAATAAATAATACATATCATGATAAGTACCTGTTACTTGTTGACAAGCCTACACTGTCCTTTCATACTTAATAACACTATAATATGAAAACTGTGTAAACGGGATTATTTTAAAAAGGGTAAGAGAGAAGAGAGAGAGAGAGTAAGAGTTTCTTGCCGTCTTTTCTCCATAGGAAACGACCAATTGGAACTATGCACCTGACTTCTGGTTTCGTAAGTGCCCATGTAGGTTTATGTGAAATCAAATATTTTGAATTTGAATCTAAAACCTAACTTTTATTATAAGGGGTATATACCTAAATCTTTGAGACTCATGAATGTTGAGACGATGAATTAAGGGCGACTAAAAAAGCTATTTATAAAGCAGAGGTGATTGGAAACGCTGGGGGAGCCGCTCTAGGAGGACATATAGTGACCTAATTGATGATGTCCTTCAGAAAGGTCAGGTGCGTAGTATTCACAACCGGCGTGCGTGTATGACCAGATGTATTAACGTATACGAAGCAAAAAGTACTCCTGTAAGGAGCGTATAGCAGGTGGCGTTCTATAGTTTCTGCCTACCCCCATGTGACGAAGGCATGAGTTTATGTATTTATGTGTAAGTTTAGTAATTCGATGTCAAGTCATTCGATTAACCTAAGTACTGTGCGTTCACTATAACTTGACGCGTGAATTTAGCAGTCATTTGATTGGTAGTTCTATTCGTCAGTTTAACACTATTAAAACCATTGACTTATGAACCTATGGACTTGCCATACCTACAAAATTAGCGTGACTACCTACAAAAATCAAACTTGTTACTGCGAGTGCGAGAGAAAAAGCAAGCAACCGTTTGACTTACTCTAACTTAGCATTAAACATGGCGACCGGTTACGCATAAACATGATTTTGAAAAAGTCTTGCCAAATTTAGTCCTTGACAAATATTTAGATGTCTCTGTTTTCATATGTAGCTCTTGATTCGTTAGAAAGAAACAAAACGCTTTATGACAAGTCTGTGTCCATATAATACGAGTAGATACTTGTTTAAGGCTCCTATATACTGGCGCGACTTGTCGCGCGACACGCCACTGGTAGAACAATTTCTATGAAAAATTCAAGGAAATTGTTCTACCGGTGATGCGTTGCGCGACAAGTCGCGCCAGTATGTAGAAGCCTTTATTCTTTATATAGTAGAATATGCATCTCCATAGTATTCCTACCTCAATTATGAAAGCAAACAAAATTCAGTGCTACCAATCGCGGTACGCGTCAAAATACAGTGAACGCACTATAGTCAAGCATCTACTGGATTTGACAGCATACTGTCTGATCACTAATAACAAACATGATCAGACTCTCAAAAAAAATCAAGACGTAATGAAGCACAGCTCCCTAATTCAGAAAATAATTTTTTTGAAGATTATGTAACAAATATTCATATAATATAAAGCCTTTCAAAGTGAAGTCGTTGTCCTCTTCAGTTCAGTATTGAATAAAGGACATTCAATTCCGTTGACGAGGGTCTTAGGGACCTGACCGATCTTCACATAGACCGGATCTTATACTGCGGTTAACCGTCTTAATGAAAATGGCAGCATATCGATGTGTTACTCTTCACCTACGTAAATCCATCAGAGTGGTTTATTTAATCAAGGTATACAGCAATTCATCATCATCAATCTTTGGGACTAGGGAAAGTGTACAACATCACGCTTTGTTTCCCCGAAGGGGTAGGCAGTGGTGTACCTATAGTACATCCACATTTCACCAGTCATTTTTAATTCACATGTAACAGGGGGCGAGCCTACTATCATATTTACCATCAACCGGGCACAACTCCAGGCAGATATATTTTATGTTACGTCCGGCATATTTTTGGTACCTAGATATTGTTTGTTTACTAGCTAATATTTTCAACTTAGCATGGGAGATTCTCGAACCGAACAAACAGAATGATGATTCCACTGACCTACCCAGCAGAAACAAATGAAATATTATATTATTATTAATTTAATACTTTAAGCACTCAAATATAAAAAGGCAAGCTTATAGTAGCCTTTCGTATGTCCTAAACCTCACGGCAACCTATAAAAATAATCAATAAGCTAAATCAAAATGTTTTATTTCTCATAAACCTACATGGGCACTTGTAAAATGTCAGAAGCTAGGTTCACGGTTCCAATTGGTCGTTTCCTAGAGAAGAGCCGGCAAGAAACTCCACGGTTAGTCTTTTATAAAGAATTGGCTTTTACAACGTTTTCAAATTACAGTGCTAATAGGTATGCAAGGACAGTGTAGGCATGTCAACAAGTAACAAAATAGAAAATGGTCTACAATTCAATAGTCTATTATTTTAGCCTACAACTTTCTTACATTCACAAGATATAAAATAATCTAAAAATACTATTAAAATAATAAAAATAAAAACCTATTTAAATCTCTTATAATCTATATATATCTATTTATCATGTCCACCAAAGCCTAATAAATAGTTGAAATTAAAGTTGTAAGTACGAGTATATAATGTCAATTAATGAAAATATTATGTCAAGGAAGTGTGTAAAAAAATTTAAAATAAACATCGTAATTTGGGAGCAGTTTATAGACATTTACATAGTTATGGCGTTAATGTGGTACCAGGGAAGCCACATGTGCACAAGGAATTATTGCTAAATAACATAAGACATATCAAAAGGATCAAAACTTTCCCAAAAAGTTACTTCATCCTTGAACCGTATGTAAATTATGTAAACACAAACATAGGTCAGGAACTTTGTTTTACAATAAACATAAACAACAATCACGTGTTTGAATATAAATAAGAACGCGGTAAGTAATATTTATCTGGTACCTTTTCAATTTCGCATGAAAAAATATTTTTATAAGAAAGTTTTTTGTTTGGTAAATCATATTCGTTCGGCAAATAGAAAAAACTTTTTACAACAAAAAAAAACCGACTTCCAAAAAAACACTACAAAGTGAAAAATAACTTTAATTTCGGAAGTCGGTGTCTTTCGATCTGTATTTTAGTTTTATGCCACCGACTTCCGAAATTAAAGTTATTTTTCACTTTGTAGTGTTTTTTTTTTTTGTCGGTTATTTTTTTTTGTAAAAAGTTTTTTATTTTTTACTTTTTAGTGCCGAAAAAGAATTTTCCAAATCGGTTCGTAAATGACGGAGTTATGCGCGAACAAAAAACGCAATGCAGACTAAGTAAACGAAAAGATCGTTAATGTAGAATTGTAGACAATGTAGACATTTTTAGATGTTTGTTGATTTTTCAAAAACCGCTTGTCTGATTTCGATAAAATTTTCATGGGACCATTTGGAAAGTATACCCTTTCCAACAAAAAAAGAATTTTTCAAATCGGTTGGCAAGCGACGGAGTTATGCGCGAACAAACATACAAACATCCGAATTGAGAACCTCCTCCTTTTTTAGAAGTCGGTTAAAAACAGTTAATTACAAAGCATACGTCCACGATTTTCTAAAGCGACAACCTAATTGAATCAACCAAAGAATACAATAAAAACTTCAGATCTAACCTCTAATCATAACCAAAACATTTTAACCATCCTCTACCTAGCCTTTTTTTTTTTGCGGGGGTGGAAAATCCTCATGGATGTCCTCCGCCCTGGGGTGGGCGGAGGGGTCTGTCAGACTCTTACTGACTAAAAATCACCCCAGTGTTCCCTTCCCACACTTGCACCGGGGATCTTGGGAGCTAGTATTACTTCCGTGATCCCCGGCTAGTGTAGGGCCGCCTCTGCGGGTCACCTCGAGTCTGGGAGGAGTGAGGTGTTTGACCCCCCCGTGACGTCTGAAAGGGGCGCCGCGCGTGGAACACTACGCGCCGCCACCTCGGGTCCAGTGTGGTAGGGGGCGGCGGACGTCCCCGAGTCCGCCGTCCCTGGACCCATTTAGGGGGGCCGGAAGAGGGCATTATTTGCCCTCTGCCAATGCCCAATCCTCCACCTAGCCTTATCCCAACTATGTTGATGTGCTCCACAACCCAGTTACAGTTATTTAGTTGTAAAGACTGGTTATCAGACTTTCGGGTCTGACTACCCGTAAGAGATCCACGAATGATAGCCGGTACCAACGGCTTAACGTAGTTCCCGAGGCACGGAGGGACTCGGTATTTAAAGATGGTCACCCATCCACGGATCAACCGCGGCAAGGGTAGCTGAACCTGATTAATCGACCCGTGCGGCTGTTACAGCCACGATTTCGTCAATAACAAAACATTTTAACCAGTGGTATAGAAATACAAAGGACACATCAACTACAGTCAAGCCACAGAACAATAAAACTCAGGTCATGAACTCATGAAACAAGCCGGAACGAAATTGTAGCCGACAGATGTCATTATGATACGTTTCCACGTAAAGAAGATAGTAGTTACACTTGGTTAATACTGTGATGCCAAGAACTGAGCATTTTATGTTATTTTAATGAATTCTATGAAAGTTCTGTTAAAGAGTTTGTTAGTAACATGCCAAAGAATTCACTTGGTTGCAATTTGCTTTGAATTCAGTGACTCAAACATTAATTTATTTTGTCTTCCAATGACAATATGTAACGCTCCATCAGAAACGAAGTCACTTTCTGTGGTTACGTTTCGAAAACCTAAACTTACTAATGCAACACTCCATCGCATCGATGACGCCCCTACCTACTCACTTGCCTGGATGACATTTTTAATAGTTGTCCTGCTATCAGGCTGGTCTACACTTCTATCTAGGAAGTTTGTGCAATAATTCCTTCTGCACATGTGGCTTCCCTGGTACCTCATGAACGGCATTATGTAAATGTTTTCATTATTTGACATTATATACCTACAATTTTAATTTCAACTATTTATTTGTGGCTTTTTTGACAGGTTATTAATTCAGATTTGTTACAGTTGTAATGCTAATCATGACTATCATAATGGCAATCATGTCATTTGGTTTCAGTAGGTTTTTATTTTTATTATTTTAATAATATGTTATATAAAGATTCTTTTATATAAAACCATTAGACCATTGTAGACCATTTTCTATTTTGTTTAGTTGACAGGCCTACACTGTCCTCCCATACCTATTAACACTGTATTTTTAAAACTTTGTAAAAGCCAATTATTTTTAAGATAGAAGAGTAACCGTGGAGTTTCTTGCCGGCTCTTCTCCATAGGAAACGACCAATTGGAACCGGGCACCTAGCTTTTGACGTTTCATAAGTTCCCATGTAGGTTTATGTGCCATAAAATACTTTGATTTTGACCTCAAAATATGGGCTGCAAATTAAGTTAACTAGGTACTTTTACAGCTTTTATGCCAACTCAAAATAATTGTCTTCATCTAAAAGGAAAGACAATAAAAAAGAAAATATTAAAAAAAGTGGAACAAACAAATGTATGAACTTAACAGCGCGTGGTTGAACTATGAAAGAAAACTATTCTCTGTTACATTATGACACAATTTCCGTTTAAAATTAAACTTTACTCTTTTATCCTCCAAGAATACAAGTTTATCTACTACGCTTTTAAAAGTTATTTCTTTTTAATGATGGGTTCCTCTGGAGCTAGGTTTATTGTGCTGGCATGAAGTTATTGTTCTGAATTTCGTTATTTTGAGACAGCATCAAACGTTCTTATGATAATAACAGATTATTTTAAAATGCATGAGGCCCTTTGTACACGGCACGATTTCTTTACGGTACAGCGTATAAACCGCGCCGTAGATAAAACGTATCTGTCAACAAGCTTCCATAGTGACCCATACAACACTGACGGCCGTGCTTATACACGGCGAATATACCGTAGTTTTTCACAGCAAAAAAAACGTGTGTGTACAAAGTGCCTGAGGAATCAGTGTCGGCAACTTGTGGTGAGGACTGTACAAGATGTTATGCAAAAAACTCAAAACTTGAGAAAGGGTCTTAGCACTCATCATTATGAACTACTTTTACTAATGGACCGACCCTGAAAATATGTCATCTGTTCCCTACATTTTATCGAGTTACGCGTACACAAATGTATGGAGCCACTGATTTATTTTCAGTTTTTCACTAAATTATTATTGAATAGTGCACCAATGGAACGCTGATCATAGAGCAGGTATCTAAGATATCTGTTGAGATTTATCTATTTGTCTAATATGTAACACAGTATAAATAAGAGAAGGAGATGTTCCAAAATGTATGGAGCCTGGGCCAGGTCTCTGTACTTTTTATATATTAGTCTATGTGTACACTATACTAAAAAAAGGTAAATACATTTAAAACAGCTCTTAACTGTCCAATTACTTTAAAAATGGCTTGGTTTGCTGGTAAAACACAAGAAATTACACTTGAATTTGCAACACACAACAAAAACCCGTCATGGCGGTAAGCTGTCATGTTGATTGATTAATTACGTTTGATATGTTTATGTTGTGACAGCTGACAGTTCTCTTCTGTCAGTTTTCAAGGACAGCGTAACTAAATCGGTGTGACTCTGACCCCATGTTGAAAGTCGATAAAAATAATTGATAAATATCAATTCACCACCACAACAGTATACATTTAAATGAATTTTCTGTATTTTTCCCAAATTCTACGGATTTTTCTCTTTTCTTTGAGGTAGTGTACATAGACCAGGCCCATTTTGAAACATCTCCTTTTACGACAGTTTAGTTATCGATATCCATCAAAGTTTCGCTAGCTAATTTAATTTGACCCTATAGAATAAAAATCGATATACATTTAGATTGAGCAATCGACCATGACAGATAAATTTAGGGTTTTTAGTGATTTAATAACGATCCCGTAGATCCCGGTGTTTTTTTCTTTATTTCAAACTTCATAGGTTCTTCTTCCCAGCTAAAGCACTATACTCCATTTGAAATAAGATTAGAAATTTAAATAAAGTTTTTTACAGTTCTTTCAACCGATTTTGACTTCTATTCCGTAGGCATTAAAAGCAAAAACGTGGATATCAAATGTTTATTAAAGCTGCCATTTTTCATGCCACCAACACAATAGAAGTCAAAATCGGTTGAAGGGACTATAAAAAAGTTTATTTAAATGTCTAAACTTATTTCAAATGGAGTATAGGAAGTGGTGAATGACGGGCGTTTTTGGGGGACTGTCTTATGTAATTTTGACGTTTGAAAAGTGCTGATTCTCAGCTTAGTTTGAATAAATGACTTTTGATTTTGATTTCACACAACACTATAATATCATATACCTTAGCCAACTAACTCCTCACAAAATTGAATTAATACACCATACGGCGCGGCGCCTCTACGGCGAAGCGGACACGTATAGGCGACTAAGGGAATTAGTTAACAGAATAGCCACCAGCAGCGTCTACCAGTCTACAAAGTAACAATAACGCTATTATTATAAATGCTGTCGGGTTTTAGGAGACCATGGGTAGTTAGGTAAATGGTTGATGGGTGTGTTATGGTGAGAACAGAATCCAATTTTGAAATTCAATTTAAAAACTTAAACTATTCTGCATAAGCATTACCTAAAAGGAAATTGTGTTTTCGCATTATCGTCCCTATTTCTAATCTCTACGAATTGTTTTAATGGTCAACTCTAGGTGTTTTTTCGGGTTCCGTACCTCAAAAGGAAAAAACGGAACCCTTATAGGATCACTTCGTTGTCCGTCTGTCTGTTTGTCTGTCTGTCAGTCTGTCAAGACCATTTTTCTCAGGAACGCGTAGAGATATCATCAGAGGTCTATAGTCCCTTGAAGCTCTAAAAAAATCAAGCTTCCAAGTCAACGCAATAAAAAAATACGGCGATATAAGCGATATTATTGCGACATATTTCGATACTCGCAAATAAATCAAAACCTATAGGGTACTTCCCGTTGACCTAGAATCATGAAATTTGGGTAGAAGCAAGGTCTCACAGTTAAATCACAAGTAACACAAGTCAAGGGTCAAGAGGTCACAAATAAAGGAAAAAGTCCGAAATTGTAAATTTGTAGTTTAACACATAAAAAAAAATGCGAATATCTCGCACATAAATCAAAACCTATAGGGTACTTCCCGTTGACCTAGAATCATAAAATTTGGGCAGAAGCAAGCTCTCACAGCACAAGTAAAGGAAAAAGTCCGAAAATTGTTAATTTGTAGTTTTATCACATAAAAAAACATTTTTTGCGATTACAAACTTAAATTTTCAGTTGGAAAATTGACCGTGGCGTTTATCGATGTATGGGAGAACATGTTTTTCAACTACAATGTTAAGTTTGTTTTAGGGATAAATTCATCCCGGATGAAGGGTTTCATTGTGCGTGGTCCGACACGCACTTGGCCGGTTTTTTTCGTTAGTTACCTCGGTAGTTCTGGATTCAGACAGATACCTTATGCACAGCCTAATCCATATAATATACCAGTATACCAGCGCTGCGGTATTTATTTTTTAAATATCGCAGCATTATGTTGAAATAGAAGCCTTTTTGTCTTGGGACAGGCCTCTTTTTTTTGTTGTCCGAACAAATGTGTCAATTTTGTTAGTTTTGTATGTATTATATGTATTTAGTGTCCTAAATAAAATATTTTTTTTTCCATATAAACTAGTCGAACAATCAGCAACAATCGCTGACGATATAGGTACACCACATACCTATGCTGATTCAATGGAATCAGACTCCATCAAAAAACAAACCATTGTAGTCAAACTTTGCTTACAATTCTCAGGATCCGTCACTCGTAAACAATTGAGTTTAAACTTACCACTTTGTCTACCAAATGAATGTACGGCAGTCCGGTCGCAGTAGAAAACTAAGTTTATAGCGGTCCCCGTAATGACGGGGCACCATTCTCGGATCCCTGCTAAGCTGATTTGCAAACCCTTAGAAGGCTTTTTGCATCGGCGTTATTTGTTTTTACAAATTAAGGCTTTTTCCAGTAGGCAGTAATATGTACATAGCTTTTTGTTTTGGCAGACCAAATTGGGCCATATATTCTGGCTAAAAATAACTCAGGGAGTAGATTCCTTTTTTCCATTGATAATTTGAAGTTGAGGATTTGTCATACTCTACTTTAACATTACTTAAATGATTCCTTCAATGAAGCCCACATTTTTAGGTTGTTTCAAAGAAATTTTGAATTTCGCGGTCTTCACCTTAAGGTGCAGCACAAAAAAAAACGTTTTTTCGTCAATTTCTTATCTAATTGTAAGAAAGCTTGAAATAATTCAAACACTAAGTCTGTGTAACTATAAAAGTACAGTTTTCGTGGCGATGAACCATTCGTGTCAGTCTCAGCACCTGTTAATAGTTTCATCGCTTTTGCGCTCTCGAAAATATAGCTTATTTCGCCGTTCATTTACCTAATGAAGATATTGTATATCATAAAATAAAATCTTGATATTATCACACGAATAGGTGAAGCCCAGTGTGTGATTTTTAAATTTCTTGATATGATTTGTTAAATAATAGGAAAAAAAACATTACCGACAGTGTTTTTAAAAAAAAATATAGGTTTTTTCAACAATATTTTCTGAGACTATTTGTAACATTTTGGTAGTTCTTTTTGCTACCTTTTTGAGTTGAACATGTCTGCTCACATAAAATATTTTTAATAACTAAATTTATGTCATTATTTTGACGAAAAATTTTCCTAAACTCAACACGATATCGTCAATTTTGAGTGAAGAGGCCAGAAATTATTTTTTACAATATTATAAACCAACATTTTCGAATACAAAATTGCTACCAATGGAGATGAAGAAGTAATCTATCTGTGGCAATTATTAGTTACATTTTGTTTACTTAAACTTTGTCGCAAAATGTACCGAAAAACGCAAATTTTTGTCAGATTTTGTGATAGCGTCCTTAAGTACTGCTAAAGCAGAATTCCAAAACCGGGTCTAAGCAGGCTACAGCAGCATCGGCCTTAATGCACTAATCACAATATTATGCCAGAAGTAACCTACGAACCCGTGCTGTACTCGCGAGGTTATGCTCTCACATACAGAGTGGCGATTAGGTTATCACATTAATTGAAACCACGTAATGAAACCACGTACGTATTTTAAACATACACAATTAAAATAATTAATAACAGTTAACATTCTAGCCTTTTTTTGTCAACATTAAACTTAATTTGTGATTTGGTAACAATATTATAAAGTGTGAGATGAATTGTTCATACCATCGCCCCGCGCGTGTCTAGTGCTTTATCATCAAGGGTTCATTTCTTGCCAATTTTTAGGGTTCCGTACCCAAAGGGTAAAACGGGAACACTATTACTAAGGCTATAGACTATTGCCATCAACCGGGCACAAAATCAGACTCCGGGCTGCTAATGAGAAATTTCTGATATAAAAATCCAATAACACTTTGCCCGACTTGGGAATCAGCCCCAGAACCTCATGCGACAACTAGACCAAAAAGCCAGTCGTTGTTTATTAAAATGAAGAAAATTTGACTCTTCAGAAGTGTTCAGGTATTGGTTGTTGAGATCCTTTGTAACCTCAAAAGCATACATAACTTGAAAGAGCTACACTGAATGAAAAAAATTAGCCGAACTAATTAAGTTACTTAAAAAATAATTCAACTTTAGATAAAAGGAAATAAAATTAGTTACATTTACAGAACTGATTTTTTAGGGTTCCGTACCCAAAGGGTAAAACGGGAACCCTATTACTAAGGCTCCGCCGTCTGTCTGTCTGTCTGTCTGTCTGTCTGTCCGTCTGTCACCAGGCTGTATCTCATGAACCGTGATAGTTAGACAGTTGAAATTTTCACAGATGATGTATTTCTGTTGCCGCTATAACAACAAATACTAATAAACAGAATAACATAAATATTTAAGGGGGCTCCCATACAACAAACGTGATTTTTTTGCTCGTTTTTGATCGATATTGATAACGGCAACAGGTAGACGCTTGAAATATTCACAAAATATTTAGTTATACATTCAGTTTAAAAATAAATAATTAAATTAAAATAAAACAAATATTTAACCGGGGCTCCCATACAAAAAACGTTATTTTTTGCCGTTTTTATAGTTAATGGTACGGAACCCTTCCTGCGCGATTCCGACTCGCACTTGGCCGGTTTTTTACACTATTTATTTTGTTTGAAAAAATCATTTTTCTATTTTTAGTAAAATTGTTTATTTAAATATTTTAGCAGATTGATAATAACCGCTGTATAAATTAATGTGATAAACCTAATCGCCACTCTGTATAGCAGGCTTCACTGGCTGATTATTTAATGAAATTCCTACGTGTAGTGTTCCGCATAGAGGCTGATGTAAAATAATAAACATAAAATAATCTAGAAAGAAAATGATCTCATTCAACATTTACAGCGAAAACCGTAATTTATTCAGGACTTTGAGATTCCTTGGCACGTTATGTTGTAAAAATCTCGCGACATCATATTTATATTCATGAACTGGCATAAAACTCAGAAAATGTTAAGTATGTGGTAGTCTGATTTGAAAGCTTACTGCAATGAAACACCAAAATAAAATTAAATTAGCCTTTTTAGGGTTCCGTACCTCAAAAGGAAAAAAACGAAACTCTTATAGAATCACTTCATTGTCCGTCTGTCTGTCTGTCTGTCTGTCAAGACCCTTTTTCTCAGGCACGCGTGGAGGTATCAAGTTGAAATTAATATCAAACACGTAGTAGGTCTTTTTTTTTTTTTGGGTGGGAAATTATCAAATAACTTCTCCCGCTCTGGGCGGAGCGGGAAGGCGTGTCAGACTTTTACTGACTAAAACCCACCCGTGTTCCTTCCGTTGCCTGTGTGCCAGGGCCACGATATCCCTTTCGGACAACCCCAGCAGGCATTGGTCCTAACGGACCCCGTCAGTTTGTGCTGATATCTCTTTGAGGCGCGCGTGGAATATAACGCACCGTCGACCCGGGCCTGGTCCTTATCGGACGGCGAGCTACCCATCGCTCACCATCCGCAGGCCCGCGCCTACGGTGGCCGGAAATCGGCTTGCGACTCCCGACGCCCTACGCGTCTCCTGCGGCGACTAAGGGTGCGAGGGCGCGAACCTTGTCTCACCCTCACGGCTTCCGCCTCCTCCTTCGCTAGCATAACTGCTTCGCAGAAGGAGGTGACGGCCTCCCATGCACTCTCGCTCCGAACCATGGCCTGAACCAGGCCCGGACGCGAGAGATCGCCGCCGCCGATCGCCTCCGTGAGGACACGGCGGTGCTCCACCCAAGCTGGGCAGACCTCCACCGTGTCCTCCGGGCGATCCACACAGTGGTGACACCCGGGCGTTTCCTCCCGCTTTATCCTGAACAGGAACCTCCCGAAACAACCGTGTCCGGTGATGACCTGCGTCAGGCGGAAGGTGAGGATGCCGTGGCGCCTCTCTAGCCACTCCTCAAAGAGGGGACTTATCGCCACAATTGTGCCGTGCCCAGCGCTGGGTTGCGACAATCGCACTCTCCATGTCGCCATGAGATCCCGCCGGAGCTCTGTCCGCCGTGCCGTGATTTCTCGCGGCAGCGGAGTTTCACCCCGGCGTTTTGCCTCCTCGCGCCACTCCCAGATGTGCGCGAGGACTTTTGCCTCCAGATCCCATGGCGGCAGTCCGGCAAGGAGGCTCGCCACCTCACGGGAGACCGTGCGGTAACCCCGTACCAGCCTGATGGCCATGACCCTTTGGGACGCGTTCAACCGCTGGGCTGGTCGCAGCCTTAAAGAACGCGCCTACACCGGTGCCCCGTAAAGGGCCATGGACCGCACGATCCCCGCGTAGAGCCTCCGGCAGGAGGCGTTTGGACCCCCTAGATTGGGTAGGAGCCGCTTCAAAGCAGCCCCAGCCCGCTCCAGTCTGGGAGCCAAACGTCGAAAATGCTCCACGAAGTTCCACCGGCTGTCGAGGACGAGTCCCAGGTACTTCATCGTCGACTCGACGCAGATGTGAACCCCTCCCGCCGTTATCTGGGAACCCGACAGTGGCCCGTTCCGAGGACCATAAAAACACATGGCCTCGGACTTGTGCAAAGCCACCTCGAGTCCCAATTGCCGAATCCTATCGACGATTGTCGCAACCCCACGTGCCGCCAGTTCGGCCGCCGCCTGATGCGACCTCCCCTGCGCTAGGACCAGCGTGTCGTTAGCGTAGCAGACTACGCTGACGCCGTACGGCGTAGGTCGGCACGCAGCACCCAGTCGTACCCGATGTCCCACAGATGCGGCCCCAGGACCGATCCCTGTGGGACACCGCACGACATCTCTCGCCGGTTCCAATCTCCGTGGTGACCGGGGTAGATGATGGCCCTATCCGTCAAATAGGCCTCGACCACGCGACAGAGGTAGGTCGGCATCCGGTGATACCGAAGTGCCTCCCTAATGCAACTCCAAGGCAGGGTATTGAAGGCATTGGCGATGTCAAGAGACACCGCCAAGACGACCCCACCCCGGGCCACAGCATCCCCCGTCGTGAGGGCTCGGATATATCGGTGATCGGAATACGTCTCCACCCCCTCCATGACGCGCCAGTCGATGACACGCGGCGACAGAGCGGGGCTGGTGAACGAAATGTCCACCACTGATTCACCCCGCATCCGCACACACGTGGGGACAGAACCCCGGTTTAGGACGACCAGGCCTGTCTCTAGAGCCCAGTCCTCCACCATCCTGCCCCGTGTGTCCGTATACCGGGAACCCCAAGCCACGTTTTTGGCATTGAAGTCCCCGAGGACGAACACGGGGAGGGGATGGTACCCGACGACGGCGACTCTCAGCTCCCCAAGGGAGTTGTGGAACTCGGCGAGAGTTCGGTTCGGGGAGAAGTAAACTCCTACCACGTTAATCTCCCCGAACCGTGCTGCCACGCAACCCTGTCCCCTCTTGACGGCCTGGAGGGACGGGGTACCGGCGGCGGCCGACGAAATAATGGTCACTGAGCCGCTCAGGTCCTCCACCCAGTCATCCCTGGGCGGGACAAAGTACGGCTCAGCCACCACGGCGATGTTAATCGACCACTGCGCCATGCTCTGGAGCAACAGATCCTGAGCGGCGGCGCAGTGGTTGATGTTCGCCTGGAGGAGGCGAAATGGGGCCATTTATTGGCATTCCATATCAGCCTCCTCCCGGGCCCTCTGGGATGGCCCTGCCGCGGTGGTAGCGGCGGCAACGACGACGGTGGAGGCGGCAGCGGCGGCGGCAATCGTGGCGGCTGTGGCGGTGACGGCGGTGGCGGAGGGCTTGGCCCTGCCCCTGGGTTTGGGGGGAGGAGCACAAGCCTTGCCCCCAGCCCGGTGATCTGCCGGCTTGCCAGCCGCCGCACATGCAAAACAGTGCGGCGTGGCATTACAAGAGCCGGCCTTGTGACCGGGCTAACCGCAGCGGAAGCAGTGATCGCTGCGGTCCACCTCCGAGGTACAGCATGCTCCCACGTGGTTTCCCACCCGGCAGCGGAAGCACCTTAGAGGTCTGGGTTCCAGCAGTTTCACCTGCGCGGATACCCAGCCCACCCGGAGCCTTTGGCCCTCCCCGGATATTTTTTGGGCCGCCAACACGGGGCAGCTCACCGTAATGGTTTGCATCCCCGATTTGTCAGGACGGAGGGTGCCGGCCCTCACCTGCTCGGCAGAGCACTCTCCAGACTTAGCCACGGCGGCCACAACATCTTCCGCCGTCACGCAGTCATCCAGGCCTAGGATGCGCATGTCAGCGCACTTGGTGGGCCTGGAGACTTGAGCCTCCTCCACATTAAGGGACGCCCTGAGCCTTTCGGCCAGGGCGTCAGCAGTTGGGCCGCTTGTCGCACCAGGGATCTCGAGCATCCGGGCCCCAGTCGCCGTGACTTTCATCCTGAGGCCCTCGGCGACGCCGATCTCCTCCAGGTTCACCGCCTTCCACGCCTTGGCGAGCACCTCACGGTAGGTCACGCCCTTCTTCTCCGCTTCCGGCTGTAGTGTGATCACTACAGCTGCGGACTTCGGGGCGCGGAGCCTAGCCGCAGTGCTTCGCTTCTTGCGCCGTTGCCGCCTCTCCTTTTTCTTGGCCGCCCTTTTGGCCTTAGCCACCTTCTTTTTCTCCCCGGCTACTTGCCATTCGGCGTCGGCCAGAGGGGGATTAGGAGGCTGGGGGGGGGGGGCGACCGTCCTGCCGCAGTGGCTGGGGCCCTTACGTTCTGAGTAGCCACCTGTGCAGCCGCTCCGCCCTTCTTGGGCATAGGCTGCGCCAATTTCGCCGGAGGCGCGGGCCTGGCCGTAGGCTTGGCCGCGGCAGCCACGGTGGCCGCAAAGGTAGCCGGCCTGCTCGCCGCAAGCGGGGGGCGCAGGACAATGCCCTCAAGTACGGAGAACCGGCTGTTGAAGGCAGCCAACTCCTGCCGCACCAGGGACAAAACCCGGTCCTCCGCCGGCAAGAGCAGACCCTGCCCTTGCTGCACCCTTCCATGCGGCACCTCTTGAGGGCCAGCTCCTCGGAGCCGGGCCAGGTCCGCTCGGAGCTTCTCATTCTCCTTTCGGAGAAGCTCCATAGCAGCCGTCAAGCGGCCGACCTCCGCCCGCATCTCGGACACTTCGTCCGACGAAGGCCCGACCTGAAGGGCCTTCGCTGCCGCAATTATGGATTATGGTAGTAGGTCTATGGTCCTTTGAAGCTCTAAAAAGATCAAGCTTTTAAGTCAACACAATAAAAAATACGGCGATTTATGCGACATACTTTGATACTCGCAAATAAATCAAAACCTATAGGGTAATTCCCGTTGACCTAGAATCATGAAATTTGGCAAGAAGCAAGGTCTCACAGCACAAGTAAAGGAAAAAGTCCGAAAATCCTTAAGTAGTAGTTTTATTAAATATTTTTTTTATATCAAACTTACATTTGCAGTTGGAAAATTGACCGTGGCGTATATCGATGTATGGGAGAATATGTCTTTCAACTACAATGTTAAGTTTGGTTTTGGGATAAATTCATCCCAACTACGAAACCCTTCGTTGTGCGTGGTCCGATACGCACCTGGTCAGTTTTTTTTTAATACCATGTGTCTAAAAATGTGTAGATGGATAGACAGAGAGAGGAAGGCCAATGAAATGATGGATGGATTGAGTGGGGAAAGAAAGAAAGAAAGAAAAAGGAATGAATAATATCGTGACAGTTGACAGATCCGTCCGTACTAACAGATTGAGCTAACGCGCGGTTGCATAAAAGTAAAGCATAATTTGCTAGATGGGAGACATTTGGTCCACTGTTACTACAAAAACTGAACACAGTATATCCGCTCTGACACCTGAGTTCTGCATTTATGTAGTCAAGTGTTCACAACCAAGTGACACGTTGAATCCCAGAAAACAGAGCTAACGAATAATCTAAGAGTCATGGGGACTTGTTAAGCCTATTTTTTTATGAGCAGTGCCGTTTCTGACTGGATTAGTTCAACACGTTGTGCAGAAGTTTAGTAATAATAAAGCTACCGGCTTAGCACAAGAACCGTAAAGACGCGTTTTGTCAACGGAAGAGTAGACAAAAATGATGTTTCCGTGTAGACAGTTTTCTACCGTAGAGTAGTAATAGAAAGCGTCATGCTAAGCTTACAGTATTGTGTCGGTCATCGTATCGTAGTAGTTATTATTAATGACTAGCTGCGCCCCGCGGTTTCACCCGCGTAAGTCTCGATCCCGTGGAAATATCGGGATAAAAACTGGCCTATGTCTTAATCCACGGTGTCAGCTACCTCCATACAAAATTTTATCAAAATTGGTGCAGCAGTTTGAGCGTGAAGAAGTAACAATCAGACACACACACTCACAAACTTTCGCCTTTATATTAGTGTGATTGTAATTATATTGCTTTAATAAAAATGACAAATTCATTCATTCATTCATTTACTGACAGACAACGCACTGCCTAAACCGCTAGGATTAGAAGCATGAAATTTTGCACAAGAGCTCCTTAAATAACCAAGGGTTTAAAAAAAAAAACAACTTTTAATTAAGAATGTCTGAACTGTAACTATTCCTTGTTCTACAGGGCGACTGGGTGTACCCCCACCGTCCTGGCGACTACGCGACCCTCACCAGGAAGTACCTTGGCTCCCTCTACTGGTCGACCCTCACCCTCACCACCATCGGAGACCTGCCGACTCCTGAGACCAACGCTGAGTAAGTACGCTGCATGTTTGTTAAACGTTTTACTGTTTTTCTCTAAAGCTGGATAGAGAACAGGCTAACAATGGTGAAAGAATCGCGAATGTTTAATGCAATGTCAAAGTCATTTATTTCAAGAAGATTAGGAACGACAAATCAAGAAAATAGAATTGCAGTGATGATCTTTCTAAACGAACGATTTTATCACATAGTTCAACAATTTATAATAATAGCTCAAGCATGATCATATCTAATCTATAGTATTCGTGTTTTGCGTAGCAAAAGCGGTCATTGACCCACCTGCATTATCTAGCATGTTTTATTTAAAAAACTGAAATAAAGTCCGTTAAAGTCCTGAATCTATCCTGATCTTCAACATGTACTAATAACGGAAAACCATGTATAGTTTATTGTTCAGGTTCCTACGGAGAGATATTAGAGAAAGGGCAATGACCGCTATTGCCATGCTAAAATGCGACAAATATAGCAAGTTTTATTGCGCAAGGTGACGTCCACAATCTACTTGCACTTTGTAAACATTCACTGCCAGTTGACTGGCGAGTTTATTTAGCTAAAACTATGGAAGAGTCAACTTACGCATTAAAAATTGTCAGTGAATATCGTGTATAAAAAATCAAAATAACCTTTAAATAATAAAAGAGCTTTCCAGCAGTCATTATAAGGTCGTATTTTCAATGAAAGCAAATAAGGTCCAGAAAAAGTTGTTCAAACCCATTTAGCCCTCGTTAGCCTAGTCTGTATCCAACTTTAAAGTTGGGCACATCGCGGCACGTAACGTTGCTTCTCTAAAACACTCTAATTTAGCAAATCTACGTACATAGGACAATTTCGTGGCAACACTGATATTTAAATACGCATTGACCTAGCTTGAGGCAACAGCTAGCTAGGACGTAGACTAAGAACTAAGATAAAATATTTATTGCTTCCTTGAATTTTCGAATTTGGAACGTAAGGGGACGGTTAGACGGCAGTCTCGTTAATACAGTAAATTAGAAAATACGTTTATTTGCGGTAAACATAACGCAAAGAAATAAAAACACACACAATTATTAATCTGTGTCTTGTACACACGACATTGATTTACCTTGAATAATTATTTTTTTCCTTCGTTACGTTCACACCAAAGTGACATCGGTAGGGCCCCAATTACCAAAATTGCTTTAGATTTTATTCTACGATTGATCAATATATTGAATAAGGAGTAGGGTTTTTTGACCCTTTAGTGCCTATAAAAAGCATGAAAATTATTTTCTCGTCTGTTATTTTCAGGCGGTCTTTTACAAGGTGTTTATACTTACCAACTAATTCCAGGAAGCACTTCGTTTTTTTGTTTCTTGTTTGGTTGTTTAATATTTTACTCTTCACAGATATATGATTTTAGTGACTTTTAAATCTGTTATTACGCCTTCATATAATGCAGGGGGTATATGAATTAATATTCAAATTCAAATTTTAACCTTAAAATCAAGTGCTTTACACAAGCCCACCCCAATTAAACGCGTACAACAACCTCACTTGATCTGAAGGACAATTCCCTAAAACCTTTAAGATACTGTCACTCCAGTTCTACAAAACCTCAGAATTCGAACAAGTACCAACATTACGCAGACTCAAGGAGGTGACAGTTTCTAAAAAAAGATTCTTCACGACTGTTGTTGAAAAAGTTTTCTTTTCATTTTTATTTCATCGTCAAAAATGAGGCCCAAGGCGTCCCCTTGTTTATACAATTACAATTACCCTGCCACTTGGGTTTTTTACTTTTTTTCTGTTATGTCATCTTTTTCAAGATAGAAGGACGCCATTTTCTTTAAGATTATTTATGTAGGAATTATAAATAATTATATTATGGAAAAGCATATTATTATTCCAATCTTTTAAAGAAATTGTGCTTTAATGAACTTCTTAATATCTGTTTGTTTGTTTTGGGCATTACAAGAATTTGAATAGAGACTTGGAGTAATTATTAGTCAGAGTCCTCATTAGTCGTAATTAGAACTACATTTAATTAAAATATAAACCCTAAAGAACGGGTTAGTGACGCAATAAGAGCTTTGTTGTAATGCAAAAGAAGACCCTTAAAAATGGCCTCATTAAACCGAACAGAATTCCAATTTCGGTTCCCCCAATCATTATGTAAGGGTAGATCATTAAAAACTGGAATTTCGTACCTAATGGATCAGCTGAACTTCTCAAGAATGTGCAAAAGTAATTAGAAATGTAATTAGAAATAGGAGTCAAATAAATAAATTATTTGTCATGCAAATTGATTGAGAAATTAATTATTTAATACAAATGTAAGAAATAAACAATTTATTTTTTGCTTACGTAAGGAACCAATAAGCAATTATGTAATTTTTTTACTAACAATACTTTGATACCAATCGATCTTTATACCAGAAAGGAATTATCCGTGGTTTTAGATCCCTTTAAAAATGCATAAAAAACCCACGGGTCGAATATTGTGAACCTCCTTCTTTTTTGAAGTCGTTTTAAAGTTACGTTCCACTTTTAAAATTATATGATACGTAGACATTAAAAAGATGATGGAACAGACTTTAATGTATTGAAAAATAATAATAATAACCGTGTTGAATGTCCGCAACTGGACCGTGTAAATTGCCTATAAAAATATCAATTTCTGCTGTCCTAGCCTTTCATAAAAAAATCTAAGAATAGGTCCACGTGTCTCCGCTCTTAAATAAAGATTCCTTAAGTCTATTTCATTGGAGACTTTAGTGCTAGTAATAACTCTAGACACTTTCATGTGGAACGTATTATTTTATTGTTATATTAGGTAATTGTTTCTGTCAGGGCACTTAATATGTAATCAACAGTGTCATTTTATTCGTAAATTATAATTAAATTAAATTATAATTATTATTTAAATTATAATTATTATTTAAATTATAATTATTATTTAAATTATAATTATTATTTAAATTATAATTATTATTTAAATTATAATTATTATTTAAATTATAATTATTATTTAAATTATAATTATTATTTAAATTATAATTATTATTTAAATTATAATTATTATTTAAATTATAATTATTATTTAAATTATAATTATTATTTAAATTATAATTTAATTCGTAAATTATCATTTTTAAATGCATTAACCATAATCAGCCTATAAATTTCCCACTGCTGGGACACAGGCCTCATAAATAAAACGCCTGCTGTGGTTCGAACCCATGATCTACAATTTGCAAGTCGGGGCCGTTACCACTTGGCCACGACTGCTCCGGGCCCTTTTCTTTTTCTTTTTATGTAAAAGTACATAATACATATATTTTAGTGTCAGCTTTTATATTGTATTTAAGATCTGTAATTATGAATTAAAACAGATATTGAAAAAGAAATATGTTTATACGATGATGTTGAAATTATCTAACTGTCGTCGGATAGAAAAATAGACCTTGTCGTTTTATGACAAGCAATCAATCAATTACAAGGTAGATTAGGAGGTTAGGTTTTGTATCTTTATTTTAAAATATTATTGTCTTTCGACCTAATTTGTACACCAGCCTTGATAAAAAAATACCTGATTACATGTTGAGCCAAAAAATACCTTGTTACACCTATAATAAGCATCATACCATGTATAATTATTATCTACACATGTTTTTTTTAAATAAATGAAGCTGATTCGGAATCTAAATCTTTAGCTAAAATATTTTTTTAACTAAACTTAGGTAGTATTTATTATAAAACGAGGAAATTAATAAATATTTACAATTATCAAAAAAACTTTAGCATTTGAAGATAACATTTTCACATTATATTCGATTATGGCAGTTCGTTTGGAGAACCGAATAAAATATTCTATCGGATTAGGACACTCTAATGAAAGTTCAAACAAGATCTAGAACCGAATAAACTGGGATCAATCTAGAATAAATCCATTAGGTTTGATTTTTTAGAGATTTTCTAAAATAGAGATATATTTATTAGCTCAAACATGTGTACATAATATAAGAATGAAATGCATACAGGTTATGTGAAGAATAAAGTTCAGACATGTTACAAAGTTTCACACATACCTACTATGGCGTGCAAATTAATAATAATGATTGTTAACAATTAATTTCAATTCAACATCATTAATTTTACGTGAATTTCGCAAATAATAATATGTAATAAAGAATCTTCTTACTTTAAATGTTTCCTTTACTGGGACGTTAAAATATAAATATATATTTTTTAATTATTCATAATTGTTCTCGGTAAACAGACTTTTCCTGATTATATTTGTCAAAGCATAAGTAATTGCTTTTGTTTTGAAAAAGAAAACTGGCACGGTCAGTGCCGCTGGATCGCATATACTCGGCGTATATGCGATCCAGCGGCACTGACTGTGCCGGTTCAGTTTCGTTCACTGCTCAGAAAGCACTCCAACTGCACCTTAAAAAAAAAACAAAAAAAAAAAACTAACTACACCTAAAGAAGGTTTCACTTCAGTTATAATTATTTACTATAGTAATACGATTATTTACAGCAAAAACTGTCCATCTAGTTTAGTCTGAAATTATTTCTGCGCCCAAATTTATTTTTGTTTTGCTTCAATGTTTTCTAATTAACTACTTTTCTGGTTCCAAGAAATATCTTATCTGTACACGAAATATACGTACAAAAAAATAATTAACTGAAAAGAAATACACAGAGCATTACGATCTGTAATTCAATTAGGAAAGGCGATACTGCTGTGATTAACCCTCCCTTCACGTACGCACTTCACCTCGGGAAAAGTACCGGTTTTGTTGCGAACACCGCTCTTGTAAAAATACAATTACCCGATATTGCTTTCCGAGAGTTTTTCTGCGTCCAATCTTTCCCACAGTAAAGAGCGAGTGGCATTGTAGTGTTAAACCAGGGCTTTGAAACAAGCGACGGTCGGGCCAATGGATTTGCATGTAATAGCGAAATATGACGTATTGAGCTCTAATATATTCCATTGCGTATTTTGACAATAGACCTTTGAATTTAGAATCGATGTGTTTTTTTTTTATTCGAGTTCCTAAATCAGTGTAGTAACTACATAGCATAGAGAGCAGCTTATGGCAATATTGTACACGTTAGTTACCAGTTCACAGTATTGAGTATATTAGAATAACAGAACTGAAAGCATCTAATTAAGAAAATGTTCTCGTCTTCCTGGTAACTAAAGTAGGTACCTACGACAGAAAAAATTATCAGCGGAAAAAACTGTACTCTTTCTAACTCATGTGTCGTATCATGAGAAAGAAAGAGACATCAGTATTTACCCTCTTAAGGCCCTCTATGTTTTTTATTCCTGTGAGTTTCTTATTCTGTCACTTGTTTCAAAGCCATTTTGCCAGCGGTTGTTTAATGTCTGTCGCTGAAGACTAACAGAATTAACAGAGGTTGTATGTGTGATAGCACGCAAGGAGGCCCCAAATTTCTGCCGCGTCGCGGGCTCAAATCCCGCCTGCTGCAGTTCAGGTCCAATCGAGGGTATGTCTCATAATGCCACGCGTTTGGTCAGATCATATTAAACAGTAAACGATTTTAAATTCCAGCCAGTACCTATTTGAAAGCTGTTATAATTTGATTCGAGAACACAAATTGCGATTTGACGTTTGATTTTAGAATATCCTGAAAGTTTTATTTACCGCGACCGTGTTTCGTTGTTAGGTTTTCCGAAATTATACAAAAGTTATTATTAAGCCAAGGCCATGGAAGTTACAGAATTTGTTGGTCATCACTTAGATTCATTGAGGACAACCTTGGAACGATGTTTTAAGGAGTGGGATACAAACATTGGCACTCAAATTGAATTCGGGTTTTAAACTTTTGGCGTTAGGTAAAGATCATAATCGAATGTTCAGTGCTTCTATTTCTTACTGTCTTTCGGCAATCATCTCATTTCCGAGCACAAACGAATGCTAATTTCCATGTCCATCAATTATTAGACTTATCGTGTATAATAATTTGAATTCAGAACTAAGTACTTTATTACAAACGAATGCTAATTTCCATGTCCATCAATTATTAGATTTATCGTGTATAATAATTTGAATTCAGAACAAAGTACTTTATTACAAACGAATGCTAATTTCCATGTCCATCAATTATTAGATTTATCGTGTATAATAATATGATTTCAGAACTAAGTACTTTATTGTTGTTTTGTTTTGATTTCCGTGTGAACTATAGAAAACCGACGTCTGACGTAGCACGAAAGTTTCCGAGAGACATTAAGAAAATAGAAGCATTGTATTTATTTAGATAGATTAATCGTTTTTGTGCCTACCTATCTATTAATAATTAAAACCAACAAAAAAAGTAATTCCTTTTTAAAAGCAAAATAATACAATGTGCAATTTACATAGAGCATAAATAAATACTGACGCATTGGTTCGTGTTGAACCAATTTTAAGCAATTAGTCCGTTAGTTTTTTGACTTCGCACTCGTGTTAATTTAACAAGGAAATATAAACATTCCATATATTACAAGTTAGTACACAAAACACACACATAACAAACTCACACATGTCACACACACACACACATGTCATGTTTTACATTATAAAACATTGTGTCAAAATTGAGTATGTAAATTAAGCCTGGATTTGTTAATAAAAACTTTTTTACAAATGTTAGAAGTTGTTGTAACTTAAGATTAGATCTTACTTTTAGTAACTTGTACTGCTTTTAGTGTAAATTATAACAATGTTGAAACTTTGATACTTAAACACAATTTCGTATATTACTACGTTAAGTTCTTCATGGTAGTCACTTAGTACTATCAAGTTTTGCAGCTAACAATATGCCTTTTAATGTTTTAAAAGTTCGGGCTAAAATCTTTGGATAAACTATAGTGTTTTGATTAACAGAACTTTGAAAGAAAACTTTAACAAGAAGGCAACAATGATGCTGTTTATCCTCATTATCAGTCCTACTCATTTTAATAACTACAAAACTTCTTGCTTAAAAAAACAACTATCTCCTGGATATTTTGTTAGCTAAATCTCCCCACAAAAGAAAGCATTATATTAAATCTCCAATAACACTCAACTCTGCGATAAGCGCCATCTTGTTTTCACACAAAACCGTTCACTGAGTGGCAGGCTCCCATTACCAATAAAAGAACCGTGTGTATATCGTATTTCTGCACTCCCATCGCATCACTTCCACATTGCGCACCCTGTATAAGCCCTTTCTATTTCCAAGAAAAGTGGGATCTATTTGATGGATCGGAAAATATGGGAAATAATAATAAAAGGGACATTTGAATGATAACCAGCTGAATATTTCTACAACCTAGATTCCCGAGGATAAGAAAAATTTCGGAGAAACCTGGAGCAAGTCGTTGGAATTCATAAATTCAAATTATATTTCCTCTAACGAAATGCTTCGAATTAAGCACTCAAGCTCTGGTCAAACCGACGCAAAACTGGCGCGGGATTCGGGACGAAATTCGCTCGCACCAATTGTATCAACTAACTTGTTTGGAGGTGTTCAGGTGCTCAAACTGGCGCGAATAGTCGTGTAACTTCCTAATCATTAAACCTATCAACGCGCGTAGTCGCGATCCGTATCCCGCACGGGATTCGCCTCAGTGTGGTCAGAGCTGGGTCAACTGTATATTTTTCTAGAACTCATAAATACAGGTGCATGAGTCCAGCGAAGAAAATAAGATAAACAACACAATTTACTCTTATGACACCTACTAATTATGTCTATTTTTCTCTCGGGCGAAGTTGTTGCGAAAGGAGATAACAAAATGGAGAAAATATTACATTTTCAGCATAAAACTAACTTGAATACTAACTTTTTACCCGACTACGGCGAAGCAAAAAGGAGGGTTATGATTTTAACCGGTAGGTAAGTATGTTCATCTGTTCCCTCATTACTTCTAAAGTGCTTGAAATGAGGTATTTTTGGAAGCGTCTTGATCGTCCGCTGGTTATAGGCTATGTGAGGTCACATTAAATTCAATATGGCGCCCTCTAGCGGACATAAAGTCAAAGCCTAATAAAAAAAAATGTTTATTCATGGCGTGTGGGTATCAAATGAAAGGCATTAATTAGCACATTTCAAAAATATATATATTGTCAGCTGTTGCTCATGGCTTTGCTTGCATGCACCCAATAATTAGGGATAAATTCTATAAAATCATAAGTAACAACAAACATATTTTCTCTCCAAACCTACACAACTGAAAGGTTAAGAAGTCTTTCAAATTTCAAAACATAAACCTGTGGTAAATGTTTGGTATATTACACAGGTAGGTACATATAAAACATTAAACCTAATTAATGAATGAATGAATGAATGAGGTGCACTCGAATGAACATAGCCAAAAAATATTTAAAGCGCCTCTGCAAATACTTTATCACGAAATTATAACCCCAAAATAATTTAAATAAAAAATAAGTTCAAAAACTAAAACCCGGCTGAAAAATCACGCTCTAAAAAGTATGAAACACGAAAATATTCTCATCTGAAATTATTATGTAGAAACTATTCAATATTTATCGTCTATTAAATATACAACTTACACGTAATATATTTTAATGTATTTAATACATATTCAGAAGACAGCCGTGGTCGTATGCCACCTAACCTATCAAAACAACACATTCTAACAGTAGTAAGCGATCATAACCTTTAGGGCAAAGTGACATACGACCACAGCGATCTTCTGAACATCAATCTTTCCAAATTCTTAATAGTTTGGAAGTTGGCGGTGTGATACCCCCGTGTTTCGGAAAGCACGTTAAGCTGATTGTCCTGTGCCTCATCTCTCTCCGGTCGTGTCGGATTGCCGTCCGATCGAGCTATGAGAGTGAGTGCATCTGTACCTCTGCACACACTTGTGTAATATCATACTCTCGCGCCGCAGGCTGATCTCCGCTGAGATTAGTCGCCATGACCGAAATTCAGCCTGGAGGACTATTATTAGAAACAAATGAAAAAGGTCTAATGTGGAAGAAATATGGCATAACTATGAGGTAACAGTTTGAGGCATTAACACTATTAGTTAATCTGCGCAAGATTTCAGAGAGCTAATCGCCAATACCCGTTCAGAATTCGCTTCTCATTTGATATGAAACTGGATTTAGAAAAGGGTTTCTCTCGATCTTTGAGGATAATGATCTTATATTGATTTATTTATCCTCTCACTGGAACGCCATACAGCAATTACACCAACGGAGCAAAAATTACATTATGTGCTGCTATCCATCCATCCTGTGCGCGATGGACATCGAACGGGCGGCGATGGATCACGCACACTCACGCAGCGTCAAGAGACTTCTCCATATTTCCATTACTCCGTCCATATAACGCACATTCTTTGCGATTTTTGAGACTTAAAGATTGGTTTTAAAAAAATACATTAAAATTGAAAAAACTGAAAATGTTGATGTATCATCCTGCCTGACAGATGACACTATATGCTACTTATGAGACCAAATGACGTGATTCTAAATCTATAAATGTCTAATGTAATGACTGTACGTTAACGTTACAATGTTTATATTATTATAACGAAATATTGTTGTAGGTAAATCTTCCGCACTTAAATATTGTTGTAGGTAAATCTTCCGCACTTAAAAAGACAACCAAATTCCAGTAAATATTGCTCCATAATATATTATAATTGAGAGTGCTGGAGCGAGGACACAATTATGTGATCAACTAAAGTATGAATACATGTTTACGGACGTATATTTTGCAAAAAAAAATATGTAAGTACGTACAAAAATGAAATGGATTTGGTTTAGACAGTGGTGAAAGCATTTCATGCCAGAATAATCATTAACTATAATCATAATCATCATCATCTGCCTACGCTTTTCCCAACTATGTTATGGTCGGCTTCCAGTCTAACCGGATGCAGCTGAATACTAATATTTCACATGGAGCGACAAGCATGCCTATCGGACCTGCACAACCCAGGTTTCCCCTGTCTTTTTCATTCGTTACACAATAATAAAGAGCAATTTCAAAAGCCGTTGCAAATTTCCCTTATCCTCAAAGCTAATTTTCTTAGCTAAACTTTAAATCGTTTGCTTACCCTCAAGAATTACACAGTAACTTAGTGTTTCAAAAACATTTTTCGTACAATCATAACAGTTTTCTCTACGCGTTGTACCGAAGTAACAAAATTAAATCACTTTTATTTCACAAGTTTCATCCAATTTTCACAGAGAACTAAGAAAAAATCCGTTTACATATCTTCCGGTATTTCGGTAAACCGAATAAAAAAACATTTATTTAACGAGAGAGAGAGAGCGTCCATTTTCGTTTGTTTTTCAAGCGAATTTTTGCATCCTGTCCAACAGTGTTAAAATTGTGAGAGAACCTTTGGAATGTTTTTTTTTAACTTAACTAAAATTAAACTACCTTATTCAAAAAAGGATAAGTCAAAAATTTTGCTGCCGGAAACAGATTTTTTTTTATATATGTAGTGTAAACGTTAAAATTATTGCTTAGGTACTGTAAAAACGAAATGTACGCTTATTTCAGGAATAAAAATAAGAAATGTGAAGCTCTTGCATTTTTATATTTTCAATTTATCAAACAAATCCCAAACCTCTCGCTACCTGAACATAATATACTTAAAATCCTTCTTGCACAATGCACCTCTTCCATTTAGTTAAAAGCAAAACTCCCTTAAATCCACACACATAAAAATATTGACATAACTTGAAAATCCTTTCTACATCTCTCGGTATCATTGCCTCTCTAATACACTGGGTTCCACACTTGGCAGACGAAGTCGATTTAAATCACATGTCTGCGACTAAACCGAGTGACACGTCTGTCTGTGCAAGATTTCAGGGAGCTAATCGACAATACCCGTTCAGTATTCGCTTCTCATTTAATATGAAAAACGATTTAGAAAAGGATTTCTCTCGATTTTTGGTGATTATGCCAAACGCTTTCGTAGCAGCTAGCTACGAAAGGTCTACGAGTTTCTTAATCTGCAATGCAAAACAGAAACTAGTACTAAGTATTTTTATCTTGAAAAATAATCTAAAGCATAAAATAAAATACTCGTTTGTTCTTAGCCGTCTTAAGATGTTATGATTAATTATCAAGACATTACTTGGCACTAACTTTGAACTTAATTGTGTAGCGCCACGTTTTTATCTCAAGCAAAAAGTTCAAGCAGAATGCTTTTGTTTGACATTTTGTTACTATGCAAGGATTTAGACAGTTGCTTATAATAAGTTAATTTGTAGTTTGTTAATCATTTTTAGAATAGAATTTGGCGGCAAATGCCAATGACAACTTGACAACGAAATCTTATTGATAAAAATTTAAGTCGATATGCACTTTTCACTTAAAACTAAATATTTAAGAAAATCAATCTAAAAAAGCCTTTAGGAGCTATCATTTCCCGAATCTCCAAAATCTTAAACCAAAACAAGGTCAACAAAATTATGGCGTGCCTCTTTGCCGGATATAGTACGACATCAATAAATCTGTTGAAACGAAGGAGCCTCTCTATAAATAACGACAGGTCAAACTGGCCCAGGCGTCTGCCTTCCATGTCTGATTTATGACATCCCTAGGCATCCCTTAGATTTGGCTATAAAACACTTTTTCGAGAAAGGTTAAGACGTCATGGGTAGAGTCGTTTAGTTATGCAACTTCTTGATTTAGTTTCTTAATCGTTTTGCACTCGGAATTACTGTTATAGATTTTGGTGGAAATATTATTTAGAAGTTTGTGATATCAGCCAGTATCATGATGTTGCCCAGCCTCAAATAAAATAAAGAGATATGGGACTTAGTTTAACATGAAAACGTTTGATATTGTAAATGGGGATAAAAACTGCCACTTACTCACTTTAGATGTCGCTACTGTCGAGTGTTCCTTGTTATTCAACAAGAGAAACAAAACAACTGTGACAGTAATGACAGAAAGAACACTCAACAGTGCTGCCATCTCAAGAGTGAGCTTTTAGTTTTTAACCCCGTTGACATTGCAAACTACCCTTCGATTGTCTATATTTTATCAATGATAATTTCGTTGGTCTTACACTTGTCATCAGTTTACAGCATTCGCTGGACAGGAGACTCTTCAACTGAATGCCACAAAACACGATCCAGGAACATCCCCATTTATTCCCAAAAACATTAGTTATTGATTCAAGTGTATTACGTAACATGAAATTAAATAAATAAGTACCTTATCTTATCCCCAGGCACAAGATTTCGACCTTAAACGATACACATTTTTACACAAATTAATGAACAATAATAAATTAAATTCAATATCCCTCGTCAGACTAAGCTCTTAGCAGACGTTCGTACTTTCGACTTAGCTATTAAAATGTCAACAACTTCTGCCATACACAACTTAAATATGGCAAATTGAAACTTCTCCCTTAGTTCTTAACCTCTTTGTCAGACTAACACAAAGTTAAATTAAATATTATTTAATTATTTACCCGTACAACCAGCGTCAGTCAACCCTAGATGCACGTTTGCGACTTTAAATTGGTGCGTAGATACGACGTTTTTTAAAACGAGAAGATGACGCTCATTGGTAAAACTTATATGGGATTATACGCACATGCTTAATACACATATTCAGCCTTGTACGGGCAAGAACCCGCAGAAACTTCGACACAGGCGTGCTATGGCATTAAGGCTATGCATTCCGAAAATTGGCAACTACGCAAATTAATTAATCAATATTAGTAAATTAAATTATGAAATATCGCTTTGTAGCACTAAAATATTGATTATCAATTGCAATCAACAGCGAAATATTTGATCAAGATTTTGTTCTTAATTTGTACAAGAAATACACGCTAAAACACACGTGTCTTTATTAACACCTACCAAAATAATCAGCTTTTGCAACTTTTGTGGTGCCTTGAACACGAGTTTTTTCTATATTAATACCAACGTGGTGTGCAAAAACAGTAAGCCCCTACATGCTCCTTATGAAGCCACGTACGTTCTAAAAGAGAATTTTATTACACTTTTAATGCTCTTTAAAAGACGCTAGTGCTCAATAAATTTATCTGGGGCTAAACTGAATAGGCTAAGCGAAATAGATATTATAAAGGTATCAGCGTTGAATTGGTCTTGAGCCGTCTGCCGTAAATTACGCTTCTTACACTTTTCAAATGGAATTTTAAGAGGCATTTACGTGGTATTGATAAGGGCTGAAGTAGGTAGAGATTGTAGTTGAACATTTAGAAAATACAATACAAGTGATGTTAAGTTCACTTAAATCGAGACGTAATGAAGTACATCGTTATCATGGTTCTATTTTAGGTATGTAACGCAAATAAACGCAAGACGAAATGTTACACATCATTTCGAAGGTTTGTCTAAGGCCGAATTTCACCAATGTTTCTTCTGGTGATCAAGTGATCACGCATTTAAACTGCGATCAAGAGCTGTCGGTGTCAATAATCCACAACAACGCTGACACTCACAGCTCTTGAATGCGGTTTAGATGTGGTCATGGCGTTCAGTATCATTGGTGAAATTCGGCCTAAATTTCAGTAAATCCTGACTTGTGTTAATATGTACGGCTTTGTTATAAGTGGCTATTTTGAAGCAGCTTTAAGATCATCATTTTCATGAAACTGAACGGAGTAACTATACCCGATTCAATGCAACAAAATCTCTGTCTTACTTCATCACGTTTTCGACCTAAAGCTTTAATAAAATTGACAACCAAATTTCATATAGGCGAGGAAAATATTTCATTTGCCAACTTCTGACTGCTTAATCACTTAGAACATAGTATAAAATACAGATACATTTACAAATGGACTCGGAGGTTTGTCTGAACCTATTGACGCAACTAATAGTTGATACAGAATTGGGTACAAGTTTGAATTAGTCTATTTCACGACTCATTGTATCGGAAAAATGTTTTGTCCAATTAAAATTTAGTGCCTACCCTAGAGGCGTGATGTTCTAATTGCCTGAATTTTGTGTACCTACCAATGTATATAATCAAGTTAACGGAGCATATGCCCTAAGTGTTTTTTGGGGATTAGTATATTTGCGGCAATTTTTTTGTTTTAATTATCTTTGACTAAAAACTAGAATGGTTTTGAGTATTATCGCATCAATCAGTCATTTGTCATTGACACTGTTTTTAATAAAGAAAAACATTGTTAGGGGTTTATCAGTAGCCCGGAGTCCAGATTTGTGCCCGGTTGGTGGCAATAGGCTCGAATTAATCATAACTGGTGAAATGTGGGTGCACTATATGTACACCTCGGCCTAACTCTTTGGGGAAAGCAGGCGTGATGATATATGTAACAACATTGTACCTAAAGAAGGAAAACACATAAGATAATCTTGAAACAACAATTACTAGGCACATTTCAGCCAAAACTAGGGCTAGCCAAAACAGAATAAATTAATCTAGCTAAAATCCTCGTCGAGCGACTCACGAAATCGATATAGCCGATTACACAACCTTCCGCTTAGACCATTTCTAAACGTCTAAAATGGAATTCCGTAGACGTAAGACGAAGACTAAAAACAAAACACGGTCTGCCCAGTGTTTCCCTTCCTGACTCGTTAGAAAGCGAGCTTTAATTACAGCGATACCACTCGACTGTTGACGTTAGAACCGACAATCCAACATATTTCACACTTTGGGGCTAAGGTTTGGTGAAAATCCTGGTCCTACTGTTGGTTTCAAAGGTTCCAAACATTGTTAGTCTGTGGCATGTTTAATTTTCCATAGAGTTTTCACGTCAAATTTGAATTTCAAACGTTCTGTTAACTTTCGTTCGTGGCCGTTCCGATTTGAATTTCGAATTTAGTCAAATGTTGTTTGTTAGATTTAAATTTTGTAGTAACTGGTGCGTTCGGATTTATATTGAAAAGCTTTATGTCATTCACATTAGCTTAGATTAATTATTACCTAACTACTTACTGAGAACTGAATTATTCTGGTTAATAAAGTAGGTATATAAATAGGAAATTGAGAATATAAAAACTTGTTCAAGTTAAAATTTTCGAAAATTGTGTTATTCCTTGTTAGACCATTCATACCGTTAATACGTTAGATATGATATTTTTTACTAAATGTAGATATAAAGTTCATTTTCTTCATAATGTTAGCTCATTTTCTTTCAAAATTGAATACCCTTTTGCGAGTACGACGGAGCCGCGACTTACATTAATCTTTCAATTAATTTTGTCTTTAGAAAATATCACAGTATGTTCCCTCAATCTGTGTAGTATTACGGATAAAATACACCAATTTGGGATGATACAAAATACCGGAAAATTTGGATTTACTTTCTTTTTTACAGAATTTTGCTATTTAGAAACCGCCAGCAGCAAATTGTTATTTTCGTTTCGTAAACGGTTTCGTATTTTCCATCTCGAAGCTTTATTCAATATACCTAATATAATTCATTAACTTTACGAACTTCTTTCTAAATTAAATAAATCTAGGCTAGAATATTTCCTACTTCTTAACCTCAAAAATGTTTTGAAGACGTATTTTGGTTACCAAATTTATTTCAATAAGTCCCCGCATAACAAGGCACTTATGATAATTTTATGATAACAAACACTTTTATTAAACATCGTTATGATCTGACCAATCGCAGGCTTTCGTAAAACGTAAACACTTTATATAAATAAATTACACCATTTTCATATAAATATAAATGATTATATCTTTAAAATGTTTTCTTACGACATGTGTTTTGTGGACAGTGTTTACTTCATGCGAATATAGCCGATATTTTAAAGGCAATACGGATGGAAATAAGAAACTTAAAGCGACTTTTATTGCACCGTTGAGCATACGCAATAACACGTTTTATTGCACGGAAATAATTTTTACAGCTTCACCACTATGCGGTAGAAAGGATTTCGCTGAAGTTTGCTCACACAATTATTTGCAAAGCACACCAAATTTATTGTTGGTTTTAGGGCTTTACGAGAACAAACAAAATATTCAAGTAACGCCAGTGGCGGTGCAACCATGGTAGCACCGCCGAAAAAATTATGGTTGGGTGCGCAACCGATTGGGCGCTTGTTGAGAAACCCACCATAAAGCTGTGTATCTGTCACTGTATGTTTATGCACATAGTTTATAATCTATCTAGCGAGATTATAAACTACCGAAAAATTGTGAACTGCAACAAACCATTTACAATTTAACGCATTATTTTTCGATAGTTTATAACCTATCCATGGCATACCGAAAAATTGTGAACTGATACTAAACTTGCATGCGACGAACGCAACTTGCTCAAAATACTAAATAGCCAAGTAACTGCGACCAACTTGGGGTAGTAGCGCTCGCCAGCCACTGACGCGGCACCGCTCGCTTCCCTCGCTCGGCTCGCGCGCGGTTCTTCACACTTCTAACCTAACCTAACCCATTTGGTCGGGGCCCCCTGGCTTAGTTACTGCGACCAATTTGGCTACCGCCAAGACCCACCAATCAGGGACGGTTCACAATTTTACGAGTGATAAAATCGGACAGATTATGAACCCTGTCGATAAGTGCAGATTCGACTGTTTGACATTGATAGATTATAAACTACCGAAAATGTATGTGTTATATTGTAACAGTTACAATTTATCGATAGCTTATAATCTCGACAGATATATTATAAAAGAACGAAGCTCACAATCTTACGGTGACATATATTTTGCTGGCAGCGCGACCATGGTTGCGTCACCATGGTGTCCTAGTCTCATGCTACGGCTATATTATCGCGATAAAGCGAACTACACTTCGCGCGCTCGCTGTTTACAGCTTGTTCGCTTTATCGCTACAATGTAGCTGTAGCATTAGAAATAAGGAGGCAAACAAGCGAGACATTCGAGCAACACACTAGGAGACCAAATGGTTTGTAATTCCGTCGTACTTAACGGCAGTACCTACATATAAATTTCTCCGTTCATTACTTCGCCATAAACACTGTCGCAAACATTTTGTCGGAGGAACACAGCCAGTGTGGACGTAATAAAAATAATAATGGCGAAGGCAGAAATTTGGAGGCTGTTCGCTTTGCAGCGACAAACTTGGGACGACTTTAAGCCCAGGTACGCACGGGCGTTTCTTTTACGCGACGTTTGTCACGCACTGGAATTTCAACTCTCTGCATTGAGCCGAGCATTCAGAATCCAACAGAGCGCATCCCAGCGCGTCAAGAAAATATACTGTTGGATTTTCAACTCTCAGTGCTGAGCAGAGCGTTGAAAATCCCGTGCACGAAAAAATATCGTCGCGTAAAAAGCGCTTGTTGTGGCTGGGCTTAATTTGACTAGTTTCTTCATCATTAACTGTATTTCTTTCATTTGTTACTTTTATTTAATAAATCACTCATCGATGTCGTACAACGGGTTTAGAAAGTTTTCGAACAGCCTTCACTGATTCCGCCATTTTGTGAAACGTGTCGCTTATTTTGTCCGTTATTATTGCTTTTGGGGTGTTTTGTACTATCGCAACTGTTCGAAAACTTTGCACTGTTTTATATTTTGTTTGTTGTTTTAGTTTAACTTCATTGTAGTTGGTTGTTGTTCAATAGTACCTACCTATTTGATTTCCGTATCTTTTTTTTATTATTTTACTGTAGCAACACGGTTTAATTTGTATTTAGACACCTCAGTTTTTTTCAAACATTAACTTTGTTATTTAAGTAACACAATTATAACCAGCAACTAAAGATAAACGTGAACATTCTCCCTCAGGTACATTTTCACAATAGTGAGCTATTTGATTGGCGTGTTCATATTCGCCACTATAGTTGGACAAGTCGGCAATGTCATCACGAACAGGAATGCCAACAGACTGGAGTTCGAACGGCTTCTAGATGGCGCCAAAACGTATATGAGACATCATAAGGTAAGTAGCAATAGTACTAACCCCGTGGCCCTTAGCTACACGATGAGCGTGTAGCTAAGGGACTTGCGGAGAAAATAAAATATGAAAGAAGTTCTTTAGAGCATGCCACGAGTCACTGCGACACGACTTGCTGAGCGTTCGGACGGAAACACACGCGCGCATGGCGCTTGACGCAGGTTGCATCGCACGAAAGCGTGAACGGGGCCTAAGTTATATTTCTCTTATCAATAAACCAAGCAATATACTTGAAAGCCTCGTATCAATCAATGCCTACAGATGCCAAAGTAGAATCCATCGTATCAAAGTGAACAGATACCAAAATGGATGATGTATTTTCAGGCCAAGTTTCTTCAAATGAATTGGTGTTTTCAGTGATATAAGAAATGTAGATTAAAAATTCTAAAAGTCAAAGCATTACAGACGAAACACTTTAAACTAAATTTTTAAAAAAGAGCGAGCCTGACAGTTGTCGCATATGTTGTGTAACATCTGACATCTCACCTTGGTATTAAGCAACTGAGTAAATACTGAAATATTTATTCGAATAATTATTCATTACTAGTGGTCGCCCACTGGTCGTAAGTCGACCTACTTATCAGTCGACTACTTATAATATATATTAATACTTACTAATTCCATGCTATAATAAAGTACTTACTTATTCCATGTGCAAGCTGTCACTTCCTTTTACACACTAAAAGAAAAGGGACGGACCTTTTCACGAAATCACTCCAACAGAAACCAAGAGAAAAAATTATACACATAAAAAAAAGTAAATGTAATAAAAAAATATTTCTGTTTTCCTCTAATGGAAGACTAATAGGGATAATTCCTATTTGGCTTTGGGCCACATTTTTACAACACCATTTTACCTAACACATAAAAATCATGTGAGCGATTCCTCTACTGCAGAATTACATTCACATTATGCATCAAAACATTTAACGAACAGCGACCATACAATTCACTCACCCTAAACTCAACTCTACTGCCTAATCCGCCAAGCTACTCAAAAGTCAGTGGACCAAAAAATCCCGTATTACATAACGATGTAATACATTTCACAGGTGCCAGGTGGCATGAAGCGGCGGGTGTTACGATGGTACGATTACTCCTGGTCCAGGGGACGCATACAGGGGGGAGGGGACATCAACACAGCGCTGGGACTGCTGCCTGATAAGCTGAAGACCGAACTCGCATTGCATGTTAATTTGAGTGTGTTGAAGAAGGTACTGTACTGAAATATTCGTGGTTATACTTGATTTTAACATTGATTTTAGGAAAGTCACTTGATCACAACATGATCGTTTGAGCCCACTTCAGCGCCGCATTCCATTTTAAGAAGTAGTTTCAAACTAACTGAAAGAACCACATTCATGTTTAGTTTTGCCAAACTGTATTTCATTTTACTAAAAGATCGTTGTCACCTTTCCTTAAATTACCACCCTATATATATATATTTATAAAACAGAATCTTTGAATTTTCAAGTTTAGTCATAATTACTATTGTCCAGCCAGGGAAATAAATAATTAAGCAAATTGACACCCTACTTCAATGTGTCATTCCACACAATGGACATAATACGGACAATTATATAGCCCGAATTATGGAACCTAGTCCATTTTTTCTACAATTATTTTCACTGATTTTTCCATCATTTTCAATGGGGTTAAAAACTGATAGCTCCCATTGGTTTGTTTAAGTTTACTTTTGAGTCGATCACAAATTAAACGAAAACTAGATAAATATGTATGAAACTTGGAATGTACCACTATTAATTAAAATACGAGCTAAGGACAGGGGAAGCGTCTACCACTGGTAAAAAAGCAGCTGTAGGTGAAAAGGCAATAAATTATGAATGTTTTATAATTTATAGGTTATTTTGTGTTTATGACTAAGTTCTTTTTTGTTGAAGACGTTTTGATGGAGGCGTACGACAGAAATAACCTGATCAGAGTTGAAAACCAACTCAACGATGATCTTTCTGACTGAAAAACTTCAAAGATATTAATTCTAGCACTGATCTAATATGATAATACAAAACACACATCTTCTCTTCTTAGTCGTTAACTTCATTTCTGAAGGTCGTACTTAATCTGAACTGTTGACCACTAGATGCACTATGCTCTTTCAAGTGATTCTGTCCTCAGCGGCCTTGGATTCTGGTTGGCCAGTAAGCTTCTTTACAAGGTCAGACCACCAGTTAAGTGAACGCCCGCGTGATCTTTTCTCGTCGACATGGCCAACTACCATCAGCTTCTCTAGGCTGTCAGGGTTTCTCCGAGCGATGTGACCAAAATATTTGAGGATTCGCTGAAAACACACATACACTTTTTATCATTTACATAATGTCACATAACAACTGCCTATTGGTAATGAAAACAGACTTAGTTATCTTGCGAGCATTACATGTATACGAATTTCTCCCTTAAGTTTTCAGGTTTCATAGTGGATAGCACATAGTCTCGACGAAATATCAGATTTCCGAGAGCTTTCTTCCACAGTTGTCGTTTTTTAACATATTTGTCAAATACATGGGACCCCGTATTTTTGCAGTCAACAGCAGCGCAGCGAGGCATATTAATTAATTATACGTAAAAGAAGTCGCTTGTTTAAAAGAATGTATGGATAGTGACAGCTAGCTGCCAAATTCTTAAACGTTGCATAGCAACGACATCTGAAGTAAACAAGTGGCAGTTTTTATCCTCATAGTGTTAAACACAACCCACAAGCCATTTGAGGCCTGTCAATTTTAAAGGCTTCATTACCTTCAACAAGCATGCGACGAACAACTTACCTTAACTTAAGTGCCTACCTAGAAGTGTCTAATTATAGATACAAGTCGTTAGCTACCTTGAAACAAAGGATGACCTATATCCCCCAGTTGACTTGATGTCGCCTGAAGGTCAGAACACACTCAACGGTTCTTTAATTTCCAGTCTGCTATGGAAATGCGAAAAGTCATAAAAGCTTTCTAACTAAGCCATCAATTGTCTTTTTAAAATACTCGAGTGACACACTTGTGTTGAGTTGGATCTTGATAATTTAAATTACACTGAAAGAAATGCTTGCATAACTGTAACGAAAATTTTGGTTACGCCACAAAAATTGTGACTTGCGACCTAGGTGTTATCTGTTACATAACCCTGTTTTGTTATTAAAAAAACAATTCTGTAAATGTAAACAAAGTTTATTTCCTTATTACTAAAGTTGAATAATTTTTGAAGTAACTTAATTAGTTCGGCTAATTATTTCATTCAGTGTAGCTCTTTCAAGTTATGTATGCTTTTGAGGTTACAAAGGATCTCAACAACCAATACCTGAACAATTAAAAGAGTCAAATTTACTTCATTTTAATAAACAACGACTGCCTCTTTGGTCTAGTGGTCGCATGAGGTTCTGGGGCTGATTCCCAGGTTGGGCAAAGTGTTATTGGGTTTTTATATCAGGAATTTCTCATTAGCAGCCCGGAGTCTGGTTTTGTGCTCGGTTGATGGCAATGGTCTCACCACCTATTACATGGGAATTAAACATATCTGGCGACATGTGGGTGTAATTTATGTACCTACACCTCTGCCTAACCCTTTGAGGATTACAGGTGTGATGTTATGTTATGTTGAATAAACAACCTGTTCACACTATGAACTCCATATTAATCACAAATTCAGGATTACAGCCTTAATTTTTATGATATTCTGGCATGGATATAACAAACATACCGACGCGACGGCCCACCTGATATTTAACCACTCCGTCTCATTTAAGCTCTTATTTTTTTTGGTCACATTCAATCATCAGTCATCACGTTACTAACAGATATTTTCTGTGATATTTTTTTTGCCAATGAACTGAAACACTAACAATTTTATTTCGTAGGTGACAATATTCCAAGAATGCCAGCCTGAATTCCTTCACGATCTCGTGTTGAAAATGAAAGCATACATATTCACTCCCGGAGATTCCATTTGTAGAAAAGGTAAGTCGTAAAAACGTGTAGAAAAAACCTAGCAAGATTCCAACGTATTTCTTCTCACGAATGATGGAAATCAAAGGATGTAGTAATTTGAAAGAGCGTTTCATTTGTTTGAAAACAATTTGGGGTGTTAAAATATCATCAATGTAGACTGTGTTGGATTATCGTTAGATTAAATTAAAGTCAAGTTTATGGCAATTTTTTTGTCGATGACGAAGGACTTTTGTTTAGATGACACATTCATTTTTTTCTCAATGTTGACCTACACTCACGGAAAGAAATGGTTAAGCAATTTAAAAACGTGAACCTGTCACATTTCACATTTTGAACTACGGGCTCATTTAAATTGGGGTAGTACGTAAACATAAACAAAAAATGTAAAAAAAATACTTTTGCTTTCTGCGACTGTACCTACATAATTAGCAGAAGACTTCGCCTTGAAATACAAGAGTCAACCACAGTTAGAATAGAATACTCTTTATTATGTATACCATACAAATTACAGATATAAATGTAGAATTTTTACATAATCTTAGCATTGAACGTCTCTAAAAACACCCCCAAAAATGCAATATTTAAAATTTTAGCCTTTTTACGACACTCTTTATACTTTACTTCTATTTCCACTTCAATTCAGGTGAAGTCGCCCGTGAAATGTTTATAATAGCCGATGGCATACTTGAAGTGATATCGGAACAAGGCCGTGTGCTCACCACCATGAAAGCAGGGGACTTCTTCGGAGAGATCGGGATTTTAAACCTAGATGGACTGAACAAGTAAGTCTCTTCCAAACTATCCAGGCTTTAAATCCATCCTGCCAGGGTTGCGAGTTTGTCCGAAAGGGATATCGTGGCCCTGGCACACAGGCAACTGAAGGAACACGGGTGGGTTTTAGTTACCTAGTTAAAGTCTGACATGCCCTCCCGCTCCACCCAGTGCGGGAGAAGTTATTTGATAATTTCCGACCATGTTTCGTTTTAGAACGCAAATATAAAGAAATAGGAAGAATATTTACAAAATTATTTCGTCAGTCTTTAGAAATATTTTGAATAGCACGTTCGTTAACAGTTAGCAATTCAGTGCCTTATGAATATGTAACTACATTCCAAGGGACTCTTTAATATTTATTTAAACTGAATTGAAGTAGCATTAGTGCACCTTTCAGTCCTTTTAAATGTATTCAGGATGCTCAATTTGCATTCAATTTATGAAATAATTATTTCACATCTTCAACGATGATTCAATCAGTGTTCTGTTCTTCGGTTTCTTCATTTTTGCAAATTATTCTTCCTTTCAGGCGTACAGCTGACGTTCGATCAGTAGGGTATTCCGAACTCTTCTCATTATCTCGGGAAGATGTACTAGCAGCAATGAAAGACTACCCTGAAGCCCAGGAAATTCTGCAGACCCTAGGAAGAAAGCGCCTACAAGAAGCTAAAAATATGTCGAAAAAATGCAAAGGTAAAACCAGTGACACTAACATTTTAAAGCTTGTATCCGGCTATAGCCTTAGTCAAAGGGCCACAGCAGGGTAAATATAAACACCACCAATGAAAAGGTAAATATGAATGTATTTATATGGATCCTATTACTTGACCCATAAACTAATTCTCAGTAGGAGGAAACTAAGTTAAAATCGCAACCCTAAACTATTTTGCTCAAAATTTTAATTTTAATATTATATTAAGACTGAATTGGTAGTAGAGTTTATAAATAAGGAACCTATTAAAAATTTAGGGAGGAAGCCCCGTCACGACCCAAAAACTGTTTCGAAGAAAGCTAAAGGTGAGAACCAATCAAATAATACTAGAAGAATTTTATTGTCCAATAAGTTCGAAGCCGAAAGGTCAGAACGCTAGAAATACGATAGCAAAAAGGCAGAGGTAAACAGGAAGTTATTAATAAAGGCCCCATTTCTGATGTCCCCAAGACTAATTACGCGTGGGAGGAAGCCGAAATTAAATTACATGACAAAAAGATCAAATATTTACACATAATTGGCATCCTATATTCAATAATCCCTGAACCTAATCAATTCTCCAAATAAAGCGAAGTATTTGATTATTTGTGCCTTACAATTTGCTAATAAGACATCAAATTTACGATATTCCCGAAGCAAAATCTTTAATTAACTGTCGTTTCTAGGCGAGATAAGCCCAGACAAGTTGTCTGGGGACGACAGTGCATCTAAAAGGATCGTGCATAAACTGCGGAGCGACGTAAAGGTAAAGATGGCTGTTAAGATTATAGTAGCGATCGATTTAGTGCAGTTCATAACGTTATTGCTATCACTTTTGCTTAAAATCCCAGTCAATGGAAACTTTACTATGATCAGGATTAATCTAACTGTCACATATATAAAACGTCTATTTGTCTACACAATATACAAATAGACGTCGTTTTATGACGTGCAAGTGACATTCAACCATAGGCCGTTTGTCCACCGGCACCATCAACTTGAACGAGATGACGGCGCCGAAGTAGCGATACTTATCTACATTTAGTATGGCCGCGTGTCCACCGCAAACTACCGCCGCACGGTGGGCTGAAAATCGAATTTCATAGACTTAGGGTATTCAATTTTGATGTGAAACATCTACAGCCGCACGTAAAACCGATTGCTGGCGTGGCGACGCATGCCGTGGCGACGCGTCGCCAGTAATGTGTAAATAATTTCAATGTTTCACATCTGCCAGGCGACCCGTGGCCCGTGACGGCTCACAATTTAAGTGTCGTTTTTGGGCCGGATATTGCTTCTATTAGTCTTTTCTTAATTTGTTTCCGTGCAGTTAACTCGGATGTCATTTTTGTGTATAGTTAATATAGTTATACACAAAAATATCATCCGTGTTTTATACATAAAATTTGTATGAAACTAGTATGAAAAATCAGATTATCTCAGAAACTACAAGGAAAACCGTAATATCCTTACAGCTGGTTATAGAACTAATTATTTATGATTTTTTTGACATACTCTATAACGGTTAACGGTGCAGGGGGAAGGGGGTTAACGGGTGGTTGCAGTTGCAGAAAAATCTGCAACAGTAACAGACTATAAACGAAACAATATAAATCGTTTAAGTCAAAATTTTATAAAATTTTAAGCAGAAACCTCTCCAAATTATATTTAAAGTACATAGTTAATGCATGAACTGAATAATAATTTCCATCAAAATGATGCAAAGCGCAGTTTACATTCCATGTCATTAGAATTTGAAAGCTGTAATTTTAAAACAAACATGGTTTTGTAATGAATGGCTGTGAAACCCAACTGTGATAGCTGTAGATTTAGTGTTAGTTCATTTCTGTTTAATTTACTGTGACAATTACAAAATTAACTGTTACCTAGTTTGTTCTTCAACTGTTCAATCACAGACCATTTAGACCTTTTAATTGTGTATTGATTCATTGTTATTAGTAGAATTTTGTTAGGATTAATGTAACATCCTACAAACTACTTACATACATACATACTATCGAAGTATATATCTTGTAGTTTATTATGTTCTAGCAGCTGCCCGCAGCTTCGCCCACGTAACTTCTTCTAAAATAAACCTACATTACTCCTTATAACATCAGCTATCTGCCAGTGAAAGTCCCATCAAAATCGGTCCAGCCGTTTTGGAGATTAGCTGGAACAAACACACAGACAGAGACAGAGTTTTTTGTTATAAGTACCGTATATACTTTCGTATGCATTTAGTAAAAAGCTGTTATTTTGACATTACAAACAGACACTTCCATGTTATTTATTTTTATAGATAATCAACGTACACGGTTTTTTTTTTTTTGCTTCGCTCAGCCTTTATCATTGTTACCACTATTTAATGTATAATCAACGTACACGGTATTTTTTGCTTCACACAGAGTCAATTATTGGTACCGATATCAGTCTAAAAATCAGTTGACATTTCCCAGGGCATTCGCAACGCTATCCGCAGCAGATCTCGTGTAGGGCGTAGATCAGGGGAATCTTTGGAGCTACAAGCTTTAGCAGGTGCTGAGAGGGCTGGCGCTACTGAAGGAAAGATGTTGAGAAGGATGCCAAGAGTTGAGAGCGATGACTCGGCTCATCCACAGAATCAAGAAGTAATTTAGTAGTCCAATTCACACTTATTTTATTCTTAACGCAGATATATTAACTTTTCGGTATTTTCAGGATTTTAATGGTGAGATCACATCTAGTAGCAAAGACGGTGAGAAATGCATATCACCAATAGGAGCCGGCTTACCGCTACTTTCGAGATTAAAATTACTCAAAGAAAAACAGGTAAAATGTTGCACTCAATATTACAACATAGGTTTAGAGTAGTTTTGGATTCTACAAGTATTAATTTATTCCAGGATCGTGAAGAAAAAGTAGCCAAACAAAGGCTTTCAACATCGTCTGTACTGTCTCTAACACCACAACCAACACCTTCAACCAGTTCTGCTCCAGATATTGAACCAGAAGTCATAGGAGCTGGTCTTCCGCTCATACAAAGGTTACTCTTACTAAAAGCAAAAGAAGAAAAGGATAAAAACCAACTAACACCAACTATGAGCAATCAACCTTCCAGTTCAGACACAATTAGCCCCACGTCCATCAAAAGCCCATTAAGTCCTACGATAAAAACTCTTAGTCCAATCAGGAAAGGTTCAGAGTCCAGCTCCCCAGGTAAACTTCAAAGTCCAACAACCAAAACATCTAGGAAAAATTCATCTGGTTCAAGTGATGGAGCATCTCGACCCAAAGTTAGTTTTAGAGATAAAATATTACAAGTCCAGAGCGATGGTACTGCAGTAAGTCAACCACTCAATAAAGATACAAGTGAGAAACCAGCAGCGGTAGTCGAACCCACACCAAAAACAGAAAGCAACTTAATTTCGATACCACATTCTGTTGTTAGCAAAATTAAATCCCCGGCAAAAGCAGTAGGTTCAACATTCCGGGATAAACTAAAAATGCTACAAGGTGGACCAAAAGATACTGAAACATCAGCCCCAGAAAAACCTAAACCAGTTACAATAGAAAAGGCTTCAGTAGAAATAAGTCCTATGCCACCGGCTGAAGTTAAAGAAGAACCGAAAAGTAAAAAGCCTTGGACGAAACTTAAAAAGGCAGCTATATTAGGGGAGTCAAAAAGCCAAAGCAAAACTACTTTAGAAGAAAAGAAAGATGAAAGTATAAGTATGAGTAGTGAGAAAAAAGAGGAAGGCATAGCGGAGGCAGTTGTAAATATATGTGTGCCTATAGTTACCACGGCGGAGCTTGTTAAAATAGACAATAATAATGTTGAAGTTGCTAGTGATAATGATAAAGATAAACCTAAGCTTTGCTTAACAGGCCCTTTGGAACCCGTCCAAGAGAAATCATTAGATTTATTAACTTTATCTCCAAAGAAAAATGTTAATAACGCCACAAAACCACCTGAAACTAAGACACATATGACTCCGGGCATGCTACTACCCAAAGTGAAAAAGTATAGGTCAATAGATGATTTATCGCCAGAATATGGTGGATTACCATTTGTCAAAAAGCTTAAAATTTTGAATGAACGACAAAAATTAGCAGAACTAGAACAAGTAGTGAAAATTCGCAGTTCCAGCTTAGATTGTACAAGTTCATCAGAAGATTTGCTTAGTGATACATTAACTAGGAGTCATTCAGAAGGTAGCACTATGGATAAAAGAAAATTCAAGCGGAAATCTATCGATTCTTGCAGAAGTCACGAATCTAACGAAACCCTAGAAAGGAGAGAACTGAAGTCTATTTTAAAGAAACTCTCAGAAGATGTAACCCCAGCTGAAAGTCCTGAGCGTAGTAATGAGCTAAAGAGATTAATTCGGGCCCCAACTTTAGAGGGATATGCAGCGCGGCATTCAAAATTTGCAAAAAGCGTTACCTTCCATCGTCACACATTACCCTCACCACCAGGAAGTGCGCCAGCTGATTTGCAAAATGATGACGTTTTCACGATGCCAGAAGTTCATGTAGATTCGGTACCACAAATATCTCCGCCAGCGCTGCCCGAAGTCGAAGTAACTGCTCCTGAATGTCCTAATAATCAAATTGCAAGACCAGCAGATGCAACTGCACCTCAAGACTACGGGTTAAACATAAGAGCCGAGTATGAAATTCAGCAAAACATTGACCCAATGATAGAGTTAAAATCACTAAGACCTGAAGAAATCAAAGTGCCTTCAGAGAAACCTAAGCTTACTTTAATATCAGCTGTTGCTAACCAAAGAAAATTATTGCGAGGTAAATATTTTTTCTACCATCTTGGAATTCTTATAGGATGCAAGCATTTTTCTATCAATAATTGACTAAGGTTTATATTCATTGACAGGCTCGATCGAAGAACAGGAATACTTTGGAGAAGTACTTCTAGGTATCAAACAAGTAATTCAAGGGCACCTACATGATGTCCAAGGAAAATTTCAGGAACGGTAATTCATTGCCACACAATTTTTATCTTTTTACCCCTTTTTTAACCCACATCTGAATATACCGTTCTACATGTGTTATTTATCGTGGTGGTAATTTTATTCCAGAAACTTAGAAATGTCTCTTACATGCGTTTCAGGTTTCAAAGTTTAGAAAATGAAGTCAGAAAACGGGATGAAATAATTAGCCAGCTACAAAAGCGTATCCAAGAGTTAGAAAGACTAGGGCTGGCAGGCATGAGTCCGACCGCTCAACAACCTGGTGAGGATCCTACGATAGCGGGCGAAGCATTAGAAGTCAGCGCTACTAGTCTACCCGTGTCAAAGAATAATAGCTCTGGCAGCGAAGATGCTTCAGCTGCGGAAGAAGGATTCATGGTAAGAAAACTGGATTGTAAAATGTAATAAATTTTATAGTGTGAATAAAATTGATGACATATTGAACATTCGTTTGTTCCAGAGAGGAGATTCACTGGACACCGTATTTGCAACATCCCCACCAACAGCAAGTGCTGACGAAGCAGACAAAGACAGGTCACTAGAAAGCGAAAACGCAGGCGCAAGAGAGGCCCTATCACCCGAAGACCTGACAGAAGAAAACCTTAGAGAATTGACTGAAGGAATTGAATTATCAAAGTTATCATACGCAGAACTACAAAGCTTAGCCGTATCGCTTTCAAGAGTTGATAAAACTTCTTCTAGTAGAGAACAGTGGACTGTGAGCAAATCGAAGAGATTGGATCTGAATCTTGATGGGAAAGCTGGAACGTATTCGCGAAAACGTGCGGCGAAGTTGAGGCAGAGGAAGTCCTGGGAGGACCAGAGTGACCAAGAGAGTATGGAGATGCAAGACTTAACGAGGTAAGAATATTTGAGAATCTTTAAGAGAAAATGTATGTCTGACCCAAATAGGTAACATAAATTGTTGTAGCCGTAATCATGGATCTTCTATTTTTGTGTTATGTATATCTGTTGTTTTTGCGTATACTTTTAAATAGCTAGAGGTATTTCATCAATTGTCATTCGTAACTCATGTTTTTCTCAATATAAGCAGTTTCATTGTATCATCAACACCAGTCATTTCGTTCAATATCTGTTCTTAAAATCTACATACCTATCAATACTACTAATAATAACTACGTAGCTTTATTTTATTTCTCGTTGTTTATTTAATAATTTATGCACACAAATGTGCAGAGGTGGACTTAATGCCTCAAACTCTGACTCTTAATGTAGTTCCAGTTCACTTTCGTGAACTATATTTGAAATAGAACAGGGTCCACCTACAGACGACAGAAGCGTTCCCTCTTTCAGACCGTTGTCTCCGCACACCACGTCCGAGGACCGCTCGCTCCTGAGTCCCGAACAGTCCAGCCTCCGCTCCGGTCGGAGACACTTCCACTTCTTTGGATCACACCTGGATACCACCAAGTCGAAGATTAAGAAGACTCTTTCAGTGGATACGGGAATGCATCATACTGGAAAAAATGAGAGGAGTAAGTATCTGAGTATAGAACTGCTATCCGTGTAGTTTTTTGTTCTGGCTTATCAGCTCTGGGTCATGATTCGTTTGTATTTTAATGCGAGTAGTTTTTAAGATTTACTATCACTGTCTTATTTGACCCTAAGTGAAAATAAAGAGCAAGAGTGCTCTTCAATTAGAGCGTCCTTAACTTTATTCTCTTCTTTCTTTCCTTCTTTACTTCGTTCTAGACTTCAATCAGGTTTTATTCTAATCCTTGAAAAACAAAAGCGCTATTACCACTACAATCATTTGATACTACATGAGCTAAAATTTCGAAGAACACAAAGGCTACACGGCATAACATAATATCATCTCTACTCAACTCTAATCTATTGAAACTTGTTCAGGCATCTGTTTCCCAGAGGGTCGTCCACGACAACATCGCAAGTTCAGTCTGGGCTCGCTCTTTCATCGAAACACGTCACAGAAACCTACGAACAATTGCAATGATGTCGTGCTGGATATGGGCAGTGACTACAGCTGGAGTGACGCGTAAGTAGCTTATACCTTTTTATTAATTTTCAATATCTTCTTTTATTATGGCAGAATCAAACAATGCTCTCTCACATAAGTATGTAAATTTTTCTTAACTGTGTCATTTCTCAATCTTTTCTGAGTAAGGCGCAAACCTTTATATATTAGACTGAATTTCAGGGTTATCTTCAGACTCTGTTACTACCGAAAGGAATCATATAAGATAGTTAACATATTGTATTTCGAACTTTTAGATGAACATTCAAAAAGTAACATTCTCTTGACATAACTCTCGATAAAGATCCTAATTGCTCGATATTCTGTTTTAGGGCTTCTACATCATCAAGCAGCGATTCGGAGTCCTTACCTCGCACGCCAATGTTTGAAGAGTTTGTAGACAACAACTCCCGAATTAAAGGCCGACCTAGCAGTTCCAGCCATGGCAGTTCTTCACCAATAAGAGGTACTTAATTATTTACTGATCTATCACAAAAGTTTTGGCAGACAAAGTGATATTCTATCAGAAATATCGATGGTGGAAAATAAAAAAATGTAAAAAATAAAAAATAAGCTACCGAAAAATGAACGTCAATCCCGATGAAAGTGATTGTTGCAACACGAAACGCTTTGAAAGCTATATACACTTATATATATATATATTTCCATCTATTCATATCTTTTCCAGGGAGTGGAGGTGACTGGGAGGTCATGATGCTAGCAGACGAGCTCGAGAAGAGGGAAAGAGAAAAGGAGAGAGAAGACGCCAGAAGACACCTATATCCCACCACTCTTAGAGACTTGGAAGAGGTAAGATTTGCTAACAATGCTACATTTCCTAAGATCGAAGTCTGTTAAGGGAAGTTGCCCTCGCCAAAAACTAAAATGAAAACAAAAGAGAAGAATGCTATCCAATAATTTATGCAAAAATAATAGTTTCTTAAGCCAGTTAAACATGATGATAAACATGATTTCGTTCGTCTTCAGGAATCAGACACCCCTCAACGCGACGACAGTCCCGACGAGTACTCGAACATCGAAGACTCCAACTCTTCCTCTACCACGCATCTGCTCTCCCAGTCCATCAGTGATGCTTCCCAGCGGTCACTGGAGACCTCCTTCACTGATCAGACCAGCAGACCTGGCAGGGAGCCGAGGCAGAGGCGCGTTGGATCTGTGGGAGAACCGGTAAGGAATAAACTTTGTCAACACTCTTGCAAGTAACAGTCCTGCCGGTCTATTCTGTTCAAAATTTCACCGTGATCGGATCGGCATCGGCTGTTCTATTCGTGCTAACTAGCCAAAAACTGCCATCTGAATTAGATTCATACAGAGAGCTGGTTAATTCTGCATCTCGTAGATATTTTCTCCGAATATCTCAAACACCACTATTTGATCCACCACCATGTTGCGCTGATATTCCTCTTCGGACTCAAACTTAAAGAATCTATTACAATTAAGCCTTTTACAGGCACTTTTGAACTATCAAGAATTCGGTCAGCCAGAAAGATAAAGGTGGTTACCCATTCCAAAGCGTAGTAGGCTCCTATGGAAAAGAACGGGCAAGAAACTCCACTCTTTTAAATCAAAATTTTGATACAAAATGTTGGTTACATCATTCATGTTGAAATTATACATAAATAAATGAGAGAAGTTCTCCAAGTGAAAGAACATCCAGCTATCTCTGAGAAACTTACTTTTAACTATTATCATGCTTATGCATTCAATACCATTTTTAATGTATGTGCAGATTTATCTCGTGTTAATTTGATAATTCAAGAAGCAATTTTGTTTTTTTTCAAATTGATTTATTATAGTACATTACGATACGTGTGACTTAAGTAGTCTATTATTGCACGGCATAAAGTACAGAGGGTGCTAAACGACGTGCATTAATAGATTTACATAAGACACGAGTATCGTATAGGTACTATTTTATAGCTCGTGTGACTTAAACCCGCCATTGTTTTAAATTATTGAAAACATTTAATTAAACTAATAAGGAACTCCAAGGGAAGTAGACCATTCAGAACCGCGTGAAAAGCACGTGATCAACATGTATACTACTCAAACCGGGGCTAGGGGGTTCGGAGAACGGAGCTCCTGAAGGAAACTGACAGTTACTTTTAGGTGTTAAAAGTCACGTTAATATAACGCAATCACACACAATTACAATCTCAATACACGCCGCAGGTCAAATACTCGAAAATATTTTGAAAAAGGTCACGGTCTAGGTTAATAATTAGAGGTCATCCATTCATCTGTACTCAAGAATCCCGAGAAGTTGTGACACAAGGGGGGGTGAAAATTTCATTATTTTTGACCTAGGACGTCTAGTTTTTGAGGTATTTGATAAAAACTCAAAAAGGGGATTCCAAGCTATCCAGTTAAGGTCACAACTTACGATTTCTCTTTTCGGAAATCATAGATGACAAAATTTGTGACGCGACCTGTGCACCCAACAATTTATTATGACAAGGGTCAACGCTAGAAGGTTATTAATATCGGAATAACATGGCAGCCTTAGCACAATTATGCTACGGCCACATTGTCGCGCAAAGATTCGTATCGCGTTTTCGATCTACGACGTCATGTTCGATCTACGACGAACTATATTGGCCACATTGTTGAAAAAGTTCGTAGTTAAAAACGTCGCGATAAGTTAGGCAAACTAGACGAAAAAAAATGATAGATTCATTTTCACACGGTGTAAAAATGGACTACTGTCGCGGAAAAGCGTGACTTAAGTGCAGATTTAGGTCACACAGGACTATAAAATATTTCTTTGCTAAAAAATATGATAATAAAAAAAAATGCAAGGAAAGTTCAACCTACTTTGGTCAATCATCTTTACATTTGATTTTATTACACGTGTTTTGGTACGTATCTATTTAGCTTTGTTTATATTCTATTTTCTTGGAATATATTAAATAATGTGAGAGCAGTTCATTATTAAAACAAAATGACCGAAAAAGGCAAAGCGGCCAACTGACCGCTTTATTAGTAGAACAGTAGAAGAAAGTAGAAAATGTTTATTATTTTATAAAAATGTATCATTTAAATACTAGAACATAATAATTTTAAATTGGTATTTTTATTAAACACGATATTTTTCAACAAAAATAAATAGGTACATTTCTTGTGCTTTTTGGGGTGGCCACGTTGCCCTTACCCCCATGGCCGCTTTGGGTGACCACTCGGGCAAACTGGTTTTTGGACAAAATTTCGTAATTTACAAATTAAGTCCCAAAAAAAGTCCCCAAAATTGAAACTTAGTCAACAACTTGAGACATATCTCATTTATAAGGTCTTGGCTTACTGAACATTCTTCTTTTTTAATATAGGCGTGATGTTTTATTGTTTTATGTCCTATATTATATAAGTCGGCAATTATTATGCTTTATCTCTTTTATTGTGATGAAAAATAGAAAAGAAACATCTATATTTTCGTTAGATAAATGTAACTTATAGATTTTTCAAAGTTTAGTAAGTATATAAGTATATCGTTTAATAGGTTTTTTTTAAACTTAAAGTTAAGACGGCCGCTTTGACCTGACCTCTCTTATACATATAGGTATACTGTACTTGATTATTAATAAATAAATAATCTTCAGGTGCGACCAGAATCCTCCCTTCCTCAGTCCCGAGGCCTGATCCTCCGCGCCGCGAGCCTGGACCGCGAGACCACGCCCACTACCTCCGCAGCCACGCGACGCTTCGGCTCCCTCAAGAGCGCCAGCACCGACTCCCACAAGAGACTCTGATCCGCTTTGCCGAGCGGACGTGCCCAGTCCGACGCCTTTCAAAGAGGTCCAAATATAAGAAATGTGATACGAGAAACGGCTCAAAGTTCTCTGGCAAACAATGATGTAAATCAAAATGATTTAGGCGAGGGTAATGATCGAAATGAGGGTAAATGTGGTCAAAATTGGGATAAATGTGATCAAAACGGGGGTAAACGTGATCAAAACGGGGGTAACCGTGATCAAATTAGGCGTAAACGTGATCAAAATGAACGTAGTGTAGGTAATTATTTGGATCAAGGAACGACTGCGGGGAATGGAGGCCATAACGATAGAGTGATTAGAAATAAAGATCATAATAACGAACGAGACAATGCGAATCCGAACATATTCGATCAGCTGTCAGTCAGCGGTCAATTACTGATCGTCATTATTTTCTTTGACGATGACTTTGACTATGTAATTTTCTTAGTACTACAATAAGTGAACTGTGTTGTGTAATGGGTGAAGATAATGTATGACTGTTTTGTACTCGGTGCTGGATACTTTTGTAAGAATGATAAAAGCAAAAATCCGATTAAAATTGTCTTGTCCTCTACATTTCAGCCGTCTTTGTTGACCGAAAAAGTATTCTACCACCACCACTATTTAACAACAATAGTCCATAAGACTTTGGAAAAATCTGAAGTCAATTGTTTTATCTTTATTTAATTTTGAACATGTTATTCAATAGTATCTAGCGTCAAGTATGATTGTGTACTACTGTTTCTATTTCATCTACTCTTATCGTAGTTCTATCCTACCTATCTAGAAATCTATTGTAGATACTTTAGCCCTTAGCATAGAGAATAGAATCTAACATTTGTTTAGTGGATTAATAATTTAAATATTTATATTCTAGTCTTGTTGTTTTATGGTGCACAAATAAAATCAATCAATTAATCTATTTCAAGTACGTTTTAAAAAACGTACTATAAAATGTTCCTCCTGTTTTAAAATAATTAAAGCTTAATAAGTTCTTTTATCGAACTATTTGAATGGAGCTAAATTAATCTAAAATATCTAGTCATTGTTTGTATATTTAATTATAATATAAATCATATTTTATTAACATAAAAAATATATATTAAATATATTATTATATTAAAGTCATCGATTTGCCTACTGTTACATATAATTTATTAAAAAATTAGAAATTCTAAAATATAAATATTTTCAATGTGCTGTTAAGTTTGTTTATATGATATTTTAAGTAATTTTCAAAATATTTACAGCGCAGTAAAACGTTGCAGAGATAGTATAATGTTTAAGAAAATATCGTCCGATGGGAAAAACTATCTAATCTCTTTTTGATCTAGTTTTATGTGATTGAAAATATAAATCATGTTTCTTTGCAAAATCAAATCAATGGATCGCTGAATATATTCATAATATTGTTACTGCATTTAAATCAATGATACATAATTATATTAACACATTTTATTTTAATGTTGTCTATTAATAAAATAAAATATATAGAACGAAAGCGTTATAATAGTTCCTTTACTGTGTACCTTACAAAAATTAGCACAACATTAAATTATTAATATTACCTATAACATTTAATTTTAAAAATCCTATTAATTTATGAAATCTTGATACTAAGTAGATAGGTAGTTGTATGAAATATTTAATTTTAACAAAGTCCGTTTGTTTTAATATTAGTGCCAAATGACTATTTAAAGTAGAATCTTTTCAAATTAAATAATTTATGTAGGTAGATGTTATTATTATTACTTATTATTGTAAATAATGTATTAAGTAAACCATTTATTCAAATATTACTGTAAATTAGAGTGTTATTATATAACAAGAAAGATTTTAGGTAATTACTGATATTAAAAGATAAAGTTAGATAATGATAATAAATAAATTATAATTTTTAACCCGTACATGTTTAAGAAACTAGAGAGATTAATAACTATATCGGTACAGAGTAGTCAGAATTGGACTCTGCTCTGAGACCCATTATTAGGTGATATATAGAATATCTACCAATACCACAGACTCTCCACAACAAAGAGCGAATATTAAACATTTAATAAATGGTTAACATGAATGTGTGTATACAGGGTGTAAAAAGACACATCACAAAGCCGTGAACTACGCATACTGTACATCTAAGTAGCTTTGCGCAAAAATTATTGCTAGGAACCGATTTTAATTTTTAAGGATTAAAAAATTGCAATTTTTATTGCGCGCAATGTAAGGCAAACCGAGGCAAACGGACTCAGTGCTGTTGTGTGAGGTAAGCCTAGTCTTCTATGAACGAAACTGCTATGAACGAAATTAATATAAGAAAAATCGAAAAAGTTTTATAATACCACTTGGAATTCGGTTTCGTAAAAAAGTAAAAAAAAAATGTGAGTTTGACCTTCAATATCTCCAGAACCAGTGGATTCCCAGGTATGGTCTAGTGGAAAACAACGATCAAATAATGGGTAGAATATGTAGCTTTCGGCTTCGGAAAGGGTCTTTTTACACCCGATATAATAAGAGACATCAATCAAACACTCCCTATTCCACAGGCTGCTGTAAAATGATTCTACCAATCCAGCAAGATAACGTACGCGTACGTTAGGGGGGGGTACGGGGGCACATTCGATTCGGCAGTATATGTTGAACAATAAAGCCGATCCGAAGCAATTACCTACTACTTATTGATATTCTATTTTGCCGTCTAGCTGTGCCGATTAATCCCGACCCGAACAAATCTGTAACACGCTTTATGTACTCAGTTTTTATCATGCGTATAATTTTCGCCTGAAACTGGCAAAAACTTGGTTCAGTTTGCAATTCTCAGAAAGAATCCTAGTCTGGTTTGTTGCTTATTGAGGTATATTTGTTTATTGTTGATTAATCAGTAATTTTATTATCTAATCTCTGATTTAATATAATAAATAGTAGGTTTAAATGCCAAACAGCCAACGCCTAATTATTTTGACTAAATAACAACTTTTAATTTTATTTGGGCACTATCAACCTATAAATGTATTTTCCAAAAATTGCACCAATATATGAAATCCGAATTTCAATATCATAATCTACAATAAAAACTGAACATTTAAACAACTGGGTACAATTTTACAATTTATAAATGTAGGTGTACCAATATTATTGTTTTTTACTGTAGCTTTCATGAGTTCGATGTGAAAATAATATTAATAAATTAATGCCCAATTACTGGATCTATAGTCTATACCTACTGATTGGGTACACTACATAAATACGAAAAACTTTATTCCAAAAGTCACAAATACGAATTTCAAAATACCGATTTTCATAATTCCGAATGGTTCAAAATTCCTAATAAAGCAACCCCGATTTATCATTCATCCTATTTTTATAATTCCGAAATTTCAATATTCCTACTATTCTCAAAATACCGAGTTTCAATAGTTCGAATAACAAAAAGTCCGACTAATGATAATTCGAAACATCAAAAATACGAATTCCGATTAATTAAAATTCAGAAACCATTCACTACCAATAGAGATCTGGCGCTCGGCGGCCGCTGCCACGGCACGCTCGCTCGCATGTATAAGGAGAAGAAGAAAACACAAAAAATACATTGATACAGAATTATTAATAACAAAGTAGACGTTTTTAAATTACATTAAAGGTTACTTAATGATTTTGAATTTATATGTGTAACTGAACCTACCTAATACCTACTAATTGAATCAGAATCCTAATTTTAGCAGTTTATTCGAAGTATTGAAAATCGGAATGTTGTTTTTCTGACCGAGAACCCATCCAGCATTTGATTCTTCGAACGTATGAAAATCGGAAAACCAACAAATCGCATTTACGATTTTCGGTAAAGTAAATTTCGTGATTTTGAATAATAGACATTATAATGCTTAGGTATTATGAAATTCGGACTTTTGAAAATCGGAACATCGAAATTCAGAATAAAATATTTCGGAGTATTTGGGTGTTCCCCTACTGATTATGTTATCAACGTGCGAATTTGTAAAGATAGGTAATTGGTCCTACTCACACATAAAATCACGCCTATTTAGCCCGAAGGGCTAGGCAGACGAGTACCTACCTATTAAGTAGATAGTAGGACCACATTTCGGCTTTCGTCCAACTAACTTTTTTGGAATTGTATTTACCTAATGATGTATCTTACTAGAGAATGGGCAGCAGCGTTCTCTATGTATTTTAATACCATACTGCGATCACCAACCCGCCTGCCAAGCGTGGTGATTATAGCAAACACCTCCCCTTAGGGGGAGGTCTATGTCCAGCAGTGGAAGTCTTTTGGCTGAAATGATGATGATAATGAATGATGTATCTACCTAGTACCATATAAAACGTCATTGGATTTACCTACCTATTTTAAAAATGGAAATAATTTATGTAATCTAGTGGGGTAAATGGTAGGTACATAATAACTATCTCAAAGATTTAATATTTATCTTGTATACAAATTCGCATAAAATAATACCTAATTACTTATTTAATTCATGACAGAACACGCTTTAGTTGATAAGATGGATTCTATTATGACGAATGTATATTTTTAATTAATCATAAATTATTAGTTTTAGGTGTAAACTCATACGAAAAAATGAAAATAAAATATTTAAAATGAACTTGCCTTTTTACTTTAACAATATGCAGCGTCGCCGCTTGCAAAAACTGTTGGATTCCCAGTTCGCGTCAAAGGACGTCGCGTTTCTGTGTGTATGTCGCGTCAGTGTGTGTTGAGAACATTCGCTGATGTGATTAGTTAGCATCTACTCTAATTGAAACTTGGAATTCCCTTTTTTAATTTCATACATAAATCTCAAAAACTAGACGCCCTAGGTCAAAAATAATGAAATTTTCATCCTCCCCTTATACTACAATCCCCTGTGAAAATTGACTGCAGATTAATTATTATTTATTATACACTTTATTTCGGACTACACATACATGTACACACAATCCATATAGTATTAAAAACTATGTTAGTAAACTTTTACAAACTAAAACAACTAATAGCAACGTGGCCCAACAAGCGTTGGCACGTGCCTCCGTACCCAGTGCCTTAAGAAGAGACTGTCAACTTTTTCTAATAATGTTTTTAGGACGTTGTTGGAGCTTCCGCGCAACCTACCCATTATTGACGCTCTTCTTTTTCTCATAATGGCATGAAAATCGTCAACACGGACTTCCGCGAACATATCCTAAATCCATTATTATACTGCACGCGCAGGACGTTTTAGGCTCTCTGCGTATATTTCACCCACAACCTGCACGTGTAGAAGGTTTGGCAGTATGCCTTGAAAAGTGATAACTTAACATCCTTACTACAACGAGCAAACCTGCGGGCCACCATATTACATCGAACCGCCAACGCCTTCCGCTCCCTCTCTATGTCAGCATCGTCAGATAAGTCCTCCGTGACTACATGCCCTAGGTATTTAAACTGTGTGACTCTCTGTAGTGGCTTTCCGCCAGGACCCGGACCAAATATGATAAAAATGTAACATTTTTTTTACACAACTTATCATATTTTTGGAGTTTACATCTTAGGAATCGATTTTCATAGAAGGCCCGGTATGGAAATATGAGAAGTGAATTAAATTAATACCTACCTTGCGCACCTTTAATTTATATTTATTTTATAATTTTTCTTTTTAGTTTGTTTTTATTGTTTTTCGACATGGATTGTCATTTTCATCGTTTTCGAGGTCGCTGATATCAAAATCATAATCCAAGATGGCGCCACCGAAAATTTGCAAATTTTTCGTCATAGGTGTCGTTTTCAAAGTTTTCGAGGGTGCTAATAACAAAATTGGCGTCAAAAACAAAATTCTAGATGGCCCCACCGAAAATGTGATTTTTGGAATTTACTCCTTAAGAATCCGTGAGGGGACGCCCTAGGTGGACATATAGTTACCTAATTGGTGATCTTCCTCAGAAAGGTCAGGTGCGTAGTACTAGCAACCGGCGCGGCGCACGGTGGGCTGAAAATCGGCTTTCATAGACTTAGGAATTTCAATTTGCTAGTACTCGATCTTCGGCAGAAAGGTAATCGCATATGCGGGATACAACTGCACCTAACAATACTTCATGATTAAATGAAGTACTCTCACTTTTTAGAAGAACAAAAAAGTCTAAATTGGTAAGTCTAACTTTCTATTTTAAGATTTTATAGTCGCAGAGCAAAAATTTAGTGTTAGCAGTTACACAGTTGTGAACAATCTAAATTATAAAGCAAAATTTTAGCCCTTTTATTGCAAAACATCGATAATTAGTTAACTACCCTCATTAGAGTTTTAAAAGATGTGCTAATGAAAATTTATAATCGTCAAAAACATTTCTTAGAACTCATAACAACAACACAAATAATCAACAAATTAGCTTACTTATCAGAAATCATTAACAATCATTTAATCACCTATTCAGACTTATTAGAATACTAAATCATTGTAATTACTTAATCACTTATTTTCAGACTCACTAGAAGACTAAACAATTTGTTATTTGGTATTTTGGGTTTGGTACTTGGATCATATAAAATTAAAGCTTACTTGGATCCCTCCGAAACATAGTTCGATGTATTCCGCATAGACTGCGTCACACCATCTACAACGCCTTAGTAAAACCACACCTACTATATCTGATTGAATTTTGGGGCAGTGCGGCCAAGACGAAGCTAGCAAGTCTCCAAGTTGCCCAAAACAAACTAATAAAAATGATTTTTAACTATCCATATTTATCATCAACATGCAAAATATATGAAGAAACCAAAATAATGAACATTAGACAGTTATATATTTACAATACATGTATTTTCATTCGTAAGGCACTCAACAAAAGTATACAGACTAATTTATCGTTTACTAAAGTAAAACAAGTAACCCAACGTAGCACTCGCCGAGCTAGTTTTCTGATTTTACCGAAGATGAGAACTAAGTTTGGCAAAAAAATATTAACTTTTGAAGGAGCACAATTAAACAACAAAATACCCGCATGTGTAAGAAGGTTACGCTCATTCAATGCATTCAAAACTCAATTATCAGAATATTTAATCACAAATAACACCCTTCCTAAAAGCTGAATGCATTGGATGGGTGTAGCTACCGTGACGTCTGTGACGAACTTTATATTTACAATTTATGCTAAGCATTTGTTCTCATGTAGGTAAGTGACTTTGTGTCTTTTTTGAGAATAAAATATCTTTAAACGGTTTAGGTTTAAAGATATTTTATTCTATTTTGGTTGTATGTAAAGTTTTAAAACCTATTTTGTATTGATAAATATCTAGCTCAAACATAGCTGTCTAAGTGCGGATGTACTATAAACCTCTGACTACTCCTTTGGGAGTATAGAGGTGATGCTATTTTATGTTACGTATTGTTAAAAGTCTGTTTTCCTCAAGTTAAACACTAAAAGGAACCGTTTCATCTGTAGAAAAAAAAATGACTTTTTTTAAAAAAAAAATAGAAGCGTTAAAAGTTATATGACATATTATGTCAAAAAATCATAAATAATTAGTACTATAACCACCTGTAAGGATATTACGGTTTTCTTTGCTGTTTACGAGACAATTAACTTTTTCATACTAGCTTCATACAAATTTTTCGTAAAAAAATTATAATTCCTTCGTTTTTGTGCAGAATTAACTCGGGTGTCATTTTTGAATATAGTAATAACTAATAAAAGCGATATCCGGCAAAAAATCCGGCACTAGCAAATTGAAATTCCTAAGTCTATGAAAGTCGATTTTCAGCCCACCGTGGGCGGCGTGCGTGTATGACTAGATGTATGAATGTAAACGAAGCAAAAGGAGTATGTAAGGAGTGTAGCAGATGGCGTTCTATAGTTTCTGCCTACCCTCGTGGGAATAAGGACGTTTATGTACTCCGTAAGAATCGATTTTCTTATAGGGTATGGAAATTTTATGAGAAGTGAAATAAAATGAATACAAGCGTTATCTCAAAAGCATTGCGTTTTTGAGCGCAACGTACCTTGCGCACATTTCAAGGAGTGAACTTCAGTCATGTGTTGGAGCTGACACACACAAACTTTTGTTTATTCCATTTGGACCAGTTTTCACTTGTCCACGCTCCTCTAATTTGAATTTTTCAGCTTACCGTAACGCAATAGTAAAACCATTTTTTTTTTAACTTGACATATCCCTAAAGAACATTCTGTGTAAATTATAAGATTCCCCAAGGAGCTTAATAATATAGTAGATACTAATTCCATGCGTTTCTCTTCACTTTTTTATCGTATTTTTATCTTGATTTTCTGTGGTGTAAATGGAATGAATGAATGTGAATGAAAGATGTTCTGAGTTCTGACAGCGGAGAGATTCAATCTGTCCGTAACTGTCAAACGCAAGAACTCTTAAGCTGTCAGAAATTAAGTAATCAATAGAATTGATGGCAAAATATCTTAAACAATAACAAAGTTACAAAATTGGTTTTCTATTGGATAATGTTTAATTAATTCTATTGTTCGGTATTAATACTTAAACTTAGTTATCATAATCATACACTACGAAACGAGTTTCATTGCCATTGTTATTTGCTTAGGGCGTCATGTCGCCTCCTAAGCAGCCATGTAGTCTATTTCAGTTGTGTGTTAAAAGTTCCATTGGTCTTATTAATTCAGCTTGTTATGTTATTGAAAAGACGTATCCTGAGAATCAGTTCAACGAGTGTGAGAGAGAGGCGTTTGATTTAAAATGCCAACTGATGATGATGCTGCCAGCCAGGTATACCTCTCTAAATATGCATTCTGTCTTTGTCTGATTATTTTTTTAATGATGACCTAGTCTCGTTTTCGAAGAATGATTTTGTGATATTTCACTATCCCTCCCAGAAGTGATGGTATGAAATTACGTTTTTCTGTTTATTCTTATCACTGTTTTAAATGTAATGATTCCATTGTTATTATTTTATAGATAAGTTTACGAAAGCGCAGTATTGCAGTTTTGTGTTCATGTGTACATCAACTACTTTCATGAAAAATAGACAACACAAAAGACTAAGTATATCTACAAAAAAAGTCTGCTGTTTTAAAACATAAAGTACAGAAAATTTGATTTCATCCTGTCACTAGCTAAGAAAAAGAATTTAATAGATTACAATCTATTTAATTGTCATAGAATAAATAACAATGTTTTCATAAATCTGTTTCCTGACTTTCAAAATTTTTAAATTGGCATAGTTCCATAAATAGTTTATGACCGTGATAAAATAAAATTATTGTGTGATGCCTCATATTATATTCCAAGGTTATAAAATCGGCATAGTATAAACAGGCTACTGCATTATTTTTGTGACCCCCTTTTTTAGGAAAAATTTGTAATTGGTACCAAATAAAAACATATTATTTCACATGTTTTGACATTTATTACAATGTAACCTTTACTCACCTTGAAGTTTTTTTTTTAAATAGGTGGCTAGTCATAGAATATAGATTTCTCCTTGAGCTGTGCTTCATCTGATTTTTACGTGCAAAATTTATCCTGTTTAATGTTGTCTAAGTAAGTAGATAACTTTGTCAGACAAAGGAACATGATCTGTATTTTATCTACTATTTCATTAAGGAAATAGACATAAAATTAAGACAACATCGCAAGTACTTACTCAAACATTCCAATCACTATCATAAATTACCAACTGCATAATAATATTTAACAAATAATCCTTGTCTGCAGGATTGCTGAAGGATTAATGTTGTTTTTTTTTTTCAACCATTTTTGTCCCATTGCTGGACAAAGGTCTCCCCCACAGCTTTCCACTCTTCCCTGTGTGTTTCCTTCTCCAATCTCCCATAAACGCCTCTAAGTCATCACACCAGCGTTCCTCGGCGTCGACGCCCGTTTTCTGGCCCATCTGTTGCGATGCATCGTACATACTTTTTATTTATTTACTTAAAATTAAGTTATCACGGTAATGATAAAAATAAAACAAGAATATAAGCAGGAGACAGATTTTGACCACTAAAACTAGTTATACCACTGTTGAATGTCAATTTTAATTTTATTACTTTGCCATTCAAAAGTCACTGATAAATAAAAATATTTACTTGTTATTACATTTTTCAGGTTATTCGATGTCCTCTGTTCAGAAAGAACATGCTGCCAGTATCGCGGCGACCCTCGCATTCAGCTGCAAGTACTGACGCACCCCAACATGACAGTCTTCCGCAAATGCGACCTCGATAACGGCATAGCCCAGCGCTTCTGGATAGCGACACTCTCCACCTTCAGCCGCTTAGTCGTTCTCGATCTCAAGTTCATTTGCACTGACGAGATTCTCGAGGTCATCGGCGACAGTTGTCCCTTACTCGAAGAACTTAACATTGTCTCTAGAGTAGACATCTGCAAATCCCTTTTTAACGCCTCAGTTTTAATTAGGAACGTCTCTGATGCAGGTCTTTGTTTCATCACGAATTTAAAACAGTTAAGGATTTTGGCAATGGATCCCCCGAGGAACGAACGGGCGAATCGTATCGGGCGTTGCGTCTCTCAAGCCGGCATCATCATGTTGATCAGCGAGCTGCCGTACTTGGAGGACCTCCGCATCGAGTCCTGCGACATCGGCTCCACATTAATCGGTAGTGCTATGGAGATAGGGCCCTTAAGTCTTAGAAAAATAAACTGTCATTTCGCTTCAGCTGATGGTATTAGGAAGTTAATCAAAATATGTCCATTCCTCAGAGAGCTGTCGGTAACGCATTTATCGGAACATAACAAAGACGCAATTTTAGAACAGATTTCGATGAGCGAGTTGAGATTGAATAGGCTGGATCTTTCTTTCTTTTCCTACTCGGATTCAATGCATCAGCTTTTAACGGTCAAAGGCAGTTACCTGACACACTTCTCTCTGTGGGAGATCGACCACTCGCTAACTTTGGACGCAGTTCTGTCGCTAGGAAAGTGTTGTCCAAACTTGATCACACTCTGTCTAATGACTCAGTCAAAATGGTTGGTAATACCCAGGTTTTTTCGGCGCCCAAACAAAATATTCTCAGAACTCAGGAATCTAACAATAGGTAATGAAAATTTTTCTATAGATCACATGTTGACTTTTTTCGTAGAGTGTACAGATAATTTGCAAAGACTAGTTTTGAAATATCAAACAAAGACTAACATAGATGAAACGTTATTGCATTTGTTAGAGAAAGGACATTTGAGAAATGTAAACTATTTGTGGTTGGATTGTACCTTGGAGGTATCAAAAGATGTGGTAAAAAGAATAATACAAATGTGCGAAAGGCTTCAAATGTTCACAGTTGACTTTTCAGAGGAGATGGCCGACGTACACAAGTACATAAATGAAAACAATTTGGATTTGAAGCTTGGTAGTTATTAGAATTTTCACTCTAAATGTATTTATTGTAATTAATTACTAGTAAATATATTATTTTTTACATGAAATAAGTTTTAATTTAATAATCCCACACTGCTGACAGACAACCCATCATAAAAGGAAACACAAAATGATGATTTCAAATAATAAAATTATTTTATTAGGCATTTTTTATAATATTTACAACTTATTAAACAATGCCGAAACAATAAGGATCTAACTTAACGACATAATAATTTATCATGCGTATTTGGACATCTTTCGAACCTGACCTAACAGTATGTTCTGTAAAAAAATATTGTAGCACATAAGTACCTATTTAAAAGCTATGAATATTATTATACATTTGTATATGACGCTGTTTATTAAAACACAAAACTCTTTAAATTGATTTCTAATAAACAGGAAATATTAATTAAATAAGGCAACACCAACAATTTACCTACCCATCTACCATAACTACATAGGAATGACTTCGCTCAATTTTCTGCTTATGTCTACGAAACAATTTTAACTATCCTACATTGTAGGCACCAAAATCTTGAACTTATAATGCAACTTAATTTACACCTTAAACTAGTCACGTGTGCTTCAATCTTTGATGAGGAAGACGATGGAAAGAAATTATATTAAAAAAGTTTAATTAAAGTATGAATACATTATTATAATTAAGTCCATATCCCATACTACAAAAGTAGCAAAAGCTTATGCCGCAAGTAAAATGCCTATCTAAAAATCGACTTGCATTCCACAAAAGAGGTTATACTAAAAGCAGTCTCGTGTCGCCAGTTCCCATGATTTATGAACGCGCCTGCCACGAACGTCGGCATTTAGCATAAGGCCTGTACACACGATGCGTTGCGGAGCCGCACCGCAAAGAATTCTTCACATTGCAGAGGCGCCGCACCGCAAAAATTTCGCCCTTCTGCCGTACTAACTGAGCGGTGCCGCTCCGGCGTCACAATGCGTAGGTCCCTCCCGTCTCGTCTCGCGGGTTGCAAGTCCGGTGTACGTGCGATGCGACGCCGCAACGCATCGTGTGCGTCAGTCCTAACTTGTTACCAGCACAGAAGTTCATAATAAATTTTTAGGTTGTTCCAATTAATATTAGGAGCATGTTCGCTGTCCTGCAAGGACAAGTGGCTATATATATATATTTTGCACTTTTATGATAAAAATAAAAAATAGCACGGCAAAACATTAACAACTGTATGCCCGCGGCCGCATCGGCATCGGCATGCAGATGCCTAAGGCACCAGCCCCACTCCACACGGCAATAATTTTAAGGCGCAGCGTAATTCTCTCGTCCGTGGAGATGGCGCCAAAGTCTTCCGCAGCTTCCCGCGGCATGCTCAAGTCCCCGTGTGACGATATCAACGTAATGTGAGTGCTAAGTGTATGAAAATACGATTCAAAATCATTTCCGCTTACGAAACCCTTCACCATGCAACGTCGCGGCGTTTCAATACCAACTGCTTAGCGAGTACATATTTTCAACTGCAAGGTTAAACTGCAAAGCAAGTACATGACTATACAGTATTGGACAGTAAGTTGCAATTGGAAACAGTCATAAACTACACATTTAAATAATACATTCACAAACAATAAATAACGATTTCATTGTACAACCTACAGCCCAATCATGGGCTTTATAAAAATAAACATAAAAATCTTTGCATGCAAATTATCAATAATTATATGTTATTTACTTAATTTATTCTTAAGGCTAAATCATTCAGATATTACAGTAATGAAATCAAAATTATCAACCCTTCTCTAACGGTGACAAACCTTTTTCCCAACTGCAGCAAATCTCAAAAGGAGGGTTTTACATTCCATTTCGTTAGATTTCCTATGATATTTTAATCAATTGAAAGAAGACCTGTACTTCTTTGTTAATTGCTAAAAAAAACATAGGTATTTTGAAGTTGAGATCACCATTGGTATTCATAAAATACTTCCACAGCCGTATGAGAAGGGTTAAACACATCAACATTAAAAACAAGCAAATAAACAGCTTGCAACAAAACCACCACATAAGTCACTCACTTTGAATAAACGTATTAAAAAGTAACTGCAAACAGCAACAGTCACTCACTCGCACTCACAGAAACGTTTTCCTGTATCTTCAATAACCCGCTTCGTGTCAAATGGCCAGGGGGTCAGTCAGGCCGTTCGTATGCTATGGGTCCTTGTTCTCGACCGGTGGTTCCTTGTCATTGTCTTTCTCATCCTCGTAGAATTCGTTCTTCGGTTCCACTATTTTGTCCGCTTCCTCTTGACAGATTCTCACGTCTGGGTCGGGCTCGTCTTTGATCCTGTATTCTTCGGGGAAGAAGTCGCCTGTAAAAGAGCGATTTTTTTTTGGAGGTAAGAGTAAAATTACCGAAACGACATGTATAAAGTTTGGCCCAGCACAAAGGGATAACTATTTAAAAAAAAAATACTGATAATATTTGAAATCCCACCACAACTTTACGGGCAAAACTTTCATGGAAATATTTATGTTGCCAGTTTTGGAAATATAATACAATGGTGGAAATATGGCATGCATGATTTATATATAGATTCTTTATGATTTCAAGAGTATTTTTAGAATATAAATGCTACAACCTCGGACCACTCTGATTTTACCTGGTTTCCAACAGAGATATCAATGGCCTATAAACTGGGGCATAGCTAATTAATCATTTGGGATACAGATCTGCTGGAAGACAGTGGATTAGTCCATGATCGTCAGGTTTGAATTTATTTTATGAAGTCATCAGATTTGAAAAGGGTCTTAGCCCATTCACATAGTTTTACGACGAAAATATACTGGGCTATGAAACACTATTATAGCTTCATAATACATTTTGTTTTATTTGTGTCCATTTCTGGTAGAAGCGGACGGACCAAGATAACGGTCCCATACAATGGGATCTCCGTACTGGCATAAAATTTTTAATCGCGGTTTTTTGTTTCTAACAGACAGAGATGCTTTCTATTGTTATCCTTGCTTGTCCTCATTTACGGTTCCATTTGTGGAGAAAGAGCTTATTTTTTGAGGAACTATGCAATTTTAATAATGGAGTCGGGGGTATCAGGACCAGTCATTGTGGGGATGCCTTTAACCAGCAGACGACGTCTTGCGGCTGAACGATGATATTGATGCAGTTTTATTAAATTCTTAATAATTTTTAATTCATTTTATTAAATACTAGCTTCTGCCCGCGGCTTCGCCCGCGTGGATGTCGGAAATGTACTAGGTAGGTACCGGTATAAATTTATCATAAGTGTGTTAAACCAGGTTAGTAACTATCTGTGGCCACCACCAAATCTGTTCAGTCGTTTTTCTGTCGATTACGACAAGTACGAAGTCTTCCGCGCCACCGTCAACCATAACTATTTTGTAACGCGTAATTTTGAATCTATGATATCTTTTAAAGTACATATTAAATGATATGATGTCAAGGCATATTTTAATGTAACTAAAATGCCCAATTTAAATCACATATTTTATTGGATAAGGATTAATATTTGTATTAATCCTTATCCAATAAAATATGTTATTTACCTATCGGTTAAAATTGCTTCGGAAATAACAATTACATTTTTAGCAAATTCTGTAAGATAAAACGTTACCGTGGGTCATCCTTAGAATATTGACATAATTAGGCTATCGCGGACTTTTTGTTGAACTTTTTAAGATGTACAATATGACAATGGGACCTGTCATTTATAATCCTCATCAGTTTAAGAGGGCACGTAGTAAGCTAGAAAAAAAATCAAGTTTTGGGCCCGCGCCTCCTTGCTTACCCCTCTCATCAAACTCGACAAAAACAAACTTTTCGCCCGGCGTTTATCTATTTATTTGAATTTGAATCTTCTGTAGTAAGTATACGCAAAATAATCAGATGAAACGGCTCTATTCAAAGTATGATCGCTGTCATATGTATGAGGGTGACACTGAAAGTTCTTAGAAAATAAAAAACTGAACAAACTAGCAAGTTATTAGTTAGTAGTAGTATTATATCTTTTCAAAATAGTGTCAATTTACATCAATACATCGCTGCATCCGATGGAACCAATGAGAAAAGCACTTTGCCCACTCATCCTTAGGCCTCTGTCAAATTATGAGGCATCCACCGGACACAAAGCTTCCTGACCACTAAATGGTCATGGAGGATTTTGTGCACTTGGCTCATACCGATGCCTAGCTTATCCGAATCTGCTGATAAGTCACTCTTTTTTCAGTCTCTATCATACGCCGCACAACACTGATGTTATCTTCAGTCGTCGCCGTAGAAGGCCGTCCCTCACGCAGATCATCGGTGAGATTAGTGCGACCACGTTTAAACTCATTAAGCCAGTTGTAAACAGTGGCAAGAGATGGAGCTTCATCGTGAAAGGCCAATCGAAGTCTATCATAACTTTCTTGTTGACTTAAATGACATCAAGTCATAAAAAATAATTTCACGATATTTTTCTCGCGTGAAATTCATGCTGACGTGACACAGACAATTTTAAATTTGCCGCCAAATCGTAAACAAATGACAAATGAATAAAATACATACACAATAATATTGGCAAAGATTTCCATTTTCAAACTTTGAACTTATTTTTTTATTATATCGTTTACAAGTGGCCAATTCTAAAAACTTTCAGCGTCGCCCTCGTACAAGTAAGTATATTATTCAATATGTATGTCCGTGAATCTGTTAGCGATGCTGGTGGGCTAGGTTTTCAAACGTTTTTATTTACCTGAACATAATTATTATTTTATATTCCGGTGTTTATTTGTCAGTAGGCATCATTATGATATACTGTTTTAAAAAAAAAATACCGCGCAAGAACGAGTAGAACTCGCGCCCTGAGGGTTCCGCCTCAAAGTTGTGTCCAACTGCCCACGGCTTTACTTTTAGTGATACAGTTTTATTTTTTTTGGGGTGGTAAATTATCAAATTACTTCTTCCGCTCTGGGCGGAGCGGGAGGGCGGGTCAGACTTTTACTGACTAAAACCCACCCGTGTTCCTTCAGATGCCTGTGTACCAGGGCCCCGATATCCGTTTTGGACAAACTCGTAACCCTGGCAGAAGTGATACAGCTGAATTACAAATTCGGGATTGAAGGACAAACTTAACTATGCAGTAAAATAAAAACTTTTGTTAGATTGGAGAGTAGGCCGACTTGAATGAAAACACTGAATGCTACTTCAAGATACTGCCTATAAATTTTCGATTCCGAATTAAAGGACAGACTTAACTATGTTGTTGAGAAAATATTCTCCCATACATTATGTAATATGACTACAGGTAAACGATTTTCGATATTTTCCTGTATTTATTTGTGCTGTAAGGCTCAGTGAGACCGTGCTTCCTGCCAAATTTCATGAACCAAAAGAATAGAGTTTATATTGGTATAATCCATGAGGTTTTAATTTATTTGCGAGGATCAAAATATGCGACATGAATGGCAATTTATACCGCATATTCTGTACCTGTCTATGGACCTATAAAAAAAACTCGGACGGAACTCCCGCTAAGACAAAACTGTGTCCCGTAATGGCGGCGACAGTCTTGTGTGAGTGAATTTAGGGTTGCCATGTTAGCCAAATTTACCCATATATTATTGTTTTATTTTAAGACAAATACAGGTCGAGAGACAAGTTTTTTGGAAATGTCGGCAGAATTATACCGTGCTATTTTAACAAGTTAATGGTAAGAACCAAATCTCCCTATGAAAATATGTGCAATGAACAACATAGTTAATAATTGAAAATATTTTAATTGTAAAAAATATTTACTGTATCTATTGTATAACATCCCAAATGCTGAGTATTTTTTTTGAATCGAGTCATTTTGACGGTTACAATTTCGATTTTTTTTAAATCCAATAATTTCTCCATACTTTATTTTCTTTAGGAAATCTAATAAGAAGAATATAAAATAACTAGTAATAAATAACATATTTAAGTTGAATTGATTAAATGAAATATAAATTTCCCATATATTTAAGGTAATTTGCACACGTAAATATTTACCACTTAACTTTAACACTGGCCTTGTGATGATTTTTTTTGTTCTAGTGAATGAAGATTGATTGTAATCTATAAAATTGGGAACTAAGTTGTTGAATTACTCATTTACCTATGAAACGTGATTCCTGGATTTTTTTTCTTTCGATCGCTACGGTTTTTACAACATTTCACCACACAAGACATGCTGTATTTCAATACTTTTTTGCCGCGTAGGACGTGTCGACTGTGTTGACGTTTGCACGCGTAATGGGTGAGTATGCTGTGAATGTGTGCGTGCCGGCCTGTACGTACAGCGAGCTGACTGACTTTGAGTGACACAGTTTTCTGTTAACGAGAATCCGTCCGAGTTTTTTTATAGGTCCATGCACATATTTAAATCAAGCTTCTAAGTCAACGGGCAAAAATATGCTTGAAGTTCTCTCAACGTGCGACGGAAGATGACTGCTTCCATGAACTAAGAACTTCGTAAGTGCTAAAAGCTTGTAGTCGTAATAAAAGCAACAAAAAAAAAATATGCCTGCACAAATTTTGTCGCCTTGTATTAATACAAATAATCATCAAATTTTTATCGTACTAGTCATTAGCATATTAAGTACACATCAAAAATACGGGAAAATTTGAGGTAACTTCGTGATGTTTTTTATCGAGAAAATTTAAATATTTTGTGTTTCTGTTCCACAAAAAGTTTAGAAATATCATGCAGTTACTCTTAATATTATTTTTTTATACCTGTCTTATCAATTTCATGAAAAATCAAATTGAAGGTAGGCAATTTTGTTTACTACCCCCTCTTAAGGATTGTTCTGTAAACATTTTTAAATCTAAGATATTTTAGGCAAATATTATTACACAGTGAAAGACTTTTTAAATTATATGTGCTTAGAATAATAACGCATAGAAACCTAGTACGTGTGCAAAAAGTGAGGCAGCTAAAACTGAGCCATAGTGGCTAACTTCTCTCGGCGAGCTGTCAGAACTCAAGGTCACGTTCCGTCGAACACAGCTCGCGAGTAAATAATTTAAAATGACAGTTTGTAGCGTGAAGGGATGTCATAGCACTTCTGGAAAACAAAAAAAATGTGATCAAATTACATTTCACAAATAAGTACTTACATTATATAATTTTTACGTAAATCGATCATCATACAAAAATTCTATTGACTTAACTTATCACAATACATGTTGCTATTTGTGAGGAAAAAATACCCACATTGCTTTCACTTTTGTACTAATTTTTGTTTAGCAAAAAAAAATGTTTTTGATGTACCTACTACCTACGCTATTAAATACAATATCACATTTTCCCATTTTCGAGAAACTAACTTGGCTTTAGGTATTTTATATTAGTGTTTGTGAATATGATCCCATTCTTCATGCGATTATTGGTTCATTTATTTCCGTTTATGTTTAAATAAATAGAATTTTACCTTCCGTAAAAATATGTCTTATTACATGCAAAATTATCTTCATCTTATCCAGTTCCTGATAATATAAAATACTTGTCTTGATTTGACCCAGCAACATAGTAGTGCGTTTTCCCATTTTTTTATGGGTAACGGCCTGGTAATGGTATCACTGAAAGCTGTATTTGTGTGCGTTTGAGGAACGTAGACACATTCGGCTCACGCACACAAAGAAAATGAAGTGGACACACGATATCGCTCGTGTTTTGTTCTAGACGCGGCTTCTATGCGTTATTATTCTAAGGATATGAGTTTGTCCAGGCTTTGATTGTTATAATTAATCGCAAATTTGACTATGTTACATATTAATATGTACTGACTTCACTTTAATTTCTGATTTGTTTTGTTGACATTATTTTGTTTGTATTAATATTTTAATTTATGTAATAATTTGCACGCCGTAATGTAAACTGTAGTCGATCTCATTAATTTATGTACTACCTGTACCTACATTCATAGCAAATAAAGTTCTGATTCTGATTCTGACAATCCTGTAGAATATAATTTGTATGTATCTCGTACGGTTTACGAGGCTCACGCCAGTAAAGCTCCCAGTCGGCATGATTTTTTACGACATCTTCAACAATTATCGTCATGTTTCATCCAATTTACACAAAGCCTTAATGAATTACACACCTAAACCTTCCTCATGAATCATTCCGTACATTGGTGAAAACCGTTTGAAAATCCGTTCAGTAGTTTTTGAGTTTATCGCGTTCAGACAGGCAGACAGACGCGGCGGGGGACATTGTTTTATGTAAAGGCATTGTTAAAATAATAAATCTGTAGGGCACGTTAATATTGTAAATAGTTTACCTGGAACATGCGTCATCTGCACCGCAGGCGAATGCTGGCACATTTTGAGGTTGTCGTACACATGCTTTGAGATCGCTTCCAAGTACTGTTTGCTGTTCGCGTTGTTCGAACTGAAAAACAATAAAAAAACATTTTGTTAGAACTCGAGAATTATTCCAAGAGTATATTCATCGCCTTTAATAATAAAAAGAAATCGGCCAAGTGCGTGTCGGATCACGCACAAGACGGGTTCCGTAGTTAGGATGAATTTATCTATTATATTTGAAAATGGAACTAAAAGCGGCGATCTCTTCGGTAGAATGCGTACCACAGAGTACTTTTATATGCAAGCATTGCGTTGCAGCCTCGCCGTAGGTGAGTATAAATGTTCCATGGTTGCGGGCGTTGCGGCTACAGAAGAAATAAAAAAACTGGCCAAGCGCGAGTCGGACTCGCGCACGAAGGGTTCCGTACCATTATCTATAAAAACGGCAAAAAAATCAAGTTTGTTATATGGGAGCCCCCCTTAAATATTTGTTTTATTTTAATTTAATTATTGATTTTTAAAGTGAATATATAACTAAATATTCTGTGAATATTTCAAGTGTTACCTGTTACCGTTATCAATATCGAGCAAAAAAATCACGTTTGTTGTATGGGAGCCCCCTTAAATATTTATGTTATTCTGGTTTTTAGTATTTGTTGCTATAGCGGCAACAAAAATACATCATCTGTGAAAATTTCAACTGTCTAGCTATCACGGATCATGAGATACAGGCTGGTGACAGACGGACAGACGGGCAGACAGACAGACGGCGGAGCCTTAGTAATAGGGTTCCCGTTTTACCCTTAGGGTACGGAACCCTAAAAAGGCATTGGCGCGAAAATCTTTAGAACTTTTTTCTCTAATTACAAATTGAATTGGTGACCGTAATTTATTTTACAACAGTGAAAATGTCCTCGTCTAGTGTGAATGGAGACCCGTATTTGCAGATGGAAGAGAAAGGAAAATAAATAATTTTAAATCTGTTGCCGTCAAGGTATAATGGATTATTTTATTTTCTCGCAATCTTAATCGTAGTGAAAATTATAGTGTAACACGACGCTGAAAACCCATTATGACTCGGTTTCTATTTACTCCCTCGTATATAATGGGTCATTTTAGCCCCTTGTATAACAATCTACTATTTTTCAAGATTTTATATTACCACTTTGTCGGCGTGATTAATATACACACAACCATGCCAAATTACAGGTTTCTAGTACTGAGAGTCTCTGAGCTAAGCCGGGGACCGACAAACAGTTCCGTAGTTGACTACGGAACCCTAAAAACAAGATAAACACCGCAAACTTTCTTTTTCCTTTTGAACAATTTTCAGGTTTCGACGGCACATAGCCGGTCATGGTCTACCTGTGCCAAATATCGAAATCCATTCAGCCGTGAAAAGGTAACAGACAGACAGAGTTTACGTACTTTCGCATTCATAATATTAGTATGTATACCTGTTGATTTCCGGGTGCAGTTGGAAGTCTGGCGCGAAGAACTCCAAATACTCTGTGTAGGGCAGTTCATTTGATATGTTCTCGTCTACTAGTAATGAAGTTTCGTAGGTCCAACACCGCGCCACGTTTCTTAGTGTGTAGCTGAAATGTAACAAATAACTGAGTTATTAAGAGGGGCCAACCCGTCATACTTTTCATACACGCTACATAAACGCTCGTACGTGATTACAACGTTGTAACACATATTTTTTTAACTGATAGGTATCTTGTGCACTATATCTAGGTTTCTATGCAAGCATAAAATAAAAATTTGGAGAAAAGAATTCAGTATAAGCCTGCAAAAATCTGCTTTTTTGCACAAATTTGACCTGTAGGTACTTTGGGTGTTCATAATGTAGGTACTCATAAATTGTTAAAGTATAGAAAACATCCTGATAGAAACCGCGCATGTAATGGAGAATCTAAACGATAAACATTTTTTTTCTCAAACTTGTAAGGCTTCCGCAAAAACACGACAAAAATCCTGGAACAAGTTTTATGAAATTTCCGCACACTATTTTTCGTCCATTGTTATCGCGTTCTCACTTGCTCGTTAATAGTTCTCACTTATAAAAAATAGTAGCCCACCGGTATCGGGAACAAGGTCCAAGCTACCGGCGGTCAGGGCTCCAGAGAGAGGAACCTCCTAACAATGCGAGCCGTGTCCAGAAGTACCGCTCTCTGAATCAGGCCCTTAATCCAGCTGCCCAACGAGAGCCTCCTTAGGTGTTGGTCGAGGCTCTTGGCAATTAAGCCATTGGCTGATACAACTATCGGCACAATGATTGCTGAGTCCACATCCCACATGTCGACAACCTCGCGAGCCAAGTCAAGATACTTGATTTGTTTATCTTTCTCGGCTTTCACGAGGTTCCCGTCATGAGGGACTGTTATGTCAATAATCATTGTGCGCCGCTCTATTCGATCCACCACCACTATATCAGGCTTATTGGCAACAATAGTCCTGTCAGTGATGATGGATCGGTCCCAGTATAATGTGATATCTCCATTCTCGAGAACTGGGTCGGGCACATACCTGTAGTACGGCACCTCCGATTCCACAAGGTTGTATTTCAGAGCAAGTTGCTGATGGATAATCCTGGCTACAAGGTTGTGTCTATGCAGGTACTCTTCGTTAGCTAGACGAGAACACCCGGAGATAATGTGTCGGATTGATTCTCCCGGACGGTGGCATGCCCGACACACGTCAACTGTGCCGTCCTTCACAATAAATCTCCGGTAATTCTTCGTCATGATAACTTCGTCCATAATTGCACAGACAAAACCTTCGGTTTCCCCAAAGAGGTCACCGAAACGCAGCCAGGCTACGGACGCTAAAAAGTCTACATCGGGTTCATGTAGGGCCCGGAAAAAGCGTCCGTGAATCTCCTTACTTTGCCATACCTCCCTGCGATCGTTGGTGTCAAGCACTACAGGTTTGCGCCAGTTCTCTGTAGCCAAGGAGAGCGGGGTGAGGCCCTTGTCCACCACGACTACATCTCGATGCATCCCCACGTCGGTTTATAGGAAATATTCCCTGAGACTGCATATATCGCAATTGTAGAGGGTCTTAGCAGTTCTGACCACGCTACTTCGGGCACACTTCGGTAGCAATCGGGGGTTCCCAAACACTGCTAGTTACGGTGCGAGGTAAGCCGTTCTCGAGCGAGTTATTACCGGGAGCGAAAGACAAATTGCGAGAACGAGATAGAATGAGGTGTTGTTGAATTTCGTAGATTTGCAAATAGTTTATTGAGTCGAATTGTTGGCAGATAAATTAACTTTTATTTTGTTTTTCTTTTGCATTTGATTAGTTAGTTACATTCTCAACATAATTTTAAAATCTATAGTAGGTACCTACGAGGGCGGGCACTGAAAATTTCGGGAATCAAGGAAGTGACACAACATTACTATTTAAAAATGTATTTATTGCTTTTCGAAGTATTCTCCGCGAAATTTGGCACATTTTTCCATACGATGGAACCAATCATTGAAGCAACCATTCCATTCGAAAGTTGGGGTCTCCAAAATGGCCGTTTTGTAGGCGTCCACAGCTTCTTCAGGTGATAAAAATCTCTGTCCACGCAATTTATTCTTTATTTTAGGGAAAGTATAGAAATCATTAGGGCTTAGGTCGGGGCTGTACGGCGGATGGTCTAATAATTCTATGTTTTCTTGCTCTAAAAACTCTTTTGTTCTGTGCGCGGTGTGAGAACTCGCATTGTCGTGATGGAGGATGATGCGGCGGTTGCAATTCTCTTTACGGAGTTCAGAAACGACCTGTGGCAAACAAATGCTAGCATACCATTCTGCATTAACCGTTCTTTGTCCCTCAAGAGGAATAGTCGTAACATGGCCGGTTTTGGAGACAAACGTGGCCACCATTTTTTTTGCAACACTCCGTGAACGAACAATTTTTGTTGGCTTTAACTCATTTTCGAACACCCAAACTCGTGACTGGTTTTATGTTTCGGGTTCGTACGCGTATATCCAGGATTCGTCACCTGATACAATGTTGTATACAGCATTTGAGGATCCTGCGTGGAATCTTTCGAGAGTTCTGACGCACCAAGTAACGCGAGCCGCTTTTTGCTCTTCACAGAGCGAATGCGGTATCCATCGGGAAAACCACTTTTTTACACTTAATTGTTCATGCAAGATTATTTGTATTTGACTCATGCCAATGTCTAAAGTTGCCTGAATTTCGCGGTATGTCACATGTCGATCTTCCTCAATCAGCTTACGCACAGCATCAACGTTTTCTTGGGTGACTGCAGTTTTTGGACGACCTTGACGGGGATCATCACTGAGCTTGACACGTCCACGTTGAAATTCAGCAAACCAGCGATAAATTGTGGTTTTGGATGGGGCTTCATCACCAAATGCAGAAATCATCCGGTCAACACACTGTTTTTGTGTTAAACCAGTTCGAAAGTCATAATAAATCATCGCTCTTGAATTTTCTCGAGTCAATTCCATTTTCTCAACGACTAAACAAGTTTGACAAAACCTTGTGACAAGACCGAGAATCGATTATTACGGTATTCGATTTTTAAAAGCAAGGAGTTTTCAATTAAAAAGATTTTAATATGACAGGAACAGTGGAAATATTCCATTCCCGATACTTTTAGTGCAGCCCTCGTATTACAGCCGAAAGTTTTGGCGTGTGTTGTGCCGTTCAGTGATAATATTTTGATTTACGTGAAATTTGTTTAAAACGTTGTCATTTTATTATGAATAGAGAGCCAGATAGAATTAATAATATTCCATTTCGTAGATTTGTCGTGTTGATTTTTGACACATAAATTCACGTGTGTTTTGTTTTCACCCGTTTCTCGCATTTTATTCGTTCTAACATAATTTTAGAACATAATTGTAATAGACCGTTTTTCAGAAATTAAACTATAATCGATAAGGCCTCATCATCAGTCTCCTGCCCTTATCCCAATTTATTTGTGGTCGGCGCAACGTGTCCTTTTCTTCCATACTTCTCTATTATTCGTCATCTCGGTAGTCACCCCCTTTCTAGCCATATCATCTTTCACACAGTCCATCCATCATAATCGATAATAACTATTATAGTTTTATTTCTGTAAAAAATTGATAATTTTGTTTGTGTAGTAATAGCGTCTCTTTGGTTCTACTACTTGGCCATAGATGGCGTTAAACTAACAAATTTATTAACTCAAAAATTAAATCATTTTTGAGGGAATAAATTTAGATGATAACTTGTGTTTATGAGCACTTAACAATTTTTTCTTCGGCTTCCCTCAATTGAAAGTTGTAGCTTCGCTACTGCTAAATGGTAACTGACGACTTTAGAAAACCACAAAAAAAATACTTCTTTCGAACTCACCCGCGAAACTAAAGTGGGCACATTCAAGTTCTGAACTAACTGCACGCACTCGCCGTGCCTTCGCGTGGACACAGTGAGAAGCAAACCGTCTGTCACTGGTTAGCGAGTCGGCGTCGCACGGTAGCACGCGCGGTTGGACGGTAGAACTCCATCACGTTGGAGATTGCGGGTTTAAATTCCAAGAAGAGAGAAGAAAAGCACGGCCGGAATGTGGCAATGTTTGGGAGAGCAGAGGACTATGTCCTGCTTTGGACGTCTTTTGGCTGAATGCTGGTGATGATGATACCCCAAATAAGCCATAAATATATAGCTACGAAGCCACCCCTGCCTGTATAAAATCTCAAAGGTAACAAAGAAAATTACTTCTTTACAACTTACCCTCCCCCACCAACAACCAAAGTGGGCACATTCAAGTTCTTAACGAACTTCACGCACTCGCCGTGCCCCCGCGTGGTCAGTGAGAAGCAACCCAGCCTGTCACCGGCTAGCGAGTCGGCGCCGCACTGTAACACGATCGCGGTTGGACGGTAGAACTCCATCACGTTGGAGATTACGGGTTTGAAAACCTGAAATATAAATGCAAAAATATTTTATTTCACACTAGCTGCTGCCCACGTCTTCACCCGCGTGGTTTTTTCCATATAAAAGTAGCCTAAGTTATAAAGTCAGCTATCTGCCAGTGAAACTCCAGTCAAAATCTGTCCAGCCGTTTCGGAGATTCATCATTTCAGCCGAAAGACGTCCACTGCTGGACATAAGCCTCCCCTAAAGGAAGGGGGGTTGCCATAATCGCGACGCTTGGAAGACGGGTTAGCGATTTCTGAGATTAAGCCGGAACAAACAGACGGACAAAAAAATGTAAATAGTTTTTTTGTTATAAGTACCATATATATATATGCATATAATATAAAGCTGTTATTTTGACATTAAAATCAGAAACTTCAATTTTACTTATTTGTAGGAAGAGATAATCCTCCACAGGCACTTATGAAACCTCAAAAGTTATGTGCAGTTGCAATTGAACACAAGGAATTAAAATAACTAGATAGCCAGATAATGGAATACCAGTATGTAAAACCATATCCCTTTTCAGAATTTCAGGAACACCTTTTAAGTTATTGTATAAAATTGTTTGACATTCTGCAGAGGACAAAATACAGCATTCACTCTTTTAAAAACTATTCATCAAATCAACCAAGAGTAATGATTATGGTAATATCTAAGTCTGCTGTAGCAGTAACTGGCAGGACCAAATCGAGCAGTGGAAGTTCACAGAATACCAACGAAAAGTCGTGAACAAACACAAATTATAAAATTTTTAACCCAAATTACCTGTACATAACTCTGATCATCAATACCTTCTTTCAGTGGCACATTGACCGAGTAATACCTCCCACTTTCAGCTCCAATCTCATACATATCACCAGTACCAGGGAAGAAGTAATTCCCGTACTTATGGAAACTGACGGTCATCACCCTGTCGGTCAAGTAGAATGCTTCTTGCACACCGTCCCCATGGTGGACGTCAATGTCTATGTATAATACCCGAGGATGGTATTTTAGGAGCTCAAGAATGGCTATTACTATGTCGTTTACGTAGCAGAAACCTAGAAAAAAAGAATAGAGTGATTATGCATGTAATGCCAACAAACATTTTATTATTGATTAATTTGGTGTTATTATTATTATTAATGTATTGGATTTTATTATTATTAACTTATTTGATTTTATGATTATCTTTATGAGCAAAATATGTAAGTGTTGTGCACACCTTTAATAAGAGACAAGTTCGCTGTAGTAATTATAATAATAACTAATAAGATTAAGTTCTCTGTATTTTTTTTTTGTGAATTAGTTGTTGGAGTGCCACTGCAACAACTGAACTGAATTGACGGTACAGGTTGATTTGGTTTTTTTTATCTGGTGTAGGTAATGTTCAACTACATGCTGTCAATCCATATTTCGCAGGCTCAAGTAGTAAGAAGAAAAAGGTGTTGATTTTATTGGATTTAAATAAGTATTAATTCATTAAGCATTCATTTCTCCTAGCACAGGTATATCTTTTACTTAAAAGGAGGTCTCTATGTAAGATTTATTGTAAAAGTTGTACAAGTTTCTGCAATAAACCTTTTTATTATTAAAAATTTAAACATTTTACCGTGTCTCTAAAGTTTTACCATTTTGATCTCAACACATAATCTTTATAAACCTATATCAATACATCTTTCATATCACTTCACTTCTTATACTTTCTCTCACTTCTTAAACCATACCTGAAGGTTCAAACTTTTTAGCATGATGCAGCCCACCGGACCAGTTGATGGCAATATCGCATGCATTATTGTTGAGCTTCATGGCCCCCTCCAGGGAAGCTCCCGTATACATTGAACAGAAGTCAAAAAGGCCCTCGAACACAGGACAGTCGTCACCAACATTGTAGTGAAGTAGGTCTTTGGAATAACCTGAAATAAAAATTATTTTTATTAGATACAAATCATGCATCTGATCATCTGATGGGATTTCCCATGGGTAAGGGACCTCGCCCAAGAGCGACGCTGAACGATTACATTGTCGCCAAATCTAAGACATTCAGATTTCAATACTGAAACATCCACATGCTACAAAAAGTCGCTCATAGACACCAAAAAAAGGCTGCGATTATAGCAGCAAAAAAGTAGTATATGGGCGCCCTCCCTTAAAATGACAAACTTTATACCCGTATGCAACCCTTTTAGTGTATGAATTTTCAAAAATCCTTCCTTATTGCTCACTTTATATAACTTTGATGCGAAAATTCATGCTTCTAGACCCAGCGGTTTAGGCTGTGCATTGTCTGTCAGTGAATTTAAGATTTTTAATAAGTAGATTTGGAACATATAAACAAATTGCATCATCAGTCCTGCGGGGTAAACGCATAACACACATAAAATGACAATTGATCACAATAGGTCTCATTTTGACAGTTCACCCACATTCATTGCATTATTTTACGTTACTGATCGGACGAATTTTTCAATCTTAAGATGCAATGGATTAGCAATAAACTCTTGGATTGTGATTTAAAGTGTATTACGCAATTAGGGTGTGGATAGACCAACAGTTATGAATACAGCAAAAAATATTACATAATACCAACATTTTGGAGGGACGTTTGATTATTTTTTACAATATTCCTTATTTTTCTTCATTGTTCTCAACACTGAAGCATTACTTTAAAAATAGTTTGAACCAATCAATAGCTTTAAACTAGTTTTAAGTAATGCTTGAGTTTGAGTGAGGTTCTGTATTACACGCCTCAGAATTTTGACAGTGTACCTAAGCATACAGTAATTTAAAAAACTGTTTAATCCACTGTGAGGATCAGCAAGTTAATAAATAAATTATTAATTTATTATGCAAATATTCTTTTCCAAATTTGTTGGAGTAACTTTACATGTGATATGACTTGATTATAATGTGGTCAAAATACTAAACTTTTAAAGAACACTAGCACTAGCTCCGGAGCTCTGCCTTGTTATTAAAATCTTGATGCCAACTTTTACAAAAGTTTGAACGCTCATGGTGACAATGGCATGAAGATATCTGAATAGTGTTTGCTCATCTATGTCTGAAAGACATGTTTGTGTAGGTAATGCTTGTTAACCAACTTTTATTATTGTTTACTTACTTTGAATATTTTGAGGTGTTACATTTTGCAAGAATTCTATGTAGTCCTCACTGTGGAATCGACACATATCATGAGCGCTGGCTCGGTATGGTTTGTATATTTGCATCTTTTTGTGGAGCCCATAGTTCAACACCAAACTATGCGTCACTGACAGCCTGTGCGGCTTCATCGGGTGCCCGGGCCCGTAGTGGAAGTTCCCCACGTCGGCATTATAAAAATAAGCTACTTTATGTTGAGTCATATTGGATATACAAATACGTATTCCTTCAAAACCAAAATAATGCCAAGAACGACAGCAATAACCAGCAAGCGTTTGGTTAATTCGATGTCACCGAGTAGCATTTTACACAGATTACGGCATTTTAATGACCAGATTATGATCGTTTCAGGATGAAAATTAAACTAATATCGGACAATAATAATATTCGCAAGAAATAAATACACAGAGAATGAAGCTTCATTCATTCATCCATGACGTTTTTAGACATTGACATTGAAAAATTATTGCCAGGTTAAGGTTAATAATAATTATTATCCTAGCAAACTTTTTCGAGTCTATAATTATGTCCCTTCTCTGTGGGACTGAATGGACTGAATGTTAGCATTCTCTGTATAGGGGGGTCACGCTAAATATGCGGAAGTGGAAAAATTGTGGAATTTTAAATTCTATATACGGCAACACCGTCTGTACAACGAAAAATGATTTTGATACTAAAACCCATAAAACGGAATACAGGAGAAGCGGATGTCTAAGATCTCTGAAACTACTCGAACACAATTTAAAAATAAGGATAGATCATTTTGGAAAGATGAACATAATATTTTTTTTAGTTTTATGTCGTTGATCAATTCTTTTCCATTTAAAATACATAACAAGATATACCTAAAAAACATAAAAATTTGTGATCTGTCCGCGTCGGGAGCAGGGTTCAAGGTACTGGTGGATAGGGCTCCAGAGACAGGAACCTCCTCACGAGCGAGCCGTATCGAGGAGTACTTTCTGAATCAAGCCCTTAATCCAACAGCCTAACGAGATCCTCGAGAGATGGTCGAGGCTTACGGCCATCAGGCCATTGGCCGTTACGACAATCGGCACAATGACAGCCGAGCTTACTATCCACTTGTCAACAACCTCGTGTGCTATGTCGAGATATTTTATTTGTTTCTCTTTCTCAGCTTTCACGAGGTTCTCGTCATGTGGAATGGTAACATCGACTATGATTTCGCGGTGCGCCAGTTGTTCTATCACCACTATATCAGTCTTCATCATCATTATCATTTCAGCCAAAAGACGTTCACAGCTGGACATAGGCCTCCCCCCAAGGGGGGTATTTGCCATGATTGCCACGCTTGGCAGGCGTGTTGGCGATCGCAGTATGGTGTTAAAATGCATAGAGAACGCTGCTGCCCATTCTCTAGTAAGTCCCTTAGTCGCCTTTTACAACACCCACGGGAAGAAATGGGGTGGTGCTATTCTTTACGTCCGGCACCACACGGAGTATCAGTCTTATTGGTGACAAAAGACCTGTCAGTAATGATAGACTAGTAAATGTGACATGGTCATTTTCATGAACTGGGTTGGGCTCAGTCACATACTTGTAGTATGGTACCTCAAGAGTCCACAAGTTTATATTTCAAAGCAAGTTGCTGGTGAATAATCTTGGCCACTTGGTTATGCCTGTGCATGTACTCGTCGTTAGCCAGACGAGAACGAGAACAGCTATTAGTTTTATTATTATTAATTTTATATTTATAAATTAAACCACATCCAACACTCGTTCATTCATCGGAATCTGAATCTTAATATTCTATGTCTTCTTCCATTAGCTTCTGAAGGGCAGCTTGAAGATTTGGTTTTAATTCTTCACTATTATTCCACCTGGAATTTATAAATAATAAATATTTGTTATAAATTTTGTCTATATTAGTTTCACAGTGAGTGATTACCGCATTGTTTCCACAAGTTTCTTATTTTGCTTCATTATGTAGTAATTTGACACGATCTTCTTGTAAACAACATGAACAGGCGTATGAGTATTCGAAAAAATGTTCTTATATAAATAATATAATAGGCAAACATCAAAACGCAAAATATCAACATCATTAGATCGGCTACACATCAAGCTATACATTTCCAGTATTCTCTGACCTCTCATTGTACGGAAATCTTATACAATGCGAGATCAGCTTTTAATGGAAATGTATAGCTTAAAAGAAGATGTAGTAACAAAAATTGAAAAGAGTATGCTTAGATGGTTTGGTCATGTTGAGAGGATGAGTGGAACGCGACTAACAAAAGGTATTTATAAAGCAGAGGTGAGTGGAAACGCCGGAAGGGGACGCCCTAGGAGGACATATAGTGACCAAATTGGTGATGTTCTTCAGAAAGGTCAGGTGCGTAGTACTCGCAATCGGCGTGCGTGTATGACCAGATGTATGAACGTAGGCGAAGCAAAAGGAGTATGTAAGGAGCGTAGCAGGTGGCATTCTATAGTTTCTGCCTACCCCCATGGGAAGAAGGCGTGAGTTTATGTATGTGTACCACACACACCATCCAAATAACTGTTTTACTGTAAACTTATAGATATTAAAGAAAAAATGTGTTTATTTCAAATTTTAAGTATAATCTTCAGAGAATCATGAGACTTTGGGCGCGAATGGTGTAAAAGAAATGTACTACACTGTCGGTGCCCATTATTGAAAAAAGTTGTCCATTAAATGCAGATTCTAATCTCGTATAATAATAAGTGATACCATAATTTGAAATAAAAATATTGCCATTTGAATTGAAAAGGAGCTGAATTAAAAAAAATACATTATTTAATCTATAAGTTTACAGTAAAACAGGTATTTGCATAAGATAGCACATGTATTCAGCAGTTATAAACTAAAAACAAAATAGGAAAATAATGTTTTTTGTTGAAATTAGAGCCAAATTAGTAACGCGAGGTGTAAATTTTACAAAAAAAATGTTGTATTCTGAGACCCATGGTAAAAAAAAAACAAATTGTGGTATGTGGTAGCTGAACATACCGCGTGTTGACCCCTTAACTTTGGACCACTATTTACGCCACACCCTGTATATGCTCTGTGGTTATTGTTAAGAAGATGCCAACCAATTGTCTCCGACTGCATGAGATTGTTTATAGCTTTTATAAATCTTGTTTCTTTTCTTTCTATCTTTATAAAAGTTCACATAATAAGCAGTCGGGTTTTTGATTTTTTAATTAACTTTTTTTTAACCAAAGAAACTCAGATTATAGAAAGAAGCAAAGAAACTGCTCAATGATTTTTTTTACCCGAAATTTCCTTTATTTATCATGCTTATTATATAAATAAATTGATTTTATGTCTTCCAATGACGTATTATAATGTCTTCATTAATTTTTACCGTAGCAGTAACTTAATTACCATAGCTCAATGCATGCAGTGCCGGTTATCCTGACGTTTGATAAAATAAAACTTGTCAAAAATTGGCTTGTCTATTATATCTATTGCCGATTGCCGGCCGGCTCATCGTCATCTGTTAACGTGTTAGTTCATATTTCTACGCTACGTTTTTGTCGAAGTTTATTTTTACGGATTTTTTTACACTTCGTTGGCTTGTATAATACAAGTACCTAGGTAAGATGTGCACCAACTTTTACTTGATAACAACCATTTACATACTTTCAGATTACTCAAAGTAATTATTAGGACAGAACGCAGGATTGCATGCCGCCAGATAAGCTATGCATTAAGATTTAGATTTATTTATTCCGTTACGTAATACGTACATAGCGTCAATGATATTGGTCAGTGCAGTATGGTAATAATTTTCACAAAACTCATAATAGGTCTGCATCAAGTTGAATAATTAAAACAACCCATCGAACCAAAAAGATTGTCCTTCCATTCATCAAAGATATTTAAAGTGTATTATTTAAAAAATCCCTAAGATGACCCACTGACCAATGTCTGCACTAGTATCTTAAAAGTGTCTAGAATTGAAAATATGATTTCCTAATGTCGGTAATTAGGTAAGTATGTACAAGTACACCCACAATAATTAACCATGTTTTATAAGATGACATATTTCACAAATACAATTAGGTCTCGTGCCTAGGCAGCTAACATTAGTACAGAAAATATTTCACATCCGCATTGACATTTTTAGGACACTTACCTAGGTACTTTTTATAAAGCACATACACTATAAGATTAGAAAATTAAATAAACCTATTGCGTTTGAGGCATGGGTTTGTTTGTGTCCTAAAAAAGTGGTTGGTTTGTTAATGGTTTCTGTATTATTACAGAAACCTAGGTACTGGCTTACTCAGACTACCTATTGCAAAATGTAGGTCTGTATCAATTTTAAAACATACTTGTCGGAAAACACTATGAAGTATAGACAAGAAAAATTACAAATTTTCAATTCTACCTATTCTACCTATTCATTAAAATTAATATAATCAATTTCTCACAAATTAATTTATAAGGTCCACCATTTAATTGTTTACTCTACTTTTATACTGAGCTTTTGCCATTGGCTTAATCCGCTTGGAAGTTGATAAAAACGTACCATGTAAACCTTCATGCAAAAATACCAACTTTACTGATGATCGGTCAAAATGATGTAAAGAGAAAAAAATATATAATCGTCACCAACTTCGTGTTATCAAGTGACTAGTTAAAGAAATGGGCCAAATTAATGTAATAAGTAAAGCTCAACAAAGAAAAACAAACACAAACACACAAAAAAAAGTTGAAGCACAAAAAAAAAAACTGGCACCCTAATTTGTGTAGTTAACACAGTTTCAATCACAATCCAAGAGTTTTTAAGGAAATTTCTAATCCATTGCTTCATAGGTTTACCAGATTTGTTTGCTGAACAATTACCCTGCTGAATACAAAAAAAAACCATGTTGAAAAAGTAACCATAAACAATCCTTTTTTTTGTTATGTAAAAACAAGCCTGATACCAAAAATATTAAACAAAATATTTTAATGTCAGTGAATGATGAGAGCCGCCACTTGTTTGGTTTATATTTGTACAGTTCATGACAATGGTGTTGACATCCAGTGGAGAGGCACACTTGACTCCCACACTACACTGGCAGTAATTTTACCTGATGTTTGTCATTTGAGGTTGGTACTGTTGGTTACAGGAGTGCTATCTCTGAGAAAGTGCAATACTGTCTCATTTCAAGTTAGTTAAGTTGTAATGTTTTTGTTATTAAACAAAATAACCGATTTATTAATTGTTAAAGTTATTTATTTTATTTATTAATCGCAATGATTATTGCAATTTAAATTAGTAGGCGTTAATTAATTTTCTGTGCGAAAATGTATTTGTTTAGGTGGAAATGTATTTTAAAAGACCTAGCCTACCTACTTACTTTACACATACAAATATTAGTTCAAACCAACCCAACATTTTAATTAAATTAAAACTCAAAGAAAGAAACATTTATTTCTTCACTTGTACCCCACCATCATTAATTGTAAGCTGCCGTCAGAGTCACACTTTATATAACCAGTAGCCAGTAGGTACACTGCAGACTGCAGAGGCCAGTCACTCGCCGCACGCAAGCATTGTCCGTCGCCCCCACACGAATAAATAAAAGCGTGTTAAAAAAAAGTATTTGTGTAGGTCCTGTCCCTATTTTAAAAATGGCGCGAATATTGAGATATGCGATTGTTTTGTTAATAGCAGACGGCACTATGGTCAATTTTAGGGTGTTTGCGAGAACCATGTCGTCGATCGCGAAGAGTTTTGAAGCGCAGCAGGTGGTGCCTGAAGTCGTGTCCAAGGCGCCCTCTGCATTGGTGACCGTAAGTATTAAACCTTTTGTATTTAATCGAAGTTTGATTGCTTTTCAACAATCTAGTTTTATTTGAATTCAGAATTGCAAAATGCCGTGGTAATAAGTTTGAGAAAGTTTAGTAGTGGCTGTATGTCGATAGCTGATGTGACCTAGTCACCTAGTTAAATACCTTGTTTTACGGTGTATCTGTTCAGTTCAATTCTGCGAAATTAAAAAAAAAATACGAAACTTGACCAAAGTACTACCTACTTAGGTACGAGCGATTTTTTCCCGCGGCGATTTTTCTCGCGGCGATTTTCTTTGTTGCGACTGGATTCTCAATGCTCGACTCAACACCGAGAGTTAAAAATCCAGTGTGCGATAAAATCCCGCCGCGATATTCTTACGTTCGTGCGAACGTGGGCTTAGTAGATTCCGATTTAGGTACAGTCATGATCAAAAATATAACCCTGTATAAAACTTGTATGGAAATTCTAAAGAGTTGACTATTCCGCTTATTTCGATACTCCGGGGTCCGCTTTCAAGTTCTAGTTAAAATATTTTCTTGTCACACTTAATTCTATTAAAATACATGAAATGCAACAGATATAACAATGAATTAACAATTGATAATTATTTGCAACCAAAACATACAACTCATAATATCAAAGAACTTTTCCACGTCAATATTTCGTTTTCAGTTCTGCAACGTTACTTTACTATTTGAGTAACGTTTTTTTTACCTCTTCAGTAATGTTACAATTTTTGTAACGTTATTTAACATCGTCAGTAACGTTACATTACCATTTCAGTAACTTTATTTACCTGGTCAGTAACGTTAGTTTGCCATTTCAGTAACGTTATTTAACTCGACAGTAACTATGTTTTACCTCGTCAGTAACGTTACTTTACCATTATTTTACCTCGTCAGTGGTACAGGCATACGTAATACGGGCTGGTGCCCACTCCGCGTCAATACGCGTATTTTGAGTATGGGTGGGAAAATCGGTAATTCGATCAACCGCAGCTCGTTAAGGAAGGCCAGCAACGCCTTGGTGTTACTGACTGACAATCTCTCTCTTACCTGGGTTACCGAAATACTTTGCCCTGTATGTGACGACCTCCGGGCAGTTTAGCAACACATGAGGACCTCTCCATCCTCCATGCAGGCCCTGCACAGCGGACTGTCTGTGACTCCTATGACAAAGAACTGTTTATTAGTGGTACAGGCATTTAGAATTGCTAACTTGGAGAGGGCCCTCCGCTATATCTCCCTGTGGAATAACAAAATAATAATTTCTGCGAACTCGCTAAAAGTGTTTAAGCTAACTGTAACAGCATTTTTAGTGATGTTAACACCTTTTTAACTGCAAAAAGGAGGAGGTTTTATGTTCGTCTGTATATTATTACATAATATATAATTTTTTATGTATGTCCGTCGATATTTTTTAAACCAACGACATACATACCTGCATACAATACAATTATCCATTCTATTGCTCTCACATAAACCAACGACATACATACCTGCATACAATACAATTATCCATTCTATTGCTCTCACATAAACCAACGACATACATACCTGCATACAATACAATTATCCATTCTATTGCTCTCACATAAACCAACGACATACATACCTGCATACAATACAATTATCCATTCTATTGCTCTCACATAAACCAACGACATACATACCTGCATACAATACAATTATCCATTCTATTGCTCTCACATAAAAAAGTTATCTAGTACCTACTACTATTTTATACTCTGGTATATTATCGAACAAATGGGCTTGTGGCTCAGTAATAACAGCCGCACGGGTCGATGATCAGGCTACGCTTGGCGCGGTTGATCTGTGGATGGGTGACCATCTTTAAGGGAAGACCAAGACCTCTCCGTGCCTCGGAAAGTCGTTGGTCCCGGTTGTTATTTGTAGTTCTTTGAAAGTTGTTACGAGTCGTCAGAAGCCCGAAAGTCTAAAAACCAGTCTTACCGAGATATCGTGTTACCTATTGGGTTGTGGAGGTTTCGGCTACATCCGGTTAGACTGGAAGCCGACCCCAACATATTTGGGAAAAAGCTAGGCAGATGATTATCGAAAAAAGATAAATGAAGTTTAAAGTTGCACGAAAATATTCTTGTTTCACTATGTAGATAAATTACATACTTTCAAACCGGTTATAAATGTTAAACAGATAAACGATGCAGTTTTGCTTTTATAATCCAGATGCAACGGTATTTACCTACTTATATTCCGGCCACCAAGAGAATGGGTTCCTGAAACCTGTCAGTTGGACACGATTAAGAACTAATACCCCCTTATTACAAAACAAGGTTTATCTTCAGACTCAGGTTTAAAATATGGAGCCATTATGGAATTTCGAACTTTATTCCGACTATGGTAAAGTTCCTAAATACAAAACTGACAACTTAGTACCGAACTAAGTTTTCAGTTTTGTATAAAGCCGTTCTTTATACAAAACTGAAAACTTAGTTCTTCTTCAATCACTGTTACGTTCTTATTACAAAAACTGGCTGTATGGTTTAAGCCATGTCAAAATATAAATCTTGTTTTGTAATAAGGCGGATAAAGTTTAAATTCGTAAAACACGTTTTCTTTTGTACTCAGCTGACAGGTGTCAGGAACGCATTTTCTCATCGGCCGGAGTTTAATTATTGTACGAAAATATTAGCAAATCTTGACATTTTTTCTATAAAAATTCAAGTGTAGAAAAAAAAAAAACAAAACATTGAACTCTCTCCTATAGTAGGTATGGGAATGGGAGTGGTTTATTTCGGCATAAATTAATGACCTCACTCCTATCGCTCGTTATTCGTCTGCCGATTTACGGTCTCCACTCTAGCACTCATCAGCTGCTCCAACGGCTATCAATCCTAAAGGATTAAAACAGACAGGGCCAGCCCATTGCCACTACAGTCAGCTTACTGCGAGCTATGAAGATAACTCCGGAATACTCCGGATCTCTTCCGGATAGTTTCATTCTGTTTGTAATAAAATCATGCTGTTCCCAACTTGGATATGTAGATATCCAAGTTGGTTGGTATTATCCAAGTACAGGTTTCGGTACTAGATGAGCTGGACTGCTAATTGAATGTAGAAGCACCTAGCTGGAACCGTTGAAAACTGGATGGTTGATTGACGAGCCACACTCTCAGCTAACTCAATTAAGGTTGGCATGACGGCACAGGAAAACAGCTGTATTATCTTGGCTCTTCCGCATGTTTACATCCTTGTTAACATGATTTAGAGTGAAATACAGAGAGAGCAGTGGTGGCCCAGTGGCAAATGTGGTAATGGCCGCGACTTACGAGTTGTAAGCCTTGTAGGTCGTAGGTTCGAGCTCAGGCTGGCGCTTTACTTTGTATAAATTATTTCATTACCATTGCTTCTCAAAACGATGAAGGAAAACATCGTTAGGCAATCGGCATGTCTTAGAACCACAAATTCGAAGACATGTGACATCTACCAACCCGCACTGGTGGTGGATTAAGGCCCTCTCGCTCTCACCGTGAGGAGGCCTGTGTCCCAGCAGTGGGAACTGATTATGCTACGGAGAGAAAGAGGGCAGGATTCATTATGAAATTTAATCATTCTGCAACATTAGGCTTGTCTCTCGTCGTTCTGGTTTTTTTACAACTCTTCACTACGTGAACTGGTTTATCAACAGGACTCTCTAGTTCGTCTCCGTTGTGTTACGACTTTAGTGAGCCAGCTTTTGGGATGGATTTATACATATATAGAATTGATGCGTATGCGTTCTAGTTTAACATACATGTTTTGCATAACTTACTTGCATTATATGAAGGTGTAATAACAGATTTTAAAAGTCACTATAATCATATACGAGTATCTGCGCCTTAACACATCAAAACCACATCAGCAGTTCGGTATATAAAAAATTACTAGCTTCTGCCCGCGACTTCCTTCGCGTTGAAGCTGTTAGATACACAATTTATAATAAATAACCGCCGCATTTTTATATTACTCCCTCGGCCACCGACCCACGCGCGTCGCATCGCATCGCCCGTCCGCGCTGTTACTTCGTTTTCAGCTTTCTTTTTTTTTTTCTTTTTGTTTGCCTCTTTGAGGTCATAGCTTGATCTTAAATAGCCTATACCCTTCTCAAGAATTGGACTATCAAATGCAAAAAGGTTGTTTTCAAATCCGACTGGTAGGTACTTAGTTCTAGGGAATAATGAGTTCAAAAAAAAAAAAAACTCTTCAGCTAGCGTAACTCCACTTTTTTTTACACACAAGCCCTGATTTTTTTTTTAATTTTTATGCATTGCTGTAGGTCAGTGTTTTTCAACCTTTTTCATGGCGCGCACCCTCCGCTGTTTGTAACTTGAAATTGAAGGGTGTCACCTTGGGTACCTTGTGCTTAAATATATAGAAAAACAGCATACCCTCAGTTAACCACAGAAGCTTTGAAGTGTTTGATTGCATTTGGAACCTTCTTGTGCGAGTTAACGTTGTCGTCGATGGCTCAAATAGAAGGCAAACAGAGAAATCGTCTAAAGACCGATATTTTTGTATGGGACCTGGAATACCTAAGTACCTACCGACCGCTACTGGCACCCAGTGATGAAACAAAAAATATGTAGTGATGAATGGACGGACGAACTTCGCTGGCTCATTTGTGATCCATTAATTAAAAATAAAAAAATAAATACTTAATTTTTTCACGTTTTTGAACTCAAATATCTCAGGAAATATATCACTTACGAGATTCATCACTGAATATTTTTGTTTGTAATCCTAATCACTAACTCAGTCGATTGACACACATGTTTCATCACTAGCCGCCAAAACTAGTTTTTTTCAAAATGGCGGTCGGTGTAGGTTCGCAATCGAGGTTGGATGTTCTTTATAAAATGATTTAATTCTGTGTGTCGCAAAAACGGATCCACGATGGCGAAAATTGGGTAACGAGAAACAGGCGGTATTTGTTTATTTGTGTTAAGAGTCTGTACTACCTCAGCGCCACCGCCATTTATCTCGCTCGCACCTACTGCTGGCGGCCACGCGAGCAAGCTAGACAGGTTGGCAGGGAGAATACTCCAAGGCACCGATAGTTTAGTTTATTTCTTTTTACGGTGAAAATAACGGTAATGAAAAAAAACCGGCCAAGTGCGGGTCGAACTCGCGCACGAAGGGTTCCGTACCATTATCTATAATACGAAACCCTAAAAACGGCGAAAAAATCACGTTTTTTGTATGGGAGCCCCCCTTATATATTTGTTTTATTTTTATTTAATTATTTATTTTTAAAGTGAATATATAACTAAATATTCTGTGAATATTTCAAGCGTTTACCTGTTGCCGTTATTAATATAGAGCAAAAAGGAGCAAAAAAATCACGTTTGTTGTATGGGAGCCCCCTTAAATATTTATTTTATTCTGTTTTTTAGTATTTGTTGTTATAGCGGCAACAGAAATACATCATCTGTGAAAATTTCAAGTGTCTAACTATCATGGTTCATGAGATACAGCCTGGTGACAGACGGACAGACAGACAGACAGACGGCGGAGCCTTAGTAATAGGGTTCCCGTTTTACCCTTTGGGTACGGAACCCTAAAAATAACATAAGACCTGCTTTATAGTTCAGTTAATAATGTAAAGTTTCATTATCTAATTTGAAGTTTTTTTTGAATACCAGCGGTTTATTGTTCGGTTTGGAGGTAACTTTGGATTTTTTTTCTATATAGAAAATTTTATGGAATCGTGTTTTCGTCAAACATAGTACTTAGGTACCATTAATCCCATTTCAAAATTAATGCTGCAGTATTTTCGACATAATGGAGGATCATGCTAAGCCATTTGAGGTAGTATAGGCTCTTAACCTAAGCCTTTAATTAACTTTTTTTTAATAAATAGGTACAACATTTTGAACTACTTAGTCACAGGGACGAGCCATCCATAGAGGCAATTAGGCCTAGCCTACCCTAGCCCAAATGCATTTATCTAACTATGTTATAAAATAATACAAAATATAAAAAAAAAGTTAAAACTCCTGTTAGAACACTTATAGCAACTTCTCGCACCCGTGCTCCATACACGACGTAATTACGCGCCTAAGTCAGTACGTAGTAGACTGTATAGGCTCCAAGACAAATTACCTCATTTTGCAACTTTTTCATTGATAAATTTAAGCACACTGATGCATATTTTGTGTGTATGAACGGCACATATGTCTAGATTATGGGCGTAACTCCTTTGAGTGGAGCTGGGCTGTGATTGGCTCATGGCTGCAGACGGATAACCCGCCAAAATTTGGTTGTCCGCTTTTGTAAAACAACTCTATAAAAAAATATCGCTATTTTGAGTGCATTCTGAATTAAGACCATAATCGCTGTAATCGATTTAGCGCGCTTAAACGCGTTCCCTTTTACCGTTTAGCGCGCTAAAATCGATTACAGCGATTATGGTCTTAATTCGGAATGCAGCCTTTATCTGCTAGTATTTTCGGCAAATTAGTAATTATATTTTTCGTTTCGTTTTTCGTAAATAGTGTGTAATTGTGTCATAGTAACAAGCAATTTATAACGCGTGTTTGCATGTTTAAACCTATTAAGTTATAAATAACTTGTTTTGAAACAGAAAAGTACAGTAAATGTTACTTGTGTATTGTTTTTATCACTTAAAAATGGTATTCAGTTGTGAAGTGTGCGCTGATAATGTGTGTTTGTTATAAGTTAAATGCAATAAGTTTTCTCAATTATCGTATAATGATAAGTTTCAAGTTGTGTCTAAAGGTAGATATGTACCCGAATTACGAGATGTAATCGAAAAATATGGTTATTCATCTCGTACTCGTCATTTCAATATTTGTATTCCGTACATTTTAGTTAGTACTATTCCCATTATGTGGAGTGAGGGTGAGTTCTTGTATTTATAACTGTTATAGACTTATTTTCAAATATTACTACTTTGAGGGTCATCATAATTATGATGAAGGGCGACGTTTTTTTTTTTTTTTATTATTATTATCCCGTGGCCTACCCTCCGTGGAGACCCACTGCACGCCACTGCTTAGTCATCTATTTTTTTTTAGGGGTCGGCTTCAACATTATGAACTAGTATGGTTTTAGATTTATGAGCTTTAAATTTTAAAGTAACGGCGACACCCTTAAAAGAGGCTTGTTGACCCCTAGGGTGCAAAACACTGCCGTAGGCTTCAAAAAAAAAGCATCACCATAAACTAAAATAGATTAGTCTATCTGCTATCTATTTATAGCCTAACAACCTTGTTAACGAAGATAGTAATAGCATTACATTAGGACATAATAACGTATAAGTACTTATCTCATATAGCTGTAGATATATTGAACACGTTGTTTACAAAGGCAATCATCATTTAGAGGAAAACAGAATAAAAATTCATTAGTGTTAACGTTTGCCGGATATGACGTAGGTACACTAGGCACTTCATGTACTTGACAGGTACTACGATCTAATAAGCAAGTGTAGGTTAGCACTTAAGGTACCTTACCCATCTGTTTATTTAATCAAGGTTTCATGTTTCCAGAATTTTCCGTACGGGGAATGAAAAATTTCCCATTGTCTTATACAACATGTCCCAGAATTAACGCACAAACTCTTAATGGGTCATTGTCTCATCATTATCATGAACAACTTTTACTATGGGACCAAACCTAAAGCCGCGAAAAAAAAAATCTGCTGTTCCCTACATTTATGTTCTCAGAACTCGTGAAAATGTAGGGAAAAAATGATTTTTTTTTTCACGATTTCAGGTTTGGTCCCATATTAAAAGTTGTTCATAATGATGAGTACAATGACAATGACCCCTTAAGCGGTTGTGCGTTATTTCTGGGACATGTTGTTTATGAGGTAGAAATGAATGATAGGTATGGAAAAGATTTTTAAAAGAGTAGTGTCAATCATTGAATTTGTTTCAAAAATCTGGAAGGGTCTAACATCAAATTGGCTTCTATACTTATTACTTTAATTTGCACTGGAATCGACTACATTAGCATTTTTATTCAGAACTGTATCTCTTTATAAAGCTGGCAAAAAATAATAGGCCCGTTTTGACATTTAACTTTAACTGAATCGATTTATCGTATCGAGTACCGAGTCGTATGGTTACTTCAGTTACGTCGCGATGGTCAATCTACTCACGATAAATTGATTCAAGTTAAATGTCAAAACGGGCCTATTATTTTTTGACAAGTATAATACCTACCTATTTATTTTTCCCAAATGTGTGTATTAAACAGATAACGACCTTTTCGTATCATTATGATGATGATAATGATGTTGCACAAGAGAGCTAACTATGTAATTATTATCTCATTTCCACCTCGTTAGTCTGAAAATGTGATTACAAAGGCAAGGTGACAAATTAACTTCATTATTTAATTTGTTTGGTCACTCAGATAAGACGATAAAGCTTAATGATGTAATAAGCAGCACCCTACTTAATTGCGTAACAACTAACAATCCCAATTTAATGATTTTGAAGTATGTTGCGAATCCATTGCTTCATAATGTTCGAAAAATTGTCTGTTCAACAACGTAAATAACGCAATGAATTGAAAGAAGAAAGAAAAATTGTTCATTCTGCACAAACAAGACACACTTTACAAAAATAAAATAAAAATTGACAAAAACACACACTCTAATTGCTAAAAGCCTAGTCTCTAATTGTCAATATGAAAGCCATTGCTACTGTAAGTGTGTAACGTATTTACCCCGCTGGTCTGATAGTTACTAAAATTACTAGATTTTTCCGGTTTAGGGGGATGCGGTTTTTTGCAATTTGTAGGTCAGTAACAGGTTGTATGTTGATCTAAATATTAGGTTGGGGAAAAAGTCTTTTCGCATTATACGAGGGCTGCACTAAAAGTATCGGGAATGGAATATTTCCACTGTTCCTGTCATATTAAAATCTTTTTAATTGAAAACTCCTTGGTTTTAAAAATCGAATACCATTTATTTATTTAAAAAAAGATTCTCGGTCTTGTAACAAGGTTTTGTCAAACTTGTTTAGTCGTTGAGAAAATGGAATTGACTCGAGAAAATTCAAGAGCGATGATTTATTATGACTTTCGAACTGGTTTAACACAAAAACAGTGTGTTGACCGGATGATTTCTGCATTTGGTGATGAAGCCCCATCCAAAACCACAATTTATCGCTGGTTTGCTGAATTTCAACGTGGACGTGTCAAGCTCAGTGATGATCCCCGTCAAGGTCGTCCAAAAACTGCAGTCACCCAAGAAAACGTTCATGCTGTGCGTAAGCTGATTGAGGAAGATCGACATGTGACATACCGCGAAATTCAGGCAACTTTAGACATTGGCATGAGGTAAATACAAATAATCTTGCATGAACAATTAGGTGTAAAAAAGTTGTTTTCCCGATGGATACCGCATTCGCTCTGTGAAGAGCAAAAAGCGGCTCGCGTTACTTGGTGCGTCAGAACTCTCGAAAGATTCCACGCAGGATCCTCAAATGCTGTATACAACATTGTATCAGGTGACGAATCCTGGATATACGCGTACGTACCCGAAACAAAAAACCAGTCACGAGTTTGGGAGTTCGAAAATGAGTTAAAGCCAACAAAAATTGTTCGTTCACGGAGTGTTGCAAAAAAAATGGTGGCCACGTTTGTCTCCAAAACCGGCCATGTTACGACTATTCCTCTTGAGGGACAAAGAACGGTTAATGCAGAATGGTATGCTAGCATTTGTTTGCCACAGGTCGTTTCTGAACTCCGTAAAGAGAACTGCAACCGTCACATCATCCTCCATCACGACAATGCGAGTTCTCACACCGCGCACAGAACAAAAGAGTTTTTAGAGCAAGAAAACATAGAATTATTTGACCATCCGCCGTACAGCCCCGACCTAAGCCCTAATGATTTCTATGCTTTCCCTAAAATAAAGAATAAATTGCGTGGACAGAGATTTTCATCACCTAAAGAAGCTGTGGACGCCTACAAAACGGCCATTTTGGAGACCCCAACTTCCGAATGGAATGGTTGCTTCAATGATTGGTTCCATCGTATGGAAAAATGTGTCAAATTTCGCGGAGAATACTTCGAAAAGCAATAAATACATTTTTAAATAGTAATGTTGTGTCACTTCCTTGATTCCCGAAATTTTCAGTGCCGCCCTCGTAGTATGTATGAACTTGTAATAAAATCTCTTTGGCTATACTATTTGTATCTGGCTGGTTTTGGTATCATTGCAAGTTTAAATTTTAAACAACATAATTCCAAATTCAAATTAGGAAAATGTGTGATTTTCATTTGTTTTTCGTACTGTCAAGATGAGTGCATCTAATGAATAAATTCGATACATTTTAAAATTTTACTACAAAAAAGGTAAAAATGCAACGCAAGCCGCGAAAAAACTGCGATGTTTATGGACCTAGTGCAGTGTCTGTGAGAGTAGCACAAATTTAGTTTAAGCGTTTTCTCGGATTAACTCGCAACAAGGTGATGCTGTGTGTGTGGTGAGATTGGAAGGGCATTATTCATTATGAGCTGTTACCACCAGGCAGGACCATCGATTCTGAACTCTACTGCGAATAACTGATGAGATTAAAGCAAGAAGTTGAGAGAAAGCGGCCGGAATTAATCAACAGAAGGGGTGTTGTTTTTCATCATGATAACGCTAGACCTCACACATCTTTAGCCACTCAGCAAAAATTAAGAGAGTTTGGCTGGGAGGTGTTAATGCATCCGCCGTATAGTCCTGACCTTCAGATTTCCACCTGTTTCGGTCTCTTCAGAATTCTTTAGGCAGTGTCAGGTTAACATCACGAGAGGACTGCCAAAATCACTTGTCGCGGTATTTTGATCAGAAGTCCCAAAATTTCTATAGCAATGGGATCATGTCCCTACCTACAAAATGGCAATAAGTTATCGAACAAAATAGTACCTACATACTTTAGTTAAATTTAAATAAACTTTATAAAAAATTGTTTTGAATTTTCTTAAAAAATGCGAAGAAACTTTTCCCCAACCTATTATGATTAGCGGACGTAACAAATACCTATGGCTTTACAGAACTATAATCATTAGAATCGATCCGTGTGGTGCCGGACGTAAAGAATAGCACCTTCCGATTTCTTACCGTGGGTGAGAATGGGCAGCAGCATTCTCTATGAATTTTTCAAGCAAACCGTTTTTTTTTTAAATTGTAGGTATTTGCTTTAATGTGTTTAATTTTCTTGTAATTAAGTGAGATTGACCCTATACATAAAAGTTAAACTAACTTTATCTCTGTTACATTTTTGCCTGAACCGCTTTTGCAAAAAACACTTTGATTAATATCTTGTGCTTGCACAATAAGTTTAATTTTGTTGGATAGCGTATTAAAATATTGAATTAGGGAATTTAATGCAAAAACACCGTTGTTAATATTTTTGCTTGAAGTATGTACTTAGATTCAAACATTTCGTAATTTTATTTTTAACGGTGTCGTTAGATTCTGGATCACTGCCACAATTAAGACGAATCTAACGTCACCTTATACTTATGGTTAGAATCCATCAATACGTTTCGGCTACAGAACGTGCCAAAGAAATAGACATACTCGTACATACATACCCCTTCCTGGGGCAGTCGGGTAACAAGAATTCATTGACTACTTTCCACTTTTTTGTTTAGCTCTTCTTGATTTGGAAGCGGACCCGGAATATCCAGAACATATTTAATCTTGTAGAACTTACCTGGATGATTTACATTTTTTCAATTATAATCCAATGTCCATTTTTTTACACAGGTAAAGTATCCAAGCGGCGTGGAAGTGAATGAAGGCAACGTGCTGACCCCGACTCAGGTGAAAGACATCCCTTCAGTCTCGTGGGATGCCTCTCCGGAACAGCTGTACACCGTCGCAATGACTGGTTAGTGTTTTATAAAGTTCTTACCCTTTGCTTACCCTATGAAGGCAACTTGCCGACTCCTACACAGGTTAAAGACATCCCTTCAGGAATGTGGGCGATGCCCGTCTTGATCAGCTGTACACCATCGCAATGAAAAAGGCTCTCCCCTTATTACATGGGACTTAAACGTAACTGGCGAAATGTGGGTGTACTATAGCGGGCCGAGCACGGGCGTGCCCAAGACGTTTGTGACAAGACATGATAAATTATGTCATGTCAATTTGTACTAGCATTTTATGACAAAACAGTTTTATCGCTCAAACTGTGATAAAATGTGTGACTCAAGTCATCGTGCTCACCCCGTAGGTGCACCTCTGGGTGCGTGGCCCAAAATTGGTACTAACGCCGCCATCTTGTTTTTCTAATACTTTTCACAAAACAAATGCACAAATGCTTTCCAACAGCGCCCCCTTGTCAACGGCATTCGTGCGCCCAAAGATCCTTCTAGCGGTGTATATAATTGTAATTTGGTATTAAGCCCAGATACGCACGGCCGATTTTTCCCGCGGCGATTTTTAAAAATATTAACACTATGCATAAAAAAATACTGTACAAAGGTGAACTTATTGCCTGAGGCATTTTCTACCAGTCAACCTTAGGGTGAAGCAGATACAAAACATGGTAGGTGTAACATATGGGATAAATAGCTCGAAAAACAAAAATATATACTATAAATAGATAAATACATGCTTATAAACAAAACAAAAAGTGTCTGGAGAAATAACGATTGGTAGTGGAGAAAATGAATGAGCGCTGGGATGCTTCTGGCAACTTCTTACGAATATAATATTCCCCTGCCTTGACTGTAAATGATAACCAGTTGGTTATCATCCTGATGTTCAGAGGAAGCGCATTCCAAAGGAAAACCGCCTGGACAAGAAAGAAGAGTGAATAAAACCAGAGCGGGGTGAGCAGGACAGCATAGAAGATGATTGTTGGTGGAACAAAGATATTTTTTTGCGCATGCGATTTTCATTGCTCGGCTTAAGGCCGAGCGTTGACAATCCAATCCGTGCACGATAAAATCCCGACGTGATATTTTTACGCCCGTGTGTACCTGGGCTTAACTTGATGATTTTTACGGTAGAAAGGGAAATTAAAACATATTAGCTGCGCTTTTACCCGTAAAATATTCTATATCAACATTTTTAACTTTTACTTTTTTATGCAAGAACTCAACTCATGTTATGTAAATACGTTTTGTCAAGCTTAACGGTTTTAGATAAAAGTATTGATTGACTATTATGACTGTTCCGTTTCATTTATCGCTATTAAAAACAATTAAACACTTCCAAATGATTTGTGTTAATAAAATAATTAATTGAATTCAATAACATATTTATAATCTGATTTCATTTAATAACCGTAATTAATTATCGCTCCATTGGACCTATTCATTTGAATTAAACACTGCCAAATGATTTGTGTTATTAATATCATTAAAGTTCACATGCTTCGTGTACCTACCTAGACGAAATAATTAACTATTTTCTAATAATGCATTTTGTATGGCGACCAAAGTTTATAATTAACTACCAGATTGTTTAAAAACTCTACTTTCGGACATTTATATGTAAATAACGATCACGATTAAGAGCGACAAAAGTATTACGTCGGCTCAATATGTGGTTTCCCATTGTTGGACATCACTGACACGATAAACACGTTGGATCATTTCTTCTGTCAGGGTTGCGGGTTTGTCCAAAAGGGATACCGTGTACCTGGCGACTGAAGGAACATGGGTGGGTTTTATTCAGTAAAAGTCTGACACACCCTCCCGCTCTGCCCACAGCGGGAGAAGTTGTTTGATAAAATCCAACACAAAAAAAAAGTATCATTCCTTTCCCACTAAGCCCTCGTACCCATGGGCGATTTTTCTCGCGACGATTCTTTATTTTAGTGGAATAATAAATTATCCAACATTGTTTTTTTGACGCGCTATGATTTATTTATTAAAATTTCCCTTAAAACTATCATTACAGATGTGTATACCTAATGCGATATCACGGTCTTAAAAAAACTTGCAATTTAAATCTATGAACGTATGTTCACGTAAAAAAACTAGAAGTACTTATAATAACATCTAAAAATAATAACTACAGTACTGACTTCCCTAAATATAAAAATACAATATTTAAACATGATACACTGTTCGATTCTCAATGTTCGGCTCAACACGAAGAGTTGAAAATCCAGTTCGCGATAAAAATCCGCCCGTTGGTACCAGGGCTAAGTAGGAATATTTCTGGTTATAAGAATCTACACTGAAATTGTTAGGTAGCTTCAAGGTAAAGTAAGTCGGATTTTATTAAGAGTTCCGTTTTAAGTTGTAAACTCATAAATTGTATGGTTAGGAATGTCCTGAATTACTTAACTCATTCAATATGCGCATTATTAGATGACGACATAATCTGAATAAAAATACGGGAATCATTTTGACACTTCACAAAAAAAAATGCATAGTGACTATTCAGTATACAGGGTCAAATTTAATTAGCTAGGGAAACTCCGCAGACGAGATGGTTTTCGAAATCTAAACATGACAAAACAAAAAAAATACAATTTTATCAACTCATACTTCAAGTAACATCACTAAAAGCGGACGTAGAACTAAAAATAGAAAGACACTAAAAATCTAATCTTTTTAATTTTATCCTAATTTATCCCCTTATTTATTATTAGTCCGTAACGCGCTCTTCTTGACCAAAACCCCTTAAGAGGAGGCTCCCTAGTTTTATGTTAATTTGCATGAATATTCTTAAAGTCACACATACAATCAAAATTAAACTTTAGTGTATGATTTATTGGATCTTTTTCTTTGCAGTTTCGTAATTGTAATATTTTCGCTCGATACATCTTTTATTCGAAAATCATGTCTTTTTTAAGGATAATTATAAAAACAAACAAGATTGTTCGGCTTTTATGTCTAAAATAAATATTCATAGCAAGAAAATATAGTTTATTATCCAGCAACCTGATATTTTTCTCTAGATCAATAATTATTACATTAGTTATAAACGAAATAAGAATTGAGACTTACGCTACTTAGCGGGGCTTGCGTGGAAATTTGATTTAGACTGCCAGGTCTTAAGCCTGATCTTTTATTCGTTGAATAAGTTGACTGCTTCGTTGCTCTAGTGGTCGTCAGCGCTACTGCTGAGCAAGAGGTCCTGGGCTCGATTCCCAAGTCGGGCAGTGCAATTGGGTTTTTCCGTCAGGAATTACTCAGTAGCAGCCCGGGGTCTGGATTTGTGCTCGGTTGATTGCAATAGGCTCGCTCATCATTACATGGGATTTAAAACATAACTGGTGAAATGTAGGCGTACTGTACACTTCTGCTTAACCCTTCGGGGATTACAGGCGTGATGTTATGTTATGGCACTTCTTCTTTCCAGCTAAAAGATTAGGGAGTGGTGAAGAGCTGGTGTTTTTGGGGACTGTCTTATGTAATCTTGCCGTTGGAAAAGGGCTGATTCTCAGCCTAGTTTGAATAAAATATGACTTTTGATTTTTTGTGTTATAAATATAATTGACGACTGACAGATTTTGTATAGAAAAATTCAAAATGATTCCTTTGATAACGTTATCTGGCGTTGGAAAAATCAGCCCTTAGTTACCTTAGAAAAAAGGGGTAGAGTAAACCTGTAAAAGACATGCATCGACAAGAATTCATTTAATTGTCAACAATCTTTGTTCCATAATATTGTATAAATGTGTAGCCACAAAACATATTACACATTGGGTACCTACTTAGTTGTAATAGTAATAGTTCTCCAGAGCGAAATTTCCACTATGGTGGCCAATCTCAGCGGAGACTAGACATTAACGCGGGGGATATTATAGAGCAAGTGTTTGCGCAGACACAGGTACACTCTCTTCCCTCACTCTCATAATCCGATGGAATGGCAATCCACACGGCCGGAGAGAGATCAGGTGCGAGGCCAACGGCGGACTGAGTTGTATCTACACATTCATACAATAATATACAAAACCATACTTCCTACATTCCAGATCCCGACGCACCTTCTCGAAAGGAGCCGAAATTCCGCGAATGGCACCACTGGCTGGTCGGAAACGTTCCCGGCAACAACATAGCTGCTGGCGAGACTCTGTCCCAATACGTTGGCTCCGGACCCCCCCAGGGTACTGGTCTGCACAGATACGTGTTCCTGGTCTACAAGCAGCCTGGCAAGCTGGAGTTTGATGAGCCTAGGCTTACTAACAGGTTAGTCTTATATGTATTTTTTTGTTATTCATCTTTGCTAGCCTTCATCATCCTTAGTAGCCAAAATGTACAAAATTGAGGAGCTGCTAGCTGCACGAGTACTTGGTGCGATCTCCAAGTCGACAAAGTAACGTGTTGTTGGGTATAAGAAATTCTTAGTAACAGCCACCTCCAAGCTCCTGTCTAGATTTGTGCCCTGTGAATCACTAGTGATTTTCAAGTTTTTTGAGCCTCTTATTGTGAAAATAAAAATGATTTGTAACATCTGACATCTCACATCTCACCTTAGTAATAAGCAACTGAGCAGCGACAGAACTTAACCTCAAAATTAAAAAAAAACAAAAAACCTAAATATTTATAAGAATAATTATTCTTACTAGTGGTCGCCCACTGGTCGAAATTCGACCCCCTCTACTTACAATCTATAAAGTACTTACTCATTCCATGAGTACACTAATTCCATGCTATTATAAAGCACTTACTAATTCCATGCTCAAGCTATCGCTTACGTCCCTTTTCACGAAATCACTCCCACAGAAATATTCACAATAATCTTGCCATTTTCCAGGTCGGGTGACAACCGTGGAATGTTCTCCATTGCAAAGTTCGCCAAGAAGTACAACCTGGGCGACCCGATCGCGGGCAACTTCTATCAAGCTGAATGGGACGATTATGTGCCCATTCTGTACCAGCAACTCGGTGCTTAAGCGTACTCTACCGTGCTATGAAGATATACATAAGTACTAACGACCACAGAGGGAGAACAAATGGAGGAACTATACACAACTTACCACGGAGGAGAGAAAAATTACGTTAACAATATAATTCATAACTTTGCCCATGGAAGTCCATCAATGAATTGAAGTCTAGTTCAGCAAAAAGAAAATCGTAACAATTTCACTGCTATGGAACATACAAGCAATTTAGTGATAAAAGTAAGTGTACCAGAGGCAATAAAGATAGGGCTTGCAATTATTTGCAATTTGATGTCCTTGTATAATATTCTGTTTGAATCAGGATAGCCCATCGATACAATAATTGAGAATTCGACAGAATTGTCTACCGACATTCCGGTCCTCATTACAGTGTAGTAACTCCATTTATTTCCTGCTCGATATCCTAACAACCTGTCTCCGGTTATAATAATTTGCCTTGATTTGGTAATTATTTAGTAGTATAGGGTCAAATTAAATTAGCTAGCGAAACACCAAAGACGTTCCGTATCGATATCTAAACACGATAAAACAAAAAAACAGATTTCTCAACTCATACTTTAAGCAACAATACAACCAGCGGTCGTTGACCCGAAAAAATCATTAAATAATTTTTATTTTGTCGTATTTAGGTATCGCGACCCATCCCGTCTGCGGAGTTTCGCTAGCTAACTTAATTTACCTTGTATAATAAGACAATACAGTTTGTATGTTAAGAGTTTGCCTTTATTAATGTAAGAGTGGTGTATAAGCATTTATTGTTTTGTGAATACCTATTATTTTTATTCCTTTTCTATAAGTAGCTATGCACATATTTTGTATGAAAAAGTATCTAACATCAATTTAAGAGGTAATAATTATACAGTCTTCAAAAAAATAGGAGGTTGTGAATCCAGCTATTTTTGTTTGAGTCGATTTTATTACTTCTATTTTTATACTTTGTGTAGGCCATACTAAATTTCAACATGGTATTTCACACGAGAAATGCTGTCAAACTAACCCATTTGCGCATATGGACGAAGATACAATATTATAATTATTTCATGAAGGGTGTTGAGCAATATTCGCATAAAATTACTGAAAGGTAGGCAAAAGGGGAAAGGAATATTTTAATCAATGTAAAACGTAAATGTATTACCCGACCAAATCGAAGACTTGCGTTTGCCCCGCATTCGTCATTAGTATGCTTGACTGACTGTTGTCATTTTAACTTGGTCGGGTATGAATGAGTATGTAAGCGAAGGTTTTGTATGTAGATGATTCTAAATAATTGTCTTCTAGGGGTTATTATAGTGGTATGCACTGGATCTGTTGTTTTATTATTTTTATTTACCCACTACAGCCACTGCTCTTTAACGTCAATATCAATCATTCTGCTGAAACTCAAAGCATTTATTTCAAATAAACCAATTACAGGCACTTATGAATTGTCAAGGGGTCGGTCAGTCAGAAAGGTAAAGCTAGTTGCCCATTCCAAAGCGTAGTAGGTTCCTATGGAGAAGAACGGGCAAGCAACTCCACAGACACTTATTAAACACACACACACACATTAAAATATTGGTTATATCATTTATGTTGAAATTATACATGTGAGAACAATGTAGAAAGACGTACACGTAATAAGCGTCCGTAATAAAAAGATAAAACAAAAAACAATATAAAATTTTAAATAAGCTGTGGCAGCTAAGAAATTGACCAGTCACTACCGAGTTACTGACGATCTGCCTAGCCTTTTCCCAACTACTTGGGGTCGGGTTCCAGTGTAACCAGGGGGCCGATCGCGCTATTTCTCAACGTAATTACCGTTCGAACGGAACGTTTTTGGTTTTTGTTTAGTTTTGGTTTAGCTGATGTAAGAAACGGTATCGCGCAATTTTTTGTGAGAGTATTGTTCGATCGCTCGTTCCTCTAACGTAACTTCCAAAGTAAAGCTAAATCGTTTCCGTTGAAATGATTAGCGTGATACGAAATTTGTCTCTAATGTAACGTTTTTGGTTGTGGTTTAGTTTTGGTATTAACGTTCAAAATTAGCGCGATCGGCCCCCTGACGCAGCTGCCTCTGTAACATTTTGGCATTCTTTCATAATGCAGGTATTTTTCTAAGTACCGATGTATTTGCACTAGAATTTCCGATCAGAAGTTGATCTTGTGATCGGAAATTCGGGCGAGATAAGTCATCTATCGATAACAGAGAAGACATCTAATACGGCGCTTAACCCGCGACTTCGTCCTCGTGTACTGCGGATTTTCCCATTTAAACTTCCACACTCGAAGTCAGGTACTTTTAGATTTTATTTATAAAAAGGTTTTACCATACAGTCATGTCCTTTTTCAGAGTTCAAGCTATTTCTTTATCTCATCAAAATCGTTTCAGCAGCTTAGCGGTGACGTACAGAATGACAGCGATACTTTCGCATTACAATAACAAGATTGATTAATGACATCATATCTAAAATCGAAAATGATAAAATATTTGTAGATACAGGTAAAAACTCAATTTTGTACGTCTATTCATATGAAAGTATCAAGAATGAAACGGTCGTGTCTCTTGGTTCTTATTGCTTGTGTAAATAGTTATGTGGCAGCACAAAAGGTTTCAAGCCAGGCTTATTTAGACCATGAGATTATCCCTGATGTATTATCTGTACTTCCTGCAGGATATTTGACGGTAAGTAGGAAGGTATCTGTTTTAAAAACATGATAAAATTTAAAAACGAATTCACCAAAAATGTTAATATTATTTGATAGGTAATTAATTACCTACTCAGGATTAGGGAACTAGCCCACGAACGACAATCGCTGAGCGATTATTTTGTAATATAAGACATTCAGAGTTCAATACTGATACGTGACGCCAAAAAACTCGCTGCGATTATCAGAGCTACAAAAAGTAGTACGTGGGCGAGCTCCCTTATGATTTCAATGAATCAACATGCTTGGCAACTAGAGTGGAAGGAAGCTTAATTTACCTTTAACATAGGTACAGCCTTAGGGTCGATTCATACTAGCGCAGTCTCCCTATTTTTATGTTAATTTACATGAATATTCTGAAACAGTCGCACATACCTACAAGTAAACTGAAACTTTAGTTTAGGATTTATTTGATCTTTTTCTTTCCATGCTGAAGACAATTACGTAATTGTAATATATTATAAATTAATGTACAAACGTAATACCGTAAAACGGGGTGAATAGAAATGCAGGGGTGAATCGAGATGTAACTTTATAATGGATTTTAACGTTGACATAATATATTTTGTTGCCAAAAAGGACTCTAATGTGTTAGTTATCTGTACTTATAATTAACGATTAAGTGCCTTGGCAACAAACTATATTATTATTTCAAGGTTAAATCCATTTTAAAGTTGCATCTCGATTCACCCCTGCGTCTCGATTCAGCCCTGGATTTCTATTCGCCCCGTTTTACGGTATTACGTTTGTACATTAATTTATATTATATTACAATCGTCATGCTTAGGAGGGGAGAAATCGTTCTATAATCTGTCATTTTGTCGTTTCTTCCGTCGACAAAACCCGTTTCTACGGTGGTCACGCTATTTTTTGGCCAAAGAATCAGCATTGCCATACAACGTGGCAATTGTATGAAAAAAACGCGTTGTTAACACGTTTTTATTAGCTTCATACACGATGTTTATGTAACGGAAACTTTGAAACTGATTTTCGACCACTTCAAAACGTCGGATTAATTTTAAATTTTGCACACTTACCAAGGGCCGATGACAATACAATAATTTAATAAATTTTTCTCATTATCCTTACCAGGATTTTCAGGATTATCATTTTTTTTTGTTTTGTGTCCGAGCCCATCCCTGAACCAAATCCCGGAATAAAAGACATCAAACGTGCGCCTAGAATTGACGATGGTTTAAGTAATTTGTTTTTTATTTCCTCCTGATACATATTTATAAATATTGTTTCATGTATGTCTTTACGTTATGACCAAAATAAATACATTGATTTACTAAGTAAATTATGGTAATTACTTCGAACTGAAATTAAATAATGAATGTATGTAACCAAGGCCACCGGGTAACCGAGGCCGACACAGAAAAACAAAAGGTGGTATAATATTCCGACGATTTTTAAACGCTAATGTGATGTACCTTCTAAGAAAGCTTATTTATTATGCTTCTCGATTATAGTTAAATCTGATTTTTTCAGGCGCCCGTTTTTGTGAAAAAGTGAAAAATGTTTCAATACAAACAAAACGCACATAGTCTTTATTTATTAATTTCTATGCAATATAATTATTTTATGTGGCAAATGTTTCCGTTTCTATTAAATACTTTGAGATTTTATTATCATTTTAGCTGCAGCTCCATGAAATTAAGACAAAAAATATTGATTATCATGACAATGCAATAACAAAACGTATCGAAAAAAGTCAAAGCTGTAAACTCGGACTAAATATCCGCTGTAAATGTCAAGCCGAGTCCTGCTGACTGACGTTGTCATTGTCACGTCATTTGCCATAGGGTTGCCATCCCTAAAATATAAATAATGCTTGTAGAACATTTTATTTTTCAACACTTGTTTAAAAAAAAACGGGCGGCTGTAAAAAAAAAATATATGCCCAAAGACATCAGAATAATTACCCTCTTTCAGCCTATATAGGTCAGAAGGCTGTTTAAATTTTCAATTATTTTAGTACCAAGCCGCATACATTTCGTGAACGTTTATGAGTTTGACAAATAAAAGAAGGAAACCCAGTGAAAATGATGGAATACTTAATACGACCTTTTTAACACGCTTTTATTAGCTTCATACGTATGTTAGTATGTATGTATGTAACGGAAACTTTGAACTTGATTTTCGACCAGTTCAAAACGTCGGATTAATTTAAAATTTTGCACACTTATCAAGGACCGATGACAATACAATAATTAAATAAGTTAAAAAAAAAATGTTATTTTTTTTAAATACTAAATACACGCTATATTAGAAAATCAAACTAAAAAAGTAGCAAATAAATAATAGTTTTAAAAACTAAAAACACGCTTTAGTAGAAATAATTTTAAATAACATAACGGGTGTACCTTAGTTCACCCACATTTCGCCAGTTATGTTTAAGTCCCTTATGTAATAGGGGGCGAGCCTATTGCCATCAACCAGGTACACAATCATCCAAACTCCGGACTGCTACTGAGAGATTCCTGATGGAAAAATCCAATAACACTTTGCCCGACCTGGGAATCGAACCCAAGACCTCATGCCCAGCAGTAGCGCTTGCGACCACTAGACCAACTAGGCAGTCCACGCTTTTTTAGGATAAAATACATTACTTGTTAATCACTATTATTGTTTCAAACTTATTTAAAATTATTTTCTACTTTTTAGTTTAGTTTTCTATTGAAGCGTGTTTTTAGTTTTTTAAAATGAATATGACATACTCGCGTGATCAATCATGTCGCGTCTGTTCGTCATAATTCATAAAAACCCGTACCCTTGCTGCGACGATCACTTTTGGTTAGGTTAAACGGGGTTTTGCTGTCCTAAATTTTTAAGCATACATTTTACCTTTTGCTATTTGTTAATCAACTACTAATAATACTCAACCAATAAAAAATATTCTGTTCTATCATTTTTATTCAGGAGTTCTGTAAGAAACACTAATTTATAATCGACTGTGGCCTACCAAAAACAGGTGCAGCACCCCAGCGACGCAGTAGTTGAGGAAGGCAATGTGTTGACTCCAACAGAGGTGAAAGATATCCCTGCCATCTTGTGGAATGCCTCCACTGACCAGTTTTACACCGTAGCGATGGCTGGTTAGTATTGCGTCGAATGCTTACCCTTTGCTTACCTTTTAGCCAAGTGGAGAAGACAATGTTTCCATTTCAACAGAGGTGAAATAACTATTTCCCATATATTCTGCTTCGTGGGACGGTTTCATTGGCCAGAAGTATACGGTCGCAAGGATTGGTTGTTTTCTGTCGAGTGCTTACCCTTTACGTACCCTATAAACACAATGTACCTACTGATTTCAACTTAGGCTAAATACATCCCGTCTCGTGGTATGCCTTCTCTGACAAAAAAAAATCAATTATTCGCAGGCGTCATGAATAATTAAAATGTTAAAAGCAATTTCCATGTAGCTGAATGTTAAATTTCCAGATCCCGATGCGCCATCACGCAAAGTGCCTACTTCACGCAAATGGTTACATTGGTTAGTCAGCAACGTTCCCGGAACCGACATCGCGTCCGGCGAGACTATTGCCGAGTACGTCGGCGCCGGTCCGTCACAGGACAGCGGCCTGCACAGATACGTGTTCCTGGTGTACGAGCAACCTTCCGAACTTGAGTTTGACGAGCCTAGACTTACTAACAGGTCAGTACGATCATCTCAAAAAGTAGTAATAAATTTTTCTCTATGTGTTGTGCTCGACTTGCACTGGCTTACACAGTTATGTGTTTTATTTTTTCATGATACGGGATGGCAAACAACCAACAACAAGGGATACCACCAACACTTACTTCTATCAGGTGATACAAGTGTTCATAGGCAAGCACGTTTGCAATACCAGAGCAAATATAAATGCTGTCTTTTTTAGTTTATTCCTATCAAGTTCCGCGCGGCCCGCGGCGCGGATTCCGCGGCCTCTCATCGAGAGGCGTCGTGGGCCTGAACGGTTTATTGGATGACAAACCAGCTACCTACTGGCTCATCTGAGAGTAGGTACCTAAGTGACTGCCGCTGAACATCTTGCAGTGAAATCAAAATGCTTCTTCACTATTTTCACACGTATATTAATTTAAGTATAAAAAATAAGGATTTTTTGTAGAAAATACAAGGTTTTTTTTAGTCGACAAACTTTAGTTGCACATTTGGTTTACGAAGCCTGAGAATACTATTGCAAACAGTTTAAGGTATTCGTGTTGTTTTCGTTATTAGTTGTCGCGAACAACTAATAACGTAAACAACACGAATATCAATTCATATATGAACTTAAATCATAGGTCAAAATATGCCTGTTCTAGAATATAGACTAGTATTAGCACATTAACGCTTCTGCGAATAGATCTTGCTTACTACTAGAACTCATATGGTAGATAAGTTTAATTTTATTGGTACACGGTCCTGGGGAACGTCTCCTGGATAGTGCAGCACGCGTCGGCTGAGTCGCTGAAGATAGGACGATGACGTACGGTCCACTAAGTCTCGTCTCAAGCATCTCGTCATGGAGTAGGAGCACACAGGTTCTATGCGGCCGGAGAAAAACGAGACAAGCGTACGTGGATTCCGATGAATAGTCCTTATCGCGGGGTGAAAAGAGACCAAACCCGCCCCTTTTATCTAATGATAAACTTATGAAAAATAAGCTATCACACTAGTAAAAGATCCGAAAATGCAATTGAGGGAAAAAAAATCAGGAACTATACCTAATCTACCATTAGACGAAAATCATAAACAATTGGATCAGCACGCAGAATATAGGTACTGCTTATAGGAACAAATACGTATCAACACTCGCTAAAGACGGGAAATTTCACAGTATGCATCCAAAATTATTATAATGACATCTATTTCTAACTCATTGACAGCGACTAACCTATTTTACCCTTTTATCCTTGATGATCTTAATAAATTGCACAAAGTAAAACGCATGCCTGCCTGCCTGGGTTTGTACACACAACCGACAGCTCGTAAGTCGTGGCCATTACCACTGGGCCACCACGGCTTCTTCATCTTTCTGCTATTCATGTAGCGTTCCGAATATCTGGATATCGTAAACAAAGTAGACTTATAATATTCCGTGTCAATTCTTTCCAGGTCGGCTGAACACCGTGCATTGTTCTCGATTAGCAATTTCGCTGAAAAGTACAACCTGGGCGACCCAATTGCGGGAAACTTCTATAAAGCTGAATGGGACGACTATGTGCCCATTCTGCACAAACAACTCGGCCTTTAGGCGAAGACGGCGGCGTTTGCTACTTTGTTTAACCTTACCTACCTAAGTAAATGTTTTATTTGGTAAACTAACCCGTTTGATGCTAGTTTTATCGCCACGCTCTCCTCTCAAGCCCCTCGCGTCGCAGGGCTTGAGAGTTTTGTACGCCGAGTTTTGTAAAAAAAAAACATAATACGATATATAAGTACTACAAAAGCTGCTTCGAATTAACTAAAAAAACATTCATCAAATTCTTCGTCTATTTGTTTATTATATCTTATGTGAAAATTTTGCGTTGGAAAAGAGAACTTACCAAAATGTGTGTTGAATACAATAAATGTAGTTTTATTTTCTTTAGAAACGCTACGAATCCTGGCACTTTTCAACGACTACAAGACATCTAAAGTAGTCTCAACAATAAACCCATTTTCCTGTCCGAAGCCTTATTGCTTACTAGTTTAGGTACCATAAACAAGGATCATCACCATTGATTCACTTAAACACAAGTGCAGCAGTGGTTCCCAGACTCAAATTATCAAGAGTTTATTATCATAACCTACGATAATTTATCTCCGAATAATTTAGGTAAAATTAAGTATACAGATACAGATCTTTTAAATTCAGCCTACTTAGCGTTGTTCATTAATGTTTTACTATCAAGATGAGTCGCTTGTGTTTCTTAGTAGTTATTGCTTTCGTGAATAGTTTTGTAGCAGCTCAAGAGTATGGAATAAGTTTGCCGCTGGCTTTTACACAAAGTGAGATTATTCCTGATGTGTTATCCGTCGCGCCTGCTGGTCTTATGACAGTAAGTTATTTTATTTTTTGAGGAGAGCAAAGAAACGATGGTTGAGTTGTGTTAATGGTATGGCTGTAAAACGGGAGCTATTAGGTGAAGAAAAGACATGCCTCCCCAACCACAAATATTTTAGAATGTGTGTCTCTGTTTCCTACTTAAAGCCTCTGCCTATCTCTATGGGAAATATAGAAGTGATGTTTTGCAGGTATTATGCACTTACATCATCAATGTTGAAAGCCGTAGGTACATAATATACATATCTACATACACAATACGTACCTAGTTAACGCCATACAATTAAACAACCTAATACATTTATGTATTCAGAACTTAAAATTCTTCGTTAAATAAAAATTTACTAGCAAGATAACATAAGACAGGCGTATTTGTAAGGGGCAATAAACATGTAAATATTCAAGAAATAGATAACCTTTTAAGCGAAAAATTGTGCTATATCTTCCTACTGCTATAATGTTATACTTATCGGTAATTTGAGAAACAAAAATTCTTAAATAAAATTGTAATAGTAATTTAAGAATATATTCCAACATCACGCCAGAATTCTCTGAAGGGGCAGACTGGTCTATATGTAGGTTACCCACGGTCTACGAAATTCAATTATTGCCATGGATTAGGAGATTTACCGATTTTCTCCAATAGGTAATATAGAGGCAGTCGCTCTATGTAAAATTATTTTAGGTAGGTATTCAGTTGTATGTATTTTTAGTCTCAACTTATTATTTCCACGCATTTTCTCTGTTGATTACTCAATTTATCTAATATAGGTGCAGTACCCCAACAGCGCGTTACTAAGCGCAGGCGACGCATTGACACCAACTCAGGTTAAAGATATCCCCTGGGTGACGTGGGACGCCACCCCTCACAAGTTTTACACTGTCGTGAAGACTGGTTAGTATTGTGACGAGTTGTTACCCTTCACTTAAGTTATGGTTTCCGATGACAGCGGTGGCCGCCACATAACGGCCGCAGTGACGACTGTCATGAAAATGATGGCAGTGGGGTTTGACTTTACGGTTTCAGAAAACGCTCTCTAGGGAAACACACCAACATACGTAGTAAGATCTCTATGTAGTCTGCGACACTAACTTAGGTACTACCATAAATAACGTTTCAATGACGTCAATCGACGGTAAATTCCAACCGCTATGTGGCGGTCACCGCAGTCTTAGAAAACCGTAAACCTAAGTGCAAATTTAGGTACTAGCGTAGGTACCTACGGCCATCTTACGAAAACTTTGACCACTATCAAGGTTTCTTTGCTTAAACCTCGATCTGTCAAGACGCATAGTTTTTGACATCGTCGTTAGCATCGTACACTTTAACAAGATTTTAAGTATTGTCAAGGTTTTTCTAAGCTAATTGTACCTACTTGTTAAACTAGCGTGTAAAAAAGAGCGCTCAATGACCTATGCACTGTGCATGTGTAACCGAGTTGTTACCCTCGCGAGTAGCCCGCGCATGTAGCTCGAACCATTACATGCTCAAGCTACCTGCACCGTAGTCCTCTAACTACAATGAGTGCATAGCCTTGAGCACCCGCTTTAAGATGTAGATACTCGTACCTACATCCTAAAGCGGGTGCTCAAGGCAATGCGTACCTACCTACATGAGAGCTTGCTTACACCCGGCAGCTGGAGCATGTGACAGTAACTAAATATGTTTCTTGTTTTATCCAGATCCCGATGCCCCTTCCCGCGAAAAGCCGACGTTTCGCGAGTGGTTACACTGGCTGGTAGTAAACATCCCTGGCGACATAATCGATGCTGGTGACACTAAGGCAGAGTACGTCGGAGCAGGCCCTGGCAAGGACACCGGCCTGCACAGATATGTATTCCTAGTCTACGAACAGCCTTACAGGATGATGTTCGATGAACCTAGACTTACGAACAGGTCAGTAAGTAGATAGCACCAAACGAATGTACCAGTAATATACGAGTACGTACAACGCAACGCTAAGGTTCTTACACGCGTGGCCTAAATCGGAACTAATGCTGGCGTCTTGTTTAGTCAATACAATTTCTATGTGAAATTTTAATTTCACAAATTTTTACTGACAACGCCCCAATCAAGGTAATTTAGGTGCCCCAGACTGCTCCGTTTGTCTTCTGGTCACAAGCGTGACTGCTGAGCGTGGGGTTCGGGTTTGATTCTCGGGTCGGGCAAAGTGTTATTGGGTTTTTCCATTAGGAATTTCTTAGTAACAGCCCGGTATTTGAAAGTTAGCGGTGTGATAACCCCGTGCCTCGGAAAGCACGTTAAGCCATGGCCCTGCACCTGATCTCTTTCCGGCCGTGTCGGATTGCCGTCCCATCGGAGGAGTGAGGGAAGAGAGAGTACACCTGTGTTTGCGCACACACTTGTGCACTATAATAATTATCTCTCGCGCCGAAGGCTGGTCTCCGCTGAGATTGGTCGCGTGGCCGAAATTCGGTCTGGAGGACTATTAATTAAGGCGCAAAAAGATCCTTGTGGCACTCTACCTAGTAAGAGCTACCTATGCTCGGAGTTTTCCTACGTGGAGGATAATTTGTCTCTTGGAGAACAATCACCCGACAAATCTCTAAGAATGATCGTTCTCTTGTTTTATCTTTTGACAGGTTCCAGAGATATTTAGTTTGCCTAGATCTCTGGATATCCATACATATACAGTTACAGCTATAGCTTTATGTAAGCGGGCACGCCCATTATGCCTGGAGGCTTTATATTTAAGTACGTTCTGTTTACGTTATTTCTGCTTGAGTATAGTTTTTTGACGATTTTTATGTTTTTTTTTTTTGTATAGTGGCGTGTGCTAGCTATCATAAGGCAAATAATATAATTATTTTAATGTTCTGTGTTGCGTAATTCAAATTATTTTACATTTTATTGTATAGATTAAAGTTTTATATCTGAACAGACAGCTGTGCTGCTGGGGAATTTGTTGCGCCACTTCTTCTGGTGCGCGTTTTTTGAGGGACTGTCTTATGTAATTTTGACGTTCGAAAAGTGCTGATTCTCAGCCTAGTTTGAATAAATGACTTTTGATTTTGATTTCGATCCATCACATCCAGCTAGAAATTATAACAAATCGATCTCATGAAAATACCAACCACGAATATTTTACTAACAACGCCATCTGTCAATGCCATTCAGGCTCCAAAATATTCTTGTTGCACTCTTAAAATTACTTAACAAATGTAACACATTAATAATATTTAAGTACTTAGTACTTACCGATAATCTACTTCCCTCCCCAGATCGATGGCCAACCGGGCACCGTTTTCGGTTAGTAAATTCGCCAAGAAGTACAACCTGGGCAACCCGATCGCGGGCAACTTCTATCAAGCTGCATGGGACGACTATGTGCCCATTCTGTATCAGCAACTCGGTGCGGTCACAACCACAACAAGCGGCGGTCAGCGGTCTACGCTGAACTCTAATATGATCGTACTTTCCAGTGTTATAATGGTATTGAGAATGACACTAACGAAGTAAGCATTGGTGGAGTAAAAATACATTTTGTTTGTTAATTACACCTATTCTTAGGGCGAAGTTCACCGATGAAACTGAACGCGATCACAGTACCTTTAGAAACAGCGTTCAAGAGATGTCAGTTTCAACGTTCCACAACAAAGATGACACTGACAGCTCCTGAACGCGGTGAAGATGTGCTGATCGCGTTTAGTTTCATTGGTGAAGTCCCTAGATGGTTACCATGATTACTTATGGTTTGGTTATATAGGGTGGCAGGGACATCGACGCGAAACCTGTTACCATGGATTCTGTACATCATACTTGACTCCCGTGCGTTGAAATTTATTTTCGGTAATTTAAAAAAAAACAGCTGTTTCCTACAGAAGTGCAATACCTACTCGGTCAAAATGTATGGAAGAGAGATTTTTTTTTAATAACCGACGAAAAATTTTAATGCAGGGGGCAAGAATGATGTGCTGAATCCATGGTAACAGGATGCGCGTCGATGTCCCTTCCACCTTGTATAGTTACCATAGAATAGAATATTCAAAGAATTTATATCTCACTGTGATAATGACCAGTACATGTATTATCATTTGATTGTTAGCTTTGTAAGTGGATGATTCTAAATATATTTTTTGTGAGTTCTCATTAACAATGAAATTGCATTCTATCACATACGTTTTATTTCCCTGTTCGTACCGGATTTCTTATTCAGGTAATTGGTTATTGGTTGGAGACCTGATGCTGACTTTCAAAAATTTTTTGATCAAAATATCCCGATCCTCCGCTAGATTTACTATCAACACAGATAAACCCGTCCGAAGCAATGAATAGAAAAAAACAAGTTTTTGCTAACGTTGGTAAAAACTTGGCTGACAAATTTTTAAATTCTAGTATTTCTTCCCCTCTAAACCAGACTACGACATCCTCTAAAATATATATATATATATATATTTTTTATTAGTTACCGACGTTAACGAAGTAGTAAGAATAAACGGGTTAAAAGATGTTTGTGCTGCTGAGTTCCCACATACCTAATAATACTTATAAGATTTAAATACCTACTAGCTCCGCCGCTAACCCACATTTTTCAGCTATGTTTGTCTAAAGGTATATTCCCAAAATTGCTTAAAAAAGCTGTGGTCACACCTGTATTCAAGTCTGGAGACAAAAACTGTGAGAATAACTACAGACCCATTTCAGCGCTGACAGGCAACAGAAAAAATCAGTAACAGACTAACAGTAGATTGATAAAATATTTTAAAGATAACGGACTACTTTCAGATAGTCAATTTTGTTTTAAGCCCAAAAGGTCAACTAGCCTAGCAGTACACTCGGCCGGCCGACCTCCCTAGTGGCGTCAGCGTAGTCTGCTACGCTGACGACACGCTAGTCCTGGCACAAGGGAGTTCGCATCAGGCGGCGGCCGAACTGGCGGCACGTGGGGTTGCGACAATCGTCGATAGGATCCGGCAATTGGGACTCGAGGTGGCATTGCACAAGTCCGAGGCCATCTATTTTTATGGTCCTCGGAACGCGCCACTGTTGGGTTCCCAGATAACGGCGGGAGGGGTTCACATCGGCGTCGAGTCGACGATGAAGTACCTGGGACTCGTCCTCGACAGCCGGTGGAACTTCGTGGAGCATTTTCGACGTTTGGCTCCCAGACTGGAGCGGGCCGGGGCTGCTTTGAAGCGGCTCCTGCCCAATCTAGGGGGTCCAAACGCCTCCTGCCGGAGGCTCTATGCGGGGATCGTGCGGTCCATGGCCCTTTACGGGGCACCGGTGTGGGCGCGTTCTCTGAGGCTGCGACCAGCGCAGCGGTTGAACGCGTCCCAAAGGGTCATGGCCATCAGGATGGTACGGGGATACCGCACGGTCTCCCGTGAGGCGGCGAGCCTCCTTGCCGGATTGCCGCCATGGGATCTGGAGGCGAAAGTCCTCGCGCACATTTGGGTGTGGCGCGAAGAGGCGAAACTCCGGGGCATAACTCCGCTGCCGCAAGAAATTGCGGCACAGCGGACGTAGCTCCGGAGGGATCTCATGGCGACATGGAGAGTGCGATTGTCGCAACCCAGCGCTGGACACGCCACAATTGTGGCGATAAGTCCCCTCTTTGAGGAGTGGCTGGAGAGGCGCCACGGCGTCCTCACCTTCCGCCTGACGCAGGTCCTCACCGGACATGGATGTTTCGGGAGGTTCCTGTTTAGGATTAAGCGGGAGGAAACTCCCGGGTGTCACCACTGTGTGGATCGCCCGGAGGACACGGTGGAGCATACGGTGGAGGTCTGCCCAGCTTGGGCGGAGCACCGCCGTGTCCTCACGGAGGCGATCGGCGGCGGCGATCTCTCGCGTCCGGGCCTGGTTCAGGCCATGGTTCGGAGCGAGAGTGCATGGGAGGCCATTACCTCCTTCTGCGAAGCAGTTATGCTAGCGAAGGAGGAGGCGGAACGCGTGAGGGTGAGACAAGGTTCGCGCCCTCATGCCCCTAGTCGCTGCAGGAGACGCCCCGGGCGTCGGGAGTCGCAAGCCGATTTCCGGCCACCGTAGGCGCGGGCCTGCGGACGGTGAGCGATGGGTAGCTCGCCGTCCGATAAGGACCAGGCCCGGGTCGACGGCGCGTTGTGTTCCACGCGCGCCTCAAAGAGATGTCAGCACAAACTGACGGGGTCCGTTAGGACCAATGCCTGCCGGGGTTGCGAGTTTGTCCGAAAGGGATATCGTGGCCCTGGCACACAGGCAACGGAAGGAACACGGGTGGGTTTTAGTCAGTAAAAGTCTGACACGCCCTCCCGCTCCGCCCAGAGCGGGAGAAGTTATTTGATGATTTCCCACCCAAAAAAAAAAAAAAAAAAGCCTAGCAGTACACAAACTAATTATATTTCTTCCATATTGGATAATGGTATGAACACAATTGGGATTTTTCTAGACGTTGTCAATTTAAGGCCTTCGACACTATTTCTTGTACTTTACTTTTGCACAATCTTGAAACACTTGGAATAAGAGGTGCACAACTTCTACTTTCTTCTGATTAATTGTGTCAAAATAGGTCAATACAAGTTCTGAATTTGTTTTGTAATTTCACAAGGCAGCATTTTGGGCCCCACGTTATTTTTATTCTATATAAACGAACTGTGTAGCCTGCCACTCAAAAATGGTATCCTAATGTCTTATGAAGATGACACGACTCTACTGTTCTCAGCTAAATCAAGAGTTGCGGTCTTTGAACATGCTCGAATGGCTTTAACATTGTGTCTTATTGGCTCCATAATATTCTATTAACATTAAATGCACTTATAACAAAACACATTTTATTTACAATGAGAAATACTGACATACCGCTTACTAATCTAAACATTTAGGCACATACTTGTTGCACGTGCGCTGACACTGCATGCTGCACTGCCCCACTTTAGCTAAAGTTGACCATCTGAAATATCTAGGTGTCACATTGACTCCAACCTAATCTATGTGCGCAAATGAATATTTATGTTTTTAAGAATTTACGGAACATTGCCGACTATAAATTAATTAAACATGTTTGTTAGCTTTGTGTCAATCCATTCTTACCTATTGCATAACTTCTTAGTTTGGTGCTGCAAAAATAATTTTACTCCCTCTAGAGCGCGCTCAAAGAGCAGTTCTAAAGTGGCGTTGGAAATCAAAAAGGGCGAAAGGTCCTTTCGCAATTTTACATTTCCTACTCACCAGCTTTACATAGCATGTAATGTGGTAACAGTACGGCAATTATTAATTCTAATTTCTATGCATAGTTCTACACCAGCACTGCACTGCACTTCCTTTTGACCTAGTGTCTTCCGACAAGAGAAGGAAGGACTTTCCCATAAAGCCTCAAATTAAGCATGCGTTTGCTAATCGATTTTATGTATTTTTAGGACCTTTTCTGTAAGGCTCAACAAGGTACTAAGCCTCTATAGTGTAAGCTATAAAAAATGTAGTACAATGTTATCTGAATATTTAGCGATACTCAATTACACAGACACAAAAACTTCTAGAAATTTTGTCATGATGATAATTTATTCCCTCATAAGTATCTACTCGTAGTACTTTTGTATATTTTACATAGGCTAGATTTAGGTATTACTGTATCAATATGCTTTTTCTCATAGATGTTAATAAATTATTTACATATCAGTTAAACTTAAAAAAATATTTCTAAATGTAAAGTGATGGCCTGAAACACAGGTTTGAATAAACCTGGATCAGTCGGGTCGCTACCTAACATTCTCATTCCGAACCATCATTACTTGCACCTCTACTGAAACATATTTTAGCTTTAGTTTATATAAGGCACTATAATTGTATAGGATATATACTACTGTTGGCTAAATGTACACTTTTGTAAACGGTTTTTATTAAATAAATTATTATATTAGAGCCACGAGCAGTAGTGAAGTGGCGGCTAGTGACGGCTAATGAGCCGTGGTTCATGGTTGTGCCGTGTGTTGTGTCATTCATCAACCCGCACTGTGCTGGTGGTCTAAAGCCCACTCCCTCTCACAGAGAGGAGGCCTCTGTCCTATCTTGACTGTTGAGGATCGCTCAGTGCGGACACATACAAATAATACAGCCCATATGAACCTACCTATGAAGAATTTACTCACATAATTTATAAAAGACAAATCATATTGTGACTTTTGTTTTTGCTATAAAACCGTACTTTACCGTTTTTTACACTCCGGTGTCTTAAGTAAAATAACTAAATAAGATACGCAGCGAGCGTTTGGCTTGCCAGCTTTTTAGGGATGATTAAAATTGTTTTTTTGCGAAAATACCATAATAAAGAAACATAATATTACGTATTCATTATAGTATTTTCAAATTATAAAAGCGTTGTTTTAATTTCTACGTGTTGTTTTCCATACCTAATTTCGCTCAGTGTCGTGATAGTGTCTCACCGCTCTTGCACGAGGTTGTGGGTTCAAATCTGGTCAAATCCCAGTTTTTCTTTTTCAATTTATTTGTAGTTTCTAAGTTTATCTTGGCCACTGGCATCAGTGAAGGAAAACATCGTGAGGTAACCTGGACTGCCGGCTGCTGCTGGTGCTGCTAGTCAACTGCCAATCCGCTTTAAGCAAGCGTGATGATCAATACTCATGCCTTCCCTGTACGTCAAGAGGACAATAATGGCTAGTACTATTATTATGATGGCCACCCTATTTCTTCCCGTGGGTGTCGTAAAAGGCGATTAAGGGACTTACTGGGCAGCAGCGTTCTCTATGCATTTTAACACCATACTGCGATCGCCAACCCGCCTGTCCAGCGTGGCGATTATGGCAACCCCAGGGCCCTATTGGGGGAGGCCTATGTCCAGCAGTGGACGTCTTTCGGCTGAAATGATGATGATGATGATTATTATTATAACTAAAATGAAACTCCACCCACTTGAAACGAGTATACTTATAAAAACAATAACTATTTACAGGACATGACTACATTACAACAGTTTAAACGCCTAGACTCTTGTACAACAGCGGCACGTAGTCGTCGAACTGTGCGCGGTAGAAGTTGCCGGCGACAGGCGCGCCGAGATTGTATTTCTCTGCGAACTTCTTGGTTGAGAAGGCGGCACGACCGTCGATGGACCTGTTGACAAGGCAATTACAAAATTATAGTGTGAATGTATAGTTTAGATTCCAAGTGTTACTAGGTCAATGGTTGGTACCTACAATGTTCAGGTCACTTATCTCTTCGATTGCTGCTATGGCGAAACCCAAAGGCGCAATCAAGCTCAATCTGCCTGCTTTTTTTAAATACATACCCTTACTCACACACTTACACTCAACCCTCACTCACCCTTACGGGGACAAAATCGGCTGATTTTGATCAATTTTGTTCATTGGTTGTAAGAAAGGAAAAAATAATTAAAACAAAATTATATGTGATTTTAAAAGTCGAGTGCTAGCAAACCATATCAACAAATTTAAAAATCACACACTGGGCTTCAGCTATCCTCGAGATAAAATCAAAATTTTATTTTATGATTATACATTATCTTCATTAAGTAAATCAAAGGCGAAATAACTATATTTTCCAGAGCGCAAAAGTGATGAAATTATTATCAGGTGCCACCAAAACTGTACTTTTTTAGTTACAAACTTTCTCAAAATTAGATAAGAAATTGACGAAAGCGGTTTTATTCGTGCACGGAGCCTTATAATGTTTTTGTATGTGTTATCTATTGGTTTCTTTGTACTCACTTCAATGAACTAAATTATTAACTTAGTGTAGAATTTGGGTCACCAACATACAAGCTGTGCCTAGTTTGAGACCCGCTGTTAATATCTGGCAAGTCTAGCTGTGTTCGTTTCCATTTTATTTTGTTACAAACTTTGTGTAGGTTATAATAAATGAAATAAAATAAAATTTATTTTCCCAAGTATGTTGGGGTCGGCTTCTTAAAATTGCGCTAGCAGAACGCGTTAAATTATTAACTTAGTGTAGAATTTGGGTCACCAACATACAGGCTGTGCCTAGTTTGAGACCCGCTGTTAATATCTGGCAAAAGTCTAGCTGTGTTCGTTACTACTTTATTTTGTTACGAACTTTGTGTAGGTAAGTAAGGTATAAATGAAATAAAATAAAATTAATTTTCCCAAGTATGTTGAGGTCGGCTTCCAGTCTAACTGGATGCAGCTGAATACCGCTGTATTTTACATAGAGCGACTGCCAATCTGACCTCCACAACCCAGATACTGGGTAATACGATACCCCTTGGTAGGATTGGTTGTCAGACTTTCGGGCTTCTGACGACCCGTAACGACTGTCAAAGATCCACGAATGACAGCCGGGGCCAATGGGTCTTGGTATGTAAATACGGTCACCCATCCTCGGACTAATCTCGGCAAGCTACAAGCCCCTTAGATAGGAAATCAAATTGAACTCTAAAACGTCTGCCTAGGAAGTGCCCTCCATTACCTGATCCCTTCTTACAAATAAGAAAAGGGGAAAAGGGGTCAAGTCATGACGAGCACTGTACCAATCCTTATGCAAAACAAATAATAAAAAATACAGCTTGTGCACTGCTTGTTATATATTTTTGTTATGTACTAAGCAAGCTCTAGACGATGATAGTATACCTACGTAGTCAAATTTTCATGAAAAAAAGAAATTATTACCGTTTTTTAGGGTTCCTTACCTCAAAAGGAAAAAACGGAGCCCTTTTAGGATCACTTCGTTGTCTGTCTGTCTGTCTGTCAGTCTGTCAAGACCCATTTCCTCAGGAACGCGTAGAGGTATAAAGTTGAAATTAATATCAAATACGTCCCTTGAAGCTCTAAAAAAATCAAGCTACCAAGTCAACGCAATAAAAAATATGGCGACTTATGCGACATTATTGCGTCATATTTCGATACTCGCAAATAAATCAAAACCTATAGGGTACTTCTCATTGACCTAGAATCATGAAATTTGGCAAGAAGCAAGGTCTTACAGCACAAGTATAGGAAAAAGTCCTAAAATTGTAAACGTGTAGTTTTATCACATAAAAAAATTGCGAATAGTTCGCACATAAATCAAAACCTATAGGGTACTTCCCGTTGACCTAGAATCATGTTTGGCAAGAAGCAAGGTCTCACAGCACAAGTAAAGGAAAAAGTCCAAAATTGTTAATTTGTAGTTTTATCACATAAAAAAATACTTTTTTGCGATTACAAACTTACATTTTTAGTTGGAAAATAGACCGTGGCGTATATCGATGTATGGGAGAACATGCTTTTCAATTACAATGTTAAGTTTGTTTTTTTAGGGATAAATTCATCCCAACTACGGAACCCTTCATTGTGCGACACGCACATGGCCGGTTTTTTTTATGAACCATGGCTCCCCCTGTATATTTTTTAAATGTTAACTAGCCTATGTTACCCGGAATAGTTTAACGCTTCTAACAATATCACATACATTAAAATCGGTTAAGCCATTTAGAAGTTATGGTGGAATAAAGAAACTCACAAACATACATACATACATGAACCCTGAAAACATAACACTCCTTTTTTTGGGCAGTCGTGTAAAAAGTGGACGCTATATACTTACTTGTTAGTCAAGACCTTCTCATCAAAGCTGAGCTTGCCCGGCTGCTTGTACACGATGTAAACGTATCTGTGGATGCCTGTACCCTTTGGTGGGCCGGAGCCGATGTACCCTGAGAGTACGTCACCCTTGTTGACGTCACTGCCGGGAATGTTAACCACCAGCCAGTGGTGCCACTCGCGGTACACTGGCTCAGGACCGTCGTAGTTGTCGGGGTCTGGGGGAAATTGATAGCAGTGTTAAATTGTAACGAGTCATGAATCAAGCAGGAATATGTAGAGGACATCAGTCAAGTCAGTACCTATGAAATACAAAAACCGCAACACTCATTAATTCTGCGGTTAAATCAAGACCACACCATACAACTGAACACAGCACAATATATATATTTATTAGTATTCCTAATCTACAACATGTCTTCTATGAACTTAGTTTATGTTTTCTAGCACATAAGATTTTTGTGAAAATACTGTAAGCACAGACTGTGTACGTGTAATGTATTTGAATAAATAAATCATCATTAAAGCCGAAAGACGTCCACTGCTGGACATAGGCCTCCCCCAAGCACCGCCACTTGGACCGGTTCTGTGCTTCCCGCATCCAGCGGATACCTGCGGCCTTCACAAGATCATCGGTCGACCTTGTAGGAGGCCTTCCAACGCTACGCCTTCCGGTATGCGGTCTCCACTCCAGAACCTTTCAGCTCCATCGGCCATCAGTTCTGCCGAGCAACGTGCCCTGCCCATTGCCACTTAAATTTGGCGATTCTTCGGGATATGTCGGTTACCTTGGCTCAACTGCGTATCTCTTCATTTCTGGTTCGATCACGTAGGTAAACTCCAAGCATAGCTCTCTCCATTGCCCTTTGGGTGATTTTTAGCCTTCTGTTATGGCCCATTGTGAGCGACCACGTTTCAGAGCCAAAGGTCATCACAGGCAACACGCTCTGGTCAAAGACTTTCGTCTTGAGACACTGCGGTATGCGGGATGAGAAGATATTGCGTAGCTTCCCGAACGCTGCCCAGCCGAGTCGGATTCGAAGATTATAATAAATGAATATATGGGTCTAATAAAGCACCGGAATTTGAAGATCAATGAATTTTCAATACCTACGAGGGTTATGCGACTCAAACTTATCGGAGAAATTCGATTTTTAGTGAATATTTTCGCAGAGGATATTAATTCTTTAGATACTGTTACTGACCTGTGAAGATGAGCGTGTAGAAGCTGTCAGGGTCAGCGTTGAAGGACACGCTGGGCTGTTCCTTCACCTGCGTGGGAGTCAGCTCATTGCCATGGGAGGCGATCGCACCACTGGGGTACTTCAACTGGAAACATTCAGATAAAATTAGATTCCATCAGGGCAGAAGTAGGTTAAATTGTGTTAGCAAGGATCCGTTTAGTTCTTTGGTAGTCTAGTGGTCTGCGAAACATGGGATTTCAGTAGTTTTATTGGGCTTTTGAATGAGAAAATACTCATCTACAGCTGTTTTTGCGCGGTTCATGGCAATAAGTGCTATTCCAAGCTATTCCTTAAGTGATGAGTCTAACAACCTATACCTAACTGACGAAATGTGTGTAGGTAGTAAACTACTTAGGTATTACGACGATTATCAGGAACATATTTTTTTATTTATGTACACAGTAAAATACAAAGAGATACGACATAATTGGTTGTAGTACAACAGTAGGTACTGTTATTGTACTACTTATTTCTTCCAGCAGATCTGCGAAAGGAGAAGTGGAAAAGAATTGTAGACCATACTTTGTGAGAACAAGAAGAGAAAAATATAAATATACGAAGACTTAAACTAATCCCCCTATTACATGGGACTTAAACATAACCGGCGAAACGTGGGTGTACCTTACGGGTTGTTCACCCTTCGGGGATTACAGGCGTGATGTTATGTTTTTTTTAATGTTTTAAACTAAAAATTATATGTAACTTTCAAGACAATAAATGAACGAGGACCATCATTGGACGATTTGGACGTGTATTTGAACTACACTAGTAGCACAATTTTTTTTTCGCTGACTGTCGCGCTCGCGATATCGCGCGAGTCTGTAGAAGCCTTTAAAAAGGTCCCTAGCTTGTTATTACATCTCTTTAATACAAATTCCATTCACACCACCATTGTTAAAGTAGGTACCTATCTATACTTACTTCGTTATAAGATACAGACATGTTATCGCGCTCACGCGTACGATTTGAAAACTATTTAGCTACACATTTTTACACTAGGTAACACCTACTAGCTGGTGTTTGCATAACATTCGACCTTCTGATTCTGCTTAACAATGAATTCATTTGTATGCATTTTTGTATCTGTCGTTCTGTGATTATTTCAGTAAAATTAATGTCCTAGTACTAAAACCAACGAGACGCGATAAATTTCATGCTTTGGGATTAAAAACTTTAACTTAATTTGTGCATGGTTCAGTTTCTATTGCAACTAAAATTATATTATGACGTTCAGCGATAGTTTTTTCATTCAAAAATCAACTTTATTACTTGAGTTTAAAGTTTATATTTGTACTTATAAGTTGCACCCTAATTGCGTAACACACTTTCAATCATAATCAGAATGATTTTGAAGTATATTGCTAATCTATTGCTTCATATGTTCGAACAATTTTTCTACTCAACAGCGTTGATAACGCAATGAGAGGTGTTAAACTGTCAAAATGGAACCCATTGCTACTGATAGTGCGTTTACGCAATTACCCCGGGTCACATTCATACCTATTCTCCGTTCTATTCTATTCTATTCTATTTTTCTTTCTGGCAATGGTGCCGTTGTCGACAATTCTGCCAATGTCAGATGTGTTGAGAGAAAACGTGCGGAGGAAGAAAAAAAAAATTTAAAAAAAGAAAAGAAAAACTAAGTCCAATAATTATGTTGATTACTTATTTAATAATTGAATTTAATGTGAAACTTGTTGACAACTATTAGTACACTGAAACAAACAGATAAAGCATATTGTTATTTATATTAATAAATATGTACATAAATGATCACAAACAACACAAAAATAATCATAATTTGATATCATTAACGCGGATAAAAAACATCAAAGCCTCAAAGAGCTTTGGGGAAGAATATGTTAGAAAGGATGGAAAGTTAGTTGGGAGAGGGATTTTTAATTTAGGGAGATGACTATACAAGTCATGAGCTGGGTTATTATTGGAGCAGTTAAAAAAGATGTGTTCCAAGGTTTGTTCTCCGTTGGTTTAGGTAGTTAAATAATGGTAAACAAAAAAAACCACGTGACGAGAGAATTGTCAAGTAACCGACTAAACGTTATTACGTTATACCTGTCACTTCAGGCTACGTCACAGTTGTACTCTTTAATTTAGCAACGTGTACTTCGTTGACGTTTAGAGAACCTGTCTTTTTGGGCTCTTTACAATAGACAGATTACAAAATATTAAAGTATTGTTATAAATCTAACAAAATAATTGTGCTCAAGCAGTTACATCTACGAAGAGTAGTTTAAGAATATTTGATATAGTTTAACATAATAAAGTACCTACAGTAATAACTACATTAATAAAACAGGAAACTATCGTAAAAAGCAAAAATAATTTTCATTCGGTCATCTATAAAAACCATTTTTATGATTTGTTTACCTTTATATAACTACCTAAACCAATGGAGAATAGTGCCTACTGCAGAATTGATTCCGACGAGTGTTAAGTTCATTCAACATTTTTCTGCTGTTTTATCGCAGTTGAGACAGTTTTGACCTAAGCAATACAGAAATAACAAATTCTGATGACTTACATCAGAATTTGTTATTTATCATTATTAGATTATTAATTATCTTTGATTTATTACATCTTATCATAGTGAATGAATGATTGACTTACAAATAATTAGTGCATTGTTTGCGTAAGTGCTAAGACTTAATTTGTATTAAATTAGAATTAACATTATTATCTCGTCGATAATCGTCTGTATCAGAAAGAGAGTAGGCACTAAGTAATTACACTAATTACCTATCTACTTATATAATGTGAAAATTTGTACAGAGTTTAAGGGTCGGGTTATCGCTGATGACCAAGGCCATACCGCGCTGACGCGACGCCGCGCCGCCACGCCGTTTGGATTCATAGGCAATATTTATTTTTAGGAACGAACATATGAATATTTAAATAAAATATCAGATACAATTATAGATAGCAAAATAATCTATTCATACAAAGAAAAACCATGAAAATATCTTAAATAGTTACTACAAAAAAAAATATAGAAGTGATGTGCATGCGTTCTAGTTTAACATACATTTTTTTCATAACTTACTTGCATTATAATTATGAAGGCGTAATAACAGATTTAAAAGTAACTAAAATCATATATCTGCCTTAGCGGACAGATCCAACCAGGCTAGGCTGCTACCTACTGAAAGTTTTCCAATTGGAAAAGTCTTTTATCACCCTGGGAATCGGAGTAGGTACAAGCCTAAGTGCTTACCTATCAGAAACAGGAATCTACGCTTAGAAGTCGCACTTTGCCAACCAATAGATCTACTTGAACAGGACAACTAAGTAAGTAGTACCTAGCTGCCATAAAGATAAAAAAATAGTATATAAAGTTCGTTTTTTTAATCCCAGACAGTAATGTAAGATTTCAATTATTTGTTGTTTGTTTTTTCTATTTGGAGCATGACATTTGCACCTGTCAAATTACTTTCTGGGATTAAAAAAGTAACTTTACCATATAATAATAGAAATCCTAATTTAATCACGTAGATGTAGGTACAACTTGGGTACAACTATTATGAATAAAAACTGCTTCTTACCTCAATGTTGACTGTGGGTGGTGTCGGGATGACATCCGGCACGATCTTGCTCGCCTCGAACGCTTGTGCTACCAGGGACATGATGACTGTCACATGAAAAATAATATTAAGTATATCTCTGTATTTTACCTTAATCCGAAGCTAGATCAGAATCAAAGTTCGATTTGTTACATTGAATGATTTTTTTCATTGGGGAACAAATCTAACTACTGAAGAGATGTAATGATCATAAATTATCATAATCTGTTACAGTCGCGAATCATATTTTGATCGAGAAACCACCTGACACTGACCTGCAAATTTCAAAAAACGTAAGAAAATTTGAATTTCACGGGCTACAGCTTCGGATCCATCTTAATCTGCAGCAGATGTTTGACATCAACTGAATGAAAATCGCTGAACTATCAAAGTACATAGTTACCTAAGTCATATTATTTTCGAGATTTACCGATTCGAGTTTGATTAAAGAAGTGCCACTATTCATAAAAAAGGGTACTATGGTTGCTAGTACCTATATAATATGCAGATGCTAAGTTTTAGTCTAGACTACATAGTTAGCAATAAATCTAGAAATTAACATTCAATTTGATACCTACCTACATGATTCAATAGGTGTGAAAAAAAATCGAATAAAACCCTACCTTTTCGCACGACTGCTTCAACAACACTGAATATAAAACTTCATGAAAATCGCAAATCACCAATATGATATTACACACAATCGGTTTCATGTGAACCAATAGTATGTGCCTCTCTTTCATATCCCGCTTAACAGAAAGAGACAGAAGCTTGGTGTATTCTCAATGTAAATAAAAATGACCATTTGGTACTGAAGATTAATGGCTGTTGATAAAATTTATGATAACCCTGACATTGTCCTTTTAAAAAGATAACTTGTTTAAATACATGTGGTAAAGTGCTCTTAATCACACAATTATGTAATTGTTTATGTATTATGATAATATTTGGCAATAAAAGAGATGTTTTTACACTTTTATTATGTCTGTTAAAGTATTATGTAATGTAGCATAATCAGCCTATAATGTTCCCACTGCTGGGACACACAGGCCTCCTCTCTTCGAGAGGGAGTGGGCTTGTAATCTACTACGCGGGCCCAGTGCGCGTTGGTAGATGTCATATCTTCGAATTTTTGGTTTCCTCTCGATGTTTTTCTTCATCGTTTTGAGAGTAGTGGTGATGAAATTATTTATACAAAGTAAAGCGCCAGTCTGGGTTCGAACCCACGACCTACAACTCGTAAGTCGGGGCCGTCACCGCTTGGCCACCACTGCTGCTATGTAATGTAATCAGCGATCATTTATGAGTTGACTAGCCTTTGCGATTTGGTAGGAAACAGATGGAGCCTGGTTTCATGGTACGTTGCTGACTACCCAAGGCGACAGTAGTCTTCTTCGTTTGTATTTTGCTGGTGCAAAAACTTCGCCACTTCCACAGCAGCATCGGTGGCAGCACTGAAGGCGCTATGACTGCTTTTCATTTTTTTTTTATGGCAGCAGACAAAATGCCAAGGTATATTCAAATGTGTCTTGTCCTACGTTCTGACGATTTGACCCATAACAACTGGGCTACTTCATCATCTGCCTAGCCTTTTCCCAACTACGTTGTGGTCGGCTTCCAGTCTAACCGGATGCAGCTGGATACCAGTATTTTAACTGGAGAGACTGCTGATCAAACCTCCACAACCCAGTTACTGGGTAACACGATACCCCTTGGTAAGACTGTTGATTAGAATGATATTCATTTTTGGATCTACCGAGGTCCTAACGATAGTTCTCGGAAATCGTTCGATAAAAATCCCTTCAGCGACTGCTATGATCTTGTTTTTTTAATTAAAATGTGACAGTATACCTAATAATGTTAAAGGAAGATAATGTAGATCTTTTGCCACTAAAGTCTGCAGTGTCGCTCGCTTGTTATCATGGTTTTGATCATGACCGGGACTTTCACTAGCCGAGAAAATGAATAAAAACATGAAAATATTTTTGATAAACAAACATTTTATTATTTTTCAAAACAATATCTAATGAAACAAGTAGTAACAACAAAATAAATCAAACAGCGTTATTATTAATGCACACACAATAATTAATACAAACAAACTTATTCGAAACGTAATTCTATGCGAATAATTATTATGCCAAACTAATTATGACTTTTATTCATATAATAATACTTACAGTAGTTACAATTTTACAAGTATGAATTATATATTATTCTAATTATGCTTATTGATATATTTAAACACTCCTATGATGCTAATTATCATTATTATACCTAATGGAAATTCAATTGCATAATTTTTTAAACACATGATATTATTAAACTTCTATTAAGTTTGACAAATATGCTTCTGCCTAAGTTAATAACATAAGCGAATCAATCACACAAAGAAAATCGAAATCTTTAGAAAAGGCTTTAAGCTTTTTTGATTGAAAATTACCCTATCAATCAATTTATTTTTATTTCAAAATTTGAACGACTAGGATACCACATTAATTATTTTCATAAATATTTCTCGACATCAAATTGACATTGAGATAATATCCAATTTTGTAAAATTATACTTTATTTCGATAAATCTTTTTTTCTATGGAGACCTAGAGACCTCCATGTTCGGTACACAGCTAATATTTTATCAAATACATAAATAGGTAGAGGTACCTATAGTTGTAAGATTTTTAGAGACAAAGCAAGTTGTGAACGTGATTGATATAATTAGGTAACACGTGTTAAGGTCTGATATTATATAAATAACGCTGGCTTCATACTAACTTTTACATAAAGTATAAATAAAGAGATATGGCGCTCAGAAAAGTTGAGACTTACAGGAATGTTCAGAAAATAGACTTTTCACTAACTCTTGGAATATATTAGGAGAAGCAGTGAACTAAATATAGACGTACTCGAACAAAAAATATCGATCAAAATATTGAAGCCTATATTGTCGTAACTGTCTATAATATATATTCGTAAAGAATAAATAAATAACAATAAATATTTGTCGAATAACCATGATTTGCCTGAAACTGACCGACAACAATCTCCCACACAAAGATTGGTGGCATTTCATAATATCAGCGCAACAGAGGGACTTGTGAGTTGTAAGCATCCAATACTACAGTACTTACATTACACGAAATCAATCACCGCAATTTTGACCTTATAACAGTGACATAAGAGCAATTATACAACATGTGTCAGACAGGTGAGGACAAATTTGATACCGTTTGAGAAAGGAAGAAAGTTGGCTATGAACAGCGTATACCTAACACCACCAGGGATAAAGACAGCTGTCAAATACGCCAACGCCAAGCAGCGGTAAAATATTTTATCTACTTCGGGCAGCGGGGGCCGTGGGGACTAAATTCCACCAGAAAAAACCGACGTAGAAGGTAATGGGAACCCACTACGATATAAATCCCAAAACAACTCCATGATAAAAGTGAATGATAAATATATCGTAACAAAGCCTAATAACCGTTGACACGGAGTCACGATTCTCAGTAGTGAGAGAGTGATTGAAAAAGAAGAGACAGACCATCAAACTGAACAATTTTCTCTATGGGACCAATATCGTAATCGCGAAAAAATATCAACTGTCCCGTACAAAACTTCAATAGGTTTGAATGGGAGGACTGATTATTTTTTCTCGATTACGATGTTGGTGCTATAGAGAAAGTTGTTCAGTTTGATAGTCTGTACCACACCCTTAAAGACCACACCTGTCTGATACCCGCTGTATAGTTCAGACGCCAGCACATCAAGCTGTAGTAGCTTGATGTGAATCTGGTCAAATTCTTTAACAGATATTCAACCTTGAACCTTATGCTGTAGGATAAGGTTCAAGGTTGATTGGGAAAATTTTACAGTTTCGGGTAGCTTGACCTGCTGGCGTCTGTACATACTTATTCTAGCATAAGTCACATAGCCCGCGCTCGTGAATTACAAGGACTATACTATACTACGTCTTTAATATTGTCAAATCACGACAAAATTGACAAAAATATTTTGTTATAAACATAATATTATCACAGAATGTGATCAACATTCATCGACATAAACTTAAATACAACTATAAGATTGATATCGACCTCATTTCTTTGCGAAACTTTGTATTTATTACTTAATTAATTTATGTTTAAGTTACAACTTTCGTCAATTTTGTCGTAATCAAATATTTATGACATCTCATGACATAGGTTTTACGTATCTTTCTCAACTGTCAGATCAGAATCAAATGATAACGGAATTTTAATGGGATTTACGAGTACATAAATATAATTATTTGTACATATTTTAAAATTTCATATTACTTATATATTTATTTTTAAATTATTATTTAATTTTAACTGCGGAATGGAATTTAAGATCCAAGACGCATAAAATACTGCAGATGCAACAGCTTCACTAAAGTTCACTAAAAGATGGGAGTACTGTAAGACAAGCAATCTTTGAACAGCTTTGAAGTATAGAAGATAATAACAAAAACTAAACATTAAATTACGCATTCATGACTTGAAACGCCATTTTAAATTATATTTACACAGAATTCCCGGCCTGACCTTCTCGTTGTATAAACTTTACAAATTAACTTTGACCGACGATATCTACAATCTATTGTTACATTGGATAATATTCTTATAATCAGTCAGTCCTTGGATTAATATGTTAGATACAATCGATGAACTGTGTCTAGTCTCACCAACATCCAATAAATTTAGCCTCTCCTTTATTATTCTCCTCCATTATTAGAAGTAATTCCATCATCACTAATATAGATGAAAGAATAAGAGTTAAAATCAAATAAATCAAGATTATTGGTAAAATCAGACAAGCTAGCACTAAAATCAATATCAGTAATAACATCTACACAACCTGGACGGTAGCAAAAGCGCTGAATGTAACTTTCTTTGGTGGTTCCGCACTGCAGGTTCTGACTACCGACCTCTTTGCTCCATCGTGACCGTTCATCTTTAGCACTGGCTTCAAATTCGCCACGTCGCCGTGAGATTGAGCCTTGAATCTACCAATCGTGTTACTAGGGTTACCCAAATCTCTTAATTTATTCGTCAAGCCAGTTATTCTGTGCGAAATGTTCGTGTAGTTATTCTTCTTAGGATCCATCTGTTGCTTCTTCGGTTCACTTAACTTCTTAGGTATTTCCAAACTCTGTAATGAAGTGTATTTCCTGTGGTCTGTGTTTAACAGGTTCCTCTTCATATCTGTGTTGGGTCGTGGCAGCCGCGGCGGTCGCTGTAGGAAGTTGTTCGGTCTAAATGGCATTGGCGTTAGTTTTGGCTTCTGTTCGCTCGGCATTCGGTAATACTGGGGTACTGGCTCCAATCTTTGGGGTTTCCGTAGCGTGAGCGCCATCGCCATCTTCGTCGGTCGTGCGAGGCTGTCGAAGGCCGTCGTCGAGAACTGGGATCGGCTGCTCTTCCACTCTTCGCGGTCAGACTCGTAGCCGGTCACTGAAATTGAGAAAAAAACTGTTAACATACTTGTTACATATTTCATGATTCTACACGCATACAATAATAACTAGAATAACATCAATAGTATTACTGAGTTCCGGCAGCACGTAGAAACAGTCTTCAATAAATTCCGTACGGAGCATAAGTAATAAGTAAGTGTTTGCTATCAACCAAGGTGGCTCTTTACGTATTTAAACAAGTCGTGCTCAATTTACAGGTGGGTTATACAAGATGAACCTTCACTTCCTACATTTAAATATAAACGAATGTATCGGAGACATATTATTATAATCAGTCCGAATATTAATGAGGCAACTTTAGGTCTGTAATTATATGTTAGAACTGCGTAATTTGTGGGTATGTAATTAAGTCCGAATTGGATGCAAGAATTACATCAGCTGTTCGTTTGAATTCGGAACACGCACGCGCTTCCGTCCTCACATACGAATTGGTTGCTAGTATCAAGACATGAGTGATGGAGATGACCTAGCTGATCACGTTGCAAGGATGCCGCTGTTTATAGGAAAATTTAGAATTAAGACGTTAATTTGATTTTACTTACTAATAAAGGAGGAACTCTAGATGTTACGAAGATGTTTGCTTAGATTTTAGAGATAAGTTTAACAGACTAGTCTTATGTATATAACAGACTTCCTTACTTTCTAATCACATCTGTGAGATGAGCGCAAGCTTAGTTCGTTATACGTGAGTCCCATTCATAATTAAAGGCAAGACAATAAGAATTCAGATTTAGAGCCCACTCATACTTTTTGCTGATCTAGATCAGCAAAACCAACAGAATTTATGTTGACGACTTACTACTTGGGCTTTCTGCTCTTGTGCGACTAAATGAAGTCTTTTGTCTTATTTTGGTACTAACAATACCAAACACATCGCTTATCATTTAGTTTTTCATCAATAAATATAACGTACTCGTATTCAAACCATTGACTGTTGATTATGATTTAGATAATTTAAGAGTTAGATCTGCGATAAGATCTGAATTCAAAATGGCAAGGTGATGTTATTGTTCTTTAACATGATTTAATCAATGTTTAACATTATATTGCAGATGAAGAAAGGTACCTAATATGTTTCTTTGAAGTTGTAGAGTAGCTTTACGATACGAGAAAGAAAAAAAATAACTTTTAAATTTAAAATAAACTACGAAAAGAGAAAATAACACAAATGTAAAAAAATATGTGTCACATCCTCGCAACACGGCCGTCGCTCAACATAATGCTGAGACTCATGAAATATCAGAAAAATTTTGCCCATCGGGGAATAAAGGAACTGTCAGTTTACAAACATATTCTAGAGTACCTATAGAATGTACTATTTACTAACTCTTCGGGGATTACAGGCATCATGTTATATTATTTTTGTTGCTCACAATATATTTCCTCTGGAGATTTTTGAGGAGCACCACAAGGGACCATACTACGTCGGCATCAACTGACCTTCGATTTTACTCATCACTCAGCATGTTATTATAATATTAAAAGTTAATTTATTTCACAAGCTTGCCTTCTGAACTCGACCGGTATACAATGCGACCTTCAAATAAACGAGTGAATTTCAATATGGGAGATGAGTTAAGCTTCGAAATTCAATCAATAGGCTACAACTTAAATTAAAATAAAGCCTTGATATTTGGACTGCATTTTTGGAATCTGTGCCAAATTCCACATTGATAATGGGTTGGTTTGAATATTCAGACGTTACATAAATCATACAGCTTTTGTGTAGACCTTTTATATCAGAAGATATTTATAAGAAAAACGTGTTCAATATGTGTATATTAATTTATAACCCTTCCAGACGAATTTAAATTGCTGCAAGGTACTGTTTTTAAAACAAAATTGTCAGAGTGGTTACATAAAAAGTGTTTCTACGGCATAAAATAATTTTTAGAACATAAAAATATCTGTTAGAGTAATTAGTTAGTCAATTTATTTTAGTTTAAAGGACATTTGTATGGAATAATAATTATTGCGTGATAATAATGTGATAATAATGTAATAGTAATGTAATAATAATTTAATAATAATGTACTAAGTATTAATAGAATCCGCATAATAATTGTGACTTAAAATCATGAATAATTTGCACACTTGCTCGCTTACTATGACTTTAAGGCTGTAAGATCTTCCCTTGTAAACCTTGTATTTTCTTGCAAATAAACAATTTGAATTTTATTTTTGAATTTTTAGAGTGATCTGAGCAGAACAGAATTTTGTGTAGAAAAGACATTGACTACGAAAGTCAATTTCTTTTCGACACAAAATTCTGTCACGAGTGAAGAAAAATTACATAATTGATACATTTATATTTAATTAGAGAGCAAGAAACAATTCAAAAGAACGTAACTAAACGAGCCTACAAAGATCGTAAAACGTACAGTGATCTCCACTAACATTAAAGGACTAAAATTTATAGCTTTATTCAAGTACCCGCATTCTGAGCATATAAATATCAAGCTATATAATTATTCCAGTAAAAGCGGACTTCGCATATAGACTTTCCATCTTCTTCATTTCGTATCGAGACGGTACATTTTCATGTCTGTTCTAACTACGTTTATTGCGGCGTCAGAGGCTTTGTTCAGATCGTCAAGGGTACACTTAAACGGATATTTGGGGACACTCCAACAGATGGGACATAGTCTGATACTTGCACTGTTTTCCGTACAATGAGAGGTCAGCTTATACTGGATTATATAGCTAGTTTGCATGCGGAGGTGCTATTTTGTGCTTTAGATAGTACAGATGCTAAAGATGAGGAAACGTTAAACGACTAACTATTTATTATATTGAAATAAAATCTTGATTAAGCTGTAACTGAACATGGCAATTATATTGGTACCTGGAACGTTATGCATAATATTAGCAACTTTATACATAGCCTTAAGGACTTCCTGAGTAGTAGTTAAGCTCTCAAAAACTTTTAAATTATGTTCTAAGAAGGATGCAGTCAGTTACTAGATCCGTCGGATGTTTAATCAAGGAACGTAGGTGCTTACAATATATAAGCTAGTTGGAGGAGGATCATAATCTTTTCAAGAATGGTCAAAGATGATCGATTTCTGTGAGTGTTTTTCAACAGATTGAAATCATTAACATAAAAATCAATCTGTTTTAGCCTTGTTCCAACTATGTTGGGGTCAGCTTCCAGTCTAAGTGGATACCAGTATTTTACATGGAGCGACTGCCTATCTCCCTCCATAACATAACATCATGTTTGTATTCCCCGAAGGTTTAGGCAGAGGTGTACCTATAGTACACATACGGGTTGGTCTCGGTAAATTATGAATGGTCACCCATCCACGGTATTATATAGCCACGTGCTCCTGAAAGCATTAACATAGTATTTCAATATGAAATTAGAATTATCATAATGTACAAAGAAGTAAATCGGTGAATAGATTCTCTGAATAGTGCTTATAAAGAATACAATTATTCACTTCTATATGGAAAACCATAATAATTAAGATAAAGATTAGCAACGGTCTCGCTGGGTTACAAACTAAAATTAAAATACAGTATTTAAACCTTATAATTCAAACAAGAAGCAAATGACAAAAGTAGGCTTGACTTAAAAAAAAAATTGCAAATTCTATATAGGTAGTTTGTACTCGTAGTAGCGGAAAAAATATATGTTATTCTTGAACATATTTCTCAGAACTAAGTTGTTACCAAAACACGTTTAGAAAAATAATCTCGATAAAAAATACAAAACGGTAAACTAACCCTTTACTGTGAGTTTCAATCCAAAATCACATCACAGTCATCACACTAATATTTTAAAGGCGAAAGTTTGTGAGTGTGTGAGTGTGTGTGTGTATGTTTGTTACTTCTTCACGCTTAAACGGCTGGACCAATTTTGATAAAATTTTGTATGGAGGTAGCTGACACCCTGGAATAAGACATAGGCTACTTTTTATCCCGATATTCCCACGGGATCGAGACTTACGCGGGTGAAACCGCGGGGCGCAGCTAGTATCTACATATATTAAATATCAACGTACGGTTGGTGTTTAATTAATAACAAAAACGTCTTATTTGTATGCAGAACTTGGTTGTTTTTTATTTTCGATTACTCAAGTAATTTTCGAGTAAATATCATACTTCATATTTTGCAATAAATTACAAGCATTGTGTCATCGCTCTTCTCTCTCTTTTGTATGAAGTCGGGGACCGTGGTTTAGCTCTTGTCAGCGTTTTAATAGCCTTTTAAAAGTTGGAAGTGATTTCGATTCCCTAATTACTTTAGAGCTATAGAGTTGAGCCCCCTCATATACAAGTCTTTCTACCATAGTTTGCCTCGGTGCTCTTAAAATTATATGGTTAGCCCGCCTCGTCATGAAATTTGAATTTGCATTATTTTTGCATTTTATTCTTGAGTGTCTTTAATGTCTTATGAAAACCATAATGGTCATAAGTACAAGTAGGAAATATTAAATAAATGATTATTAAATGTAACAAGAGATCAGGGTTACAGTAATCGTATATGTTACATTATCCGACCATGAAGGGCAGGTTCGATTCCCGCGCGTGTCACTTTACTCTTCGCTTCCGTAACTACTGGTAATTGTTGCATGACATTTTGTGTCACTAGAATTAATATATTCTATTTCACAACGTTTTAAAAACATACATCTTTGTGGAATTTCTCAGTAGCAGCCCGGAGAATGGATTTGTGCCCGGTTGGTGGCAGTAGGCTCGTGACATATTACATGGGACTTACACATTACTGGCGAAATGTGGGTATCATAGTACACCCACATTTCGCCTCTGCCTAACACTTCCGGGATTACAAGCGTGATGTTATGTTGTTGTTGCCGTGACTTTGTTTACATCAGTTTACATATACCTGTTTGGCCCAGCTAGACTCCAGCCAGGAGGTCTACTCCGAAGCGCTAAACCGAAGTATTGGCCGAATGTTCAGCCGTTTTATAACTTCCACAGTTTCCTTTTTTGACTTTGAGTCCTTACCCGACTTCAAGTCACAGTTTTGACTTTGGCTTATCTCTTCGACTGTCTTTTTTTTATGCCGTAGTCAGCGATCTTAGTTAGTAAAGGTTAGTTGGTAAAAGGTAGTTGGTAAAGAAATGACCGAACATTTAAAATCAAAATATTTTATTTTTCGCTAGGTTGCAATTGGTCGTTTCCTATGGAGAAGAGACGGCAAGAAACTCCACGGTTACTCTTGTAAAAAAAAGTGGGCTTTTACAATATTTTAAAGTTACAGTGTTAATAGGTATCGTACGTACCCATTCGGCCGATACTTCGGATTTATGTTCGGAGTAGACGGTGGTTTCGAAAAATCCATTCTTATTGCCTTTACACTCTCTTGTTCTACCTGACCCTCTTATGATGTTTGGTGTCGGCCCCATCTGTTTTTCTCAGCCTAGTAAGATGAGTTCCTTTTCCTTTTTCTAAGGATTTCATATTTATTTTTATGAAAAACGGAAACCTTATAGGATCACTCGTGTGTCCGTCTGTCACAGCCAGTTTGTTCCGAATCGAATGCACCGATTATGTTGAAATTTGGTATGCAACTGAATTGCTGTGACCCAAACACGGACGTTACGTAAATAAATGAATTTTGAATAAGGGGGTCAAAATCGGTGGACAAATTAGAAAAAAAAAGTTTTATCTATTGTACCGTGGGACACATTAAATGAAAGGGCTTACTTTGAGGGTCTCAAATATATTTATTTTTTAATAATTTGAATATAAATAGTTTTAAAGTTATTTAAGAAAAATATGAAAATTCAAAAAATCATTCACCCTTATCTCCGAGACTAGGTACTGAGCCAATTTTTTTGAAAAAAATATAGAAAATAGTTATATACTTATAGATTACATAATAGTAGATTGTGTCATAAGGGACCAAAATAATGTATTGAGGGCGAGAGCGAGGGATTCTAGAGTAGAATCCTAAGCGTTGCGAGGGATTCAAAGTACGTCGCTCGAGGTTAAAATATTTTGGTACCGTGTGGCACACTCTGCTTTTCATCCCCCTTTATGAGAAAAATAAATAAGAGATACTTTTAGTAGTGACGAATATTTATATTTCTCTCGATTTGTTGGGTAGGAAATTGTTTATGACAGTTTCTGCGTTTAATTTTACACTTTCTGGTGTTAATATTTCACTTTCACTGCTAGAACCAATCTTTATTCAATTTGTGTGAATCAAATTAAAATTGTTTGTAATATTTAGCTAAAAAATACTTAATAAAAAAACGAATAAAAAGTTCCCGTGTATTCGTTTTTATTCACATTATGCCGCGTCGGCAAGCGCTTTTTTTAACCGACTTCTAAAAAAGGAGGAGGTTCTCAATTCGGATGTTTATATATTTTTTTTATGTTTGTTCGCGCATAGCTCCGTCGCTTGCCAACCGATTTGAGAATGGTCCCATGGAAATTTTGTCGAAATCCCACAAGCGGTTTTTGAAAAATCAACAAACATCTAAAAATGTATCTACATTGTCTACATTAACGTTCTTTTCGTTTACTATGCATTGCGTTTTTTGTTCGCGCATAACTCCTTCATTTACGAACCGATTTGGAAAATTCTTTTTCGGCACTAAAAAGTGAAAAATAAAAAACTTTTTACAAAAAAAATAACCGACTTCCAAAAAAACACTACAAAGTGAAAAATAACTTTAATTTCGGAAGTCGGTGGCATAAAACTAAAATACAGATCCAAGACACCGACTTCTGAAATTACAAACTTACATTTGTAGTTGGAAAATTGACCGTGGCGTATATCGTATGGGACGACATGGTTTTCAACTACAATGTTAAGTTTGGTCTTGGGATAAATTCATCCCAACTACGGAACCCTTCATTGTGCGTGGACTTACACGCACTTGGTCGTTTTTTTTTCTCTCCGTTGGCAATGCTGTTGGTTTAGTTGCTGTTCTATGTCAATTATTTACTGTACCCATATGGCTGAACCCTATCTCTGAAGATACAGGCTAGACTGTGCATATGTAAAATGTATAATCTACAATGTATACAATGCAATGCGTTCTTGTTTTATGAATTATATATTTTTGTTTACTACTCTAAATTTAGTAATTGAACTGCTTTATTTTTATTAGAATGTCAGTAACACAGGTGAATCATTAGAGAACTGTTTTACCCCTTTCACTTTCAGGTCAATATGACTGACTAATTTCTGCCGGCGACATTTCTATCTGTCAATTTTATATTCCCACATCCGTATTTGCACATCTTTACGCAATGGTTTAAGCTTCGTCACCTTTGCTTCCTGTAGCGATCTTATGATGATATTAATAGAGAAGAAACCGTTGAAATATTTATATTGATGTTGCTTTACGACTTTTTGTATGGCTTGTGACAACTTCTAGTTGCGCTTTGAAAGTCCGGGTGTGCGACATTTTATTAATGTTTGAAACAGATGAATCACAATATAAATCCTGCTCTCTGCGGTAGGTACATTGCTGAATGTTTCTTAGTCCCAATAACACAAAAAACCGGCCAAGTGCGAGTCTGATTCGCACTTGGCCGGTTTTTTGTGTACCACCGCACCATTATCTATAAAAACAGCAAAAATATCACGCTTGTTGTATGGGAGCCCTCCTTAAATATTTGTTTTATTTTAATTTAATTATTTATTTTTAAAGTGAATATATAACTAAATATTCTGTGAATATTTCACGCGTCTACCTGTTGCCGTTATCAATATAGAGCAAAAACGAGCAAAAAAATCACGTTTGTTGTATGGGAGCCCCCTTAAATATTTATTTTATTCTGTTTTTTAGTATTTTTTGCTATAGCGGCAACAGAAATACATCATCTGTGAAAATTTCAACTGTCTAACTATCACGGTTCATGAGATACAGCCTGGTGACAGACAGGGTTCCTGTTTTACCCTTTGGGTACGGAACCCTAAAAATCGGGGATTGCTTACATGTCTGCCTACAAATTAATAATAACTGACCAGAAATCTAGACTGCGTATTTAACAAAAATAACAACTTGCGTATTTAAATTGCTTCGTCTTGCGTGTGCATTTATTATTTTAATTTCATTATAATATTAATATTCTAGTGAAAATTATTTTTGAATGTGTATGTATGTATGGATGTAGGTATGTATGTTAGTATATTCTCATAATATCTGTTTTATTTTATTAAGTGTTTTTTTTTTATATGTATTCTATTTTCTCTTCTACTCGTCAAAGTCAAATTATTTATTTCAAATGGCACTTTTGGACGTCAAAATTTACAAAAAAATAGAATTGATTCTAGTCGCCCTTTCCAAAAGGTAGTTTTCTATGGAGAAGAATGGGCAAGAAACTCCACCGTTACTCTTTTAAAATGTTTTACAATATTTTGTATAAGTACATTATATATAGGTATATGTGAAGACGATGCACCTAGAATAAAATTGTATAGTAATTTTATTACACAATATGTAAAAAGAACCAAAAATGAAGTAATGACAGATAAAACAATTACAAATATTGTAAAAAAACACGTTTTCCTAAAAAAAAAAAAACTAATAGGTCAGTGTGTGAGTTAAGGCAATCAGTACCCCAAGTGTAAGATTGCAAGAGAGTAAACGTAACTAGCGCGTTTGCGTTAAGATTTTTATTTTCACCCTTATAGTCTTAGCATTATGATCTATCGGTCAAATTTTAACGCAAACGAAATACACTGGACAGCAAATAAACCGAGCCACCCGCTACCTAGGTACTCTAATTCGATTTTCTCAAAAACTAAAAAACCTACAATTATCAAAGTTGTACCTACAGAAAGTGCGTTTCATGGTGATTAAAAAGAAAGGAAACTCATTGGGTTTAATCAATATTTCAGTGTTTATTAAGGATTTTACAAAGAAGAGTCGTTTTCCAGTCGTGACAATCGTTAGTAATGATAAAGTGAAAAAAAAATTAAAGCCAAAAACAAAGATAAAATCAAAAAAAAGTTTTTGGTCAATATTCCGTATTCCCTCCCCTTGCTCGGATAGCTGCCAGCATCCTTGTATTCATCGACCTTACGAGCCTGACGATAACATCTTGAGGAATTGTATTCCACTCCTCTTCAATTGCGATTCGCAGCTCCGGAAGCCTTGTTGGAGCAGGTACCCGGGCTCGAACCCGACGTTTCAGCTCATCCCATAAGTGTTCTATCGGATTCAAGTCCGGGCTTCGAGCTGGCCAGTCCATCGTACGAATGCTGACGTCGCGTAGATACTGGGTCACCACATGAGCAACATGAGGCCGTGCATTATCATGCATCAATTGCATATCCTGTCCGATATATCCTGCGTAAGGTACCACATGGTCTGCAAGGATTTCAGTAATGTAGCGATGAGAAGTCAGTCCACGTGTACGGCCCGTCGGTTCGATGAAAACTAACGCTGTATGTGCTGTTAACGAGATACCGCCCCAGACCATTACAGATCCTCCTCCATAAGCAACAGTTTCCTCCATGCAACACTGAGAATAACGTTCTCCAGGGCGACGATATACTCTCTGATGTCGATCACTTCCATGTAGACTCACCCTGGTCTCATCAGTGAAGAGTACATTACTCCACTGCTCTAATGTCCAATCCCTATGCTCTCGAGCAAATTCAAGTCGTGCTCGACGGTGTGCTACCGTTAATGCTGGGCCTGTTGCAGCTCTTTTTGGGGTCAGGTTCCGTTCAGCAAGTCTCCTTCTGACGGTATCTGAACTTATGACCACTTGGCGTTCGTCACGCAGACTTTGTTGGACTTGAACTGCGTTGAGGTGGCGATTTCGCAGAACAGTAAGGTGGATATAACGATCATCTGCTGCTGATGTAGCCCTAGGTCTGCCCGTACCTGGACGGCGATCGAATGCTCCAGTCTCTAGGTATCGTCTGTAAACTCGTTGCACCGAAGATCTGCTGATTCGAAGCCTTCGAGCGACTTCACGTTGCGCAATGCCTGCTTGAAGTAATGCTACAGCTTGAGCTGCTTCCTGAGGTGTTGTATCCATTATTAATCGAAAAAAGTAGCAAAAACACACGCGTCTGAGCAAACGATGGACAAAAACTAAAGAAATGATAAGAAATATCCGACTACCCTCATTGTAGAGAAAAAGAACGCTAATTTCAAACTCTGGTGAAAACAGAGCAAATCGTTAGCATTGTGTTTGTTGCTTGATTACAATGTGATTTGAGGGTACTTTCGAATTAATTTGTAGTCATTTTAATCACCATGAAACGCACTTTTTGTAGGTATAACTTTGATAGTTGTAAGTTTTATACTTTTTGAGAAAATCGAATCAGAGTTCCTAGGTAGCGGGTGGCTCGGTTTATTTGCTGACCAGTGTAGTTACGTTTACTCTCTTGCAAACTTACACTTGGTGTACAGTATCACAGAATGTAAAATAAATGTCATAAAAAATAATAAATTATATAATTAAAATAGCAACCAGTTTGATTTTGCCTGGACTCTAGATTGTCCTGTGAAGCTGGACCAGCATGTTTCCAAGCGTTCTTATCTTGAATATAATCCTCTATGTATAAGAGTAGTGACTAAGGACGTAGTGTGTAAAAGTAGTGTACTCTTACACTTTCCTATCGCAGGTATGTTGGAAGAAATTTCTTTAGAAATAAGCATCACCTTTGTACGTATACTGTTCTGTTCTTTTCTTCGTCTGTTTATATAAATATGCGTGTACTCTAAATAAATAGTTGTTGGAGCATTTTTGCAATATTTAGTCAAAGTCAAAGATTTATTGCAAACTAAGTGTATATTTTGGTGTTTTTTTTTATAATGTAGGTACTTACAACTTACCGGTCTTTTCCAGACATCGCAAATTTGAGGGTTATTGAACATTAAAAATTAAAATAACTATGCTATTGACACGATTTTACATTAATAATTTCAATAATTTAGTATTACTCATTCAAATATTATTATATACATATTTTTATACTTCAATAATAATATAAATACATTTTTTATTAATTTGATCACCTTATTAATTTATTTAGATTAGGAAGTCATCTAGGTAGTGGTGTAAGTGTGTGTAATGTATGTGTACGAGAATGTGTGTGTAAATTCTTCAATTGAATAGTAACATTTTTTTTAAAGATTAACAATAAATTAAAAACCTACTTTAATTTATTGATAAACTTGACAAAAAACAATAGGCTCGTTTTGACATTTAACTTGAATCGATTTACCGTGAGTATCGAGTACCGAGTCGTATGGTAAAAGTAATCCTCGCAATTGACCATCGTGACGTAACTAGTTAAGTAACCGTACGACTCGGTACTCGATACTCACGATAAATCGATTCAAGTTAAATGTCAAAACGAGCCTTTTATTTTTTGACAACTTTAAACGGAGCAAGCCTGGTTAAATTTTTAATCTCTTGAGGCAGCTTATTGTATGCTCTTATTGCCATGTATTGTTTTATTAGTCCATGTTCAAACGAGATAAACCTAAATGAGTTCACTAAAAATATTGGCAGGGACGGTTAAATTATAGATAGTTGCATACACGTATTCATTACCTAATAAAACTTTATGATAATTCTCCTATTTGTACCAAAATCTATTCTTTATTGCTATTGCTTCAATTAACCACAGTCTCTTTCAAAATCAGAACCTTATGTTTTACACAATAGATACTATAATACGATCACTAGTCGCACGCACCTCTGACATTTGCAGTACCTTTGGCCCATTGTGGCATGGGCCAATCAGCAATGCAGTTTTGCAAGTTGAGGTACTTGGATTTTGACAGTTGTAAGCATACAGACATCAATACGCAATAAAACAAATACCTACATACCTACATACCTACATATATACATATATATATATATAATGGATATTGGTATGAGATAGATAAAACTCCAACACCGTTTTACTGATCACCATGTTTGGGCACATAATTATTATGATGTTTTGCATGGTTTTTAGAGGTTATTGTTCAATCTACACGCGGGCGAAGCGACGGGCAAAAGTTAGTTCTTCATATACAAAGAAAATGTATTGATGTATCTATAAATGTAATTTGTCAAACATTTACGTCAGTATTTTCTTCGGAAGGGTGAGGCCTATATAACGACTACTTTGTCTCTCGTACTACCAAGTTCTATTAATTTTCAGGCTGTTTTAAGTTTTATTACAAGGTGTGGTAACGTCTAGACGTCTGCAGCTGCTAACGACAATGATGTGTTTAGTTGGTTACGGCTGTTCGTGGTGACGAGGTGTTAATTCGTTTAGCAAGAACATAAATGGATCTTCAATCTTCTCTATATAGTGTGTCATCAACATCTTCAATATACATCCTCTATGCTTTTGTACCACTGTTTCTTTTTTGTTTTATAAATTTATTTTTACGGTTCCGTACCTCAAAACGAAAAAATGGAACCCATAAAGGATCACTTCGTTGTCCGTTTATCAAGTGTCAAATGTCTGTCTGTTTATCAAGACCCCTTTTCTCAGGACCGCGTAAAGGTATCAAGTTGAAATTATTAATATCAAAAACGTAGGTCTACGGTCCCTTGGAGCTCTAAAAAAAATCAAGGTTCCAAGTCAACGCACTAAAAAAATACGGCGATATAAGCGACATTATTGCGACATATTTCGATACTCGCAAATAAATCGAAACACATAGGGTACTTCCTGTTGACCTAGAATCATGTTTGGCAAGAAGCAAGGTCTCACAGCACAAGTAAAGGAAAAAGTCCAAAATTGTTAATTTGTAGTTTTATCACATAAATAAATATTTTTTTGCGATTACAAACTTACATTTGCAGTTGGAAAATTAACCGTGGCGTATATCGATGTATGGGACAACATGTTTTCAACTACAATGTTAAGTTTGTTTTTGGGATAAATTCATCCCAACTACGGAACCCTTCATTGTGCGTGGACTTACACGCACTTGGTCGTTTTTTTTTCTCCTCGTTGGCAATGCCGTTGGTTTAGTTGCTGTTCTATGTCAATTATTTACTGTTCCCCTTATGGCTGAACCCTATCTCTGAAGATACAGGCTAGACTGTGCATTGTGCGTGGTCCGACACGCACATGGCCGGTTTTTTTATATTAGGAATCAGTCCGTTCCTGAAAATTTGCATTGTCGGAACAGATCACCATTAACCCATAATAATAACCTAATATAATAATTTCATCTTTAGTCCTCCACCCCCCTCGTACAGTCGGTGACCAGCATTACCTGACCCGTCTAACAAAGAGGAATAATGGAAGAGGTGTCGGGTAATGCTGGTCACCGACTGTACTATACCTATGTATCAATGGACATTTTCACACCAACTGCTCCATCAAATGGCTGACTGAAATTATCTAAAATTTTATTAGCCTCCACATTTCGTAATACCTTTACTGTTAAAGATACACCATCATTCCCAGTATAACTGGCCTCTTTTACGAGCCTGTCCTCGTCTGTGGGTTGCAAAAACAGTTGGAACTGACGAGCTGCCATCGGTGACACGGATACGTGTCGGTTACGACTGTTTGCGGTTGTTCCGTATGTTGTGCTTGGTTATTTTACAACAGTCTGGCTGTGATGAACTTTGTTGTTGAGTTTAGTAGGAGATAAAGTTAGCCAATAACCTAGGACAGCCATCATTTGTTTTACCGATTTTTTACTACTAAAAAGATAAGTGGGTCTACTAATAACGCGATCGGAACCAATGCAGTGATCAGATTCTTTGCAGTGTTCAAATTCTTTACTCTGATTATTATAATTCTTCGCCATCTTTAGAATTTGTACGAATACGAGAGACAGGTTATTAGGCAGTAGGTATATTGGCCGTTACGGTAATGATCGTTTCTATTGGACTGGTCAAGCTCAATGAGCTTAAGCAGATCGCAGGTCAATTTAGTTGGGTTGAAACTTGGTGCATCTTGTAACATGAGATTATCATAGAGCGCGAAGATTATATTCCTATTCTGGTTTTCTGTGTCTAATTTGAAACCTTCACAACACAAATCTTTACATAATTCCTACCATATCAACATAAGGGTCGGGTTAGTTGCACACACGCTGATTGCAAGACTATGATTAGCCACGCTAAGTTCAGGCACGTGACTGTAGTATGCAAGTCTATACGATAAACCTTATTGGGAAGTAGGGACTGATTATAAGATTACTAAATTATCATTTGCAAAATATCTAGCATATATCTCCGTATGTAATTTAATGCAAGCTAAAATTTGTAGCGAGAATGCAAAACACTTGTGACGACATCACAGATAAGACTATCAGACCATTTAATATTGGTTAAATGAAAAAATGTTTGTTAAATGAATGAAAAAATGTATGAAATTGAAATCAAATAGACAGCATAGTCTTCTTGAGACAGAAAAGCTAATGACATCATAATGTGAAAATCAACTTTCCCGAAAGGTTGCATGAGTTTACATCCAGGGTCGACTGACGTTTCACGTAAAACCACTAATTACACATTATTATTAGATGATAAGGAAAATCAGACAAGTTACATGACCAATCTTAGAAAATTAGATATAAGCTTCACATTAAAATACTACAATTATAACAGCCAATTACATTGATTGATGACTAATAGTTAGCCAATCAGGAATCGAACGACGTAGATGAAGAAAAATATGTTGTAAATTCGCCTGAATCCGATCGAAATCTAAAGATCAAATTTCAATTCCAACGAAATCAATACATGATCATAATATTTTATTTAAATCAATCTACCATGTTAATTGGGGCCAAACAAATATTATTCTTAACCACCCTTACGTACGTTTATATATTGACTGATTATACACAAAGCTAATTGTTTAGCCACTGACCTTAAAGAAATATGCAGTGGAGTGGTTTACGTACAAACAGATAGTTGCTTAATTTCACTAGTGGAGAATTTTTGAGGACAGACGTGGTGTAAAGATGTTGGCAATCAAATACAGAAGCATAATTATTAAAACAACGAGGAAAACTTTTTCATTGATACATCTCAGTTTTGTAAAGCTAGAGAAATCGTATTGTATATGGCTATCGGGAAAGTGATTGATCTTCAAGTAGTAAATTATTCCTAGATTTTTAGATTACGAATAGAGATCGCAGAAATAGGCAGTTCAGTGTCAATAGATTTTGATAAAATTCACAATTTATCTCTTGTTACGAGACTGTTTGACATTTAATATACACAGCATTATCTATGGACCAAAACGTATGGTCCATAAATAAATAGTAATGACACTCACACTATATCCGTTTAAAAAAAACCCATCCATTCTAAAAAGACTATAATATATTTACACTAAAACAAAAGGGCATGTATTTAATGCGGCAACTAAGTAAAATTAATATAGGTTTAAAAAAAAAATAGAGTGGGTACCATATATAATGGGTTGGCAGCTAATAAGGAGTATCGTAATAAGTAATAGGTAGCATATTAATATATCAGTTTTTAGCTTTATTTTAATTTAAACTGGCATCGAATTTTTGTTTTGGTAACTGAATTTACCAACAAAAGAGGGGATCTGGCGCTCGGCGGCCGCTGCCGCGGCACGCTCACTTCGCTCGCTCGCCTTCGCTTGTTAATGGTTACTGTTCTAACCTAACCTAACCCAAATGATTCAATAACAGTAGATGACTTTGCAGCGATTAAGAAATAATATTTAATCGCTGCCATGTAATTTTTTTTTGAAGCAAATAATTAGTCGCCCTTTAAGTTGTAAGTCGCCTCGAAAATTATATTCCAAACAAAAGCCACACAGGTATTACTTATTTCGTAATTTAAGGACGTCAAACTAATTTGCAATAAACGTATGTCCGACAACAATCTATGCTCTAGCGAATTACTGAGGACACAACAAAAGCACGACTAGTTTTCTCACAGCTACAGCTGCGCCAGCGCAGGTTCGTGTCTTTCTCTCATTGTTAACATTCAACGATTCATTATTGCCGAAGACCGCTAACTGTTGCGAGGAATAATCAAGTAGAGTGATTTTATGACGAAACCCTGAATTTTGATAGATATTTTAATGGCTTCTAAGTTCTAGGCATAATGGAGGCTAAAATTAGACTGAAGCTTGATTCTAGCGACCCTCAGACCGCAAGCCTATAATGCGTATATTAGCATATTATGCTTATGTTACTACACTGCTTTATAATTGGCGTGTCTGGAGTAAATTCAATAAAGTATAACCTCGAAAATTATAGATATTACAACTGCGTGTGGTAGGTTTATTATTCGCACTTTTCAAAGTACTATATTTTGAACCTTTTCGTCTGGATTATCGATTAGGTCTCCTTAAAGGAATTGTGCTTCATAAGACACGTTCAGACACAGAAATTATTCTTGACAAATTTCATCTCTATCTTCGAAAAGTCCAGGTTATTCAGCATTCATTTTTAGGATCCTTTATGTCCTTAAGTTCTCATGAGCATGAGCTTCTCATTACTTCATTAGTCGTTGTACAGGCTTGAAGGCATAATTTTCTAAGTCGACAACATTTCAATAACTACCTACCGTTTACCTAAGTCTGTCTGACGGCATAGCATGTTTATTTTTAGAACTCAATATATTCACGGCGCGATACCAGTTGAGGCATCGTGACAGCACGTAACAGCCTATATGTAGATTTAGAATACATAATTAGCATGTATAAACATCTGTGTCATCCCAACTCGAGGTGTTGTAATAGTGACGTCGGTACCTGTTGATAAATCGGTTCCGCCAATCACGGCGCCTGTATTTGATTAGCCCTCCGTGAGTAATTTTAAGTTAACGCAATGGGCTTTGTGCTTTTTTCACTTGCGTTTTTTTATGTATAATTTTATGCATAGATACCATACAAAAGGGAGGTTTATCTTTTGTTAAACTATGTAATCGACATAAGCCCCTTGTTTTTGTTAAACTTCTTAATGAACATCAGTATTTATGAAGCAGTTTTCTCTTACTAACAGTGTAGTGTAGCTTACTTAAGATGTGATATGGGCTGTAATTTGTCCATTTCTTATGGGCTATGGTTATAAGTCATCATTATAGTCACATTAATTTTGAATTTAATTTTTTTATGATTCTGCTTTGAGTATCTTTACTATTGTTTATTTTTTTTACGACACTGCGGAAAATATTAAGAACTCCCAAGAAACAACTAATATCTCCGGCGGTCTCATTAAAACATTTAAATGTACGTTTATGACCTATGAACTGGCGCCATTAGTTTTTATCGACAACAACAAAGACTGGGTCGATCGTGATGCGGCTGATAAACAAACCTACGTTGTACGCAATGTTGCCCATTCGATACGTGCAACGTGCCCATACCAAATAGGACTACATAGTCACACGTAGAACTTTGTAATAGATTGCGAATCTAGGATTTGTGGGGAAGGAGCTGAAAAACAAGAATAGGATGGTTTGCTACTGTTGGATAAATGTCCTCATCATCGTGTCTAACCGTTTTCTTAATTCTATTAAGAGCTGATTTCGGTCTAAGTGAATGCAGCTGAATATAGTCCATATTAATTTTGTAGAGCCACCTATAGTCGAAACATCAAAATGACATCATGATTTCTATTACATCTAAATAAAAAAAGAATGGTAACAGTACTAGGAAAGGGCTAGACTTATTTTTACCCAAGACTCAATAAGAAGACGAAAGAAGAAGAAGAAACAAGAAGAAGAAGTTATAAACAAAATCCTAAAATAAAATTGAAGTGTTTAGTTAGACAACGTCTAAAATAAGGTAATTTTGTCCTATTTAAAGAACGATCAGACACTTTGCACCGACTTTATTACATGTTTAAAAGATGAACTCGAGTAACTTTGTCCATACTAATCGTCTACCACAGTGACACAGTCAGAGATGTAACTGCAAGTGAACGACCGCTTACGCAAACGCGATGGCCAGCATTGGCCTTGGCTTGTTTACTTTTGAATAAAACTCAACAACGATTTCTGTAAGATAGGCTGATAAAAGTAGTTAAAACAGCTAATGAAGACAAAGATATCAAAGAGAGTTTTCTTCCTTTAGCGATTACACAGTTTCATATTTCCTACTGTCAAATGAATCAGGAACTTAACCATGATTGATTACTCAACTTATCTATCTATCTTTTGCTGTAGGGTATGAAAGTGGAATATATATATAGGAACTAATAAAGCCCACTCTAATCTGTATGACTACATCTTTTCCTCATTAAAATTGTGGGACTTTTAAGCTAGTTGATGTAGGCTTCAAGAAGGACAAAGATTCTGAAATAAGGAAAGAAACAAACTAAGTGTACACTTATTTTACGAAACCAGGAAGCAGTTTTGTAGAATAATATGTTGAGTGAGCAAATTCACTATTATTGTTTTGCCATCTTCACCTTTATTTCACTGATGTATTAACTAATCATAGAGGCTGTAACTCACTAGATGTTATAATAAACAGCCTGATATAAATTATCGTTGAATGATAGATATTCAAAATGATTAACTTCTCCTTCGTAACTACTGACATCAACATTTCCTAGCACTTATATAACAATATTGGCTACTCCATGTTGTCTATTGATTCCTCTATAATGATAACATGAACTATGGTATATTCAGACATAAACTATCCGTTCATTTTATGCGGTAACCGTAAGATTGATGGGTTTAAAACTTCAAAGACAATACTAATTTATATCATTTTCATCTTCTAGTTTAGTTTCATATTTGGAACAGTAATCACTGTTCGTATCTACTATTCATTTTCTAATACTTATTATAACGAATAGTATGATCGTTCAACTGTTTTACATTTGACGATGTTGATAAAAAGGATTTGATCTAAATTATTGTAAAACCAACTTAACCAAAGTACAGATAAAGCACTGATCGTCTCACAATGATACCATCAGTGCTAGAGCTTCAATTGAGATGTTTATAAATGCTCACGACCGAGATAATAAGATTGATGAAATGCTTATTAACTCACCTTTATTGCTTGGTGGCCAGATGTTGTTCGTCGCGTTCTTCTTATTATTATTTTTGTTCTCTCTGAACATGAGTATATCCGGTACCTTGTTCAGTTTATTATCCTTCGGTATTATGTCCGGCGCTCGATCGACGTTTACTCTCACGAATTCACCTTTCAACACTTTTAGTTGATTATCTTTTAATACAGGAGGCTGAGGAGCTTTAGGCTTCTTGTGAAACAATCTCTTCCTGTCTGGCTTTGATGGGATCTCTATATCAGTGTATATTATGCTGTCTATTTCACCAGTCTCGTTGATATCGTTCCTTATTCCAATCAGACTCATAGGCTGCTCGTATCGATTGTTTAAGTTATTCTTCTGTTGCACCGATATGTGTGTTACACCATCGTTATCCGTAGTTTGCATTAAGTCGTAATCATTGCGTCCCTTGTCGAATAAACTATAGTCGTCCATACTATTCTTTCTGCTTTTGAAAATGTCATAAGTTTTCTTTTTAGAAAACAAGTTTTCACTGCTCGAATAGTTGTTCGTGTTTTTCGTCAGTCGGTTCCGCATTTTGAAGTATTTGTATGTGAAGTATATTCTCTTGAAGTCCTGCTCGTTCTCGAACTTCAGCGCGATGGCTTCCTTGTTCAGGTTTTTGGCTATGTAAAAGACTAGAGTGTTGTCACAATTGGGATAGTTCTCGATATTGACACAATTTGAAATGTCATCTATTGAGATGTTTTCACATTTGGTAGGTTTAAGTTCTGTGTAGTCTTTGATTTGTTTTTTGTCTTCGTCTGTGATATCTTCTTTAGTGAGTAGTTGTAGTTGGTCCTTCTCGTTGAAGCCGACGACGATGTTGTAGTACTGTAGGGAGGTTGGTTTGGAGATGGTCATGATGTCAAGCTGTTGGCTGGCGGTGTACATCTTCTGCCGTGCGAGCATGGCCGCGAAGCCGCCTGTCCGGGCGGTTTTCTTTACGGTCATTGTTCTGTAACGAGAGAAAAAAAAGGAATAAGTAATTATAAGGTTTAGGTTTTGTTTTCCTTATATTTCTTACATTAATGAAAGCAATCATAAATAGATACATAATCGTAATATATCAATGTTTTATAGTTCAATAAATCTATGTCAGGTAGATGCAATTAATGTTGACCTACTAATTCTTTTCAAGCTAAGTTTTTGAACTCAAAATATATTGAAAGGAATTTATTGCATCCATTTTACCCATTCCTCTAAAAATGCAATTAGAAAGCTTTTTTAAATACCAATTTATTGAAAAAAATCTAGCGTCCTTAATCGTCAAAATTCTCATAAAACAATATAAAATGAATCGATAAAAAACGTGAATGCTTCGAATCTAATCGACGTTCAAATAATTGCGATCAATCACAGGCTGCATGATATTTGAAACGGTTCCAATTCGATTCTCGTCTTAAACGATTGGCAATCTATTTCGAATCGATAAACTATCAATATTGTTCAAATGTGTTACCGTCTTAAGTTTAAAAGCAAACGTAATTATGACTTTAACACATTTGCTTTCACGCGCTTTCTTCAAATCTTTGTGCTACGAAGTGATAGAATTGACTACTCTGATGGAACCTAAAAGCTTTGAGTAAATTGCACCAAAAAATCATATTTCACACAGAAAATGATTCCTACATACATACATAAACTCACGCCTTTTTCCCATAGTAGGTACGCTCCTTACATACTCCTTTTGCTACGTTTACGTTCATACATCTGGTTATACACGCACACCGGTTGCGAATAGGCACCTGACCATTCTGAAGCACAGCCCCTTATTACCTTACCTCGTCCATTATCTTTAATCATCATCTGCCTAGCCTTTTCCCAACTATGTTAGGGTCGGCTTCCAGTCTAACCGGATGCAGCTGAATACCAGCATTTTACATGGAACGACGGCCTATCTGACTTCCACAACCCAGGTACTGGGTAATTCGATACCCCTTGGTAAGACTGGTTGTCAGACTTTCGGGCTTCTGACAACTCGTAACGACTGTCAAAGATTCACGAATGACGGCCAGGACCAATGGTTTAACGGGTTTTCCGTGGCACGTAGGGGTTTCGGTATGTAAAGATGGTCACCCATCCACGGACCAACCGCGGCAAGCGCAGCTTAACCTGATCCATTGACCCGTGCGGCTGTTATTACTTAGCCACAAGTCCCTCCATTACCTTTAATATGAAGATTTAATTTATTTGTTTAGCTTCCACAGTTTTAATTCGAACTTGAAGTATATCTTTCCTTTCTATCGAGATGTCTCCTAAGACACTATAAGGTACTAAATAATCAATGATCATGATTTTACAAGTCTGAGTAGCTTTCCTCTCTGCGTTGAAGCAAACAGCTATCAGTTCACTTAGTGTCTCATATGTGAACTTATCAATCTTTTTCTTAGTAACTTTTTCATCAATTACGTCTCCAACAGATTATACAACACTATTTTTCCTCATCTCACCACTAGAAGTTCCATTAAAACTCTTAAATGAAACAAGTATGTGTAAGAGAAAGCGTAATAAAAAAAAAACAATAGTTTCTCGTCAGCGTGCGACATTTCGTGCAAAAACACTTCCTAGAGATGAGCAATGAATTAGAGAACATAATTATGATGCGGTGGAAGATATAAGCGATGTTACCCAACCGTGGTGTGAAAATAAGGAGGTTATGTAAAGTATTTCAATATAAGCCTATGTGTCAAGTAGGCAAGGATCTTGTTACGTATTACGACTTACCTACTTTCTTTGAGTTGACAAACTTGTGTATTTATTGATGCTATTTGTATAAGTAATGGGTATTTAAGTAATATTATGTTTTGCAATGTTTTGTATTTGTCTTTGGCCAGAGTGTAGCAATTTTGGTGCAAACCAGTGGCTTGAAAGTTATTAAACAGGGTATTAATTCCTCTTTGGATAGAGATCTATCTTAATAGGACTTTAGACACCCTGTTTAGATTACTAGAGGCTGCTTAACTGGAGAGCAGAGATAACGGCCCTGACTTGCTAGTTGTAGGTCGTGGGTTCGAACCCAATCAGGCAACTTTGTGTAAATAATTTCATTACCACTGCTCTCAAAAACGGTGACGTAAAACATCGTGAGGAAACCGGCATGTCCTAGAACCAAAAATTCGAAGACATGACATCTACCAACCCGCACTGGGCTCGCGTGGTAGATTACTGCCCTTCCCTCTCGAAGAGAGGAAGCCTATTTAATAGCCTTTAGATGGTAACAGCCCTCAAATCTTGCCACAGTCCAACAATAAAAAAATCCAATTCAACAATACATCATAACCCAATTACTAGCACCATCATTACCCGCTAATGCCCACATCTCGGGCCACATTTCCAGATGTTCCACAACAATTGTACCTCTATGAGAGATCACTTTACATAATATTTAGTGCATTTCCGGCTTGTAAGAATCCGAGTATAACCCACGAAACTGGGTGAACTTTTGTAACCCACTAGAACGATGGCTTATCTGATTACCGAGGTATTGTTGGTCACAATACTAATTATGAGTTATCATCAGCAATGGGTCTTACTTAATTGAGTTTTAGTTACGAAAATATCATGTTTTTTTGCTGTTTCGTTGCGAAAATAAGTTATGTATACGTGTGATTCCGCGGATTTGGCAAACGCGTTTTCAAAGTAAGCATAGGTTTTCTTGGGAGGGGGATACAAAAGGTAAATGAGACGATTTAAATGCAAATTTTGCAGAATTATATTTAAATAGTTTTTAAGAGCATCACGTACTGGGTCAAGTGGCACTCAAGCTAAGTACCAGTAGTATCTTCAGGAAAAACGCTACAACAGCAAGTTCCGGAGCAAGTCTCTGAGTAACTAAACTTTTAAACGTACTAAAATAATAATTATATACATTGTACAGTACAAGGAAATACATGAATAACATTTACGTATAATAACGTAAAATAGCTAGGACTCTACGTCGCAATTTACTCTACGCCCTAACAACATCTAGAAAAATCGTCAAAAAATAAAAAAAAAATCATCATCTGGCAACCTAATACTTGTATTTCCCGGTAAACAAATTTTTCGACGCGAACAAATATGAACAGTAGACGATGTATTAACATTGATAATGGCTTGTTTTACATAATACCGATTTCCTTATTGTAATGTGACTAGCCACTGGTGGCGCATATTCATTTATAAGTTACTTAGACCAGTACAGACTGTGCTGTGATTATATTAACTTAGCTTTTGACCGCGGCGGCGCCCGCGTGGTGGCCGGAAAATCAGTAGCAAACAAGCAAATTCACTTTCGCATTAAGGTTAGGATAAGGATTGGTAAGGATAATATGTATCATAGCTCATAATCCATGAGTGTGTTGATGCTGTATGGTGATTCTTGGCAAAAATGGCTTTTCCATCACTTGCCGCGGCTGTTGAAAACGATTAAATTATGCCAAGGAAAATGAATACAAATTTATTTATATTTTACAAATTTTGATTATATCGTTTTTCTACATCAATTGATCAATTTATCGCAGTCTATTGCTGGACATAGGAATCTCCTAAGTTGCGTCACAATACCCGGAACTGCCCGGAAGTGACAATATTTTGCTACGAAACTGCTACGATATAATTTCGTAGCGGTCTACGAATTTATAACCTCAAAACTCAGTTCAGAAGGCAGATCCCACGATTGTGGAAGAAAGAAAGAAACAGACAGAGAGAGTGAGCGAGAGAAAGTCAGTGTACCCTCTCAGTCCAGTCACAATACTAACGATTTCAAAATTACCTAGAATATAAAATTAATTGTAATAATAACGAAGACGCGGAAACAATTTTCACAAAGTATCGTAATCATCCCAGAAGTTCACATGTAGGCATTGTACAGTTTTCACTGTGACAATGCTTTTTCTCATAATTATACAGTTTGATATCACGTCACTATTAAAATACAGAAAGCACCTGTTTGTTTGTCTCTAGCTGTTATTATACGTGATTACTTGTATAATTTAGGTGGTACGAAATTAATGTTCTGTCTAGTTCATTTTTATGAAAGCGCAGCCTATTAGATGATAGATAGAACACCCCACATAACATCATGCCTGCATTCCCCGAAGGGTTAGGCAGAGGAGTACTTATTAGTATACCCAAATTTCGCCAGTTATGTTTATGTCCATGTAATAGGGGGCAAGCCTATTGCCATCAACCGGGCACAAATTCAGACTCCGGGCTGCTACTGAAAAATTTCAGCTAGAAAAACCCAATAACACTTTGCCCGACCTGGGAATCGAACCCAAGACCTCATGCTCAGAAGTAGTGCTTGCGACCACTAGACCAACGAAGCACCGATTATAACTACGTAATACCTAATATTATAATTCATTAGAACACTTTACCCTTCAATCAAGTCTTGATCGAAGACTGCACCAGCAGCTGGCCTATAGCTAACCTCATAAAAAATAAAAGACAACATTTTTTTAAACTTTTGAATTAAAGAATGAATAATTCCAAAAACACTGGCAAGATAAAGATTTCAGTTCATTAGGCTTCTAAATTCAAAACACAAATCTATTTTTAAGACGTAGCCTACTAGCGCCATTGCCAGTAACATCGCTAATTGGATCTGCATTACTAAAGCAGGGCAGATATTCTCGACATTGTCGGGACACGGCCATTTAAGGTGAGGCTATAAATAGCCCGTCCTTTACACTAGGTCAATGAATATAATAGCCAGAACGTATGTGGAAGTGGCTCTTATCCATATACATCTCTTCCGAGATATAAAAGGGCAAACAGAGTGGTAGGCCTCGCTGAAAAAGATGGAATGACCCCTCTAGGGTTGCTAAAGGTAATATTATATGGTGATATGGATAAATACGCCAGTAGAACACCTTGACTTCTAAACAGAAATGGAGCTAATGATCTATGTATGAATCAGTGATAAATGTTTTATGATGTCTACGAGTACGTTTCTATGCAGAGCTACAGTTTCTATCGTAATGTTTAGTTGACGACTTCTTCTATTTATAGCCCGATTTATGTTAAATTTTAGGTTTCAGTGATGAAAATTAAGCCACTTGAAACGTTTTAACTATTAAAAATGTCTGATAGTGATTAGAGACTCATGTATTTGGAGAAATCTGTTACTTCACCACACTGCTTTGGACTCCTTTGGGAGGTCCATGTCTGTACAGGCCAGGGCTGTTCTGCACCGCCCCTATATTAATGTATGTTAAACCTATTTGTGTGTACTAGGTGTGTTATAACTATTAGAAGGAAAATACCCAACGGGGGTATTAACCGTGGTGTTCAAGCCATTATAATGTGTATTTCATAAGGTTCTGTTTCTACCTTTTCTACTTACATATTACTAAAACCACGAAAACTCTCACGAAAAAGTTTTCCAACAAGGTCACTCAAGAGTTATTGTCTCTAAACAATTTGCCGTGCAAATTGATTAGACTTTAATTAGACAATCACAATAGAAGGTACATAACATAATTACGAGCCTAATCACTACTCAATAAAAACCCCACTTAAATTTTCGGTTTATCCAACCATCACTAACAACAGTTTAACAAAAAGTTAATAATGAACACAACAAAAACAAAAAGTCGGTGGCAACCCTATTAGTAAGTGCAAGGACAAGGACGGGTCATACGGAAGCGATACAGTCACCTGATCGCAATGAATTGTGAAATTAATTCACAGCTGTATAAGTGCATCGGTTTTACGGTATGTAATTAAGTGCAACAATTATGGGGTATAACTAAGTGCGTTCTTGAAGATGATTGGGCATTCTCCTTTAATTGAGCGTGAACTGAACATCCCTTGATGGGATTCGTTTATTAGAGGTTTTTAATTATAGTATTTGATTGGCATGATTAGGTTAGTAGGATGTGTTATCAGAAATAGCAAAGGTCAATTGAAACTGGAGAAGTAACTTTAAAAAATAAAAACATTTCGTTTATTCAATTTCCCCTGAGCAGCAAACTTAAGGATTATCCTAACTTAATATTATGAATGCGAAAGTGAGTTTGTTTGTTACGCTTTCACGCTAAAACGGCTGGACGATTATGATGAAATTTGGCACTCGGGTACACCATGACCTGGGTTAGGACAAATAATAGTTTTTATCCCGATATACCCACGGGATCGAGACTTATGCGGGTGAAACCGCGGGGCGCAGCTATTATTATAATAATTGAACATTTTTATGCCGGTAGTACGTTCTCATGGGATAATTTCCGACTACCACGCGAGCAAAGCCGCGGGCAAAAGTTAATTTGTAATAAAAGTTAAATACTTAATTAATAAATATTTTTTTTATTTATTGACATAGACACTTCATAGTGATTTCTGTAACCACATTTTTGGGTACAGAATGCCAAACACTAAAATTACAGAATAAGCAGCTTAGCGCCAGATTAATTCTTAAAAGAAAATTAATTATGTTATAAATGAAGACGAAGGTATCAATACAGTTACGATCTTTACAATCAATTTAATCGCTTTATCAGGTCTCTATTACTTCAGGCCCTTATTAATTCGATTATAATGTTCAGAACACACTCAGACATAAGAGAAATAATACTATTGAGTATGAAGCTATTCAGCTTCGAATAAAATGCTGTTTTAATGCAATTAAATGTTATAAAATGTGTAATGTTATAAAACTTTATGTTATGTTATTCGAATAAACTAAAGCAATATTATTACAGCCGCAGGCAACAATTGCATAAAATTGCCTGTAATTAAATAATTAGCACCCGTAGCTATTCGCATTGCCTTTAGAACATGTCCTATTTTTTATATTTTTTTGTTAACATTTTACTGTACAACGCCTTATATTTATTTATCTGTTATATTGTATTTAGACGTATCTTAAATAAATAAATGAAAAAACAACGAATCATAAACAGGCTGTCAAAAAAAAAATTAGAAAACAAAATACGAAAAATTGGCGCGAAATCGGCGACACGGCCCGTAACTTAATTATATATTTTTTTAAATTCTGGCTAGATATAATTGCGCACTAAACATCATGTTATTTTATCATCATTCAATCCGTTACAGCCTAAGTAATTGCTTGCCCATGACAGTTATTTTAATATTTCACATAACTAACGAGACCTAACGTGTGTGTAAAATATTTACGCATTTTTACTTATATTATTTTTTAAGAAGCAAAAGCTATTTGGAATGGAACTCAAGGGGCCATTTCTGTAAAAAAAACATTAACAATTTTGATATTATTAATTAAGGTCAAAGTGGCTTGGCGACTTTGACCAGTGTTTACAATAACACGTCAGAATAAATTTGATTTCAAACTCGCCTCGTTGCATACATTATACTTATGAATGCAGTATGATTACTATGCAAAAATATCAAAACGTAGCACTCAGGTCTCAAAGTCTTAATTACACATGCCACAATCTGATGAGGAAGCAATCTCTTAAGCAATTTGAAGCTAATTGTGTCCAATCTTGTTCTACAATTAAATAGACAAGCAACATCTACATCTGAAATCTCCACAAGAAAGCCAACTTTCTCGATCTTCTCTGGAAACTGCGATATCTCCCTGGGAATAGCCTTATTGTGTACACACAATACCCTTATTGTATAACTAACCAACTTATATTTACAACCTCAATTGATTACGTGAACCTTATGCGATGGAAACAAGGCTGGTTGTCTTGAATGTGATGTGAAGTGTTAAGTTTGTTCGTCTGCTGTGTTTGGTGTCACATCGTTAGAGCAATGGCTTATGTGACACTTTTAAGGTTTAATTCCGGTTAATTATAGGACTTGTCATTTTAATTACGTATAAGTAGGTAATTCAATATTATTTACTTATTACTATTTACAAAAATTAATGAATTAAATGATTACAGCAAATGTCAGAGGAAAAAACATATTTTATCTAGTTTAGAACATGATTTTGTTTTTGTAAAAGCATACGGAATTTCTGGGAATTTTTGTAGAAAAAGGAAAATGTAAATTCGGCGCTAAAAACTGCCAAACTACCTTAAAAAAAACATAAAAAGCATATTCTGTAACGTGTATCACGTCCAACGATTATAATGTATGTAGATGGATTCATTAACAAAAGTGAAAACTTCACCTGTACTGACGAGTTTCTCATTATAAAGATAAGAGGTTATATCTTCTTTCTTATGAACGCGTTATGATTGCATTTCTAGGAAAGGCATCTCTCTGCCATTTTACTGCACAAATGACTAGGGTCCTCGTTTCCTAGTTATGGGCGAGATAAGTTCTAAAAAGCATTCGGAATAGGACCGCTTCGATTTGCTTTTTCACTAAGGAGTTTATATCTAATCATTTGTATGTAGATTATTGACGCGGAAGATCTAACCCAGAATTATCTTTATGAAAAGACTCTCAAAGATAGATAGGTATGGTAGGACGTGCGATCGGGTGCACTCGGTGATGGGGCCCGCTAGGCATGGCTGGGCGTGATGTCCCTAGCCCAAATTGGACCACTCCCATCCATCCACCCATTGGCCATTATTTCCACTCAGTTCAATGACCTTTTATCGGATACACTTAGCTCTGGGATTTCCAAACGTTGCAGAATGCGTGCCCAGTTGCCCACATACTTACATAATTTGTTGTTTTACATGGATAACTGTAACTAGGTTACTGTAATACTAATAAGCTAGGTACCTTAGATAAATATCATGGTTATTCTATTCAAGTAGGTTTGCGTACCACCTGTTTTTTTGCTTTTCATGTTTTCCCATTAACTAAACAATTATATTTAAGTACCAATGGATAAAATTAGTTACCTACGGGTCTTCGTTAAAATGGCTGGAAAACCCAGATGTTTTATTTTATTTTTATTGATACCACAATTTTTATTAATTAAACTTCATCATTATTCCTTACATCTATCTCATCCTTACATTCCTTACATTTTGTCATCAGCAGTCATCTCGGAGTTCACTTCCTCTTTATCTTTTACATAATCCATATTTTCTTTAATCATTTATCTTATTTTTACTGAAACATTGTTTGCCTTAACAAATGCCGTTAAACACAAAAGTAGTTGAGGATTTATGAAATAGGTAAGTTTGGAAATGAAAAACATTAGAAATCAATAGAAAGCGTTAGTCACCTCGGCCAGCACATAATTCGGAGATAATTAGCCAATCTCGTTTAAACGCGTTACCCACAGTTGCGCATGCGCATTCCGACTGATTAACGCTAAAATGGAAGCTCACACCGATACGTAACGCTTTAAGTTGTAATTAATTAATTATTTAAGGTTTTGTAATCAATCACAGCTAATACAATCAGGGTCATTCTTATGTTGTACGAGTATATAATTATTCTGTTCTGCAAATTATGCAATGATTGTGGAATTGATTAATTAACTACATAACAAAAACCTTCTTCTTTTTTAGGGTTCCGTACCCAAAGGGTAAAACGGGAACCCTATTACTAAGGCTCCGCCGTCTGTCTGTCTATCCGACTGTCACCAGGCTGTATCTCATGATCCGTGATAGTTAGACAGTTGAAATTTTCACAGATGATGTATTTCTGTTGCCGCTATAACAACAAATACTAAAAAACAGAATAACATAAATATTTAAGGGGGCTCCCATACAACAAACGTGATTTTTTTGCTCGTTTTTGCTCGATATTGATAACAGCAACAGGTAGACGCTTGAAATATTCACAGAATATTTAGTTATATATTCAATTTAAAATTAAATAATCAAATTAAAATAAAACAAATATTTAAGGGGGGCTCCCATACATACTCCCATGGTTTTGCAGGGTTGTGAACGATTGCAGTGATCAGATCGACCTTCATTTTGACAGTTTAGGCAAATTGAAAGCCAGCTTTTATAAGTTTCTTCCCATATGAATATTGAGTTTCTTGGCCCTGCGTTATCTCACTGGGTGGGTGAATTTAGGCTACTTATATATATATTTTTTTGTATTACCTAATTTTGTTTACTTAGTTTGTTTTTGTTTGTTTTGGTTTTGTTTTAATTTGTTTTTGTTTTAATTTAGTGTATAAGTTCTATTCAGTGCAACTGGTTAATATAGTCTTTTATTTCTTTATATTTTTTTTTGTAGGTTCAACAATGTTTTGTGTGCATGCAGAGTTTACCTATAAGTGATTGTTACACTCTATTCTTATTTGTAGCTTCTTTTTCAATTGCATAAACCAGTGTATATAATTGTTGGTGAACCAGTTAAATAAATAAATAAAATAAATAAAAATACAACAAACCTGATTTTTTTGCCATTTTTATAGATATGGTGCGCGAGTCCTACTCGCACTTGGCCGGTTTTTTAAAAGTCAAAGGCTACCATAGTGATTAAGGCAATAATTACAATAGAAGATCTATATATACTCGACCGTGGATGATTTGAAATCTATGATTTCTCAGATAGCAGCATAACATTGATAAAAAGTGTGATAAATTGATAACACACGTAAAGTTACGAGACGGTGTGATGGACGCCTGCGCCTGCGCTGGCGGCGGCGTCACAGACGCGGCAAGTTCTTCTACTTTTACTTTATATCATGTCGAGAAAGTAGTGGGTGATAAACGTTCACGTAGCACCCATGTTTCATACATACGATACATATTTATTTACAACTCTATATTAATAACCATAAAGTGCAATATTTATCGACAATAATGGTTGTTGGCTATCCCTTATAATAACGATCGTAGATACATGGGACGGTAGTTTCTTAGTAGATTAATGGCTTTGGAAGTTGATGGCAATGCGCAAGTTGAACTGTTATGATGTCGTTATTATGTAAGTATCAAATAAACAAATAGGTGCTCGGTGACTAGCCAGTAAACATCGCATGGTTGACAACCAGCCACCAGCCTAGTTATTTAATACGAGTAGATGGTTATTTGTTTTTTATTTAAAGTGAAAACTTATTTAGGGGCGATTTTTGGCAAGGGAAAAGCATATGGGTTCGCGTCACCGACATGCTGTAGTAGCAGTAAGTGAAGTTAAATTGACCACGTGAAAAGTTTAATTTGTGTCTATAGGTTCCGTGCATTGTTGAAATGCTGTTTTATTTATTTATTTATTGGATCCCCAACAGAGGCTACAAAATTACATGCAAGTATACATAGAAGGGACGAATACAAGTGTGTGCTTCCAATTATAGGAGACCACATCATTTACATAAAACCTAGGTACATTAAGTTTGACAAGAAAAAAACATTAAAATAAATCAAAATACATAACACGAAAATCACACAAAGGAAATTAGTGAAAAACACAACTAATGAATATTTTGAAAAAAAATACAAACGAATAAGAAAAAAGAATAACCATCAAAGACAAAAATAACAAAATATTACGAATTTTATACTATAATTCTTATTATGTCTTTTTTGAACTTTGATAATTTGCATGTAACATCCAATTCATTATCCTTCGATACTTCGTTATACTGCCTACATAGCCTTGGCAAAACGGCGAAGTGTCCGAAGTTTGTTTTGAATCCTACCGGGATTCAAAACAAACTTCGGACACTTCGCCGTTAATAAAAATAAAAAAGGTTATAATTAGATTTCCGCGGTAAGCGAGATGGTGCAGTTATGCTTAGCTTAGCTTAGCTTTCCAAGAAGCTACAGTCAACAACTCCATTGAACAGCTTGTGAAGAAATGTGAGATCTAAAACTCTTCTTCTATCCACGTTTTAGATAATCATTATTTTATTGAACTGAAAACGCGTTGAGCGATAAGTTCTCACTTCAGTCGACAGTCGCCATGACTGCCTATAATTTTGTGTAAAACTCGCGGCGGAATTCATAAGATTCTCATAATAATTTAATTAAATTTCCTTTTGGTCCTTCTGATGTGAAAACTTAAGGTTAGCTTGAAGTGATCTATTAATCGTGTTAATATACAGGGTGTTTGGAAGCTAGGTGCAAAGCCTTAGGCCTGACGCCCATTGGCGGCATGGCATGGCAAGGTTTTTTTAGGCGACGAATCAAAATATTACTTAATAGTATCGAAATAAAGTTGAAATTTTAGTGTTAACGGTCGTAAGTACAAAAACAATACCGCGGTATGCTAACATTCTATTAACATTGAAATTGCAACTTATTTGCATACCATTAAGTTATATTTTGATTCATCTATGGACGTAGCTGACACCCTGGATTAGCTTATAGGCTACTTTTTATCGCGATATTCCCACAGGATCGAGACTTACGCGGATGAAACCGCGGGGCGCAGCTAGTAATTTACATAAAGTAATGCATATTTGCCTTTACAGGGTCAAATTAAATTGGCTAGCGAAACTCAGCAGACGTGATGGGTTTCGATATCTAAGTACAAGCCTGCGTCCGAAAAAACTCATGGATACCCATATAACATCTGCGGAGTTTCCCCAGCTAATTTGATATAACCCTGTATAATAAAAACCGGCCAAGTGCGAGTCGGACTCGCGCACGAAGGGTTCCGTACCATCATCTATAGCAACGGCAAAAAAATCACGCTTGTTGTATGGATATAAATTAAAATAAAATAAATATTTAAAGGGGGCTCCCCTTTAAATATTTATTTTATTTTAATTTTATTATTTATTTTTAAAGTTAATATATATCTAAATATTCTGTGAATATTTCAAGCGTCTACCTGTTGCCGTTATCAATATCCAGCAAAAACGAGCAAAAAAATCACGTTTGTTGTATGGGGCTCCCATACAACAAACGAAACGACGACGATGTATTTTATTCTGTTTTTTAGTATTTGTTGTTATAGCGGCAACAGAAATACATCATCTGTGAAAATTTCAACTGTCTAACTATCACGGTTCATGAGATACAGCCTGGTGACAGACGGACAGACAGACATACTGCGGAGCCTTAGTAATAGGGTTCCCGTTTTACCCTTTGGGTACGGAACCCTAAAAATGAACTGCTATTCGTATGTAAGCATATTACTTCAGAACGGTGTTCGTAATATGTAGTCTGAATCAGGGATCTGCTCCGAAGATAAATCCGAAGGATCGGTCGTTTCCTGACTACGGCTGACTACGGCGAAAAAAAAATACCCGTCAAAGTCAAAAATGTGACTTGAAGTCGGGTAAAGACAACAAAACAAAACTTTCGACGTCAAGGCCGGCTAGGAACGGCCGAATATCCGGGGCGTGGGTTCGGGGGCTTAGGTTCTTACGGAAATCAAAAAAATCAAAGTGGCCGGTAAAATTTGACAATTCGGGAAAACTGAAAGTGCGTTTTCTATGGGAATTTTATATGAATTATTATTGACATTTTAACAGGACGACGCCTGTCGGGTCATCTACTTGTTTAATAAACAAAGCTACCAGGAAGTCAGGCATACAATAATGATGACTGGCCACTTGCGTGAGATTGCGCGCGCAGCCGCTCCCACGGGCACCAGATGCCCGCGTCCGATGTTACACGATTATTTACGATGCAACCCGAACGGAATGCACTTGCTTGTTTATTGGCAGATTTGAATTTAGAATTCTATTTATTGGTTAAGTTCAAACGGGTCAGATGGTGAAAACGTATTGAAAATTATGCAACGGCTAATGAAGTGTAAATCTGCGGGTACTTTGATATACGATGAAAATTTTCCTAGTAGGAATAATTAAATACTGAAACTGAAGTGTTATAAATGTCTAGATAGAGTGTTGCGCTGCAATAGAACTAAAACAAACAGGCCAACTTTGCTAGGCTGGTGTGCGTGACAGCTACGTCTTATACTCGCGTCACGACATTCTGCTGTCATTGTGTTATTCTAGTGTGCGTGCATTTAGCGGCCAACGCAGTTGGACGCAGTTTTTTCGACGGGTTCACAGCTTTGACTGTATATCTAGACATATTTACATATCGTTAAAAATGTCTAGAAAATAGTTTACGTCGACGAGTACACAGCGTTTACTGACTATCTAAAGACATATATACCTTTATATCTTTATCAATCAATCAATCAAAATATTTTATTTCACATAGACCTAAATGGGCACTTATGAAACGTCAGAAGCTAGGAGCACGGTTCCAATTGGTCGTTTCCTATGGAGAACAGCCGGCAAGAAACTCCACGGTTACTCTTTTTAAAAAAAATGGGGTTTCTAACAATGTTTTCAAGTTACAGTGTTAATAGGTATGGGAGGACATAGTACGCCCGTCAACAAGTACCAAGTACTTAACAAAATTGAAGATGGTTTACAAACTACAGTCCATTAAGCCTACAACGTTCTCCCTTTGCTGAGTGGTTTATAAACTCGTCGACGTTAATACCTACGGTTAACATCAAAACACGTCAACTAGGTCATAAATAATTAAAAACCAATCAATATGCATATAAGGATGTGTCTTCGAATAAACTATTCGAAAATTTGCATTTAAGACCAGGTGGACAGTTACATAATGTTATGCAGGTAACACTTGTCAGTCTGTTATTAAACGTATGATATAATAATATTACTCGTCAATCAACGTTAAATAAGACAAACAATAATTTATATTTTTTCACGCTAACCAATTAACAGGTTTTAATGGGTTATTAGAAGCATTCATTTCATAATCTAGGTCAATAATCTCAATTTATCACGCAAGTTAGATAACTTAATTAAGACATTTCGTACATCGTAATCATAAAAGAATTTTGGGAGCTAGTGGCTAAGAAATAACAGCCGTACGGGTCGATCGATCGGGTTAAGCTACGCTTGCCGCGGTTCGTCCGTGGTTGGATGCCCATCTTTACATACCAAGACCCTTCCATGCCTCGGAAAGCACGTTAAGCCGTTGGCCCCGGCTGTCATTCGTGGATATTTGACAATCGTTACGGGTTTTCAGAAGCCCGAATGTCTGAGAACCAGTCTTACCAAAGGTATCGTCTTACCCAAGAGATCAGACAGGCAGTCGCTCCATGTAAGATAGTGGTAGTTAGACTGGAAGCTGACCCCCACAATGTTGGGAAAAGGCTTGGCAGATGATGAATCATAAAAGAATTTTGATGTGAATTCCTGATAAACATAGCATCACGCCTTGTTTCCCCTAAGGGTTAGGCAGAGGTGTACCTACTTGTACACCCACATTTCACCACTTATGTTTAAGTCCCATATAATAAGGGGTGATCCTATTACGATCGAATGGGCACAAATCTAGAATTCGGGCTGCTACTGGAAAATCCCAATAACACTTTGCCCGACCCGGGAATCGAACCCAGGACCTCATGCTCAGCAGTAGCGCCTATTTATCAAATACGAAAATAAAAATATTCTTTTAACTTTCGCACATTAATTGAAATCAATCGTTATTATAGTTTAATCTCATATACATTTTTTATAAGACTTTTTTGACCAGTATTTCACGCAAGGGTAGGTAAAGCAGATCAGTGATTGGCTAATACCGGTCAAAGCTAGTTGGAGCATAATTCGCATTTATAGTCTATCGGAGTCTCATCCTGAGAATTCCGAGTGGGCCCAACGTCCACACAGTACACACCGGTACCATAGCTCGTGTATCCATCCGTAGTCATCGCAGATTACACATTTTCTAAATCGTCGTCAAAATCAGTACCATCATCTTCTCGCAAATCTGTCATTTCAATTTCCGAATTTGAAGTATTGTCGTCGTCCATCCTCTTGTCCTATAATATTTTACTTTTAATTCTTTTGACTTCTGTACTCTGTCTTTCCTTTTCAATTATTTTTGATTTATTTATTTTAGTTTTTCTGCTTGTTATTTTATTTATTTGATTCTCAGTATCAATTTCTGAATACTTGCACATAATATATCAGTTACATCATCATATTTTCGTTGTATTTTGTTTTTGTATTTTACAGGTTTATTTGTTTTAGTGACTGTATTTTTCTTTACAGTTGTCATTTTCTGGGTTTCAATTTTATTTTTATCTTTTGTAACATAGCCAACTTTCTTTTTTCATACAATGTTATTTTGTTTGGTGTAGCTGTTATAATCGTGGAACGTTGTTTATTGGACGTGATGTTTCAATATTTTTTTTTGGAATATGCAGATGTATATCTATAACTAAAATTATTTCCAGATAAGTTTTTAAAGAACATGTTCTGGACGTCGAGGCGATAGGCATGTCAAGACTATTGTTCAACTCTAAGATTTCAAACAAATCTGCAGCAAACAAAAAACAAAATTACATCGATAGGTACTCGAAAACTATCCATAAAACTTGTTTGGGTCACAACAAGTTTTATGGATAGTTTTCGAGTACCGAATACTGCTCACGACCGATATTGCCCGTAATGGCACTGACCGGTAATACACGACACCTAATTTTATTTAAAAAAGTGTGTATATACGTTAGATACTAAAAACTATGAGAATCTACACGAATTATAGTGAATATTATAAGCAAGTAGTTTGGTTACAGTTTTAGACATTCACTAAAATAAATAAACAAGTAAAATTCTTCTCACCTCTTATTTCCGAACCACAAAAAGTTCTAAAAATTGCCGCGAAAATTAAAGACGTGCACCACACTCAACACTTGCAGGAAACTGAGCGAGGGTCATTGCCGCGGCGGAGGGGAGGGTCTACTGACGTTATACACTTGTGAACGTGCCCGTATTCGTTGTATTAGAGATGGTAGTGTACTGGCCGGTATTACCTCATGACCGGTAATACCTTGTTTTACCCAATATTATTCAAGACGGGCTAAAATAATTTAGCATTTACTGAACAATGAAAACCCCAGAAAACACACCTTGCACTGATTCTAACCAAACTTTCCACTATGATCACATCGAGCCATTTAAAATCAATTTATAAAATTTCCTAATGATCGAACACATTGACAATTTGATGAGCGAGTGAGTATCGGAACACATCACGATATAACATTAGCCACACGACTTAATAGGTACAAATTATTGTGGCCATGTAGATATTAAAGGTAGTTTTTGGTGTATATAATAATACAGCCTATTATTGGCTCACTGCAGAGCAAAGGCCTCGTCCCACACCGAGAAGCTACGAGCTTATGACGATACGATAATACGATTATATTAAGTAACAGTCCAGGTTACGATGTTTTCCTTTACCGATGTCAGTTTCTGCACATTAATTGAAAAAGTCACATTGGTACTTGCCCGGATTTGAACACATCCACTAAGCCATCACGTCACACACTTTGTTGTAAATGACTAAGTACAAAATTATAGCCATCGGTGTAAATGGAAGAATGTGATTAACCTACAACAACGCTTGGTACTTATCTACGGAAGCATTTCTGGATGGCCCACCTGCAGGTCTGATCATCACCGTCATGGACAGCTGCATTATAATATCTGAAGCAACTCAAGCAACGCAGGAGCGTTACCATACCATCCCATTGAAACAAAACTGAAATGTCTAATGTGCCTTTAGGTAAAACTACACCTCATCATCAGCCCATAGCAGTCCACTGCTGGACATAGGCCACCAGCCACCCTGCGCAGTTCGTCGCTCCACCTAGCCTGAGGGCGTCCTACCTTATTCGTTTGCCGATTTGCGGCTACCCCAACGGTCATCGGTTCTACGGCTAATATGGCCGGCCCATTGCCACTCCAGCGTGCTTATTCTTTAAGCTATGTCGACAACTTTAATTCTCTGCCGGATCACCTCGTTCCTCGTTCCGGAACTATACCTATCTGTATGGATTATGCTCCTGTAATATTTTTTAAACGATTCATTCTAAAACCTTTTGTACAGTAGGTAATCGAAATGCAGTAGTCTCTAAGCCATCCTAGCGACATATAACTTCTGGGGGTTCTTGTATAGGGAAATAAACATGATATAATGAAGCAGCTGATGCATATGTTAAAGGGATTTTAATATAGCTATTAAATGCTCAGTGACACCTATGCGACTTCATACCGCAATCATCAAAATATCCTGCTGAATTACTTTTGAATAACTCATTTGGCCTTCTTATTGTGCTAACTCCATAAATAAAAGCGTTACCATACATACTCATAGAGAAAAACATAAGTATTCAACACTCATTAGTCAACTACCTATATTCTAAAGCTCCAAGGATTGCTAATAAAACTCAAAGTTAGATGCAATCTAGGTAACTATCAGCGCTAATGTCCACGAACACGACCAATGGCGGCGATGCGGCCAATAAATCACTGGACATATCAAAATGTAAATAAACGGCAGGCGATTACTTCACTGGCCAGTTCCCGCTACACGATAACCGTAAGTGAATGATAGATACGCTCGAGGAAGTGTCAAGGTGTAGGCAAATGAGAAATAAGTAGAAAATGGCGCCTCCGAGCTACGTGTGGTCCCGGCTCCCACAGGTGCGGGCTAATGCCGCGATAAGGCGCGTTTTTGTTCGCAAATGCGCGGGAGACGCTGATGTGACGTAATGCGAAGATGATTTTGACATTTTACGGCGATGGGGAAGTGAAGGTTTAACTGATTGTCTCTAAACTTGGGAATGTTGGTGAGAAATGCGGAGGAGTTTATGACCATGCGAGTAATTGCTGATTTTGCATGCTTTGCAAAGTACTGTACGTGTACCTCCACAAAAAGGTGACTACCCAAAATATCCGGGACAAGGCATCTACACGTTGGCTCACGATCCTCAGCACTGAGGGACCGACTATAAAAAAGAGATGATCCAAAATCTCACATATAGGTAGAACACATGTTGGCAATCACGATTTTCTGGTCAAAGGGGTCAGAATGATTACTTCAAAATAATAGTAATTTGATAATGCACTTCCCTTTCTGAATCGGAAACCGAGCCAATCTTATCCGAACGTTTGTTACATAATACAAATACGAGTTTATGATTCAATATACAACTTAATGATGCTACGGACTGCGTAATCAATTCGAAAAATGAGGCGTATAATTGAGGATATAAAAACAAAACTGTAATTGGTCAAAAGATAGCGCCGGCGATGCAGAGATGATGTGGCTGTAAGGTTTAAAGGTGAGGACACATAACAGCATTTACTTTTACCGACAGCAGAACATTGAGTTGCTTCTATGTACTCGTATCTCACGAACGAAAAACTGAGTACAGGGTTTCCATACGACTGAATTTTACAAACTATGAACGAATTTGAAAGAAACGAGGGCGGACAAAATGTGTGCGTCAGAGTGGAACGTAAAACAGAAAGATCTGTTGCAAGTAAATTTTATCACCATTGTGTACTACTTTATTTTTCATTAAGCATTGGCTGGGCAAACGTCCCCGGTATTTGGAGAGTAATATCTCCAAATACCTTGTTAGTATTGTAGCGAACATGGAAAATAAATGCTCTAGTGTAAACACACCTAAAAGTTATATAATGTGAAGAGCTTTGACATTTCATCGTGAACATTAGGAAGTAAGGTTCAGTGATGTGGACGTGGGAAAGTGCTGAATTCCGATGTTACGCAGTTAGCACTTGAGATGAGAGCTTTCAAAGATAGGGGCGTTATCATGCAAGGAATGGAAATTCTTGTGCTTGCTTTTGTGATATTAAATTGTCTTGGCTACCGGCTCGGGTTCACAATGAGACCTTAACTTCGTAGGGACTATCAAGAGTACGATGGGCTTAAGAATATCTAATCTAGATACAAGAACAAATCTGTACTTCCCACGTTGAATTCAACATATTACCTATGTCCATGTACCAGCATGAGCCACTAGTTGTCTGGCATTTTTTGCTGAACTGAACCTTTTTAGCGCAGTCGTGAGGCACAAATCTCTTACAATAATAAACGTCTAATTTCTTACATCGCACTTTACATTTTTTATTTGTGTAGGAGCTACGCTGTACATTGGCCTTTGTGTTAGTATGTACGTCACACTCATTTATGCACATCAATATTGTTTAGCTGTGCATTTCCCCAGCATAGCATTTAAGTGTAATAATTGTGTAATTATATTCAGATAGCAATAAACCACAAGGGAATCGTTCATCTACTCATTTACATAACATACATAACAAGTACATCACATTTTCACTGTTGGGCAATACACCCCAACAATTTGATTTTTATTTTTTATCTGATTTATTTATATTGTGTGCCTTTTAGTATGTGCTAAAAAAATGTATTTTCTTTCTTTCTTCTTCTTTATGTGGGAAGAGATTTGGGTCTCGATACCATTGATTGTACCTAAAGCATAAACGGCAAAGTGGTCTACGACAATGCTACATTAGTCTTTTGTTAAATTACAATAAATTTTCAATATTCACAATACGATCATTTAGTTTAACGGCCACGACGTTTGGGTATATAGGTCTAGTAACATAATATACATCAATAAACAACCCTATACAATTCTCGCTCATTTCAGCATTACAAGAAAAGCCTTTGATATTGCAAGGCACGCTAATCTACTTCAATGCGTGCTGGACTGTTGTAAATGACAGTAACGGATAATGCAAATGAATGGGCAAAGCACGCCACAGATTACCCATGGCGAATTAATGACGTAACCAATTAAAAAGGTCGCCGACACCGCGACAAATCGCGAAGAATTAGTGAGAATGTTTTTGATTTCTCGCCGCTTCATAGTGAAGTTGTTAACGTTTTCAACACAATCGAGGAAGTAATTGGAACGTACAATACTGAACTATCAGCATTTGTTTGCAATCGTGCCCAGACCAATCATTGGTCTGGGCAATCTTTCCACAAGACGGTCAGTGACTGTTGCAAAAAATGTTAATATTTACCACAAACATGAATAGGACGAAGCCGTGATGTGACAACAAAAAGATCTTATTGTTTACGGATGACAATGTTATCATCGTTACACATAAATTGCCACATGAAGTTGGTCATAGGTATTGGCTTGTAGTTTATTAAACACTGTAGTCACAAAAACTAACACGTTTTGTAAGTTTTCTATTTTCATAATCGATTGGCTAGACGTGTTACAGTAATCTAGTCAGATATAGAACCGTGTCTTGTTGCGAAAAAACTGAGATCTAGATGTTTCCATTCCGGACCCAAGGCACCCCTGTGGAGGACACCCCTTTTTTTTTTGGTTGGGAAATTATCAAATAACTTCTCCCGCTCTGGGTGGAGCGGGAGGGCGTGTCAGCCTTTTACTGACTAAAACCCACCCGTGTTCCTTCATTTGCCTGTGTGCCAGGGCCACGATATCCCTTTCGGACAAACTCGCAACCCCGGCAGGTTTTGGCCCTAATGGACCCCGTCAATTTGTGCTAACATCTCTCTGAGGCGCGCGTGGAACACAACGCGCCGTCGAGCCGGGCCTGGTCCTTATCGGACGGTGAGCTACCCATCGCTCACCGTCCGCAGGCCCGCGCCTACGGTGGCCGAAAATCGGCTTGCGACTCCCGACGCCCAGGGCGTCTCCTGCGGTGACTAGGGGCGTGAGGGCGCGAACCCTGCCTCTCCCTCACGCGTTCCGGCTCCTCCTTCGCTAGCATTTCTGCTTCGCAGAAGAAGGTGACGGGCTCCCATGCACTCTCGCTCCGAACCATGGCCTGAACCAGGGCCGGACGCGAGAGATCGCCGCCGCCGATCGCCTCCGTGAAGGTGGGGACGCCGTGGCGCCTAGTCACTCCTCAAAGTGGGGACGTATCGTCACGATTGTGGCGTGCCCAGCGCTGGGTTGTGACAATCGCACTCTCCACGCCGCCATGAGATCCCGCCGGAGCTCTGTTCGCTGTGCCGTGATTTCTCGCGGCAGCGGAGTTTCACCCCGGCGTTTCGCCTCCTCGCGCCACTCCCAAATGTGCTGGACTGGAGGACACCCCTGGGGGTGCCACGGGAACTTGAATTCGGACCCGTGGCACCCCCAGGTACTCAAATCCATACAACGGTGTATCAGTGGTATCACGGTTTCTTCGAAGGTTACGGGTATAAAATATTATGTTCAGCTATAGAAAACTGAATGTTATCAATCAAAACGTGACCAAAACTTGGCAATTTACAAAAAAAAACAAATAAACATTTGAAAATAGAATTTCCTAAGCAGCAATCAGCAAGTACACGCTTTACTTTGGCACAATGGTCTGATTTCTTTGCCTCTTTTCGCGTTCCCGCGCGTAGATGATAAAGATTACTTTTTTTAACGGTACAACCATGGCGCGTACAATAAGATGAAAATGAAAGTTTCGATTAGTTTTTGCTATATTTCACTTTCGTTGGGGGCCATAGACATAATAGACAGATGATAATGAGATGGCGGTACTGTTATTATGATGGCCCGCCTTGTTGTGATATATCGAGGGACCGATTTGATGACTCAGTAAAATTGTAGGTCCACTATGATTGGCTCGGAGAAAACATAGAAAATATACAGTGTGTCACTCACAACAACAATGATTTTATTTGTAGCATCACTACAATTCAAATACCTAATGAAAGCTATTATTGGCTATTATTCAACGATCCTTCAATCACTAAACTGATGAACAACTGCTATCAGTTTTTTTACTCGTAATTTATAAACTCACTGTTGTTTTATTAATACGAGTGCTTTTACTGCATACAAATAAGTATTCATCTCAAACGATCGCAGCCAAAAGTTAGTTCAGGCTTAATTGTTCAGCCAGCAAAACAAGGAACTCAGTTTGATTTTATTTTAACATCACAAGAACTGTAAATATTATTCTCAGAAGAACCTCTACCTCCTTTTGCAGATGCAGCTGACCTAAACAGGTACGAACAATGGACCACAGACAATCAATACTTACAACAATTTGCTATAAAATAGAATGATTCACGCCCCATTGTCTATGCACGGTGCGTCAATAATATGAGGAATTCAAGGGCACGATGACAACTTCGCTGCACTATGTTCAATTCAAAATATAATAAAACATAGAACTTTACCATCAATATAAATTGGCGGGAAATAAAATGTTTTAGTGTAGCTAATAAAATGACAGATGAGATAAATAATGAGCCAAAGAGGATTGTTTTACTCCTTGGTGGAACGAAAAAGTCTTGCAAGCATACCTATCATATCATAACATCACGCGGACACCAGTATACCCCGAAGGGTTAGGTAGAGGTCCACCAGAACTACACTACAACAAACACAACAACACAACGAACACAACTAAGTTTAAAACATACGTAAAAGGGGGCGAGCCTATTGACATCAATCGAGCACAATTCCAGAGACCGGGCTGTTACTGAGAAATCCCTGATGGAAAAACCCAGTAACACTTTTCCTGACCCCAGGACCCAGGACCTCATGCTCATCAGAGCGTTCGCAACCGCTAGACCAACGAGGTAATCATAAATATATATAAGCGTAAGCACGGTTATTACCCTTACCTCTATCCGACTAAATTTCTATTGGGATGCCTGGGATATAATTCATTAGAGGTAAGGCGAGCACGAGATCAGCTCACCATAGCCTGCAAGATGCTCCGTGGCACTATTGACGCACCTGACCTGCATGCTGTGCTGGCTCGTTTCTTTGTCCCAGACAATTACTACCGTGGCAGAAACTACAGGCTGTTTGCTGTGCCTCCATGTCGCACCGTTTCGCGTGCTAAGTCCCCAGTACCTCGCACTCTGGTCGCACTTAATGATCTCTTGGATTCTAATCCAACATACGATCTGTATGAGGAAGAATGGACGAAGATTTTATTGGCATGCCTGAAATACTGTGAGAGGGATTCATGAATGTAATGTAATATATTTTATTTTAATGTTTATTATTATTTATTATTATGTTTTCACCAGAATTTAAAAAAAAAAAAAATCTTTTTATGTGTATGTGTCTCTGCCTTTAATTAATGTAATAGGTTTAACCGTGTTAATTAAAGTTAAAATAAATAAATAAATATTATTATATTCAGAGACGGATCTTTGATTGGCGGTTTTGATTTGTCTACATTATTGTTAAGCATTTAGTTCTAAGGAGGTTTTAATAGCCAACTGTGTTACTGGCACTTAATAAAGAGTCTGGGTATAAAAAAAGTTAATTCCAAATTCGAAACTTTTGTTTAAAAAAAGAAAATCCTATATTCAATTTGTGACATTTTACTTAATTTTCGCGGGTTGGGAGTTAAAAGGTTATCAAACAACTAAAACTAACTTCTCGTTATTTTTAGAAGAATAATTTATGTTTGTCGCTTAATACTGCCTTATTGTGACTTAAAACAGATATCTTTGTGTCGATTGTAATGACAGAAAAAGAATTAAGAGCTAGTAAAATTATAGCGCTGCTGGAAGAGGGGTGTAGCCAATATTACGTCTCACAGCGGTTAAACGTGAGTCGTTCAACCGTCCAAAGAACCTGGACTCGATACCAAGAGACAGGTTCCGTCCAGAGAAGGCAAGGTTCTGGGAGAAAACGTTGCACACAACCACGAGACGACCGCTTTTTAGTGACTCAGGCGCTGAGGAACCGCAAATGCAGTTACATAGATCTCAAAAGAAACCTTGAAGAGGTACGAGGAGCACAAGTTAGCCTATGGACAGTGAGGAGGCGGCTTTTAGCGGCTGATATACACAGTCGACGACTAGCGCGGGCCCCCAAGTTACTCCGTGAGCACCGGATTGCTCGATTGAGGTTCGCTAGAAATTGCCTATCTTGGACACTAGGTAACTGGAGTAGCGTACTCTTCTCCGATGAGGCTCGAATTTGTCTGTATGGTGAGGACCGACGTCGGCGAGTGTTACGAAGACCAGGGGAACGCTATGCCGACGTGTGTTTTGAAGAAATCACCCCTTATGGTGGAGGGTCTGTTATGTTTTGGGCGGGCGTAACTTCCAGCTATCGTACCGAGATAGTATTCATTGAAAATGGCTCACTAAATGCGCAAAGGTACATAACAGAAATCCTTTGTCAACATGCACAACCCGCACTGACTGTAATTGGTGAAGATGCCATTTACATGGATGATAATGCTCGGGCCCACCGTTCTGGCGACGTAAATGCTTATATGCAAGAAGTCGGTATTCGTCGTTTGGATTGGCCAGCTCGGAGCCCCGATCTTAACCCCATTGAGCACGTCTGGGACCTCCTAAAAAGGCGAGTACGATCTGTCCAACCACTTCCACAAAACATCAGGGAGCTTAAACGCGTGATCTCGGCTGAGTGGGAACAGATTTCACAGGACACCATCAAAAGCCTGGTGCAAAGCATGCCAAGACGATTGCATGCCGTAATCGCTGCAAGGGGAGGTCATACTCGTTATTAATTTTTATTTTTTAATGTCTTTTATATTAAAATACCATAAAAAGATTTCGTAGTCTTAATTTCATTATACCGATAGAAATGTGCATTTTAACACGGCTCTCTGCTTACATTGACTAAAACACTGATTCTAGGATTCAAGTGTTAAAAACTATATTCTCATTGGTAATAAGTAGTCATTTATGCTAATGACATACTGAAAATATTAATATTATCTATAGAAAATCCAATGACTATAAGGTGCCCGTTTTTTTTGCAAAGGAGTGTATATCAAACATTCTTAATCAGATTTTGAGAGTTAAGTTGAGATCTAACAATGACGGTTTTCTGGCAGCACTGAGACGTCAGGTCAGGACCTGTTAAAAATGTAAAATCGCCTATATTTTCTTTGATCGTGACTGAATGATGAACGAATGAATGAAGCGAATGATGAACATCATCTTTTTTATATTCATTGTCGAAATGAAAGACCTCTTGTCAAAGTGGCGCCAACTGGTATAGAGCGTGAATTTTCATGAACCCTCATTGCATAAAGTCACGATATTTAAATTCACTTGAAGTTATAAAAGCTTACCCATTCAAAGAGCACCTTACTATGTAAGTGTTGATTCCAATTCTCCGTGCATTTAACTAAATTGCACTATTATGTAAAATGTTGGACAAGGGGACAAGTATGATTGGAAGATTAATCAAGATGACTGTTAAACATTGAAGTGCCTACCTACTTTCCTATATGTCTGGTATTATATTGTCAAGACTTTTGGGACTAATCCGCGTACACCGAGAACAGATAAATCTGCAGGAATGGGTACCTACTCGACAAAGAACCTTACTATGCATTATATCGGTAAGCATAATCAGCCTTTCATGTTCCCAATGATGGGACACAGTGACACAGACCTCCTCTTGGTGAGAGGGAGTGGGCCATAATCCACCACGCGGGCCCAGTGCGAGTTGGTAGATCTACGAGTATATCACATGTCTTCGATAGTTTGGTTCTAGGACAAGTTGGTTTCCTCACGATATTTTTCTTCACCGTTTTGAAAGCAGTGCTTATGAAATAAATTACAAGTCGCGGCCGTTGCCACTGCTCATACCGGTAAACTGTTACCGAAACCTTCTTCTTTTTCTCTCTAATAACTGCTGTCATTGATGTAACAACAAGATAAGCCAATTAGCAAGGAGTTAACGACTAATGGGGCTGCATGCCCAGGTTGCGTCAGATATAGGTAGAGTGCTACTGTGCGCTCAATATAACTTGACGCGATTGGTAAGCACTGAATTTTGAGTCATAATTTCAATACTAATAGAGTTCAAAATGGCGACTGACAGAACAGAAAGGACTAATCATCATCATCATTTCAGTCGAAAGACGTCCACTGCTGGACTTAGGCCTCCCCCAAAGGGGGGGTTTGCCATAACCGCCACGCACGCTTGGAAGGCGGGTCGGCGATCGCAGTACGGTGTTAAAATGCATAGAGAACGCTGCTGCCCATTCTCTAGTAAGTCCCTTAGTCGCCTTTTACGACACCCACGGGAAGAAATAGGGTGTGTTATTCTTTACGTCCGGCACCACACATACAACGGACCAATCACATGACTGCAAGCAACCAATCGCGTCACACGTCAAGTTATAATGAACGAACATTATAAGGATATTTTGGCGCATGAATTACATCATAGAGGTATGAGGAAAGGAGGTATCAGAAGGTTGCTTGTTCAGATCGCGCCGGGGTGACCAGTATAGCGGCATGAGGAACAGGGTGTAAAGTTCATCCTCCATAGAAAAGGGACGATCCTCCGACCAGGCGGGTGTTGTGTCTGGTGGGCAACTGCCCGACGATTGATGTCGGGACGTTGTATACTCGTATTATATACTAGTCGAGCGGTAAACTCTGCTTGCGCGGTGCAGGATTTTGCGTGACGTCATTGCGATACGTAGTTCGTATGTGGCGATGTAAATGTCGCCACAATGTTGACAGGGGGGTTGTTGGTAAACATTTGTGTTATTGTGTCACAGAAATTGTATAGAGAAAACAAGATGACTACGTTAGTTAAAATTTTGGCCACGCGCCAACATAACCTTGTAATTTTCCACATAGTATTTCCTCTCGTGGAGGCTTTTTTAATTACGAAAATAAAAGTAAGTAATACCATGCAATTGTTGCCGTAGGTGGCCAAAATCTTCTCAGATGAAAGATAATGTTAATGAATGTTTCTCCAACAAACAATATGACGTTAGTTGATTTAATTATCTACAAGTGTGTAAATGGAAGAAAGTGTGAGACGTTAATACACAATCTAATATCATTAATGTAAACGTATCGTGGGAACTCGCTCTTACAATACCGCTTTACTTTTTAAATGTCAGCTAATGTTATACAGCCACACATTATTGTCACGATAGTAAACAATTAATTATTAAAGATGGTAAATTACGTAATGTACCAAATAACATATAACATCACGCCTGTATTCCCCGTAGGGTTAGGCAGAGGTGTATCTATAGTAAATACACCCACATCTCACCAGTTATGTTTAAGTCCCATGTAATAAGGGGCGAGCCTATTGCCTTCAACCGGGTGAAAGTCCAGATTCCGGGCTGCTACTGAGAAATTCTTAATGAAAAACCTCAATAACACTTTGCCCGACCCGGTAATCGAACTCAGGAACTCATGCTCAGCAGTAGCGCTTGTGACCACTTACGAGGAAGTATCGAGGTATAAAAAGTAAAGACAATTATTTTTTTATACTCTAGAAGAAATACATAACCGATAAAGATCACAAGCGTTGCCATGTTGGCTGGTAATAAAATGTTTCACAAACAAACGACGAATTAATTGAATTCAAATACAGAACAGTAAAGTCCGAAGTGGATTGGCATTTGTTTTACAATGTAATGACTGTGTTGGTAACACTGCAAGGCAGACAAATTGCTGGGTCGCAGTAATAGACGGTAATTAGAACATGGGAATAATTGAATGCTAGTGGACTGTGGAAGCACTGGCGCTAGCTAGTGGCTACTTATAATACGGCCGAAGAATTATGGCCGGTTTGAACATAGGCTCTCCGAACTTCCGCGCATGTTCTGTCAGTCACACTCGCCTCATGTAGATAACAATTTGATTCCTAAAAAATGTTTTTGCGCAGCGTTCTGCGCAAAGTTCAGACCGGCCACGATTCATTGGCCGTATTGTATACAGTTTGCTTACCTACTTAGCGTGAGTGACGCATTGCATGTTGCACGAACTAAACAATTCCGAAAATCGCAATTTCACACAAACATTTTAATCAATTGCGATAACTTAAAATTCCTAAGTATCGTTGATTCGTTGCTACTGCTTAAATACTATGTAATCTGAGATCACGACAGGACCTTGAAAGAAATCATTTAACAAAAGGCTGTTCTGATCAAAATTCGGCCGCTAATTGAATAACAACCAATGTTTACGTTTACAAGGCGAACTTACAACAATCACTACAAAAATTTGAAACACTTCTCCGTTTATTAATTTACAAAACAAAAATGTATTTCACAATTTTTCACATTCACTGTGGGCAGATTTTGCAATAGGCCGAATTTAATGCGACCTTGTGTTGATTAAAAAAATAAATACTGTCAGAACAGAACGTGCATTCGGATATCCTGATCGAGTAATATTGTATCGATTTTTCTAATCGATGAAAAACGTGATGATAGCGATAGTGTATGGGCATCACGCACGATTGTAAAAATAATTGACAATCGTAAAAGTGTATTATTACATAATGGCTAATGTGCTTGCTATTATTAGCGTATGTAATGTACGTTAAATCGCTCGTGACCCGACGTACGAGGGTGCAAGTTATTGCAATAGTCATTTATTAATAATTGCTGGTCCCTGTTATTATACGAATAATTGCTCACGGTTTGATGGCGAGTAATAATCGTCTAAATCATTCGAATTTCGAAACTGTCCATTGGCAATTTTGGTGGAAATATTCGAACGAGACGTCAATCACGTCGTTGATAAAAAAGTTTTGATTAGGTATCAGTGTTAATATTTTCGAGTATTTCATAATTTCTTTTTCATTCAAATAAAGTTTTAAAATTTTCAATTCAAAATGAAACTGTATTGAAATAAAAATATAAGCCAGCTATCTTGTTATTGAAATTCTAAAGAGCAAAAACCTAGCCAGTTTTTCATATTATATCTGTTATAAATCTTTTTCAAATCAGTTACAAGAAAGTTTTAGAAAACAGATTTAATATTATAGTACGCTTTTATTTATAAAATGTACAAAGTTAATGATTGTGCTTTCTCGCAATATCATTAGATATTAAAATATTCTTTATACAAAAAAAAATTGTGTGCTGTAAGGCGACACGGTAAAGCACGTCATGATAAGTACATACTTATGTCGCATTTTATTACTCAATCAGTATTGTTATAAATTTACCAGGTATCAACTTATTTCATAATAATTGTTAATACTAAGTATTGGCTGTCTGCACTAAGTTGGACATCTACTAAACTGTAAAATAGGGCCAGTTTCTCGAACGAAAATTATCCCAAAATTAACGTGACAAATTGTCAAGCGCGCGCAAACTGCTGTGATTGGTTAAATAATTTATCAGCAGCGAATCGCAGCAGTTTACGCTCGCTTGACAATTTGTCACATTCATTTTGCGATAATTATCGTTCGATAAACTGGCCCATAGTGAGATGGATGAGATCAAGATCGCTTGGGATCAAAATTGTAGCAAGCAAGCGTCAATCAAGCAAGTCACAGAAGTAGAGAGATATCTTATTAATAGATTTTTTTCCAGCCTTATAGTTGACCTGGTGGTTGTGAGCGCTACTGCTGAGCATCAGGTCCTGGGTGCAGTTCCCAAGTCGAGCAAAGTGTTATTGGGTTTTTCCATCAGTAATTTCTCAGTAGCAGCCCGGAGTCTGGATTTGTGCCCGGTTGATGACAATAGGCTCGTCCTCTATGTCATGGGATTTAAACATAACTGGCGAAATGTGGGTGTACCTACTATGGGTACACCTCTGCCTAACCCTCCGGGGAAATAAGGCGTGCTGTCATGATAAATAAAAAGAAATAAAGAAACACGGCTGGTATACTTAATCATCCGCATAATTCTACTTTACTTGAGATTCAATAGTTCATTAATTCTAATTAACGGATGCGCAGTGTCATGTAAATAGGTGAAATTAAATCACTCAGTGCTGCCAACGTCCTTGCTACTCACTGCTCAAAGTTGCCAAGTTTAAAACTATTTAGAAAGACTACTTCTAACTTGATGACGCTTTTATTTCGTTCAATGGAAAAAGAAAAGCGTTAATTCGACATTCAAAAGTTTGTGTGACATTTCTCGTAGTGCTTAATAAAATTAACTTATTTCCCGAACGGTTTATTCAACTTAAAATCTCTTTAAGTTGAATAAACCGTTCGGGAAATATAGGCGTGATGTTATGTTTATGTTATCTACACAGGTAATAATATCTAAACTACTTATTAATAAAAGAAAACATTTTTATTTTTATGTTTGTATTTTTGTTTTTGTTGAATAAACTCACTGAACCGATTTAAAAAAATATTTCGCCAGTAGAATGCTACATTATCACTGAGTTGAGATTAACTACGATAATATGGCCCGCCCCTCCAAAATTCTTGAAAGTATTTAAAGGCGCCACCAAGACTCACAGTCACAACGCATGTGTGCGTGATCAGACGGCCGTCAAACAAAAACAAATCACAGATTTGTTGCTCGACTAGTCGCTTCATTAATCGCTCATTATTATTAGTATGGCGCTGCACTGACGTACACTATGAAAACGACACGTGCGTTGTCTTGCGCGATCGGCTAGTTATGATTAGTTGCACAACAAATCTGGTTACACGTGAGATATTACGAGTACTTACAACTACATACTAACTCTTTCGTAAGGATGTGACTTCACACATAAAAACAGTAATTTGGAGGGGCGAGCCATGTTATCGTAGTTTATCTCTAACTTCTAGTATAATTTATAAAGATATAAGAATCACACGGGCGTAGCCGTTGGCGGAAGCTAGTGCTTAATAGTTCAATTTTGTGCATTGCTTATTACCAAAGATATAAATATCTCTAGATAGACAGTCAAAGCTGTGAAGTCGTCGAAAAAAATGGTCTCCAACTGTTGGCCGCAAAATGCACGCAAACTAGAATAACACAATGACAGCACAATGACGTGGCGCGAGTGTAAGACGTAGCTTTCACGCACACTAGCATAACAAAGTGGGCCTGTTTGTTTTAGTTAGTATGCTGCGCGACACTCTATTTAGACATATAAATAATCAAAGCTTATAAACATAGACGTAGGTAAAAATTATTTCGCAAATATTATGCAAACCATTTTGCAGAAAGATGAAAATTCCTACCTACTTATTATTTTACCCGCAACATAGCCGCTGTAAACTTAATACTTTACTATTGCGAAATACATTACTATCCGTTGGTAAGCACTATAGCTACATATCAACGGTACTTTTTACGAGTGGTATGCAGTCACAGCAACAGCACAGGTGACTAGGACATGTCGCATTTTATCACTGTTTTAGTACTTAGTCAGTAAAATATTATAGGAAAGTAATAATTGCCTACGCTTTAACTAAGATAAGAAACTAAGGTAGGTGTTACTTTCTTGAAAACGAAATAATTCAGTACTACTACTAAGCACAGAGCTCCCAGGCTGCGCCACAACCTGCACCTCCGCCTTCCGCATCCAGTCTGTGCCAGTCACCTCATGTGTCCACACAGCCACACACATTTATTGGTCTGCGGTCCATCAAGCTGTGGGGCGTCCGTTTGCCGATACGCGGACTACGGGTAATAGCGGCTCTGAAATAGAGGTGGCCAGGACACTTGGCTAGACGTGGGGTCTACGCTTGCCGATACGCGGACTACGGGTAGCGGCTCTGAAATGGAGGTGGGCAGGACACTTGGCTAGACGTGGTGATGGCAGGTAGACTAGTGCTCTGACGGAATGGTTGCCAAGAGACGGTAGTCGGAGCATTGGCAGACCAACAACCAGGTGAATGGACGATCTACATAAGATTGCGGGGAAGACCTAGATGAGACTCGCACAGACAAGAGAAGCATGGCACAAAGGGGAGGCGGGTTAAGCTCAGCAGTAGGTAGAACAAGGCTGGTAATAATGATGGTGACATGTAGAAGCGTAACTGGGCGTGTCATACGACCCAAAACTATAACATGATGATACTTTTGGTCAGAATTTTACCCGAAAACGTGATTTTGAACTTGTTTTGAACGAACGAACGAAACGAGGCTTTATTTGAAGTAGTTGGTGTGCACTCTGCGCCCTAGGACATTTATAAGTACGGACCTAATTTGTGATGTTGTTCAGAACGGTCAGGTGCGTAGTACTCGCAACCGGCTGGCGTGCGTGTATGACGTAAACGAATCAAAAGGAGTAGTAAAGATCGTAGCAGTTGGCGTTCTGTAGTTTCTGCCTAACCTCATGGGAATAAGGCGTGAGTTAGTAGGTAGTGTATTATGTGTGAAGTAGGTGCATAGATATTCTATGGTATAACCTACGAACAAAGATTATGTGAAAGTTAAGGAAACTAGAGAGACATGTTGTCTTCATTTAAAGGTATGAATACAAGTTCGTGCGGTTTCAACACGACTTGTAATTCGAATCCACGAGTAGTGTGAATGAATGTGCTGGGTTTCTTGAGGAAATCAAGAACACAAGAGAATGAAAGTAAACAGAACTAAGGAAATCATCTTCGTAAAAATCTGCCGAAGTACAGGCAGGGAATTAATTGTTCTTGATAATTGATTGGCTGTTGATAAATCATTCAACCAATCGCAGAAGTTTGTCATATTAATTTTGCGATAATTTTCGCGAAACTGGGCCCTAGTGTGTCCATATGCTGACCATTAACTACTTCATACAACTGTCAAGAAATTGTTACAACTGTCAGTTATAATTGTGATTCTAATGTTCAAATCACAACTGTCATCCTTTACGATACGAACAATTTTAGTTTGGAATTTTCTTTAACTAACACTATGGATTTTCTGTAGTGAAGGTTTAAGTATTATTAACCGTCCATCGAGTTTAAAAAATAGTTCGCTTTTGTAGAGCTCTGTTACTCATACCTTTGTGACATCCTCTTTCTAATTCAAGTGCGGATACTGTACAGACCTACTAGATGTGGCAATCGCCCTAAAGCCTAAAAAAATACTTCTTCTATATAATCAAAATGAAATGCTTTTCGGTGGTAAGCTTAATCCGATCCATTGCAACCAGTCCCTTGCTGCCCCAGCGACGCCCTACACCGAGGTCCGCCGCGTACCCCACAGGGGGTGCCCTTAGCGTGTAATCGCTTAGTTTATAAGTTCTATGCCCTGGCTAGAAACCTTAATTTATTGTGGCACCCACAGTAAAGTGCAGTTAAGCAGGCGACAAGCTCCTAGCTAGGTTGACCTGCGACTCCTGCGAGACGCCGCCATTCCCAAAAAAAAACAAAATCTTGGCGTGCGCATCACTTCAGAACGGCTGGACCGATAAATTAGCAAAAATCAAGTTCTTACGGAAAGAAAAATTTGAAAAGTTGCCGGACAAAATGCATAGGTAATTGGAGAAACTAAAAGTGCATTTTCTATAGGAACTTTGTATGAATTATTGAAATTTGGACAGGTAACGGTAAGATAACTTCTGGCGGGTCAGCTAGTTTAAAATGAAAACGTACGGATACGTGAAACTTACGGATTTCAATGTCCTTCGCAATTTTCACCTGTAACAAGAAAAAAGTCTAAATTAATACTTATGTATAATCGATTATTTTAATGATATTGATTTATCAAATTAAATCACCCTAATTAGCAAACATTAACTGGCAGAACACCATTAATTAATTAGCATTCCAAACATACAATAATATTTTTTATCAACAATATTATGTCATCAATACACATCCGCCCAAATACCTCTACGTCGTGTTTTATGCCTTCGTTTAATCACGAATCACAAAATCAACTTAGCAAATACAGCGCATATTAGATAATATTTATTGAATTCCTCAATAAAAAAACCGGCCAAGTGCGGGTCGGACCACATACAATGAAGGGTTTCGTAGTTGGGATGAATTTATCCCAAAAACAAACTTAACATTGTAGTTGAAAAACATGTTCTCCCATATATCGATATACGTCACGTTTAATTCTCCCACTGCAAATGTAAGTTGGTCGATTATTACTGTTAACTTGTAAAGCCTTCTTAACTGTGATAGTTTTCCTTTTAATTTCGTTATATCATGTACTGCCATGAATTTTTCCACTTATTAAAAAACAGCCATTTAGCTGGCACCTTGACCTTGACCCTTGACTCTAAAAAAAATTAGCACTATAAAGCTTCTTACGCAAACGGATCCCTGAATCGATAAATGGTTTACACAGACTTGCAATATTTTTAAACGGCCTATTCAAGGATACCCCACATCATGGGATAGACGAGAAAAGAAAAAAACATCCCCACTTTACGTGTAAGGGAGGTATCCAAAAAAAAATTTTTTTTTTGTTAAGTTGATATTTTACCACTTTGTTGGCGTGATTAATATGTATACCCATGCCAAATTACAGCTTTCTAGTTTTAAGGGTCTCTGAGCTAAGCTGGGGACAGACAGACACAGACGGACATGGCGAAACTATAAGGGTTCCTTGTCGAATTGACTACGGAACCTTAAAAATCACCAGAAACGTAATAGGTATTTAAATAGCATAAAATCTTATTTCAGAAGCGCATTACAGAAAGAAGGTAGAATAGGATTTATACAGCGGAAACAGTTTTGATTTTCAAGAATAAGCCCGCATTAATGCCTAGTGCCTGCATATTACTTCCATGGCCTGAAAACAGAATAAAGTCTATCACTTTATATTGAACCACAGATCTATAGTCTGTGGTAGGTACGCCAAATGACACCTTAAAAAAAATTGCTAACGATTTCATTTGTAGCCTTTGTAGCGCCCACATTTGATCAAAGAGCAGTATTATATCTATGATATACATAGATTATATAATACTAGGCCCTTAATTATCAGACTATCTCGTTGGTCTAGTACCTAGGCGACTGCAGATCGTGGTCACAGTACAGCAAAGTACACATTGACGTGGTATACGATTCCCAGATCGGACCAAGTGTAATCAGTTAGTCACAATTGGTCCGATCTGGGAATCGTTTAGAACTTTGATTAGAGGTAGAGTAGGTTTTTCGATTAGAATTTTCCCCGTAGAACTTGGAGTCTGAACGTCCTGTTAAAAGCAACAGGGTCACCCCATATTGTCATGGGACTTAAACATAACTAGCGAAATGTGGGTGCGTTTTCAGATATATCAATACCTTTTTCTAAGACATGTAAGAGATTTGTCTATGTGATTTCCATGGAGATTTGTCTATGTGATTTCCATGGAGATTTGTCTATGTGATTTCCATGGAGATTTGTCTATGTGATTTCCATGGAGATTAGTCTATGTGATTTCAGTTTATTGAGTGATGAAAATGTCAGATAAAATGTATTTGTAATTATTTTTATATGACTTGGGTTGAACACACCTGTGCCTACCCAATCAGGGATACAGCCGTGATGTCATGTTATATAATGCCAGGCACATATCAGATTCGTTTTAACAAACAACGGAAACTATTTGCCGAAGTTGTAACGGTTTCTTCCCACATCTATCAGCCGGCAGTGAAAGTGAGATCGCAATAAGTGATTGATGATACGATGATTAAATTGTTTTAACATTGTCTTGTATGACAGTTCGGTTAATTATGCTGGCGTTTTATTATCTGTGGCGCTGATTGATACGTCAAAGTTTGAGATTAATTTGAAATTGGAATTATCTCATCTGTTTTGTTGCTATCTTCTTTTATTATTTGTCTTCTCATGTTAATAAAAATGCGACTTTGACTACAAATGTTGTTTTTTATTATGTTTTGGAAAAACTATAAAAGTTGCTTGCAGCGAAACAATTTGCATTTTATGTACTTTTGTCTCACAATTTGTACTAAATTATTATTGTAATACATTCCACATTTACGGCTTTATGTACATATTATGTTTCATTCATTTTCATTCCATACCAACCACAACACAAAAAAAAGCCACAGACTAAAAAAAATAAAAAAGTAGAGAGGTGTCGTAGGACACCCGGTTGGAACGAAGTTCCTTAGGGTAGATTCCTGGGCTGAGGCACGGTACCTTGCCGAAAAAGGACTTCATCAGGCATCACTGTGGTTAAATAAAAATCTTCTAACATTAAATCTCAATAAAACAAAATATACGAGTATGTAACATTTTCGATGAATAAAACAACACAACCAAATAACTTCATTTTAAAAGCACACGTCTGTAAAAATACGCAGTCATTAACATGCTCCTGCGCACCACTAGTAAAAACCACCAATATTAGATATCTCGGCATTCAAATAGATGATCAATACCCTTTCATGGCATGCACAACTGGATATTCTGTCAGCACGTACGCGTTAAATGATATGGAGTTTTGGAAAGCTAAGAAACGTACTCAAATTGAAGATGTTAAAAACGGTATACTTTGCCTTGGTTCAATCAATTTTGGGTTATTGTATTCCGGTATGGGGTGGGGCCTGCAAGACAAAAGTCATCAAAGTAATGCTCAGAAAACCCTTTCGTTATCCCACAATGAGCCTATATAAAGACTGCAATGTCTCGACTTGAGACAACTAATCATCCTTCACACTACACTTCGCAAGCTTAAAGAACTAACTTACGATGTTAAGTTAACATACCCTGCACCAAGAAATAACAGAATATGCAAGGCAACTAAACACAAAACTGCTTTCCTCAGGAGACACTCCTGTTTCTTTGCTCCTTATTTATATAATAAACTTAACTCTGTTTTGAATATATTCCCTAAAATCTCGCATAAATGTAAATCTATTATTCAAAAATATCTTCTAAATTTAAATTACAATGACACGGAATCCTTACTTATAATTTCTAAATAACTTCTCTGTTCTATCTGCAGTGAATCAAGAGCAGTCAAAGCTCATTCATCCACAACCACGCACACATAATATACATACTGCCACAAACACAGATGCGTGTAACCGTACTCACACTCGTCTCAAACACAACACACGCACTCACACAGACAAACACAATATATATTAATTAATATTTACACCTCTAGTTGACATTCAGTTATAAATTGTACCACCTTACTCGCCGCGGGACGAAGACCTGGAGTCCTGAAATACAGGGCTGCCCTAGTTTAGGCTCCAGTCCACTCCATTTATTTTAATAATGTCTGTACTGTGTTTTGATTAGTGTGGAAAATATACATTATTACTACTATTACTTTCACTGTATAATACGTATTAAATAACAGGCACAGTGAAATAAATTAACAACGGTTGAGAATAATGAAAAAAATAAAAAATAGTAATTCATGGGTACTGCCGACAGACGTGAAACCTTATCGCTCAACGCGCCTTAAGAAGAATTCACATCAATAAAAAATACAATTTAAACAATGCACGGTATACACAAATTAAACTTTTCACTTGGTCAATTTAACTTCACTTACTGCTACTACCTACAACGGGCAAGTCGGTGACGGGAGCCCATAAGTTTTTCCCCTACCAAAAATCACTCAACGCGCTTAAAGAAGACTTAAAAAGTGTCTTGACGTTCTAAATGTTCGGTATAGCTCTCTTTCGCCAAGATAAGGATCTTCCCTCCAAAAGACACGACCGCGTTCATAAATAAAATGCTAACAAATCTAATTCACACATCGTGTACTTTCAAACAACGATACTGACGTGTATGGTGACGTCACATATCACTAGGAAGACTTCTCCCGTCAACTCGCACTGGCGCGTGACAACACGATTTCTATGATACATCGCGCCTTTGTATGCAATCGTATGCATTCAACAACATATCACATTTAAGTCGGATCCGCAGCTGTAGCTCGCGAAATTAAAAATGTCTTACGTTTTTTGCTATTTGCAGGTTGGTTTCAGGTTGTATCTTGATCAAAATAATATATTAGTTAATGAGCACTACTTAAAACTCGTTTAGAGCCATTTGATTGGTTGAAACTAGTTTAAAATAATGCTTGAGTCTTGAGTAAGGTTCTGTAATACGAACCTTAGTATTTTTAGGACCACAAAATAAGAATTATTTTAGGTTCACAAAAAGACTCATTATATTGAGAGTGTTCATTAATATTTTTAAGAAAGCAAAGTGGGAATTACTGCTTCGTCGGTCTAGTACCTAGTTGGAGTTGGAGTTGGAAAGTGTCGCTTTGCCTGTCGCCCCGTGATATCGTGCCCGTCTGCACGAGCCTTAACGCGGTACAAGTTAATTTGATGGTCTTAGGGCAATTCAACTTTAAATAGCGCGTGGATGGAACGTTTCCTCGTTTCCGATTCATTTCACTGATTAGCTTCCTTCAATCAATGTATCATCACGCAGGTAGCTACTCATTACTCTACTTACATGGAGCATAGCTAAATACTCGTACCACACATTATTTACCTGGATCTATACTCCAGTTGAAATAATATTTGAAATTTAAATAAACCTTTTTTACAGTCCGTTCAACTGATTTTGACTTCTATTTCGTTGGTGGCATGACAAATGGCAGCAGTAATAAAAAGTTGGTGTTGTAAGCACGTATTTACTTTTAATGCCATCCTTATGCGGAATAGACGTCAAAATCGGTTGAACGAACTGTAAAAAAGTTTATTTAAATTTCAAATGGAGTATAGCCTACCGAGGGGCTCGTGGCTAAAGGATAACAGCCGCACGGTTCGATTGAAGATTAATATACGCTTGCCGCGGTCGGTTCGTCGATGGGTGACCATCCATTATATATCGAGACCCCTCCGTGCCTCGGAAAGCCTTTTAGTCCCGGCTGTCATTCGTAGATCTTTGACAGTCGTAACTTGAAGTCAGAAGCCCAAAAGCCTGACAACCTATCCTAGGCATATCGTGTTATCCAGTAACCGGTTTATGGAGGTCAGAAAGGCAGTCGCTCTAAGTCTTGCTCTATGTAAAATACTGGTATTCAGATGTATACGGTTAGGCAACCTCATAGGATGACCTGCGAGATGCCATACAGAAGAAAAATAAACAACTACCCCAATATTATGAATATGAACTTCCGTGTAGTGCCGTAACGTAAAGAATAGCACCACCCTATTTCTTCCCGTGGGTGTCGTAAAAAGCGACTAAGGGACTTACTAGAGAATGGGCAGCAGCGTTCTATATGCATTTTAACACCATACTGCGATAGCCAACCCGCCTGTCCAGCGTGGCGATTATGGCAACCCCAGGGCCCTATTGGGGGAGGCCTATGTCCAGCAGTGGACGTCTTTGATGACCCCAATATGAAAAGGAAAGGGTCCATTCCGTGGTTCATTCTGAATTCATAAATTAGGTAAACATTAGATAATTACCGTGAAATCTTATGAATATTAAATTACGTAAGGCAATTAAGAGCTAAATATTCGTTCTAGATTTCTGTAATTATTTGTTTTACTGTAATGTTTGAAAAATATGCTGTATAAAATTTGTTGAGTATTTTCTTAATTATCCTTGGATGGAGTGCACCATCAGTTATGATTTTTTGCACCGTAGAATTATTAGTTAAGATCCCACAACAATAAGGATAATTATACGGATAATTAAAGTTCGGATAGTCATTTGCCTAGTAATTAAATTCCCAGACTTTACTGATTCGACCCATTTTAAGAATATATCAATCGATAAACTCTTCAATAAAATACCTTGTTTCCTGAGGAAATACCCAAGTATTGGGTAGTACTCGTAAATAAAGCCAGTTAATTATGGGGTGAACATAAATAACTCATTGCCAAGGACTACGGTAACAAATTACAGTAACAACACATTTCCCTAGCCACTCGGAGCTAACTTACTGCCTGCCAGGTAGAAATATAAATCGAACTGTCGACAGCTTCAGTCAAGTTTAACGTTAACCCGTAACTTAAACAAGTTGTATACTCTTAACAGCAATCACCGTAAATAGTAACAAATTAACGCATTGAACCGTCAAAAAACTTGATATGAATGGCCGAAAATACACATTTAACGAAATCTCTACGTCTCGCCCACCCTTCCAAATGCAATAGCGTTTATGTAACATTATAATTATCGATTACTTTCACATTGAAAGTTCTCCAAAGGCGAGAACCATAAAGTATTGAAAAAACAAACGAGCAATTATTCTTAAAGCGTCGATAATCGATTATGAGCTTTATGTCCTTTCTGAATCGAGTACTGGCTTCGATTCTTAAGGCATCAGTAATGTGTTGGAGGAAAGCTGACGACCACCGGTGCGTTGAGCTTAGCAGCAATAAAGCATTATTGTATTGAATACAGATTCAAGTTGTAAATGATATACAACACGTCCAGATATATATCGCATTGAACTGTGAAATAACGCTTCTGGATGTCGATTTACATTTTACATCTCATCCATACTTAATTTGTCCTACGGGTCGGTCTTACGTAGGTACAAAACTGTAAAATCTGTATTTCAATAAAAATGTAGCTTATATCGTTTCTGCTGCCTATATCATATTTTCTACTATGAGTTGAAAAATAAAAAAACTAAACCAATCCGAATAATTTTGAAAAAGAAACTACACACTATACTTGTAATTCAGCCTTAGATTAAGATTTTCAGAAGAATTTCAGATTAAGTGGAACGATCGATTGCTTATAAAAGATGAGATAATGTAAATAAAAAAACCAATGTGCTTTAGACCACACGACTGAAGTAAAACTTACAAATAGTAATACTAATTATACTTACAACAATAGGCCTGCACTGTGTCTTAGATATACGAAACGCAACTGGCTATGACAGAAAGAGAGAAAGAAAATGTGTGCTCGCATCTCTCTCTCTTGCCCCTACAGTAATATACGAAACGTAACTCTCTCTATCTATCTTCACTAACTTATATCTCCCTCTCAACTTCCGTTCGCTCGCTTCCGTAACGCTGTCGTCACGCATTCACCAGTTTACTCCCCAAATCAAGCGTGCGTAAAGAAGTTTTACTTCAAAAATACGCCTAACTTACCAACAGCCATTAACAAATCATACCAGCCGATACAATGAAAGTAAATTGGTTCCGTTCCGATTGCATAATAAAATACATATGGCTGCCGTGATTTGGCGCCAATCGCCCAATCACCCCACTACATTCCAATTTCAAAAGTCGCTATGTAAACAAGTTGTAAGTGGCCAGTGTTGTCCGCAGTTCCGTATGGAGCGGAAGTGGTGCTGGGTGCGATTCACAAACTACATGGGAGTGGTGCGATTCTATGTGCATCAGCTTTCATTTCTCCGAAGAGCCGCGGGCCGCAAAAAGTTGCGGAACCACTGTCCGTCGTGGCGGGTCGGCCCGCCTTGTGGGAGTGACGAGTTTGCAGTGTGAAGTCGATACGATACGAAAGTTTTATATGCGAGCCTCTGAGGTCAATGCCCGTGAATCCGGAATAAACGATAAAATCCTAATTTGGTCTGAAAACCAAAAATGCCCTGAACTGCTGAAGGCCAATGAACCTCTTCATTCACTTGGATTCTATAGATTTTAAACAACAGCTTTTGTCATTAAAAGAGGGTCATACGAATCAGCAGGCCGCGTAGTACAATATTCTTTATTTTAAAAACAATGCATCAAAAATTATCATCATTAAAATTAATGACCCAGTAGGAATGTACTCGTAAAATAAAATATGAATTGTTTTGATAGACATCAAAATATCGCATGAGAACATAATCATTAATCTTTTTTCTGACCTATTCACATTCATTATGTGTAATGCCATGGCCAGCACATCCCGTAGTCAGTTCATTAAACAAATTAAAGTCAATAAACAAAAATAAATTAAACGATCTTGCCGTGAAACAATGGAGCTGTACTACGGGAAAGTGAAAGGGCACGGATTCACCGGCGCGCGGCGGGCGCGGCGGAGTGGTTATACCATCGTCGCTCGGCGGGGCCTTTGATCGCGGACGCACGCGCGCACCGTGCGAACCAACCTCATTGGGTCACCGATGGCAATACACCTGACACCTGTCAAATAAAGCTGTCAAAATGACGTTGGGTGTATGGATGAACGGTATTATCACGTGCTCGCCGTGAACTCTAGCAAAGTACTTAATGATAATGAGGTTTCTGTCGTATGTCTGTAATGGGGTACCTATACAACGTATTAGGGCCGATGAAGTACATAATAGCGAATTCGAGGACTAGCGGTGCACCAAGCCATAATACGTTTTCTTTTGGAGCCTACAATTGAGGGAAAAAAATAATTATGACAGGAACAATTTACAAGATGAAGATAACATGCCGACAGACCCAAGACGATCTCTTTTGAATGAGCTACGCTAATTGATAAGTAGGTACTTGGTTAAATCTTCTCAATAATAAGTTACGTTCATTTATCAAAATAATTGCCTTAATCGTTTTGAACGTTACCTAACATGACTGGAGCGGTGCCATAACATATCACTTGTCAAAGTAGCTAATTAGTGGGCACATATTCACACTTCCTGGCCGAATCAGTTATGTAATACGTAGCAGTGATAGCCTGGTGGCGTCGGACTGCCAAGTCATAGGTCAAGAGATCGAACCCAAGCCACGCACCCCTGACACTTCGGATTCATGTGCGTATTGTCTAATTATCACTTGCTTAAAAAACGGTGATAGAAAACATCGTGAGGATACGGAAAAGGCATGCCTGAAAGATATTACTCGACGGCATGTGAAGCCAAGTCAGAGGCCCATGGGCGGCATTAAAACTCTGACACCAGGTTAGTCACTAACCACACGAAAAAAAAATACATAGACATTTCGCATCCGACTTATTGATTAATTGTTTTGTTCACACTGGACCTAAGTTACTAGATAAACTATTATGAAACAACGTGGGAAGTTGAACGCATTTTCTTTATAGCTGATAAAATTTTAAACATCTTGCGCAAAAAGCCAGTCCAGTGTAAGACTGTAGATAGATGGACCAATTTGAGTGTGGCTTTCTAGTGGTCGCTACTGTTCATACTGGGATTCAGGAGTCGCAGTGGTTAGGAATAAAGTGACGGGCTTGACAAACTTGAGTATGTTTTTGGCAAAATTGAAAACTAAAATGAACCGTCCTGCGGGGTACCTAATTACTCCAAACGGTGAAGGTAAACATCTTGAAACCAGCATGTCCTAGAACCATAAAAATCGAAGACATGTGACATCTACCAACCCGCACTGGGCTCACGTGGTGGATTACAGCCCACTCCCTCTCACAGAGGAGGCCTGTGTCCCAGCAGTGGGAACGATAAAGGCTGATTATGCTATCAGTAGCAATGGGTTTCATTTTGACAGTTCAAATACGTTCATTGCGTTAATTACGTTGTTGAACATACTTTTTCGAATGAAGTGAATATGAAGCAATGGATTAGCAATGTACTTTATAATCATTCAGATTGTGATTCAAACTGTGTTACGCAATTAAGGTGCTGAATTTGACAGATTATTGACACCCGTGGCGCCCAGAAACGATGAGTTTGAGATGACGAAAAGCTACCATAACCGTTTTTTGCCCACCATGCATCTTTAAATTAAAATCGCATGAACTTTACACCGTGATTAAACAACGGAATTATCTTCAAATTACAACGACGACCTTGACAATATAAGAAGTAATTTGAAATGGTTAAGGAAATTAAATAATAGTGTTTTTGCTATATATAATACAACGTTTTAATTGAGGATATGCTTTAGGATACATTGTGTGAAGAGTTAAACACAGTACTTTGTTTGTTGTTACACGGTGTTCCTACCGATTAAAAAGTTAATTTTGGGAAAAATATTCAGGAGCTCTCACTACACTATCATCGCATCCTGCATCATCGTCGTGAAACTGAAGAATTCATTCAAGAGTCCAAGATTCCTCTAATACCCCAAAATGTAACTAATATTATAAATGCGAACGTGAGTTTGTTTGTTACGCTTTCCCGCTAAAGCGGCTGAGCGGATTTGGATGAAATTTGGCACATGAGTAGACCATGACCTGAAGAAGGACGTAGGCTACTACTTTTCATACTGGATTCCAGACGAAGTCGCGGGCAACAGCTAGTATACTGGTAAGTAGTACTCTTACAATGAAGAATAATGGAAGATAGCTCAGGTAATGCTGGTCACCGACTGCACTAGTACCTAATACTGGAATAGAGTTGACAGCAGGATCCCGGCGGATAAAAGCGTTTCTTCATTGCCTGGTAACAGCTATCCATAAGATCCAGAAGGACAAAATCCTACATACCATCTATTTAATTTGGTATTTCCGGTAACTTTAAATAGGTACAGACGGCTACACATCAAGCTATACATTTCCAGTATAAGCTGATCTCGCATTATATAGGATTTCCGTACAATGAGAAGTCAGCGTATACTGGAAATGTATAGCTTGATGTGTAGCCGTGTGTACCAAGGGTCTCTGACAAAAATCTTTTTTCTAAGAAATTCTTCAAATTATACGTCCTGCTCGAAGCACTCTCGCTTGATTATTATCCTGAGGTACCAGGCAAACATAGAAACTAGCGATCTCATCCTAACGAGGTGAACAAACGTGAGCCCACGTACTTATCAGATTGCCGTCAGTACGAGGATGGTACGAGGCAATAAAGTTGTATGGAACGATGAGGATGCGATGTTAGCATCGGATGTGTGTTCTTACATAGGTACGAAAAATAAATAGAGACGATATTTTAGATTCGAGAAAGAAAGAAAAGTAGAAAAAATCATTGAACGCAATATAAGTTCGAGAAGTTTTCACAACGTCATGACGTGATAATTATGTATATTTCTCATGAGCAACTACAACTGCATTGCGAAAAACGAATAAACGTATTTTCTTTCTTCTTTCTTATTTTCTTCTAATGCTTGTGTCGTCAAAAAAAAAATTTAAATAAAATACTGATACTTTAATACTTTAATCATGCTTGTGTGTGTGGGGGGGGGGTGTGTGTGTTTGTGTTGCTTTTATGTTGTTGTTGTTTGTTGTGTTGTTGTTAGAAACCTATTTTTTTAGTTTGTGTATCTACGGAACCACGGCTTTATTTCACCATTTGAAATGTACATTATCTCAGATGGACATAGGCTACATATCTTAAACATAATAATATGAATCCTAATATGACCTTGAATTCATGCAATCCTATTACTTTTTTTAGGTTAGGTTACTGCTTAGAACTTGTGCACAAAGAGTCGTGAGCAGGACCATCTTCATATGTAAATTGCACCAGTGTGAAGCCGGCTCGCTAGAGACCATGACATTGACGTTTAAACACACCGAAGACAGGAAAACTGTAACGTCTTGTCGTGATTGAGTTCCTGATTCCTGAAACTGATGCTCATTGTGGTACGATGGACATCTAACAAGTATAACAATACAATAAACTTGTTACTGGTTCAAGAATAAAACTATTTTAGAATATTCTTTACTAGCTACGATTAGGGTACCCTGGTAGTTCTCTATTATCGCGTTCAAACAAAAAAACCGGACAAGTGCGTGTCGCATCACGCATAATGAAGGGTTCCGTAGTTGAGATGAATTTATTCTAAGAACAAACTTAACATTGCAGTTGAAAGACAAATGTTCCCTCATACAACCCAACTTAAAATATAAGTTTGTACGCACTATATTGAGAGATTTACCATGTTATTTTAAAACCATAGACTTCTTATAATTTTTCCTGTAATCTATAAGTAAAGGACATTTTTCTTAAATAACTTTAAAAGTATTTATTTTAAAATGATTAAAATGCCATCCAAAGGTGACCCCATCTTCACAATTCATTTATTTAGGTTACACGTCCGTATTTGAGTCACAGAAATACATAATTATGCCAAATTTCAACTTAATCGGTCCAGTAGGATCGGAGCAAATCAGCTGTGACAGACGGACAGACAGACAAACAAACAGCCAGACAGACAGACGGACAGACAGACGAACAAACAGCCAGACAGACAGACGGACACACGAGTGATCCTATCAGTGATCCATTTTTCCACACGAGTGATCCATTTTGCCTTTTGAGGTATGGAACCCTAAAAACAAACAGAGTCTTCAGCTCTATTATATTAGTATAGATGAATATTGAGTCAGCCATCAAACGAATAGACATCTTTTATCTTTAATGTCTTCCGTGACAGTTGCATGATGGACGCAAAAGATTAGCATCGTTCGCCATCAGTAGTTTGTCATTGAGTCAATCAATTAGTTTCAATTAGACCTCGACTGTCTTCAAGATGAGTTGACATGAATGTGATAAAATTCTAAAGAATAGGAAGGTTTATTATTCATATGAGAGCAGTGTTGGCGCAGTGGTAACGGCTGACTAGTTGTAGGTCGTGTGTTTGAACCCAGGTAGGCGGTTTACTTTGTGTAAATTATTTTTTAACCACTGCTCTCAAAACGGTGAAGGAAAACTTCGTGAGGAAACCGGCATGTCCTAGAACCAAAAATTCGAAGAGCCTGCCACGGTTGCGAGTTTGTCCGAAAGGGATATCGTGGCCCTGGCACACAGGCAACGGAAGGAACACGGGGTGGTTTTAGTCAGTAAAAGTCTGATACGCCCAGAGCGGGAGAAGTTAGCTGATAATTTCCCAACCAAAAAAAAAAAAAATGCGACATCTACTAACCCGCACTGCGTCCGCGTGGTAAATTACAGCCCACTCCCTCTCGAAGAGCCTATGTCCCAGCAGTGGGAACATTATAGGCTGAATATGCCATTTATCATTTATTGTATTGTCTGGCCGTCTTTACTGGTCCAAAGAAATAAACAAAAGAGGATACATTCCATTTAATTTTACTGTAATAAGATCTGACTGAACAACAGTCAAGAAGAAAAAAAACTTTCAAAAGTAACAAAATATATAATTATGATACCTACCGATTCCATTTTCAAATGTAATTTTCATGTAAATTAAATCATTATGATGACTTCTTGGCGGGAAAGTGAAGCGTCATGTTAGCAGTTTTGTTTTATTTTCTAAAATTTGTGTTTAGCCGAATTTAATGTGTAATAGTGGTGGATTATTAACCATTAAGTGTTCGTGAACCTGCATTAATGTAGGCAAATGAAACAAACCAGTGCAACATCACTTTAAGTTCTCTCAAGAAGTCCGCGCGAGGTTTCAGTAAAGTGCCGCGTCTTTACTTAAACTCAAGGGGAGCGGGGCGGGATATCATCAATCATCTTTATCATGCATTGAGTGGAGTTCATTTCATAATTATTCAAATAACTTTGTACTTGTTACCTAATTTTACATGACACTGGCTAAATGCACAAACCGTGCCAAGCCAAAAAGAAAAAAGAAAAAAAAAATCATTATGATGCTTGTTTTAATTTAAAATGCAAATCACGTTTTAGGTAATTACAACCACAGCTATGCTATTAAAAAAACTAAACGCTGAAGTAACTAGTGCTGTTTTTTTGGCAAGAATACTTAAATTTATAGGAAATCTGTAATGATATTTAATATAAAAAATGTAAGAAGCATGACCAGGAATTAGGAAACCTAGTTTATTACATTCATCATAGTATGATAATTTGATAAAAACTTATGCTAGTAGTAAATGAAAATGACGTAGTAGGTATGCGTACACACTTACAGTAGCAATGTCTATCATTTTGACAGTTCAACAAAATTCATTGCGTTAGTTACGTTGTTGAGCAGACAAATTTTTCGAACATATGAAGCAATGGATTAGCAATATCCTTCAAAATCATTCAGATTGTGATTGATAATGTATTAGGTACTCAATTAGGGTGCTGTTACCATAGGTCATCTTTAGGAGCACCTAGAGGTTAGAAAAGACAAAAACCACTACATAAATAACTACTAACAGTAGTATTAGTAACTATACAAAAATATTATTATGGACACTAATCGCTAGAATGATAAATATTATATTTTATTTTTGACAAAACATGCAAACATCCAGACGAATAAAATCAGTGAGAAAGCACAGTAGAACCGAGTAGACCGATGATAAGAAGCAGTTTTGGTTTTTAAAATAACACTCAAAATGCAAATACAAAAAAAAGACACTCAGTGAAAATCTAAAAGCTATTAGTCTCAAAAAGCAATCTATTCTCACTGACAACATTATTAATTTCTATTCCAAATTCAAATTATTTATTTGAACTAGTTTTTTTTTAGTTCACTTTATAATATAAAGTGAACTAAAAAAAAACTAGTTCAAATTAATGTAATTTAAGCCAACGCAAATATTATTTGCGTTGGCTTAAATTACATTATTATGTATAGAATGAATAAAACCATGTAAAGTACAGCAATAAAATGTTCCAAGACTTAAAATAGTGGAGGAAATATTTCACATTCATAATATAGCTGTCGTGTAAGTACGTGAATTATGTTATAAGCAGTATCGTGTAGTGTACAGTGAAGGTGCTCCAGTTGCAACTAGTTTGAACTAGAAAATTAGCCGGTAATGCCTAAACTAAAGCTGCAAAGTACTTGAATGTACGTGTCGCACTTAGGGTTACCACATATCGGGATTTGTCCTGAGATCTCAAGATAAGTATGCTCATGACAGGATTGCGACCGGAAAATCTCAGTATTTTGCGATTCTTTTATAAAATACAGTACCTAGATTTTTCAGATTTTTTTTATTGGAAAGTTACCATCAACATAAACAATAATATAATCTTCTTTGGATAGTATCACAACACGTACGTATTTAAAAACATAATCTAATTTAACCGCTTTGGTTTTAAGAATCAACGTATTTATGTGTATTGGTTTTTTATTTCACATGATTGTTAATTACGTTTGCCACAACACCTCAGGATTTTTCTATTGAAATCACGCTTTTTGTCAATCTTGGTAAAGTTTTTAATTTTCCAAATGGTAACCCTAGTCGTACTGCAAAGCGACAGTATTGTGATGTTAAACCACGGCAAGCGATGCTATGCTCACTGTTTCCCAATTGTTACTATTGTATCGTTTGTTTGTATTGTTGTTGTTATTGTTACTTCCAAAAAAATTAAAATATTTATTTCAATTAAACCAATTACAGGCACTTTTGAATTGTCAAGGAGGCGGTCAGTCAGAAAGATGAAGCTAGTTGGCCATCCCAAAGCGTAGTAGTTTCCTATGGAGAAGAACGGGCAAGAAACACTACGGGCAACAAACTAAAACCAATCAACGTAGTTGGATACTGGCCGTCTGTATTGTCTATAGCCAATTGCTTCTGAATTTGAATTAAATCAGCTTCTTTTATCTAACCATCACGACTTCCTGATGTATCTCTTTTTAAAAGAAATCTTATTCTGATTGTCCTTTGTCATGTCATTGCTCGACTACTTATACGAGCTCTCTCAGTAGACCAACTGCACCGTTGGTCCTTGGTTCGGGTCCCAGGTCGGGTAAAGTGTTACTTATTGCGTTCTTGCATTAGGAATTTCTCAGTAACAGCCCGGAGTTTGGAAGTTAGCGGTGTGATACCCCCGTGCCTGGGAAAGCACGTTGTCGCGTCGCGTCGTTCCTGCGCCTGATCTGTCTCCGGTCGTGTCGAATTGCCGTCCCATCGGACTATGAGAGTGAGGGAAGAGAGAGTATACCTGTGCGTCTGCGCACACACTTGTGCAATATACTATCTCCCGCGTAGATGGCGAATTCGGTCTGGAGGATTACTATTATCTCACTTTTTTGGGAGAAACCTCTGAATTAAAGCGTTTAACATCTTTTCAAGAGCCAAGCTGTTTGTCGCCACGCTATGTGCAACAGCCTTAAAGTTGATTTACGTCGGAATGAGCAAACTCAGCTATAAACAGTTTAAATGTTCGACATCGCGTGTGTAGACGATAGTTTTGCCGGCACTCAATCGTTCTATAAGCGCGATTATTATTCATAGGGGAATTTTCAGTTAATGTGTTTAGCAAAAAAGATGGTGGTTTAAGTTAGGAAGTTAGTCTGAGCTAGTGGCGTGTTAGTTGCCACATCTGGCCATTGATTTAGGTATCTATACAAATAAATACTTACAAACAAAAAAATAATTTTCTCCACAGAGTATAACACTCACTCAACATATAAAATGACTTAGACATAGATTTTACTTCTATAGGTAGGTACATCTATATTCTATAGTTACATAATTATTATAAGTATTAAAGTCACTTTTCGTGGCTGTCTGTGACCACGTTGTTCTTCTCAACTACGCAAACGATTTTGATACGGTTTTCAACATCATTTAGAGAATTTATTTCGGAAGGTTTATGTGTATAATAAATTAATGTTAAACTTACATATCATTAGACAATCTTGATGTTTTGTCCAGTCCTAAATCCCTAGGAAGCAGGGGCGAAAAGACTATCAAGGATTAAAAAATAAAAATCGCAACTCGATGTTTGAATTTTTAGTGACGTTTTTTTTTTAAGCTAGCAACATAGAACAGTAAAACCTCTTTGCCAGCTTGACTCCACCGTAAAGTTTTGCCAAGTTGAAGAGCGGCCAACCCGTCATACTTTTCATACAAACGCTCGTACGTGACTATGGCGTTGTAACACGTGTTTCTTTAATTTTTTTAAACTAATATGTATCTTGTGCACTATATCTAGGTTTCTGTAGAAGCAAAAAATAAAAATTAGGAGAATCAAATTCAATATAAGCCTGCAAAAATCTGCTTTTTTATGTAAACTGGCCGTTCATAATGTACTCATAAATTGTAAGAATAAAGAAAACATTTTCATAAAAACCTTGCATATGTAATGGAGATTCTAAACGACTAACATTTATTTCACAAACTTGTATTTCCTGGAACAAGTTTTATGAAATTTCAGCACACTATTTTTCATTCAATCAAATCGCGTTCTCACTTGCTTGGTAATAGTTCTCACTTGCGCTGGATGAAACAACAAGCATTTCTATCATGCTCGCGTTGACGAGAGCACATTGCGTCAAATTTTTATCAAGAAAACTTCTCGACATCGAAGCTAAACTTATCAAGTTATCAGTAAGACGGAGGATTGCGTGACACACCCTCATATCAGTTAAGACTAAAGGGGGAGTGTTATGTATAAGATGGCAGAGGGCGCGAACCATCACCTTGACTCCTGGCATAACTACATTATTATAAAACAAAATGCCCCCGCCGCGTCTGCCTCTCTGAACGCGATAAACTCAAAACTACTGAATGGATTTTCATACGGTTTTCACCAATGGACGGAGTGATTCATGTGGCAGGTTTAAGTGTATAATTTGTTACGATTTTGTGTAAATTGGCTGAAATATGACGATGATTGTTGAAGATGTCGGAAAAAATCATGCCGACTGGGACCTTTACTGGCGTGTAATTCACGATAGTATTTCAATCATTAGTATTATGCTACTAATAGGATTTTGATAAAATTTGGCACACAGATAGTTTATAACCTGGATTAACACATAGGATACTATGATATATACTTTTATCCCGGTAGTAGGTACGTTTCCATAGGATAATTTCCGACCTCCACGCGGGCGGAGCCGCGGCAAAAGCTAATAGAAAATAATTCGGCTGTTTAGACAGCAAGGTAACTAGGTACTTTTTTTTTGTAGGAACTTTTTTTAGTACGCTTTGTTATAAAGCCCAATTAGATTCATTGGATGATAGATGCTATAATTTTTCCCATAAATCCTTAACGATAGTTTAAGCATAGGTACGAATACCTATAATATTATATGTTAAATCACTTATACTGTTAATAAACGTATTAAAAAAATTAAAACAAAAACTCCTTGAGCTCTATCTTTACAACGTTCTTAAATCTACATAATCATTGTAATATAAAGCGTAATCTCACGTGAATTGGAGTTATTTAAGTTATAACTCATAATAGTACCTATAGCAGGTGGTGTCAAGGCGAATGTCGGCACCTACCCTTATCAGACACTGCACGCTACGGCCTATGTTCTTAATAGCATCATTAAACTAAGCTTTGAATTGTCTTTGGTATTTTATCTATGGTTTGGTTTGGCGCGATTCCATTTTCTGAATTTTGAAAATGGAATTGGTAAAGCGGGTAGGTCTACTTACATGGCACATAAAAAAGTCAAATATTTTTGCAGTCAGTGACTTCTAAGTGTACTTAGGTAGGTTTTTAATTAATACTATAGATACCAGAATAAAAACTCTTTAATAATTGGTGAGTGCATAGGCAATGCATAGTTTCGTATTTAATACATCGTTTAAATTAGGCAGGAAATATGACTTGGCACAATAACTATTGAGGAAATTCTACATGAATTCAGGAAATAGCTTTTTTTGTTTGGCAGCTGCTGCGTGTATTTAAATGTTTTAGTCATAGTTTCACACATGAGGTACATTATTACTTAATATTTACCTATCTAATATATTTTTTAAACAAGTTATTGTATAAAGAAAAGAAAATAAAAATAAATAAATAATGTTCGGTTCTCGGGTAAAACAGGAGCTTAAAAAAAAACTAAGAATTAATAGTAGATTATTAACCAAGGGGATAAAGCAGTGTCTTCTGTAGCGAGGGATTTAAGTTCACCCAAGACTAAGACAGCTTTATCACCGAGGAAAATACTCTACTTTTCGTACCATTTGCGGAAAAAATAACACAATAATAATATGAGATAACCATTTATTAAAAATAATGAAAATTAAAAGTAAAAGTTAACATTCGAAACATTGGTCCAATTATTGATAGAGAGAGTTACATTTTTGTTTGGTACATTTATTGTTGATGAGTTGATTTGAGTATTTCTCTGTTCTTGCGTCTGAGGAACTTGCGTTTCATTGTAGATAGTATACGTCGGAGATAGTGGTGGGGGTGCATCGTGAGTTACGGACGAAGATAAGATACCGGAAGTTGATGGTTGTGGCTCTGATGGATTAAGTTTTATATTTTTGTTAATTTGACTGCTTAATATGGTTTTATTCGCCATTGAGCTTTCGATATAACCCTCAGCTACTCTATCAGAGCTCCAACCACCGTGTCTTTTTATTGACGTAATATCCGCCCCTGAATCCGCCAAGAAAGTCGCCGAAGTTCTTCTAAAGCAGTGACCGGTGTAGAGTTCAACATCTTTAAGTTTTAAATATTTAGCAATTTCCATAATATGCTAATTGCTAATTTTACTTTTGCCGATGGCTTGTCGAGTACATTTCCCATTCCGATAGTATAAAAAATCTATTGTTTTCCATGTTAGTGGGACGTAATGCTTGGTATTTATGAATGATTTTAGTATATTGTCCTTGTACAATGAATTACCGTTTTTTCTTTGTCTTAGTTTCTTTTACATTAATCAGCAGTAACTCATTGGAATGATTTTCAGCGTCCCTCACCTTTAAGTTTACAAGTTCACATCCGCGGCAAGCACCATTGAGTCCAAAAATTAAGGCCACCTATAACAAAGATAAAAAACAGGTAAACATATAGAATAATTACCATTACTAAGATACGAAATATTCATAGTTAAATCATGTATACTTACTTTTGTGGCCAGACAAATTTCGTCAGGAGCTTCATTAAGAATTTTTTCCACATTTTGAGTCGTAAAAATTTTAGACTTCTTTGCGCAATGCCCTTCTGATTTTCTTTTTAAAAAAGCCAGTAATTTCGTGAACCTATTTCTTTCAATGCTGTGTTTGATGCGTATTGTAGCTTTCAGTTTTGAGTATATGCACCAAAGTGTATTCGGGTTCTTTGTCTTAGATAAATAATCAAAATAGACAAGAAGTAATGATTCTGAAATTGATAGGCCTTTCGCACTTCTCCACGTTGAAAATTCTTCATAAGTTTTCAAATAATTTTCCTTAGATTTTGTTGGAAGAAAATTATTTATAATTGCGGCGGCATTTGCACTGATGGAATCCGACAATTCACTGTCACTGTCGCTTTGATTTAACATCGTAACGTATTTTTAGAACATTAACTTATTTATAAAAATAAATTAAAATAAACTTAACGTTTATGTATTTGAAGAAAAAAAAACGCGGCAAATACCTAGACTAATATTTTTTTGTCGGAAAAGCAAAGGCATCAAGCTCATACGGCCTCGTCGGTTTTCGTAATTTTATTTAATAATCATAACTGCATAATAAAGGCGTATTCCTTATTCAAACAGATATCGTTCAATATAAATTTTGATAAGTATTCCAAATTTAAATCACATTCTCCCCCTAGAGGATGAATGAAGTTCAGTACAATTTTCTTTCCCTGTTTTTAACAGATTAAAAATGACTATTGTTATGTTCGCTTTTTGTGGCATAGAATGTCACTTTTTTGAGCAAGTGGTACGAAAGGGTTATTTTTCTATAAATCAAGCACGTAGTTCCTTTAATCACTTTGCTCTATTTATAAAAGTTTTAGCTTTGGCCTAAAGTTCTATCTCTGAAATAATAATTCATCTTAATACGTTTTCGTTTGTTTTCATATCAATAAATATGAATACAAACGAGAACGCACTCAATGCCTAGACATAGATACATTTATTACAAACATGATGACGTAATCTAGTCAGAATGAGAGCAACGAACCGCATCAAGGTACCGGATACGGCTGAACTGCCTCTTCCAGCCATTATCATAATAAAATAATTAGATTAATTTAAATAATTAGGAACAATGCACGGGGGTCAGAGACTCTTCGCGATTTTTTTAAAGAAAACGTAACTGTCTATTTGAATTGACCGTTAAGTTTTCTATATAGAACCCAACTTTTCACATTGTTAAGGAAATAACGTAACTTTTATGAACTGTATTAAAATCCTTAATTGTGTAATTATATTTTTTGGCAACCTTATAACAGTCACGCTTATTTTTTCACAGGAGATCTATACACTAAGCCTCAGTTATAGATCTTTGTTAGACTACAACCATATTTGTACGCCTCTTGGCATAACTTAACGACATAAGAACCTAAGGGACCTAAGAACTTTAATTTAGGAACTGTATTCACTACCTATGTTAAACAAATAAAAAATGATAATGATTAAGTACTGAATTTCCAGAGTGAGACTTTCCCGAGATACATGAAGTCCTAAATGTGTTCGCACGTTTCTTTATGAGATATTTTTGCCACTTTATCATCACAACCAGCCTGTAAATCACTGCTGAACACTGAAAACGATACCAATTCCAGAAAAACAAGACCACATCCAGAATGAAGAACAACCCTCAAAAGGGACTTAGATTTTAAAAGGGATGTCATAATGACAGTTTGTAATTCTCTCTACGGTAGTTCTTCAGGCGGCTTTCGGGACACTTTCAGTCTGTTGTTAACTTGTTTTGCTACTTACCGGTCACAAATCCTAAGAATCAAAACTGCAGAGCAGAACCTTCCTCTAAAAATACCAACGACACGTCCTGTTCCTGTGAAGCTAAGCCAGAAACTCGCGCTCAACCTCCATGTTTGCAACCCACAGACTTCGGAAATCAGCCAGTAACTTTTTACCATCGACAAAATAAAAAGTATGGTGCCATTTAAAAGGTTTAATTGAATCGTTTATATTGTGGTTACTGAACTGAGGGCCTGTGTCATTTTTTTTCCGGTCATGCCTTTCGATCATTTCGTTATTTCCAGACTATTCGTGCTCGTCTCGTATAAAAATTTATTTACAAATATCATGCCAGAAATAAAAGTCCTCGATCAAAGATAATTCCTAAGTTATTCTTAAAATGGTAGTGTATTTTTAGAAAAAAAGAAAATAGCACGGTTTTTTGCACGGTCTGATATAATATGGCCTTTTGTAATGGTTTCTTGGCACATGAGGTTGATCGCGATATTGTTAAAAGTTATGGTCTAATAGTTATGAGATCATACGAACACAATTCACAGAAAAAAACAAAAAAAGCCATATCCAAAAATGGTTGCGATTTTTTTTATCTTTTGTTAAACGACTCTTTGATAGAGCCGTTTTCACACGATTTCAGGGTGACTGAACTTATTAAAGCAAATTGGAGATTTTTTTGCAAATATTCACGTAGTTGGATTACCGCTACAAATTTACAGTTTTCTGTATACATGTGAAAGACACATTGCATGTAAGGCCCTTGACCTTCACCTTAGGGTGTTACCACACCAATCGATCGATCGTCGATCGATGCCGTCGATCGACATCAGTCGACGTTGATCGATTGGTGTTGGATTGGACTAATCCATTCTACCATTGATCGTTACCGTCGATTGACGATCGATCGACTGGTGTAACACCCTAAGAAATTAACTAATGTTAATTACTGCGAAATAGTTTCAGTTTTCAGTTTAAAAACTGCGGTTTTTTCACAATTTCTGCACTTTTACTTCGTAGAGGGAATTATTGCCATATTCCACAGCTCCAGGCAAATCGATTATTTGTCTAAGTAGGTATGATGCCTCTAAAGGTTGTCTTTAAAGATCGCTTCGATGTCGATAAGACCTATTCTGTCACCCTATGTAAAATTTCAACATTTATATCTTTAATTTTATGGTGTACATAATAAAGAGTATTCTATCTATCTATCTATGATGGTGGTCAAAAGCAATCTCGGTAGAAGTTGTATACAGGTTGGTTCTGATTATTTTTCTTCAAACTACACTAAGTGTGTTAAAAATTGATTCGCTTATCATATACTTACCTTAGTTTATTTAAACCAGGTGATTTAACTTCTATCTGATATTGATTGCTGACATTTTGAATGAAGTATTTTGTATTAATTTTATTTTTTATTCCTTATTAATTTATATCTCATTCTCATGATGACGTCGACCGGTACAGCATACGTACCGGTCGACGTCATCTCGTCAACGCCGGCTGTCGCTGAAAACCAGCACTGAGGTCTGTCTCGCATAGGGTCGCAGCATTATGCTGAGCGATGGCTGTTTTGCGTCACTGTGACTCATATTTTGCCCCAACTTGTTCTTTTTTGTGTTTGCGTTCCTTCTTTGCGTCATGTTTATCGCAAACAAACGTATTATATTTTCTTTCTTCTTATTTCTTTTATTTCTTTTTAAATTCAACGAGTCAAAAAGTCGTATCTTAATAATCGAATAAACTTCACGAGGATTGAAAGTCTCACACTATTTGGAAATATATTCTTTAGGAATAAGATGATTCTATCAAATTAGTCGACGAAGTCGGTCTATAAAACGTAACAGCTCAACCAACGAATTAATTGAATAAAATCTACACTTTTATCGTTATACACTCTTTTACAAATGTAATCCATCGCATACACAATAAACCTTTCTTAACGACTGGCCACTAACCAAATAAAATAAATAAATAAAAAGCAAACGATATCGCTTTCTCTACGAGTTTAACACCAAACCTGTTCGGACGATGTTATAGGTTATTGTCATAGGTTATGTGTAGAACAGCGCTTTTATTTTACGGTACTGCTCGTGTCGACACGCCCTAGAAAAGGTCCTAAAAGAAAAGAACTTTCCACAAGACATAAATCATAGATAACTTGAGAATGCTATAAAGATTTCAGGGTTGACTGACACCTGAAGTGTTTTTTTGCCAGCCAGTATGAAAATAAACGAAACATTCGGTATTCTTTCGTACGATGAAGGTCGCATAACGTATTAAAAGTCGCGTCAGAACTGAATACGGAATCGGTAGTTGTATTTTTGTCATCGAAGGCAAGCAAGACACATGCACGTACAATGATTTCTAGAACAGTCGAAAATCTAGATCAATCAATCTGTAGCCTTTTCCTAATTATGTTGGGGTCGGCTTCCAGTCTAACTGGATGCAGCTGAATACTAGTATTGTACATGGAGCGACTGCCTATCTGACCTCCACAACCCATTTACTGGGTAACACGATACCTTGTTACGACTGGTTGCCAGACTTTTGGGTTTCTGACTACTCGTATCGACGACTGTCAAAGATCCACGAACGACAGCCGGGGCCAACGACTCAACGTGCTTTCCGAGGCACGGAGGGGTTGCGATATGTAATGGATGGACCCATCCACGAACCGACCGCGGCAAGAGTAGCTTACCTAACCTCCGATCAACACGTGCGGCTGTTATAATTTAGCCACGAGCCCAAAATCTAGATCAATTAGAAATAAAAAAGGTACATAATAGGTAGGTACTAGGTACCAAAATAGTTTATACATCAACCTACATTCAGATAGTAGAAAATATTCAACAAAAAGTACAATCATTTTGGCAAGTCATTAAAATGTTTTGAGGTGCCACAGAGGTCACGATATGCTCAATTAATATTTCTTCCAACAGTATACCATTCATAAGACTAAGTGGACTCTCTGCCAGTTGCACGTAAGTCCATTAAATTTAATTCCCCATTATAAGTAATGCTGTCACTTTCTGATACGTTCCGTTAGATAAAGACAGCATTATTTTTAATGGAGAATTAAATTTAATGGACTTACGTGCAACTGGCGGTATGTATGGAGAAGCGCTACTAAATGATATTTACAACCATAAACTCACGCCTTATTCCCATGGGGGTAGGCAGAAACTACAGAACGCCACTGGCTACGATTCTTACATACCTACTCATTTTGCTTCGTTTACGTTCATACATGGTCATACATACACGCACGCCCGCCGCTGGTTGAAAATTTCTAACTGAATTAATGATATTTGGTTAGGAGATAAATGAAAGAAGTAGGTTGTAGTTAGTGTCACCCAGGGCTCGGAAACCGGTTAATTTTCTATGTAAGCTTAACCGTTATTACAAAGGTTTTTGAACATATTTCGTTAATTATTTAATATTTTGTTACAAAATCAATGCTGAACTTAATGTGATAAAGCAATCTTGGAAGCTAATATTTTGTGTCAACTTTTAAATACCTAGGGCATTGTCTTGCCGCTGACCTCAGGGATGATGTAGACATTGAGAGGAAGCGCAGGGCTCTAGCGGTCCGGAGTAATATGTTGTCCCGTAGATTTGCGCGGTGTACAGACCAAGTTAAAGTAACACTTTTTAAGGCTTACTGCCAAAGTTTGTACACGGGCAATCTATGGGTCAATTATACTAAGAGATCGCTGGATGCCCTGCGCGTCCAATATAACAATGCTTTCAGGATATTGTTGAGGCTGCCTCGATACTGTAGCGCGTCGAATATGTATGCGCAAGCCCGCACCGACGGCTTCTATGCTATTGTACGCAAAAAAACTGCGTCGCTTCTGAGGAGAGTGAGGGCAGTCAAAACAGCATCCTGAAAACTGTAGCCGACAGCTTCGGCTCTCAGATTATACAGCAGTTTGTGCGGAGGTTGATTGTTACTAACACTAGGCAATAAGTTATTTTTTGTATGTTACTAACACCATATGGATAATTGTGTCCGAAATAAAGCGATTCTATTCTATTCTATTCTAATAATTGTTTCAAAAATAATTTGTATCTTCGGAAATAAAAATTAACCGGTTTTCAGGTAAAAGTCGCGGGAACTAGTCGCGACGTTTTCTAACACCATGTAGATATGTGACGATACATGTCATGAGGATGTGTGCATGCGCACATTTCTAATCACGACTTATCTAGTGCTTAAGTAAAATAGATGTTTCTTCTTCTTCTTTAACCTTTCGAAGTGCAAATAAGACTCTTAGAAGCTAAGTAATATTGTGAATGTTTATGTACCATTAAGGCTCTCGTAGACAGGTGCGGCGCAAAAGCGCGACGCGACTCTAGTAGAACAATTTCTATGAAAACTTCATGGAAATTGTTCTTCGGAAATCGGGTCGCACTGTCGCATTGCACCTTTCTGGAGGAGCTTTTATGCAATGTTTGAGTAAGAGAATCCATTGAATAATCATATTGCTTAGAAAGATCCTAAATTGAACAGTCTCTAAAGTTTTTATCCACTGATATTCAGGAGGTTATAGTTCACCATTATGACGCATAAGTACTATACATGCGGTCGATGCGGTATAAAACTAACTTATTTTGTAAAAAAAATCCCCAATATATATTTAGTTAGAGATATTCAAATACTTACCTGCAAAAACCGACTTCAAAGTTTGAACACTCGAATTTTAATTGACACATACATAATAGCAGCAATTGCCAAAACAATAAATTGGATATTGATAAAGCGACGAAAACGTTACAATACATAATCATGTCAATAGTTAAGAAAGGTCATTTTCATATATGGAAAAGGTCAATCAATCTAGGGACCGTCTAATAATCACGTGAGGCTCGCAAAGGGAGAAGGGGGTTGGGAATAAATCAAGTATCACAAGGAAGGGTGCTGCGAGATATCAAGTGTAAGTATATTTTATTTTTTCGTTGAACGCGCGAAAAATTTGTCTGCTCAATAACGTAAATAACACAATGAATGTTGTTGAACTGTCAAAATGAAGTCCATTGCTACTGATAGTGTATTACGCAATTATCCCGCAGGTTTAGCTTACGGAGTTTAAGGGTGCCCGACGAGCGTTTTTCTCGGCGATTTTTGTCAGATTGTATACATTCTAACAAAAATCGCCGAATAAACCGCCGAGAAAATCGCTCGTGGGCGGGCACCGTTAAGAGGAGGCTCCCTATTTTTATGTTAATTTGCATGAATATTCTGAAACAGACACATACAAGCAAAATTATTGGATCTTTTTCTTTCCATGTTGAAGACAGTTACGTAATTGTAATATTTTCGCTCGATACATTTCTTATTCGAAAATCATGTGTTTTTTAAAGATTAATAAAATTATCCTTAAAAAACACATGATTTTCGAATAAAAAATGTAAAAAATTTCATCACCACTGCTCTCAAAACGGTGACGGAAAACATTGGAACATTGGTCCTAGAACCAAAAATCTGAAAACATGTGACATCCACCAACCCGTACTGGGCCTGCGTGGTAGATCTACAGCCCACTCCCTCTCGAAGTGTCCAAGCAGTGGGAACACGGGCTGCTTATGATGACTTTCTTTGGAGTACCCTGCCCAGCAGTGGGAGGTTTATGGATTGTAATGAACTAAAGCTTTGACCTAAAAGCTTTGGTTTGTCAAAAATAAGTAGGTATAGTATTTTTATTTCGAAAAAAGGACACTTCCTGTAAATATTACCTTCTTAAAATTTTACCTTCATAAAAATAAATATGTTTCTGTTCAACTCTTCAAAAATGATGTACACTATAAAAATTACAGATATTCTTAAGTTGTCTAAAACGTGCTCCGTGACCATATATTATTCTTTATTGCTATGTCATTTATTTACAGAACGAATAATTTCAGAATAACATCCCGTTTTATTACTGAAAAAATCTAAGCAAATCATGAAATACGTGATCGTTTTCCAACAATAATGTTACGTGAATTCCATTTTGTATTTTAGCCTAGATAGTTAGCTACCTATTTATGTCGTATTTTAGTCTAGTAACTATCTATGGCTAATAGCAACATTTCAACATTATTTTTTAAAGGAAACTATCAACTCGAATAAACTTTCGTTAATTAAACTAAAGTATGTACCTATGTTAGTTAGGAAATACAATTACCGTCAAAACTAAGTACCCAGCAGCTCACCAGAGTACGGACGGAGGAGTTCAAGAGCGCCTAAAGCACCCAACTGATCAAACCGACATTTCATAACAGGGTTGTCCATCAAACAGAAACCTCAAAAATAGCATCAAAATGTAGAAATTCGAACACTCGGAACTCTACACACTCTCTGGTGTAACTGACTTGTCTGATCAGTTGGGTGCCTTAGACGCTCTAGACCTCCTCCATCCGTACTCTGGAGAGCTACTATCAGATCTCATCCGAATGTTTACCTGACGGACAATCGAGGCATCAAAATGACCTCGTTTGTATTAAAATGTTGATCTGGGTATTTAGTTTGACGGTAATTGTATTTCGTAACAAACATTGATGCTTTATTTTCTTTCTTTATATTTTCTTCGAAAATCTCGGGGTCAATGGCTCTGAAACTACCCCTATATGCAGGGGTGGAAACCACTTTACAATAGTGTAGAGCCATTCCAACACCTCACCAGAATTTATAAAGTTTCCCGTAAAGGTCGTTTCAAACTTATACGACATCGTGGCACGACAAGCCTTCAGTTATCTATTTTAGTTTTACAGACGGAAATAAATGTAAACATATACCTATACTAAAGTGGTTTTTCTCAGCTGTTTTTCCACAGGTATTTAGGACCACTGATAATATAACATGACATCACGGCTGTAATTCTCCGAAGGGTTAGGCAGAGGTGTACCTATAGTACACCCACATTTCGCCAGTTATGTTTCAATCCCATATTGTAATAGGGGGCGATACTATTGCCAATAACCGAGCACAAATCCAGGCTCAGGGCTGCAACTGAGAAATTCCTGATGGAAAAAGCCAATATGTCACACGGCTTAGCTAGCAAAACTTTTTTTTTTTAAATTCATATTTGCCCCCCAAAAATTCATATTCAAAATTCATTTACCGTGTTCCGTGTTTGGTTCACAAAAATGTATATCTGTACCAAGTGTTTTTAAAGCTTATTAAAAAAATATGGTTCTGATGTTACTAATTCATGTAAGTACGTACACAGGTATTTATGTATTCAACTAAATGTTCCAAACAACAAACAAAGCTTTATGCAAAACCTTTGAAACTCCGCGGCGTCATTCTGACAAGTCTAATAATACCTTAAGGTGAAAGCGCCAGGGTAGCCCGCGAAATTAAAAATGTCTAAAAAATTTTGCCATTTGCAAATCAATATCAGATTGATGATTAATCTAAGTAAGATTCGCGGCCGTATCAAATATTTATTTATAGAATTATAATCATAAAAATCTTCAATACAACTCTCTAAGGTCATATAACCCTATTGAATGACTATTTCATAAAACAATGACATTTGATGCCAATTCTAACTTAAGGAGTTGTATTACTGATTCTAATGATTATAATTCTGTAGAGCCATATTCGTTACAGTCGCGGTTCATATTTTAATCAACATTCAACCTGACACTGACCTGCTAATTGCAAAAAACGTAAGAAAATTTGAATTTCGCTGGCTACCTTAGCGCATCTACCTTAACATGGGAAGCCGAAAGCAATTACTTTAACTGTCGATCATCGAAGTCAGGTGAGTCAGCAGTCGGTTTAAAAGAAGATAATTTTAGCCTATTGTACGAAAATATTGGTTGGATGAAAGTCATTAAAGAATCAAAGTAGTTAGTTACAGTACGCGCAAAAGTTTATGGGCTCTCGGAAGTAGCACGCGAGTGGCCTAAAAAAATGATCGCCCGCGAAATTCAAATTTTCTTACGTTTTTTGGTTGTCGTAGTTTCGTACCTCAAAAAGAAAAACGAAATCCTTATAAGATCACTCGAGTCTATATTTCTGTGACCCAAACACAGACGTTTAACGTAAATAAATGGATTTTTAATATGAGGGTCACTTTAGGGGGGCAAACTAGAAAATTAAAAAAAAAAATGCATACTGTACCGTGTGACTTATCAAATGAAAGGGCTTGTTGTAAGGATTTCAGATCTATAAATATTTTTTTTTAATTTTGAAAAAAATACTTTTAAAATTAGTTAAGAAAAGAGATGAAAAAGAACTACCCCCCCCCCCCCCCTTATCTCCGACACTACTGAGCCTAAAATTTTGAAAAAAATACAGAGAGATATTCTTTACTTATAGATTACAGAAAAACCTATAAGAAGGCTATGGTCTTAAAATAACATGGTAAATCTCTGAATATTGTGGGTAACATTTTCAGTTGGAATGTATGGGGGCACATGTTTTACAACTACAATGTATACAAAAAAAAAAAAAAAATTTGTTCTTTGGATGAAATCATGCCAACTACGTAACCCTTCATTGTGCGTGATCCGACACGCAGTTGGCCGGTTTTTACAATTTACAGTCAGTGTCAGGTTGTATCTTGATCAAAATATGATTCGCGAACATAACAATATGTATTTACCGAATTATAATCATTAAGACCATTAATACATCTCTTAGTTAGATTTGTTCCATAAGAAAAAATATCTTATGGAACAAATGTAACTTGAAGATCTTCTTCACCTTAATAGCTAAAACTCTATTCCTGACTGTACTTGAATTAGTTTAATTAAACATAATTTATAAACGTTTGTGAAGTCTTAAAGTATTACTCAATACATGCCCAGAGCTTGTCAGTGCCTATAAATTCAGACACAAATTCCCAAATATTGCAACCTTTAGGTATTAACTTTCATAACATCTTAATTTTAACATTAAAATGACAATAAAAAGCGAAGGTCGCGATTGGTAGCGTTTAATAAGGATAAATAATTCTCATAAGGTTATTTACTTTCAACATTTAATAAAATGGGAAATATTAACATGTTTTTGTTCTTAGTTTATGACAGGGCAGCAAGTGGCGCCGTCTAGTTTTGTTAAGAAGTTACTGGAATCACCAAGGAAGTTAGATAAGAGTGACACTGGCTGGTGACAGTCCTTCTAGCATAACGTCGCATCGATGGTAGTGTGGCGACCTGTGGCGACTGTCTTCTGATAACAGATGATGTCGTGGGAGCCGCTGTTCTACCACGTCCACGACGAACTGCTATATTCTGGCACAATCCTGATGATATTCAAGCTGCTGAACCACTAATACGATAACCACTTCTGGTAAAGGCTACTTGCGACGTTATAATTAGTAAACCTACTAAGCAAGTCTAAGATAAAACTCTGGATTACTAATACAGGTTTTTGAATAATAAAACTCTTATCTAGACCGAATATAAAAACTGCTCTTGTTAATATTGAACAACCAAGAAGAAACCTTCAAATATATCTAGTATACTCGTACCAGTCTGCCTGAGGGTGCGGCTGAAATAGTATGTACAATTTTTTGCCCAAAGACCAGTTGCCTTCAAGACGGAAATGGGTAAATTAATCAGCTATCTTTAGCTAATGAAATGCAATAAATAAATAAAATTTGTTTATTTCAATTCAAGTAACAAGACTCATACACAAACAGATACAGACGCAAACGAGCACAGACAAAAACGAACACTCACAAGGTAACAATAATTCTGCTGCAGCATTGCCGGATATAAGACCAATCCAGTCTGTTCGCGATCATCGCCAGGATGCAATGACCAAAGACGATCCGTTTCCATCTTTTGCTACAATACAACATCATTTCGTGAGTTTCCATTTCCGTAAGGTACAACTCTACATACAAAGATATATATTTGAAACTAAACAAATAATTAAATCCAGTGTGAAACCCCTAACAAACAGACCGTTTCTCTCAACAAAGCCCCATAGGTTAGGCAGGTAGGTAGGTATATTTATAGAGTATTGTATGAACACGTCCCCACTGTTTATATCTTCTGCGAACGCATCGGCTTTCTCTCTGTTCACACGGCACAATGAAGGAAACATGATATAAGTAAGTAGAGAAGGTCCACGTCTATAATAACTGACCTATGACTCCTACGATTAGGTAAAATGAAGTCCTGAAGAAACAATAGCGCTGAATAGCATTTCATATAACTGTTAACTAACTATTGCTGATAATGATGATCCATATCTTGTGGAGACAGATATAGGACTCATGATTTACACATTGGGCAAACGATTAGCTACTTTGTGCTGCTGTCTATCATGCTTGGCTCCACTCCAGGATTCGTCTGCTGACCGCCCATCGTTCCTTCGATAAACATGGCCAGCCCACTGCCACTTTAGCTAGCTACTCCGGTTCTTTTCCGGATAATTTCATTCCTGATTTTATCCCTAGCCCGCTCAGACGTGTCCTGGAGTGGAGACCGTGTACCGGCTACCGTAGTGAACGACGACCTTAAAAAAAGGTGGTAGACAGACTGGATGCGGAAGGCGGAGAACAGGGTGTTGTAGCACAGCCTGGGAGGGGTCTATGTCCAGCAGTGGACTGCGGTAGGCTATCGTGATCCCTTGAACTAAGTACTTTGTCAAAAGAGCCTATGAATGACTGTGGGAGAGAACTAGCTACGGCCGCCGTATTCTTTCCGAAGTCGATATACTACATGCCCCAGAATTAACGCACAACCTCTTAAGGGGTCATTGTACTCTCAACAACTTTTACTATGGGACCAAACCTGAAATCACGCAAAAAAATCTGCTGTTCATTTCGATGAATTATTCGAACATAAATGTAGGGAATAGCAGATTTTTTTTTTCAATATTATGACCAAATCTTCACTCATTCATACTCTAGAGCAGCGCGTATTGCTCTTAGTGGAAGTACTGAAGAAACTACGTGCTCGCTCTAACTTTTTGATGTGTTACATCTTTCCTTTTCTGTGGGAGTGATTTCGTGAAAGGGACGGAATTATGTAACAGGAAGTGACAGCTTGAGCATGGAATAAGTAAGTACTTTATAATAAGAATTTGGAAGTACTATATAGATTGTAAGTAGAGAGAGAATATGTATTTAGATTTTTAACATTTTGAGCCATTAACCGTGCGTGAGCTCAACAGGACCGAATGTTTGATTGCCTAAAACAGTAACACCCAGAAAATAAAACTCTAATCAACAACACGTCAAAATTATACTTAAGTTATATAATTGTAATTATGGCGTTGCAATCAATCCCATAATGACATGAATGAATAATTAATGAAATGAATGAAATGAAATGAGGCAGTGCCAATGACATCCAAGCAAGATTACAGTGTATAGAAGAATATTGACAGTCCTTTAAAATAACACATGATGAACTTGTTAAGTGTACACAGCTGACCATTGTCATTGGCATTTTGGTATTGTATTATTATAGTTTGTAATTATGGCCACACTATTGAATTAGGAAATCCCTGTATTGATAGTGATGATGAGTTAATAAATAAATAAATATAATTATTATTGGGTGTTGTTATTTCAGTGCGCAGGAAAAACAGAAGTTGGCATGAGTAACAGTCTTTTAGCTTTTAAAATTACAGATTAAATTTTCAGATAACTAAACAACACGACTGTAAAGAGCGTACTTACTTGTAACTTAGAGTGGGACTTCTGTGCCTCTCTATTTAGCATAACAAGCGTGACACTTGTGCCCGCACCCGCCGCATGCGCAGCGTCGCGATTAATTAATGAAATTATTTCACGTGTCAGTGAAATTATGTTCACTAATTAATTACTTAGCATTGAGGCAGTGGGCGGCTTTGTATGATGAGAACTTGAAAGCTGTGTGTACTTATTCCCTTGTAGATGAATAGATTATAATAGGTGGTAAGAGAATACAGCGTGCCGCTACAGTGGCGACATTAATTTAATACACGGGTAGGGCTAGTGGCCAGGAATCATAAAAAATTATAACAAGATAAAATAATTATAAATAAAAAAATTCAAACAAACTAAATAATAAAGCTCCTTTCTTCCTTCAATTCGCCTAGGTACTCCTTGCACGTTATTCGTTTTAATTTCATTGATGCGATGTTATGATCCATGACCCCGGCAAATGACCTCTGCGCTACAGTTCTTTAAGTACAGGTTGCTCCAAGATGCTATTTTAGAAAATTGTTAATAAATCAATAAATAATAACGTTTAATTAAATTAAAATATCTTCAAAACTTGAATACAATTACTTATAAAGGAAATTGAGCTTTCTTCGACATTTCCATTGTACCCATACGTGTGGTAGCGAGAATGAATACTTTACAGATATTGAAAGATGAAAGCACCGATAATAAATTCAATCTTAATCTTAATAAGAATTCACAATAGCCGCGGTAAAATAGTGAAAACGCTTCAATCATCGCATGCTGTAGCAGTGTAGTTGATAAAACTGCTTTTTTGTGGGAGGACGTAAACCAAGGCCTAATAAAAAGCAAGTAGGTATATTAATTGGCTAGCTGTGTTATCCATAACTTTGTTCGCATAGTAATTTCAAAATCATCTATTTGATCCGATCGACGATTGGGGGTTTTAAAAGTTTTTGTGAAGGACATTTATCTTTTAAAATAATTAGGTATGTGTTTATCTTCAGTACTTTAGGCTATGCAATTTCCGTTTTCGGTCAGTCATACCATCAGTGAGTCAGTCACGTATTTGATTTATTTACACAGAAGAATTCACAATGAACATGAACTGACATGCTTAATGAACATTGTGAGTATACCTAAACGTACACGCGAATTTCACGCTACTCAAATCGATAAATAACAATCTCGTTTCAATGGCGTCAAAAACGACGTACTTATTGGGAGCAAAAGAAAGCCTAAAAGTTAGCCTTGAATAATGCGGAAGTGGAAAATAGTGGCTGTTGAATCCATTATCGCGATGTGAAAACAATCCTACTCACGTTTGTACAATTTATTGATCACTTTTAAGCTATTTTAGTTTTCAATGCTTCCACTAGGACGATAATTATTTTTTCTAGGATTATTATTTAGATAACTTTTAGCGATAAGACGGACCATTGCGTCACCCTATGTAAAATTTCAACATTTATATCTGTGATTTTTATGGTGTACATAATAAAGAGTATTCTATTCTATTATACACATCGGTCAAAACCTATTGAAGTTCTTCTAACATTGGACGTAGGAAATAAGATATCATTGCCTTAACCTTTGATTATTTCTATGTCCAGATAGAGTGTCGCGCTGCAAAACTAAAACAAACAGGCCAACTTTGATAGACTGGTGTGCGTGACAGCTACGTCTTACACTCGCCGTACGTCACTGTGCTGTCATTGTGTTATTTTTTAATTAAAATAAAAATTATTAAAAACTGCGTCCAACGTCCGTTGGCCGCAAAATTCACGCACACGTTGGACGCAGTTTTTTCGACGAGTTCACAGCTTTGGCTGTATATTTAAACAAATTTATATCGTTAACAATGTCTAGAAAATACTTTACGACCTTTTCTCGCAAAATTTAGTTTTCTTTGGATTCGAATAATGAAGACGTTAATCATGATAAGCATAAGTATAATGTTCCGTATGGTGCCGCACCATCCTATTTCTTCCCGTGGGTGTCGTAAAAGGCGACTAGGGGACTTACTAAAGAATGGGCAGCAGCGTTCTCTATGCATTTTAACACCATACTGCGATCGCTAACCCGCCTGCCAAGCGTGGTGATTATGGGGGTGAGGTGTTGGACCCCCCCGCGACGTCTGAAAGGGGTGCGCGTGGAATACTACGCGCCGCCACCTCGGGACCAGTGTGATAGGGGGCGGCGGACGTCCCCGAGTCCGCTGTCCCAGGACCTATTTAAGAGGGCCGGTAGAGGGCATTATCTGCCCTCTGCCGACGCCCAGTGCGCCTGCTATGGGCCAGGTAAGAGGACGAGATTAACTGCTCCCTTTCCGCAGCCTTCTTCTGCGACACGACTGTTTCGCAGAAGGACACCATCGCGTCCCAGGACTCCTCGCTGCCGGCCATCGAATCGACCACGGCCGGCAGCGACAGGTCACTGCCTACTCCTGAGATGAGGGCACGGCGTAGCTCCTCCCAAGCGGCACACTCTACCAGCGTATGCCGCGCCGTGTCCATCCGGCAAGGATAATAGCCCTCGGCCAACCATGGACTGTCTCTACTATTTTCGGCAGACTTGATTGATTATTTTACAAAACATTTATAAACCGCTTTAGTTTACCACTTTATAATCACTGCCCCCAGCAACTTCCAACATGACTCTTTTTTTCGACGTGTCATGTATTGTGCTCCAAACTAGACAATATGTTGACACCAGAGGTCACCGTCACGCTCCACTACACTCACTGGAGTAAGGTTAAGGCCCTATACACAACAATGTCACACAATAAAAGAGCATTATGTGCGCTTTATGTTGATGTTAATGACAATAAACAGTGTATAGAAAGGCTGTTTTTGATTGGTTACAGCTGTGACGTTCCCAGATTCAAGTGGATTAAACTTCAATAATAAAAAAAACTTCACCGAATTAATGTTACTTTTCACTTTGTAGTGTATTATTTTTCCAGTCTGGTGCAACACATCACATTAGCATGTCGGTGACGCGATTAGCATGTCGGTGACGCGAATCCATAAGTTTTCCTCCAACTAAAAAACGCTTAACGCGGCAAAAGAAGTTTTCACTTCAACAAGATAGCCGAAGTTGAGGGCAGAAGCTAGTATGCTAAAATTATAAGACCGTAGGGTACGAATAGCCGGTCACTACATTACGAGCAACCTGTCGTTTTATGCACAATTATGATAATTAATCTTATCTAGTTTGACACGCCTTGTGACGAAATCCTTAGCATTAATGACTCGAGGCTTTTTCATCACAATCACCGTTTCGTAGCTAGGAAAAAAGGTGTTGACATTTATCAGCACACTAGCTTCTGCCCGCGACTTTTTTTGCGTGAAAAGACTTGATACCTTACGATGTTTTCCTTCAACGTTTCGAGAGCAGTGGTGATGAAATAATTTACAAAAGTAAAGTTTATCCCTATTTATATAAACTTACAAATAAACAAATTTTACCTATTTATGATATTAGGCCTCTTCTTCTAAATGTAAGTCTAATCAGAAGCTATGGATATTGAATAGTTTACTTAATGAAATGTTTTTTTTTTTTATATCTCTACGGTGTTTGAAACAGAAGTCAAAAATACTTGTTATGAGCTTAAGAGCTGCCAACCCGTCATACTTTTCATATAAACGCTCGTACGTGATTATGGCGTTGCAACACATCTTTTTTTGAAGTTTTTGAACTAATATGTATCTTGAGCACTATATCTAGGTTTCTATGAAAGATGAAATAATAATTTGGTGAAACAAATTCAATAAAAGCCTGCCAAAATTTGCTTTTTTACACTTTTACCTGAACTTTGGCCGTTCATAATGTACTCATAAATTGTAAAAGTAAAGAAAAAAAATATCATAGAAACCTCGCAAATGTAATGCAGATTCTAAATGACAAACATTTACTTCACAAACTTGTAAGGATTACCCAAAAATACGTATTTTCTGGAGCAAGTTTTATGAAATTTCCGCACCCTTTTATTCGTTCAATGTTATGGCGTTCTCACTTGCTTGTTAGTAGTTCTCACTTGCGCTGGATGAAACAACGGGAAGGGCCCTCATAATTTTCCCAATACACTGGATAGCACGAAATTTGACCAAATAAATCCCCACATATTTGTACGCCGTATCATCCAGCGGAATAGACGCACCCTAATCATTTCCTAATGCACTGGATTGCACACAAATATGTGCAGTGCAGTGCAGTAAAAGGAGTGCAGAACATTCGGCGCGAGCGACTGGCGTTGGACGCATGCGCGGAATGCGGTCAGCCGGTGTAAACATTTCGCTTGGATTGCCGGCGCGTTAAGTAAGTGAGACCTTTGGAGTTAATGTTTGGTTTGTGTGGGTACTTTTAGGTTTTAGGAAACCTTTGTTAGGCTGGGTAGGTACATTCTATATTAAATACAGGTAATAAAGACCACGAAGTCGATTATTAGCCTAAGAAAACAACACAAAGGTCAAACTTAAAACTACAACCTTTAAGTTAAGCGAATTACATCAAAGCTTCTAACCTGAACAGTGAAGAAAGTTAACTAAAGTAAAGAACAGGCTTCTTCTGGGTAAGTTATCTCCATCGTCGACTTTGTCTCTGTCACCTCCGACATAGACTAAGGTCAAGAGCAAACCCATCCCAAATAAAAAAAAAAGAAGATTATTTATATGTCTAGATAGTGTCACGCTTCAAAAGAACTAAAGTAAACAGGTCAACTTTGTTATGTTGGTGTGCGTGACAGCTACGTGTTACACTCGCGCCACGTCATTGTGTTATTCTAGTGTGTTATTTTTTCGGCGAGTTCGTAGTTTTGACTGTTTATCTAGACATCTTTGCTTCTGAAGAAGAAACGTAAAAGAATAAAAATAAAGAAACAAAATAAACATAAATTAAATGTAATCTTCTGAAGAAGAAACATAAAATAATAAAAATAAAGAAACAAAATAAACATAAATTAAATGTAATCTTTATATAACTCTTTAAATGCACTGCATTAAAGTTTAGAGGACCGTAAAATTCAAATCAAATAGGTACCTACTTATCAACCTTCACAAAATCACAGACATACATAATTATATTAAACTACTGAGTCAGTTTTCGTCACAGGAAGTGTAAATCGATTTCTCTCGCCGTCGTCGCAGAGATCTAAACATAATGAATCAATCGAAGCGGACGGCCATCCGTAAATGCTTACATTTATAAGGATGTTCGTAATTTTCTCCTAAGCCCTTCGTTCTGTAAGACAAATAAGGTATTATTGCTATTTATTATGAACTTGCGTGATGTTTTTTGCGAGGCTTTCCTTAGAGGTTTGATATTAATAAGTATTTCTAAGTGCGTAAGTAATTTTGCACGGAGGTAGGTACTTAAACTGTAATTATCATTAAAACATAAAATGGTTCTGTGCTGAGTCACAAAACGGGACTGAATCAAATAAAAAGAATTTTCAACCATGTTCGTAAAATATAGCAACTTAATATTATGAAGTGGTAAATTTTGTGAGTTTGTATGGTATTCTTATGGTATTCTTCGGAACTGCTGATCCGATTCCAAAAAATATTTCACCAATAGGAAGCTACAGTATTGCCGAGTGTCACAGGATATATTTCATGTTAAAAGCTATCTAGATATTAAACTATTTTATTTTATATTTTCGCAAAGACGTATTTACACTACCCAACACCACAACACCTTTCACCACTCTACACGTACACAAAATCACGCACACACACAGACACACACACTATTTTTTGTATTGTTTCAGTTTTTCTTGTTTGATGCATATGTCTTTTGGGCTAATATGAATTATTGTCTGGCGCTGTATGCCGAGATCTACAGAGCTACAGATGCTCCCATGTTATATACTCCCTAATACTAGCCTATAAGTTTGTGTAATCCGTTGTATTATTTTAGATGAATAAAATAAATTATTATTATTATTTAAACGTCTTTGACATTTTTATCTTGGATCTTTGGAGCGTACGAGGGGCCGAAGCAAACTTGCAGAGGCTTAGACAATTTTAAGTGTTGGGGCACCAACCGACAATTATTATTATTTTCTGCAATAAAATACACTAAGTTAAGTTTAGTCTGTCCAAAAAACTAATCTTACCTTGAAATCTCCGAATATGACGCTAGCTATTAGTAAAGTAGATGAAAATGATCCGTTACCTGAAATAAAAGAATACATTGTTAATTAAAATTATGTTATAAACTTTAATGAGTTACATAAAGCTTTGGTATATATGCTTTATTACTATAAGGCACGCACTATAGCTGATATGGTACAGCGTAGACAAATATCAAATTCAATAACACAAAATATATCCTGTGACACTCGGCAATACTGTAGCTTTCCCTTACGTGAAAGAATTTTCGGATTTGGATCACAAATTTTAACTCTATAATATTGGTATAGATTAGCCTGCGTCGATTTTCTTTAAAAGCCAATTGAAAATAACAATAAACATCATTATATGAGTGATAAAATGAGATAGTTTCAATATACGCAAGTATACTTAATCTTTATTAAAAACTTGGAAAATCCTGAAACTATTTAGACAGAACCCGTTCACATTACCCTACTCTCACCACTAAATACTAACTATCTCTTCTATTCTTAAACGTATTTGCATTTCCTTAAGCAAAATATCAAAGAGCATCCACTTAACCCTTTAAATGCCGAGAACATCCGTTTACATTGTATATGCAAGGAGGTTCACTCACCTACTTTAAATTACAACGAAGTGATTAGTCAGAGATCGGAAAATCCTAATCACGCATGCAGTGTTAATCTAAGTCTTCGCCCTAAGTGCATTCTGCGCACTTAAGTTCTGTTATACGCAAATAGGGTTAAAAATAAATTGGCCTATGAATGCAAAGAATGTGTTGTTTATTGGCCGGTTACATTCTGTTTTCTTTAGTAAATAATGTTTGTAAATATTGTTTGGAAATGTTTGGCTGGCAGGACAGACGACATGACATTAGCAGATTCCCAAAACAAGCAAGCATAATGCACTGCTGGGACACAGGCCTCCTCTCACTGAGAGCGAGTGGGCCATAATCCACCACGCGGGCCCAGTGCGGGTTGGCGGATGTCACATGACTTCGAATTTTTGGTTTTAGGACATGCCAGTTTCTTCATGATGTGCTCCTTCACCGGTTTGAGAGTATCGGTGATAAAATAATTTCCAAAAAATAATATTTAAAGAATAGATAACACTCTTATGACTTTTGGGCCACTCAGAAATAATGATAACATCATAACCGTTTTTTATAAGTGTTAAAGTAAAATAATACATTCAGTTGCCATAATGAAAATACATTTAAAAGTTTGTTACAACACTGTCACAAACAATTATTAATTACTAATCAACCTATAACAAGAACATTTATTTCCATTTTGCCTTCAATTCCGGCCAGCACGGATGTGACGATCCCATCTGATAACCTTCGTATTTTCTGCACTTGATGATCATGTCATTTGGTTTAAAAGTCATTTGGTTCAAAAAGGTTTTTATTTTTATTATTTTGTTAATATTTCGTATAGATTCTTTTAAATTTTGTGAATGTGAGAACATTGTAGGCTTAATAGACTATAGATTTGTAGACCATTTTCTATTTTGTAAAGTATCTGGTACTTTTTGTCAACAAGTAGCAGGTACTTAACAAAATAATAAGGCCTACACTGTCCTCCCATACTTATTAATACTGTAGTTTGAAAACATTGTTAAAGCCGCAGCATTTTTAAAACAGTAACCGTGGAGTTTCTTGCCGGTTCTTCTCCATAGGAAACGACGATTGGAATCGTGAACCTAACTTCTGACGTTTCATAAGTGCCCATGTAGGTTTACGTGTTTTTTTTTTTCGTGACTGCGTCAGTGAGTAGGGTTCGCACAGCTGAATTTTGGACCAACCATATTTGAACTTTTCCCCATAGTTAGGTACGCTAAGAAGAAGAATCTGAATTGAACAGAAATAGGTATCTTTTCTGTAGTAAGTAGGTACTTCGGATTACCCCCTATTACTGCTTCCTTTTCTTTATTATATTTATAAACTTTGCAGTTGATTGTAAAGTTGGTGAGATTGTTCAACGAGTGGTAAAGACAATGGTTTATAAACAGAAGAATCCACGGAAATTATTGTTGCATAAACGTAAACAAAGTAGGCGTTTAGGAAATAAGCATGGGTTCAGTTCAGGTGCAGATAAAATAAAAATACACCAAATATTTTGCATTAAAATAGGTTTTCTGAGTATGCTTTATATATAATTGCCACTGGCGCTTATTTGTAATTGTCGCAGCATCATGCTGAGATAGGAGCCTTTTGGCCTCGTACAGGACCTGTGTTTTTATTTTCAGTTTACTTTTTTTTTTGTTTCTAAGAGTGTGTCTTAGTCTAATGTGTGAGTCTCAATAAATAATTTTACTTTCTTTTCTTTATATCATAGAGTGGATTATTTCTTCATTTTTTAAATGGACATTTTAAACCAGGTAGGTACCTTATAAAAGCAACAAAAGCATATGTTTCCTTTTCACGCTAGATCATAGAGTATTTTAAACTGGATCATTTACGGGATTTCGATTTCAACGTAGAGCTTTAAACACACAACATGACGTATGAAGCTAAGTATCATACAAATCTAAGAGACAGCACAACAGCGAATGATCCTGAGGGATAATTCCATAATCACGACGAACCAGGAACGCGAGACGCATCTTAGATTACTGCAGGACGCATTAGCACAAAGATGGACGCTCCTGGCCGTGATATTTATAATCTCATGGACACTATGAAGAAACTTATAGACTAACACTTCGTGGAAACATCAGAAAACCGCAGGAATACATTAGTAAAAGCTTTCTCATTGAACTCCAACTATTGGTATCGTTTGTATCATAAACGCCGATGAAGATTATACGCAGTTCACATCACACGTTGCACAAGCGTTTGTGCATAATTTGCGCAAAAAAACAAAGACCTTATGCGCTGTCTGGACGTCATTTGCGCTAAAGGTTTGTATCCGAACCGCTATAAACGATATCATTTGTATAGTAATAGATGTAAGGCACGCAGGAGCAGCACTTAGGTTCTAAATGAGTATAAAGTTTGCATCTGTAAGTATAGTTTAACCGCAGTTAATAACATCGGCGTGGCTTTGACCGATGACTTTTAAAGTTCTTCAAACTCTGCGAATCTCGAGTGGTGTGTTCTTGAAATATTCACTTCTATATTTACTTAACTACTAAAGATTTAACTTCCTTTACTTATACAGGTAAAAGCCCCCGAAAACGCTACGATGCAGAATATTTTTAGATATACCACCTAAAGGTTAGTAGTAAATCGGTAAGAGAAAAGACAAAAAAAAGAAACATATACCGTCATACCATCTCGAAATCATGACAAAAACGATTAAAAACGACCGCTTGAATGAAATAAACCTCTCATACCTCGATACGAGCAGCTACCATCTTTATCTCCCCAATCATTTAATTCAACCGCTCCAAAGTTATTTACAGTAGCTCTAAACACTTCCAAGATATCGCCGGTTTTATGCAAAATGGAAATAATTTACGAGACATTTAAAGTAGTTGCCACACGCACTCAGAACTTAGAATTCTCGTGGTTTCCTGCGAGCTGCGTTCCTAGGCCGAACTGGGCCTAGATTTCAACGTTATGCACCTGTTTTGGTATTTTCTATCTAGATTTTATTAAATGTGAACGATACTTCCTTTAGAATTTGCTTCGATTCTGCTATAAAGAGATAACTGTCGGCTTAGATTTAATATGTCAGTTTGATTTGCTTCATTTATGAGTAGCTGTAAATGTAGTGTTATTTGATGAATGTCCAACTTCCAGTAATTCCTAGTTTCTTACCTTCAGAGATCATAAAGTATTAAACTACAGATATAATATAAATCTTGTACTGGATAATGATCATTTCGAAAATGTTATAAATACCGTAGTTTATAAAATAAATGCTATTTAGATCGAGTAGGTACAGTAGAATATAATAGAATAGAATACTCTTTATTATGTACACCATAAAAATACAGATACCTACAAAATGTTGTTTTTTTTTAGCGACACGCGCTTTACTTGTTGTAACCAAGTGTACAAACATGCTGTGAACGTGTGCGTGAAGACGAGTAGCGTCAGCACATAACACGCACACATACACACACTTTCAACTTCGCCATTGTCTCGGACGGTACCGAGAGCTCCTGCGCTTTTCTTTCTTTCTTTCTTACACACACATACACAGCGTGTTTGTACACTTGGTAACCACAAGAAAAGCGCGCGTCACTTCGTGAGCTAAAAATACTATATCTACTTAATAAAACCCTTGAATTCATTCATTCACTCATTCATTGACAGACAACGCACAGCCTAAACCGCTGGGTCGAGCTAGAGGCATGAAATTTTGTAAAATAGTTCCGTATACACGTTTTCAAACAGATACATAACACGCAAATTCTATGTTGATTAAATACAATACAACAATTATAATTTTGATCTTTTGTGCGTCAACTATAAATTTAGACATTGTTTTCCACAAAACCATGGCCATCCGACGTCACATGTTTAATATCTACAAAATTAAACAGTTTGAACAGATGTACAAATATTGCAAGTTATAATGACTTACTATGTAACTGTGTAAACTTAACATCAGTTTGAATATACCTTTACGATATTTGTGAAGATTATTTGTTGAGAATTCGCCCTTCGACCTACGTACTGGCAGTTTCCAAAACAAGGAATTGATAATTCTAAAATGAATTCAAAATATATAGTAACTAGCTACGCCCGGCGGTTTCATCCGCATAAGTCTCGATCGCATAGGAATATCAGGATAAAAAGTATTTTTGTCATGATCTATCTAAAATTTATCATAATCCGTTTAGCCGTTTTTGATTGAAGGCGTAACAAACAAAGTCACTTTTGCATTTATTATATTACTAGCTGTTGCCCGCGACTTCGTGTGCAATCCAGAATGCAAAGTAGCCTATGTCCTTACCTAGGTCATTGACTATCTGAGCGCCAAATTTCATCAAAATCCATTCAGCCGTTTTAGCGTCAAAGCGTAAAAACAAACAAACAAACAAACTCATTTTCGCATTTATGTTAGAAGAGATATGGTGATGGCATTCGACTTTGTTTTCATCATTAAAGATTTCATATAGTTTTCATATTTATCTACATATCAAGAAAAGCTTTAGAAATGCCTAATGACAAAAGCTAAATCGTCTAGGTATAATATTCAATTGTTTTCTCTAAGATGCCAACTGAAGCTGGTGGGCGTCGGGGGCGACCCGCACCGGGTGCCACCTGATTGGGGGTATATACTATCACGTTTTTCAACGATAAACCACTTAGGCTTGAAGCCATTGTAACCAAGTTAACCAAACTATATAATTTAAATAAAGCAAAAAAGGAAGAAAAAATCACGGCAGTGGTATATACAGGGTGTTTGGCAGAACGTTGAACTTACGAAAATGGTGGGTAGGTGGGGTCATCTGCTACTTACTCAGCCCTAATTTATTTGGCCCTGGCCCCCTGGTATTTTTTAATTTTTTTTTTGCTTTCTTCTAGTTTCACCCCTTTCTTAACTTTAAAGTGTAATTTTTATTAAAAATGGGTAAAACAGGCAATATTTTTGTTTTTTTTTGAATCTTTAATGTTGGCAGATGCTTATAAAGTTATTGCTTTACTCAGATGTTAGCTAAAAAATTAAAATAATATCTAGGGGGCCAGGGCCAAATAAATTAGGGCTGAGTAAGTAGCAGAAGACCCCACCTATCCACCATTTTCGTATGTTCAACGTTCTGCCAAACACCCTGTATAACGTAGTTAAAAGGAAATTGAGTAATAGTCGATCAACTTACATTTGCAGTTGGAATACATATGGGAGAACATGTTTTTCAACTACAATGTTCTGTTTGTTCTTGGGATAAATTAAATTCATCCCAACTACGGAACCCTTCATTGTGCGTGGTTCGACACACACTTGACAGGTTTTTATTCTTGGGTGACACAATTATTCGCACCGCATGTCACCCATGCTAGCTACGCCACTTAACGGAAGGAAATGATCCTACAGTTATTTTCATCAAAATGGCTGTAAACCTGAAACCTTACATACGAAAGACGACTCTAGCAGAGCTGTGTTTTCTGGGAAAACCCAAATATAGTTTCACTGTATCCAGTCTCGAATGGCTTCTTAAGTAGTTCTCTTAAGATCCGGGTATGGACTTAAGAAAATGTTATTGAAAACGTACGCTGAAGTTTTCTTAATTATAATACTTACCTACAAGGTTTCTGTGTTTTAAACGATTTAAAGCCTAGAACCCTAAAGCCTAGAGCCTAAAACCTAGGTACCACCACACAAATATAAAATAAGAAATTTTAAAAATAACAGACAATTTTGTAACGTTAATGCGGATGTGGAAATTTAACATTTAGTTTTTAATTTTATACAGATTGTATTATTCAGATTGTGATCAAAAATCCAGTTTTGTCCGATCATTATTAGCTCTTTATTGTAATCGAGTTTACAATGATGTCATTGAAGCAAAGTTTATTTCAAAAATTGAACGCAGTTTATTATTGCGTTTCGTTGAAACTCTCGCATCAACGTAATGTACCAAAATCAATTTTATTTACAAGTACTCGATACATAATATGAAGATGCATACAAGGTAGGTAGATAACATATAACTAACCTACCAGACTACGTAGTTAATTTTGTAAAAGATAGAAAATTACACGTCAAGAATGAACCTACCCAACGTACCTATCAAATTGTAACAATATTGTCAAAATATTACATTGCTCTACAAATCACCAAATTAAGTGGAAGCAACATATACCATGTTGCTTCCACTTAATTTGGTGATTTCTCCATCACAAAGGGGGCTATCATCAAATTTCACTGCATTACATCGTTACGTAATTATATCGACGACCAAGTGCAATACTATCAGTTGCGTCATGATTCTTTTGTTGGCGACGTGCAGGGTTGAACGAGTTGCATTGAGATGTTACAAAATATGATGATGACTTTATAGGATGACAATAAAGATTACACACTAGACACTGAGAGAAAGAACTTCAGGAATTGACACAAATTGGTACTACATATATAAAATGGTCCTATCACTAAAATAATTATGATTAGACAGTCATTGGATGTACAATATGTTCTGGTATTACCTAATGCACACCACTAAACACCCCAATATTAGAACATTATGTTATAATCGTAATACATACACTGAATTTTTACTATTTTGTATAAAACATTGTTTATTATTATTATTAAATTAGTTACACTGATTGTGGGAAAAAATTGTGGTCACATTACAAATCTATACGCACGCACACAGTCGCACACCTATATTGGTCTAGCGCAGTAAGTTAAGTACTTCGTCCATTCTGGTTTATTATGTACAACGAAAGCGTGACTATAATTATTTACGTAGTTTTTTAAATTATTCCTGGGCTGAAAAATTACCTATAAAAATCGAGTCAGTAAACGATTCTAAGCAAACTTTTTTTATAATGTGCATTAATTCAGTTAAACATTGTATGACTACAAGGATTACAAACATACTTCACCATTTAATTGACAGTAGGTTAGTATTAACTATGGTATTGGAAGTAACTTCTCAAAAAAACCGGCCATGTGCGTGTTGAATTCATCCCAACTACGGAACCCTTCATTGTGCGTGACAATGAAGGGTTCCGTAGTTGGGATGAATTTATCACAAAAACAAACTTGACATTACTTTTAACATACATCGATATACATCACGGTCAATTCTCTAACTGCAAATGTAAGTTGGTCGACTGATACTCGTTAACTTGTAAATGTTTATTCCATATCCAAAAACCACTATTTAGCTGCCAAGGGGGGGGGGGGGGGGGGGGGACAATTGACTGTAACAAAACTTACCATTATAAAAACCACTAAGAAATTCAACCCTACTATTCAAATAACAACATAACCAGTCCACTGTGCAGCAATAGGCCTATTGTTGCTCCACTTGTTTGTAACTAATTCGAAACCGATATTCAGATTTTCGAAAGGAAATATTAAGTAATTCTCGAAAGATATTAATCATATCATTGGCCAACCCTACCGCTTTGAAGTTTATTGTGAACGAGAGTCACGCCTTTCTTCGGTTCGGCACAAACATGTCGCGATCGACACGACATTGTGTTTATTTTGACAATTGAACTAATCGTTCAAATGAGGCCAGAGTGAATTCAATTGATGACTTATTTGTTGGGAATCATCATTCTCCTGCTGTATCTGTACCCGTATCCCAGTTTCAATTCTCAATTCTTTATTGCGTACCATAATGTATAGTTGGTAGGGAAACAATTATATTAGTCACAATTATGGACCCTGTCGGGCACAGCATAGATCAAGTAGGAGAGAGGACGAAGAACCTTGGGTATTTAATGTGAATGTGAATAAAACCAGTGTTGCTTTCAGGGCAAATTGTCAGGCTAATTAAGGATGTGTCCGGCTTTTCTATTTTTGCTATTTTTGCTGGGGCAAGTGGCAACCCTAGCCCCAGCGCATCGCATCATATTTGAATACAAAAAAGCGCGGTGCGGTCCACCTGTAGTAGGTATGCAATGGCCTGATGGTTCCATAGATATAAGAAAGTACATGTATGGTTCATACAAAATCTACGAAAGTAATGTACTTAGCAGGATTTTTACAACGCGGTGCAACTCGCCAAAACCTGCGTCTGCTTTTAGGTAAGCATTTACCTAAGTACAAGAGTAATGCAGGCTGCTTCAACATACTGTTTAAATAATGTTAAAGATATGCTGTTTTATATCTCAAAAAAATAAAAATGCAAATAAATAAATAATGTCTTGCTGTACTTTTCAACAGAGGCATCTTAGATAGAATTGATTCGTATAGCAATTTTATTTCACAGAATTTTTGATACCGTTACTTTGCTTTGCCGAAAGCTTCCGAAAGTTTATTTAACACAAGATTCGTTTCCAACTTAGGTAAGAATCTTGTAGTTTGTAGTTAGACCTCCGAGTTAGACATTTCTTTAAAGGCGAACCCAGACCTTGCCAATAGAATTTTCATGAATTGACCTGAAATCAACAATTTCTACTTTCATATCACAAAGATAAGTATGATATATTTCCAATTGCATTACAAAATTTATATCAATCACACTTTATGTGATATAATATCAGATCAATATTATGTAAATCAATAATAAAGTTACACTCTTCATAATCACGTTATAATATTGCATGACTGAAGTAATGATACAGTAACATAATTTTGAAATTATTTATTATCAGTCAGTGTACCTCGATTACTAATGAATCACGTAGTATTTTATCATCGATGTTAAGTGTGTCATTATCGTATAATACTAATAATCAAATCGATTCTATTTTGAAATAACATATTTTCAGAACTTGGACTGCTTCGTTGGTCTAGTGGTCGCTTGCGCTACTGCTGAGCATGAGGTCCTGGGTTCGATTCCCGGGTCGGGCAAAGTGTTATTGTGTTTTTCATCTGGAATTCCTCAGTTGCATGCCCGGAGCTGGATTTGTGCCCGGTTGATGGTAATAGGCTCGCCCTCTATTACATGAGACTAAAACATATAACTGGCGAAATGTGGGTGTAGTTTATGTACACCTGCCTAACCCTTCGGGGAAACAAGGCGTGAAGTTATTTTATATTTAGGAACTTTAGAAATTTTTAGTTTTACCCTCATTTCGAAGGCAAGCCAAGTGCTAACCAAGCCTACTACTGCTCGTTGCCGGGCTCAAATCTGTCTAGATTTGACCGGGCTTTGAAAAAGGCTTATTGCAATCGGATCCCACAGTTACAGTTAGGAACGTGGATAACATGAATATTTTGGTCCAATCCGATCCCACTTCGTGGGATCTGTTAGGAACGTGAATAAAATCAACATTTTGTTCCGATCCGATCCCATTTGTGGGATTCGTTAGGAATGTGGATAAAATTAATATCCGAACGAAATGAACCTCTACTTGAATCGATAAATGAAAATAGTAGGTACTTACTTTTAAGTAAAAGTTTATTGAGTGTAATGGATACAGGCTCACCGACCTCAGTCAAACCACTACTTCGGTTTTGTGGGGCTTAGTTTATAAGTTGTAATTACCTTGTTTTAATAAAGATAAATAATAATACAGAATATATAGTATGTAGTAGTAGCAGATTACTTACAGAACATTAAAAAAAAACTATTATTGAACCAGTTTTTGCTCGACCCGAAACCCAACATCTGTTTGCCCGATCCCTGGAACTATCTGAACATCTAGCCCCAGAACCCCACGTTCAACATCCGCACTTGTGGCTACTAGACTAACGTGGTAGCTCAAACACAGCTCAGTGGCAAACACAGCTATAAGTACTAGTCTTCTTTCGTATGTAAATAATGGGTTTAAGGTTTACAGCCATTTGCTGAAAATAACTGTAGGAACACTTCCTTCAGTTGGCATCTTACCCAGAGAAAACAATTGAATATTATACCTAGACATTAAGCTTTTTTTTGTCATTAGGCATTTCTAAAGCTTTTCCTTAATAAGTAAATAAATAAGGAAGCAAGATGAAATCTTTAATGATGAAAACAAAATCGAATGCCATCATCATAACTATCCTAACTAATATTATAAATGCGAAAGTGAGTTTGTTTGTTACGTTTTCACTTAAAACGGCTGAACGGAATTGGATGAAATTTGGCACATAGGTATACCATGACCTGGATTAGGACATCGAATAATTTGTATCCCAATATTCCCATGGAATCGAGACGTATGCGGCTGAAACCGCGGTATGCAGCTAGTCAAGTATAAATAATACATAAGCACAATAATTTTATTTTATTGTTCAACCAGCTATATCAAACGTAACAATGAATATTATAAATAAAGCGGAATTAAAACAAATATAAATATTTTATTTGCTTTGATGCAATACTTTGACACTGATTGAATTTCCTCTATTATATAACACATATGATATTACATTAGTCAATATTCAAAACTTCTCACTACAAATAATTATTATACAATTTTAATTCTTTCCTTATTTATTAAGACTTCTTCTTATTTCACACAAACCTCGCAATCAATTTCAGAGTTCTCAGTATCACCGAGGAGTCTGGACTTGAGCCCGGTTGGTGGTGATACGCTCGCCCCCTATTACATGGGACTTAAACATAACTGGCTAATGGTACGTGTACTATACCTACTATAAGTACACCTCTGTCTAACCCTTCGGGGAGTACAAGCGTGATGGTTTTGCATGTTAGCAAAAGGTAGGTAAGTGTTGCTGGTTATGTTCGTTTACTTACAATAATCATTTGGTGTCCTAATAACTTAGCGATTGTTTTGTGCGCACGCGACGCTCTTAAAAATGCTGGATAGCCGCATACCAATCAGTGTTAGTTAACGATGTGGTAAAGATGCGTTTACATAATTGCAAGGTAACAAAAAAGATGAAATAGATATTTAATTATTTATATTGTGTAGTTAAAAAAATGCCAAACAGTGATCTTCCAAACAAAAATGTAAGCGGAAAACAAATTTCAAAGGCAAAGTCAAAATATTTAATTTAAATAGGCACATAAGAGGCGCTTTTGAACGTTAAAATTAAAAAAAAATAGTATTGATTCTAGTATTTCTTTTCTGTATTTATCTTTTAAACCAAATAAATCCTGGCACTAGGCTAATCGGTTGAACGGCCTGTAAAAAAGGTTTATTTAAATGTTTAATCATATTTCAAATGGAGTATAGTATTATTTAAAATTGATAGTTTCTTTTACCATCCAGGATATATAAAAGAAAATTGCGGACCAAAATCATGTTTTTTATTGTATTTATGCAGACGGTAAGTTTGTGAAACTGCCTTTACGCTGCGCATGAGTGCATCACACACAGACACAGCATTCACAAAGACACAGTACAAATGATTACAACTACCAACGTATTTTCCTTCTACTGTTGCATTTACAAGCAAAACAATTAACAATAAATAAAACAAAAAGTATCTTATAATGTTTTCATGCTTTCTGCACGCGTTTGTATTAAATTTAATTTAAGTAGGTGCAAGATTTATTTGACAATTTTATTTGCAGCCAGCGTGCGTGATCATGATCACTGAGAAAGTTTCTAGATTTGGAGTTTGAACACTTAAATGTGCACATATCTGGTTTTCATTGGGAATATCTCACGGTACAAGAGTTATTGGATGCTAAACAGGATTTATTAAATGGCAATTTTATACCTTTACTTATTCAATTTCTACATTTTCAAAGGTTTGCTCAGCAACTGGATCCACACATGGATGAATCGTAATTTTCCTTAATGTGATTTTTGCCGATTCTTAAAGATATTATTTTGTATAGAGTCCGTTTTATCAAATAGTTCATGCCGTAATGTTGGCTCCACTGTTGTAGGACGAAGTGACGAACACGAATACGCTACCTATAATAGGTCCGTTGTTAACTTTAACAGTGTAGCCAACATTACAGCATAGGAACAATTTGATGAAACAAACTTTAGCAGCAGCATTTCGAAATTCGATCGGTGTTCAGGTGCGAATCTTAGATGATGTGTTCCCTGATTTAAATAAGTTTTGATAGGAACTTAACAGAGAGAACTCCTGCTTGCTTATTTGCTTCAAACTGCTGCAATTTACTTAAATTACTTCAAACTACGCTTTTCAGAACCGCCATAATTACATACCCGTCAAACCTCTTCATCTTACCCAAACCAATTTTAACAAAACAATTCTATTACCTATTACCCCACAAAACATTAGGCTGCCAATCAAAATTAAGCACTAGGTTTTATTATTACGTCATAGTCATGATACCTTACATAAGGCATAGAACACATAGCATTTTCTCAGTCCATCATGTGCACGGTGAAACGACGTGGAACAACTCACAAGCGAGGTTTTAAGGTAACGTACACGGATGATTTTCATAGGAGGGCGATTAATTGAACTGTACCGTAACCGTAATACTGTGTTTGATCTTTATAAGTGGGGAAATGTTATGGTTTTCATAACTTTTTTATGGGTTAAGACTTTTGGGATTTGTGTAAGATGGCATGTTATAATTGTGAGGTCATGTAGAAGAGGTATATTATTTTAAATCAGTGAATGGAGAGAGGTTGAGATGATGGATGACAAAAATTTACATACATACGTCAATGTCTAATGCTAAGGATCTTCTATAAGTTTTTCTTCACTTACTCTAGCCTAAGGAGGTCCTAATTTTTTTTTACTTTCTGTAAAACCTAGGGGAGCTGTATATCTCACTTGTGAAGTTAATCCATTAGAGTGGAATTCCTTGAACAAAATCATTCGTTTTAAATTCGTCGCATGATATTACGTTCTTGACATTACCACCACACACATTTCCGAAAGACATTATCTATAATCTAAATAAGTATTTATTTATAGCCATTAATACATTATACCTGTAATTAAATTTCTTACCGATAATGCATTCGCTCCAATAATAAAGACTATTACGAAAGAGATCGGAAACACGTTCTGTTCGTTTTTTTTTTGTATAGTGATTTTTATTATGACGTAAAAGTGACATATTAACCAAATCATACTACTCTACACATCATCTCATTCTCTACTCTTCTTACTTTCGTAATTCAAACTTCGAATGTCTTAACAATAAACATGGCGGAATGTCTGCAATAGCCAATCGAACGCGTGCTGCATACCGCGCCGCATCGCGTGTCAACGGCTAATTATCGGCAGAAACGCTGCGTTTTATATTACAACGATGTGCGTTTCATTGGTGTAAGTGTCAGCTTTGAGATTAAATATATCGTTTTATAATTGTACCGGCTAATTAACGTCGGATTGCAGGGTTGTAAATTACTATTGTGCAGGGCTTTGTAAATCAGGGTGTTTATTTGTACAATCGTGGTGTAAAAGTGGTTATTCTAGTTTATACTGGCAGTCAAGACATGCAGCCATTACACATCACGCTATTCACGATCAAAAAATATACACAGAGAAGGTAAAAACCGATGGCAAAAACTTCTTACAGCATGAGGAATTCAACCGTCTCCACTCATAATACAGTTTCCAATACTTGTACGTTTTCGCTTAAATTACGTAGACATCTCAACTATCAAGTTATGCGGACTAGTTTACCGACTTATATTATAATAGCTCGGGTTTTTTGCTAATCGTCTATTTAATGCAACACTCCAGTTGACGGCACACGCCCCCAAATTATTCCAACCTACTTTCACTGAGACGAAACATATCGTAGGTATCATGTTCCGTAAAACAACCAACGTTTGACAATTTGATATCAGACTGTCATATCCATTTCGTAACGTTTCAAGTAACAAATTATATGTTTGTACGTATTACGTGATTTTCGAACAGATTGGAACATGGTTGCATGCTTGAAATACTATATGCTTGATTGCTGCTTTAGAACGCGTTGACCGATGTCACTTGCCATTCTAATCGTAGTTTATGATTAAAGGAGGAACTATAAACCCTTCCCTTTTAACAAACCGCTCACTGAGATTGATAACTACTGAGCGTTCATTATAACTTGACGCGTGATGGGATTGGTAAAACTGAATTTTCCAGTGTTTATTTTCAATACAAATAGAGTTCAAAATGGCGAGTGACAGAACAGAACTACCAATCATATAACTGCAAAATTCAGTGCTACCAATTGCCTCAAGTTATCATTGAAGACTGAACACGAATGACAAGAATGTTTTGGCGCCTGAATGACATTGACACTGACAGGAGGCGTTGTCGGTAAACATTTGTGAAATTGTCACTGTCATTGTGTATTTACAAAACAAGATGGCGGTGATTGGTCCGATTTTGGCCACGAGCCAAAATAACCATACCTATAGCGTTGTCCCTCTGAAGTTATGTCAAAATGTCCTAAATGTTTTCCGAATTTTTGAAGAAATCACATCAGAAGCAGTTGAAATTTTATGACTTGTGAGAAAGCTCTTAGATGAAGGTAATTTATTAAAAAAGACAAAAAAAAAATTGGTACCGACGAAAAAGAGCATTTCGACGATGTGCACTGGCCTCATTATTAATTCAATCAAAACTAAAGTAAAATATACACCGACCAATCAAATTCGTAGCCAGACAAAAAGCTTTTGTTTTCTTTGAAACGCAAACTAACCCATACGTTCTTGTATCATTAAATCAAATGTTTCTGGTCTAATTTCCTCAGTGGGCTAGAAATGAAAAAAAAGTGAGAGTGGCTTCACTGCTCATCATCCCGTGCAAACTGTAAGAGTTAATTGAGGGAGACGGATTAATGCGGTGCAGTGTACATATTAACTTGACCATCATCGATTGTTTTAATGAAAATGTTGCTTTGAAATTACCTACAGAAATTATTTACATAACACACACATCATCAGCCTATAATGTTCCCACTGCTGGGACACAGGCCTCCTCTCTTCGAGAGGGAGTGGGCTGTAAATCTACCACGCGGGCCCAGTGCGGGTTGGTAGATGTCACATGTCTTTGAATTTTTGGTTCTAGGACATGCCGGTTTCCTCACGATGATTTCCTTCACCGTTAAATTATTTAATTTCTGTTAACTCTGCGCAACCCATTGGCAGCTTGATTTCCAGTTTAGCTGCAAATCCAAATGGAATTCACTTAGATATAGCTAAAAACGTTTAGGTATTATAGGATGCTATGTATATAAACAAAAACAAACTGGTCAAGTGCGCTTCGGACCACGGACAATGAAGGGTTCCGTAGTTGAGATGAATTTATCCCACAAACAAACTTAACATTGTAGTTGAAAAACATGTTCTCCCATACATTCCAACTGCAAATGTAAGTTGGTCGACATTTGCTCGTTAACTTGTAAAGCCTACTTAGCTGTCATAGTTTTCTTTTTAATTTCGTTTTAGTTTCGTTATACTACTGCCATGAATTTATTCACATATCCAAAAACAACTATTTCTCTGCAAGGGGGACACTTGACTCTAATAAAAAATTGCACTACCCATAAAGCTTAATTATTGCAAACGGATCCAAGAATCTAAAAATGATTTTCACACACGCAATATTTTTGAACGACCTTTTCAACGATACACCCAATAATATCACAAAAAAAAATCAATTTCACTTTATGTAGTTACAGGAGCGGCAACAAAAAAAAAAATATTTAAAGATTTTATTTCACCACTTTTTCAGCGTGATTGATATTTATTTGGCCCCACGCCAAATTACAACTTTCTAGTACTAAGTCTCTGAGCTAAGTCGCGGACCGAAAGACAGACAGACAGACGGACTTGGCGAAACTATAAGGGTTCCTTGTTGACTACGGAACCCTAACAAACGATCTACATATGCATGAGATTTATCATGGTAGGTGTAAGGATATCTACCGCAGCTTTTTACTTCGTATTTTCCATTTTCCCCAGGCATTTTAGTTTCCTACTACGCATCAAACAATATTTATGACAGCACAAAGGCATACCGGTCCAATGGTGCGTCTCATCACGTACATCCACACCCATGGGAAGATTATCAAAGAAACGCAAAAATTAAACATGCACGGCGTCTATTGTTACAAACATTTCCATGTATATTCATGTCCGTATAATAAATGAGTTAATTATTCGTTTATTAATTGAACGCAATCGGGCGATGCGTTCCCAATGCGTCGCTCGTTGCGTGCAATAGATTGATTCCTTGATTAACAACGTTACGTAGTAGTAGTTTTGATTACAGTGTGTCTAATTCATATGTTAACTGATTTATATAAAAGTTTACGTGTGAAGTCGAGTAATTCGTTCCATTGAATTCTCATTTCTCAATATTAGTGGATGGGCATTGTTAAGAAATAAGAAACAATTGAAAAGAACGCATGAGCATGACGTCTTACCGCGATTACAGTTTAAGAGCGTATACGCGGTACGACGTATTTCTTAACTAAACTGATTTTAATGCAACTTCATACGCATAATACACGCAGGGTACAAAAGTCAAAAAATTTAGTTAAGAACATTTTCGAAAAATAGCGTAACAGCTAAAATAGACCGATTTTAACCATAGATACATAGATTTCCAGTTATCTGTTTTTAAATAAGATATTTCTAAAATGTTCTTAACTAACTTTTTAGACCTTTGCTTATGCTTATGAAGTATCATTAAAATCGGTTCAGACATTTCGAAAAACAAGAGCTTGAAAATTTGTATGAAATGCCGTACGTCGTCGTCGTCATCGCTCTTAATACGGATCCAATTTCTGGGAAACAGTTGTAGGGAATCGTCAAAGTAGCGGGAAACACCTGGATGAGGGACGCACGGAACTGGAAAGTAAGGCAGAAAAACGGGGAGGCTTGTACTCAGCAGTGGGTAATTCCGGGCTGAAATGTTGATGATGAACCAAAATGGGAAAGATTATACAGCGTGCTGCTTTAATGGTGACATTAATTTAAGACACCTATACAGTTCCACGTTTTCTTTTTATGATGATATTTTAATTTCATTAAACGTTATTATTTATTTATTTATACACAATTATCTGAAATAGCATTTTGGAGCAATTTGTACTTAAAGAACTTAGCGCAGAGGTAATTTGCTGGGGTCACGCATCAATGAAATTAAAGCGATTAAACGTTCAAAGAGTAGGCGAATTCAGGAAAGAGAGAGCTTTATTATTTAGTTTGTTTGAAAATTTAAAATTTTCATTGTAAGTACGGATTATGATATCTTATTATATTTTTTATGATCGCGCGCCACTACTACTACCCGTGTGTTAAATTAATGTCGCCATTGTAGCGCCACGTTGTGTGGTTAGAAACAGTGAATACCTTCTTCGAAGATGGCTGGTATAGATGTACCTACCTCTCAAAGAAGAAGATATGGTGCGCCGCGCCGAGCCGAACCGACTAAAAAGCTCAATATGGTACTGGCAACAGTGATTGAACCCACTAGGAGTAATAGTGTTCTGTGGATCGAAATCACTAGCCTCTTAGAGTCTGACCAACGAAATCTGTCCTAGAAAAAAAGCGGCAATTTAAAAAAACCATCAATCTGTCACCCTTGCTGTAGGTACACTCTCTATACAGAGTTTATACTACTTGTTATTCAAGAAACTTTCTGCGATACTTACATGAGTATTTTATATCTACGGAATGTAGGATAGCATGGGTTGACTTCTTCTTTTTTAAATTGCCGTTTTTTCTCTTGGATAGCTTTCGTTGGTCAGACTTTATGCCAGGACACCTACTTCAATACCACTTCTTAATTTTTCTGACTGGACAACCAGCGAGTAATTCACACTATCAGTAGCAATTAGTTACATTTTGACAGTTCAACAACTTCCATTGCCTTATTTACGTTGTTGAGCAGACAAATTTTTCGAACATATAGCAATGGATTAGCAATATCCTACAAAATATTCAGATAGTGATTACGCAATTAGGGTAATGGTTAAAATTAAGAGACGTTTCGATTGACATTTTACAAACTATTGTATGTCGAGAGTGAGAGTACAGCAGGCTTAGCACGAGAACCGTAGAGAATGTCGACGCCAGAGTAAACAAAAATGACGTTTCCTTGTAGAATGTGTAGACAGTAGAACATTTTCTGTAGACAAGCGATATATATTCTACAGTACAGTAGAAATAGAAAGCGTCGTGCTAAGCCTGCAGGCTAGCATAAAATTGAAGTAAATTTGTTCAAACTTGACCGATTTTGTGTACTTTTCGTACAGCGCAGTAAATCAGATAATTGGCTCGTTACAATTTTTCTGCCGAGACAAGATAAATGACTAAAAACCTAGTTTCTGGTAAATCAAGAACGATTTAGTAGCATGGCAGTTTAATTTATAGCGTTGATTTTAACCAGCGTGCTACTGTTTGGTATTTAGAGCTAGAACTGCTTTCATTTACGTATCCATGCAGGTTTTAGTTCACTTCAAAACTCCTTGAAATCATTATCGCAATTTAAAAAAATAATCTTCTAATTTCATCTCCCTGATGTCAAAACTAATGCCACCATCTTATTTTTTTTTATACGTTTCACAATTGTTTATCAACACTGCCAACAGCACCCGTGTCAACATAATTCGAGCGCCAAAATCCATACAGCATTGTAGCTAAACCTAATCTAGTTTACTGCAAACTCCACAGATCAACAGGATGCATCGTCATTGTATCTAAACGAATAATAATTCGAACAATGGATGAGTTTAAAAAATGGAGCTACGGCGTAGCTAGTGTTTGAAAAAATAGATTTACGGCGTATGGCGTAGCGTAAGTGTTACGCTACTGCGTAGGGTACGCGACTATGAAAATTCTGAACAATGAAATATTCTGTTACATTTTTCATTGTCAATAACTTGAATTTATGCCTGTACTGTTGTGCATGTTTTTCACAAATAAAGGAGAGGTCAAAATTGGTATAATATTCCGACGATATTTTTAAACGCTAATGTGATATGCCTTATTAGAAAGCTTATTTATTATGCTACTCGATTATAGTTAAATCTGATTTTTTCAGGCGCCCATTTTTTGTGAGAAAGTGAAAAATGTTTCAAAACAAACAAAACGCACATAGTCTTTATTTATTCATTTCTGTGCAATATAATTATTTTATGTGGCTAATGTTTCCGTTTCTATTAAATACTTTGAGATTTTATTATAATTGTAGCTGCAGCTCCATGTAATTAAGACAAAAAATATTGATTATCATGACAATGCAATAACAAAACGTATCGAAAAAAGTCAAAGCTGTAAACTCGGACTAAATATCCGCTGTAAATGTCAAGCCAAGTCCTGCTGACTGACGTTGTCATTGTCACGTCATTTGCCACAGGGCTGCCATCCCTAAAATATAAATAATGCTTGTAGAACATTTTATTTTTCAACACTTGTTTTAAAAAAAACGGGCGGCTGTAAAAAAAAATTAAATGTCCAAAGACATCAAAATAATTACCCTCTTTCAGCCTATATAGGTCAGAAGGCTGTTTAAATTTTCAATTATTTTAGTACCAAGCCCCATACATTTCGTGAACGTCTCCTTTTTACAATCATATTTTTTTCTTTGACATCAGTGTCGCTAGTTGTCAGTTTGTGACAAATGTCTTATCTTACATGTTAGCCCACCTGCTGTCTACTATTCTGACCACAGCCCTCTTGAAGCAACGATGATAAAGGCCGATATGATTTATTTGATTCAATGTTATAATGGTTGTGCTTGGTTGTTGCGTGAAGGTCAATTCGTAGGTAGGTTCACATACATACATACAAATATCATATAGTTTACAACACACATATTCATTTACACACACACATTCATGTACATTTGAATTTAATATTTTCTCATTTATTTTTGACATTTAAAAGAAGCAGTTCTACGAATAGAGAATTTGAAAGAAAATTCAACACACAAGGGCTAAATAAGCCCTCATAAAAACTCCTTGTCCCATGTTACAGTTTGCAGTCGGTGAACACATGAAGGTCTGATAAAAGTGGAGGCAACACTCTAAATACCTAAGAGAAGACGACTGTGGGCCGACTCTTTTATTCTGAATGTATACAAATGAACGAGATAGTGATATGTGTTTTCTTTATCTTATGTATGTATTCAGAAAGAGATAGTCGGCCCACAGTCGTCTTCACTTAGGTATTTAGAGTGTTGATTCCACTTGTCAACCGTCATGCTATCATTCACTCCCTTCTCATTCATATTTCATATAATTCCTCAAACAAACAAACAAACAATCCATCCATCTTTTCTTTGGCTTTCCTGTCCCTCTCCATCCATCAACAATATATTCATATCACTCTTTTAGTCACACAAAGTACCTACAGTGAAATAAAAACGTCCGCTCTCCTTACATTGGTTAATTTTGATTTGTCCTTTTTTTAAAGTCATCGTTTTGTCGCCAAACATCGCATTGTAGGAGCCCATTCTCAATTTCACGGACGTCATTCTCGATAACGATTCAATGTAATCGAAAATCGATTCAACAATCGAATTCAAGGGCGTGTCATCGGTTCCCATGATGAATTTCGACACAACGTTTCCGGTCGATCGGACTTCCGTTTTTTAGAATGTAAGTAAACAGAAAATACGGTGAACGAGTTTCTGTGTTATGTATAATAATATGTGAACTAGATACATAGACATAATGAATTACATAGATTATTATACATACGGAAAACGCAAATTAATCGTTTCCTCATCAGTACGTAAAGCATCTTACCAAAGATAGAAAATATGGTTTGTTTTGTTTATTTCTTTACTAACGTAGGCGGGCCAAGGTCAAAAGCTATACAGCCTTGTGAAATCATAGTTTTCTTCCTTTAAAAAAAATATTTGCATACTTTTACATAATACCTGCTTAAAAAATGTGTAATTCCTTCTGGTTGACCGTGTTCACCATCGACAATATTAGCAATTTTAAAATGATTGACATTAGATACTAATTTTACTGACTACGCTATGTTAATTTACCAACACATGTTTTCGCTTTTGCTATGCAATAATAATCCTTAGGTATTGTTATTACATAAAAAACCTTCCACGGGCTAAATAATCGTAAGAACTTAGTGTGATATCACCAAAATAAACAGTAAAAGTGATATCGGACTATAAATCTTATGTCCACGAAATAAGAGTGAAAGATTACTAACATAATAAGGTTCTTCATATGTCAATGATTATGCTCATAAGATATTATGTCATCTTTGCTGGTCACACCTCGATGATGTTTCATTTAAAAATAAACGGTTACATACGGACCAGAAGACTGTACCTACTTAATTAAAATTCATCTTCAATTTAATTATCTTTTTTCAGCGACTTATTAGCAATAAACACTATGATCTTTATTAGATACTAGATTTTGCCCGCGGGTTCGCACGCGTGGATGTCGAAAAATATCCCACGGGAACTTACTACCGGGATTAAAAGTTCCCTTGCCAAGTGTGTTTGTTTCATCCAAATTCATTCAGCCGTTTTAGCGTAACATACATCCAGACAAACAGACAAAAGGGATAGAGAGAGAGATAATTAATAATAATACTGTATCAAATACGGGGAATTATGACTTTTACTGGCGGCCTTATATATTTTTAATGTCAACAGCCTATACTTACTATACTTAGGTAATAAACAATGTGCACAAATAAATAAATTTTAGGCATCAGACTCGTTCCCACACCTCGTAGCAATAGGTAACTTTTTTTCAAAAATATGCAATGTACAGTTTTGAATTCGTTACGGAAATAATCGCAGTTCTAAAAATAAATTACAAAATATTTTGTAAGTCGATAACATTTTTTGTTTAAAAGATAATTGAAATTTTGATATCGACTGTAATGTGGCATTACCTTTAGATCAATAGTAAAAATCTAATGTCATGACGTATGAGTGATAATTAATTACTAATACTTATTTTAATTCGTTACTAGGTATTTCAATATTTTATTCTTATTTGACATTGATAGCTATAACAAATGGTAGATTCTCCATGTAGACAATTTTAAAAACGACTTTTATATTTATTAAAACCAGTTCCATTTTTTTAACAACAATTTTAAATTCAAAATGGAGGACTTCTTGGCGGGAAAGTGAAGCGTCATGTTAGCAGTTTTGTTTTATTTTCTAAAATTTGTGTTTAGCCGAATATTAATGTGTAATAGTGGCGGATAATTAACCATTAAGTGTTCGTGATCCTGCATTAATGTAGGCAAATGAAACAAAACAGTGCAACATCACTTTAAGTTCTCTCAAGAAGTCCGCGCGAGGTTTCAGTAAAGTGCCGCGTCTTTACTTAAACCCAAGGGGGGGGCGGGATATCATCAATCATCTTTATCATGCATTGAGTGGAGTTCATTTCATAATTATTTAAATAACTTTGTACTTGTTACCTAATTTTACATGACACTGGCTAAATGCACAAACCGTGCGAAGCCAAAAAGAAAAAAAAAAAAAAAAAAAAAAAAAAAATTCAAAATGGCAAACAAGAATTTGCGCGACTTCTTGGCGGGAAAGTGAAGCGTCATGTTAGCAGTTTTGTTTTATTTTCTAAAATTTGTGTTTAGCCGAATATTAATGTGTAATAGTGGTGGATTATTAACCATTAAGTGTTCGTGAACCTGCATTAATGTAGGCAAATGAAACAAAACAGTGCAACATCACTTTAAGTTCTCTCAAGAAGTCCGCGCGAGGTTTCAGTAAAGTGCCGCGTCTTTACTTAAACTCAAGGGGAGCGGGGCGGGATATCATCAATCATCTTTATCATGCATTGAGTGGAGTTCATTTCATAATTATTTATATAACTTTGTACATGTTAACTAATTTTACATGACACTGGCTAAATGCACAAACCGTGCGAAGCCAAAAAGAAAAAAAAAAAAAAAAAAAAAAAAAAAGAATTTGCGCGCCAAAATTGACAGGTGACACGACTCACGAAAAAATTATAACCGAGACCACAAACTGCCTAGTTTTTCTAAGCCTCCAGTTTAAAAGATAAGGTGTTAATTTAGCATTAGAATTAAAGACAAAAGTAATTAATTATGTAACCATCAAAATTTTTATTGGCAAATAACTTCAGCCATATAATTAGTACCGGTAATATTGACCAAACTATTACAGTATTACTAGTCGCCAGCGAAATTCCGAAGTGGCTGTTTATTTTACAAATGCCAGTCTAAGGTCATCTATCTAAAACATTGGCGATCACTTGCAATAGGAATACATTAATATTTTACAGAACAGGTTTTATGTACCTACGCAGGCATTGATAAAACTTACTTTTGGAAATATCAAGCAATGACCAAAATGGCTATCACAGTTATTAACTTAATTTGTATTTAGAACTACGAGTCTGTGACATAAGCAGATGCTATCAGTTGTCATCATTTGCTATGCCACACTACGTGTGTTCATTTGTTCTACGTCTGCGGTTCTGTTAATAATGATGATGACATGTCGTTTATTCTATTATGTATGTTAATTAAATGTTATTTGTTACCACCGGAATGCCTTTCACGCCGGCTTAAGAATTTTATTAGACAGACTATTGGCCGGCAGTCTGGGAAACAGTCACTATGTGGATAGGTATGATACCAACTTTGTTAAAACTACTACTTATTGTATACGCAGTAATAACTTTCAATCGACAATCTGTCAATCTTTAACTAATATTTTTAATGTTATAGTTTATGTTTTGCTATTATCTTAACGGCCTGCCTGGGGCCTTGTCTTGAGGATTGAAGCTTGGGAGCATCAACCCTTTCAATAACTCTGTAAATTAACAAGGACAGTCTAATGATACACGAGTTATTTAAATTCTCAATCAAAACAACACCTTATTATAAAAAAAAACATACCTATTTGGAAGACTGACTCTGTAATTTGATTTACGACATGAATATCTTTTTGACGAAGACATGTCCAAAGAAGTACGATCTATGTGTAAATTATTAACACTATAGTGACAAATGGGTACCACGCAGGCAACCATGAAAAACTTAATTATACTAATTAGATAGAGAGGCCTTCATAGATCTAAGTCTGGGTGGAAATATGCGTGTTAGCATTATTCTAACAATAATATAATTAATGCGAAAGTGAGTTTGTTTGTTTCGCTTTCACGCTACAACGGCTGAATGGATTTGGATGAAGCTTGGCACATGGATAGACCATGACCTAGAGAAAGACATAGGCTACTTTTCATCATGGATCGTAGACGAAATCGCGGGCAATAGCTAGTAATTTATAAAATAATGCTAACGTTAATGTTATAAATATTTGGCTTAAGGTGAATCCGCACCTGTAGCTCGCAAAATTTCTTGACGTTTTTTGCTATTTGCAGGTCAATGTCAGGTTTTATCTACCATCTTGTATTGGTGAACATTATTTAAATTAAGAATCAAAACATTCAAAAAGCCAACGTTTATGGGTGCTTACAACTTTTTTCGCCAAGGCATCAACGACTTGCAGCCTAAACCCAGAAATCAAATTCGAGATCAAAAATGTAAACAAAGCAATTTCATTTTCAAAGTTCAGGGGTAGTCAACATTTCGCTAGTAACTCAAATAAGTTTTTATTTTTTTATTTAGTGTCAAAATTAAAGATATGATAGCCTAAGGTAAATCCTAATATTATAGGTAGGTAACGTAAACGAAATAAAAAAAAAATAATTATATTCATATGAACAAGTTGCTAATGTTTATTTGAAATTAGGATTTATATAATATTATGATTTATTCACTTTGTGATTCGGACTCAGGCCAAGGATTGTGTGTAAGAAAATTCTCATTTATTTCATTAGTAAAAAGCACCTATGCGAAGCCGAGGCGTCTCGCTAGTTGAAAACACTAAATGAAGTCCAAATGTTTAAGACCACTGCCTTATTGCCAGTAGCATAAAAATAATTTACACGATTTTATTTCAAACAGTAATATTTTATTCTGGGATCGTAGTTTACGTCGCTTTAAAGTTGAAATCTGTGTGCAACATAATATTTTAACCGTTTAAGATATGTCTACAATTTTAGCACTATGAGTACTTTTCGGCAAACTGCACAAATCAGGTTATTATTTAAAATTGACAACATCTTTGATAACATTTTTGATCTCGAATTCGATTTCTGGGTTTTAATTATAAAGATCCCTGTCCATTACATTATAAAGTACAGTGCACCAAGATTATCTTATACCTGTAAATTACTAAGTTGCACATTAACAGACCACAATCACGTTTTAATGGTAAAAATCTAGTTTTTTGCTCTAAATTTCACGGCCGCGATCGTTTGTTGAACACGCCATCACACGACATATGGCCGACCCTCTTATCCATTGCGGGGAAATTGTAAATAATAGCTTTTTATAAGTTATAAACCGATAAATAAGATCACGGCAGCCATTACCGTACGTTATTAATGGGTTTTTAATTAAGAGAGATTGTTGATAGTAACCGGGATATTTCGCACCGGTGATTGTTTACCTTCACAAGGCAAGAACTTATGTAGAAGACACTTTTTATTATGGCCAAACTATTGTGTTTTTTCAATCGACGAAACGAGCTATCGGAGGTAATGCTTTCTTTGTAGGTTCATTGCTTTGACAATTGACAATGTAATAGCATTGAATACGAATAAAAGGAAAATAAATCACAGCCTTGGGCAAAAAGACGTAGAAATAAATAATGTGAGGAAAACGTTTTTCAATGTTATTTGTTGGTTGTATTAGCATTGAAAAGTACGTGATATGGCGGGTAACATTGAGGAAAGTCTGCTAATTCTTTTATTTACACAAGGATTTATTTTAAACAATAGCGCGCGATGTCCATGCCGTTTAATATATACTTATGTATAATTAAGCAGCCATTATGAATATAAATTCACTGCCTCAAAATTTCTCATCCTCGTAACTATATTATGCAAATAAAATATTATTGAAAAAAAAACGCGCCAAAAAAGTTGCCAATTCAAAACACAACCGTTCTAAAAGATTTAAAAACTTTTTGAAACAGGTCTTCATAGTTCATACTACAAGTTACGAGTATAAACACAGGGCGGGAACCACGTTGATTATACCGCTAGCAGACGAAAGTGAAAAGAGGTACAGCCTTGTTTTTTTTTTTCAACTTTTATTTCTCGTCGGCCGAGCTTACTAAACGTGCTTGACACGCTTACCGAACTTACATGTTGGAGCTGTTTTTGTTTACCTATATGAAATCTTTTCGCTTTTACTAGTTTAGCATAATTAATTTATGAGATTTAAATCAGTTTTCATAGTGAATGATCATAAATTGAGGTTTATTTGTCTGTTAGTTCGCAAGTTTCGAGCAGTAAAAATGCAGCCTTGACAAAAAAGTAGACTAATTATTAATTACAGTCATTACAATCATAATCACGTCTTGACATAAACAATTAAGAAAAAAAAAACCTAACCTCAAAACCTTTAAATGACCACAAACAAATTCAAGAGGTCCAGTTAAAACGCATGCCATAGATATTATAAAGATAATGGCACTAAAGATGAATTAGCTCGTAATCACCCATTCAAATAACATCAAGTCAATGACCCCGCTGGAGCAATACAGTTTGCCTTTAGCAACACAATCGGATTGCAGATACGGCTTTATTTTAATATTGAAATAACATTTGCAAGCTGGTGTTATTGGAGCTACTTTGTAATTTGCATACTGAGCTGAGTAGAAGACGAGTCATGTGGGTAAACAAAGTGTTCGGAAAATAACATACCTACCTAGATAAGTACTTTGGACCCTGGGTAGAGTAGGTATAAAAATTAAAAGAAAAAGGTTACTTAAATACATTTTGAACTAAATGATTGAATGCCAAAAAGTTTGTTACTGGGCTACTGGCAAGAAAACCAATACAAAATATAATCGTATTTTTAACCGATTTACAAAAAGGAGGAGGTTATTATGTTCGTCTGCATGTTTTTTTAATGTATGTTCATCGATTTCTCCGTCAATTGTGGACGGATTTTGAAATTAAAGTTATTTTTCACTTTGTAGTGTTTTTTTTGGAAGTCGGTTTTTTTTTATTTCTTTGATTATGTAATAAAGTTTATTCACTATCTAATTCGAACTGGAAGATTTTGTTCGTCCGTTCTGAATCAAATCAAATTTCAGGATTTCAACAGCTTTCCCTAATATTCATTGATAGGTAGGTGATTATAGTTATATAAGCAACTGTTGTATTTATGGGGTACCTACCTATTAAAACACGAATGTGGGTTGATCACACGAGGCGGGCGAAGGATAATAGTATCACATAAGTGTTTTAATGCCTAATTATGTACAGTTGCATACAAGACTTTATCTACACCCATGATAAGAATCCTCTATAAAAGGTTCTGAAACCATAGAGTGTTGTAAAGTGTTGTAAGAACTCTATGTAAATTCATGGAAAGTTTAATTGCTGTGTGTCTAATACTAACAAACTATTTAAGTATAGGTAATACTTAATATAATTATTTAATTATTTAGATTTTGGATCGTACAATTATTCATATAAGTATTACTAATTTTTTTTTTTGAATGTATGTTTTTTTTTACCGGCGGCGGCGCTGCGGTATTGAAACGCACGTGCATGATGATGTTCTTTTTTTGAAATTCATAAAGATACCACGAATTGAGTAGTGAGAATGTGGCTGTTTGATGAGCAAGGAAGGGATCGAAAAAGCAAAGGAGTTGCATAATGAAATTTAGCACAACATTATAACACTCGTTTGGATGATATTATGGTTACCTACTATGACATTGGTTGTTTTAATGTCGGCAAAAAGCTAACTGTTTCAGAAACTTTTATAGAGGATTTATAGCATGGGTGTAGAGTTACCTAAGTTTTTACAGCGTCCATGTGTGGTCACCTAGGTGATAATGAGTGACCAGTGACCTTAGAGTAGCTTAGAGTAGCATAACAAGATATTTAGGTACCTACCTATAGTTTGTTGAACTAGATAACTTAATTTTTTGGGTTCCGTTCTCAACGGGTGCCAACGCAACGAAACCCTATCACTAAGGCTTCGCTGTCTGTCTGTCCGTTCGTCTGTCACAGGGCTGTATCTTTTGAGCCGTAATAGGCAGACACTCGAAATTTTCACAGAGTGTAGCCGCTATAACAACAAATAATAATACCATACAATAAACGTGTTTTTTTGTTGTAATTTTTTGCTCGATCTTAATAATGGCAGTACCTACGGTGGTGTAAAGAACCCTTCGTATGCGAGTCCGACCCGCACTTGCTTTTTTATCATCGCAATTGATGCCTCCAAGAAAACCTCTATAAATAGACCTATTGCTTCATTATATGCCATTATATCTAACGAACTAATTCGTGATTAATTTCCATTCGTCGTGCATCTTCCCAAGTCGGCTAACTGCGCCGATTACGACATCAATCGACAAATATTTCACTCGAACGAAATCCCTCGTTTAGGATCGACATTGCCCAACTATTTACCTATTCAGCCAGCAAACGTGAACTAGTCGCGACAATATTGAGCAATAGAGTATAAACACAAAAGCTTTTCTTACAAATCCTTTAAAGGTATTAGAAGTAATAAAAGAAGTCAACAGTAGCGGTTGATCTTGTTTTTACAAATCTTGTTTATGTAAGTAATTGAAACTGATATTTCGATGAAATATTGCATATTTACACCAAAGAGCAGTGACCAGCAGTTTTTGGAGCGAAACCTTTATCATAAATGCAAGTAGGTAGTGATCTTTTTTGCATAAACAAACGGACCAAAATAAACATTTGAGTGATTTGGGTAGTTAGATTAGGTAGATTTTACTTTCCTAAGTGAAAAAAAAATAGGTTTACAGTAAAGAAATGTAATTGTTCTTGTTTAGCTTAAGATTTATATTATTAAGAATGCTTCTCTGCGAAACAGTAATGCTCGCGAAGGAGGAGGTGGAACGGGTGAGGGAGAGGCAAAATCCGTGCCCTCCCACCCCTAGTCGCTGCAGGAGACGCCCCGGGCGTCGGGAGTCGCAGGCCGATTCCCGGCCACCGTAGGCGCGGGCTTGCGGACGATGAGCAATGGGTAGCTCGCCGTCCGATAAGGAGTAGGCCCGGGTCGACTGCGCGTTGTGTTTTACGCGCGCCTCAAAGAGATGTCAGCACCAATTGACAGGGTCCGAAAGGGCCAATGCCTGCCAGGGTTACGAGTTTGTCCGAAAGGGATATCGGGGCCCTGGCACACAGGCATCTGAAGGAACACGGCGCGGCGGGAGAAGTTATTTGATAATTTCCCAACCAAAAAAAAAAATACTGTCCTTTCCCCATGTTGTTATGTAGAAAGAAAGAAAATACGTATAATTGCGGTAAAACATGACTATCTTTCACTTCTTTTTCTTTCAAATCATTTCTCACACAATCCTTCCTTTGGTCTTCCTTCGTCTCCGCCTCCATCCATCAAAATTTATATTATTCTTCATTCACATTTTTATTCTTTAAAATTGTTTATTCGAGAATACTACATTTTTAAACTGAAAATAAAATGTATTTCTGCATAATCATAACCTCTGAATCAGAAGAATCGATGTCATTGGTTTAAAAAGCAAAGTAAACAAATATGGCTAAATATCAGTTGTGTTTATGATTATTTTATTGTTAAGAAAACTGAGTGTCCTCCGTTCACCACTGTAGGTGTACGAGGAAAGGCAAAATACAGATCATGAGTTGCAGCAAGTTTTTCTCTTTGAATATTCTTTTAGTTAGAAGTTTCTTCTAACAGCAATACTCAATGGCAAAATTAGGAAAATTAATTGTAGCGTCTCTTTCTTCACGTCTAAATCCATAGGTATTATTATAGTGGGTAGGTATAATTAGTTTATAAAAGACATCAGTTTATCCCTAAAAATAATATCGTACTAAACGCTACTACTAAAGTGTTATACCTATTTTGTATAACACATGGAAAACCCTATCTATTCTAAAATGGTTTGTAACACGGCAGGGGGCTATTATCAAATTCGAACGATAGACGCAAATGTTCGAAATCAATAAAGTTGTCTTTATAACTTTGGAACTCCAATTTCAAATTCGAGTTTAATATTTGAATTTAAAGGCACTATATAGGTATTGCATAGAAATTGCTCAAGATAATTATCCACACAGTAAACATGAGTTTAAATTAGGTACAGAATTTAGAAATATAATTTTCCAAACTACCAAGTGAAGTGGTCAATAAACCTGACGAGCTCGCTTCTGTAACCTTTTAGAAAAGGTGCTACTTTCTGATCTTAATTGAACATTTCAAATAGCATGCTAACCAATCTAATCGGTTGAACCAAACGCAAACAATACATCGTTGCAAATTCTATTGTTAATCCCCAAATAAAGATAGATGCAGAATGATTTGCTAAAAGCATTTGTTCGTGTGTAGCCGTTTTATTGCTATTTAAAGGCTCCCACAGACAGGCGCGATGCGACGGTGCGACGCGATTCTAGTAGAACAATTTCCATTGAGTTTTCATAGAAATTGTTCTAATAGAGTCGCTTTGCGCCCGTCTGCGGTAACCTTAAAGCGTTGTTCTACGTTCTACGGCCATTACATTTTATGACTCGTGATGCAACTGGCCGCCTTGAACTTTCTTGGTGTTTGCACATCAAGTCACCAAACAATGAACTGCTAGGAAAGTTCAAACTGCAGCCAAAGGAATCGTTTATTTTCGATCTGCAATAAGTGAAAGAACTGAGTGAAACTCGGAATAGAAATGTGTTAAATTGTTATGTATATACTGTCTGCACGGACGATTGGATGTCAAATGTATGAAAATAAGCTGAAGCTACTGAAGCTTATCGTGTTTGTAACTGGGTAACATACGAACCAAATAGATCGTCAAATCCGTTTTTACTTAATTATTTATGTATTTGTAAGTAGGTTTACATATTAAGTCATCATAATATCAGAAGAAAATTGACATTAATCCAAATGATAAACAAGCAAAAACCCTTTCGTAACAGTAAAATTGTCACAAGAGCTAGAGCATGGTAACAGGCAGTCTCCATTAAATTATAACGATTCAAAAAACGAACCTTAATTTAAAACAAATTATAGGAGGATCCACGCTCGACTCGGACGCGCCAAATGTCAAGGTAAGTTACAAGATGGCGCTATTCAAACAAAAATGGACGACGAATGCAGAGACTCGAAATTCAAATTTCTTGGACGTTCTCAATTTTATTTCAAACAGGATAATTATCCTGGAGATTTAATCATTTTTTTCTTACTTATTACTTTTTTCTTACAAAAGAAAAGTTTCGCGTTCGTGTGTTTTGTGGGTCGCTTATTATAATGAAGGTAAACAAACCAACCAAGGTAACAAACCTAAAACTATTTTTACGAATCTATCCCGAGCACAACTAAAAAAAAGCTGTTCTCAAAGAAAAAGTGATGCTAATATCCTCATCCTCTTTAACATCTCTATAACTACATCGTTAAAAGCCGTTCAAAAGGCAATCACCGTTTACCAAACTACCTTCTTATTAAAAAATAACAACCGCTAATTTACGTAACCCGATTATTTGTTTATCTAGTAAACTCAATTATTATGGTAAAGGCTTCGACCACACGTAAGCATGATACGTCGAATGTCCTTGCTTCCTAACCAGCTATATTTGACAATCATTTGAATATTGTGTTGGTATAAACGACTCGAGTATTGACTTATTCGGTGGCCATAGCGTATTAACCCTGCCGTGGGCTTACAAAATTGAATTTATTTGACTATTATAATGCAAGATATCGAATAGGTGGTTCCATCTGTATTCAAGGATTACAGATTAAAACGTGTTGTTGTTTTTGGTCTTTTTTTAACAAGCCTTAATAGCCATGAGAAGGACCTTGTACCTTATAGTGCCAAACTTTCAACCAAACAATCTCGATGGAACAGTCTCGCTTGTAAAACTATGATGGCCTCTCCAAATTATCCTTAATTTTGTTTCTTGCAATTTTTCAATTTTCTGTTCGTCTCATAAATAAACTCACTTGCAAATGGAATGCTTACACATTGAACCGTCAGTCATCGACAATCGATTAACTTTTTCACGCTCCCGGATCTTTTCAATTCTAATTTCAAACGCAAATAAAAATGGCGCCCAACCTCACTTACACGTCGCACTTGACTGCTGATTGATTTAAATAGTATCGTCAAAAACTGGAAATTCGAGGTTTACGTTTGCATCAGATTTATTATCAAATATTATCATATTCCGGAGGCCACAAGGCGGGGAGCTCCCACCACGTGTGTTTAAAAACATACAACTGACGGTAATTATATATTAGAACACGTTCATATCGTGTTTTATAATAGGATTTCCGACAGCTTTGTTCGGCGTTCAAATAAATCATTATAGGCATTGTAATTTGTAATCACGATCATTGTCGAGGTTTGAACGTATAACTAACTACATGATCCAGGTAGGAATACAATTGGTACATTCTCTGATATGCATAAGCAGAGGTAGATTGCTGATCCAGTCGATGTCTGCGTAGAATACGAAGACGTTCAATCTTTCTTATAAAGCCCCTTCATGTCATTCTGTTAAAAATAGGACTCCTAGTAAGTATAACAGGTATACTATTTTAACAAACGGTTAGAACAAGAATACCTACGCCTTATCACAAGGTGCATACTTCGAGACTAAAGCAGACCTTGTTGAATATTTGAACCTCATTTAGATATCCCAACTAAGTTGACATAGATCATTTAGACGAGCATTCTTAAAATCTAATCGATTTATTAACTGAGGTAACCCCTAATAGAGGGATTTATGAAATAGATCTTTGTGATGATGAGATGGATGTAGTCTAAAGTGTCGACATTTAAAGATGTAGAATTGTAGATTCAACTAATACTATAAATGTGAAAGTTTGTACGTATAGATGTTTGTTACTCAATCACGCATGCAAAAACGGCTGAAGGGAGTTGGATGAAATTTGGCACACTGATAGTTTATAATCTGCAGTATCACACCAATATTTTTTTATCGCAGTAGTACGTTCCCGTGATATAATTTTCGACATCCACGCGTGAAGCCTTGGGAAAAAGCTAGTACTAAAAGCATTGGTCTATCTAGGTAGCTTTTATTGCTTTTCTGTGGCGTTAGATGGAAGCGTGTCAATGTTCAGCAACGGACTGCAATTGGTGTACCTGATTGACTGATTGGCAAGCCATTTAAATAATTATTACAAAATGAGCACGATTATGAAGTCTATTCACGCAAATAAGTTTGCAAAATAGTTTAAAAACTAGTAGACAGTTCGCATTTGAGCACTGTAAGTGATTAATGGATGTGGACAAAGCTGACTGTTGAGGTATGCACAAGGACGGAGTGAATTTTGTAGCCCTTCTCTTGACTCTGTGAAGACATGTTCTAATTCTAACTCACGACAAAGAGTAAAATATATCGTGGCGATATGCTTTCTGGGAAGGATGAGGAAAATGGAATAAAAGACTTAGACGTTAGGAAGTTTTGAGAAGGTATGTAAGTGGATGGCAATAAGAGTAGGTAGAACTTTGAAGGAAACTAAGGAAACAATGATGGATGGATTGTGAGATAAATATTTACGGCTAGAAACAGGGTGAATACTAAAGATAATAGTAAGATGACGGTTAGTAGAGATGACGTAGATATGGAAGAACACATTAACGACAGCTTTTTGAAATACTGATCAAGAGGGTCTTATGTAAATTGATGTCCCGACCGACACGGATCCAGGATCCCAAAGCCTAACGGAAATGTCAAAACATTACTCATGTAGTCATGAACCAAAGTTTACTCACATATAAAGTGTATATTACAAGATATTGTAGATGGAAAACCCTCGACTAGCGAGCCGGTTTTGAAGGGGTCAACACTTTCACGAGGCATCAGCGAACATTTTTGTCTCAATATATTCTCTTTAACGTAATAATCTCATAGATATGTTAAACTCAGTTTGCATTCGGTGACATCCGCGTTTTCTATCCATCTACTTAATGCAGTTCATAAGTCAATGGACAGTTGAGGAGCTCTTCAGAGATTATCAGTTACGTCGAAATGGCGTCCTGACTTTGTTTTGAAAGCCGCTTATAAAGTGTTTTATTGTTTGATAATGGACGCAGTCTTCAGTTTTTGGTTGCCTTCGATGGCTTTATTTTAATAATGAATGACGTAATGTCTATAATGATGAAAACACAACACAAACGGAAAATAAATTAATGTGGTAGAGTGGAGACCTTATCATATCTAATACCACGTTTGTACATTTATAACAGCTTTAGAACTAAACTAGCCCTTTTTACAACACCTAACAAATGATAAAAAATATCATAATTAGTACCAGTTGTCAAAAACTAGGCCCAAACACACATGAAAGTCAGCGAGCTATTATTTTTCTGCACGTGTAGGTACATAAACACTCGGTTACGAGTTTCAAATGAGTAGGTTTGCAATTAATTACCAATAACATTTACCACAAATTGCTGGTTGAGCATTAAAAAACGCAGTTATGAGGTTTGCGGACCAATGCAATTATGTTCTAACAATAGATACCTACTTCGTATGTTATTTCTTGGAACTAGAAATAGGTACCTACTTAGCCTTCCATATTGATAAGTTTGACAACTGTCTTATGTCACAAAAAGGATTAATTGCTGCCCATTAAAAAAGGATCACTACATGACGCTGGCAGAATAGTCGACATTGGCTCAGTTGCCAAAAAGGAAAAAAAAAACATTACAGCTGCGTTTTACGAAGGGTTGTGTGGATATATTGCAGGTAGGTTTGTTTAACTCCCTTGACGTAATACGGGGTGAGCCTATTGTCAGCAACCGGGCTCAAGGTAGACTACGGGCTGCTACTGAGAAGTTCCTAATGGAAAAATGTTTTGCCCGATTTGGAAATGTAGCCCAGGACTCCATGCTGAGCAGTTGCACTTGCCAATACCTACTAGACTAATGAGACATTTTTAAGTTAGATTTGTGTTAAAATAAGAGAATACTTTCAAATGGTTGTAAGGAGAACGTCTGCATTTCTATGAACGAAGAAAATAAATATGGAGGGAAAGAGCGGCTGCGTAGGGCGACCGGTTTTCACCTCTCTGAATATTTTCAATTTTCTCTAAAATACATAAAGTCAGTGCTATTGGCTTGGTTTGCTTGCTATACGAGTGTAGTTTAATTACAATGAAGTAATACTAAATGAGAATATTGAATTTTCTTCGTAAGTAGGTACTAGGAGAGAAAATGCAGGTGCCTCGTGCTTTTCAATCAGAAGCTAATTAAATCCCTAAGGTATGTAATTATAGAAAGTTGTGCTAGTGATAGAGGCGAAAACAAGTGTTTTTAATGTCAATGCCGCATGAAACTGGAAAATCCTGCACTTGTGTGACAATCCGATTGGCAATTAGCAGCGATAAGGAACTTATAGTATAGACTATAGTCTTAATTGATAGATAATATCGGATATCAGAAATGTAAACAATTATTATTTTCTACCAGCACCTAATGAGGTTTATAACTACATACCTGTCGCGGAAGCGCAAAGGGAGAGTAGACCCGTCCTTCCGGGCAGTTTCCAATTTTCACATTCACTCTCTCAACACTTTTCAAGGAACAATCCCAAACGAAAATGAAAAAAAAAACACTCAATAATTAAAAAATAAACAGTCACACAGTTCAGAGTCCATCATTATAGATTTAAATTTCGAATACGAGTTGATGAATGAATGGGGTTGCATTCGAAAACATCGAATTCAAAATCGTACGTCACTAAAGAGGTGCGATCAAAAACCGGTAGCGTGAAGCATGGAGCGTGCTCGCGGCAATGAGGTTGGTTATCAACTGCAGGTGAGTGAAGCGTCGATGGCGGCGAGAGGCTGGGTGCGGGCCGCGTGTGAATGTAAACTTGTAAAGGTTCTGCGAGCTTCAATTCGCGGCCGGTTTGAGCCGGACATCAATTGACAAAACTAGGATCAACAGAGAGACTTCCTTTCTTCCTTCCTTCCTCAGTAAAAAGGTTCGATACGATTTCCTTGGAAATGTGAAAGTGTTTACAAGTATATGCAAATTACTTGATGTAGCTCACAGTTATAAATCATAAATGAGCGTTAATTAAATATTGAGTGGTATGAAAACTATTGCACGTCTCATTTGCTCCAAAATTCTGCGTATCAATCAATATACTATAAGTTTTTCTTCTAAACCCTCGACTCGACTTTTTTATTTACCTTTTGTATTTTCGTGTTTTTTTTTACAAACTAACTTGTTGTATGTGGTGAAGAAATCGTTCATTTTTTTCCTGCGATAAGGCGATAAGGCGTCCGGGGTTCTATTCCCCACCGCAGCTGCAACATTTTCACTACAATATCTCTGTTTAGAATACAAGCCTATATAGACACACATTCAATTTTCTCCACCAGCTAATCATGGATCATGAGGTTCCGAGTAGTTACGAAAAGGTAACTACCTAACCCTGACATCCAATCTCACAAGAAGACCCCATCAGATTATGGCTAAAAAGCCGATCACAGATAAAGGTCAACACAAAAAAAACCAGCTCTGTAAAGCAGGGAAATCCTTTACGCGTTTCAATTGTTTTTTCGCCATAGCCCTCTCTCTCTCTTCCAAAAAAGTTTTCTCACAATTTCGCAATTCCTAGATTCGGTTCCAGATACCAAAGTAAGCAACCTTTCAAGCCCGAAACTATGACCTATAAATAAACCAGTGGCATAGCGAGGGGGGGCGCAGGTGCATACCGGCCCGAGCGTCACAATTTTTATTTTATAGTTGGTTAAAAAAATATTTTTGTAGTATATATGAACTTGGATGGCTTATTCTCCTTTTAAAAAGCATTGTTTTGTTTTGGCTGTCGATTGTTTGGAGCGGTTGTCACTGATACGAGTAGATCTGGGTTTAATATTGATAAAGCAGTGGTGGAAACTAAATCCTAAAGTTTCAGAACATGAATCAAGCTCAGTATCTACATGTCGAGCAATTTGAAAAATGGCAATACTTACAGATGATGCTGGTGCAACGATCGAAAAAACAACACAAAATATGATTGTCAAAGAAGAACAAAAGTGGAGGCAAGTGGAGGCAAGAGCTTGTCAGGATGCTGGATATCATCAGATTTATTGCCAAACAAAATTTGGCTTTGCGAGGACATAGGGAAATTATAGATGAAAATAACACTGGCAATAAAGGCAACTTTTTAGAACTTGTCCATCTTCTTGCCAAGTACGACCCAGTTCTTTGTGAACACCTGACAAAGGTGAAGTTGCAAAAGAAAATGAACATATATCTTACCTATTACTTGAAATTCAAAATTAAATTAATACCTGTTTGGAGAATCATGTTCGAAAAAAAACCGCTGAAGATGTTGGTTTACCCGATTGATAACATGATTGATATTACACAAGAAGTAAAAACCAGATTTCACCAATTAGGTACGAGTTAGATGTCAAGTATTCATTTCTCACATCAACTAACTTACCTACTGATTAAAGAGTACAAGTGTGTGTTTGAAGAAGAGCCAGATGACATCGATGTCAAACAAAGAAATTTAAGATAGATAGGTACTATAGACAGGCTATCAGAAGTAATGTCATAGAAAAATTGTGATCCCTTGTCTCAGTGACGCCGCGCCGTCTAGATAATATAGCAAAATTCTATAAAAACCAAAGTTTGATAATACCATATTGCACAATTAGGTAGGCATTATACTTCGAAAATAATTTTCTTTTGGTGGACACGAATCAGAATTGCGACTTGACATGCAGGCGTATCACACTACAGGTAGGTAAGTACTGAGCGACTTTTCCCACTTTTAGGACAAATGTATCGGATTACAATTTTGTTCGCAATGTCCCGTCTATTCTTAAGTAAATACTTAGATAATTTAGTGTCTTTGATGTCAAAGAGTTTGAAATCGAGAGGGAACGGTTACGTAATTTTGTAACTGCACAGGATCTGAAAGATCAAGACACCGCCATGAAAGGACCACATAGGCTGCTAAAATTCATTCAGGAGTATACCTATACAACATTATTACACCATATTATATTTTGTCCCAAAAATATTTAAGTGTGATGAAAAATGTTTACAATACAATCGCCGCACGGCTAGGTACCTACTGCCAAATTATTAACATTAATGAGCGCAAGACGACCGCGGCGGCGCCGTTAGCATATTTTTGTACGGACAACCCGGTACCATAACAACCTTATAACTTTGTGATTTTTCATGATACAGTTTTGAAATTTTGTACATAGATTCTTTACATGAAAATACTAGACACGTGTTTCGGGTTTCGCATCTACTAAAACTGATATTGTTTATACGGTATTTGCGTTCCCAACATTGTAATTATGCTTCGATTTTTTTTACTATAACAATCAGCGTTGTTGCATGTGAACGTAGCTTCTCCAAGCTAAAGTTAATAAAGAAATATTTGAGGTATACCATGGGTCCCACACGATTAAGTGATTTGGCAATTTTGTCAAACGAACAAAGTTTTACCGTAGAAATTGATTTTGACCAAGATATAAATGATATTGCTGCGCGTAAGGCCCGAAAAATTAAATTGTGGTCAAAGTTAATAACATTTTTGCATATCATAGATTTAAATCTGTTTTTTTTTAATGATTTTACTTTTCACACCGATAATAATTTTAATAATAAGTACTACTACGTTGACGTCGTGATGGAGCTTGCGCGCTCCGAACTCTTATGTCTGTGCCAGTAGAGTTTACTTTGCCTAATTGTTGTCCGGGGGTTGTCCTTAGGTGCACTTGCATAATGCGAACAGGGATAATCGTCGGTTGGTGCCTCATTTCATTAAAAACGTCTAACGGGCCTCTTTTTTTTTTGGGGTGGGAATTTATCAAATAACTTCTCCCGCTCTGGGCGGAGCGGGAGGGCGTGTGTTCCATCACTTGCCTGTATGCTAGGGCCACGATATCCCTTTCGGACAAACTCGCAACCCTGGCAGGCATTGGCCCTAATGGACCCCGTCAATTCGTGCTGACATCTCTTTGAGGCGCGCGTGGAACACAACGCGCCGTCGACCCGGGCCTGGTTCTTATCAGACGGCGAGCTACCCATCGCTCACCGTCCGCAGGCCCGCGCCTACGGTAGCCGGAAATCGGCTTGCGACTCCCGACGCCTAGGGCGTCTCCTGCGGCGCCCAGGGCGTGAGGGCGCGAGCCCTGCCTTTCCCTCACGCGTTCCGCCTCCTCCTTCGCGAGCATTACTGCTTCGCAGGAGGAGGTGACGGCCTCCCATGCACTCTCGCTCCGAGCCATGGCCTGAACCAGGGCCGGACGCGAGATATCGCCGCCGCTGATCGCCTCCGTGAGGACACGGCGGTGCTCCGCCCAAGCTGGGCATACCTCCACCGTAAGCTCCACCGTGTCCTCCGGGTGATCCACACAGTGCTTACACCCGGGCGTTTCCTCCCGCTTGATCTTGAACTGGAACCTCCCGAAACAGCCGTGTCCGGTGAGGACCTGCGTCAGGCGGAAGGTGAGGACGCCGTGGCGCCTGTCTAGCCACTCCTCAAAGATGGGACTTATCGCCACAGTCTAACGGGCCTCTGCGAGTTGGCTTTGGTACGCCTTCCAAAGGACCGGGATCCCAGGGTCTCGAGATATTTATGTCAGTGATAAAATAAATAATATTAATGAAAATAATATTTTAATGTCGCCACAAGGGCGGCAAATTACGGTTCCGCCCACGATACGCTGCTGAAATAAACTCGCTGTTATGGAGGCAAATACCCTCACTCGGAGCGTAGTGCGCACGGGAATTGTATTGTCTGCTTAAAATGGATCCGTAGTGGTAGCCCACAACAAATCTCGTATGGGAAAAATCTAACTTAGAGAGATGTATTAATGATTCTAATGAATATAGTTCTGTAAATACATATTTGTTATGATCACGAATCATATTTTTCCAACCTGACACTCACCTGCAAATTGCAAAAAACGTAAGAAAACTTGAATTACGCGGGCTACCTCTGCGGATCCACCATATAAAAATGTGTCCTTACCCCCACGAGGAATAAAGATATGACAGCTAACATATCTTTAACGACATCTATTGCACATTTTGTTAACTAAAATTTTAACATTTCAGAAGTATTTCGTTTTGACACTAGATGGCGTTAAAACTTGAATATTCTACCATCATCCATTTCTGGGCAAAGGCCTGGGCCGTATTATGAAGTATAAATGCCATTATGATAGCTTGCTACATATTAGTAATCTGTGCATTATGACTCCAGACCGAGAAAAAGGTATGGTGCTAGGGCTAGCGGTCATGTATAGATCCATCTCTCTCTTGCACTGGAATCATGATGGCATTAATACGTGATATTACGGCACCTGTCCCCTTAAATTTATTTTTTCCAAGATAAGTTACTGCCAGAGACTACAATTACAGCGCCGTCTGTGTGACTACTCTGACTAAATGTGAGAATGGAGTTATAGTAGTAAGTAGTAATAGTGGTAAGAATAATAGCTTTTTAGGTAACATTAATTTATTTAGTTCACTCATCATCTCATCATTATTTACAACAAAAATAGACAAACATTGGTTCTTTTTTGCTGGTACAATTATGAATTACGATAGTAATAATATTATTATCCTGACCACGCTAAGGACATTTTTTATACAAAATCAGTTTGTTAACAAATAATAAATCCAGGTACAGGTTTTCATCAGGCATTAGAGCAGGTGGAGGTCAGATAGGCATTAGCTCCAGATAAAATACTGGTATCCAGATGCATCCGGTCAGACTGGCAGCTGACCCCAACACAGTTGGGAACAGCAGCTATGATATTATACTTCATTAAAGCAATTCATAATTTGTGGACCATTTTACGAATCTCTATGCAATTATTGTCAAACAGATGAATTGCGGGATATGAATTGTATGCTGATCATTATTACGAATTGTCAGTTTGTGACCATTTTACGAATTTTAATATGATTAATTATAATCATATTATGATTCTGCCAAAGCATCCATTTTAGGCCCCCTGGTTGCTGGGACCTTTTAGCAAAGTCTTTATTTACTTACAAAGTTTCTTTAAATAATGATAAAAACAATGCATGATAGATGATATCTCCTCCCGCTCCCTTTGAGTTTCAGTAAAGATGTGGCACTTTACTGAGACCTCACGCAGATTTCTTGAAAGAACTTGAAGTGATGTTGCACTGTTTTGTTTCATTTGCCTACACTAATGCACATTCACAAACACATAATGGTTAATAATCCACCATTATTACATATTAATATTCGGCTATACACAAATTTTAGATAATAAAATAAAACTGCTAAACATGATGCTTCACTTTCCCGCCAAGAAGTCCTCTAGACTCTATAATATAATAATAATACCAGCCTATTATTGTCCCACTGCTGGGCAAAAGCCTATTCTCATACAGAGAAGGCACAAGCATTGATCACCACACTTGCTTAAGACGGTTTGTCATGTGGCTCATACCAATTATACTTAATCTCTACAGTAGGGTATTCTAATTACTTTTGTATATCAGAATCATAAAACACATAACAATTTGTATAGTCCATATCAGATCATTACCAACGATATTCGCTACCGTGTTTCCATGAGGCCTATAACTGAGGCTTCACATCTTTATTTAAGATCAGCAAGGGGTTCTGCATGTCGAGCTGACATTGAGCGATGTCACTTAGGGCTCCTTGTATCTTCTCTAGGAGAATCTCTCCTTGACGTACCACCTAGAACAAAATATTCAGATTGAAATTTGTATTTTGTGTGAATATGGGAAATTATATTTCATTGACAGGTGGAAACTATAGTTAAGTTGTAGGGGTATGCGTTTACCTATTGTTTTTATGGTTACTCTTACAGACTAATAACCAAAATGCTCCATCACTTAATTCTCTCTCATAGATTTCGTAAGGAAAGAGGAAGAATACTATTGAAAGTAACTGGATCTTAAGGTATCAAGGTTTTTCAACTTAAAACATGAACAGCAACATACCTCTTCAAGTTGCTCAGCAGCCTCTTTATTCTCAGCCTCCAAACGCCTCAAGCTTTGCACCTGCAGCTCCGTCGAGCTCTCCTCGCTCGGTAAAGACTCAATCAACGTGTCGATATCTTTAGCACATCGAGATATCAACGCAGCAAACAGCACAGCATAGTCTTCCTGATTTTGCTGTTGTTGCGGCGTTTGTGACCCGCTGCGGTCGAAACCGGGGAACTTGCTTGGCGTAGAGAACTGTTGCAGTATACCTATGCTGTTGCAAAAGTGCTCAGCTTGCTGTAAAACAGTAAATAACGATGTAAATCAGCTTTATAGGCTGCAATAAAATTACTACAGAATTCACATTTTTATACCTGGTTTATGGTGTCCTGAAGTTGCGTAAGACGATCTGCCATGGTTGGAATGTGATTCAAACACGTTTAATTACAAATATGGTGAAAATTTAATTAAAGCAGGTACGCAAAAATAAGCAAAAACATGCGAACTGACTGAACTGAAGTTAGCCGGAGATCGATGACAGCCACATGACAGCACAGCTGCACAGAATCACAGATTATAGAGAGCTATAACTTCATGGTGCTGCCAGCCTAACAATCTTTATCACAGACTACACAATGCTAAAAACCATCAAACTGCGGTATTTCTGAGACATGGCTTTCACCTGAAAATAATTTCAGGATGCCGTTTTTCGGCAGTGTACGTAAAGGTTTGTAATGACAGACTTAAAAGGGATGTGTCTTGCTCATCAAAAGTGAAGTAAGTATAATTTTCCCGGATTCATCCAGAGGAGCTCGTGGCTAAGTAATAACAGCCGCACGAGTCAATCCATCAGGATAAGCTACGTTTGCCGAGGTTGGTCCGTGAATGGGTAACCATTTTTACATACCGAGACTCCGTGCCTCTGAAAGCATGCTATGACGTTGGTCCCGGCTGCCATGTGGATCTTTGACAGTCGACTGAGACTTCATCAGAAGCAAGAAGCCCGAAACTCTGACAACCAGTCTTACCAAGGGGTATTGTGTTACCCAGGAACGGGGTTGTGGAGGTCAGATAGGTGGTCACTCCATGTAAAATCCTGGTATTCAGCTGCATCCGGTTAGACTGGAAGGCGTCCCCAACTTAGTTGGGAAAAGGCAAGGCAGATTGATTGATTGATTTTTTCTTTGAATTGCGCGGGCTACCTTAGCGCATCCCCCATAACTACAGGCTAAACGATATCTTTTCTTTTTAGATTGCACCCACATGACAACTCGAATAAGCATCTTTCGGTGGTCCAATACTCATCGAATTCCCCTCTAACAATGTTTCCACTAAAGTCTCCCCTCCCCTATTAAAATACCGAAATCCGTAGTTGGGATGAATTAACATAGGTAAGTAGTTGAAAAACATGTTCTCTCATATATGCAACTGCAAATGTAAGTTTGTACCTACGCACAATATTGAGAGCTAGGTGCAGCACAGACGACAGACTTTTGTGCGAAGGATTGAAAGAAAGCTTGTGAGCTAATAAAATGTAATCACATTGGCGCTGCACCTTACCATGTTATTTTAAGACCATAAACTTCTTATAGGTTTTCCTGTAATCTAAATAAAGAACTACATATTTCCTGTATTTTTTTTTAAATTACTCATTATGTAGTTTCGGAGATAAGGGGAATGGTCAATTTTCATCAATTTCCATAAAAAAACTTTAAAACTGTTTATTTAAAAAAAAATTGGACCCTCACAGTAAGCTCTTTCATGTTTCTGTCTCACACGGTAAAGCTTGTAAAACTTTCTTTTTTTCTAATTTGTTTCCCAAAATTGACCCTGTATTCAAAATTCATTTATTTACGTTACATGTCCATGTTTGGGTCACAAAAATTCATAAGTAAATTCGGAGCAAATCGGCTGTGACAGACAGACAGACACAAGCAATTCTTGAGAATAGAATAGAATAGATTTAGAATAGAATAGAATAGATTTATTTATTTGCGATGAATGTAGGTACATATTATTAGGTGTTACAAAGTTTTATGGTTCCTTGTACATTCTACCTTAATTGGCATGCAAATTTACATTTTAAAAGAATTTAATAAAACTTATGATCTAAGAATTCTTGTACTGAATAATCACACTTGTGCAAAAGTAATTCTGTAACATGCTTTTTAAATTTTGTTAGTGGTTGTTCCTTGACATTATTTGGTAACTTATTATAAACAAGTGGTGCCATACAAATAACACTTTTTCTTAAAAGTGCAGTCTTAAAAACACCCGTGCTTAAAAGATTTTTATATTGGGATCTAGTACTTATTGTTCTATTTCGAGTTACTTTCAAGGTGGTAAACTGGTGTGAATTCGTTTTAACAAATATACATAATTCAAATATATAAAGACATGAGAAGGTTAACAGTTTATGGGACTGAAATATAGGTAGACAGCTGTCAGTTACTTTTAGGACAAACATAGCTCTGATGCAGCGTTTTTGAGCTTTAAAAATACTTTCTTTCTCGCTACAGTTGCCCCAGAATATTACACCAAACCTTAAAAGTGAAACAACCAGTCCGTGGTAGGCAACCAACACGCTAGACAGGTCCACTTTTTTGGACAAATTGTGCAGCATGAAAGCAGATGTACTCAATCTCTTACAAATACTCTCTGCTTGAGCCTTCCAAGTGAGTTGGCTATCAATTAATATACCCAAAAATTTTGCAACATCCACTGTGCCAACGGCTTGACCATTGTGGTTTATATTCATGTTATTAGGGGAGATTCTTTGGAAAAAATGCATAACTTTAGTCTTTTGAAGATTTATTATTAAATTATTATGGTTTAGCCAATTTATTAGAGAACCGAGAGTGTTATTAATATCTTGTTCATAATTTTGTTTATTGGTACATTTTATTAAAGACGTACTGTCATCGGCATTTGGTGTTTGGCGGCAGAGGTCGTTTATATACAATAGAAACAATAAAGGGCCAAGGACGCTGGCCTGAGGGACGCCATGTTTGATTACTCTGTATGAAGATCTGTATTTTAATTCATTTTTTGTTTTTGGACATATCCTAGATACCTCGGTACATTGTCTGCGGCCATGTAAATAAGATTTTATCAAATTCAGGGCGTTTCCTCGAATTCCGTATGCTTGAAGTTTTCTAAGAAGGATATCGTGATTAACATAATCAAACGCTTTAGACATATCTGCATAGATTGCACATATGGGTGTCTTAACATCTACAATAGGCAGTATATTAAAAAGGAAATCGTAAATTGCCATGTTGATGTTTTTATTTTTCCTAAATCCCTTCTGTTCATCGCATAATATATCGTATCGTGTCAAAAATGAGTAAAGTCTTTCATAGATTATTTTTTCTATTAATTTTGAGAAAACAGGTATCAAGGCAATAGGTCTATAGTTTGACATATCTTCTTTGCAGTTCTTTTTAAAAAGAGGTTTTACAATAACTGTTTTGAGGCTTTCCGGAAATATACCGCTGTAAATGCTAACGTTAATTATATGTGCTAGAGGAGAAGCTATGCAGTCAGAAACAAATTTAATAACTTTAATAGAAATCCCATCGTAACCAACACTTTTTTTGTTTTTTAAAGATTTTACAATACGAATAATATGTTGGGGGACTATTGGTTGTATAAAAATTGAATGGGAATTGCTGTTTATATTTATTACATTACTTGAAGTTGTAGGTTTTTCTATATCTGAAATTTGGTCAATAAAGTAATTGTTGAATGACTCGGCTATTTCTTTAGGATTTGTTATACTTTTTTCTCCTTTTTTTATTTGTAATATAGGTTCACTTGTTGTTTTTGAATTATTTATAACTTGCCATGTGGTTTTACATTTATTACTAGAATTATTAATTAGGTAATTATTTTGAGCTTTTTGAGTCAGTCTGATGATTTTTTTAAATCTTTTTGAATAGTTTTTAAATGTAGCTTTGTTTCCAAATGTAGGTTTCATTCTTTGTTGCCAGAGTAATTGTCGCTGTCTTTTACTGCATATACGTATGCCTCGGGACAACCATTTTATCCTTTTATCAGATCTTATTGTGACTATTTTATAGGGAAAATATAAATCATGTAGAAGTAGAAATATCTCTAGGAAATTATCGTAGGACTTATTAGGATCTTCTGTGGCATATACATCAGAAAATGATAAACTCTGAAGATAGGATTTGAATTGCATTAGGTTATCAGCAGAAGTATCACGTCTTAACGTTTTCCAATATTTAATTTGACAAGACTTAATGACTTTCACTTTTAATATTTGGGCTGTATGGTCTGATAAGCCGAAGTCTAATACCTCCGATTGACAGTTATGTTTACAGTTGTGGGCAAAGTTGTCCAAGCAAGTATTGCTGCTGAAACGAGTTGGTTGATTCATTTCTAGTTTGAGGTTGTAGCTCGTAAGAAAGCATTCGAAGTCTAACGTAATCTTATTGTTTTTTAATATGTCTATATTAAAGTCTCCGCATAATATAACTTTTAAACTTTTCTTTAAACATATCCTTTTTAATACAATATCCAATTTTTCATAAAATTTGCTCAGGTTACATAACTTTGGCGGTCTATAAACACATACAACTATAACTTTTTGAAAAGGCAGTTCAATAGCACAGCATTCTATAACTCTAGGTATCGAACATCTCATTATGTCAAGTAGTTCTTTGTAAACTAGATGGTTTTTAACTAAGATGCAGGCTCCACCGCGTTTCTTATTAGGCCGAGCATAACATGCCGCTAACTTATAGTTTGGAATAAGCAATAATTCTTCCTGTCCAGACATTATGAAATGCTCGGTAATACATAGAATATCTACAGAAATATGTTTATTTAACAGTTCCTGAATATGAATTGTGAGAAGGTCAGTTTTATTTATGAGACCGGCTATATTTTGATGTAGTACGTTTATGTTATCAAAGAAAAAAATCACTACTAAATTGAAGAAGTATTTTCTGTACTAGTCATCAGGATTTCTGAATAAGTAGGGAAGCCATTTATAATTGACAGTAGATTTTGGAAAATATTCCTCATACCGTGATCGCTTATTTTCTTATCATACTCAGAAAACATGCTAAAGTCATATGACAAATCTAAATTAGAATCTAGTACTGTTACGTATTCATAAGTTTCTAAATCGAGATGCAATAAATTATTGAAAGATTCTATACGCCAATTGAACATTATTGTTGAGTAGTTACTTAGTTTGAATGTTGGAACACATAGTATAACATTTGTATGTTGCATTTTTTTATCGTTTCTCTTAGTTCTATAACTATATTCACATAGTCTTTGGAAGTTCGGAAGTCTTCCTCTCCAATCATAATCACGCAGAAGTCTTGCATGGTGTGATGGTGTAGTCGTTCAATTTTTTATCCAAGTTATTGATAAACTGAAGTGTTCCGCAGTTTGGAGACAGATAATGACATACTTGGAAATTTCGGAATGTCTCTTCAGCTATCGATAGAATTTTAATCCTTTTATTAGTACTGACGATACATATTTTGTTTCTTGTGTGTGTGGGTTTTCTGTTGCTATCACTTTCTTTATGTACTTTTTGTTCCGTAGTTATAGGTTGTGATTTTGAGGGTGTGGTGGCAGCAGGGGTAAAAATGGTTGGTTCATGTAAATCCAACATGGATGGTATACTTGATTTTTTCTTCCGAGACCCTTTACAACGAGGAGTAGATATCTTAAAATTTTTATTTGGAGTGTCTATATCCTGAGTCAGTTTCCTCGTAGCTTTTTTTAGGAGCTCATGTTTGGAGTCCTTATCGCTTATTGTTTTTTTAAGTTTACTGTTTTCGATGGATAAATTATTAATTTCTTCGTGCGCGGAGTTTTAAGCTCTAAGCACGGTGGAATAGGGAATGCACTGATATGCCCAGGGCCAGGAATGAGGCTGAAGCTCTCTAAGTATAAGTGTTCTGTGGGCTGAAGAGACTGTTAACAGTGATAGGAAACCAAGGCCGTCTTAGGGCAGGCCCTTGGGCACACAAGAATTTGGGGCCCCATAAGAAAGTAAAAAAAAAGAAGTGAATGAAATAAAAAACACATTTCTGTTATAGATTCTATGTAATAGTACGTTAAAAGTATAAATAAAAAAATTAACTTAAATTATAAATGATTAAATCAAATACCTAAGTGCATGTTTAATAAGACATAAAACTTGGTAGGTACGTTATTAAATAAAATGCTTCAGGGTTTTTACCTTTTTATTAAACTAAAAATAGAACAAAAAATGCACTATTGAGTGCAAGCGTTGAATCAGCCTTCCGGGGCGCCCGACCTCACGGTGTGCTCTTATGGTAAAGACGGTACCTACTGTATGAACCTAGATAAACCTCATCGCTTTCAAGCGCATAATGGCTAAGTCCAGGAAAGTACTTAAAAATAAGAAATGAGAAGGTTGGTCAAAGTATTGCAGTTCGCCGAATCCCGATTTCGGTGGTAGGTATGCTGCACGAGCTGAGATATCCGGCTAGGATTTGTCGAATCATTGGTAGCATCTTTAACAATTGCGTCATTCAATATTTACGAGCCTGGGGCTGACTTTGTACAAAGTACTGCCTAGTTGGTCTAGTGGTCGCAAGCGCTACTGGCGAGCACGAGGTCCGATTCCCAGGTTGGGCAAAGTGTTTATTGGGTTTTTCCACCAGGAATTTCTCAGTAGCAGCCCGGAGTCTGGATTTGTGCCCGAATGATGGCAAACGGCTCGCCCCCTATTACATGGGACTTAAACATAACTGGCGAAATGTGGGTGTACTATAAGTGCGCCTCTGCCTAACCCTTCGGGAATTACAGGCGTGATGTTATGGTTTAAAAGAGACCTCTTGAGTTTGTTTCGGCATTTCTTCTCAGAGTAGTCGGATACAAAACGCCGCCGCGCCGACGTTTTTTTTTTAATATTAAATGATTGACGTGTAAAAGTGTTTGTACAAACCTACTTACAGAGATAAATCATTTATCATTTATACAATAGGTATAAGTTTAAAAGAGCGAAATTGTCCTCATGGTACCAAGGAAATTCATTCGGCCGAGAACTCTGTGGGTAAGGTACCTATTCGTTGCTTGTAAAATCAATTAAGCTAGCAACTAAGCATGAACCACATCAACCGGACAAGTGAGTTAATGCGTCAGTGCGGGGAAGTGAGGGGGTGCGCAGACTGGGCATTCGCACTCGGTGTACCTAGTACCTACATTAAAATTGGGTCCGACCGCGGACCGAGTACATATCGAGACTCGAGAACACCGTCTCGCCACTTTACTCGTCTCGCGAAATTCTACACTTATGACAGAGTAGAGGTGTATAGGTACAATTTTATTGTCACATACGATCTTATCATACCTAACTTCTTCACTCCTGTATTCCACGATAAAATGGGTACAGGGCAGAGGTGTAGATATAACTGTAGGTATAGTAGCTGCCTATACCCACAAATTCCTAATAGAAACGCACTAACACGCTGGGTATCGAACCCAGGACGCTCAGTTACACTCAGCGGTCTCGACCAATACACCAAACGTCATGAAAACTCTAGTGAAACATAATGATAATGGTCATAGAGGCGAAATATTTTATTGTTCCGTTCACTGCTGGATCTAGCCTATAGAACCTAGAACAAAGTAAAAAAACATAGGTAGTCATGAGGGCTAACAACGGAAGTGAAAACTTAATAAACTTATCGCTCAACGCGCCTAAAGAATTTTTCATTTCAATGAAATAATGATAATAAACAATGCAAAGTATAGGTACACAAATTAACTTGTCACATGGTCAAATTTAACTTCACTACGGCTGATAAAGCATGTTGGCGCGGCGGCGCAAGTTTTTCCCCTATCAAAATCCGCTCAACGCGCCGAAAGGTTATACTTCAAAAACATAGGTAGTTATCTAAACCAATGAAATAATATTGAACATTATATTTATTAAATTAAGCAGTGTACATAGTATTTATGACTAGAAGTAAAAATATCACAATCCAATCAATTATGTACAGTCAACAACACCAATTTTGCCGTTAAACATTTTTTAAAGTAGGTATCTGTAATTATGCATACATTCAATTTAACAAACTAAAAAAGCTTGGCATGAAAACAAATACAAATTGATGTATTTCAGATGTGTTGATTGTACCTATTAAAGTTTTTGCATTTCATGAGCACCAGTCCTTGTAATTTAAACCTTAAGCACATTGGCATAAGTCACAAAACGCGTCCCCATGATTTACAACGACTAAACTTACGGTATGGTAGGTGATCAAACATTCCTTGGATTCATAAATGATTAACAAACTGTACTTTACCTACTATTGTGCCATAACTATATTATTAATGACTAGTTTAACTTTTGAATTTCAAAATAAAATAGAGCCCTTACCTCTCAATATTCTAACTACTTGATTAATAGTGAGATGTTTTGAGAGATTTTCAGATGCTCTTCATTCTATAAAAAATATCAGATTTCATACTATTAACAACAAAAATATCTAGATTAAAATGACTAGTAAACACTTACACATGACTAGGTGATAATGTCAATATTTCCTTAATTTGATGCTTCACAAAATAATTAATATGTAAGTAACAGCTTATTGTTAGGTATATGGAGTTCATCTCTTAAAATAAAAGGACATTTTAATGACCACAAATAAATAACTTTGGTGATATGTAACTATGAAATGTAGACATTTAGAGATCATTAAGCAATAATGATAGGAACACTATAACAAACAAACACATAAAATCTAAGCTAATTGATTCAATAGAAAAGCTTTTTGACAACAATTAACTTTAAATAATTAATCATAATAATAATAAATATAAGGACTAAATTATTAAAGCCGATGAGGAACACAATGACAAGGCAAAGTGATATATAGAGGCCAACACACACAACGCAAGTTCGAGCGGACTTACTTAACAGTCTTTTAGGGTGAAAGGTTTTACTTAAATATTACAGTTTATAATAGTTATTGTTTCTGTCCATTCTTATACGTACTTAAAGCACTTAAAGCAAAACTCACTACGATTCGTAGACTGAAGAGATGTGTGTAAATAAAATAGCTCAATAAGAAACATAAAGAGGTACCAGTAAACACATAGAGACTTCTTGTGCAGATGAGTTGGGGTGACATCAGTCAAGCTGAATTATATTCATAGGAATTGTAGGATTGTTCCATAGGAAGAAAATAGCACAACAAGTTACTAAACAGATTAATTAGTGTAAATCTTCTCATATTATCCTGAATTGATAAAACCATCAACATATAAAGGAAAGCTACCACAGCTAGAGGGGGAGAAACTCTATAAATTAAGAAGGTGAGAAGTGGTTGTTTGCTGATTGTGATTATTAGCAAAATTACTTTAATTGAATAGCCAGAAAACTGATACCAGTTACTATAAACCACTAACACAAATGTCACTTATGTGCTTTTGAACCATTCACAACTGAATATCAAGTCATAATAATACACAATCATAAATCAATGTGGCAATTTTACGTATGCAAGTGAGATTCAATAAAATACTGTTTATCGTGCCAGTGCACCCAGTTTACTTCTGAGCTGCGAATCTGTGGGCAGAGCAAGTGCCCACTTACGTAAACCAACTAACATAACTGAACTTAAAACTAAGACGGCTCCACAAACAGAATACTTGCTTGGAATTTCATTGAAGAACATGACTTGCCACAGAAACGCAAACACAATATCAGCAGATCTAGCAATAGCCACTGGACCAGCCTGTTCCATTTGCAAAGACATTGTCAACAGGATTTGTCCCAAATAACTAAACAGTGCCAGACAAACAACTAGGAATCTCTCCGTGCCACAAATAGGCATACATAATACACCAAACACATAAGAGTAAAATAATGTTTGTATTATAGCAATAGCACCAAAGTTTGTCATAATTACAGAGAAATGCAACCCTTTGAGCACTCGAAGCAAAACATAGGCATTAGCGCCAAATATAGTTGAAATAAAGGCAGCCATGGCACCCCTAAGACTATTGTAATTCTGGTTATGGTCTGCAGTTGGGTTGTCACCAAATAAGAACGGTGGATGGGTAATCAATATCACTCCAATAAGAGTTAATATAATGGATATTGTATTCCAGATACCACATGGTTCTTTCAAGAAAACTCGAGCAAACAGTGCAACAAAAACAGGTACTGAAAATACTATAACAGATGCATCTGCTAACGGCATGTTTCGAAAAGCATAAAAACTTAACATTAAGCCTACTGTGCCTACAATGGACCGCAATAGCAGGAGGACGCGTTTCCCTTCAGGAAATACAGGTTGCTCTGTGTATATCACTATGGGTATGGTTGGTAAGAGTACACCAATAAACCGGAACATGGCTAGCTGCATGGGGTCGATGTTGACGAGGCTCTTAACGATGACCGAGCACAGTGAGAAGAACAAAGACGATAGCGTCGCCAGTATCAGGCCGAGGTAAGGACATCTTTTTATGAGAGGTCTCTTGTTCTCAAGTAGATTCGGTAGTGTCTCGTCGCCGCTTCCCGCCGACAAGTCCACAAGATGTTGAAGTTCTAAATGCTCCGGCATAGCTCCTCATAAGCTACCTGAAAGCGCACCCTGCTATGTTATTTGAAGTGAAATAATAATAAATAAAATGTATATTTGTAACATTTACCTACAAACCTTTCAGGAATTTCTGTTCGAAATATGATTTATATTATTATTCTCGCACTTAAATATTCAGCAATCTCATTATAAAAACAAGACCGATAAAAATAACAATCGGTCAAAGAGATTTTCAGCAGGTTATTCGTAGATTTTCCAACCGTTTGACGTTTTTCATTTGACAATGGACATTTTTTTTTTTGTCGGAAAATGACTGAAACTCGATTTTCATACGTTTCGTTTCACGTAGGATGGAGCATGGAGCACTATTGGTGATCCCTATACAGGGTGGAATTTTGTAATGCCACCTGGAGGGAAAGTACTCTTAATACTGCAGATAGAAAGTTTTACTCAAACGAAACATTCCTTTATTTTTGAATAGAAAGCAAACTGCATTCAAAGATTTTCGAAAATTCTCTTCTCCCACACCCGGGAATCGAACCGTCTAAAAATTATACCCTGTACTTTTATTGCATCGATCGTTAGGGTCAATTATAAGGATGAAATCTCTCTAACAAACATGATAAATTAAATGAAAGGAAAACCAGGAAATCTTAAATTAATTTAATTATTTACAAAAAATGGTAAACTAACTAATTAGTTGCTCGAAATAGGCTCCATTCTCTTGGATACACAAATTTATTCTTTTAACGAATTCATTTCTAGTAACCTTTAATAAAGTGTTGTGGTGAATATTATAAATCGTATCCTGAACTTCAACTCACCCCCCCCCCCCCCTTCCTCTTCATTCTAGATATTATATTTATATATACATAGATAACGTAGTATTGCATTTATTTTATTTTGTTTATTTTTATCTCATTATGCTGCACCGGTTGACGTCATCACGTCAACGCCGGCTGTCGCTGAAAACCAGCGCTGGGGCTCTGTCTAGCATAGGGTCGCAGCATTATGCTGAGCGATGGCCGTTTTGCGTGAATATGACGGATATTTTCCCTCAACTTGTTCTTTCGTGTTTGTGTTTTTATTTCTTTGCGGTATGTTTACCGCAAATAAACGTATTTTCTTTCTTTCTTTTTCTTTCAACTCTCAACTCGTTGTCATTTGCATAAGATTTCATGTAAATTTGATTTTTTACATATCCCCACAAAAAAAATCTAATGGGGTGAGATCTGGCGATCTCGCAGGCCATCTGATTGTGCCGTTTGTACCAATCCAGGTATTAAAATGGTTATTATTGTAGGCAGTAGTGATTCTGCTGTTATGTGCTGGAGCACCATCTTGCTGTAGAATTATTTGGTTTCGCTCTTCCTCGGGGAAACCATTTAACTCGTTTCTTAAAAGATCCAGTATTTCAATATACTTGATAGTGTTTAAATGACCTTCGTACACATCGACTAAGACTACATTATTTCTCATAATTCCGCACCAAACGTTGAAAGAAAATCTTACTTGATTGTTAGTTTCATGTTCACGAACAGGATTCACTCGAGACCAATAATGGTTATTGCCGCGATTGTACATGCCATTATTGCTGAAGTTGGTTTCGTCAGACCATACAATGTTACTCAAAAAATTAGGGTTTCGGTCAATTTCTCCAAGCATGTTTTCACAAAATTGTAATCGTCTGTCACGATCCCCAATATGCAATTTTTGCACCAACCGACCTTCATGATAGCATTTATACTTATACTTTTTCAGCACTTTAAGTACGCGAGTGTGGGTTGTTCCTAATTCATCGGCAGCATCTCTACTTGAAGCCTTTGGAAATGATTCAAAGTATGTTAAAACATCTAGTTCTAAATCGAAATAGTTTTGCTGAATAGTTTGCCGTCTCTTCTTGAAACCACCCGTATTCTTAAATTTTTCTACCATTATTTTCAGTACGAACCGAGTTGGTGCCTGTCGGTCTTGATATCTCTCTCCATACCACCGCAGAGCTAGATTCACGTTTTTGTTATTTAAAAAATAAGCTTCCATTAAATCAAACTGTTCTTGATAAGCCATTTTCACCGTGAGACAAAATGTGAAATGAGTTTTTTTTTTTTTTTTGTCTCTTTATTTATTAGGGACTTGCAACCGTGAAATGGACTTCTTGGCGGGAAAGTGAAGCGTCATGTTAGCAGTTTTGTTTTATTTTCTAAAATTTGTGTTTAGCCGAATATTAATGTGTAATAGTGGTGGATTATTAACCATTAAGTGTTCGTGAAGCTGCATTAATGTAGGCAAATGAAACAAAACAGTGCAACATCACTTTAAGTTCTCTCAAGAAGTCCGCGCGAGGTTTCAGTAAAGTGCCGCGTCTTTACTTAAACTCAAGGAGAGCGGGGCGGGATATCATCAATCATCGTTATCATGCATTGAGTGGAGTTCATTTCATAATTATTATAACTTTGTACTTGTTACCTAATTTTACATGTTTAGAGAATTTTGTGACAACAGAATCGGCACCAATGGTGCCGATTCTGTTGTCACAAAATTCTCTAGACTAGACTAGACTAAAAATCACCAAAATTTAGTTTATTCCTGTCAAACGACGTTTCCCATTCTGAAATTGACTAAAGTGACGCAACTTAACTATATTATAGTTTGACAGCACTAATGTCATTTTAGTTACTCAATTTAATGAAAATGGCAATTTTGCTATTCTGAATTTGACGTTTTTCACCTAAAATTAGGATTAGAGCCGATTCTGTTGTCACAAAAATCTCTAAACTAGACTAAAAATCACCAAAATTTAGTTTATTCCTGTCAAATGACGTTTCCCATTCTGAAATTGACTAAAGTGACACAACTTAACTGTAATAAAGTTTGACAGCACTAATGTCATTTTAGTTACTCAATCTAATGAAAATGGCAATTTTGGTAGTCTGAATTTGACGTTTTTCAGCTAAGATTAGGTTAAATCGACTATTTTTAATCGCGATTAAAAAGGTGTGGAATAAAATTAGTTGTCATGAACTAAAATTTACAAAGTACATTTCTCTTCTAGTTCTTGAAAGTTGGGATGCTTTTGTTGAGTTGGGAGTCTTTTACAAGTTCAAGCTACTGCTTGCTAAGCTGAACTTGTAAAAGACTCGACACGGGTAAAGCATTCCATAACCATACTCGGTTATGGAATGCCTTACCCGTGTCGTTATGGTGTGATCAATCTTTGACCACTTTTAAAATTCTGGTAAAAAAATACTTCCTCTCTCCTTAAACATCATCGTTACAAAATACAGTTCCTTGCTCTTGTTTCATGTTTATTATTGTTTATATATTCATATAGATAAGTGTATGCTTTATGTATGTATATTATTGTATAAGTAAATGGTACACCACTGACTACCTGTAGTATTCTCGTCTTCTCCCTTTAATCCATCCTAAGGCTGTAAAAGGTCGCTTTTAGCGATAAGACCACCCATTGTGTCACCCTATGTAAACTTTTAACATTTATTTCTGCAACTTTTATGGTCTGCATAATAAAGAGTATTCTATTCTATGCTTGTGAGTTTGGAAAATCTTAAATCATTTAAAAAGCTGTTGTCAATTTGCCAGAAAGTTAATAATATAATTATTGTTAAGTATTAGAATACAATACCGCCTACTACAATAAGATTTAGGAACGAAGTGGATAAATCCATTTTTCAGATTCTGTGAAATATGAAATAACAATTTTTTTGAAACTATCAAGAAAGAGTTAAGTTGGACATTACAAGACTGCTAAACTTATCGAGCTTTACGATCACCACGCATCTGTTCGAGCAGTTAAGGTTGACATTTGCCGGCGCCATGGCTCACGAATAAGATAGCGCTACTACACTAAAAAGTTATGGCAAAGTTTAAAAAGCGTGGTGCTAATGACGCTATTTTTGTCAAAATTCAAAGATTTCTACAAGCATGAATTGACTCCTATTCACCTTTTATGTTAATTTAAACAATATGGCTGCCTAACCACCAAAGTAGAGCTGGAAAATTGCAACCAGTGAAATTTCACAATCATTAACACCGGTTTCCCAGTTCGATTTCGTCGACAGACCTTATCTAGAAATGTGATTTTGAATTTCCCGCTTTTGCGAGTTTTCGGTGTCATCCACCAGGACGCCCCCAATGCCGTACCATTTTATTTGTACGGACTTTTTATTCTTCTCTCCAGAGTAAATATGTTTCTTGCCACCAACCAATTGATATGGCAAACAAACAGACAAATTCAAGATGTCCTTGATAGAGCTTTCCTACGGTGACGAGAATACTGGAGATTTTCAATTTACTGAACACCAAACCGGATTTTCTTTTCTCGAGATCACATTTTTATTAGAACATTTGCTTTATTACGCTGAAATAAAAAGCAAGATAATCATGCTATAAAGACGCCGTCATTATGTTATCTGTATTTTATTTGAATCATTATTGATAAACAATAGATGATTATTATGATTTTACTCAGGTTTTTATGCATTTCGGATCATTTCGTTCACTTTTTATTTTATTTCCCAACAAATCTTGGTCTATGGTTTATTCAACTTAGCGATTGTCAAACTCGATTATAGTTGTGTCTAAATTGTTTCTAAGTTTAGTGAATCTTGTTTTCAGAATAGCTTTTAAGAATAACTAAACTAAAACTAAGAAATTTTAGTGATAGTTTAGTTTAGTTCGGTGTACAAGAGAATCGGCACCACTGGCTAAGTGCACAAACCGTGCGAAGCCAAAAAGAAAAAAAAAAAAAAAAAAAAAACAACCGTGAAATGAGTTGTAAAAACAATCAAATGTGAATAACAACTATGACAATCTAATTTTCAAATTTTAATCTAACATTCCATATTTAAATTACCTCATACACGCAGCTACGAGTATGTTGCAAAGGAGTCTGCATTACAAAAGATGGATAATAGTTAAAGAGCTTTAACTTGACTCATTGAATTTGTAACTTCAGATTTCCTGGTTTTCCTTTCATTTAATTTATCATGTTTGTTAGAGAGATTTCATCCTTATAATTGACCCTAACGATCGATGCAATAAAAGTACAGGGTATAATTTTTTCAGATTTTAGCCGGTTCGATTCCCGGGTGTGGGAGAAGAGAATTTTCGAAAATCTTTGAATGCAGTTTGCTTTCTATTCAAAAATAAAGGAATGTTTCCTTTGAGTAAAATTTTCTATCTGCAGTATTAAGAGTACTTTCCCTCCAGGTGGCATTACAAAATTCCAACCTGTATACAAATGTACTCTGTGTTGGTGATGGTGCCTAGAATTGGGCTGCATTCCGTATTAGACTTTGGCCGCATTCCGAATTAAGACCATAATCGCTGTAATCGATTTTAGCGCGCTAAACGGTAATAGGGAACGCGTTTAAGCGCGCTAAAATCGATTACAGCGATTATGGTCCTAACTTGGAGTGCACCCTTTAATCGCTGACAGCGCTCACATCAATAATTTGCGTACCGAATTAGTTAGTTATTACGATTATGACAGCCGACAACTGTCATCAATTCGGTACGCTCGTGAATGCGCTCACGGTTGGATTACAGTATTTCTTTTTACACCACACGCACACATTTGTACACTTCTTCTTCTTTGGTTAGATGGCGACGGTAGCCAGAAGCACAATTTCGAAAATGCCACGCTATTATTAATAAGATAACACTCAAAACAAAACAACGCAACTGTCATTTTTGACAGTGCTCACGGTGATATTAATTTAGGGCATGGTCGGCGTTATCGCAAGATGGCGCATGTCATGACGTCATCTATGACGTTTCATGCGACAACGTTTTCGTGCTCACGCTAATAGGGAACGCGCGCTAAAATCGATTACAGTGATTATGGTTTAATTCGGAATGCACCCTTGTATTGTAAGTGAGGTGTTTTCAGTTTCATAATCATCTTTTTAGCTTGGCAACAGAGACCTTGCTCTCAGCAAAAAAATAACGGTAACACGGACGCGTGCGTGCATGGCATGGCTATGACATGCATTTCGATCACTTCATTTATCGAATTAAGACAGATTGCTACAGATCCAGAATAATAAACTTGCTCGTTGAACTTAGTCTCGACACGCCTGTCTTCTGCTGTCTTTGAGTATTTATTATCTGCTGTGTATGTATCCAAGGGGATTACCAGTTTAAACAGGAACACCAGAACTGAATGTCCTAGAACCTGTATAGATGACGACTCGTGCATAAACTTGTGATTAATATTAACAGATTTCAATGTGTCAAAGTTGGCGATTGGTTAGGTGGCGACCTTCCTATTACATACGGAGTTCCTCGAGGTAGCGTCCTCGGACCTACTCTATTTCTCATCACCTTTGCGACCTTGAACTCCAAAATGGGAAAATTGTTGCCTTTGCAGACGACACGGCCCTTGTTTTCAGAGGTAGCTCATGGGGCAGCACAATTCAACACGCTCAATGTGGGTTTGACGCCGTTACCCAGTGGCTGAGATGTAACCTCTTAACATTAAATGTAGACAAAACAAATTTTTTAAAGTTTTCTCTCCGAAATATCCCACAATCGATTGATAGTAATTCAGAAGCCATTGTGGCACTCTACCATATTTATAGTCGTCTAACTTCCTGTAGCTGTCCTTCGCTTGATCAAGTGAGCACCATTAAATACCTTGGCGTCCTAATAGATAACAGACTTAATTTTGCTCCCCACATTGACCTGGTTTCTTCGAGGGTTCAAAAATTAATATATATTTTTAAAAATCTCAGACGTTTAGCTAGTCATAAAGTACTAAAAACTGTTTACTCCGCCTTGTGTCAGTCACTGTTGGTTTATTGTATAACTTCCTGGGGCGGTGCGTGTAAAACAATAATTTTGATACTTGAGCGCGCTCAAAGAGCGCTGCTTAAAGTTAGTGCGTTCCTCCCAATTACTGATCTTTACAAAAACTGCGAAGTACTATCAGTAAGACAGGTTTTCATACTTCAAACTATTCTCAAAATGCATGGTTCACTGACGTATGACCCTACAGCTTTTCAACATAAACGTAGAAAACATACAGTCTGCGTATATAAAGCTTGCCACACTCATTTTGGACAAAGATTTTTCTTTGGTGAACTTCTTAGGTGGCCATTTGTACAACAAAATTAACCATGTCCTAAATATATTATATCCTTTAACTAAACGACAATGTAAAATTGTGGTCACTAAATGGCTCCTAAGCCTTTATTATATAAATACGGAAAAAAACACTAGATATTTTAAAATAGAATTGACATACCGAAAGCACACCTACACGTTCGCGTTCACATTCACACCCTATACCTACACCACACTCCACACACATTCATACCCTACATCCACACTACACACAGTCACTTACATCACTAACCCGTCAAGTTCTAGACTTAATTACCTCCTTTCATTTACTACGGAAGAGCACTGTTTTCCAAGATACAGGTTTTTACCTAGTTTGGAATTCAGGAGTTCATATAGTTTTAGCCGTCTACTCACTATCATGATTTGTATTCTAGTTCTTAGGAATATGACTGTATTAGGCAATATTTTATTTAGTCCAAATAAACGTTATACTATATTATATTATTGTTAAAACCACAACAAAAGTTCACTACGAAAGACATAATAAATAATACAATGAGTTAAAAACAAAATACATAAGAAATTCTGCACGGAAGATGAGGCGTTATGGTCGAAACACTAGCCTACCCTTTGGGCAAAAAAAAACAACAAATTTCTGAGTTGACAACTTGACAGAAGGACTTCTTGGCGGGAAAGTGAAGCGTCATGTTAGCAGTTTTGTTTTATTTTCTAAAATTTGTGTTTAGCCGAATATTAATGTGTAATAGTGGTGGATTATTAACCATTAAGTGTTCGTGAACCTGCATTAATGTAGGCAAATGAAACAAAACAGTGCAACATCACTTTAAGTTCTCTCAAGAAGTCCGCGCGAGGTTTCAGTAAAGTGCCGCGTCTTTACTTAAACTCAAGGGGAGTGGGGCGGGATATCATCAATCATCTTTATCATGCATTGAGTGGAGTTCATTTCATAATTATTTAAATAACTTTGTACTTGTTACTTAATTTTACATGACACTGGCTAAATGCACAAACCGTGCGAAGCCAAAAAGAAAAAAAAAAAAAAAAAAAAAACTTGACAGAAAATCAGTGTTCGTGATCGTGACGTTTCATTGCGTTTCATTCAAAAACAAAGTTGCGGCAAATTGGTAAATAAATAGTAAAATGAGTACACATGCAATTATTAACGTTTAGATTAGACTTGAAGATATGACCAATTCTTCTTCGTCTAGAATACCGGTTGTTGCTGAGTGTGTATTAAATCACGTAGAAAAACGAGTAAAAGAATCTGAAAGTAAACAACGTAAGTTTGGTTAAGTTTTTATAACAAACCTTGTTAAAATATGAACTTATTTTATTTATTTCGATTAGTTTTAGATGAGGAGCTGCTATCCCTGCATTCTGTATTCGGAGCAGTTCTAGAAAGAGCATTGGACATCTTGGAAAAGTATCCAACATTCATTGCATACACAACGACGAACAAATCAAGAACTTTGATAGAGATCAAGGGTGAAAACGACCATTGTTACCGTGTTTTCCCTCGCATTAATTTCTGTCCATGCCGGTTGTTCAAACACCAAGTTCTTGAAAGGAAAGCGCAAGTACTCTGCAAACACGTACTGGCAGCTAGAATTGCACATTTTCTCGGTAGAATTACTGACCATGACATAACACAAGACCAGTATTTGATGCTCTTGCGGTCCATGTACAATATTGAAGAGAATAATGGATGAAGGAACTTCACAGTATTATTTCACGGCTTCTATGGACTCGGGGAAGACGCTGTGCAGCTTGCTGAAAGCTATACAGTTTCAAGAGGTAATATTTATTTGTGTAATTATAAACTGAGGATAAATATAACGAGTAATTAAAATCAATGTTGTGAAATTAGCTGAGCAGGAAGTCCCCGATTAAAAACAATGCTTTAATTAAGAATTGTTTTGTGGGGCATTATGAAACCAAACCAATAAACTTAGAACTTGTGCCATCTCAAGGACTACCACATATTCTACACAAGCCTTTAAATGTTTACGTGGAGAACAATACTAACTTATACAACTAAAGAAAGAAAATCCAGCTTACTAGTAAATTTACTGATTGATTGATTATGTTTCAGACTGCAGTGTTCTGTGCTCTACCTGAGGGTCTAAAGCTTACGGTGGAGGAGGGCAAGTGTGTGCAGGCCTCTGCTTATGTCCCCTCTGATAACTTCACTGAGTACCATGTTAGAGATGATGTGGATGTTATATTTAAGGTAGGTAACTGATAAGATATCATGATCTTGTTATTTTCTCAAATATTTTGTGGCAAAAATATAATACAGGGTGGGAGGGACATTGACGCGTAACCTAACCTGTTACCATGGATTCAGTACATGATTCGGGAATTAAAATTGAAAATTTACATTGGGTATAAAAAAATTGCTGTTCCATTCATTTTGACCACGTAGGTATTGCACTTTTGTAGTATAAAATATATCTGAAATCCTTACAACAAGCCCTTTCATTTGATATTGCTAAACTTTTTTAAAAATTTTCTAATTGGCCCCCCAAAAGTGACCCCCATATTCAAATTTCATTTATTTACATTACATGTCCGTGCTTGTCTTGTGTGTCACAGAAGTTTTTTTTTTTGTTCGAAAGAGATTCGGAGCGGACGGCACACAAGTGATCCTATATGGGTATAGTTTTTTCGTTTTGAGGTATGTAACCCTAAAAAAAACAATTGACTTCCAAAAAAAACATTACAAAGTGGAAAATTACTTTAATTTCGGATGTTGGTGGCAAAAAACGAAAGTTGTAGTGTTGTTTGTTCATAACCCACAAACAATTTCAAGTTCAAAATCATGTACTGAATTCATGGTAACAGGGCCTCAAGTCTGCTATTACAATAGTGTCAGAATGGTCGATCATTGATTTCATAATTGTTGATTTTGACAAGTTTGGTAATCTACTATTATAATGGCGTCATTATGACTTTCCAATGGTCGGCCACTGACACTACATTGAAAGAAATTGCATATATTGGTAATCTCGTACATAATGACAAATGAATGACATTTCTACTAATGGGTTTTATAATAATGGCAATATACGAAAATGCCATTAATATAACACAATTATATTACGAGAACATTGACCGACCAATGATCGACCATTATGAATTTACCAGATTACGAACTTTTAGCAAAATGACAATGGCATGACAATGGGATCGTGTTGGAATGACTGAATTTATAAAAATAGCAGACTTGGGCCCCAGGTTGTGTGTCAATCCTGCCACCCTGTATAATATTATTATGCTTGTTAGAAATCTCAGAAAATTCTTGTATTTTGCCAAAGGCTTTGCTAAGAGTTTGAGCATGTCCTCATAGCATGAGGCATGTTATAACTGCTTATATGATATTTACACATGCTATCTGAAACCGTCTTTATAGGCTTTAAGGACAGTTAAGAAATGAATGACAGGTTGAATTCCTGATTGTACTGTTTTGATGTTGCAGATCAGCATAGCAGTTTTATCTGAATGTCTGAACATATTTGGTTCAGGTGAGGAGTCCAGTTTGAAGATGTACTATAGAGGAGAAGGATCACCTCTGCTTTTAGTGTAAGTTGTTGCTATTAATATATAATTCTGTACATCCACTAAATTATCATTGGTCTTCCACAGGAACTATTGCTATAGTGATGGCATGGTGCAAGATGTTATTGGTGCATAGGAAATGCTACTGCCTAGAGACCATCATGTTCATCTTTTGCAAGAATCGTGATATAAGAAAGAAAAAAAAAGCATTTATTGGGACTCGCACAGATCACAAAAAAATATAAACATAAAAAACCAAAAAAAAAAAACAAAGTTAAAATGAAAATAAAAACAGAAAGTCCTGTTCGAGGCCTATCCTATGTCAGCATTATGCAGTGATAAGTTCATATTATAACGAAAATCTTTCTTGGTTTCCAATAACCAGGGTTTATTGTGAAAATCCTAGAACACTCGCAAAGATTCGATTTTTCCAATGATTCTGCGCCATATAAAATACTTATTACTATGACACATAATTCTTGCTTAAACATTTTCTACTGAGCTCTCTTTTGCCATATAAAGCCCATTCTTGTACATATATGATATAACAAAACTAAAATCATACAAAATAAAAAACATGCAATTATTTGTTTTCAGATTACAGCCCCAATCAATGCACAATGTGATGACAGACTGTGAGATATCCACTCAAACAGCTGACTCAGTGCTAGAGCTTCGAGATGAGGATGCTGAAGAAGTTGCCAAGCTGGTGTTAAAGGCACCCGCGTTTTTAGGACTGCTGGCAGACATCGAGAGGTCCTGTGAAGTATTCGAGCTTAATCTGTCGCCTGAACACCCGAATGTCAGCATTGTTACTTATGGCATGCAGGTATATTGACATGTAATCAAACAAAATCGAGGAAATGTGTAAGATTAAATATCGGGCAAATCTGTAGGTACCTTAAAGCTCCTTGTTGTAATTATCGCTTTTTAAACGAGGTATAGAGCGCGGCACGACCTTTGAAAATACAAATACTAACTACAGCCCGTTCTTAGATTGATAATACAAAAAATAACTACAGCCCTTTCTCAGATTGATAATACAAATACTACCCAACTACAGCCCTTTCTCAGATTGATAATACAAATACTAACTACAGCCCTTTCTCAGATACTTTACCTCTACTTTTGCATTGATGTCAAAATCGTAGTGATCTTTATTGTCGCTATAATAAGGTAGGTGTTGGGTTGCTGCTGTCAGGAGTAAAGGCGTAAAACAACGAATAAATAATATTCGTAGGCGTAAAATAATTGCGAAAGGACTGTACGAAAAGGATCGTCTCACAGATATATAGGCTAGTCCACACATTGTTGGCGCGATGTATAGCCATAATTCAAAGGCGACGTACAGACTATGCATGTCACGTAAGCTGGTTTTAAAATAACTATGTTAGTCAAAGCCGAGGTTTACCAGCACTTAGCACGAGAACCGTAGAGGCGTTTTGTCGACGGAAGAGTAGACAAAAATGATGTTTCCGTGTAGACAGTAAAACATTTTCGGTAGACAAACAATTTCTATTCTACATTAGAGTAGAAATAGAAAGTGTTATCCTAAGTCTGCGAGTGATTTTAATTTTATTATTCCAGTAAATAAAACCATTGTTGTCTTGCAGGATCGCTCTTGCATCGATATGCCGAAATCTTCAGACATGGTCCAGAGCTTCAGCTGTGAATCACCCATCACACTGAAGTATCAGCTTCATCACATACGAAGCATTATGAAGGCACTCGCTATTTCTACCAAGGTTTGTTTATAATTTACTTTTGAAACATAAGAATTTCCTTCTTTTGCTAAAAAATATTAAAGTACCTTCAGATTTAATACTTAAGTACCTACATAAACTCATGTCTTCTGACCATGGGGGTAGACAGAAACTACGGAACGCCACCTGCTACTATCCTTACATACCTCAGATTTAATAACTTAAGCTCAACACACACAGGCAGCGGGTGCGGAGCCGAAGGCGGGCTGTATTTATATGAACGACACCACACGAGACGCGTGCGGGGCTCCCGCCGCCGACCCGCTGCGCGCCCGACTAGCGCACGCGTTTCGTGTGGTTCATATAAATACAGAGAATTCAGCCCGCCGCCCGTACTGCCGTCCGACCCGCGCCCGCTCCGCACCCGTTTTCTGTGTGTGTTGAGCTTTTTATAGTTCGTTTTTTAATCCCAGATAATAATTTAATAGGTGCATGATGTCGAACTCCAAATTGAAAAAAAGTCTGGGATTAAAAAATGAACTTTAGTTAAAATTCGCGAATAGTTGTTACATGTACAGAGGCGGACTGAATGCCATAGGCATTTTCTACCAGTCAACCTTTCACCCGCATAAGTCTCGATCCCGTGGGAATATCGGAATAAAGAGTATCCTTTGTCCTAATTCAGGTCATGGCCTATCCTTTAGCTAAATTTCTTGCAAATCCGTTCAGCCGTTTTAGCGTGAAAGCGTAACAAACAAACTCGCTTTCGCATTTATAATATTAGTTAGGATAAAAGTGTATGTGGATCGCTATAAGGCTACGGGAATACCAGCTAGAACGGGGGTGACTACCGAGATGACGACTAATAGAGAAGTATGGAAGAAAGGGACATGTTGCGCCGACCCCAAATAAATTGGGATAACGAAAGATGGTGAAGTGTAAATTCTCCTATTGTTTGTTCACAGGTAGTGCTGAGGTGCAGCTCCAACGGCCTTATGTTACTTCAATTAAAATTAGAAAAAGAAGACCAAAGGCAGATGTTCTCCGAATTTTATATAGTTCCGTTACTCGACGATTAATACTGTTATATTAGACTATAAGAACATTGTTTAAGCAGTAAAAATATACTTGAAAATTGTACAGCTTTCTTCAAAATTTAACATTTATAATGCCAATAGTCTCAGAGTACAGTGGCCGAAACATAACGACAGGCAGACGGACAGGTCGAAGTTATAAGGCACCTATTAGGGTTCCGTAGCCAAATTTCAAAACAGGAATTTTTGACATTTGGCTACGGAACCCTAAAAGGTGCCTTAAAACCACCGTCAGTGGATTAATTTCTACCGAATATACTGTGACTTCAGGTTTCCCTTTCCATTGACTTGACACAGCAAATAAAAAAAATACCTGCAAAATATATTGACTATATTTCGTTCTCAAAAAAGTACATACAACTTATAAGGAATGTTTGTTAAGTAAACACTGGTTGAACTGTTGAGTACATAATACGACTTCGCTTGGCTTCCTCACGTACAAATTAAGCCTACTTAGGTCTAAGGCGCAAACGAGCCAACAGCCACAGCCACCGGTAGCCCAGTGATAAGCAGTGCTCGTCTCATGCTTTTTCATACGTTTTGTATGGATTCGTCGCACACAGCAGTACTCAACACTGCTGTAAGAGGCGACAGCACCGGTATTGTGGGCGGTGGCTCATGCACCCTGTTACATTGTTTCCAAAAAATAAAAATTCAGCGTGATGCAGTTTTCAAGAACCAACAAACATGTTATATAATTTTGTTTAATGAGTTAATACCTAATAATGATCGTTATCAATTCCAACAACATTTAATTTTACACGTAATAATGTTTATACTAATTTTATTCTAAACATCAGTTGCATTTCTTTGTGAAAGTGTTTTAATTTATCGAAATGGTAGGGTAATTTCGTCATTTCGAGAATATTGATAATAAACAAATTTCACTTTCAATCAACATTCAATATGTCCGTGACTACCGCAGGACCACGAACGCCAATCGCTTCCATATTTGGCAAATAATTAGTGCTCAATTGGTGCTAATTAGTGCTCGAACAACAGAATTGTTGCTTTAGTAGTTTTCGAGAAAATCGACTTTGAAGGTGGTCCTGCGGTAGTCACGCTCACTTCAGCAGGACCACCATGAGCGCAGAAAAAGGGGGCATGCTACAGCTATTCTAAGTATACAAATAATTAGTGCCCTTAAATGTGATTCATTTCGTAACAAAAACCGAACTGAAACATTTGTATTTACCGAGAAATCAACGACGATAACTTTCGCGCGCTCGTTCAGCAGGACCACGACTGAATGTTGATTCCAAGTTTCAGGAGCTAGTCGCTTTCCTCAAACCTACATAGAAAATTAGTGCTCTGCGAGATAAAATTGATACCCAAAATTCAAAATTACTACTCCAGTAGTTTACGAGATATACCATACCATTGGTGGGGTGGCGGTAGTCACGGTGTTAAATTTTCATTTGAAGATTTCCCTATTAAAAACTCTGTGATTTCTTCCCAAATTTATATAAAAATTAGTGCTCCTAAATAAGTAATAGTGTACAAAAATTCAGATTCCCAAGTGTTGTATTTTAAGAGAAATTAGCTTTCATTACTTTTCCATACTAAATCTCCGCGTATAACCCGACCAAATTAAGGTGTCAAAGGTATTGAGCTGTTTATGAGATGTATACTCGTGCACATAAATTGATGGATGTCGGAATAGTAATAAAAACCGTTCATTATCTATAATTTTTATACAAACTGTTTACCTAGGTACATATTAAGAAAAAAAATAACTTGTCGTTACCCATAGCCTGTGATACCTTTGTTAATGACGTGGGTAGGTAGGTACTAGAATAATTATTTTTCTGTATTGTAAGTACCAAGCTTTTGTGTTGTTACATGAATATCATTAAAGAGCGATAGGTATTTCTTATTTATTTCTTTCCTACTAATTTAGCGTTGCTCATCAATACCATTAATAATATGTTGCTAATAACGCATACTCCTATAATGTAGATATTTATCTATATAATGATATATGAATATTATAAACTTACTAGGCAGACTTCACACAAACTCCTTTAAGTTAAGTCTCAATTAAGAAGACTTTATTTATAACAATTGGTTCTTCAATTAAGAAGACTTTATTTATAACAATTGGTCCTTAATTAAAATATACAAGCTAACTCTAAAATATGTATAGAGTGGTAGAGTGGTAGAGAGAGAGAGCGCTGGTCGAATGGCACGGCACGCCAGTATTAATGACATCATCCATCGGGCTCTTGTCACCGCCGGAGTGCCAGCTGTTTTAGAACCCAATGGCTTGGCGCGCGGTGATGGGAAGAGGCCAGACGGAATGTCCATAATGCCATGGAAATTGGGTAGGCCTTTGGTGTGGGATGCAACCTGTGTCGACACCCCCGTGCCATCCCATCTTCCTGGCACGGCGGGTTGTGCTGGGGCGGCTGCTGCAGGAGCAAAAAACCTCAAATGGCACAAATATAACAACCTTATTGGGAGCTATCTGTTTGAGCCGTTTGGGGTTGAAACACTAGGGTCTTGGGGTCCGAGTGCTCATCAAGTATTTCGGGACATCGCCAAGCGTTTGGTCGACTCTTCACGTGACCAGAGGGCTGGCCTATTTTTAGCCCAAAGAATCAGTATTGCCATCCAACGTGGCAATGCTGCCAGCCTTTTGGGCACTTTTCCCATTGACAGCGATGCGGACGAATTTGTTGATGCTCAATGAGCACTTCCCCCCTTTTAATTATTTTATTATATACCTACTTGTACATACTATTAAGTAGACTAGATCATTTTACTGTAATCCAAGTTTAATCTGAAAATAAAAGTAAGTTACTATTTTAAATACGTACTGGTAAGTACGTACTAATTATGTGTTATTACATGCACGGTATCTAGGTATACTTACATAGGTTTTGTCAAAAAACGTAAGTCAGGACACGTTCAAACTTAGATCAAGTGGATCTATGTTATAATTCACACAAAGTAATTATGTATCTTCATATCACAGGGCTCATTTTAAGTTAAAACAAACAAAAAACAAAACTAGTTATCTGACAGATTCAGATGATTTTGAATTTCATTTTTATCTTGTCTATGGTACAAAACATTTTTTTGTGGCATGGCGCGCAGGTTATTATTACCGAAGTAAAGCGTTCGCGAAGCGTGACGTGGTACCTACATCGAATTCTTTTTTTATTCGTTTATTAAGGTATCACAGGCCATGGGTAACGATAGGTTATTTTTTATTCTTAATATGTATCTAGGTACACAGTTTGTATAAAAATTATAGATAATGAACGGTTTTTATTACTATTCCGACATCCATCAATGTATGTGCACGAGTGTACATCTCATAAACAGCTCAATACCATTGACACCTTAATTTGGTCGGGTTATACGCGGAGATTTAGTATGGAAAAGTAATGAAAGCCAATTTCTCTTAAAATACAACACTTGGGAATCTGAATTTTTTGTACACTATTACTTCTTTAGGAGCACTAATTTTTTTATAAATTTGGGAAGAAATCACAGAGTTTTTAATAGGGAAATCTTCAAATGAAAATTTAACACCGTGACTACCGCCACCCCACCAATGGTATGGTATATCTCGTAAACTACTGGAGTAGTAATTATGAATTTTGGGTATCAATTTTATCTCGCAGAGCACTAATTTTCTATGTAGGTTTGAGGAAAGCGACTAGCTCCTGAAACTTGGAATCAACATTCAAAGTCGTGGTCCTGCTGAACGAGCGCGCGAAAGTTATCGTCGTTGATTTCTCGGTAAATACAAATGTTTCAGTTCGGTTTTTGTTACGAAATGAATCACATTTAAGGGCACTAATTATTTGCATGTTTAGAATAGCTGTAGCATGCCCCCTTTTTCTGCGCTCATGGTGGTCCTGCTGAAGTGAGCGTGACTACCGCAGGACCACCTTCAAAGTCGATTTTCTCGAAAACTACTAAAGCAACAATTCTGTTGTTCGAGCACTAATTAGCACCAATTGAGCACTAATTATTTGCCAAATATGGAAGCGATTGGCGTTCGTGGTCCTGCGGTAGTCACGGACATACATTCAATGTATCTATGATAAATTAATAGAAATCATTGTCTATGCAATGTTTGTAGTAAACACTTAGCAATTTGTTCTAGTATTTTTTCAGTACAATAGTTTCCGTTATGATAGTTTCTCATACACATTAAATAAATTATCCTATTAGTTAAATTACAATACAGACGAATAGTGTTCCAATACTGAGCGTATCGGAAAAATAGGTTTAAATAATCATTGCAAACAGTAGGTATGCTTCCTTTTTGTACACACGGCTATATATTATCAAACTATAAATTTCCAGTATAGGCTGGCTTCTCATTGTACGGAAATCCTATACAATGTGAGATCAGCGTATTCTGGAATTGTATAGCTTAATATTTAGCCGTGTGTACCTAACTACATAGATACAAAATGACTCGGTTTTAAGGCTCGTTTACACGAGGAGTGTTTCTCGACTGTTGAGAGGCCAGCCTGCAAGGGTGATTTTTTTTTCTCGAACTGTTATTTGACAAGTCTAAAACGATTTTTTTACCAGTCATTAATAGTCAATATTGAAAGGCGAGGCGATTCGGGACTTTCGGCATGCGAGAATCGGTAAATGCCAAAAACTTGTACAAACAGGTGGCTTTTATTGGAACTAACGATATCCCTAATAAAACTGACAAGGTCTTCGGTGTAATTGCGTAACTAAGTATCAGTAGCATTGGGTTTAATTTTGAAAGTTCAACAACATTCATTGCGTTATTTACATTGTTGAGCAGACAAATTTTTCGAACATAAGAAGCGATGGATTAGCAATTTTTTTCAAAATAATTCAGATTGTGATTAATAGTTTCACGTACGATACTGTTTTTTCACCGACCTAGATGGCCTATGGTACTGTAATTATCAACTTTTTTATCAAAAAACATCACGCCTTGTTTCCACAAAGGGTTAATCAGAGGTGTACCCATAGTCCGTAAACCAATATTTCGCCAGTTATGTTCAAGTCCCATGTAATAAGAGGCGAGCCTATTGCCATCAACCGAGCACAGGTCCAGACTCAGCTGCTACTGAGAAGATGCTAATGGAAAATCCCAATAACACTTTGCCCGCTGGGAATCGAACCCAGGATCTCATGCTTAGCAGTATAGCGCTTGCGAACACTGGACCAACGAGGCAGTCCTTGACTGTTTTTATCACGTTTTTGAAGCAAGAAACTTATCTGCGTGCGTCAGTTACTAGACTTGAGAATCGGAAGGTGTGGAACATTTATAATACGATATATTCCACCTACCTATTATAATTAGTATTACAATCAGACTAGCCCTGTATTAATTCTTGGTTTAGTTTTAAAGCCTCTTAGGTTCACTAAAACTTAGCAATAATTTTCGCAAGGAGAAATATAACTAATTCCAATAGTTTCATATTAAGGTAAAAGCGTCAGGGAAGCCCGCGAAATTCAAGTGTTTTGCAATTTGCAGGTCAGTATCAGGTTGTATGTTGATCTAAATATGATTCGCGGCCGTATCAAATATTTATTTATAGAATTATATTCATAAAAATCTTCAATACAACTCTTATGTTCATATTACCCTAATTCAATGACTATTTCATGAAATCATGACGTTTGAGGCCAATGGAGTTGTATTCTTGATTCTAATGATTATATTTTGTAAAGCCATACATACAACTTGACACTGACCTGCAAATTGTTAAAAACTTAAGCAAATTTGAATTTCGCGGGCTACTTTAGCGTACCCCCCCATATAACACATTTTTATTAAAAATTGCATAAGTTTTTGGAGCCTCGTAACTTCATAAGCATTGCAAGAGAATATCTACCATTTCTAAATATATATATATTTTATAATGTTGTCTATTTAAGGGGCAGTTTGGCAGTGAAGAATACAGTAATTTGTTACTTAGTATCTAAAACATTAATTTAAGTACATTAAATACGTAACATAGATTTGGCTAAGCCTTAATAAGACAATAAATAAAATTAATCCTAGAATAAATATACTAAACCTATTGCACAAATAAATAATTGCGGAATATTCAGGCCATATACAGGGCCCGATTCCTATAAATTGCCAATCGGTTGGTATTGTTTAAGGTGAAAGACCGATTAAGCAGTCACGGCCTCTCAAGGTCAACTGCGAGATGCCATACAAAAAAAAAAAAAAGTATTGTTTGAGGTTATGGTCTACAAACGCCGTCGGCGGCTTACAGCGTCACCCCCTACGCTGCACCACGATGCTTACTATAGAAATGTACTGTTGTGTTCTCTTTCATACGTCGACGTCGGCGTTCATTTCAATAGAAAATCGTGACGCTGAAAGCGGCCGACGGCGATTATAGGAGACCATAACCTTAAACGCCGCGTTACGATGCTATTAAAGAAACGTACTGTTGTGGTCTTTTTCATACGTCGTCGTCGGCGCCTTGATTTCGTACAGTACGCACAAAACTTTATGAGCTCTTGGCAGTTTATTTATTTATTTTGTTAGGGAAAACAAACAATTGTACATTATAATTATGTATTGGAAGTGGGTAAATGTACAATCCACGAAGTTTCCACAGATTATCTAGGTTAATGATACTACAGTGAAGACACAATATTCAAGTAAAAAAAACACAAAGAAGAAGACAGGAAGAGAATATAGGTACTATAAAAATGTTATTTATTGTTATGTTATGTAATCAATCTATATGAATAAATATCAATGTTGGGTGGTCTTCTATGGACTCAGAAAGGGCTAGATCGATTTAGATGAAACTTTGGTGAGTATTTCTGCCTACGCCCGCGAAGATTTAGGGGTAGGGTAGGAGTATAGTAGGGGTAGAAAACCACGTGAACGAAGTCGCGCTGGGCAGCTAGTTAGCTATAAAATATACCTTTAGGCCACTCGTGTGCGACTTCAGAGAGCTCATTAAGTTTTGCGCGTACTATACACGGCATTCAAAGCATCTCCAGTTATATCGAACCATTGCAGCGTCTGGTCGAGTCGGACCGCGGACGCTGTGCGTTGCGTTCAGACGTCGCGCGTCGATCGGAAAGTTGACGCTGAAGTCAGACGTCGCATATAGCATAAAATTGGAGACTAAAGCTGAAAGTAGTAGTTTTGTAATGCAAATATTGAAGCGTATAGCGTAATTTCTATAGAATAGTTCTATATGAGCAGTTCGACATTAAAGAACACCAAGTTTTTTGTTTGGTGTATAGAGGAACCAAACTAAGAGTAAATAAATAAATATGGCCTGAATTAGCTGATTCAATAGAAGTCTCGGCCTAAGAATAACAAATGAGCTACACATCGCGTTGGACTGCAAAGTTATGTTACACAAATTATATTTGCAGTCCTTTAACTACATCAGATTCGTACCTGAATATGAAACTAATTAGCCTACAGCATAACATACAATAATTATATTAAATATTATTTTCCTATACTCATACTGTGGAGTAAACTCATCCAGCATTCATTTCATACAACCTAAATATTCGATTTCACTTTGTGCTTATGAAGACCTTAATTAGGTACAAATACTAGGTAGAAAGTGTGTTAGATATAAATACACATACACTTTCAAGCAGAGTAAGGGCTCATAACCGTAGGGCTCGTAATCTATGACACATTTACACGTCTCCAGTATTTAGTTGAGAAAGTCTTTACAGTCGAATTATTAATTCAATGGAGTAATCTGACCAGTGTTAGCTGTCACTTTGTGTAACAAAATGGTCATATTTATTGTATTCTAGACTTTTACACTTATTATTATACATTTATTTTACACTTATATAAATCGATTAATTTAAACGATCACCATTACAATAAATATGACCATTTTATTACGCAAATTGACGGAGCACATGTCAGATTACTCCAGTGAATTAATAATTTGATTTTAGGTCAATTTATATAATAACATAAACGAATAAACTACTGCCCGCAGTTTACACTGCTCGGAGTAACAATTTTGTTTAACCATTGACGTGTAAACGAGCCTTTGGGGACCAATCCCACTTGTCAGCATCACAATTCGACAAACATCTATAGATGGCTGACAAAATATATGAGTTCGTTACTCTGTCGTAATAAATCATCAATCTAAATCCATCAGTCTCGATCTACTGTACCTACAATTTACTGTAAATGATATACATTGACTTGTGTCACACACAAAAATTGGCTAAACCTACTGCGTGTTTTTTTTTTACATGTCATATTTGGTAAACAAGTCTTATTTGGCAATTTAGTCATATTTGGTAAACAAACATGGTGAAATTACGAGTTTTGACAACAATCTGAATTTTAAGTAAGGTACAGACGGCTACACATCAAGCTATAAATTTCCAGTTTAAGCTGATCTCGCATTGTGTAGGATTTCCGTACAATGGGAGGTCAGCGTATACTAGGAATGTATGTACCTTGATGTGTAGCCGTGTGTACCAACTTCTTGATCTTCGTATGAAAAACATAATATGGAGTAAATTACTTCAAAAACTGATCCGAATGAACTATTACACAATAACAGTAGGTACAAAACATCATGCTTGTGTTCCCCAAAGGTGTAACAGAGGTTTTAAACCCACATTTCGCCAGTTATGTGCAAATGCGAATCTATACTAATATTATAAAGTGGTGTTTGTTTGTAAGTTTGTATTGTAGGGGGTAATCTCTGGAACTACCAGTCGGATTAAAAAAAAAATAAGTTTGCATTTGATAGCCCAGTTCTTGAAGAAGGTTATAGGTTATTTAACATCACGCTACGACCCTTAGGAGACGAGCTAAAATAAAAACCGGCCAAGTGCGAGTCGGGCTCGCGCACGAAGGGTTCCGTACCATTGTCTATAAAAATGGCAAAAAAATCACGTTTGTTGTAAGGGAGCCCCCCTTAAATATTTGTTTTATTTTATTTTAATTATTTATTTTTAAAGTGAATATATAACTAAATATTCTGTGAATGTTTCAAGCGTCTACCTGTTGCCGTTATCAATATCGAACAAAAACGAGCAAAAAAATCACGTTTGTTGTATGGGAGTCCCCTTAAATATTTATTATATTCTGTTTTTTTTAGTATTTGTTGTTATAGCGGCAATAGAAATATATCATCTGTGAAAATTTCAACTGTCTAGCATCACGGTTCATGAGATACAGCCTGGTGACAGACGGACAGACATACAGACAGACAGACAGACGGCGGAGCCTTAGTAATAGGGTTCCTGTTTTACCCTTTGGGTACGGAACCCTAAAAAAGTCAGAAAGAACGCTAAGCGAAAACGGAGCAATAGCGCGGGCGGGCGATGCAGTGGGTCGAGAACAAGAAATTTCACGTGGACGAAGTCGCGGACAGAAGCTAGTTTATTCTTGAATTTACGTTCATATTTGTTTACCAAAAAAGACATCACTAAAAACACACTTCACACAAGAGTATTAGGTACAGTACCGTTTTCATTGCAGCAGAGTGCTCTGTTGATGACACTGAGCACTCCGCCCTCATTCGCTCCACAGTACGGTGATTGTTACACGAACGTGTATTGGTTGTCTACGGCGCGGATGTCGTGGTGCGCGCCGCTAGCGACCAGAAGGGCTTCGAGCTCCGCCCGGCGCATGCGCACGTCACTGCCGTGGGTCACGTCCAACTGGGGAGTATAGTACCCAATAAGTTTTGGAAACGTTTTATAATATCATTAAAAAAAAAAAATTGCGAAAAGATTGCAGCCTAGCTGCGTCCCGCGGTTTCACCAGCATGTCTCGATCCCATGGGAATATCGGGATAAAAAGTTTCGTATGTCCTAATTCAGATTATGGTCTACCCATGTGCCAAACATACAATTCCGTTCTGCCGTTATAGCGTAACAAACAAACAAACTCACTTTCGCAATTTATAATATTGGTTAGGATTGAAAAGTAGGTTAAGGACCTGCCCGTCTTAGTATAATGTGTTTGTACTCGTTAATAGTTTTCTTTACCGATTGTCTATTTCGTTTTCTTAGCCAGTTATTAGTTCGAAAGCAGCTACTTTTTTTCTATGCTAGTCAATTCTATTTACAGCGACAGCTAGCTACGCGGCCAACGGATACAATTACAAGCTATATATAAAAGCATAAATATTGTAATAAAAAACTTACCAAGAATGAGTATGCTTGCAACACAACACACAGACAAAAAAAAACAAAGAAAAAAAACACAGCAAAATAAAAAACAAAGCCATTCCATAGAATAAAGTTTAATAATAAAAAATTTACAACCAAGATATTAAAATTAAAGCTCGGAAGAACATGATTTTGTACAAATTATAAACAATATAACTATTTTCTAAGTTCCATTGTTAGTACATTATATTAACAGTCCATTTGATCAAACTTGAGTTATGACGATAAATAACATTCTACAATAATTCAGGAATAATTGGGTCCTAACTTGTTTTTTTTTTCAGGTATTCCCAAAGAAACGTAGTTTACTTTCAACTGCAATTTCTAATAGGTATTTTATAAATATCTTATTAAAATACTAGGAAAATTTACTACTATAATTATATTCTGTAATAAGTTAAAATTACTGGCAGGTCATAATGGCAATGCGATATTTCTCAGAGAACGCCACAAAATATAGTAGTAGAATTTAAAAATAGATGTTTTAGATCTATATTTGTTTTCTTTGCTCACTAGAACCAAACTATTCCTTTGCAAACCCAACTAATTTGGATAAACGACTATTAGATACCTAAATAACTGGCATACAACGTTAGCTTCATAACGAAATCAATGAAAATGCAAACGAACTTGTGTCCTACTACATATACAATACGTACTAAGTTTAAATGCGATTATTTAATAGAACATTGTGATTCCTTTACACCTATATCTATATAGGCACTTAAGTATACACCTAATAATATCTTAATTTTATTTATTTTAAATATGACGTATAAATAAATTTATTTTAAATATGACGCATAAATAAATTTACATTTATTGTCACCAATAAATAAAATGCACGTACAGGAATCGTGGTTACAAGTGTAACTAAACTTAATCGTAATATTGTTCGTAATAATCATATCCAAAAACCGTTTTTAGGTTCTAGTACATAAGAGCTACTTTGTTAAAGCTATAAGACGTAGCTATCTTAAATTAAAGCATGGTCACCATGTGTTTATTGGCAAAGATTGGCGAACTGTGTTTTAATATATTAAGTTCTATTTTATTTAATATTGTTTTCTAATGCGTACAAGTGGTTCACTTACCAGCCCACGTCTTATGATGGTTTTCCCTGAAAAATGGACCTTAACTTATTATTTTTAAAGTATATTTTTGGTTGTCTTCTAGACAATTCGAGACAAAAATTTAGACTTTATTTTGAGTTTTTTAAGGCAAGGTTGGGCCACCTTAGTAAGTCGTGGGCCATAAATGAGTATGAGAACAAACAATGCTGAGCAAATATAACTACAAGCTACATACTAACAACATCAATAGCAACAAAATATGAACAAACGCTACTAGAAGGCGAAACATAAAGATAAAACAAACATTTCTATGCATTAATATAACTCATGCTTCGAAAATAGCATGGTGTGTATAATGAAATACCCACAATGTTGGGTAATATTGCCAAAAAGCTTCTGCTTGAAGCAAAAAAGGCAAGCAGTATTGAGCCTCAAAAGTTTCTTAAATCAACGCATTTTAGACCTTAAAGACTTACCACATATTTTAATACAAATCTCAGATCTATTAAGTCTTAAGGCCTGTTGATTTAAGTTTAATTAATGCCAATTATAATTACATTATAATTAGCTTGTGAACCTTAATATTCTTTGTCTGATTTTAAAGCTTGTAGAAGTAAGGTTCGGTGGGTCAATATGCTTTATTAATAAAACTGAAGTACCGTATATATGAGTCATCGAGCTTTCGAAATAGATGGCATGAGTGAAAAAGACGATGCTCTACATGGCCAAACATTTTTTAACGCGAAAGCGCCAGGAAATCCCATGCAATTCTAATATTCTTACTTTTTCCGCAGTTTGCAGGTCCTTACGTATTAGGCCGTTAGTACACGGCACGGTTTCTTTAAGATACGGCGCGGCGTATAAACCGCGCCGTAGAAAAAACGTGTCTGTCAACAAGCTTTCATAGTGATCGATACAACACTGACGACCGTGCCTAAACACGGCGAATAAACCGTAGTTTTTCACGGCAAGAAAGACGGGTGTGTACAAATGGCCTCAGGGTATATGCTGATCAGAACATGTTTAGCAACTGTCACAAATACTTATTTAAGTACATAATAAATAAACCGTTTAAAGTACCCTATTGAACGACTAATTCATTAAATCATGACATTTGAGGCGAATTGTAACTTGAATTATTTTGATGATTCTAATTAAGTAAATAAATATTTGTTACAGTTGCGAATCACAATTATGTTGATCAACATACAAGCGGACACTGAACGGCAAAGTGCAAAAAAAAACGTAAGAACATTTGAATTTCGCGGGCTACCATAAAGCATCAACCTTACAACTCGATGTGCCATAAATGTACGGCCGGGTATTGTAGTGTGTCATCAAAAGTCCGTTTGTTTGTGATCAACTTCTATAATCAAGTAAAGATCAATGAATAGGTTTTTGTGATGATTATCGATTGTTTACAAACAACATTGCACGTTTCGGCATTCATCGGCTTAACATTCACAGACCAAGCCAATGTTTAAGAATGTGCAATATTCAAGCCATGATAAATAACTCTATTCACTGGTACAATAAGGTGTTTAAAAATTAACCCGACCTTTAAGGAGTGCTTTAGACCATCGAACTTAATAACTTTTACAATGGGACCAACTTTGAAATCACAAAAAAATATCTGCTATTCCATACTTAGAGCAGTAGGTATTAAATTTTATTAGGGAACAGCATATGTTTTTACGCGAATTCAAAGTTGGTGATATAGTAAAAGTTATTAAGTTCGATGGTCTAAAGCACCTTTTAAAGTTTGTTGGGTTAATTTTTAAACACCTTAAACAACCTGCCAGGCATTTATACTAGCAGTTAAAATTTACCAAACAATCGAGAACCATAAAGGCTCTACCATACATGATCAAGTTTACCTTCAGGGCAGTGGCGTAGCTAGCATGGGTGACACCCGGTGCGCATAATTGTGGTGTCACCCAACAATAAAAACCGGTCAAATGCGTGTCGAACCACGCACCATGAATGGGTCCGTAGGTTGGATGTCTTTATCCCAAAAACAACCTTATCATTGTAATTGAAAAATATGTTCTCCCATACATTCCAACTGCAAATGTAAGTTGGTCGACCATTACTCGTTAACTTGTAAAGCCTAGTTTTCCGTTTAACTTCGTTATATACTTATACTACTAGCGTGATTTTTTCCTTCCGTTTTTTGCTTTATTTAAATTATTTCGTTTGGATAAATCGGTTAAAATGGCTTCAAGCCTAAGTGGTTTATCATTTTAAAACGTGATAGTTTGTGTAATAATATTTTTTTTTACGGTCGGGTTTTACCCCCAATCAGGTGGCACCCGGTGCGGACCCCCCCCCCCCCCCCCCAGCTACACCACTGCTTCAGGCGATGATCAGGGGCCCAAGTCTGCTTATTTGAGTAAAATGTAGTTGCCATCCCAGCGATACATTTTTATTGAGATTAATTTATGATTGTGACGGATTTGTGGACCATTTTTGATGTGTAACATCTTACCTCTCGCTTTCCGTGGGGAGTGATTTCGTGAAAAGGGACGGAAGTGTGTAACAGGAAGTGACAGCTTGAGCATGGAATAAGTAAGACGACCAATTGGAACCGTGCACCTAGCTTCTGACGTTTCATAAGTACCGATGTAGGTTTATGTGAAATAAAATATTATGATTTTATTTTAAGTACTTTTTAATAGCATGGAATTAGTAAGTACTATATAGATTGTAAGTAGAGAGGGTCAAACTTTGACCAGTGGGCGACCACTGGTAATGAATAAAATTATTCAAATAAATATTTCAGTATTTAGCTTTTTTCAATTTCGAAGTTAATTTCTGTCGCTGCTCAGTTGCTTATTACCAAGGTGGGATGTCAGATGTTACACATTATATGCGACTACCGTAAGGCTCACCCGTTTTTTTTTTCATGTTATTCAGCAGCGGCGGGGACGGCTTTATTATTGAGATATTTTTGATAACTTTGTATCGGTTCTTGTTTTTCTGCCTTGACTTTTAATTTGTAAAATAGCAGTTCTACTATTCTATCATCACTCAATACGTTTATAAATTATCTGAAACTTTATTATGGGAAGGGAACTTATCAGGGGAAACTGACTCAGTTTGGCCTGAATCACGTTCAGACCAAACTGACTCAGCTTCCCCTATCTACTTGGTGCGGCGCATCAATCCTACAGATAACTAAGAAACCATTTGTGCGATGCTCACTTGTTGTCTGTTCCCCTCCTGGCAGACGACGTACTCTGTCAGCGTGACGTCAGCAGCGCCGCCCGACTCGAGCGGGATCGGGTTCGCTCGGAAGTGTTCGAGCATGTCGTGCACGTTCGGGAACCAGAGGTGCTGCACTCGACACTGGCCGGTCTCGCTTAGGGTCATGCGTAGGTGCTTAGCGCGACCCTGTGGAGTGAGGATACGGTTTAGCATAAAAAATAGGATGATTGGTTGATGATATTGATGCTGCGAAGAAGGGTATCGGGAGGTACGGGATATCGCCCAGCTCTTGGAATTCCTCGATCCGATGGAGCCAGTTGTGGGTGGGAACGTTAGGCATTGGCCGCGACAGGCCTCGACAGGCGTGGCCGCGAGCCAGGTCGCGACAAGCCTCGACAGGCCATGGGACCGCGGCTTAATATATTCTTCTTTTTACTTGAGGTTGGCGCTTAACGTTTCGATATCCCCTACTTTACCCGATACCTTTCTTGGTCTATTCGTTGGTTAAAGGTGAGCACATTTCTACTCAAATTAGTGTCCAAAGTGGAAATCTAAACTTATGCGAGGCAATCTCTAGTGAAAGTCAAAACGATAAAATCTGTAGTATTTACTTGCTTACCAGACTTGAAAAGTTTGAGGTCAGCAAATACCACAAAGATTCCGAAGTTCGATTCTATAAGGCTGGTTACCTATTCTGCTATACATACTAATACACATACAATATTACATACATAATCAGCCTATAATGTTCCCACTGCTGGGACACAGGCCTCCTCTCTTCGAGAGGGAGTGGGCCATATTCTACCACGCGGGCCCAGTGCGGGTTGGTAGATGTCACATGTCTTCGAATTTTTCGTTCTTGGACATGCCGGTTTCCTCACGATGTTTTCCTTCACCGCTTTTGAGAGCAGTGGTGATGAAATTACATAATTAATAAATATGTCACAAAACCTTACCTGAAAGTTAAACGTCAACACATACTCCCCGCGTCTTGTCTCACTCTGTCGTACAAGATAACATCCGTGCCCGGACGCGCCGCCCGCCAACACGCATGCCGCCGCCGCCGCCCGGGCCAGTGTACCGTGGAACCACGGCCACTCAGCGAGCGAGACCCGGGAAGATGACTCGCATGCCTCTTCTGCTATTGAACCTGGGGAATGAGGAAATTATTGATTATTATTTGATAGAAGAAACACCCTTTAAGGTGGACCAATGAGAAAGACTAATTCCGGCTTGCACCAAAAACGACTACATACGTTTAGCGCTAAACAATTTAAAACATCTTTCTGTTTCTGTTAATCATTTGAAGATAATAGAGACAGAATGATGTTTTAAATATATTAGGTTGGGGAAAAAGTCTTTTCGCATTATAGTATGTATGAACTTGTAATAAAATCTCTTAGGCTATACTATTTGTATCTGGCTGGTTTTGGTATCATTGAAAGCTTAAATTTTAAAGAACATAATTCCAAATTCAAATTAGGAAAATGTGTGATTTTCATTTGTTTTTCGTACTGTCAAGATGAGTGAATCTAATGAAGAAATTCGATACATTTTAAAATTTTACTACAAAAAAGGTAAAAAAGCAATGCAAGCCGCGAAAAAAATTTGCGATGTTTATGGACCTAGTGCAGTGTCTGTGAGAGTAGCACAAATTTGGTTTAAGCGTTTTCAATCCGGAAATTTTGATGTCAAAGATGCACGTCGCTCTGGTCGCCCTATTACGGAGAAAATGGATGTCATTTTTGAAAAAGTGGAGCAAGATCGGCATATCAGTAGTTACGACGTAGCTGAAGAACTGGGAATTGACCACAAAACAGTTTTGGCACATTTGAAAAAAACTGGGTACACAAAAAAGCTCGATATTTGGGCACCTCACGAGCTCACTGAAAGAAACCTAATGAACCGTGTACTCATTTGTGATTCTTTATTACGACGTAATGAAACCGAACCATTTTTGAAGAAGCTGATAACTGGTGATGAAAAGTGGATCACGTACGATAAGAACGTGCGAAAAAGGTCGTGGTCAAAGGCCGGTCAGGCTTCACAGACTGTGGCGAAACCCGGGTTAACTCGCAATAAGGTGACGCTGTGTGTGTGGTGGGATTGGAAGGCCATTATTCATTATGAGCTGTTACCACTAGGCAGGACCATCGATTCTGAACTCTACTGCGAACAACTGATGAGATTAAAGCAAGAAGTTGAGAGAAAGCGGCCGGAATGAATCAACAGAAGGGGGTGTGGTTTTTCATCATGATAACGCTAGACCTCACACATCTTTAGCCACTCAGCAAAAAATAAGAGAGTTTGGCTGGGAGGTGTTAATGCATCCGCCGTATAGTCCTGACCTTGCACCTTCAGATTTCCACCTGTTTCGGTCTCTTCAGAATTCTTTAGGCAGTGTCAGGTTAACATCACGAGAGGGCTGCCAAAACCACTAGTCGCGGTATTTTGATCAGAAGTCCCAAAATTTCTATAGCAATGGGATCATGTCCCTACCTACAAGATGGCAAAAAGTTATCGAACAAAATGTTACCTAAATACTTTAGTTAAATGTAAATAAACTATATTAAAAAATGTTTTGAATTTTCTTAAAAATTGCGAAGAAACTTTTTCCCCAACCTATTATTTAGCACTACACAGTTTTAGTAATTTGTTGTGCAAGTGGGCCTTAGTGAAGATCATTGGAATCAGCATTGAGCGTAGCCCTAGCGCAGGGACGGTGTGGCCTATGTCCAGTGGTTGACGTGTTTCGGCTGAGATGATAAGGACTACGGGTCCTCATGACAATTCTGGACCAGAGATTCATAGCGTGACAGTGTCGTTTGGTAAAGTATAAAAATTTCGCGAACGCGAGAGGACGGATCTGTCACTCTTAAGGTAGTTTGTATCATCGACGATCACTCCGTTCACTCGATCTAAATCAGGCCATGCGTAATAGGGAGAGTGGATTCACGAGAATGTTAAACATAGTAGTAAGAAAAGCACTGAATGCCCAAAACACCTACTTAACATTACCACAAACGCTAGTCAGAGGTGATTAATTTTCAGGAGGCCAACCTCCGGCGTCTTCAGTACACACTACGCAACAATAAAAAGAAAACGTAAACTATAGTATCACGCGCAGGAGTAGACAATAGACTGATCGCATCGACGAGATGATACCAGTCATCATGCATGAATGAATAGGACCTATGATTCGCTACCGTGATTGTCTTTTGACCGATAGTGTAAATAATGCAGTCAGTGGTTTGCTCATCTGTTGTTCAACTATGTATTTGAGTGGCGGTCAGCTGATTTTCCTGCAATAAGTTATTATTCTCTTCGATATTCTAATGGTAACGCAGTCTGAGCCGCGTTTTAAAAATAGTGAGCGAGTGAGGCTGGAATCGAACTTTATAGAATACCATTACTAGAGATGTTTTAAAGCCAACGTGTTATTGATAAACATGCTGTAAGAATTGACAACAGAGCAACAGCAACAATAAGTTAAAACTTGGAATGCTCAGATGGCAGATACAGCTTAGTGAGCAGCTCTTGATGGATGTTTTGCTGATTTCCATTGAGCTTTCTCTCGCCTCTAATTTGATTATCTATTGTGGTGGGAAGTTCAAGTCAATCAAGTCGATTTTCGGCAACAACTGTCTGTCCATAGATATTATGTCAACCTAAAAAGCGAACATTCCTAATTCAGCCTATTCAGGAGTATCAGTAGCTAAGTCAACTGGTACTGTATGGCAAGTCCCTTCTCGTGGGCAGGTTGGTCGGCGCACCATAGACAAGGCAACCTAAAATGCTAAACTCACCTAATTCAGCCTCTTCTGGGGTATCAGTAGCTAAGTCAACATTGCTGGAACTGGCAGGCAAGTCTCTCCTTGGGGGCAGATCAGGTGGCGCAGGCTCGGGCATGCCGGGAAGTGCGTCTGGAGGAGGCTGCGTCGTCGGCGGCGAACGCATGCAGTACTTGATTGTTGCTAGCCAGGACTTCATGTCGTCTACATCTGCTGCCTCTATTACGTATTCCATGTTGTTGTCTGCCTGTAATGGGAGTGGGGTTATTTTTTGATGGGGCTAAAACTACAATCATTTACTTAACATCAGCCTAGCTTTTTCACAACAATGTTGGGGTCGTCTTCTAGTCGAATTCAGATACAGCTGAATACCAGTATTTACATGGGGCGACTGCCTATCTGACCTCAACAACCCATTTGGGTTTAAAGATTTTTTATTTATTCTAAAAGAACATACATTGTTCATTTAGCGAATAAATACATGACTAAGGTAAGTGTAGTCCAGTAGCTATTTTTTTTTTAATGTAGGCAGGTACGATGTCGCATTTTATGTACCTACTGGTATTTACTGGGTAATACGATAACCCTTGGTAAGACTGGTGGGCAGACTTTCGGGTTCCGGACGACTACTAACGTTTGTCAAAGTTCCACGAATGACAGCCGGGACCAATGGCTTAAGACGCTTTCAGAGACACGAAGGGGTCTTGGTATGTAAAGATGGTCACCCGACCACGGACCAAACGCGGCAAGCGTAGCTTAACCTGATCAATCCGACCCGTGCAGCCGTTCATCATCATCATTTCAGTCGAAAGACGTCCACTGCTGGACATAGGCCTCCCCCAAGGGGGGTTGCCATAATCGCCACGCTTGCCAGGCGGGTTGGCGATCGCAGTATGGTGTTAAAATGCATAGAGAATGCTGCTGCCCATTCTCTAGTAAGTCTCTTAGTCGCCTTTTAGGACACCCACGGGATGAAATAGGATGGTGCTATTCTTTGCGTCCGGCACCACTCGGTACACGGTATGGTGCTGTTACTACTACTATATAGTAATTCAAAACTTGGCTATGCTGGAGTGATATAGTCAGTACTGTGACAAAGTTCCTATAGATTTAATTTAAATGGGGTTATTTATGGTTGAGTCATTAAGGATGGTATGAGGGATGACTGAAGAATATTCCTGGAAGTATATTCCTGTGTTCTCTTTCCTTTCATTGTTTAAATATTTGACAACAATAAAGTAGGAAAAAGAAGATTTTTTGTTACGTAACTATACCTGTTACCATACGACTCGGTACTCACGATTAATCGATTCAAGTTAAATGTCAAAACGAGCCTATTATTTTTTGACAAGTGCTTGAAATTTTTTTGATTGAATCCCACAAAGTTAATAGGAACTAATTTAAAAACTATCTCCAATTAATTACCTACTTATATACAGGGTGGAATTTTGTAATGCCACCTGGAGGGAAAGTACTCTTAATACTGCAGATAGAAAATTTTACTCAAAGGAAACATTCCTTTATTTTTGAATAGAAAGCAAACTGCATTCAAAGATTTTCGAAAATTCTCTTCTCCCACACCCGGGAATCGAACCCGCTAAAATCTGATAAAATTACAGACAGACGGCGGAGCCTTAATAACAGGGTTCCCTGACTAAATGACCTTCGTACACGTGGACTAACACTACATTATTTCTCATAATTCCGCACCAAACGTTGAAAGAAAATCTTACTTGATTGTTAGTTTCATGAACACGAACAGGATTCACTCGAGACCAATAATAGTTATTGCGGCGATTGTACATGCCATTATTGCTGAAGTTGGTTTCGTCAGACCATACAATGTTACTCAAAAAATTAGGGTTTCGGTCAATTTCTCCAAGCATGTTTTCACAAAATTGTAATCGTCTGTCACGATCCCCAATATGCAATTTTTACACCAACCGACCTTCACGATAGCATTTATACTTATACTTTTTCAGCACTTTAAGTACGCGAGTGTGGGTTGTTCCTAATTCATCGGCAGCATCTCTACTTGAAGCCTTTGGAAATGATTCAAAGTATGTTAAAACATCTAGTTCAAAATCGAAATAGTTTTGCTGAATAGTTAGCCGTCACTTCTTGAAACCACCCATATTCTTTAAATTTTCTACCATTCTTTTCAATACGAACCGAGTTGGTGCCTGTCGGTCTTGATATCTCTCTCCATACCACCGAAGAGCTAGATTCACGTTTTTGTTATTTAAAAAATAAGCTTCCATTAAATCAAACTGTTCTTGATAAGCTATTTTCACCGTGAGACAAAATGTGAAATGAGTTGTAAAAACAATCAAATGTGAATAACAACTATGACAATCTAATTTTTAAATTTTAATCTAACATTCCATATTTAAATTACCTCATACACGCAGCTACGAGTATGTCGCAAAGGAGTCTGCATTATAAAAGATCGATGTTAGTTAAAGAGCTTTAACTTGACTCATTGAATTTGTAACTTCAGATTTCCTGGTTTTCCTTTCATTTAATTTATCATGTTTGTTAGAGAGATTTCATCCTTATAATTGACCCTAACGATTGATGCAATAAAAGTACAGGGTATAATTTTTTCAGATTTTAGCCGGTTCGATTCCCGGGTGTGGGAGAAGAGAATTTTCGAAAATCTTTGAATGCAGTTTGCTTTCTATTCAAAAATAAAGGAATGTTTCCTTTGAGTAAAACTTTCTATCTGCAGTATTAAGAGTACTTTCCCTCCAGGTGGCATTACAAAATTCCACCCTGTATATATATTTTAAGTAAATATTATGGACCATTCATATACCTAATATGATTTAATATGAAAAAAACGGAGGAGCTTGTGGCTAAATAATAACTGCCACACGGGTCGAACGATCAGGTTAAGCTACGCTTGCCGCGGTTGGTCCGTGGATGGGTGACCATCTGTTCATACCAAGATTCCTCCGTGCCTCGGAGAGCATGTTAAGCCGTTGGTCCCGGCAGTCATTTGTAGATCTTTGACAGTTGTTACGGGTCGTCAGAAGCCCAAAAGTCTGACAACCAGTCTTACCAAGGGATATTGTGTTACCCAGTAACTGGGTTGTGGAGGTCAAATAGGCAGTCGCTCCATGTAAAATACTGGTATTCAGCTGCAACCGGTTAGACTGGAAGCCGACCCCAACATAGTTGGGAAAAGGCTAGGCAGATGTTGATGGAAAAATCTAATACAAAAACACAGGCAGTCAAGGGGATTGCTGACAGAGGTGAAAACTTATCGCTTAACGAAGAAGAAGAAGTAAGAAGTTTTCAGTAAAAAAATTAGGAAATAATTTATTATAGGTTTATTGTGATATTTATATCCATAGCAGCTGTGTATGGCTGACATGACAATTGTTATTAATTTTTATGAGTAACAACATAAGCAATGGAAGCATGGAAGTTAATTATTAACTATGTTATTATGTAAGTCCCTATACCTAGGAAATAAATAAATTTCATTTCATTATCCTATTTCAACACCTATTCCTATGATGTGGCTATAACTATGACTCTCAGTGGGCCGTAATCCACCACACGGGCCCAGTGCGAGTTGGTGGATGTCACCTCTCTTCAAATTTTTCTAGGACATGCCGGTTTCCTCACAATGTTTTCCTTCACCGTTATGAGATTAGGGGTGATGAAATATTTACACAAAGTAAAGCGCCTATCTGGGTTTGAACCCACAACCTACATCTCAAAGAAAATACATAACAGGAAAATCTTAAAACATACTATGAACTGGTTACCTACAATACTAGACTGCCCAGAAATCTTATTAATAATAAAGTTATGAATCATTGTAAAATTTAATTGATTTTAATTCTGATTCTCATTATTGTTCTCATGAATAAAAGCATGTTTCTCACACTTGTTGAATTCAAACTGGAAACCATTTATTATGACTGGATCCCATTATTTCAAATAATTAAAACAGTTACCTTCAACACAAAAGTATTTTCATGGTCTGGCATCTCCAATGCAGTAGTTTCCCGAGCCTCTGATATGAGAAAACAGAACACTCCACTGCGAGGTTTCTGCGCCTTCGGAGGAGAGTAGAACTCCAGCATGTATCCCCCAACAGTCTTCACTAATGCTAGCCTGCATCTCTCCCACTTCTGGGGGCCTCCAGGCTGCTCCAGGCTCTCAGGAGTTAAATAATTTACCAACCCTTCTTTCCTACACTCTACAACTATCTTAGCTAATTTAGTCTTGTTGTGTTTGTTCAGATTTGATGAGAGCTCCACCTCGTCCGAATGTTGCTTGTGAAATAACCCCTTTCCGCGTCTCAGACCCTTGAAAGATAACCTTCGGAAAAATGGTTTGTGCTGCGTTTTTGGCGAGTCCGTGTCTTCTGAGTAGTCACTCTCATCATGTCCCGTGTGCGTGCCATTAGGAAGCTTGTGCAGAGCTTTCAGCTTCCCGATTTCATACTCGAATTGTTCCGAAAAACATTCAACGAATTTCTTTAGCAGGTCCTTGTGTGAAGGTTGCGGCCGGGCCGTGGGGTCGTTGGTACCGGTCTGTACGTACTGCAGGCAAGCCTTGGCGAAGTCCTGAGCGGCGGCTTTGGCCTGACGCTCGCAGAACTCGACCCATCCGTCGGGATCGCCGTCGGACGGGCCCGCCATGGCAAGCAATTTCTTTAGCAGCTCCACTTGGAAGGCGGATATTTAATACACCACATTAAACACAATAACTAAGCAATGACGATTCACTATTTTTCGGCTTATTACCGAGTTTCATGCCAATTTTGTAATCAAAATAAAATTCACGATGCTATCACAAGTTTTCACGCGAAAACAAGTTTTGTTGCCATACACGAAAAGTAATGTGTTTGCTTCCCTGTCTTTACAATTAGTTAGTAACAATAATACAAAAATAATGTTTATAGTTATAAGTGAAAAGTATAAATCATTGATAATGTTATTAGTTATGCAGTTTTTGTTTTTACTAAAAAAATTAGCACCAATTTTTTTACAAAAGTTAAACTATGTTTGTAAAGCTAGATGACAGCACTTTAGATAAGACAAGTTTTCTAATGGGAAAAATAGATGTCATTGTTTCAAATAGTTGGTGTCATAAAATTCAGATGGCGTTACTAACCATACTAAAAACATAAACATTTTACTGGTCTAGAAAGTAAAAGCATAATGAATTTGTGAATGGCCACACATGCGAATGCGATTACATAGTTGCATAATAGCTATCACACTAAAATAATGCACCTTTTTTTTTTGTTTCCAGGGTGGAAATTCCTCATGGATGTCCTGCGCCCTGGGGCGGCGGAGGGGTCTGTCAGACTTTTACTAACTAAAAACCACCCCAGTGTTCCCTTCCCACACTTGCACCGGAGATCTTAGGATGTAGTGCGATCCCCGGCTAAAAACCTTTTTTGTTTTTTAATGGAATCAGTTTTATCTCTTAGGTAATAGATAGAGTTAATAGCCTTTACGGTAATCGATTTTCTAAAAAAAATTTTTGAAGCACGATGTGCGACGACCCGCGCGCAAGAGTTTGTACCTACCTAATTATTTACGAATTTCTTATTAGTACCTACCGGGTAAAACGGGGTAATTACTTACCCCGTTTTACCCGGTAGGTTAGACTACTAGAGATCCACGGTTGAATAGATACAAAACTCTAAACGGGTTTTCAAGGTTGAATTAAGACGGCGTACAATAATGGTACACTATACTCCATAGGTTTACGTTTAAATAAAGGTAAACAAATCATAAAAAGGGTTTTTATAGATGACACTTTGTTGTTTAAAAATACGTGGTACCTAACTTATAATCAAAATATTTATTTTTTATTTTTACGAAAGTTTCCTCATAAAGTAGGTAGGCACTGTATGTTAAACTTTATCATTTATTCTTAAACTACTCTTCGTAGATGTAATTGCTTGAGCACAATGATTTAGTCAGATTTATATATTACTTTAATATTTTGTAAAGAGCCCAACAAGACAGGTTCTCTAAACTTTAACGAAATAAAACGTTGCTAAATTGAAGAGTACAACTGTGGCGTAGCATGCCAACTGAAGTGCCAGCTATTACGTTTAGTCGGTTACTTGACAGCTCTCTCGTCACGTGGGTTTTTTTGTTTACCTTTATTTAACTATCTAAACCAACGGAATATAGCGCCACTCCTTTAAAAACCGGCCAAGTGCGAGTCAGACTCGCGCACGAAGGGTTCCGTAGGTACCATTATCTATAAAAACCGGCCAAGTGCGAGTCGGACTCGCGCACGAAGGGTTCCGTACCATTATCTATAAAACGGCAAAAAATCACGTTTGTTGTATGGGAGCCCCCTTAAATATTTATTTTATTCTGTTTTTTAGTATTTGTTGTTATAGCGGCAACAGAAATACATCATCTGTGAAAATTTCAAGGAGCCCTAAAAAAGTTGATTAAAAAAAATCAAAAACCCTACTGCGTAAAATCTGAACTAAATAAATCTAAAAACCCAACTGCTAAAGTGAACGTAAAAAAACCGGCTAAGTGCGAGTCGGATTTGCGCACGTAGGTCCCTACCATTATCTATAAAAATGGCAAAAAAATCAGTTTATTTATAATTAAATAATTTTTTATAATTAAATTAAAATCAAACAAATATTTAAGGGGGGCTCCCTTAAATATATGTTTTATTTTAATTTAATTATTTATTTTTAAAGTGAATATATAACTAAATATTCTGTGAATATTTCAAGCGTCTACCTGTTGCCGTTATCAATATCGAGCAAAAACGAGCAAAAAAATCACGTTTGTTGTATGTGAGCCCCTTTAAATATTCATTTTATTCTTTTTTTTAGTATTTGTTGTTATAGCGGCAACAGAAATACAATCAACTGACTAGCTATCACGGTTCATGAGATACAGCCTGGTGACAGACGGACAGACAGACAGACAGACAGTAAGAAATTGGTATTTTAGTCGTTAATTCGTAGAATAAATGAGTTCCTCTGTTTCGCAACAGTTTAGTAAGAGCAAAAACCATTTAATTTTTAATTCGAAATGGTTTAGATTATTTATTGTTAATTTGTTTTGAACTTGTTGTATATTCTAGAACTTAGGATGAAATATTGGTGGGTAGCAAATGTGGTCCTGTAGCTCTCGATTAGACATACTCTAGAGTCTAGCAGATCTACGTCGAGTATGGAGTACTTATCTTGGTGGGACAGAGGCATGTTTGCGAAGAGTGGAGCGGAAAACAAAGAGTTGTCTGACGGTGAGCAACTTGCAGTTCTGATATAATTTATCAGTCGGGTACCTAAACGGTTTACATAGCATCACCTTCAGAACAGCTCTTTGAGCCCTCTCCAGCGGTAGAAGTGAGGTTTTTGTTGCAGGCAGTCACACAGTATGCAAGTAGTGACTGGCACAGGGAGTAGTACGAGACAGTTTTTAGAGTGTCGATATCCGCTGAGTTTCTAAGTAGCTTAAAGATATAGATTATTTTGCGAATTCTAGATGTGAGTGATATAATGTGATTATGCCAATTTAAACGCTCGTCTATTACTACTCCGTATATTATATTCCTTCCGTATATTATCATTTATTTAGAACCTAAACGCCTTCAGGAGGCAGACAGGCGATGTTAAAAAATAATATTTTTTCAATAAGATGAAAATGAAGAGAAAAAATAATAATTTTTGAATTATTCAATGACTACCTTCACATACCTGCACCCTTAGATTATTATAATCTAAGCCTGCACCTTCTTTCTATAACCTGAGACCTGCACCATAATTGCGTCACACATTATCATTCACAATCTGAATGATTTTGAAGTATTGCTAATCCATTGTTTCATTTTGTCTGCTCATCAACGTAAATAACGCAATGAAGGTTGTTGAACTGTCAACATGAAACCCATTGCTACTGATAGTGTGGTACGCAATTATTACTGGTAAGGGACCCGAATATCGGATACTTTTTGAAAATTTGGTAGAAAATATAATAAACCTAACCGTAGTTAAATAAACAATTGTGTACTCTTGGTTCCGTTTATGAGATCCTAGGTTACTAACTACGGTAACTTTAAACAAATTACACACGAGCGGTGTTGTGTACATTACACACAAAAGTCAAAGTCAAAATATTTATTTTAAATAGGCACATAAGAGGCACTTTGAACGTCAAAATTCACAAAAAATAGAATTATTAAGTATGGGGGAAGGTAAAGAAAGAAAAGAAAGAAAAATTGTTTATTCTGCAAAAACGAGAGGCACAATACAAAAAAAAGAAAATAGGCAGTCGTGGGGATTGACGGCAGAACTGAACATTTAAAACTTTGTAATGTCACCAGTCTGGCGATGGCGCAACTTGTCACATTAGCATGTCGGTGAAGCGAACCCATAAGTTTTGCTCCTACCAAAAATCGCCCAACGCGGCTAAAGAAGTTTTCACTTCAAAAAAGTTAAAAGTATGCTTAATATACACATTAAAAAAATTAGAATAATGTGCCGAGCCCACTTGGATGGGTTGCTAGAAATAAAAAAACGTGTAAGTAGGTACCTATCTCCCCAAATGAAAGCAGGTCCTAACGAAATTTTATTGAGCGCGTAACATCGTTCCCAAATCCAATAACTTTCTGGCATGAACTTGTAGTTAAACTTTCAGAACTTTCTGAAAGCTTAACTCTAAGTTCATGGCAGAAAGTACAGGCTAGGTGGCTTCAGAAATTAATAAAAATACTCCAGAGCGTCCAGAAATACCCAAGGACCACTTACATGCGTCATCGGCATCAGATCTTTTCTCATAAACCCCGTCTAGCGTGGATCGTAAAGTGTGCGCGCTCGTCTCTGTCAAATTTCCAATAATCTTATTTTGGCGCGCATCACGCACCCCGATGACGGATATATGGGAGCCATCTTGCGAACGACGCGCATGCGCCCGGCCGTTCACCTGAACCGCGACGATAGTTTTACGACACTCTATATTTTGCGATGATAAAAATAATAGTAACACCTTGACCACGGAGAGAATATCGGTCAAATTGTTACGTTTTTGTGTAACACAAAGAACAAAGTTGAATCATTATAGTTTTTCTCGTGTTTTTGTGGGTATGTATGTCAAAGTATTGCCTAATTTTATTGCCAAAGGCAAAGACAAAGACATTTATTCGTAGGATATGGTAGGTACAGAGTTGGATAATTGAGTTATGTTCAGGACACATCCACCGCTTCAAGCGGCATACGAATATTAAATATTGCACGTGGGCATAAAAATCTAACTTACCGATACAATTACTACTTTTACTCTATTTTTCAATATCTACAAAAAACTTAGGCTATAAACACAAAGATATATATAAACTCTATTAAACAATATAAAAAACACAACAACAACAACATTTGTTTAAAAAAACTAAATATAATAATATCAATTTTTTATTACTCTTATAATCAAGGAATTACTGTGTAAAAATCATTTTGGAGAAGCCATGCTTTTTGTAATTTTTTTGTAGAAATTAAATGGTAGTTTCTCTTATTCGTTTTGGAATAAATGGTTGTACATTTTTATGGACATAAGGTAGCTGTTTCTGTAGTGGAGAGTGCTGTTACAAAATTGTTTTTTTATTGGTGGTTTTGGTTGAATGGTTGCCTTAACCAGTCTTCAATTAGTGCTGTAGTCGTTTAAATGACCTGTATTTATTAGCAACTAAGTATAGTACATTTGGTTAGACAGGAAACTTAGGGAAAACATGTTAGGAGCTGGAATTTTAAAACCTAAGGGTAAGGGGATGAGGTTGATAACATACTTAATGAATTCGCTATTCCTGTTAATGAGTCATCCTTTTATTACCTATCCGATAGAAATACTCATTTACATATCTATAGTTACTGTCTATCTCCATATGAAAAAGGCGTGAGTTTATGTATGTTAATGTAAAATTAAATCCGCAGTGGGCGATCCCTTGTACACACGGCTACACATCAAGCTATACATTTCCAGTATACGCTGATCTTTCATTCTAAGGAAATCATAAACAAAGCGAGATCAACTTAAACTGGAAATGTATAGCTTGATGTGTAGCCGTGTGTACGAGTGCACTAAAAACACTAAATATCAGAGTAGATAGCGAGAAATCGTGAGGCGAATCACATCAGCCCCTGGACAAGAAACTACATGAAGACCACGACCGCTCTGACAATAGTGCTACGAAGAGGAAGAATGTATGTTAATAAAATAATGTATTTTCTTTCTTTTCTTTCTAATACATATTTGCCTGAAACTTTCAAGTATCATTTTTTTTTGCCAGCTGGCAGTTCATCAGAATGTGAATTTCTTTTTCTTTTAATTTTTTTCTTAGATTTTGTGTTAATTACTTTCTTTAAAATATTATTTCTGAGAATTTTTCTTTTGAAGGAGGCTGTTTTGAAAACAAAATTAGCTGCGCGCACACTCTCGCGCCGCTTTAGGATCTCTTCCAGTAAACAAACGCTACTGTTTCGTGTTTACAGAGAAAGTTTTGTTACGATAGGGTCTCCATGTTTAGGATACAGATTTTAGGGAACTCCACCTTAAACTGAAGGGAAGGCAGAACGGACCTCTTAAGCAAGAACTTGTAGAAATAAACTATTCGTTTTATTTAACATTTTTGAGAGTCTAATCAACAACATTTACACTACTACCGCTACTATCTACACTACTTATCAATTTGACTAAAAATATTCACACTGATGAGTACTAAAAGCTAAAATTGCTTAAGTTATTGCTTTAATTGTTTAGCTACGCTTGCCCCGGTTGGTCAGTGGACCATTTTTACATACCGAGACGGAGACCCCTCCGTGCCTCGGAAAGCACGTTAAACCGTTGGTTCCAGCTGTAATTCGTGGATCTTTGATAGTCGTTACGGATCGTCAGAAGCCCGAAAGTCTTACAACCAGTCTTACTAAAGGGTATCGTATTACCCAATAACTGGGTTGTGGAGGTTAGATAGGCAGTCGCTCCATGTAAAATACTGGTATTCAGTTGCATCCGGTTAGACTGGAAGCCGACCCCAACATACTTGGGAAAAGGCTGGGCAAATAATGATGACTGAAAGCTTAAATTTTTCCACTATCAAACTATGTAGCCTATCGCTTTACGACAGCGTTAGCGATTGAACTATTATCAAGCTTGATATTAGTTCAATCATAAGTCACTTTGCGTACACAGACCGCCAGCAAACTTTAAGTCAATTAAAATGACTTATGATTTTACATCAGATCATGGAAAAACAAACTTCCCCTGCTAAAACAGTGATAAGTAACGGGGCCCATTGTACCTATATTTTGTAGTGTTAAATTTATTGTTTGTTATGTATTTTTTGGTATATAATAAAGTATAAAAACCTATTTAAACCAAATGGCATTATTGCTACTACCAAGGTAAGGTGGTCCGTCTTTCTTAAAACCGTACTGCTGTTATGCTTTTTCAGCGAAGTAGGAGGTATACCAACTTAATCACCACTCATTAATTAATAAGCTATGCGTTTGCTGTAGGGAGGCACTACTAGTGGTTGATTCTTTTTACATGAAAACTGAATGCCTCTATCAAGATTCATCCTAATAACGTAGCTGGTGAAAACCCTGGAAATTAGGCATGTCCGGAATAATATTATATTATTATATGATCCAAGTTTATTGTAACGAAAGTTGAAATTGAATATCTAGGTAAATAAGTACCTACCCTTCTTCTTCGCTTCGCTCTTGACAGAGCGGTCGTGTTCACGGTGAAGCAATCGGCGGTCCAATCGCAAGTGTAGTGGTTGCTCGCCTCACAATCTCTCTCCATCTGATTCTCTTAGTTGACAGTTTGGTGCATTCAGTAACACCTACCTTAGCTTGCTTTATTCTCGAGGTTCTTTATGTAAATAATATTTTCATAGAAAATCCTCCTAACCATGTCCCAACTTTCCAAAAGCACGTAGTATTACTACGAAGCCGTTTTTCTGACAGTGCATCCGGCGCAGGAGAGGCCGCTGACAGACAAACGCTTGCAGGAAGACCGCGTCGTTAGCGCTGTCGTCGCCCGCGCACTAAACTTAAATAAAACCAGCGCTCAGTTAGCTCGCGAGTGGTTTTTCACTGCATAGATGCGAGCACTTTATTTTGAGATGTATTTGTATGTGAAAGTGTTTGAAGTTTGGCATTGGGTTTTTAGGCATAAAGTTGTATTGTGTTGGTAGCAAATAGTACCAAAAAAGGCCTTACGCAAATTATGAAACGTATTTTTTTTAAAGCAATCTTGAAATTCGGAATTGAGTATTTACCTAAAAAAACACACTAGGGATGGAAATGGTATAAATTTCTAAAAAGTAAAAACTGGAAATGGAACTAGCGCTCAGTTAGCTCGCGAGTAGTTTTTCACTGCATAGATGTGCAATTTACTTAGAGATGTTTTTGTAGCGTTACAAGATTCGGAATGATTTTGGGAAAAAGAGATTTTAAAGTTTTATTGAGCTAATAGGCCCAAAAAGGGTGTACCTAATTTTCTACACAAATTACAAAAAGTAAGTATATAAAAAAAAAAACTTAAAATTCAGAATTAGGTATCTACCTACAATTGTAAACTGAGGACGGTAATCATAACAGTATGAATTTAACATAAACATCACACCTATATTTCCCCGAAGGGTTAGGCAGAGGCGTACCTTTAGTACACCCACATTTCGCCATCTATGTTTAAGTCCCATTTAATAGGTGGCGCGCCTAGTGCCATCAACTGGGCACAAATCCTGACTTCGGGGTACCTACTAATGAGAAATTTCTGATGAAAAGACCCAATAACGCTTGGCCGACCTAGGAATTGAACCCAGGACCTCATGCTCAGCAGTAGCGCTTGCGACCAACGAGGTAGTCATTTTGAGAAGTTTTTGTATGTGAAAGCTAGTTATGGGAGAGATTTTGGGAAAAAAGGGTTTTAGGCGGTGTTTACGCAGTCTACAATTGTATTGTGTTGGCAGAAAACAAGCCTTAAAAGGGCTTACAAAAATAACGAACGCATATTAAAAAAAAAAAACAGAATTAAGTATCCCATATACTATCTTAAATTGAAAACTGACGACGGAATTCGTAGCAGTATGAATTTGTACAATCTGTAAATAAGTTCTTTGTTTTCTCAGAATAAATAGCTTTCAGATATCTCAACAATTTCTTAAGGTTCCTTTTGGAACAAATTGTCTCCAAGAATACGCGTCGCAACGACCTAGACTCAGACGCATGACGCACGACTCAGACGCACGAACCTATGTGCGTACTAGGTTCAACCGTTCAACGACTAGGCTCGGTACATCTTGACAAATGACCCGTTGCCACACTACACATTAATTCTTTGCATTCAATACCCAAATAGACTGGTACATTAAACAACCTATTAACTGGTGATTTGTTTTATTTTTTAACCGAACTGTTTGGTACCATGCGTGGGATGATCTTTGTGCACGTCGAAACTCCACCTATTATAAGCCCATCTCTTTCACACTCCCCATCTTGACGCATGCTAGAGTGAGAGATGAATATGTAAGTCACGCCTACTGTTTAAAAAAGATTTTCTTCTGACTGAAAATAATAACAGAATAATATCAAAAGTTAGAGATAATAGTATATATTATGAATTATTATGTTGTTATGTTTCAGTCAGATATCATTCGACAGGATTGTTTCGAATAAAAAATAATGTGCTAATAAAAATAAATTAGGTCCGTGAAATATTTTTATAGTATTCGGCAGTTACATGGTTCTTTTTTTTAATAGCCGATGTTCTGGATGTATCATAACTGCATAATAGACTTCTTGGCGGGAAAGTGAAACGTCATGTTAGCAGTTTTGTTTTATTTTCTAAAATTTGTGTTTAGCCGAATATTAATGTGTAATAGTGGTGGATTATTAACCATTAAGTGTTCGTGAACCTGCATTAATGTAGGCAAATGAAACAAAACAGTGCAACATCACTTTAAGTTCTCTCAAGAAGTCCGCGCGAGGTTTCAGTAAAGTGCCGCGTCTTTACTTAAACTCAAGGGGAGCGGGGCGGGATATCATCAATCATCTTTATCATGCATTGAGTGGAGTTCATTTCATAATTATTTAAATAACTTTGTACTTGTTACCTAATTTTACATGACACTGGCTAAATGCACAAACCGTGCGAAGCCAAAAGGAAAAGAAAAAAAAAAAAAAACTGCATAATATTAAATTATGTCAGTAATTCTTTATATTTAAAACTCTACTCAAATTATTTATATGTTTTTAAGAAATATTGTTCTCTCGGACGGATGTGCCGAACAGTGATAATGGATTTTTTTTCACGGAATCTAACATGCGAATTTATTATTATTATCAGAAAAAGAAACGATGCATAGCAAAATATAGGTGATACAAGTTAATTTAACGCAGTTTTCCATGCGATTCAAATAAAATTCGGGGAAACTGTACATAAATAAACTTGAAAAAGCAAAATATGAAATCATAATAAATAAAAACTTGGTATTGTATAAAAATACTGGTTTCTTTTTAGAAATCATACAATTTTACGCAAGATATCATGTCAGCACTGGATTCGTCTCGCGTCGGCGCAGTTACAGTTACAATATTTTGAATTCTATAAAATATTTGTAAGTTCTCTAAGTAGACTCTGTTTGTAGTGGAGTCTCTTAATGTGTGTTGGTAACACTTTGTATCTGTCTTGGATTCACTGATTTGTATTCCTTATAACAACTACTGACCCCCGGTTTCGACATCCGGTTTCAAAGAAAAAAAAAAATATTTGCTACGAAAAGTCGTAGCCGCGTAGCGATCGTAGCTTGACCGTAGCAATTAATATGAATTCATTTTTTTTCATTCCTCTTTGAATTTTTTTGTAACATAATTTATGGTTTTAGAATGGTTTTATGTCATAAATTCATTTAGTTGTTGTGTGTAGTGAAGAGGACTTAGTTACTGCTGGAAAAATATTTTTGAGTTATCTAACATTAACAACATTGAGAGCAGCGGGGGCTCAGTGGTAACGGGCTCGACTTATAAGTAGTAGGTCGTGGGTTCGAACCAAGACAGGCGCTTTACTTTGTGTACCTCAATTATTTCATCACCAATGCTCTCAAAATGGTGTAAGAAAACATCGTGAAGAAACCGGCATAATGCCCTAGAACAAATAATTCGAAGACATGTGACATCCACCAACCCGTACTGGGCCCGCGTGGCGGATTACGGCCCACTCCCTCTCATAGAGAGGGGGCCTGTGTGCTGGGACACACGCCTCTTCTCTGTATAACATCATAGGTGGGAACATCAAAGGCTGATTATGTTAACATTAACAATAAGAATGTTCAAACGACAAAACTGACTTTTTTATGTTCATCTACAGTCTTATTGCGATGGTTTGAATGCATCCGTTTTTGTGGTCATAAAAAATATATAGGTATTAACCTATAATAGGTCTTAAAACCTAACTTTTGTCATTGAAAAGTGATCTTTATCAATTTGTCCACCGGTATTTTCTTTCACGTGCCTACAACACAACCTAGGTAGTTTAAAAGGCCTTTTACTTTTTTTAAGGTAATTTCGAGACATATCAACCATCATCATTCTCCTGCCCTTATTCTAATTTAATTGGTGTCGGTGCAGCATTTCGTCTTCAATACTTACTTCTCTATTTTATTTTTAAATTACATCTACTGTTTATTTTATATATTTTTTACAAGTTCAGCGTGGCACGTTCGAAGATTTTGGTTTTAAATATATTTTATATATTTTTTACAAGTTCACCATGTAGCACGTTCGAAGATTAAAAAAAAAATTTAACCTAGTTTGGAAGGCGCTGGTGTTTGTGATACAATGATTTTTTCATTAGTACAGACACCAACGATACCCTTATTTCTGGAATGTTCCATTATTACTTTGTAAATTGTTTTTGTGAAACGTAAACGTGTTTTTCTGAATAAAAAAATAGCCAGATAGCCCTTTCTAGCCAGATTATCTTTCACACAACCATTGTATCCATCTTTTCTTATCAATGAAATCTTATATTATTTCCGCCCTACATTATCAAGAAAAACGGTGATCCATAGATATTATCTGGGTACCTAGAACCAATAAATAAGTTGTTTAAACTTAGCATTCCTACCTGTGAATCAGTAGCTGCACTGAAGTGGCACAGTGTTTACTGCACGGATTGATCAACGATCTCACTCAGATAAACAGAGTTCACACACTTATGCGTTGAGAGATTACTTGTTAGTAAAATTATAGACAAGGACAACTTATTAAGGGGGATGCGCTAAGGTAGGTCAAATTTTATTACGTTTTATGAAATTTGCAGATCAGTAACAGGTTTTATGTTGATCTAAATATGATTCGCGGCCGTAACAAATATGGCTTTACAGAATTATAATCATTAGAATCAGCAATAAAACTCTCTAAGTTCGTAGAATCCTATTGAATGACTATTTCATGAAATAGTCATTCAATAGGATTTTACAAAGAGATTTAGTTTTAGTAATTTCGCGGGCTACTTTAGCGTATCCCCCTTAAAGCTGAGAATGCATTGAACATAATGTTTTCTGTATATTTTTTTATTGAGTCGTTCGCAAAATTCAGTTAATTGTTTATTTGATAAATTAAGTGTAAACCAAAGAGTAAATTATTTTAGAATAAAGATAAGATGCATAACATTATTTTAACATAGTTCAAAAAAGACATAATAAAAATCATAGTATCGAATTCGTAATATTTTGTTATTTTTGTCCGTTGTCCTATATGGTTATTCTTTTTTTCTTATTCGTTTGTATTTTTTATTATTATTCATTAGATGTGTAATTCACTTTTATTCCTTTATGTGTTTTTCGTGTTATGTAAGTATTATAATTTATTTTAATGTTTTTATCTTGTCAAACTTAATGTACTAGATTTTATGTAAATGATGTGGTCTCCTATAATTGGAAGCACATACTTGTATTGGTCCCTTCTATGTATACTTGCATGTAATTGTGTAGCTTGTGTTGGAGATCCAATAAATACATAACATCACGCCTTGTTTTCCAGAAGGGACAAGCAGAGGTGTACCTATAGTCCACCCACATTTCGCCAGTTACGTTTAAGTCCCATGTTGTAGGGGGCGAGCCTATTGCCATCGACCGGACATAAATCCAGACTCCAGGCTGCTACTGATAAGCCTTATAAGCTCTTAGTCTTTAGTTAGACTGAGAAATTTCAGATGGAAAATCCCGGTAACACTGCTCGACCTGGGAATCGAACCAAGGACATCATGCTTTTGCACAGAAAGCTAGGTTTGGTTCCGTGAAATGCAGTTAGAGAAAAGGTTTTTCTTGTTACTATTTACAACAATTAAAATATGTATAGTATGTACAAGTATATAATAAAAAAAGGGGGAATTGGTCATTGGGCATCGAAAAAGTTCGTTATTTTATGGTTCCAGTGATTACAACTAGGTATATACGTGTCAAACTTGATGGCGGCTCTGAAGTGCGCAACTCACTGCGCAGTCCCCACCCCTCACCCCCGCTGACACGTGAATCCGTTACTGCGCAGAGATTTGCCTCATGTTCCGAGCCGCCATAAAATTGGAATCGGGCTGTACTGGTACTGTAAAGGTTTTAGCCTGCATGGCTTTCCCATGCAACCTCCACGGATATTTTATGAGGTGATGGCATGTATGAGATAAAAAATATTTCATATTTAGAACTTTAAAAAGGAATGGAGGGTGGACATTAAGAAGCATCGATTATTATGAATAATTACGAGAATAAGGGTCGGGTAATCGCCGCTGACCTTGGACATACAAATGCACGTGGTTCGTGTGTTCACGCCGCGGCCGCGTCACCGTTCGGTTTCTTAGCGAATATTTATTTTAAGTAACGAAAATATGAATATTTGAAAACAATCACAGATAGAATTAAGTAGGTATAGATATTAAAATAGTCTGTTCTTATGTAAACTTTTTTTCTCAAGATTTGGGGGCACCTTAACACTTGGGCCCCGGGGTGAACCACCCCTGCCACCCTTCCCCCCTTAGTCCGGCAGTGATGATGTGTTAAACAGGGCAACAATCTGTGCATCCTTCAGTTATACATCGAAATCGCATGTAGCCAATGAAGGTACCTAATGCTGTCAATTTTGGTATAATTATTGCACATAAGCCCTGACAGCTTTGTTTACTTATGCAAGAGCCGTACCAAAGGAGTACAATATATCCTTTGTTGTAAATGAAGAAACAAAGGCACGTTTACACTGGGTAATTGGCCAGCATTAGGGTATCGGATTGACTTTAACCGCATTCGGGCACCCGACACTTTAACCACACAGACAACTTTGAAGATTGACTTGAGGGAAGTCGGCTTTCTCGTTCATTTATCTACACGTGGTCTATCGCCACATTCTAAAGACATTCAAATTCTTAAGAAGGACTTTGTAATTGAGCAAAAAACTTTGAACTTACATTGTAATTTGTCATAACACTAGTATTTGTTTATTTCAGGAAGTTCGGTGTATACTCTTAGATGGTATAAAATTAGTATACATAATTCTAAATACTCTGGTTTGACTTTGACGAAAGGTCACGTTTCAGCGGCTTTCCATTACCTATATATTATTATATTCTTTTTCTAAATATAGGCATCAGACATTTTAAAATAATGTTTGTTTTGTTGTAGCACTGCATTTTTATGCAGATTTAATACATATGACTTGGATACTTTGGTTTCTGCATATTTAACAACATAGGTATTTATGAGCACGATGTTTAACCGACCGGTGTTTCGACTGTGGGAATAATGTTTTTATTAAGTATATTGAAAAGTTTCTTTGTTGTCCCGTAATTTTTCAGATACAGCATTTTCCTACTTGCACCTTATATATGTAGTAGGTACCTAACTGCCTACTCCAAACATGGGAGCCGCCGCTGTTTCGTCGCAGTTTTCGTACAAGTATATTTATCGAACAATTTCTAAGAATTAACTTTTTTTTTTCATAGATAAGAGAAAATATACCTATAAATTTTATTTGTCTACTTATTTAATAATGTCAGGTAGTTAACAAGTTGAAATATGTCCAATATGCATCGGTACAGTGTTGTCTTGATTTTAAATATAACTTGGACTCATGAAACACCTCTGGATAATTTCACAAATCGGGTGGGCTTGAATACCTACATAAGTTTAGAGTTAAATCAAAACGTACATCGTCGATAACATTCGTCTACCTACTGGTTCAGGTAAAGTCGAAACAACAAACAGTGCAGTACATAATTCAGATGAAAATAAATAAAGTGCTGTGGGAATGAAAGCTCTCGCGATTGGGCGGTGGGCGGAGCGGGGCGGGCTCGGCGCTGCCGACGCGCGCCGACGACAGAAGCGTTCTCCTCGCGCCGCCGTCTGCGCGCGCGCATAACTTGATTAACGCACAGAAAACTGATTTATTGTGTCGCGTTGAAAAAATAATCGGTCGCCGGTGAAGAAATGTGATGGAGGGACAAGAGTGGCGGGGCGAATGGCAGCAGCCGCGCCAACTCGATGGTCAGTGAGTGATCCTGTGTGTCTGCATGTCTTTTGTGCCGATTGATGGAGATCCAATAAGAGAAGTCCTGGCTCTTGAACCGGTAAATTGCCTTTGTTTTGTCTAAGTCCTGGTTGAGAGAAAGAGGGTAAAGTTCAGTTGAGTTTGAGTGAAAGATTTAAGTATAGTTTGTTGAAAAAGAAAGAAATGAAAATTCTATATATTTTCTTGCTCTTCTTTGTAATATATGTAGTAAAACCATGATCTGGGGCCCGTCGAAAAATACCCATGTCCATGTTGCGTTAAATTTATCCACAATTCAGTATTGTGCAATTTGTGACGATTTCTTCCAGTCGCCACAGTGACGATAATAAGATATATTTTGTTAATTCTTGAAAAAGATATAATAACCTCTTGACTGGACCCTCCAAGTCGTCGGCACAAAAGATTTGCTCTAACTTTTTGCATACACAATGACTTGCATGAATTTAACCACCTACGGAGAAGACATCTGCACGAAAGTCAAATTCTTTGGATTTTCAGCATTCCATGATAACACCAAAGGTATTCGTGAAATATTTTTCTCTTGATAAATAGATTATAAATATAAACCAATTTGTGAAGCCGTTATTTATAAGTTGTGTAAGATTTTTAAAAGTGATTTGTGCGATTTCTAAAACTATGTTGTAATTTTGTTCAATAGTTAATAAAAAAAACCAAATAAAAAGCTATTTCTTAAATCACTAAAACTACATAAAAAATCAACCAATAAAAGTAAGTTGACGAAAATTCCTATATCTACTTTTAAAACAATTGCACACCTAAACGTTTCAGTTCTTGAAACCTTACAGTAACTTAATTTTAGAAAACTATTAAAGTCACGAAGATTTCGCAAAAAATAAAAATAAAAAATCCTACCCAAACATATCTCCAGTCTTAAAAGGCGAAAAGCAAGCTCCTCAACAATTCACGGTCCCTGGTATGTGTGACTCAAATTGTTCGCGTTCCCATCGCTCTTCTGTGATAGTGTTCATTCATCTATCCGTCAGCATCGTGGCTGCGATCGACGCGGGCCCGACGATTGACACCCAGCCATGTCGCACAGCTTTCAGATCTTTTAGCCCACAGTTTTAGCCTCATGTTTTTGCCTCCGAACATTTTGTGACTGCTTTACATAATGTTCGGATTTCAAATCGGTCGCCAGCGTGTAAGTGCAACATCAAAAGTTTTAGTTCAAATGATTGAACGATTGTTGAGTGAGGACTGGTACTAAAAAGTTGTACTAGTAAATGTTTGGCGGAATTATTTTTCAGCTGTACGAAAATAAGCTATTATGTAAACGTCGCGCGTCGATAGTTACACGTGTTATTGCTTTAATTGAACTCTTAACTGACTCGTTTTGATAGAGATTTAAAATCTTCATCGTTTCTTAGGGAACATAATAGGTTGTGGAAAAAGTTTCTTCGCATTTTTTAAGAAAATTCAAAACATTTTTTAATATAGTTTATTTACGTTTAACTAAAGTATGTAGGTACCATTTTGTTCGATAACTTTTTGCCATTTTGTAGGTAGGGACATGATCCCATTGCTATAGAAATTTTGGGACTTCTGATCAAAATACCGCGACAAGTGGTTTTGGCAGTCCTCTCGTGATGTTAACCTGACACTGCCTAAAGAATTCTGAAGAGACCGAAACAGGTGGAAATCTGAAGGTGCAAGGTCAGGACTATACGGCGGATGCATTAACACCTCCCAGCCAAACTCTCTTAATTTTTGTTGAGTGGCTAAAGATGTGTGAGGTCTAGCGTTATCATGATGAAAAACCACACCCGTTCTGTTGATTAATTCCGGCCGCTTTCTCTCAACTTCTTGCTTTAATCTCATCATTGGTTCGCAGTAGAGTTCAGAATCGATGGTCCTGCCTGGTGGTAACAGCTCATAATGAATAATGCCCTTCCAGTCCAACCACACACACAGCATCACCTTGTTGCGAGTTAACCCGGGTTTCGCCACAGTCTGTGAAGCCTGACCGGCCTTTGACCACGACCTTTTTCGCACGTTCTTGTCGTACGTGATCCACTTTTCATCACCAGTTATCAGCTTCTTCAAAAATGGTTCGGTTTCATTACGTCGTAATAAAGAATCACAAATGAGTAGGTACACGGTTCATTAGGTTTCTTTCAGTGAGCTCGTGAGGTGCCCAAATATCGAGCTTTTTTGTGTATCCAGTTTTTTTCAAAGGTGCCAAAACTGGTTTGTGGTCAATTCCCAGTTCTTCAGCTACGTCGTAACTACTGATATGCCGATCTTGCTCCACTTTTTCAAAAATGGCATCCATTTTATCCGTAATAGGGCGACCAGAGCGACGTGCATCTTTGACATCAAAATTTCCGGATTGAAAACGCTTAAACCAAATTTGTGCTACTCTCACAGACACTGCACTAGGTCCATAAACATCGCAAATTTTTTTCGCGGCTTGCGTTGCATTTTTACCTTTTTTGTAGTAAAATTTTATAATGTATCGAATTTCTTCATTAGATTCCCTCATCTTGACAGTACGAAAAACAAATGAAAATCACACATTTTCGCCAAAGAGATTTTATTACAAGTTCATACATACTATAATGCGAAAAGACTTTTCCTCCAACCTAATACAACCAATATTGGACAATACAAACTGACCTAATAACATAATCCTAAAAATTGACATTAGGTATCATCTTCCTGCCTATAATCCGAATTTATTTGGGGTCCATCCTTTCTTATCCTGTACTGTATCCTTTTATAGCTGGCCATCTCACATGGTTTCTATTGTTTCTTTGGTTTTCCTCAATTTTATAGCTGGACGTCCCACAAACAATGTCGGCCAGCTATAAAATTTACATTTTTTTAACTCTATTTGTTCTGTTTTTAAAACAATAAAGCGAGGAGCACATAGTCCAAAACATGTCAATCTAGATTGATGACCCGCCAGGGGTGGGCAACATTTTTTGTGGTAATTAACCGACGCCCGGCGGACGGACGTGAAAAAACTTCAATGCTACTTGACTTGATACTTCCAATTCGACCGTTTTGTTATTTTAAAGGTTACTAATTACTGTTAGTTTTATTTTCGGCATTGACGGAAGAATTTTTTTTTTGGTGCAATGTTTAATTCATTTTATTTTTTTATTGCTAATGATCAATTCTATAATAATTATAGAATATTCGCTCATAATAATTATATTGATTTTTACCGAAGGATGCTTTTAAGAAGCGAGCATTTGAAAGAAATAATGTTTCCTGTATTGGGATTAGTCTGAATATAATTATTATACTTACCGATTAATGCAAGAGCATTCTGATTGTTTCTCTTTTAATGCGGATACCATAATCAAGTAGACTAAAATGGTATGAGTCGGGATAAAACCGTATTTTTTTTGCGGAATAGTTACTTGATAACTGAATCATCAACTACTAACGAAGCATCATCACTACCCACCTTTTCAGAAAAACATAAAAATAATAATGAATCAGCAGCAGGTTAAATTAATGGTTTCCCTAACAAATATCGTTTACAAGAATTTTAAGAAGATATAGATTTTCCGGTATCTATTTATTGTGTCGGAAACGTTTATGTCTGTGACGAGAAATGGTTTGACATTCTGCTGGAATGCTTTTGTAAAGTTTCTCATACTACACAACTACGCAATTTAATATGAGATACTTTAGATTCAAATAGGCTCATTTACCCAAATATTCCGAACAACCATATTTAAATTAAAAACACTCCCATTAAGTTTAATCACAATAGTTAACACCCACGATGCAAATAAAGTTTTAAGGCTTTTACTTTGCAGTATGTTATAATTTTATAGGTTATATTACCTGTACACCTATTACCTACTGTGTAAGAAATGTTTGTACGCCTTACAGGGCAGCACGTAGTGACACAATATCCTATTTTATTACATCATGTACCAACATTATACCTATGTGTACAAATAAATAAATTTGAATTTAAATAGTCAAGAATTGATAAAAATATAAAGAAGTACACGTTTACAAAAGATTGAAAGAATCCTCTCGCAGCAGCGTTATCCAAAGTCGGAGAATCATTGTTTTCTCGCACTAGATTTACAATAGCATCTCTAGCTATTGACATTAGTTTGCCAGTTTATTACCAGGCAACTCGTAAATTACACTTGAAGTCTAAAAAATTTACATATTATCAAAAAGCACCCAACCTTTCAAGAGTTCTATAAATCTTGTAGACCAAAGTTTTTGCCTCCAAGGATACGCGCCACTCCAGACCGTCACACGTGGTCCCGATGATAAACGTATTGATTATTATTGCAGAAACTGTAATGTAAACTAAAGATTAAATGCTTCAGGGAATTATGGAGCACTGGGTCATGATTTCATGAATTAACTACATCCGGGTCGAAACGAAAGGTTGTTTTTTTTTTGGAAGATTAGAAGCTTTGAGGGAAAGAGGAAATACATATAGCAAATAGTTTGTTACAAACTTTTACAAAGAATTGAATAATTGGTTTTGTTGACAATCCAAAATATAATATCTATTAAAATAAAGATATATTTTTTTTTGCAAAATCAAAAGTTATTTATTCAAGCTAGGCTGAGAAAAGCACTTATTGGACGTCAAAATTACATAATACAGTCCCCCAAAAGACCCACCCTGCACCATGTTCTAGTGTTTTAGGTGGGAAGAAGAAGAGGAGCAACAAACTCCTCAGCATTTCAATTCTCCATACCTTTTAGAAAACAAACGAATACAGATGAATTTTGCGAGAAGATAATAATAACATGCAGTTTTGCACAAATCACAAAGCAAGATTCCATCTCAATGTTTAATCAAATCAAAATTTAGATATTTATAAAGACAACAAAGATCCATAATGTTAGTAATACCTTATTGCTAGTGTTAGTAATCAAAGTAATATTATTTTTATTAGAGTTTGAAGCACTTTGCACAGAAAAAAAAATAACCAAGTAAGGTAGTTTCTCACCTGGCAATCCTCTCCACAAAATGCCTCAAAATAGGAGAATATAAACTCTCTGACACTTTTTCAGAATGCTGTTGCTACTGGCCCATGTTCTAGTTACTAACGATGCGATTTTTTTCGAATGATCGCATGAAAGCCGTCATCGTCAGTTTCTATTTTGTGCAAAAATTTCCGATGCACTACAAAAACGGGGCAGTCTTAAGAGCATTCTGAAAATATTATTATATTGGGCGCGCAAAACATCTAGCGACCTTTTCTGGTGTAGCTGGTCCATAGACCTGCCGTGTACAGACCCTGACAATACGCCTTGAATAGTGTTTCTTTTGTTTAGTGTGTTCTTTATGGTATAGCCCGAAAAATAGCATTTTTCATTTTAAAAAGATAGATAGGTACCCATGCAAATCCGAACAGGCAGACAGCTTCACGAGTATCTAACTGTAAAAGTTTTACAAGGGTAGAAAAAAGTTAACACATTGCAGACCCGACGCCTCCTACACGTGGCTCTTATCTTATCTATGAATTTGGTTAACAACCCTTACGTCGATACCTTTCTCGTAAAAATGACGTTTTAACATTATCTTGTGCAATTTGTCCTCCAAAAATAGATTTTTCTTAGCCGAGATATATTTTTGTTTGCAAACGACATTTTTTTCAGGTTGTCGATGCTCTTAAACGTCTGGGTTGTTCAAGTTAGTTTACTAAAACTGTTCGGTACTAGGTAATCTATCCAATTTTGGTGTTATTTTGCATGTATAACCGTTCATATATTATCTTTTTTTGGCTAAACATACACCATGGCGTCGAATATTTTAGCAAAGTTGAATGTATCTATGATTAAGTTAATAAGTAATTATAACGATGATTCCAACTTCGATACCGATGATTGAATCGTAAACGGAAACAACAAATTCAAAACCCAGAATCACAAATACAAAGGTGAAAAGCTCTCACAACCATCTTAATCGGACCACCTACATAACATAATATCAATCACTAATCCACCGTTGACATGCCCTTTCAAATTCTCACGGCTCACAAACAAACCATCTATTTTGAGTGCTTGGAAAAAAATATGAAACAAAAAATATACAGGATTACGAGAGCTCATAATGAAAACAAACAATTGGGGCGTAAGTCATGATACGACGGACGGTGGCGGCCACAGCTGGGTGCATATTCTCGAGATGTGGAATAAAGTCGCGAGATGATTGAAATATGAATGGAATTAAAATTCACATGTGCTTTGTAACGAAATGCGATCAAAACTTTGAATGAATATGTTATTGATGAGATGATTATCATACCGAATCTTATAACAGTAGTTGTGCGTAACAATTTTGCGTAAACTTTATTTGTTCTCGTTAGCATTAAAATGTAGAACACTGTACAGGACATAATGTAAGAGTTACAAATGCGTAAACTACATAAGATGAATACAAAATTTCATATGTTGAAGAATGTTTTGGTCAAATCAAATCATTATCCTCTTGCCTTGCTCCCATTTGGGGTTGACCGAGCATCTCTTTTTCTTCCATACGTCTGTATCAGCCGTTATCTCAGTATTAATCCCCTTTTTAGGCGTATCTTCTTTTGTAAAACATTGATCCTTTCGTTTAAAATAATAATAATATTATAAAGATATTGTGCATTGCAGCTTTGAGAATAGTTCCCTCGGTCACAGCTAATTTAGATTTAACTCTCACGCACATTTCATGATTTACCAAGAATGTATTATTATTCTTAACGCTTAGTCTTGCTTTAACACATTTTAATTTTAATGCGGCGTGATGATTAACTTTGAAGTCTTTAATAATAACTTCATTGAATGAAATATGGTCATATTAAAAGAGATTACTTAAGTCTAAAATACTAGACTATATATTACTAGGCTAGTTGTATTTGACGGTTTATCATTATCTAACTTTAGGACGTTTACTTTACTCTCACTTAGGGATTAAGAAGCGTCTTAACCTTCCTAAGCATTGCCTAATATCGTGATCATAAATGACACAATGATTTTTCATTAAAATTGATTACGTTTTTTTGCTCTGTATTCATAACGTGTTACATATCCAACAATGAATCGTATAATTACAATTACCCATAAATTATACACGAAATTACGTTTGTATTCATAATTTCTCATAAAAATATTTGTTTTTACTATCATTAATAAAAACAGTTTGAAGAAATTTATTAATTTCTGTTTGTTTTGTTAGATTTTGTAGGAAACACGATTAAAATCACTAAGGAATAGTGTTATAATGTATGGTGGCGCTGAAACCGCGTTCGTCTTCGGTACAGCGCGATATAGCATCGTAAGTAAAATAAACAGTGGCTCCGTCGTCTTTGTTTGTTTTCGTAATATTTTAATTTTGAACGCGTTTGTTATAAGCGCCTCGTCTTCAATCTTTGAAGTATCACTATCTATATTCAATGTTTGTTTGATTTCAATTATAGTACCATTTGATTTTAATTTACGGTTCAATCATGGTGTTTTCAAAATCCATTTTTTATTGATTTTATTGGACAGCTTTATCTTTTCTTCAACTGCTTTTTGAGTACTTATTTATATTTTTATCCGAGTTAAATCTCAAAATAAAATCACTAAGTGTTATGTTAATCGCATTCAAACATAAAACCTATATTGTTTATTTTTAATAGTAGGTAACCTATCCGGTTGGTTTTTTCGGTAAAACTTATTTGAATTTCAAATTCGTTTTCATAAGTAGACAAAGTCAGAGCATTTGCTAGCCTGATCCACCATTTGCGTTTGTTTATAAAAGGTATATTGTTCTCATAAGGATCGCGACTCATGCGCATAAAGCATTGATATCGTCAACACGTGTGTCATTGCGATACATTGTGAACAAGGCGCCACCAAGCGGTGGAGTATTTGTGGCACCAGCGCTTGTAAAAAAATATAGAATAACGGCGAAAAGTCATTCACTTTCAAAAGTTATTGACTTTAGCAAAAGAGATATTGTTGAGTGAGCCTTAAAAACTGAAAGCAGTTATCCTTTTTAGTTTTCTAACATGAAAATCAAGAGGTTCCAGTTGAGTTGCGCCTACAGTTATGATGGTCAAATATTTGGTAGATATTATTAACGATGCTATATCTACAGTGTACCTTATGCCTATTGTGCATTCGTGATAGCTGCTTGATTTTCTAAGAAACGAGTTATTTAAACTCTGTACACTTCACTACTTCATGTAATCGACATTTAAATCACAGAAAGGAATGGGCACCTAATTACTTCTGCCGCATATTATTCCCGCAGATACAAATCACCAATCTTCCTCGTAATCCGAACTATGCGAGCCAGCGTGCCTCATACATATATCGTCCCAGTCCCGTCCCGTTACCGTACCGTCGCCATCTCCTCCCGGTATCGTCCCCGTGACGGTATTCCGGATAAATTAGCCCAATTAGTTCCGATGTCGAAACGGCGGGCGCTGCGTGTGCGCATGTTGTTCCTTTTTCAAAAGATAGGGTTGCTGCGTAATAGCGGTTATTTATGGGTTGAAATTTTTCATTGTGAGTGATATAATTTACTTGAGCTTGGTATTTATATTGGTATACATGTGGAAGTAGGTGAGTCATCATTTGGGAAAAGTATTGTTAGTAAAATGAATATCAATAAATACGTTAAAGTTGAAGAAGAACAAAGAAAGAAAGAGGAAAGTCTCATGATCATAATAACGTGAAGAACAAGTGACTCTCGGCTTCGTTAAGGGTATTTTTACCCGTTATACAAATCAAGTAAATTTATTTATTTCAAATATATTATAGTCATTATATACAATTTATGACCCAACTATTAACACTAGGTACTAAATTAAATGACTAACTAAATAAATATACAAATAAATACAATAAACAAAAGGACACTTAGGCGTCGAAGTACTCGTCTGCATCGCTGTCATTCGTAAACGTGCCCAGAAAACTGGCAGAATTGCCATGTTTAATGGCAATGCTTAACTCTTTGGCCAAAGAACGAACCAGCCCTCTGGTCACGTGAAGTGTCGATCAGTCGGCGAGAAGTTTCCTTAATAAAAAGGAGACGCGCACTCGGGTTCCATGTCCCGAGCGTTTAAATAATCAAGTGAAATATGTCAATGAATAAGTTATCAATATTTAATTATGAGTAACAATTTCCTAAAGTACAACAATACTAATGAAGAAACATTCCTCTCCAGACTATTTTTCTCATAAACTCACAACACCTTAAGATTCAACAATCAAAACTACACCCTCTCCTTTTCTTCTCAAGTCTGAATCTCCCTTAGCAGTAGCCAGTAAGTTATTCAAACAATCGTGTGTGGTAACCATCATGTCCTGAAGGTTTGATTTACGCGTCGGTTAGGTCTTCACTTCCCGCCCGGCGTCATAATTTTATTCTGTGGCATCGCATCAATTACTTCAGGCATTGTTTGACGGCTTTCATATATTTTGTGAGTAAAGTATCGTCTTTATGGTGGAGTGATCGTTTAGCTAATATGCGTATTGGTTTTGCAGGAGGTTGGTGTAAATATTGATGTCACTTAGCCTGGTAGAAGGAAGATTTTGGAATTTAAGTGAATGTTCGAAATAAAACGTTATGCTTTTTGAAGTGAAAACTTGTTTAGGTGCACTTTGCGCCGTTTCTGAACGAAACAGTCACGCTCGGTTCGGTAACACTGAATCGGGTATATCCGGCTCCAGTTGGTCGGAGACGCTGAATCGCGTATACTCGGTGCTGAATCGCGTATACTCGACTCATAGAAGTTTTTTGAGTGGACCAAGAGAGCCAGTTCTTGTAAAATATGTCTGAAATCAAGTTTGTATTCTTTTTTGACGTTACTAAGTAGATCATGATCATTCTAGTCTAGGACAAGGTATTAAATTTATCACATCAGAACTTATTTATTAAAGTCATTAGATAGATAGATATCATGTTCAATTACATACATGTTTCATTAGTTCTACATCTCGATTTGAAAATACTCTATCATTTTCTAATAGCAATGATTCTACGAATTAAAACTTTTTGTATACTCTGCAAAAAAATACCTTGTTCAAAAAGGGCTTTTATTTGGTACTTCTGAAACAATAATCCTTTTCCACTCAAAGTTATCCTAGACTAAGTAATTAAGTGTTGGTTCTAAAATACATTACTTTTTCTGTAAGACGCTTACGATTTATTTGTTTGACATTTAGTCGGATTCCACGGGATAAATAAAAATACGAGAATGAATAACTCCGTGATCGGGTTTCTGAGACTTCTCTCTTTTTCGGTTGATATTTGGAGAACGGTTTGTAATTAGCTTAGTTTTTGGAGAAGATATATTACAAGTAAATAAGGAGAATCATAGTAGGTATTTTTTAAATATAAATAATTAAATCAGGTGCCGTGTTATAACTAATTAATGATGCTTCGTTTTCTCCATTAACCGAATTATGTTTCTTGGTTTCATACGGCCAGTCCTAAGCATAGGGAGTTATAGGTGTAGCCTATATGTAGGTTTTTTCTAGTGTACTGCTCAGTTGTAAGTACATGTTACTTGAACCAGATTAGGCTCAGTTCACACGGCGATGATCAGTACGATATTTTACTGTTTAATTTTAAGACCACAGGCAGTTACATACTTTTGTTTTTAACCATAAGAACACAGGGAAGTTGCAATAGGTAAAACTTGGCATAAGTTTTATCGCCGTGTATAAATAAGTTAGGTGCATTGGCAAAAAGCTGCTTTATAAATTCTTGCAATTTATTTCCATCAATCAAGTTCCTAATATTTTTGGGTACATATAAATACTTGGTCTCACAACAGGGCTGCAATATTTAAAAAAGCGAGGCTAATGACGTAGTGTGGGATCAGTTAACAGCTAACGAGGCCTGCAACACAAATCACCATTAGCGTTGGTGATGGCCCGCGAGCGACTTACGAGCGAACCGATATTCGGTAACACCTCGGGAATGTCCGCCTTTTTGGACTAAAATAAAGAAAGTTTTATCCCTTTGTTTGTATATAATTTTCCTTAATTTATAAAACTACAATGAAGCAATTAAACACATGAGCACTAGAGTGAGAAGCATTCTGAATTTTTGAAGATTTCCTCTTGGGTAAAACTAGTTAGAATACCTGTTTCATACTTGTTAGGCACTAAAGTCCGCCCTTATGCAAGGTATTTTTAATTTTGCATTAAGCTTTTTCAAGACTAATAACGCGTCATAGCTGGGCCCGTACGATGCGCCAGCGCTTCCCCTCACTCACCGTATACAGGTGAGCGCTCGGAGGCGCGGTAGCTCGTGCGTCGCTGGTGGCCACGGGCGATCACCAGAGCTACCGCTTACACCGTGCTCCGGTCGTACTTACAATGAGCGCGTAGTTAAGTATTTGCTGCTACCCCCTCATTTTTATAAATGAAATTATTACAATAATTTGTAATGATAATGTTAAATGTTTGATTAAGGTATGCCTCATGCTGTAATAAGTTTGTAACCATTATTATTTTATACTTATAAAGGTGCTCCTAGAATGTCAAAGTGTTGTTTATTATTAGTGTAACTGTAACTTTATTTGTTTAATTACTTAAAGATTTTTTCCAAACAAACAAAACATAAATGTATTTGATTCATGAAATCTTCGCACTAGGAAGTGGTAAAAGATGGACATTTTGAGGACTGTCTTTTGTAACATGGTGATCCAGAGGTAACGGGCGTCACTTACGAGTCTGAGGTCATAGGTTCGAACCCAGACAGGCGCTTTACTTTGTGTAAATTATTTCAACACCACTGCTCTCAAAACGGTGAAGGAAAACATCGTGAGGACACAGGCATGTCCTAGAACCAAAAATTCGAAGACATGTGACATCTACCAACCCGCACTGGGCCCGCGTGTTGGATTACGGCCCACTCGCTCTCGCCCTCTCACCGAGAGGAGGCCTGGGTCCCAGCAGTGCGAACATTATAGGCTGATTATGCTATGCTATGATTATGCTACTGCTTATTCTGTCTGATGAGATGAAATAAACCGAGCCACAATTTCCTAAAACAGTTACCGACGGAATCGACCCTCACCATGAGCTACTCTTGCAGTAGAGACACATCATTTAGCTAGCGAAACACTCTCTTACTCGAAACAACAGTCATAATGATCTAATTAATAAAGTGTAATGGCTGATAGGATCAGTTAACAGGCAATGAGGCCCGAGACACAAATCACTATTGTCTATTAGCAATGGCGTTGGACCGTATTACTAGCTGCCAGAATAGCTACTAGCAAGTCTGGCTATGTTGTCATATCGATGCAGTTGGTGAGCAATTTTAATGTCATCACAACTGAGCGGGTAAATTGCGCCTTCATTCTCCTGCCTTTATACCAATTTATTTGGGGTCAGCGCAACATATCCCTTTCTTCCATCCACTTCTCATCGTCATTTTGGTAGTCACCCACTTTTTAGCCATATCATCTTTCTTTCACACAGTCCATCCATCGTTTCTTTGGTTTTTCTTTACTCTTAGAGTCATCGATATTCATACTTAAAACTTTCCTCACGAAGTTTTCCTCATTCCTCCGCATCATATGCCCATACCGATTTCCGCATAATTTTTCAGTCACCAGTTTCAGACTTCTTATTCTATCCATTCGTGTTACACCATACATCCATCTTAGCATTCTCATCAAAGTTCATTAATCCCTTTTGTGGCCCAACATTCTGATCCATACAAGACAGCAGGTCTACCATTTCGCGGGGTAATTAAGTAACACACATAAAATTACAATTGATCGCAATGGGCTTCATTTTGAAGTTCACCCACGTCCATTGCGTTATTTACGTTGTTGAGCAGACGAATTTTGCAAACCTATGAAACAATGGATTCGCAATATCTTTCAAAACACTCGGATTGTGATTAAAAGTGTGTTCTGCTGAAAGTGCTTGTCCCCAAGAGGACCACCGTCCAAACAAACAGATTTTTTAGATAGTTACAGATAAAATAATTATGTAATAGGTTTAAGATATTTTTTAAATAATTAACAAATAACATTTCTTCTAATCAGCATCTTCTTCTAATTCCCTTCTAATTCTAAACCTTTGAATTCAATTTTTAAAGTGTTTTGTAGATAGCCTAATTATTTTTCTACTGTTCGCACTGACATGCAACCGAGCATTTTATATTATTTGAACCCAGTCTGATGTCCATGTTAAAGTTTTCGAAATGTTTACACGTGACAAAATAATTAGTACAGTGAATATCTACTGAATTTCACTTACTACTATTACTTCACTATCCTGTTAGCTGTAGGGATTTTTCATAGGGAAAAATGGTTGCCTCTAAGTTTCAGATTAACAGTATAATAGGTAATTTTTAGAACACAGTTAATTATCATTAGTGTTTCAAACGGACCGTGTGAAAGGTGAGGACTATACGACTCCATGCTGGAAGAAGAGTATTTCAAGTGGAGAGTACTTCAGTTAAACAATGTTCGAAACAAGATTTGATTAGAAAATGTACGTAATGTAAAAAATATTAAAATTATATAATAAAAGCTATACCTATTAGTGACCATGGCAATAATACTTATTATCATGGCATCTTCATGGTTTCATTGAACTTAATACGAAAGAGCTACGTTTTCTCATTAGGTACCTATACAACCTGGAATTGATCCAATTCTATTTTAAACAATACAAAATCTTTAATTGCGAATCCATGAGATTTACTTCAAAGTAATATGTTTAAAGTTGTATTTGCCTCTAAATCTTACCCATCTTATTGTATATCAAACACCTTGATGATGCCAGCAACACCGCAGCCAATCGGCAGCCTCGTCGTCTTAGAATAGAAGTTGGCACCTTCTGTCAGCAATCACAACACTTCGGTACTTTGCTACAAGAGTACCTGGCATTCTTATGTTGGAGAGTATTAGCGGGAAATGCAGGTAGAACTGATGACGGATCTGTGATAAATGCAGTTACTAATGATGCGGATAATTTTGATGGTCAAGGCGGAACTGAATTAGGGCTGAAACAGTTCGTGAAAAAGAGAATCTAACTTAGATACTGAGGCATATTTTTTTATCAATACTATGTTTTGTACCTGTACCACAACCTGTTTATCGAGTTACGAAGCATGTGCGGGATGTAATATAATTTTACCGAAAAAAGTTCTTGATCCCGTAGCTGATCCTAATTTCATCAAATCATATGATCTTAAAACATTTGGTGCAGACTGAGCTCACACAAAGACAGATCTAATAACCAACCGTCATAACGTTACTGTAATCAAAGATCTAATCGGCAACATTGCAAAATCACGTGCACATTACTGCAGATATAGAAACGAACATGTAAACATTGATAGTATCAAACGGAGGCATATTTGTGCGGCTCCGAGAATAGCGTAGGAATAGCATCGTATTAGTTGGCAGCATCAGTCAATCAGCAGTCACAACAGAGGCGACACCTCGCTTACACAATGCTCTTCCTAGAACATATCTCCTACGTGCACTAACGCCTGGTTTATTCCAGAAACGAATCGTTTATCTGTGGAAATAAGTATCGTTCACTATTGTGATGCTGTTATGTTTCAAATAAGAGATTTTTGATGGTCTTTTATGAATAATTTTATTCTGCTACGAATCGTCTTGCTTGACTAGGGTAATACTTTTCATCATGTTATTGATAAACTGTTTTGCTAAGTTGATTTTCATACCTTTTTATAAGAATTTTATTGTCCGAAGAGGTTTATTCCAGCAATTAATCTTTTTAAATAGAGTTTTTATTTGTCATCATCGTCAAGCTAAGTTTCTAAAAGTTGAATTAAATGGTTTTCCTAGAAGACATTTTATGAACGTCTGGTTTATATGAGCAACGAATCGTAAATTGAACGAAATGTGGTTGCTAATAATATTATTATGTATTTCGTCATCATGATTAAGTTTTTTTGCGGTTACGGTTGCTCCTAATGATAAAAAAATGTAACGTGTGTTTTAAATTATGAAGCTTACGGTTCGTTATTGACACATAAGACTCGATTAATTTGAACGATCGAGAAATCGACCATTACGTTACAAAATCTTTCACCTTCGTTGCTTTCCTAGTAGATTCTGTTCTGAATATTGGATAAAATCTCTGTTAAGTACTACAAATTTGAATTTGGTTCTGAAATTAATAAGTCTGTATCATTGTTAGAAGTAAAAGCAGATATATTCTGAGCAACACAATGTTGGATGTTCAAAACCTATGTGATCTGTCAAAGTATTTAAAGAGAGTATGTTTGAGTCAAATTAAGATAGATGGTCTTTTAGATTTCATTGATTAGACAAGAAGACACATTATTCTGTCAGGATAGCAAAAATAAAATAAAATAACGTATAATATGCATTGTATATAGAAACAGTCTCAAATGAACTATTACAAGTAGTCATGTGCCTTACAATATTTTTTGTATGCCAACTAATCTCACCAATTTCTACAATAAACTAAAAGAAATTCGGACCAATTAAAATTAAAAGTAAGTGATAAATCAAAAGAGAATATCAAAAAGAAAGAAAAGCTTTTATCAAGTATAAGTCAAGATATAGGTGACGGCGACGAAATAGTTGTAGGTGCGAAGGTTTCTTTAAAATTCCCACTTATTTTAACACCTATCTCCGTCTACATAAGTCCATACCTGTCTATACATTTTAGGAATCCACCGAAGTGACGTCCGTCGATCGGCTTGTTAATGAGGCTCGCAAGCTATGTTGACACCACTCCGTGATCAAAGTGCTCACTCACTTGCTTGCTAATTCGTTAGTGCTTCCTCTGAGCATTGTCTATTTGTAAGCAAAACGGATTTCAACCCGCCAGCCCAATGATTCACTGGATCGTTTTTCTTTGAGTCTCTTTTAGCATAAACAATGTGACCAGTTATTTGTTTATTAATCTTTTGATGGGGTTTGTGAAATATGTTTCGGTATTTTACAAAAAATCGGTAGATAAACCTTTTCCTTCTGTTTTGCTGATAACTTACTATTCTGATAGTTTACTATTAGTACCCTTATTGCGTAACACACTATCAATCACAATCTGAATCATTTTGAATCATATTGCTATTCCATTGCTTCATATGTTAAAAACATTTAGATAGATAAATATAATACTCTTTAAAGGCTCTTTCAAACACACGCGATATCGCGGGCGCGACATGCACCGACAAAGGAATTGTCTTTGTCGGTGCCTGTCGCGCCCGCGATATCGCGTGAGTGTGTAAGAGCCTTAATATGTACACCATAAAATTACAGATACAAATGTAAATTTTTTACATAGGGTGACACAATGGGCGGTCTGATCGCTAAAAGCTCTTAGATTTTTTCATTAGATCTTTTAAGGACAACCTTTGGATGGATTAAGTGGGGAACGAGAGACAATACTGCAGGTAAATATAACATATTAAACTTATCTATATTCAATAATATTCATGAAAAAATTGTCTGCTCAACAACGTAAATAAAGGCTCGTACATACTAGTGCGATATTGCGGGCGCGATGCGACACTAGTAGCACAATTTCTTTGTCGGTGCCTGTCGCGCCTGCGATATCGCGAGTCTGTACGAGCCTTAACACTTTGAATATTGGTGAACTGTCAAAATGAAAGCCATTGCTACTGTAAGTGTACCAGGCAATTACCCCGCTGACCGTGGTGTTGTATTAAAAAATGTTTAGGTAATTTTCCTATCTTCACTATTTGAAGTTCAAAATTTTCCAGGGCCCTTCGTTCCCCACATTTTCATAAACAAAACATCACGTCGTTTTAGACATAGCGTAAACATCAACAGATAGAATGTTATGACAGGTGGACTTGTAACGCGCTCCTTAATCATATTTTTCCTCAAGAAACTTATCATTCGAAGACTTAAAATAGGTGTTTGCCCTTCATTTTGGAGTTATTGCAGCGTAAGTACCATGGTAGGTACAGTAAACCACATACCCATGTCAAGAATTTGACTTGGGCGTTGACTTCGTAGTAGCGGTTTTTGTAGTTCTACTCACGAGCGGTTGACTGTATCTATGGACTACACACCTGCTCTCTTAGATTAAGGTGACATTGTTTAAGCACAGATAAATAGCATGTATATATTACGGAAGTGAAAAAGATAGATACTGTTACCGGTAAATACATGTTCAAATGATCACGGGTAATCCAATTTATTACGAGGGAAACAATGTTTCAAATTACTCATAATGATACCACAATGCTCATCATATCGGTATATGATAATACCGTGTTTGTTAGCGGTATGAGCGGCAATTTGTAGCGGGCTGGGGACGCGTAAATCAAACGTGTCTCCCGACTGCGCCTGCGCTGCAACACACGTGTTGCCACGGAGTAGGGCTGTCCTTTGTTACTTAGTGTTTCATTTAAATAATACATATAATAATAAAAAAAAATATACCTACGTGAGTACCTAGAAAACTCTCAAGGTGTGGAAAAGGATTGCTTCAGGTTGCTAGAGAGCGGGATCTCGTTTAACCATGAAATATATTAGAAAATCATACCGTGGTTAAATATAAGTATATACATCTCCCTGTTGCTGTACCTGCAGAGAAGCTCCCAGCAGGCCACCAACTGCAGGCTTATCTACGGTTCATCTGACAAAACTACTCAGACTACTCAGACAAAAATGACGTTCCCGTGTGTAAGACAAGTAATTTCTATTCTACAGTAAAGTAGAAATAGAAAGCGTCTTGCTGAGCCTGCAAACGTGGCTCACCTGGAAATCTCTAAACCGACTACGAAGTCAGGTGGACCGCTGCAGGTACAACCCAGTCTGATGGGGGACTCCGATGAACCAAAGTGCGACTGTGCAGCCACAATATATCACGAATGAGGTCCCACCTAATGTCCTGCTCTTCGTGGAACTCCACCTACCCTTTGAGAGATCTGACCGCGAAGCTACCGCGGTCGATGTAGCCGAGTTCGGGTCCAAGCTCATTTAAACTTAAATATTGGAATGACACGATAAGGAAGAGTCCCCGATGTGGAAGCGTGCTGACTACCTAAGGTATTCCGAATGTACATTCTACTTAAAAGTATTGCCACTCGTCGAAGAAATTTTTAGCAATTTGCTTTTTTAGTGTATGTTCCTCGTTATTTTCGTCAATTTTGAACCGATTATGAAAATTATTTTTTCATTTGGTAGACGAAGCTTGCGCGTTGGTCCCATATAAATTGTATTAACAGACTTCTGAAATTAAAGTAATATTTCACTATGTAGTGTTTTTTGGAAGTGTGTTATTTTTTTGGTAAAAAGTTTTTATATTCCTACCGATATATTTTTAGAAAATGTAACAATATGATTGAGGGTTCGAAGTTCAAATGTACGCAATAAAATTGATTGGCCATTAAATATTTCTCAAGATATTAGGAACCACAGTGCTCACTGATTAGTAGATAATAAAAGTCTAGTCTAGTGATATATTTCCTTAGATTTTTTTTCTGTTATACAATAATAATATTATAATTATATTTTTTTTTAAATCAAATAACAATGTTTACTTTAGATAGTATCTTCTGTAGGTACACTTGACTTATACTCGTTAATAAAACAGGAGGTGTTGTAACCAGCACCCTTACATGGTTATTAAAATATCTTGTATTAAGGGCAGTGGTACAATCAGTGACCTGCATAAACCGACCCCTTTTCCCCTCTTCTTCTTTGTAGAGGGGTCGGGTAATGCAGAACACTGACCGTACAAGCCCATAACATACTTCAGTTTAACAAAAGAATTGAAGATAGAACAATATTCGTCAATTACTGTTATTTGAAAAAACAAATAGCTAGGCATAAATATCGCAATTCGTTATGTCATGAGACTGCACCCAAATTGAGTGACACACTCATGATCTCTCATGCAAGCTTATATCAACATTTAACAGTAACAATTGAACCAAATTTATGAGAGACTAGCTTCTTTCTGCCCGCGACTTCATCCGCGTGAAATATCTTGTTTTTACATTTTTATGTTAAAACAAGATAAGCTCCTCCTGCCGAGTGTCATATGATATTTTTATCCTATGACACTCGGCAGGAGGAGCTCATAGGAGGAGGTCAATCTATCAGGTTAAGCTACGCTTGCCGGTGTTGGTCCGTCGATGGGTGACCATCTTTACATACCGAGACTCCTCCGTACCTAGAAAGAAAGAAAGAAAGAAAATACGTTTATTTGCGGTAAACATAACGCAAAGAAATAAAAACACAAACACGAAAGAACAAGTTGAGGGAAAATATGCGTCACATTCACGCAAAACGGCCATCGCTCAGCATAATGCTGCGACCCTATGCGAGACAGAGCCCCAGCGCTGGTTTTCTGCGACAAAAGCACCCCCCTACCCCCCTCGGAAAGCACGTTGAGCCGTTGGTCCCGGCTGTCATTTGTGGATCTTTGACAGTCGTTAGAGGTCGTCAGAAGCCCGAAAGTCTGAGAACCAGTCTTACCAAGGGGTATCATATTACCCAGTTAGTAGGTTGTGGAGGCCAGATAGGCCATCGCTCCATGTAAAATACTGGTATTCAGCTGCATATGGTTAGACTGGAAGCCGACCTCAACATAGTTGGGAAAAGGCTGAGCAGATTGATCTTATGACACTCAACAAAACGGAATCTTCCCATTACTACAAGATTTTTTGGAATCGGATCAGCAGTTCCGAAGATTACCCTCTACATACAAACTCACAAACTTTACCTCTTTATAATATTAAGCATAGATACGTCATCTACAGTATCTTCCAAGTACAGCTGGATCAGCGAAATTTATGTAATGAAAGCGAAAGTCTTATGCCTCTAACATTAGTAGGTACTGTTTTTTTTCTGCTGACCAAGAAGTCTTACAAACCGTTCACTTCGAATGTTTATTCATGTTATTTTGTGTGTCAATAATATTTATTAGAGTGAATAGAATAGAATATTTATTTGCCAGAAACATGGTATGTTTTACGACAGTGTTCGTAACATTGCATAGTGCTACACGTCTCATCGTTTTAACTGTATGCAAAATCAATTTACAATTACATCAAATCATTGAAGTGCATTCATTTTCCATTTACATTATATTAATTTTAACATTTTAAATATTACTTCAACTATATTAATGTGATTTTTAATACGTTTATTGATTTATTTAATAAGGCGACTCTTGATAATCCAAGGTTTTTCTTTTACTAAAACCAGTAACACATCAGTTTCATTAAATTTATATTTCTATGCACGTATTTTTTTATTTTTAATCTAAAAATCAAAAGGTAGGTAGATAAGTAGTTTGGAAGGAGCAAGTATGAACAGTGGAAGTGGAACAGTGGAGAGTGAAGTTGGGAAATTATCTATAAGTTATTCTACTAATATGTTCTTGTAGCAACCCTAGAAAGTGTAACCGATGCGACGGCGCGGGCGCACGGTAGATTTATAGCGCTCAATCAATGCGGATTTATTGCTGAGGAAGCGACCAGCACTCGCCTTTTGTTGCGTCGTATATATAGAACTAACTTCGATGTAATTGGCTCTATAATTTACCATAATTACCGCCGACCGATTGTTCATTTGTATGTGATGTCATTATTAGATATTGAATACTGGCTGTGACAAAACGGTTTGATATCAGTATTAGGTACGTGAAAAACGTTTCGGTTCCTTTTCTAGTTAAATGGAGGAGCCAATAACCCGGTACTAAAAGTATAGAATTAAATGTATTACTAATGTTTTCTTAAGAATTTGAGTGTGTGAAGTTCATATGAATTCCACTGTAACCACCACGATCATCATCTACCTAGCCTTTTCCCAACTATGTTGGGGTCGGCTTCCAGTCTAACTAGATGCAGCTGAATACCAGTATTTTACATGGAGCGACTGCCTATCTGACCTCCACAACCCAGCAACTGGGTAATACGATACCCCTTGGTAAGACTGGTTGTCAGAATTTCGGGCTTCTGACGACCCGTAACGACTGTCAAAGATGTATGATAGCCAGGACCAGCGTCTCAACGTGCTTTCCGAGGTACGGAGGGGTCTTGGTATGTAAATATGGTCACCCATCCACGGACCAACCACGGCAAGCGTAGCTTAACCTGTAACCACCACGATATGAGAGCCTATCCTAAAACAGTTTCAAGCTGCGGGTGCGCTTTCTTTCGTTTACTAGGCTACATTCATAGTTCCTTCTAAATAAGGATGAATGATTCCGATGAGGAGCTCGAGGCTAAATATTAACTGCCGCACGGGTCGATCCATCAGGGTTGGTCCGTGGATGGGTGACCATCTTTACATACCAAGACCCCTCCGTACCTCGGAAAGCACGTTAAGAAGCGTCCCGGCTGTCATACATCTTTGACAGTCGTTACGGGTCGTCAGAAGCCCGAAATTCTGACAACCAGTCTTACCAAGGGGTATCGTATTACCCAGTTGCTGGGTTGTGGAGCTCAGATAGGCAGTCGCTCTATGTAATATACTGGTATTCAGCTGCATCCGGTTAGACTGGAAGCCGACTCCAACATAGTTGGGACCATCTTTACATACCGAGACTCCTCCGTGCCTCGGAACGTATGTTAAGCCGTTGGTCCCGGCTGTCATTCGTGGATCTTTACGGGTCGTCTGAAGCCCGAAAGTCTGACCACCAGTCTTAACAAGGGGTATCGTTTTACCCAGTAACTGGGTTGTGGAGGTCAGATAGGCAGTCGCTCCATATGAAATACTGGTATTCAGCTGCATCCGGCTAGACTGGAAGCCGACCCAACATAGTTGGAAAAAGGCCAGGCCGATAGATTGATTTCATAGTTCCTTCAAAATGTTTCTTTACAAATGACACTCAATCTTTTTTTTATGTCGGATTTTGTATTCTAACAATCATTTCCAATATTGGATTTTCACGACACAATTTTACATGGGTATCAAGATATTTTTTTTTTGTTTTAATCTATCAAGTAAGCCAATATAATATAAGCCTCGATCCTAGGTGGGAAGGCCATCAACACGGACTCATTATGGGAAAATTCATGGTCAGCTATGGATGATTACGGGCGGATAACTAAAGCCTTGACGTAATAAAACAAACTTCGTGACAAACACAATGCGATTTCGATCGATTCAAGATTGAGGCATGACTTTATTGAAATTGATTGTTCGATACCGCATTGATTTGATTTCCGTTTAGCCTTTGTGTTATATCCACTGGCGGACTAAGGGGTGGGGGGGCAGGGGCGGTCCACCCTGGGCCCCAGTCCTGGGTGGCCCCCAAATCTTAAAAAGTAGGTACTTTTTAATTAAATCCTAAAAAAGACCAATATAATATATATTATGTTCAGTAAGAAACAGTTGGAGGCCCCTTACATAAGCAAAAAATAAATGAAGGGTGCTAAAATTTTCGAGCTCGCTCCGCTTGCTCTTTCTTTTACGCTATGGTTTCCTACAAGAGAGGTAGCTACGACATAACAGCAGAAAATGATAGCACCGCACAGAATAAAATGCACCTCCTTGAAAAAAATTATCCTGCCGGGTGCGAGGCCGATGTTTTATATAGACTAGTTATAATTACGCACGTTATACCTCTAGAAATTCCTACATAAACTGACAAGACCGGAGGGGCCTCATTTTGCTTTGCCGCCCCGGGGCCCCGACAGGCTTAGTCCGCCTCTGGTTATATCTGTTGATATTTAAACAAAGTTAAACGTCTTGCCATGCGATATTTTACCACATTACCATGATAATGGTTACAATTGAAATTACACGAGGTAATTCTAATAGTTGATAAAATCACAGATAAGTTATTGGTACAGTATTTCCACATTGGTCACGATCATGAATATTTTTTTGGCATAAATATAAATTAGCTAATAATCTGTTGTATGATTTTAAAGTAATCTTAACATATGTGAATTTTAAAAATTGAAACATTGAAGTAACATAAAATAAAAAACATAAGCATAGCCAATCTCATATTCGTCAATAACGATAAACAAAATATTGATGAAACATGTTAAAATCCATTAGAATTATATTTAAAATAGTTTTATGGATCGCTCAATGCCGCTTGGAGAAACATACACACATGGTACATACATACATGGTACATAACGTGACATTTGTACCCCTTTTTACGAAAATTACGCAGAAAGAGGAGTTTGAAATTTGGCACAGTTAAAGTTTATATGGAGGAGGAGTGCAGAAAGCTAATATTTGTATATAATATGCATTAGAAATAAATTAAATTAATAAAAAAACATTGCACACGTATTCGTGGATTGCACTATCTATACCATGCGTTTGACACACACACACATAGTACCAGGGCCTCATGAAGCCTCCTTCAGATAGGCGCGACGCGACACTCGTGTAGCACAATTTCTATGAAAATTTCATGGTTATATTAATTGGATCACGCACCTAACATACTATGGCTACATATATTTATGTTTAAATAGCAGGCTGTGTTGAGAAGGCATTTAACACTAAAATAGTGAATTTTAGTTTTATATTATCCATATAATGGCAATAAATTTATTCCGTGCCTCGGAAAGCACGTTAAGCCGTTGGTCCCGGCTGTCATTCGTGGATCTTTGATAGTCGTTACGGGTTTTCAGAAGCCCGAAAGTCTAACAACCAGTCTTACCGAAGGGTATCGTGTTATCGCGGTCAGATAGACAGTCGCTCCATGTAAAATACTGGTATTCAGCTGCATCCGTATAGATTGTAAGCCGACCCCAACTTAGTTGGGAAAAGGCTAATAGGCAATGGCAATAAATTGGAGGCCCAAACTTTGCACTACTGGACATAATGTTGTCATATCACATCACTAGTATGTTTGAGGAGAAACCTAGGTCTCGATCTTCCAATTCTGTTGAAATTAAATTGGGTACCTACGTAGGATTGTCGCCATGGTCAGAAGTCTGCATAGGTAAGTACGGACCGTCGACAATGTACCTTTCTCTCCGGCTTGACTCACATTTAACAATCAGTGAATATAGAATTAACCACCACAGCATACCACAAACCACAACACTTGGGACAGGTGCAATGAAGACACAAAATTCCTTCATTAAAATTAAATATTTATTTGTCATCGTTCATCACGCAAGTACCACCAAATCTACTCTGATTGGCAGGACACTCATCTCCTGTAAATGCATTTCCTGGTCCTTCGGGAGAATCACCATTTCGACTTGGCTCGGTCCTCTCATCGGTCATCGCACCAATTCCTCGATTATTGTTAGGAGTGACTCTTCGACTGGGGACTGTCACCTCATTCGCCACACCGGTATCTTCGTCACCATCATCCTCGTAACACACACAGTCCTCACCACCACATTGTGCCTCATCATCATAAGGTATATAAGGGAAACTGGAGTCAACTCTTGGGATTGCAGGAATCCCCACAGCACAGTATACTGACGCGGATAAAACAAACAACGCTACCACATTCATCCCGGACCACAGAGCAACAATGACTGATGTCTATATTTTTAACTGACAACCTAACTGAACATACTTATGTACGAAGTTTCCGACTTCGTCATTTACATAGAGGCCTTGTACGAGGTTAAGCCGATGAAGGTTCTGTACCTATTAAAAGAGTTAAGCATTGAGTAACTTTGTCAAACCACGCTAACAAGTGCTCGAGGTTGTGATCGAATACCTGTTAGTGGAATAATCATGCTTATTAAAAAAGCATTACGCATCTTCTTCAAAAGAAATCATTTGTATGCATTCAAAATTGCTTTTGTGTTGACCTGGCATTTGCTTGCAAGATTTATTTGGATCTACTTACTTATTTTGATCTGGCATTATTAATTGATTGATTGAGTTTTACATAAAGTAAAGTCAGGTAAATTAATTGTTAAGCAAATTGACTAGATACCAACTTAAATTGTCTGTGTATTGAAATCACAACTGCCATTCTTTGAAAGTTGTATGAAATGGCTATAACATGGCAAATATAGTTGACATCCACTCAGTTGCCAAAGAAGAATAAAAAAGGCCAAATTGACGTAGGGTGTCCATTTGCTTAAGAATTAATTTCGCTGACTGTACATAATAATCATTTCGATTATTTTAATGACGACCAATGTAGAGATACCGCAGGGTTTTTGCAATTTTGACGGAACCCCAAATAGTTACGTGGGCCGAACTTTGCAAGGTTTAATTCGTCGAAATATTTGATTATTTTCCAAATCAAGATAACCATCTGTAACTAGAACAATTTATTGGCAGGAAGAAGGTAGTTATATTATGTCTGTTTGTCTGTACGTGTTATATTGAAACGACGAGCGAGCCTTACATTAGTCGCAAAAAATGTGTAACATCAGGTAACACTGACATCTTACGTTTTCCATCGTCGAGATAATATACAATTTACATGGTATGTTAAAGAGAAGCCAAGACATCCATGGATATTCTTCTGTATAAAACTGAACATAGACAAAAAAAGCATTTTCCAAAAAGCCAGTATAAACACTAACTCCCCCTCCAAATTGGTCCCAAGCTCCTAAGAGTCTGTTCACACGATGCGTTGCAGCTCCTCACCGCAAAGATTTCGTCGATTGGCGGCACACGGGCCGTAACCACGTTACGGCGCCGCAACGCCCAGAAAGCGGAATCATAGTGGTGCAGCGCCGCGCCGCAGCGCAGGGGTACGGCGCGGCGCTGCACCGCTATGATTTCGCCCTCTCTCCTGCCGCACAAACACCTTACCGGTGCCGCTTCAACGCGTACACCCTCCCCGCCTCGTCTTGCGGGTTGCAATTCCGTTATAAGTCCGGTGTGACGCCGGAACGTGCCGTGTGGTACACCATGGATATTTGAATGTAAGGCGCCGCTGCGACACCGTTACAGAGCCGCGCAGCCGCCGCAACGCATCGCGTCTACCTGTCCTAACATTTGGTTAGTGTGACGAATTCAGACATATCCGGCGGGTATTGTATTATCATTATTTGAAAGTTGTCGACCTTGGCGGCAGCTGTCTTTGTCGTTTGACATATTATGTAGGTACCTCTAGGTACATAAGTACCTCGTACTTGCAATGAAGCATTGTCTGTCATTATATAGCGCTGAGTTCTTATCAGGGTTCCGTACCAAAATGGTAAAAAGGAACCCTTATGGAGAGACTAAGTCTGTCTGTCTGTCACAGCTGGATATCTCAAGAACTACTAATGCTATCAACTTGAAATTTAGAATAGTTTTAGATGACGTTTACCCAACTATTTTGCAAACAAGAAATAAATTTAAGAAAATATATCTTTTTTGCAACAGGGCCTGAAAGGGGGTCTTAAAAATTCGAATGGAGTCTACTAGGGCATGTGGGGTATCATATGAAAGAGCGCTGTTTGCACATTTTCAAACATTTTTTTTAGGCCCTTATCTCCAAAATTTGCATAGAAAAAAATCTGAAATTATTCTGTGATAGAAGTTTATGTAAAGATTACAGGAAAAAAATTAAGTTCAAAAACTAAAACCCGACTACTGAAAAATCACGCTCTAAAAAGTATGAAACAAGAAAATATTCTCAGCTGAAATTATTATGTACAAACTATTCAATATTTATCGTCTAATAAATAAACACGAAATATTATATTTTAATGAATTTAATACATATTCATAGTGATGTTCAGAAGACAGCCGTGGTCGTATGCCACCTAACTTATTAAAAAAACACATACTAACAGTAGTAAGCGAATGATCGCTTACTACTGTTAGTATGTGTTTTTTTCTAATCTTTGCCCTAAAGATTATGAAATCTTTAGGGCAAAGTGGCATACGACCACGGCTGTCTTCTCAACATCACTATGAATATGTATTAAATACATTAAAATATAATATTACGTGTAAGTTGTTTATTTAATAGACGATAAATATTGAATAGTGTGTACAGACGCCAGCAGGTCAAGCTACCCGAAACTGTCAAGTTTTCCCAATCAACCTTGAACCTTAAGCTGTAGCGATAAAGTTGAAAATCTATTAAAGAAATTTGACAGATTGTAGTAGCTTGATGTGCTGGCGTCTGTACATAATAATTTCAGATGAGAATATTTTCTTGAGAGCTTCTTTCTTTTTAGAGCGTGATTTTTCAGTAGTCTGGTTTTAGTTTTTGAACTTATTTTTTATTTAAATTATTTTGGGGTTATAATTTCGTGATAAAGTATTTGCAGAGGCGCTTTAAATATTTTTTTGGTTAGGTTCATTCGAGTGCACCTCATTCATTCATTCATTAGGTTTAATGTTTTATATGTGTACCTGTATAATATACCAAACATATACCATAGGTTTATGTTTCGAAATTTGAAAGACTTCTTAACCTTTCAGTTGTGTAGGTTTGGAGAGAAAATATGTTTGTTGTTGCTTATGATTTTATAGAAATTATACCTAATTATTAGGTGCATGCAAGCAAAGCCATGAGCAACAGCTGATAATATATATATATTTTTGAAATGTGCTAATTAAGGCCTTTCATAATTCAATTGATACCAAACACGGCATGAATAAACCTTACATTAAATACCTTACAGTTACGTATGCAAAATCCAAAAGCGTTTTTTTCGTAAGACATAAATTGCAACTTTGAAAAAATAAAACTTATTTAATTTCATAATACATATAGTACTTTTGGGTTTAATAATACTATGTTCATAACACCATTATCTATGAATACTTTAGGAGAAAATCGCTTTTGAGTACTTAGTTAAATAATTGTTAATATGTCGTAATTTAATTGTTAACAGTTTCTATTACTTAAACGGTTATGCTATGGCTACATTGTAGAGATAACGCGAACTGTTCTTAGCGCGCTCTCTGTTGTATATCGAGACGTCGACACTAATATTATAAAGGCGAAAGTTTGTGAGTGTGTGTGTTTGTTACTTTGATAAAATTTTGTATGGAGGTAGCTGACACCCTGGAATAAGACATAGGCTACTTTTTATCCCGATATTCCCACGGGATCGAGCCATACGCGGGTGAAACCGCGGGGCGCAGCTAGTTAAATAATAAATGCGAAAGTGAGTTTGTTTGTTTGTTACGCTTTCGCGCTTAAGCGGCTGAACGGATTTGAATGAAATTTAGCACATGGGTAGACCATGACCTGAAGAAGGCTAGGACATAGGCTAATTTTCATCCTGGGTCGCAGACGAAGTTGCGGGCAACAGCTAGTTTTTTTTTTAAATAAAATCTATTTGTTAAAAATATACCAATACAATCATTATGCACACACATTAGTCTCAATCTGCTATAAGTAGTTACCATCAAGTACACACGCACAGTCTTGGCAAGTGCATCGAATATTACTGCAACTGGAGTGGAACGAACGTTCCACCTTGTGCTGGCTGTCCATGCCATCAATATTTATTGTCCAAGAAACCATCGACCCACATTTAATCGATTCGTCTAATTATATCCTCTGAATGAATGGGTCTACGGTATTTGCCATTCAGTTATGTGATTTACGGTTGGTCATCCATATTGTCATTTTATTTGGCTGAAATGGGGCAGAGAGCTGAAAGATTTTGGTCTGTGCGACGCACTCACGACTTTGGTAAGCGATACTGGGAAACCTGTAGTAAGCAAAACAACATCACGCTTGTAATCCCCGAAGGGTTAGGCAGAGGTGTACCTATAGTACACCCACATTTCGCCAGTTATGTTTAAGTCTCATGTAAGAGGGGGCGAGCCTGTAGTAAGGTTTATTTATTTTTATTTATTTGTTTCTACATTATGTAAGAAGCGTTTTGAGGAAAGGTATCAAATTGAGTCTTCACTGTAGGTACAGGCGGCTACACATCAAGCTATAAATTTCCAGTATAAGCTGATCTCGCATTGTGTAGGATTTCGGTACAATGAGAGATCCGCGTATACTGGAAATGTATAGCTTGATGTGTAGCCGTGTGTACAGTCCGCGAGGCCTAAGCTGAGCTTTGCATTTGTGTGAGTGCACATAGATAGTGTAGGTGTGACGTATGAGAACAATGTAACAACGTAACGTGGGTACCTATGCGACGCAAGCGCAACTCCGCCGCGCACCTTCCACACTTTACCTCTTGTACTGCAATCACTCAACAAATGCAAAGCTCAGCGTTTGCTCATAGGTAATATGAGATATTTAGAACAGCACCATCATTGCGTAAAACACTATCAATCACAATCTGAATGATTTTGAAGGATATTGCTAATCAATTGCTTCATAATTATGGTCGAAAAGGTTGTCTGCTCAACAACGTAATATTATTATCGCAATGAATGCTGATCTGTCAAAATGAAACCCATTCCAAAAATCTAAATCAATATATTTTATTTCACATAAACTTACATGGGCACTTATGAAACGTCAGAAGCTAGGTGTACGGTTCCAATTGGTCGTTTCCTATAGAGAAGAGCCGGAAAGAAATTCCACGGTTACTCTTTTTTTAAAAAGTGGGCTTTTACAATGTTTTCAAGTTACAGTGTTAGTAGGCATGGGAGGACAGTGTAGGCCCGTCAACAAGTACCAAGTACTTAACAAAATAGAAGATGGTTTACAAGGCTACATTGCTGTGTAAGTGCGTTGCGTAATTACCCCGCAGGATGTTCTCTAAGGTTCGCTGATCTATCGTTCTAGCATTTGAACAACTGGAGGATTTGATGGTCGTTGACATTTGTATACCTACAACAAGATTTTTACTTTTATTATTTAAATTTTTTTAAGTAAAAGAGTAACGGTGGAGTTTCTTGCCGATTCTTCTCGATATAAAACTACCTTTTGGAAGGGGCGATTAGAATCAATTCAATTTTTTGTTAATAAAAATAGGCACATAAAAGGCACTTTTGAAAGTCAAATGTCAAAAGTGCCTTTTATGTGCCTATTTGAAATAAATAATTTAACTTTGACTTATTTTAATAATATTTTTTTTATATTGTGTGAATGTGAGAACGTTGTAGGCTTAATACACTTAGAATTTGTAGACCATTTCCTATTTTGTTAAGTCAAGAAAGAATTATAATTTTATTTGTCACAGAAACACGTGCATACGAAAACATAAACTCGAGTAGGTACACACACCGTACTTGTTGACGGGCCTACACTGTCCTCCTATACCTATTAACACTGTAATTTAAAAACACTGTAAAAACCAATTATCTTTAAAAGAGTATCCATGGAGTAGGTATCTTTCCGGTTCTTCAGGAAACGACCAATTGGAACCGTGCACCTGGCTTCTGACGTTTCCTATGTGCTCGTGTAGGTTTATGTGAAATAAAATATTTTGATTTTTTTGAAAATTAAGATTTCAGATTAAATTGTTTGAATGTCATCGCTGGTTTATGATTGATCGCCATCGAAATCCTCAAAATGTAATAGAAACCAACCTAGTGAATACTTTGTTTCACATAAATTACTAAACACTTCCCACAGGGCCCCAATAACAACTTAATAATTTTATTATCATCACATTATTGAGGCCCATTGTCAAAAATAACAACATACTTAACTGAAGAAATATGAGCAAAAAATTCTTAATGCAACATATCTTGTTGATTTACTCACAAACGCCACATTAGCGCCAGTGGCAGCACACAAATAACTCATAAAGTGACAATTATGCGTTTTTCAACGCGTAAGCGAAAAAATTTATCGTTTCCGATTACATGCACGGGACATCGCTCGGTTATTATAATTCTAATAAAAATGCCTCACGTTATTATTGTATTATAGTCAAGGAAGGAAAATACAAGGAAAATTAAATTATGTTAGAGACTTAAAATTCGGTCTTCATTGATTGATTTGAAGTGTCCAGGTAAATCACATGTTACAACTTACAACTCCAATATCTGTAACAAGTTAGAATTTGAATCGGTTTAAATATAGTGCGTAAGTGAAACAAAAATAAAACTCGATTGCCCACAAAAATAAAACTAAGATCATTGTCGTTTCTACGTAAGTATAGTTTTCATCACCCGTCTTATTTATAATCCCCGTCTTGACACCGCGCGATGAAATTATTGCCGCCATTTTGGACGCGTTTTGAGTTTTCCCGCCATTATAGCAATTAGTTGAGTGAGATGTCCGCGCTCGGGTGGACGCATTACGGTTTTTATGGGACTGTTTGTTAGTTTTTTTTCCATAGTGTTTGCTTTTATGTGTCCAAATGTGATTGTGATTAAAAGTGTGTGTGAGCCTGTAATGTTAGTTTTTAGTGAATTGAAAAACTAGAGTATGCCCGAGGTACGGTGTTATCTTTTTGTATTTTGGATTGTTCAAACAAATTAATCATTATTATTTAACATAAAGAGTAAAATTAAATAACAAAAATAATCCCAATAGCCAAGAGGTGAAAGATGGCGCAGAAAATTACTTAGTACAAATTAAAAATACCTGTAACGGATGAGATGTTTGGTATAGAAACATTATAATTAAAGGAGAAGATATTTTCTCAAAGTTTATAAGTAGTAACCCAATGGTTAATGCGCGGAATGCCGACCAAGAAGTTGCGACTTTGATCCTCATTCGTTGTACTACTGACGTGAATCCACTCGTATTTTAATGAACATTGGAGAGGTCAACAGGACTACTAGTAATATCCAATCTATGTAGCTAGCAACAATAAAAAAAACTAGTTACTGTTTATAAAGAAAATGCGGTTTGCCATAATGTTTTTGACGTAGGTACTACAGGCTAATCATCTGTAATATTCATTATCAAATATCACTTAAGTCAGTTTTTTTCAATCAGAATATCTAAAGTACGGCCACTGAGACAATGCGTTCCTGACAGCTGTCAGTTGCATGCAATCGAATAAGTGTTTTATGCTACGGATACATGGTCGCGGTAACGCGAACTACACTTCACACGCTCTCTCTCGCATCTGCTCGACGTCTCGCTGTACAACAGCGAGTCCTCGTAGTGTAGTTCGCGGTATTGCAACAATGTAGCCGTAGCATTACGAATTTAAATTTTATTCGTTCTTAATCTTGTACAACTGACAGATGCCAGAAACGCATTCTCTCAGTGGCCGGAGTATAGAACGGCGAATACATTTCCTGCTACAATCGTTATAGAACTATAGCTAAAATGATTTATGATGGGAACTGAAAAAAATACTTATTTGTTTTGAGCAAAATGGTTTCTACCGATGAAAAGCGTATTTTATTACCGTTGGTTGAGATTGGTACTTTGGTGATCTGCCGGGGGACACGGCGCTGCATACGCTGCCAGAATGTGCCGCTTGGAAGGAGCCACGCTGTACCCTCATCTCAGGAGTAGGCAGTGACCTGTCGCTGCCGGCCGTGGTCGTGTCGATGATCGGCAGCAAAGAGTCCTGGGCTGCGGTGGTATCCTTCTGCGAAACAGTCGTGTCGCAGAAGGAGGCTGCGGAAAGGGAGCGGGAGATCTCTTCCACTCATCCGGCCCGCAGCAGGTGCACCGGGCGTTGGCAGAGGGCAGATAATGCCCTGGACCCGAAGTGGCAGCGCGTGGTGTTCTACGCGCGCCCCTTTCAGACGTCATGGGGGGGGAGGAGTTAAACACCTCACACCCCCCAGACTTGAGGTGGTCCGCAGAGGCGGGCCAGCACCAGCCGGGGATCGCGGAAGGCGCGCTAGATCCAAGATCCCCGGTGCAAGTGTGGGAGGGAACACTGGGGTGGTTTTTAGTCAGTAAGAGTCTGACAGACGCCTCAGGGCGGAGGACATCCATGAGGATTTTCTACCCCGGAAACAAAAAAAAAGGTACTTTGGTGGTAGGTTAGTTACGGTACGTTACTCATATGTAGCCGATGACTGTTCGTTTCAAAATATAATCAAAGATACATAATATATAGAACTAATGTTTTTTAGGTGAGGAAAAATTTGGTTATGGGATAACAAAATTATGATAGACTTATTTGGGCTTTGAATGAGTTTGGTATTTGAAAAAATAGCACGAAAAGCTAGAGATTGTGCTCTTTTATAATTCGTATCTAACGTGACGACATTATCGTGGACGTCCGCGTCCATAAAATGTATGGAAATACGTGCACGTTATAACGTTAGCATCATCTACCTAGCCTTTTCCCACGTTGGGGTCGGCTTCCAGTTTAACCGGATGCAGCTGAATACCAGTATATTACATAGAGTGACTGCCTATCTAACTTCCACAACCCAGTTACTGGGTAACACGATACCCCTTAGTTAAGACTAGTTTGTTTTTTTTTTTTTTTCTTTTTGGCTTCGCACGGTTTATGCATTTAGCCAGTGTCATCTAAAATTAGGTAACAAGTACAAAGTTATTTGAATAATTATGAAATGAACTCCACTCAATGCATGATAAAGATGATTGATGATATCCCGCCCCGCTCCCCTTGAGTTTAAGTAAAGACGCGGCACTTTACTGAAACCTCGCGCGGACTTCTTGAGAGAACTTAAAGTGATGTTGCACTGTTTTGTTTCATTTGCCTACATTAATGCAGGTTCACGAACACTTAATGGTTAATAATCCACCACTATTACACATTAAATTCGGCTAAACACAAATTTTATAAAATAAAACAAAACTGCTAACATGACACTTCACTTTCCCGCCAAGAAGTGAGTTAAGACTAGTTGTCAGCCTTTCGAGCTTGTGACTACCCGTAACAACTGCCAAAGAACAGCCCGAACCAATTGCCTAACATGCTTTCCGAGGCACGGAGGGGTCTTAAAATGCAAAGATGGACACCCATCTACGGACCAACCGCGGCAAGCGTAGCTTAACCTGATCGATCGAGCCGTGTGGCTGTTATTAGTTAGCCACTCGCCCCTCTATGTTATAACGTTATCGTGGACGGAAAAAAAGCGTCATTATTTTCTTCCATACATTTTACTTCCCTGTGTTACCGTGCCGCCGCCGTGTCGTGGACGTACACGATAATATCGTTACGATAGAAATTATAAAAGCGATTTACTCATTGGATTTCGAAAAGCTTTCCCAATCATAAAAAGTTCAGCCAAAAGATACGAGATAGAAAGTTGTGTTATTTCGAGCATTAATCCTCTCCAACATATTTTTCCAAAATAATAATATTTTTATTCAGTATTACAATTGGTAAAATATTAACATAAAATCAAATAATTTGGTTTTATAACGTTAGGTGCCTGTACTAGGTTAAACCTGTATCACAGGCGGCATGAGCTCTTATGGTAATTGTAGGACGATAAAATTCTTAACAATATTTAGATTACAAGTCTTGAAATAATGACAAAATTTAATTAATTCAATATTTTATATACCTAGATAAAAATAACAAAATGTCTTATAAGTAAACGTAATTTCTTATTTAGTTTGCGTAAAATAGTTTCTTGCACTCTATAACCTAGTTAAACATATAATTATGTTATGATTCTGCGCCAGCAGAATCGGTCAGTAAAATTGTTGCACAATCACATCACATTCGAGGCTATGTGTACATTCGATTTTTGCTGCCCTGACTGATGTGATTAGACATCCACAATAATGCAGTGTTTTGTTGAGTCAGCAGCAGGCGTTAAACACGAAAGTCTGGCTTTGTTTACGACGCTCTAGGCGCCCTCATAGTCGATAGAGTTGATATATCTGTATTCCGCTATTTTCCTAGCAGGGCACGCAGCATCTCCCGTTTTGTGGCTACTGGGCTTTTTAAAGCGTGAGCAAGTTGCACATTTCGGTGTGACAGCTTTCTTTGCGCACTCTGACATCGAGTGTCCTTCTTCACCGCAGTGACCACACGAAGTTTTGCTGCATGACCATATTGTTGGCATTTGTAGCATCTGGTAACCAGGGTGAAGTCCCTGGCAGGGCAGGATGTCCAATTTATAAAAAGCCTTGATTGGGACAATAGGGCTTTACGTATATTGGCTGTAACTTCAATAACGTAATTACCGGTCAACGCATCCTTCTTCCCAGATTTGTGGTTTAATTTAACCAAGCTCAAAAAGGACTCCATAGGCATATCAGGAAACTTGTCGGCTACATTCTGTTCGTAAATGCACCTGAAGACTTCAGTTTCAGCTAAAGTAGTCGGCACACCTACAACCACGATCCGAGGTTTGCGCTTATTGGGTTCGCAGCGGTAAGTCCGGATGAAGAGAGCTGGACTGCATGCTTCAGTTTATCAGCGTCATGTTTTGTTTCTGTACTAATAATAACGCCTCCATTTTTTGTCTTACGGACACCACGTACATGCAGCTTCATTTGATTTCTTGCACGAGGACTTTTGTTTCGTCACTCGACTATAATTTATCGTTGGGATAAATGGCTACAGAGCTTAAATTGTTCGGTCGGATGAAATCATTTTCTCCCTTCTTCACCATATCGGCAAACGAAACATTTCCCGCAGAACCAGAGTCCTTAATCGTCTGCTTGAGCTCCAAAATATGATCCGTCAGGTCGCGCTTTTCGCTTTCTGCTTGAGCGACTGATGGACTAGGACTGCCATTTGCGAGGTTCCAGATCCTACTTTACGGCATAGGGAAGATATTTTCATTTTCTACTCCGAGTTGAGTTTGCCTTCCGCGGCAATAGAGCAAATATCATTTAAGTGCTGTTCGATGGCTGACATCCATTTTTGAGTCTCGGGCGTTGAAACAACATCGACCGTGACCGACTCAAGGGCTGGGTTTTGCGGCGTCGTCTTCAACGGCGAGGCCGAGGCATGCACTGGTCCCCTTGGATTGAAGGGGCTGTTATCCATTTTGTATTTTTACCGAGTTCACTGCAAAAGGAGGTCACTAAGTATTATTAAAGTAATGATTAATATTGCTAACGAGCACGTCTGTACACTGCGAATGAGCACGACGAATCATATAATCTCTAGGTTGAGTAACAATATCAAGCTTAATAGTTAAGGACCAAAGTTGATCGAGTGAGTGTAGAATAGAGCAGTGGTGGCCCAGTGGTAACGTCCCCGACTTACGAGTTGTAGGTCGTGGGTTCGAACCCTGGCAGGCGCTTTACTTTATGTAAATAATTTCATCACCACTGCTCTCAAAACGGTGAAGGAAAACATCGTGAGGAAACCGCCATGTCCTAGAACCAAAAAATTCAAAGACATGTGACATCTACCAACCCGCACTGGGCCCGTGTGGTAGATTAACAACCCACTCCCTCTCGAAGAGAGGAGGCCTGTGTCCCAGCAGTGGGAACATTATAGACGTATTACGCGTACGCATTTGCATGGCTCAAGTATGGAATTATCCTATGGGGAAATAGTACAGACGCGCCTACATTATTCACTCTACAGAAAAAAATGATTAGAATTTTATTAAATATCGAAAATACAGACTCCTGTAAGCCCCACTTTACAGATCTAAAAATATTAACACTGCCCTGCCTCTACTTATTTGAAATTTGTAAATTTGTACGTAAATATCCGCAATTCTATACCAAAAGAGGAGATATCCAAATAAAAATTGCACTTAGACATGAAAGCAGATTAAACATACCCACTTCGCGATTAAAAATGCACTCTTCTAGTACATTCGTTATGTCCATTAAAATATACAATAAGTTACCGGAATATATCAAAAGTATAAATAAAAATAATATCTTTATAAATAAATTAAAACAATTTCTGATAATCAAAAGCTACTACACTATTGACGAATATTTTAGCGATAAATTTCAACAACAATAAAAACTTTTTTACATAATAAGTACCTATATTTCATTTTAAATTTCACTTTGAATATAAATTTATTTTAACACACTAAAATATTGTTAATTTAAAAATTAATACTTATGCTAATCAGTGCACAATTAATACGAGTATTGATAATAACATTCTACAAGACTAAATAAAATTCGAAATATTTATTTATTGTAATTTATAATATTAATAATGTAAATCGTGCAACATATAATTTAAAAATATATTCAAATAACTTAAAACCGAATATATATTATAAATACTTGTATAAAATATAAATACCAGAAAAGCAAATGATACTATTTTCATGATACTATTTTAATTTAATGTTATTTTTTTTTTCTTAACAAAAAGCGCCTTCAACCTCTCTCCTATTAAAAATTAACTTTGCTGTACCCGACAGGGTCCATAATTGATTCTATGTTTAACATACCAACTGTTATATTATGTACACATTATGGAATGCAATAAAGTATTGAGTATTGAGGCTGATTATAAATTCTGAAATATTTTAGGATAAAAAAATGCACGTGACTTTGGGTAGGGAGGGGGGTTAGTCTTAAACCACACCACGTATCACCAGGGAAGAGGGGGGATTAAAAGTTGCTAAAAAACATCGCGTGACTAATGGACGACCCCTTACTACTGTGGTTTTATGAAAAATAGTAAAAGAGTAGGTCACTAGAAACACAATCTATCAAAATGGGGGATTATTGATCCGTCTGATACGCTGTGCGAGGGCGGTGCTCCTGACGAAACCATGCCCCATCTGTTGGACTGTTCAAAGTGCAGTCCCACCTGCACTTTTGACGATCTAAAACCGCCACTAACGCCGATTAAGACGAAGATATATTTTTTTTTTAAGAAAAAAAATGCCAGTGACCTTGAGTGCGGCTCAATGAATGCAAAGGCGCAGTGAATGCAAAGCTTGCATGTTCTGTACTGAGCTCACGCAATGCGTCGTACGTTCAGCCAGTAATAGGACTCGCCCATCAAGGAGCGCTGTCCCCAATTTGACGCATTATTAATTTATTATACACTTTGCAAAAGGTTTTTTAATAAAACGCGTATACTAAAAGATCAATAATTAAATTATCTTTAAATTTGTGAAGGTTTCAGAAAAATACGCTTGGTAGATTTGGCGCCATTCTCAGTTTTTTATCCGTGTTAGACATAACTTTACAAATTAATTTCACTATGTAATATAAACATAATCTAAAATATTCGTAGATTAAGTTATTGAGAAAATAAAAGAACTAATTGATTCTATACAATAGTATGCGTATTCCTATTTCTTCCCGTGGGTGTCGTAAAAGGCAACTAACGGACTTACTAGAGAATGGGCAGCAGCGTTATCCATGCGTTTAAACACCATACTGCCGCCTGCCAAGCGTGGCGATTATGACAAACCCCCCTTTTGGGGGAGGCCTATGTCCAACAGTGGACGTCTTTCGGCTGAAATGATGATGATGATGAATAGTATGCAAAGTAATTGACACTACGAAACACATTGTTATCAGGTAACTTATCATCAAGCGGATGTCCTCGTGGCGGGTTCTCGCTGTCACAGTCTCTGGTTGAGCGGCTCGATCGCGACCATGAGCAGCTACACGTGCTACCGCCGTTGCACCATCCCATCAGAGATGTAAGTACCGCTGTTTTCTTGTTTACTCTCTTTTGTTTATTTGTCACAGAAACACGTAACGTCTCTTTTTCAGACTTAAGCAACTTTTTAAAGAAAAAAGAAAGTTATTTGTCACAAAAACACGTGCAAAAGAATTTAAATCGAACAATAAAGGAAAAAAACAAAATAGATCTGCATAATAAAATCTCGAGCATATAACAGAAATAGTCGGTAGCTGCACGTGCGTCGTGACTGTGAGAAGAATACTTTAACTTGGCTTATTATACTCCCACTGCTGAGACACAGGCTCACACTCACACACGGCTCACGAGGGCCCAGTGAGAGTAGATGGATGTCAACATTTTTTATTTAATGCAGAATTATTTAAAAGTTGTGCATTTGATAGCTTATTTACAGCGAATACTTAGTCTCGTTGACCATTTAGAATTTTAGGCCCACTTGTTCTGTAAATGCGTTTAGCACTAAATGAATTTAAAACATCTGTTTGCATCTGTTTCTTACAATCGTTTAAAGATGACAAAGATACAATGATGCTTTAAATACATAATATGTTTAGCGATAAACATAGAATTTAGTTGATTGTAGTGCAAGCGGGCCTTAAAAAACGTTGGTCTCACGATAATACAATACAACACAGTTCCGAGTTCCGACGGACTTCGTTTTTGATCCATTCAAAAGTGGTCATATTACTAGTTTGCAGTGACTGTCATCTAATTTGTCATTTTCTTATTAGCTTAATTGAACATTATTCTGCTAGAATTCAGTTTGCGCGCGCAGCACATACTCGCCACTGCAGGCGCTCAGTGAAAGCACGTGTCGAGACCCGGGCGTGTCCGCGCCGCCACCGCCGCCGCCACAGCCGCCTCGAGTACAGGTACCAATCTTAAAACTCAATGGCAGAGATGATGATTTATTTATCTATACTAATATAATAAAGAGAAAAGATTTAAGTAATTTTTTGTTTGTTTGTAATGGATAAACTCAAAAACTATATATCTGATTTAAAAAAATCATTCACCTTTATAAAGCTACATTATCAGCGAGTAGAATAGGCTGTATTTTATTTTTAAAAAAAATAGAAATCCTTATGAGAATTACAAGAATATAACCCAAGGTATCAAAAATTTGCCTACATAAGTCATTAATTTGGCGTGAGCTGCAAAAACTATTGATGATAAATAAAATAATGTACTACATGTTTATAGTTCTCATGATTATCCACAAAAAAGTCCGCGAGGCTGTATGTCTACTCGTATTATAGTAAATTCGAAATAACCCTTATTTAGGTACCATGGGTCGTAGAATCGAAAGATGATGATATTCGTATCATGATTATTAATCCTTATCCGACTTAATAGTTTCATAATAAAGGTTGATTATGTGTTTACTTAACATAAGTTCGAAAAATATGTGACCGAATTTCATTTCACCTAAAACTTTTCAACTATTATCGTTTCGTTTATTTTTACTACATCGAAGTCACGTCTGCTACTGTATCAGTTGACCTATTATGAATTCGATTTTTTCGTTACTCCGACGTTTCATTTGGTCGAAAAACTTTTTACCGAAGTTACACTTAGCCGAAATAACATTTGTTCGAAGTACTCGTATTATGTTTCCGAACATTAATTATACTACTGTTTTAATTACTATATTTCAATTTCACCAAGCGCCTAAACAATAGGGGTCATCTGAAAATATAGCAAACAAATCATTTGGTAAATGAAAAAAGTTCAAAAGAGGCTTCGGCCAATAGCAAAAAGTTATTTTGTAAATCAGCAAAATATAGTTCGGTAAAATAATACCTATGACAAATGATACTTCGATTATCTAAAAATATGTCAAATAATGCATATAGCAAAAAAAGACGTCGGTCAATAGTTTTAGGAAAAATAAATTTCGAACAAAAAAAAAACGAAAAATTGATCGGTACCGTGATTATGTACATGTAAATTCCTCCCTAGAAAAATTCTGCGGTATGAAGGAACAGCCCTACCAAGCCCTACGCTCAGTATTTTTTGTAGACTAGAAACAATTGAATAGTAGTTTGTAATAATTAATAAAGTTTTTCATAATTATAATAAATAAAAAGATCGCAATCATTCGTTTTCGGAAACTATCTTTTAAACGGGATGGAGAGAGTGTTGAACTTTGTAGGCGTAGATACGAAACCCACGCGGCCGAGATCGTGGGTGAAGTGCTTATTATTATTACATTACATACCCAATCATTTCGAAGTAGCGTCGTGTCTCAGATGTATCACGTCGATTTGAGATATTGTCGAAGTACAGCATGTCGGAGTAGAGTACGTCAAAATTGACTCATGTCGGACTAGCCTTGTTGTCTAAGAAGCATGTCGTCGAACTCGCATTGTTACCTAGTTAAGTCATGTCGAAGAAACGCTTTGTCGGAGTACAGTAGTGTCGGCCTTAAGGTATTTCGAAGAAAAGTATTGTCGAAATTAGGATGTATCGGTGTTCCATGATGTCGAAATAAAATCTTGTCTTATTACGATTTGTCGAAATTCAGTTTGGTAGTCAGACCACGCACAGCCTAAACAGCTGGGCCTAGAAGAATTCAACATTGCGCAAGAGTTCATTTAAATTTTAAGAACACAACACATTACGTGTAGGAGCGGAACCCTAAAAAAAACATGTTTTAGTATTTTATTTTAACATTGTCGGCGTGATTAATATGTATACCCATGCCAAATTATAGCTTTCTAGTACTACCCCCCCCCCTAGGGTAGAAACCCCCCCCCCCTAGGGTAGAAACCCCCCCCCCCCCCCCCTAACCTAATAGCCTCGTACTTACACAGTCGCCAATTACAGGATAACCAGCAATCTCAGAAATAGATGATAACACGATACAACAACTTGAAGAATTTACAACTTGTCAAAATACTTCTTAAATTTAAGATTAACATGAAGGGAAATAAAAGAGGCATTCCACTAAGAGCACTGATTTCAACAGCACTTGACCGAACCGCACCTGAGCACTTCCACTAACGGCACTGAAACAAAATTTTAATGAGTGCGGTTCGGTGGAACAGTTTATTAATATTATTTTCAGTCCCCGAACCTATGTAAAATATTTTTTTAGTGATGGGGTGTATTTTTTTGTTCAAGACATAGGCAAACAAAACATATCCAATTCCACCTTGTTCACCTGGAGCAACGAGTAATGTTTTATTTGTGTCGCTGTCAGTAAACAAAAAATGAGAGACCTTGTCACTTTTCTTAGCGATTTAGTTTGTTCAAAATTGTTCTGAGGTTTAAATCATACAGTATTTCAACTAGGAACAAAATGACACTCACACATATAGACCGCTACATGAAATCTAAGTATGTTTCAGTATGCAGTGAGTTCGGGCTGTCACATCGAGGCAAGTTTAGTAATTGCGTGTTATCATGTAGGTAGGATGTCTAATTTATAATAATAATTATGTCGTTTGTTTTTTGTTTTCTTACCAGAATACATTTTTAAATATTTCCAACAATTTAAAATAAAAAACAAAACATTTAAAAATATAAAAAAATGAGTTCCGCCGGTGTTGGGAGCAGGGTTCGAGATACCAGTTGTTAGGGCCGCAGGAGATAGGAACTTCCTCACAATGCGAGCCGTATAAAGGAATACTGCCTTTTGAATCACGCCCTTGATCCAACCGCCTAACGAGAGCCTCGAGAGATGTTGAGCGAGGATTTCAGGCAACAGGCTTTTGGTCGTAACGACAATCGGCACAATGACAGCCAAGCTCACATTCCACATGTCAACAAGCTCGTGTCGAGATATTATGTTTCTCTTTCTCAGTTTTTACGAGGTTCTCGTCATGTGGAATGGCAACATCTACAATCATTGCGCGGCGCGCTCATCGATCTATCACCACTATATCGGGCAAATTGGCGACAATAGTCCGGTCAGTAATGATAGACCGATCCCAGTACAACGTTAGATGGTAATTTTCGAGAACTAGGGCAGGCATATTAATTATTATTTTCCGCCATTTTGGACTTGTTAGTAACTTAAACTTACTACTTGTTACTTTTTTACTTCTCGAAGAGAGGAGGCCTGTGTCCCAGCAGTGGGAACATTATAGGCTTTTTTCATTAGGCTATTTCAACATTATACCCTAACTTAAACGATTGCTTTCAAAATTGATTTTAGTTTAGTGTTTTTTTAAATTATTATGTATGTATCTAGGTATGTGTGAATGGAATCAAATCAACTCCTCATAATATTATATGTAACTATTATATCGTCAATGTGATCTATCAACTCAGCCTTGCGCTGACCAGTGCAGGAAATGGCCTCTCCCAGACTGCGCCACAACACCCTGTCCTCCGCCTTCCGCATCCAGTCTGTCTCAGCTACCTTTTTAAGGTCGTTGGTCCATCTCGCCGATACGCGGTCTCCACTCCAAGACTCGTCTGTCTATGCGCCATCGGTTCTTCAACAAACATGGGTCGCCCACTGCCACTTCAGCTTGCTTACTCTGCAAGATATGTCGGTAAATCCGGTTCTTTTCCGGATACTTTCATTTCTGATCTTATCCTAAAAAAGAAACTCAGAGCATAGCCCGCTCCAAAGTACGCTGAGTAACCTTGAATTTGTGGACCAGCCCGACTGTATGTGTCTACGTTTTGTCACCATGTGTCATATCGGGCAGGACGCACTAGTTCAAGACCTTGGTCTTTAAACATTGCGGGATAGGTGACGAAGAGACTTGATGAAGTTTTCCAAACACTGCCCAACCCAACTGGATCCTTCTGTCCGTTTCATTCTCAAAGTTGTGTCTACCGAGCTGGATGACTTCCCCTAGGTAGACATACTCCTTCAAAACTTCAAAAAGCGACCATTTGATGTAGATTGGTCTCGGCAAGACGTGTGAATAGTACATGACTTTCGTCTTGTCCAAATTGATACCGAGGCCAACCCGTCGAGAGGCTCCATTTAAGCTGTGCAGCATCTGGTCTAACTTTTTCAGCGTCTCTGCTATTATGCTAAGTTGAAATAGTTTAGTGATTTGAATGCAACGTTAAAAAAATTGCATACGTAAAAATTTACCCGCATTCATTACGTACGATATGGGAGCCCTTTAATGTACGTGGTTTGATTGCACTTACTACTCGTTATGTTATAGTTGGTAATGTCCTGAACACAGAATATAATATACGTCCCATCACTACAAACTGTATGCAGGTGCCGTTCGGAGACTTAAAGTAATATTATAAAACTGTTCCACCGAACCGCACTCATCAAAATTTTGTTTCAGTGCCGTTAGTGGAAGTGCTCAGGTGCGGTTCGGTCAAGTGCTGTTGAAATCAGTGCTCTTAGTGGAATGCCTCAAATAAAATTACAAGACGAACAACATTGAAATTTTGCCCACTTGCGACGAAACACTTAAGACTTAATAATATAAATTTAAATAAAATAGGTAGGTTTCCAAATTGTTTATCCCCAAGTATGCTGAATACCACAAACCTTGTTTAATAATATTCTGATACATACTCACTTTCGTATCCAGGCGTCGAACCAAAACGTGACTCTCCACCCGGCGGCGGTGGCACGCTGCACGGCCACATTAGAGCTGTCAGCACTATGGCGGAGCTTCCACGAGCTCGGTACTGAGATGATCGTCACGAAGGCAGGGCGCCGCATGTTCCCGGCGTTCCAAGCCCGGCTGTCGGGAATGCTGCCTAATGCAGACTACTTGCTGCTGGTCGACTTCGTGCCTCTCGACGATAAGAGATATCGATATGCTTTCCACAGGTAAGGTTTGGTTTTAGTAAAAAACTAAAAAATAGTATGCTAGTTCAGCCTAATCTACATGGTGCGATTTAATTGCCAGTGGCTTATCATAAGTTCGATGAAGCTGGACCTGAACGCAACCTGGCGGCGACGTCATTAAAAGATGCCCGCCAACCCATAGATAAATATAACAGTAGTATAGTAGTTGTTCCGGGTCTGACTGTTTGTGTATGTGAGTTTAAATGTTTGTAAACGCACCCACGATACAGGAGACATGCCTAGTGTGGGGCAACGTTTTTTAAAAAAAACAAACAAACTAACATAACCCGTCTCTCCACTATTCCAATGCTTGCTCAAGGATGCATATCCGGTACGGCTCTAATAATCCTTCCATATCCCAACGGCACGTCTTCCCTACCACTATCGCGCCCCCCGGTCTACTCTTTGATATGGTCTCTGTAGTCCCATGAAACATGTGGCTCCAGGGGCTAGTGTGAATCTTTGGGTTAATTCGAGTAATCGAGCCTAGATTAACCACGCTGGGGTCGGTGCATTTCATTCATTCATGTGGCTTATGACATAAGTTGAAGAAGAAATAAAAGTTGCACCGTCTAAGCAGTGTTTAGACAATGCAAGTCATTCGTTGCTTCAATTTTATTGTTGCCACAGGCAAAACACTTGTATTGTGTAATAGGACTTTACAAAGCTGGTGATGATGGTACAGGTGTAAGTTTTGAAGGATATCCGAAATTTGGAATCCCTTGGAATTGTTACGTACGATTACACGTAGGTACGAAAGCATTATCTGTTTTATAGATGCCTTTATCTTCTGATAGGCGACTTTAATTCTAGTTGTTGCGAAGGCTTTTTCATGCATGCAAATCGCACTACATTAATTATTTTTTTTCATGACATTTTACACGTGCAGCCTCGCGACAAGTTGTACTCAGAAAATCATCTGTTCTTCGCGTTCAATTCAATAATGCATTCAGGATGCTGCTGGGGTTGTCACGCTTCTGCAGTGCGTCTGGAATGTTTACTGATGGCTTTGCAGTGATCAGTCATAAGCGTGCCGCGTCGCTGCTGCAGAGGGTCCGGGGCTGCTCGTACAGTCTCCTTAATGTCATTGCAGAATTCGATTGCCCGCTCGTCCATTATTTATCCAACCTGCATGTTTACTAACACAGTTGTAAGGTTAATGTTTACTAACGAATTAAGGATGTTTTTGATGAAATAAAATGATTATTATTAAATCCTAGATAAAACAGGCCATACATTTAAACAAACCAATGCAAAAATAGCCCGACACTATTTCACTCTTAAAGTGTACCTACAACCATCTGGCCGAACACTGTATCTTAAGATACAGGTCTCCTAGTTTAAGAGATAGGGTTTATGTTTTGTTTATAACAATTATAGATTTTTTTTAATTCTTTTTTTTTGTACAAACTAATTATGTATCTTTTTAGTATATCTACCACTGTGGTCAATCTGTGTCTATGTATTACTTTGGATAAATAAACATTATTTATTTATTTAATGCTTTCGCCAAAAAGGGCACAAAAGCGGGGATGCCTATACTTAACAATGGGTGGAACAAGGCTGCCAAAGATAATGATAATGCTTTCGTCAAGCTTCAGAAGCTATCACAGAAATCTTTCCCTAAATCTAATATCCATGACCACATTAGTATATCAACAAGCTTAGCATGACGCTTTCTATTTCTACTCTACTGCATAATAGAAATCGCTCGTCTACCCTTCTCGGTAGAAAACTGTCAACTGTCTACAAAGAAACGTCATTTTTGTCTACTCTTCCGTCGACAAAACGCTTCTCTACGGTTCTTGTGTTAAGCCTGCAGTTTGATAAAACTGCTTTTATTGTAGCTCAAGTTGGACGGTGGCGGGTAAAGCGGACCCGGTGTCGCCTCCGCGCATTCACGTGCACCCGGACTCGCCCGCGCCCGGCTCCACCTGGATGCGTCAGCTCGTCTCCTTCGACAAACTCAAGCTCACCAACAACCAGCTTGATGATAATGGACACGTGAGTACAACTACATACTAGAACATTACATTACTTACTCACACAAATGCGCTAGTGCACTAATATCTGTATTTAAAAATGAAAAAAATTAACTTGTAAATTAAAATTGTAGTAATACAATTAAAGGGGATCGCCATTGTTACCCCTTAATACAGGCTATTTCATAGCCTAGCAAGGAGAACAGTACGTCACACACTTGATTGCCAGAGATTTAATACTACCTACTTTGTGAAAACTGTTACATATACTATAATCTGTTTTTTTTATAATATTCGTCTCGCTCACAGAGTACATTTGTATATAGGTCTCGCTTTTGCCGCGGTCCGATACGGACGTGTTTGCATATTCTGTGTATTGACTAGCGCGGCGCAAGTTGTCGCTCGTAATTTACGTACCATGACCAATGAACTTGTGGTGAATGAGCTGCTGGCGTTTCTATAGCAAAAGCTGGATGTGATGGATGAGGTGTCCGCTGTCCAGATCTGAGCAACAAACTTCAGTGAGGATGACATAACTGCTGCCAAGCTGTTGTTGTTCAGTGTACTTAACAAGCGCGACCAGATGGTGTACCGCAGGCGTGACGGGACTAAGAGAAGTCTGCAAGACATAATCACGCTGTTTAAGGAGACCGACCCGGACAACGTGCCGATGTTTGTGGCGAAGGAGCTTCACAAGCTTCCACCCGTCACCTTCGACCACGTCGATGTAACCAGCCTTCTGAAGGACATTGTCTTTCTGAAGAAAGAAAAGAAAAGAATTTAGCGAGTTGCGCAACAGTGTGGCGGTAACTAGGTCATCAGTCGATGCGTCTAACGTAAACATGTGTCGCGGAGCCAGTGTCGACGTATCGTCGTCAAATTCCGCGTCAGCAGTTTCGTAGCCAGCGCATCCATCGTTTGCTGAGCTTGCAGAGCGCGCAGAGGTACACCTATAGTACACCCACATTTCGCCAGTTATGTTTAGGTCCCATGTAATAGGGGGCGAGTCTATTGCTATTAGCCGGGCACAAATCCAGAATTCAGACTGTTACTGAGAAATTTGGGAATCGAACTTCGAGCCTGCCTGCATCGAACCCAAGACTTCATGCTCAACAGTAGCTCTTGCGACCACTAGACCAACGAGGCAGTTTTTAGGGGTCCGTACCTACTTCTAAAGGAAAAAGAAACCGAACCCTTATAGGATCACTCGTGTGTCTGTCTGTCTATCCGTCTGTCACAGCCGATTTGCTCCGAATCTACTTGACCGATTAAGTTGAAATTTGGTACATATATGAACTTCTAGGAGCCAAACACGGACGTGTAACGTAAATAAATTAATTTTGAATATAGGTGTCGTGGGGCAGACAAAACAGAAAATTAAAAATAAAAGTTTTGCAAACTGTACATATCAAATAAAAGGACTTCTCGTAAGGATTTCAGATATATTATATTTTTAAAATGGTTTAAGAAAATAGATGAAAATTGACCATTACCTCCGTAACTACTAGGCCAAAAACTTTGAAAAAACAAAGAAAATAGTTCTTTACGTACAGATTACAGGAAAGCCTATGTATAAGAAGTCTATGATCTTAAAATAACATGGTAAATCTCTCAATATTGTGCGTACTAACTTCAGTTGGAATGTATGAGGGAACATATTTTTCAAGTACAATGTAAGTTTGTTCTTGGGATAAACTCATCCCAACTACGGAACCGTTCATTGTACGTGGTCCGACACGCACTTGGCCGGATTTTATAAAAACAACCAGCGCGTGAACTTGAATCGCCGACTTTAAATACAGGTATAAATTAGATTATACCTGTATGTAATGATAAAATATTCAGATTTTTTTTCAAATACTATAAATGAAAAAAAAAATACACGCGATTTTGGGTAGGCGGATGTAAGTCTAAAACCTAACCTCAACCTAGTATTCTACGTGATATTTCATATCCTTCTAAAAATTCTTAGGTACCTACGTTATTCTTTACAAAATGTTGCTGATAATCAAAAAAACATCAATTGGAGGGGCTTGTGGCTAAGCAATAACAGTCGCATGGGTCGATCGACCAGGTTAAGCTACGGTTGACGCAGGTGTTACGTTCCTCAGCTAGCACGTTAAGCCGTGGGTCCCGGCTGTCATTTGTAGATCTTTAACAATTGCTACGGGTCGTCAGAAGCCCGAAAGTCTGACAACCAGCCTTACCAAGGGAAATGAAATGAAATGAAATCGTTTATTCTGTAAATAGGATATCGGAATCACTTTTACACGTCATATTAAAAAGTAAAAAATAAGCTAGATGTAGTCGACATTTCCTATCTGACTACCCGTGAGAAGAAATGGCGAAACAAACTCAGGGGTCAAAGTCTCTTTTAAAGTCCAGACATAATCTTGGTCAGATCATGTGAGGACCATGTAGATCTGTGTCTGAAATGGTCTTTTGAGGAAAGAACCACACAATTTTGAGTGGACCTGTCCAATCAGTGCAAGCATTTGTCGTAATCGTGCAGCTCGACTCAAGACTTAAGGAGCTCAACGACTCGACGAACAATACCAAAGAAAGTACATTTGGGTAGGCCTCATAAAGTGCTCAAAATGCCAGACCACCATTAAAACTGAGAAAAAGCATAAAATAATAGGAAAATATTTAAAGAAAAAAAAAATGACCCACATAGTGCTCACATTCACAATAAATTAAAGCAGTAAATATAATACTTTTCAAAGTAAACATTAATGTAATATTGTATATAATATTCTGCAATGTCAATATTTATATAAAATCATGCATAATAACATTAAATGTCAAGTTTTCCAGTTTGATCACAAGGCTTGCAGAGCGAGCAGCTCAATCCCAAGCTTTTTTGTCTTCTAAATAATCAGAAATTTTATAGTACCCTTTTTTACAAAGTTTGGTTTTAATACAGCTTTTAAATCGTTTAATGGGTAAGTTTCGAATGTCAGTAGGAAGTTTGTTGTAAAAGCGTATACATTGACCCATGAACGAGTTGCCTACTCTGTGGAGGCGAGTGCGATGTACAGCAAGATTATCGGGTATCGTATTACCCAGTAACTGGTTGTGGAGGTCATATAGGCAGTCGATTCATGTTAAATATTGGTATTTAGCTGCATCAGTTTAGACTGGAAGCCGACTCCAACATAGTTGGGAAAAGGCTAGGCAGATGATGATGAATCGTCAATTATGTTGTTTACGCTTGCGTACAAAAAAATCGGCCCATCTATACACTATTTGAGAGACGATATCTCAATTTGATAAATATAACTTTTCGAGTTATCTTGTTTTTTGCAATTCATCTGTTAGACCAAACAAATATAGCGCGAAAACTAAAACTAACAAAACCTTTTGAGTTAGTGTAGTGTTGTGTAAAAAGTGTAGATAGACAAAATAGTGACAATGACACACATAAAACACACGAACAAAGTGTTTATATTATTATATCAGACTCTAAGAAAGTGTGAACAGACTTGTGTAAAGTACAATCAGCACTATTCTAAGTTTTAAAATAGTTATCTCGTAAAAAAATTAAGTTAGATTAGAATTACGTATTTAGTCTTATAGGCTAGAACCAGATTGTAATTAATTTATACAAACCTCGTTATTTTTAAAGAATTAAATAAATAACACAAAATTGAATAGCACGGGGTGGTTCGATTTTTTGCACGTAAGTGTTTAGAAACATTAATTAGGTCTGTGACTAATGTCTCGCCAATCCAAGATCTAATCATAGTTTCAACCGTTCCTGCAGATAATCCTGAACTCGATGCACCGCTATCAGCCACGGCTGCACGTGGTGTACCTGCCGGGCGAGGGCCAGAGCAGCGCGCACCGCACCTTCGTGTTCCCGGAGACTGGCTTCACCGCCGTCACCGCTTACCAGAACCATAGGGTGAGCTTACTACTGTCAGGTTAAGATAGGTGCTAGCTAACATATAGCAAATAATTTAATTTAATGTTTTGTGTTCCGTAATGTAAATTATTTTACATAAGTACTATTGTAGAGAATCAAGTTTTTCTAACTGAACAAACAGCTGTGCTGCTGGGGAGTTTGTTGCCCCACTTCTTTTTCCCAGCTAAAGCACTAGGAAGTGGAGAAGGGAGGGCGTTTTTGGGGGACTGTTTTTTGTAATTTTGACGTTCAAAAAGTGCTGATTCTCAGCCTAGTTTGAATAAATACACAGGGCTCAGAGATGCCCGCTGCTAGAGGCGCTACTCTCAACATTTTCCATTCAAACAAAGAGTAGGTGTCACCATTTACTTGCATTAAGATACAAAGTCGTATAGAATCTGATCGGCTTTGAATGGGGGTCGTGGCAGAAGTTGAGCGCTCCACTCTTTCGAATGTATATGCCACGAATTTTATTAGTGATCCCGTCTCTGATGCTGCGGCTATTCTGTATTCCGTGGTTACTAATTATGCACGAAGTTCTTGCAAAATTGTTTACCTAGTGTATCTACATCGTGTCGTTAGCCTTGAGAGTGACTTGTTTGGGAAACAATAACTTTAAGGGGATACGCTAAGGTAGCTCGCGAACTGCCGGGAGGACGCGGCGCGGCATACCTATGCTGGCAGAGTGTGCCGCTTGGGAGGAGCCACGCCGTGCCCTCATCTCAGGAGTAGGCTGCGACCTGTCGCTGCAGGCCGTGGTCGAGTCGATGGTCGGCAGCGAGGAGTCCTAGGACGTGATGGTATCCTTCTGCGAAACAGTCGTGTCGCAGAAGAAGGCTGCGGAAAGGAAGCGGGAGATCTCTTCTGTTCACCCGGCCCGCAGGCGCACCGGGCGTCGGCAGAGGGCAGACAATGCTCTTCCAGGCCCCCTAAATGGATCCAGGGACGGCGGACTCGGGAACGTCCACCGCCTCCTATCACACAGAATTCGAGGTGGCGGTGCGTAGTGTTCCACGCGCGCCCCTTTTGGATATCGCGGGGGGGTCCAACACCTCACCCCTCCCGCAGACTTGAGGTGGCCCGCATAGGCCAGACGGGAATCGCAGCAGTCACACATAAACCCATGTAAATCCCCGGTGCAAGTGTGGGAAGGGAACACCGGTGTGGTTTTTAGTCAATATGAGTCTGACAGACCCCTCCGCCTGCCCGAGGGCGGAGAACATCCATGAGTATTTTCCACCCCGGAAACAACAAAAAAAGGTAGCTCGCGAAATTCAAATTTTCTTAAGTTTTAAGCAAAATGCAGGTCAGTGTCAGGTTGTTGTAGATTAAAATATGATTCGCGACTGTAACAATTATTATGGCTTTACAGAATAATTTAATCATTAGAATCAGCAATACAACTTCTTAAGTTAGAATTGGCCTCAAATGTCATGATTTCATGAAATAGTCATTCAATAGGGTACCTAAAAATTATGAACTTAAAGTGTTGTACGTGTACCTATTGTATTGATAATAAATTTATGATCATACTTTACATACATTTTTGATACGGCCGCGAATATTAAGATCAACATATCAATCTGATACTGACCTACAAATGTCAAAAAACGTAAAAAAAAAAAAAATCGCGGGCAACCCTGATGCTTTCACCTTAAGTAAGCTGTAGTAACTAGGTAAGTAAAATAAAAAAAAAATCTTTTTGTTTTTACAGATAACGCAATTGAAAATAGCGAGCAATCCCTTTGCGAAGGGATTCAGAGACTGCGACCCCGATGATTGGTGAGTACCTAATACTTATTACTTAAACTTAATGCTAAGTTAGTATGACGAGTCATTCCTACAGACTGGTTTAAAACTAAAGACGGATGATCTAATTTCCATAAAATGTTTAAGATCAAAAACAAAGCACAACATTTTGACTTTTGATGCCTTTTCACAATTTATTTCTGCACCATATTTTGACATGAGACCATCTTAAGAAATTAACGAGACATTAACGGTCGGCTAAACGCAACCACATTTCTCTCGCGCCCCACAGCAGGGCTATGAATCAATTTATTTACAAAGTTTTCATGCGATGCTTCAGAACTCATTTCAACAGCCGGTGACAATTTACTTTTACGACGTGCCCATAGAGTAAAGAGTTACGCACGACAGTTATGGCGGACACGGCTCGTTTCCCGTTCCCGCCAAAATAAAAAAGTATTTTTAACCTTAAAATTTATTGTTTTATAGTTTTCTGTTTCTAGTAAATTAGTTTGATGTGCGTGATTGGGAAAGATTTAAGTTTTAATTATTTACCTCTGGTGTTATCGGGGGTAGCATCCTTTGCTTTCTACTTTTGATCACTCCTCTGACTCAATCTTTACTGATACGCTTTGATTATTTATATGTCTAGATAGAAAGTCGCGCTGCAAAAGAACTAAAACAAACAGGCCAACTTTGATAGACTGGTGTGCGTGACAGCTACGTCTTACACTCGCGGCACGTCATTGTGCTGTTCTAGTGTGCGTGCATTTTGCGGAGTTCACTGCCTTTACTGTCCTTCTAGACATATTATTATTATAAGTATGTTTTTGGATACTGTTTACATAATTTTCATCGATAAACCAGAGATATTTAAAATTAAGATAAGTTAAGACTGACCTTATATGAAGCAACAAATTTAATTAAATAGAGATCAGTACCTAAAGCCCGTGCACCTGTTCTGTATCAAACGGTGGGAGGCGGCGCGTTCAGTAAGATTAATTGTTTTATAAACATCCACTCGACAGATGTTTATCTACCTACTATGGGTGTGGAAGAATGCATTTTATATAAAATTGTACAGACAGGTGCAAACTACTTTAAGAGTTTCTTCATCATATTAAAAAAAAAATGACAAATGGATTTGGCCAAATAAACAGAAAAGGTTTTCAGGAAAGAAAAACTGCCAAGAAAATTATTGTATTTTTCTTCGTAGGTAATCTATGAGGGTTCAGAAATTATTGCATAAATAGATCCTACTTAATTTCACATAATTTTTGGCATCATAAGAAATCGAAAAAAAAAGGTTACCCCAATTGTAAAATTTCTCCTCTCCTGAAACTGTAATTTCCATTTAAGTCAAAAATTTCTCCTCTCCTGAAACTGTAATTTTCATTTAAGTCATAATATGCTACCAGTAACGTAAAAAGACTTAATTTTCAATTAATAAAACAAAGTTCACAATGTTAATATTGCACATTAAAATCCACTTACTCAGCCATAAAAGTTCAAAGTATGCTCTTACTGACTGTACAGCATAAACAGTAAACAGTGTGCGCCTGCGCAACGATCTCCTTGTTTACGGCGTTCTCAGTTACGGCCATCCTACCCACTGTATTGGCTACTAGTGTTGTCATAAATCTGACCTGTCAACCGTTATTCTCATGGTACGGTAAACTGAGTCCGTTTTATGTACCGTTTATAGCAATTGAGTGTCTATAGTCAGCCAATCGTGTGGGAAATCTGTTTTTAGGTAAATTGATTGTTTTGGGATTCGCCAGTGGCGGTGTAGACCGTACACACTGAATACTTAATACAATTATAAACTAAACTGCGTTATACATTTGGATATCGGCCTGAGGCAAGGTAAATTCAAGCCATAGCAGCACCATGCAGTCGAAAAAATAAAAACTCGTAGCAAAAATTCATGCCCAACTTGTCATCTAAGCAATTAAATCAAGTGATAAATTATCCGCATTTCTGTGAAAACCCAATCTACACATGCACAAACAGTTAGAGGGGGACAAAAATATCATAAGCTTTTTTCCTTGTCGTACTTCCTGGTACCATAGATTAATAACTCCGGGGGGAACGTATGAGTGCCATTTGTCGCGCGCTGTCAAAATAGAGAATTAACGCGAAGCTAGTAATATGACCCCGCCTACTGGGCGGCCGAGGCCATTATTATTGTTTTTTTATTTGTATCATATGTTGATAGTGGCCACTCATTAATTTAGTTGGACACTAAAGATGATTAGTCATAAGTACAACTTCATTCATTTATAATACGTTTTCTTTCCTCGAGACGTTTAAGTTAAAATCTTAACTTCTAAGCGGTTTTCAGCATAACGTTTGAATTAGGAATATGATTTTGTTAGCAGTTCTTACTTCCAAGCTAAGGACATGTGAGTTTTTAGTAATATCATAGATTAATTTGAAAACCAAAGCTAGGATTACGACCATGAGAATTTTAAAAGTTAACCGTATAAGTAACTAGCTGTTGCCCGCGACTTCATCTGCGATCCAGGATGAAAAGTAGCCTATGTCCTTCTCCAGGTTAAGGTGCTACGCATGTGCCAAATTTCATCAAAATCCGTTCAGCCGTTTTAGTTTGAAAACGTAACATACAAACTCACTTTCGCATTTATATCATTAGTTAGGATAGGATTGTTAATCGATTGTGGATTCAGCTATATCTTTATGACGGGCACGCTTTTTATGCCTGGAGGCTTTTATTTAGGTATTAAGTTCTGTTTACGTTTTTAGTTTTAATTTTTCATTTCTTCTTGAGTATAACTTCCGATGATTTTTTTTGTTGGTATATTGGCGCGTGCTAGCTAACATAAATATGGCAAATAATTTAATTTTATGTTTTGTGTAGCGTAATGTATATTATATTACATATTATTGTATAAAATCTAGTTTTCTAACTGAACAGACAGCTGTGCTGCTGGGGAGTTTCTTGCGCCAGTTTGTTCTTCTTCCCAGCTAAAGCACTAGGAAGTGGTGAAGGTCGAGCGTTTTTGTGGGACTGTTCTAAGTAATTTTGACGTTCGAAAAGTGCTGATTCTCAGCCTAGTTTGAATAAATGACTTTTGATTTGATTGAGTTGATTTGATATACCTACTTTGAAGCTTGAGGACGAGTGCTTATCTTCAGCAGGCTTAGCATGACGCTTTGTATTTCTACTCTACTGTAGAATAGAAATCGCTTGTCTACATTTCTCGGTAGAAAACTGTCAACTGTCTAAACGGAATCGACATTTTTCTCTACTGTTCCGTCTATGAAACACTTCTCTACGGTTCTCACGCTAGGCCTGCAGAACATCAATTTGGGAAGTAACCACACAGAATCTACAGTACTTTCATAGTTATTTTACCGCTGATTTTAATATCACTGTCAAAATCACAGTGATCACTATAGGTTACGGCTGTCAGAGGTAAAATAACAGCCAAAGGCATGACGCATACACGATGACATCATGTATGCGTTAAAACAGCGATGAGTTGTAGTGAAAAGTATGTAGCGAATATTCTGTGAATATTTTGAGCGATCAGCGTTTATGACTGTCAATAGTCAAGACAAGAGTGTGCTGTAACTGAAATGATTGGTATGTTTGTGTGCACAGTCCCCCCGAACAGAGTCAGCAGAGCGGCGGCGCGCGGCGGCGCGAGTCGGTGGCGGAGGCGTGCCCGCAGCTGGCGCAGCTGGGGCAGCCCTACGCCGCCGAGCCCAGCGCGTGCGGCCCGCTGTACCCGTCGCACGGGCATCCTGTGCGGTCAGTCATAATATTTATCTACGTCTATGTACGGTCAAAGAAATGTTTTTTTTTAGCAAATTGACTTTTACAAAAATTGCGCGCTAATTAAAAACACAACTGTAATATTTTGAAACTTTAATTAAATATGATATCAACCCAATGTCAATTTGCCGTGATGTAGCCATTTCACTTGCTTAACAGGTATTGTCCCTGACTTTACATTGGTGGTATACATTTGTTTGATTTCATGCTAGAACCTATTGGTCTTAATCGAGGCTGCTCAACCCAGCTATCAGCTGGCGAAAGTCTTTTGAGAACAGATTTTAGGACTTCAAACCAGGTCTAAAAAATATTATGCTCATTATGAACCCATTCTCATTATTAGCCAACATGAAAACATATTATTTTCAGACTTGATTTTAGTATTGACTTGAATTTGTCACGAATATTGATAAGTTGTTACCATAAAAACCTCTTCAAAATACATAATAGAAGTATTTTTTTTAGATTATTAAAATTACGAATATCTTTAAGTAAGTAAGTTTTGTAGGAGGAGTGCATAAAGCTAATATTTTTGTATAATAAGCATTTTGGATAAATTAAAATTAAATAAAAAATTACACATACGTCACATAATACCATGTACTTGACACACACACATAGTACCAGGGCCTCATGACTTGAAGATAAATAGATGACAGAAGTGGCAGCTTGAGCATGGAATTAATAAGTACTTTATTATTATAAATTACTTACTAATTCCATGCTCAAGCTACTACTAGTGTACTCATGGATTTAGTAAGTACAATATAAATTGCAAGTAGAGAAGGGGTCGAATTTCGACCAGTGGGCGACCACTAGTATTAATAAAATAGCATATTTTTAGTTCCGTATATCCACCGTATTCTCTGAATCTTTCAGGAAAGAAGAAGAAAAGAAAGAAAAATTATTTATTCTGCACAAACAAAACGCACAGTACAACAAAATAAGTAAAAAAAAAAAAAAAACATACAAAGTAGCCAAAAGCCTCGCATCCAATACTTTAAGCATTCTGACAATCTTGTCCATTGGTTGATGTCAGGGACCAAAGACAATTTATAAAGTGTTTACTAACTAGTTTATAATCTCATTCTATATATATTAGTCTATGGTCTATGTGATGACAACAAAGTCGACAAACAAACAATGAAATAAAATTTACAATAGGTAAAGGTAAATAGGTAGGTAGGGTAAATAGGGAGGTTTAGCTCATGGCTAAATAATAACAGCCGCCCGGGTTGATCCATCACGTTAAGCTACGCTTGCCAGGATTGGTCCGTGGATGCGTGACCATCTTTACATACCGAAACTCCTCCGTGCCTCGGAAAGCACGTTAACCCGTTGGTCCCGGCTGTCATTCGTGGATCTTTGGCAGTCGTTAGGGGTCAAAGTTTGACAACCAGTCTTACCAAGGGGTATCATATTACCCAGTTACTAGGTTGAGTGGAGTGGTGGAGGTCAGATAGGCAGTAGCTCCATGTAAAATACTGGTATTCAGCAGCATCCGGTTGGACTGGAAGCTGACTCTAACATAGTTGGCAGGCTGCAAAGGTTGAAAATGCTTCGCAGACTGAATTGAGGTTACCGGTTTGATTACCTTTAGCAAGTGCGGAACTTATGTGAGAATCCTAATATTGGCTCTGTATTTGCCTGTCGTGTCATTAACGCCTATTGGTTATTTTAACGCAATGATGCATTCAGTGTAAACACTCAATTTAAGTTTCAAGGCGTTTTGTGTTTTACTCTACAAATAACCAAATAACGCATTTATTCAACAAAAACAACTGCCTTAAGTAGTTTAGTTGTTGCAAGCGCTACTACTAAGCATGAGGTCCTGGGTTCAATTCCTGGGTCGGGCAAAGTGTTAATGGGTTTTTCCATCCGGAATTTCTTAGTAGTAGCCCAGAGTCTGGATTTATGCCTGGTTGACGGCAATAGGCTCGCCCCCTATTACATGGGACTTAAACATAACTGGCGAAACGTGGGTGTAGTATAGGTACACCTCTGCTCAACCCTTCGGAGAATACAGGCGTGAAGTTATTTATTCAACAACAAAATAATAACTCAATGTATTTTTATGTATTGTTTCAGTTACCATCCCCATTCGGGTCACAATAGCGCTTACAGTGCTTACTTCGCTCACAGATAGCTGGCTATCTGACGACGAGCGATAGGTGATTGTAAAGATAACGGGCGCCCGCTGACAAAATGCGACAGATATGAGCGACCGCGTCGCTGGAACGCGCACCATCTGTCAATATTACCGCCTTTAGAAATTAAAAAAAAGTGGTGAATTTATTGCGGCTCTATGGTAATGGAAAATTTTGAGTGAGGCCCTTCCAAGTTGAAAAGCTCTTCAGTTAAAGCTAAAGATTCTAAAGAATAAATTTCTATGTCCCTAAAGCCGCAATTCTTTGTAAAGCGTAGTTTATTGTGATTTTGGAATAATAATTATTCTGATCTTGAAATTGAGAAATTGATTCTTGGTGACAAGTTTTTTATGGAATTGATGTAAAATTATTGTATAAATTCTAAAAATAAATTAATTAGTGAATAATTTGTGTAGGAAGCGATAATGGGGAGTCGTTAATTAGGGATGTTTAAAAAAAATACGTGAAGGAATTTATAATTATATTTTTTGGTGTTAATTGATAAATGTGTAGCTAGCGGTTATTTGTCAGATGGTGCCTAGGCAATGTATAAAAGTTGGTTTGAAAAACGAAATAAAATATATTTTATATTGTTACGCACACCTAATTTAATGTTGTAACTTGGTTTAATGAAAGAGAGATATATTATAGAGAAATGTGAACGTTACCTTGTAAAAGTAACCAAAGGAAAAGGTTAATAAAGTACTGCAGAATGTGAACCAAATTATTTATATAAATTCTACTAACATTTGTTTAATCTCAATTATTTCATATTATTGGTAAAGCACTGTCTACGCCCATGCAATAAATGTGCCTTTTCTGTCACAATATTATAATTAAAAAGATAATGAAAACTATTTTGTTACCAAATATAATGTATTTATTAATGTAGTCTAATATAGTTTTAGTAAATGCCAAAAACTCGGGCATTCTTCTTCATTTTATTAGAAAATGAAGGGATTTGAATGCACCAGTCATAACGCCAAGTGCCAAATATAACCAAAGGAACATAGCTAATGTTAAGATAGATTAAGATTTAGTAAATATGTTTGGATATTTATTTAAATCTATTAAAGTTGACGCAAGTCCAAAACTTGGTTTTATTTTCAAATTAGAATTAATATAAACAGCGATAATAGTAATGACTTCCATGAAAAAGTCGGGATGCCTGAAGGGCAAAATCCCAGACTCCGGGCTGCTACTGAGAAATTCCTGATGGAAAAACTCAATAACACTTTGCCTGTCCTGGAAATCGAACTCAGGACCTCATTGAGCTCATCAGTAGCGCTTGCCATCACTATACCAACGAGGCAGACAACATTAATTAGGAGTTATTATTTAAATTCTTAATAATTAAACAAAGAGCAATCCATCCAAAAGAAAAACTAGTCGTCAGTAGTATAGAACGTTCAGAATAAAAAAAAAGTTATTTCATCACAGCATTTTATTATTTGCACATGTATTCAAATACGTAACTTGAAGCTGCAATAAAATACAATTTATTTACAAAATAATAATAATAAATCTATTCTAAGAGCAAGTTTACATCAGAAAGAAACTGTACTGCATTTGCTGCGGTAACCTTTCTATCTCGGGCGTCCTAAAGTATGACTTTTCACCGACAGTGTAAGTCATTACGTGGTTGACAGTTACTGAACCTGGTTCATCTCCTCTATCGACGTACACTTTAGAAGAAACAGTCTCTTCTAGCTCTTCTCCAACGAGTTCTGGTGCAGGTTCCACAAACTCTTCAATAGGCATGATGATAGTTGAAGCAGAAGTTACAGGTTCCATGGAACAGTAGGAGTAATCTTGAGGAGCATAAGATACAGTATCGTAGAAGTTGGGGCGCTTGCTCACGGGAGGACTATTGTAGTAATTAACGGGGGGAGGGATCTGAGTCTCATAGGGATAGTTGTAGAAATAGTTGTAGCTTGGGTAGGAGTCTGCGTGATGATGATGGTTCACTGCTGGTTGAGCATTCAGAGCAACAGGTGTCTGTTCCGGATATTGGACGGAGTACACGTACACTTCGTTTCCTTGGGTAGGTGTTTCTACAGGAGCATGTTCAACTTTCTGGCTAACATTCTTCATTTCTATGGAGTCTTGTAATAAGGAGTTCATTTCCTTAGCCTGCTGGTTAGCAGCAAAAGCAAGGTCAGAAAGGATTTCAGTGTCCGGGCTGAACTCAACTCCGTATTTGTCGGCGATTTCTTGCGCGGTCATCATTTTGTCAATAGCAATATTCTGGAATTCATTGTTAGATTTGATATGTTTGAGCAGTCTCGTTACCAATTGGGTGCTAGCCATAGGAGTTTCTAGTGATCTCTTTTTACGTAGATTATTGTCATGTTTCTCTTCTTTCTCTTCTCCCTCTCCTTTGTCACAGCTATTGAGCGCATAAGTCAAGAGGTTAGCCATCTCACTCTGTATCGCAAGAGTGATCTTCTGTGCAATTTCCTTAATTTCATCCAGCTGTTCTTCGACTGATTTTTCCGAGTTGGAAGCTTGAGCCATCATGGCGACTGACGAGGTCGGAAACAAGTGTGTGTCGGGAAGGAGCAAGAAATCGATCCAGTCTTTCTGACCGCCGGGAAACTCATTGTTTGCTTCATTGTTTACTTCTGTGTTATTGTTTGTAATCTCACCACTGTTGACATGCTCTTCACTGTCTGTTACGTTAGCGTAAGTGAATGAACCCTGAAACCAAAAATCAATAGTTATATACTTAATTATCATGTTTTTCTGAATGTTGAATCAAACAAACGCACCCAGAGAATTACGTTATTGACCATTAAGCATATCACTTGCATTTAATCAGTTAAATGAATATTGCTGGACTTTCAAGGAAACGTCCAGTTCAACAAACAAAAAAAAAAACATGTGAATGAAGATACATGATTTTAGTGGAACTTACCTGGATGGCCAAGCCAATGATCATGTACAATAGGCCCATGGTGAACAAGTTGTGCCCTTCCACCTTCAACACATACATTTATATGTAACACTATCAATTAATTAGCAAATTGTTTTGAAATTTTTCAAGCAACAATTTTAAAGTTAGATTGGACATGTTTTCTGAACTTGAGCAATAATGCAACATGTGTTTTACAAAATGTGTTAATAACTCCGTGGCGAAAGAGCAGTATGCAAAACTTCTGTTTACTTTATCATCTGCAGTGGTTGTTTCTATTTGAGTAGGTATACAGGACCAAATTAAACTAGCTAGCGAAACTCTCCAGATGTGATTGGTATCAATATCTAAATGCAACAAAATGAAAAAATAGGGTTCTAGTAATAAATCTAATAATAAAGGTGCTAATTTTGTAATTTCCACCTCGCCGCAGTTTTGCACACTTTTGACAGATTTTTTTGATCATTAATGGTGCTAAAAATACAGTAGCGAAAGAATTAGTTACATATTGATATGATTTTTCTAAATTAAAGCGTAACTTTCAAGGCAAACGAAATTTGATGGCAACATTAAGAGCAAAATTTATAGAAAATTTTGCTCTTAATATTGCCATCAAAATTGATCTAGAAACTATGAAAAAGTAATAATAAGAATCGTACTGAAGCCCACAAAGCAGTTTCTTAGACTAGATTGATAGTACAGTAATTTGGAGCTCAAAAAAGGGGGGAACCTGGAAAGTTTTCCGGGAGTATTGAGAATTGGTAAATAAATGTAGAATGAATATATTATTATGAATATACAGACAGTTTCTTTTGTTTCATAATAATGTAGTTAATATTCGCGAATCATTTCTCAAAATTAGCATTTCTTTACGATGTTGTGACTTAAATACCGTCACAATGAATAACGATCAAAGGTTAAACAGTTGGTACGATACATAATGCATCATCGTGCATGGAACACTTATTGCATAATATGTAAGACGACGGCCAAAATTGAATAGGTATTGAAAGACTTTTTATACATAGATCAGTTATTTTCATATTGTCAACGATGACTGACGCTATTTATAGAATCATATCACAACAATGTGAATAAAATACAGGAAGTAAATAAATAACAAAACTTTATTAAATAATAACAAATTACGTATATTCATACGTAGGAACATTTTATAAATAAGTGCTATTTCTCTTCTACATTAACTATACCGCGGCCTTTCAGGTTGAGAGTATGATGGCGGCGCTGAACTAGCTGGTGGGTATCCAGGCTGATACTGGGGGGGTGGGTACGATAGCACTGGAGGGTACGAAGCGGGTACGGATGGGTATGACGTTGGAACTGGTGGGTAAGAAGCAGATGTTTGTGGGTAAGGAGCAGGAGCCGGTAGGTAAGGCGCAGGAGCCATTCCGTATGTAGGCGGTGGTGGATAAGCGGGCGCCGGTGGATATGCAGGTGCCGGTGGGTATATAGGTGCTGGTGAGTATATAGGCGGTGAAACAGGAGGTGGAGGATACGGCCTATATGAAGATGGCGGATACTCATGATGAGGAGGCGGGTAAGGATGAGGATACGGTGTGCACGGTGGAGGGTAAGCAGGCGCAGGAGGCCCGTACTGAGGGTAAGGATACTCATAACCATACGGCCGTGGTTGAGGAGCCGGTACAGTAGAAGGACTAGAATATTCAGGTAGAGGGGTTTCATAAGTATAGTATGGGCTCGGAGCTGAGCTTGAAGTCGTGGCTACAGCTGGTGGAGGGTTTGTTAAAGGAGGTGAGGTCGAAGGAGGCACGAATATCACTTGTGGGTAGAGATAGCTATACGCAGAAGGGTCGTAAGTGGTCGTAGATAGCGTTGAAGGGTACTCGGTGGACGATGTTGGTGTAGCGTTGGACGGTGCGCTTGATGTAGCTGGCTGCACTGCGCGCAGTAATGGTGCTGAAAATTAATAGATAAATTTAAGTTCTTCTTGAATAAATTCTTACTACCCGTACCTGGAGATCTCTTGTGTGATAAGTGAGTTTGAAATGTGGGATGACAGTTCCCTTCTAGCTCAGTTCACCTAAGTCTCCACGGTAAGATTTTAACAGAATAGACCGGCTGTTGTCATAAATTGTCACCATTCCTTATTTACCTAGTAAGAGCTCTTGATGAAATTATTGACTCAAAAGTAAAGTGTCTGTCTGGGTTCGAACCCACGACTTACAACTTATAAGTCGGGGCCGTTGCCACTGGGCCACCACTGGTTCTCAAAACAGTTAAGGAAAACATCGTGAGGAAACTGGCATCTATTACAACCAAAAATTCGAAGACATGACGCTGTGACATTTACCAACCCGCAATGGGCCCGCGTGGTAGATTACATCCAACTCCCCTTCGAAGAGAGCAGGCCTATGTCCCAGCAGTGGGAACATTATTGGCTGATTATATTATAAGAGCTTTTGATTTAAATAATGAAGCCTTTTCCTCCGTAAGGCTTAGCTTTAGTAAGCTAGCTTAGCTCACTGAGACTGATGAATCAGTTTTTTATTCAGGTTTACAATATTAGTTTATTAACCTTAGATCTTCTTAGTAATAAACAATAATTAATTAATAGCATTCCATAAAAAAATGCGTTGTCAGCTGAGACCACGTGGTAGTCTTGTGAAACAATAACAATTTTAAGGTCAGCTACACATACATACCTAATGATTGTATTAATTTCGTTCGCATTGTGAGTTGTGTCTCTGTAACTTCAATGTTAAAAAAGTTATTTACTTTAAGTGTTACTACGGCTCGACGGAAGGTTAGGCTTAGACCATCGAGTATATTTTGAATTTCGAACTTTATTCCGACAGTGTGAAAGTTCTAATTACAAGAACTAACGAGTTTAACTTGACAATTTTAATGAATATTACCGAGTTCGGAATAAAGTCCAAAATACAATTACTGGCTGGAAGTTTTGGGCGTGGCCTAAAGTTAGAACTGGTTTTATAATAAGACGAAAAAAAACTAGCATTTGAACTCCCGACAGCCCTGACTTTATTAAAAAAAAAAACAGAAATAACTCAAGTAGTGTCCAACTACTCAGGCAAGGAAGGCCTTATATCTTCTAATCAGTAGACAAAAATATTGATACAGCAGTTATATTACTGTACCGCTTGTCTAACAGGTCCCAGCACTGACTGGAATTGGCATCAGTAATTGGAGTATTCCGTATCAATTGTTCAGCTTCACCAGTTAGATGACCTTTTAAATAACGCAGCTTTTGCACATTATCTAACGAACTATTTTTATGAACTAATGATACAAAAAGATCATGAAATGTCGTCCATTCTTCATATTTGCCAGAAAACATTGGAATAACAATCTTGGGCAATTTGACCAGTGAATGGGCAGACTTAATTGCACTACTAGAAGAACCATCCCCTTGTGGTACTGGTTCCCATACAACTCTAATTTTATTAAGCATCGATTTCATTAAACTTTTATATGTAATGTACTTACATTACATATAAAAGGTTGTTGATATTTATGGTACAACCGAGGACACTTGTCCTCGGTTGTACCATAAATATCCCCCCCCCCCCCTCCCCTCCGTACAGAAGCGTTTTGTCAATGGAAGAGTCGACAAAACTGACGTTTCCGTGTAGACAATAGAACATTTTCGGTAGACAAGCGATTTCTATTCTACAGTGCCGCAGGCTTAGCATGACTTTCCATTTCTCTACTCTTCCGTCGACAAAACGCTTCCACTGTGCAACCCGTATGTTATTCATTGTAATTGCTTACAAGCATACATGATACTTACATGATGAATAAAGAGCGCTGATCATTTGATTCATTCGCTCGTTAAGAGTCGCCATCTGAAACCAAAACCATTCTGAAGGTTTTTTCTTGTAGTTTACCATTTTTTAAAGAATTTTCCATCAGCACACTGAAAATAATAAGCTGACTTGGCCAATTTCTGATAACATATAAATTTTAATATTTCAAATAGTATTTAATGTTTCAGCAAATAGCCATATAGGTACCTAATAGCATTTAGGAAGCAGTGACCTTTTTAAAATTACTCACGTGTTTAACACAGAAAGAATACCTATCTACGCGTATATAAATAAAGTAAACATTATGTAAATATACAGAGCCTAGTTAACAGAAAAAACATAAACAAAATCTATTCTTGTGCTTCTACTAAAATGGCGAAATTAAGACTCGTCATTTTTATATGGTTAAACTCATAGCCTTATGTCCGGATATTTAAGAACTGCCATAAAAATTAACAAATTGAACAGAATTTTTAACAATCTATCTGCGAGATAAGTTAACCGACACTTATCCGGAGTTGCACTCGAGTTCGTGACACAGGCCACTTGTATATAGTAGGACCTCCCATAACAGTGTAGTTGCGAAGCACACTTACAATCCCGATACCATTAATTTTGCTTATTCAACAATACGAGTATTCTTAACGTTATTTACGTTGTCGAGCAGACGAATTTTTCGAACATAAGAAGTAATATATGCTTTATTTCAATCGAAATCCTTTGAATTGTGATTAAAAGTGTGTTATGCACTTGGGGTGCTGTTTTTATGAAAACAGTATTTTTAGGCCAAAGAAACTCAGGATTTGTAAACAAACTCACCTGTGATTGCTGCAAGCTCTGGCAGCTGCTCGAAGTAGCATAAGAGAGCCCTATCGACAGCGCACTTAATGTTACTATTATCTTCAGCATTTCTGCTGCCTTGGTACACTTTACTGGAGAAAACTGTCGACAAGACGCTCCTTTCACAACATTACTTCATTACCGACGTTACTATGATATTTAAAGTATTATTTGAATTGTAATCTGTCAGTAAACGTGATGTTGTTCGCAGAAGATCTGATAATGAGATGATAAGGTCATAAGTGATAAGTTGTTTCTCAGCGCGTGAGGATAGTGTAAAAGATAGGTTACTTGGAAATTAGACAGCTCTTGGAAATGTTAGTGATCTGTTTTCGTGACCTATGTCTCGTTTTTTCTGCAGTTTCGTAAGAGGTAACTAAAGTACCTATATCAAAGTGCATAATATTTTGGCAATCATCCAATCCTCCTAAGATGGGATCACCAAATAGTTTGCCAAATGATAAAGCAGAATTATTGGCAGCTATTTAGAGACTGTGCCGTGTGGTGCTGGACGTAAGGAATAGAACCATCCTATGTCTTCCCATGGGTGTCGACAAAGGCGGCTAAGGGACTTACTAGAGAATGTGCAGCAGCAGCAGCGTTGTCTATGCATTTTAACACTATACTGCGATCACCAACCCGCCTGCCAAGCGTGGCGATTATGGTAAACCGCTTGGGGAAGGCCTATGTCCAGCAGTGGACATCTTTCGGCTGGAATGAAATGATGATTTAGAGACTGTATCCTTTGGTGTTTCATATTGATGAAGGGCTATTTAAACTTTCATGTTGGACCAAGTATAGCATGGCCTCTGTAGTTTACTGCTTTATGAAAACATGGCGTTTGATCATTGAGGACTTGTAATTTACCACACCAAGTAATATTGGTGGTACAGTAATAAATCTGGTAGCTTAAACCTAGCTTAGCACAATTTGAGAATAGGCTTGAAACCGTAACAGCAAGTAGGTATGGTTATTTTGCCATTTTTTCCAGCCATCTCATGTTAAGACGCTGACAACAGGTAAACCGCGGTCACTGTCAGACTGCATATAAAAGAAAGAGAAGCGCGATGACACAACGCTTGTAATTTATTGCAAAATATGAAACGATTATCTATTTACTCAAAAATGAGTTGAGTAATCGAAAATAAAAAAGAACCATCTGCATACAAATAAGACGTTCTTGTTATTAATTAAATACTAACCGTACGTTGATATTTAATACAGATATTTTGGATTGAAACCCAAAGTAAAGGGTTAGTTTACCGTTAATAAAAATTTTATCGAGATTTTTTTTTCTAAACGTGTTTTGGTAACAACCAAGTTCTGAGAAATATGTTCAAGAATAACATATATTTTTTCCGCTACCACAAACTATATAGATTTTACCATTTTTTTGTTTAAGGCAAGCCTTTTTTACCCGACTGCTGCAGAAGGAGGGTTATGTTTTTCGAGTGTATGTATGTATGTATGTCTATTTATTTGGCACGCTCTGTAGCCTAAACGGCTTGATGGATTTTAACATATGAGGTATCGTTAGATTCGTTTTAGTTGTAGAAGTGTCATAGGGTACCAAATTTTCATATGGCATCTGCGAATCAAAAAAGACAGAAGAAATAAAAAATAAAAAATTGTGATTTTAATAATATGGGTATCAAATAAAAGCTAGTAAAAAGCCAATTCCAAATATATATATATTATAACACTTTTTAGCTACTATTTGGACTCAAACTACAAAAAGTACATTTCCTATACAATAACAAAATGGTAGCGAAATCAAAATTGTACATTGAAAATTGTTTGGAATCGATTCTTATGCCGAAAACATAGTTTTTAGAATTTTTGTCAGTTTGTCTGAATGTATGTTCCAGCATCACAAAAATTCTACTGGATAGATTCTGTTCAAATTTTGCATAATATTACCTATAAGTCTGGTCACCCGGTAGGCTATATTTATATTATCACGCTATTTATTATGGGAAATAAGCAATATTGTGTTATGTTTGTATACCTCTATGGTTTACAGTAGTATTACTAAAATAACAATCACCAGTTCTCATTAACAGTCGCCTAAAATTAATTTATATAGATAGTATGTTGCTTGTGATATCTGACATTCTAAGAAAAAAATTAGGACCTCAAATAATTTAGAAGGTTTAGACTTTTATTGGTATATTTTTTTGACTTGTATTTACTTGAATAATTTGTTCCTTTCTTTCATAAAATTCTTATCGTTAAGACACCGATTTAAATTTAATACCTATTTTTTTTTTAAGGCTCGTACATACTGGTGTGATATCGCGGAAGCGACGCGACACTAGTGACACAATTTCTTTGTCGGTGCCTGTCACGCCCGCGATATCGCGTGAGTCTGTAAGAGCCTTTAACTGACTAACGTCCATTAAATATTTGCATGCCATCAGTATACGGTGGAATATGTCTTTGCAATGAATTTTATACAACTTTTGTACCCATTTGTACACATTTATGCATATAAACGATTTTGATGGGGAACGCTTTTTGCTATCTCTGAGTTTTATAGCGGCCAATCTATTCATTATAAAAAACCGACCAAGTGCGTGTCAGACCACGCACAATGAAGGGTTCCGTAGGCTGGATGAATTTATCCTATCAAGATATGTCACATGAATGGCCGTATTTTTTAATGCGTTGACTTGAAGGATGATTTTTTTTTTAGAGCTTTATGGAACCGTAGCCCTTCATATTTGATATTGATTTCTCGATATCTACTATATACTTGATATCTCCCCACGTTCCTGAGAAAAAGGGTATTGACAGACAAACAGACGGACGGACTGACAGACAACGAAGTGATCCTATTTTCGTGCAAGTAAGTTCGCGCAAATGTCATTCACGCAAGTGTACCAGATCCGATGTATCAAACCACAGTTGGCCTAACTCTCTCATAAGAACCAGGATCTATTGGCCTTTTTTTTGTGAAAATATCTCATATGCAGATTAAAATATCTCAAAATTTTAAGGACAGTCTCCTAAGACCGATGTCGCATTATTATGTAGCTACAACGGTTAAGATTTATCTCCCCATCTTAAAAATCCACCGTGTATATGTCATGACGATTGACTACTTAGCTCCATAAAGATATAGCGTGATGATAATCATTTAAAAGATTAAATCTGCAATTTCCTAACCTTTTGGCTCTTTTTATATCCTATCCTATCTTGCTACCCCTACTTAATAAGTTAAATGTTATCGTTTAACTTAACAATACTTAACTGGACAATTTGTTCAATAATAACACTAAAAAGCTTAAAATAAAACAAATTATTAAAAAAACAAAAAACCCGACTGCAAAAAAATGAACTGAAAGGATGGAAACAAGATGAACAGTAAACCAGTATCCTGTAGGTACCAAAAATAAAAAAATGCAGTCGGAGGCAAATTTTAAGGCGTTCGTAACATCCTAGTTGCCTCCGACTGCATTTATTTATTTTTGGTACCTACAGGATACTGGTTTACTGTTCATCTTGTTCCCATCCTTTCAGTTAATTTTTTTGCAGTCGGGTTTTTTGTGTTTTTAATAATTTGTTTTATTTATCATTTGCTTGCCTCTTGTCAGCGTCTTAATATATTCGTGTATTTAGGACGTGTATTCAAAATTATTATCATCACGTGCAAGGTTAATGAAAAACAAATGGTAATTGAAATTTAACTTTATTTATTTCTAATACCTACTAATACTCGTATGAACCTACGGCTACGGTTTGAAAGCAAAAATATGCAAACAAACAAACAATTAATTCTTTTTGAAAGTGCTACAATTAATTTGATTTATTTAAATGTGTTAAATAATTAACAAGATCAAAGCCTCATGGTTCTATATTATTATCATCATAGTCAACGACTTTAGAAGCATCATCAACATCTTCTAATGCAGGTTTAGTGTCACCCTCATGCAACCTGCCCCTCTTAGCCTTACCAACCATGATCTCAACTCCCAGTAACACTACTGACAAAAAGGCGCCAAAAACAGTCAGGACTAGCAACGGTGTTATATCTCCCATTTTAACCCTCTCAGCGAGAAGAGATGCTCTGCAAGGTGGTTGAGGGACCCTCAAGCGGGCAACCAGGCGCTTCCCTAGACCAGTTTCTAGCAACCATCCTCCGGCTGTGCGTAAGACTTCCGTCCACTGCCCGTCTTTGGTTGATTGTATCCAGGTTAACGTCTGTAGCACAAAATGTTGATGAAAATACTTATCTACTATTAAATGAACACGCAACAAGATTTCGTTGATTTCATGAGTGGGTTTTGCTTCTAAAGTTCAGTTTAATTACATTAGCTGCTGCGTCCTTCTATAGAAGAGCGTTAAGACTCGTAAATGTTAAGTGAGAGAGAGAAACGACTAAGAGAGAATACTTTTTCAGTTTAGAGAATTGACACATTGTAATTTTCAGAATTTTCTAGATTTGTAATCTTATATTTACTGAAAAACTCTTCTGAAACAAGTTGTTTTATATTTAATTCCGCCTTTGGATCTTCTTTCTTTTTATGCTTTGTAAAGCAGATTCCTCAACTTACTTCAGGAATGGTATCAACATGCTGCAGCTTGCAGATATGGTCATCACTGAAGGTCTTGAAGTGAGGATAGATCTGGTTGTACTCGCTGTGGAAAGCGGTACTCCCTTGCTGAATCAGCTCCACGCCACGCTCCAGTTCTTGGTAGAAATGAGACGTCATCTTCTTCTTTTTCAAGTATTCGAGGTCGTCCCATGTGGTTTTTACCTGTAATAATGATACTATGGATATTGTGTTGCATGCTGGTTCATTTGACCAAATAACCGAAGTTATCTAAAAGAACGTTGCCGGACTCTTTACCGTTTACTTAGTCCCAATCCTCTAGCTAACTAGGTTTTTGATTTATTCATTTAGATCTTTAGATACTTCAGGATATACCTAGTGTTTATAAGTTTTTGATAGCTCGACAGCCTAATTTGGATATCAAGAGCACCCTATCTACAAATCACATATTTATTTATGTTCTCACTGTCTTGTGAATTTAGTTGTTCATTATGGGAGCTCACTACTGTCCTACTGCACAGTGCTATTATAATCAAACAACTTACATCAAAGAACAAATATCGCATATAATCGTAATCTTCCGACCCGATTGCATACTTGGAGTCTCCGAGAGCCTTTAAGGAGTCAGGTCCACCACGGCCAGTGCTCATCAGTGCTGAGACGATGGCAGACGTATAGTACGCATGCACTAACATCGCACTTACTGAAAGCACTGTGAACGCGAAGCGGCCTGATCCACCTTCGGGTACTGCACTGGCATCTGGTGGTTACATACATATAGATATCCAAAGAAACAAATGCACGATGATGAGATCTAATATAGAGCTGTTACATCCATTGAAGTACTTGCCTATTGTGTATTAACAGGATTACAAAAATGTAGACTAACAACTCAATGCAAAAACAAACAAAAAAAAACTTTTGAGTGTCAAATGATGATCTGCGACTGGAGTAGGTAACCCGACGCAGTGAAAACTTCATACAAACGCGCAATGACAGGGTGTACTACTACAAAGCGCGGCAGTACATAACTTAGACGCCTCTGTGGAGGTTACTGAGTGGCGTAACTTTGGTAGTAATTCGGAAACAGAGATTACTGAACCATATACCTTTTACTGTATAAAAATTATTTCACGCCTTTTTCCTATAGGCGTAGCCAGAAACTATAGAAAGCCACCTGCTACGATCCTTAGATACTCCTTATGTATCGTCCACGTTCATACATCATACGTGCGTCGGTTTCGACTACTACGCATACGCACCATGTCTTGAAATGGATTAATGGGAACATGAAGTCATCACAATATTTGTGAATGAATATGGAGAAATTGCCGTGTTGTCGCTTAGATATAGTTTTGACAGTAATATCGTAAATTGAGTTTTTAATTATAGCTAACGATTATAGAAACGTTACTCCGTATCACCGACAATATTATAATTACAAGGTAAGGCTGATTTGAGTCAATTGATTTTAAAGCAACCCAAAAGGAATCCAATCAAGAGAGCCTTTTGCTAGTAGGCTTACCTTGCTGCAACCACGTAGTAAGTACAGTATACAATGCCCCGTCCTTCTCTTTAGGTGACTTTGAAGTTATCCTCCCGACCATAGCCAGGATGGCCATCATGGCCAGGCAAGTCCACCACACAGCAGGAGAGAATGGCTCCAAAAACATGTTGCTGCTGCTCTCTCGCTCTGCTAAATACGTGAAGCCTACCCTGTTTAGTACCGTAGGATTCATTAATTACCGATAGACTTGGAGTTCAGGAAAAAAAAGACTAACTAAATCAACTGAAATAAGTCATGGGTCTCTCACAATTTGTGCCATAAAATTTGGTTCTCCTACTTATGCACTCAGTCTGCCCCACCACTCATACTCTTGAAGTCGTTGGTTTTAATGGCCAAGGGCATAGAACTGTAATTTTTCCGGGTGATTTACATAGTGGGAAGAACAACAAATATAAGGAAATATATTTACTAAAAACGTTGGGCATACAAACATTTTGTTTTCTGATTCTTGGTAAGAGTGCGTTTAATATTGGACTTTACTTGTAATACCTGAACGGCCATATTGGTATGACATAGTCAAGGGTAAAGGTCCTCTCCCATAAAATGCGCAGTATTGCCCCCGAGATGTCCGCTTCACCGGTCGACACCATCACGTACATGCTGTTGTTATTGATCTCGGCTGCCCATAACTCGTTCTCTATTAGAACATCTCTGAAAAGTATATTTTCTTTATATATATTACGATATTTTGTTAGAGTTTTAACTAGCTTTCACCCACTGCTTCGCTCCCGTGGTGTATCCCACTAAATTAAGTTGTGCACTTTTTCGGGTCACTCCCCGGAAAGTAAACTATCGCTATGCAAACCAAAACCAGTCGATCTGGTGCTCCGTTATTGTGAATCGGAAGGACAAACCCACACAACTTTTGCGTTTGAAACATTAAAAAGTAGGATTTGTCTAGAAACAAACTTCACCATTTAAACTGGTGAGGAAGAAAGTAGGAAGCTATTGGTAGGTACTATTTCTTGCCTTTCTAAATACCTAGTAATATTTTCCTGAAGCTAGGACTTGCCAAGAAGTTGCTCTATAAATTGTATAGGTAAGTTAATGTATTTTTTTTGTACTTTGATATACAATGATCTCTGTAGTCCCATGAAACATAAGGCTCAAGTCCAAGGGCTAGTGTGATTCTTTGGGTTCATTCTAATAATCCAGTCTGGTTTAACCACGCTGGGATCGGTGCATTTCATTCATAGATAAGTTAATGTACTTTTTTGTAAATCATGACTATGACCATTACATATATGTATTGTGTTCTTGTTTTTATTGATCAACTTCTTGGCAAATTAAAACTTCAGGAAAATATTACTATACATACTTAATTTGAAATAAGATTTTGACTTCTATTCTGTAGCCATAAGGTTGGCATTAAAAGCAACAACGTGGTTACAATAAATACTACTGTTTTTGTTGTATTCTACAACTGTTTACTACAGCTGCCATTTGTCATGCCACCAACGCAATATAAGTCAAAACCGGTTGAACGGACTGTAAAATAAGTTTATTAAAAATTTTAATCTGGAGTTTTTTGGATGTATACATAGGCATTAAATGAACCTACTAGAGAAAAGCCGCATACCATATCGAGTTACTTACTGTGCATTCAACACTTCAGTGAGGAGCATAGCTGTTCCATAGCCACTGCGGATGCCAGGATCTTGGTCTGACATAGACTCGTCCTCCAGGAAGTCCACAAATGTTCCATCATACTGGTCACTGGAATAATGTCCAACCTGCAGAGCAAACGTTATTGTAGTCTTACTGGAAAACCAGCTATATTTGATGAAACGAAACTTCTTTGTAAATTTTACTCGATTATGGCGCAGTAAAGGAAGAGGGAAACCCACATCTGTTGGGAGTCATAGCCCTGGTTGTTTGTGCTGTGCCCTGTGGATTCCGTTATTATACGACCACTATGATTTCTTGAAAATCTTCTTGTTTGTAACTGTACAGTTTTTTCGGTAGTAAGTTTTTAGATATTTTGTTCTTGAATTAAATGAATAGTGTACCAATTATTATTAATCTATTTATTTCAGGTAACACAGGCCCATAATTCCAAAACCTAAACATGCATAATTGTATTACAATGGTCTCTGTAGTCCCATGACACATGAGGCTCCAGGGGCTAGTGTGAATCTTCAGGTTCATTAGAGTAATCGAGTCTGGTTTAACCACGCTGGGGTCGGTGCATTTCATTCATTCATTCATTCATTCATATAATAATTCTATTAATGAATAAAGTTAAGCCTTAGTAATTAACACAAGTTTTTATATTTGATAAATAATTATAATATTTTGTACATACTGGGGTGGCTATCCTCAGAGGAAATTTTTTCAAATCAAGTCTCCTCAGAATTCTTTCCCGCTCGTGCATTAGAACCAAGCCGGAAGAGTTGGTCCAATGCGCCCAGACGTTTATGGCTATGCCATCTCTAGGGTGCACGTATGTGTCGTAAATGTGGATTGAGGCCCTTGGGTGCGCAATTATAGCTGAAATAGTAGCAAAAACGTAAAGTAATAGTAAAAAGTTTATTAACACAAATGAGAGCATTCACACATGACTTTGGTACATAACAAAATTAAATAAATACTTTATAGTAAAGCAAAAATAAATAAATACTTTAAAGTATTTATTTATTTTTGCTTTAGGTACTGAAACTGATACCCAAACTAAACCAGGGCATGTATTTTACGAGTTAGTCCTCAAACGTGGAGCATTATTACAGAGAGATCATATCAACGTGAATATGGTGACGTAAATAATAATTATTAATATAGCATATTAGTTTGTTTTTGCGAGTGTAGTTGCGAGTGTGCGTTTACATTGTGTTTGTGTGCCTGTTAATGGTTCAATTGAAATAAATGCTTTGAGTGGAGTATGATTTGATTCGTTTCGGTTCAATTTTTTGTTAATAGTGCTACGTGCTAGAGTGGCTTGTGGCTAAGTAATAACAGCTGCACGGGGCGATCGATTCGGTTAAGCTACGCTTGCCGCGGTTGGTTCGTGGATGGGAGACCATCTACCAAGACCCATCCGAGCCTCGGAAAGCACGTTAAGCCGTTAGTCCTGGCTGTTATTTTCAGATCTTTGACAGTTGTAACGGGTCGTCAAAAACCCGAAAGTCCGACAGACAACCAGTCTTACCAAGGGGTATCGTATTACCCAATAACTGGGTTGTGGAGGTCAGATAGGCAGTCGCTTCATGTAAAATACTGGTATTCAGCTGCATCCGGTTAGACTAGAAGCCGACCCCAACATAGTTAGGAAAAGGCTAGGCAGATGACAAGTGCTACGTGCTTTACAAAATATTGATGAGAATGCTGAAGAGGCAAGAGAAACGAACAAACAGTGAGATACATTACTAAAATAAGTTATTCAATACGGTTTTAGTTTTAAGAGGAATGTTAACAATATATGTAGGTAGATATATGACCCATTTAAAATACGAATAGTTGCTACGTTTACCTGTAGAGTCCCTGGTTTCATTAGTGGCGCCGTGTTCCCATTTTAGAAAGGCTATGTCAGAATCATATCGAATCTTACGCAGAACGTCAGGCACATGGTCACCTAGTATCAACCATTTGTATTTCATCATGAAGTGTGTTTTCTTCACCTGGGTTAAGAAAAAAGATAGAAGAAAAGAAAGGAAGAAAATTCGTTTATTTGTGGTAAACATAACGCAAAGAAAAAAAACACAAACACGAAAGAACAAGTTGGGGGCAAATATGCGTCACATTCACGAAAAACGGCCATCGCTCAGCATAATGCTGCGACCCTACGCCAGACAGAGCCCGAGCACTGGTTTTCAGGGACAGTCGGCGTTGATGTGATGACGTCAACTGGTGAAGCATTGAATGAAATAAAAATAACAAGATAAGAAATAAAATAAATACAATACTTAGTTCTAAATGTTCCAGAAGTTTAATAAATAAGTCCCGTTTACACGATCCAAATTTCTTGCCTGTGGCATACATTAAAATTGAAGCAAAAAAATTTTCGCATCGTCTACAACCCTATAAGATTCTTTTGTCGCGTGGCCAAGATTAAAACTAACGCTGCCATCTTGTTATGTCCATCAAAATCAAAAGTAATTTATTCAAACTAGGCTGAGAATCAGCACTTTTCGAACGTTAAAAATTACATAAGACAGTCCCCCAAAAACACCCAGCCTTCAATACAATTTCTGTGAGAATTTCACAAATGTTAACCAACAGCCCCCTGTTAATGTCATTTAGTCACCAAAAGATCCATGTAGCACTCTCTAAAAACTGTTTAAACGGTGCAACGTTAGTTATAAGGCAATTAAATTGTACCGTGTCAATGAGGCTTAAATAACCCAAAAATAAACGGTCCCTGGGAAACATTTAACTGGTTCTCTGTTAATAATCATTTACTGCTTCCTCCCTGAAGGGCATTTTTTATGTGTCGCAATTAGCCAAGGTATTATTTGTCAGATAAATATTGTTTGGGCAGGTCGGTACTCCTCTTTATTATAGTCATTTATAATACTTTTCATTGTAAAACTTGTGCATAACCACCCGCACATTCCAGGATTTGAACGAAGCGAATGACAGAGCTGTGCATCATCATAATTTCAGCTGAGAGCCGTCCACTGTTGGACATTGGCCTTCCCCCAAAAGAAAGGGGGGGGGGGGGGGTTGCCATAATCGCCACGCTTGACAGGCGGGTAAAATGCATAGAGGCCGCTGCTGCCCATTCTCTAGTAAGTCCCTTAGTCGCCTTTAAGACACCCACGGGAAGAAATAGGACAAAGTTTGAGTAGTAGTCAATTGACACGAATAGAAGATTTTTATACTATTACTATGCACTCTTTTTACGAAAATTACGCGGACGTACTCTGGAGGCGTGCAGAAAGCTAATATTTTTATATAATTATGCATAAGAAATAAATAAAATAAATTTAAATAAACATTACACAGCTAGTGCAGCTAGCGTTTAACACACACATAGTACCAGGGCCTCATGACTAGGAGATAGATAGGTGACGTGACAGTTTGAGCATGGAATAACCATGCTCAAACTGTCACGTCACCTATTAGTAAGTACTTTTTAATAGCATGGAATTAGTGCACCTAGTAATGGAATTAGTAAGTACTTTATAATAGCATGGAATTAGTAAGTACTTTATAATAGCATGGAATTAGTGTACCTAGTCATGGAATTAGTTAGTACTATTTATAGATTAAGAAGAGAAGAGTTTTTTTTAAGGCGTGAGTTTATGTATTTTTTTTTTATTTTTTTTTTTAAAACGTTGCCCCACACTAGGAATTTCTCCTGTATCGTGGGTGCGTTTACAAACATAAACTCACATACACAAACAGCCAGACCCGGAACAACTACTTGTAGGTCATACAAATATTTGTTCCGTGCGGGAATCGAACCCGCGACACGCAGCGCAGCAGTCTATCGCTTAACCACTGCGCCAACCGTGCCGTCGTATGTATGTATATAGATTGTAAGTAGAGGGGGTCGAATTTAAACAAGTGGGCGACCACTGGTAAATTGGTAATGATAAGTAATAGGCTTTGAGTATTTTTTTCCAAGTAACTAATAATTGTTACATTAAACCTTTTTAAATATAGGCATGTCGTCATGTGCATGAGTCATGTAAATAACTCCTTGTAAGTACTGATGCCGGATGTGATCCAATATGGCCGGATCACAAGATACAGTAGCGGTCATTCCATATTGTGAGAGTTGCCGAGTGAACTTTACTTGATCTGAAACAGAATTAAGTATCTAATTTACGTAAAGGCTGTAGATGAGGTGTAAAAGATTTCACGATAAAGAAAGTCTTTTCCGCTTTTCTGACACACAAAATGGTTCACATTGGCGATTTTGCGATGAGTAAAATCTTATTAGAGTCTATTTTAATTATTAGCAATCGAAGCTGGCCATATTTTGTCAAAAAATGTGGTATGTCTTTCAATTTGTTTTTTTTTATATTATGGCGCTTTTTGTTCGGATCTGACGGATTATTTCGCCTATTTCCGATGAAGTATAACTATTATGTATCAACCTCCTTAGTGGGTAATTTGTTATTCTATTAAAAACTAACTGAACTGACAGGCGTTGTTCGGTCCAAACAATAATTCATACAAAAAAACATACCTACAAAAAGGACGTTCAGTTGTTCTAATTAGAAACTTTTCTTTCCATAAAATGTGATTCGATTATTATGAACACATTAAAACAAAAAAATGCCATATTGGTCCAGTTGTTCTCAAGTGATGCGCTTACCAACGAATAGCATGTCATTTTTATTTATACAGGGTCAAATTAAATTAGCTAGCAAAACTGTGCAGCCGTGATGAGTGAACGATATCTAAACACGATAAAATTACAATAAAAAAAATGATCAACCGCTGGTAGTGTTGTTACTTGAAGTATGAGTTCAGAAAATCTACTTTTCAACGCATTTGCTCAAAAAATGTATTTAGGAAGCCTGTATACATTGTTCGAAAGTTAAATATTACGCACCATACAATGGAATATGCAGTAAAATAGGTAGTCCCCCCTAAATACATATTTTACCGCACCCTGCGTTGTATAGCGCAAAAAAACCGTAAAGGATACACACGGCAATTTGCACAATTTGAAATTCCTTGGGCCAGAATAAATAAGCTGAATTATCGAACCTCCTTGGAAGCGCTTTTGCTCAATACGTTTATCTTACTCTATTAATAAAGTGAGAATGAGACGAAAGATGTAGTATTGACCATGCGCACGTGGCGCCATTTGCAAATTCGCGCCATTTTCTTATTAGAAATGTCAAAGATTGTTGCGACTTTCCGACTGATGTTTATGAACAAAATAATAATATGGGTTCAAGCGAGGAATCTGATATTAATAAGGAATCTACTCCACCTGATATCTTGAATGAGCCGCCAAAATCGCGTGAGTGCTATTTAATGATTTACAATAGTTTTATATTATGGAAGACTCAAAAAAATACTCAATCATTCTGTTAAAATGTTTTGATGACTTGTTTTATTACCTAATTTACCGTTTTCTCGCAAAAAAACAACTTACCGCACTAGTACCATAATAGTTATTTCTTTTGTTTCATCAAGTTCAAATATCGATACCCATCACGTCTGTGAAGTTTACAGAAAAAAAAATCAGATATTTTATACCACCCAGGCGATCAATCTGCTGAACGTCCTGATTGCTCAGGAGCCGGATGTTGACGTATTTATGTGACGTTTTTAGTTGTTATGTGTTGTAATGTTATACTGTTGGCTTGCTGCACGCTTTGGTGTTTACTGTATGTGTAGCAAGCAATTGTCTAATAAATAAATATCAAGTGACTACACAAACTACGGTCCATGACCCCACAAAACATTCTTTAAATTAATTTCGTTTTCGTTTTATCATGTTTAGGATAGGATAGGTTTGTGGAGTTTCGCTAGCTAATTTAATTTGACCCTGAATAGATATAAGAAGATTGATAGTAAAGTTCACGTTTTCTTTTTTTTACCTAAAATTTAAAAAAATTAACTCAATATCCCCTGACTTACCTACTGGGGGCCAACATGCCAGTACAATAATGCTGCTGACAACTTTATGCTTGAAGAATTCCACCACTGCCTGAGCCAACATGTTTTCAACACAGTTCTCTATTTCAATAATAAATGATGTGTACAATATTGTAGGAAAACAATTTATGTTCCCAATGTATAACTTACTGGAACAAATGGTACAATCGCAAACTTCAATGTTAATAAATATAATTCTGGAACTAAATTGTTTTTTTGCAATGTATCAATGTTGCAGATCTAATTTATATAATTAAATTCAATCACAAGCGTGTTAGTCATACGAATAAAATACTATGGTGGAAATCCCAAAGGCCTGAACATGTAGAAGTATTTAATTTGCTTTCACAAATAACTGCACCTATACAAAACACTACCCATCATCATCATCATTTCGGCCGAAAGCCGTCCACTGCTGGACATTGGCCCAAGCACCGCCACTTCGACCGGTTCTGTGCTTACCGCATCCAGCGGATACATGCAGCCTTCACAAGGTCATCGGTCCACCTTGTAGAAGGCCTTCCAACGCTACGTCTTCCGGTTCGCGGTCGCCAATCCAGAACCTTTTGGCCCTATCGGCTATCTGTTCTACGAGCAATGTACCTTGCCCACAGCCACTCAAGTTTGGAAATTCTTCGGGATATGTCGGTTAACTTGGTTCGCCTGCAGATCTCTTCATTTCTGATTCGATCACGTTGTGAAACTCCAAGCAAAACACTACTATTGAAGTGATAATTGTTAACTAATGAAGTAATGGATTTGTGTTTATTTGTCGTTTCGCCTGTACCGCTGCATATGAAATGCATTTACACAGCAATTTAGGCGTTTCCACATTCAAATGACAGGGTTCTGGCAAATAACCACCTTCGGTAACGACCACCTGTGTGACTCTCTCTAAATAAAACAAGCCTTTGTTTGAGCCAGTGTATTTATTTATGTATAAATGAATGTTCAATAAATAAAACTAAACTAACATTACTAAGAATAGATTAATAATACTTGTATGAACACGGGCACGGAGGGTGAGGGAGCTCCAAAGGTTTAGGCTCTAAGGTTATAGGTACCGGAGGGGATACCATGTAAGCTGTCATAGGATATCCGGGAGGAGGTGGTGGTGGTCCACAGCATGGCGGAAGGGCAGGTGGCGGAGGAACGAGGGAAATAAACAGCGGTGCCGGGGCTGGTGGCGTGGCAGGCGGCAAGCAGCATGGCGTTGGCGGAGGCGCTGGAAGATACAAAGGCGCGGGAGGCGGTGGAAGCGTCAACGATGGTGGCGGCGCTGGTAGCATGAAAGGAGGTGGTGGTGCTAACATCATTGGAGGTGGTACTGGAAAACACACTGGGGCAGGTGGAGGTGGTGCTAAGCACAGCGGAGTGGGTGGAGGAGCGGGCAGCATCAATGGCGCTGGCGGAGGCGGCAACGTCATTTGCGGCAAGCAGACTGGAGCAGGGGCAGGTGCGGGAAGGTATATAGGTGCCGGAGGGGGTGCTGGCAACATGAGTGGAGCGGGGGGTGCTAACAGCATCGGTGGTAATGCTGCTCCGCATGGTGGAGGGGCTGCTGGCATCAGCATAATCGTTGGAGGCGGTGGGGGTAGCTCCTTACAGCATAGTTTCTTGTCCTTATCTATAATTAAAAATCATGGTGTTTAACATTTTATAGAAAATCTCTTACCTAGTGCAGGTAGCCTTATAGGATTCGACGAAATACTAACCGAGCAGTTTGGTAGTAAGAAGCGGCTTCAGCAACCTGTAACATTTTGAAAGCGTTTAGATTACTTTAGATTTTGGCTGGACATATCGTTAGTAACTTAGAAGCACCACGTATGAATAACTTACGCAGCCAGCACTGCTTTCTTGCATTCTTTCATCTCCTTTAATGCCTCAAGCTGTAAAAGAATAAACATCGTTATTGTATGTTTATGAAGATACCTATGCTCATTTTTTTAATAACAATTTTATAAAAAAAAAAAACAATTAACCTTACCAAGCATAGTCCTTTCTCGTCACAGGCGATGACGTAACACGAGGAGATCAGCATGATCCCTATGGAGGACCAAAATACCTTTTGACCCCCCATGTTCAAAGTTCACAGAAACAATCTCAAACAAATTGTGATAAAAAAATTAAATTCTATTCGTATTTAAACAGATCCTTTTGACATCAAGCAGTTTCTACGTGATTATCGTTATTAATTTTATCTAGAATTTACGTAATATTGATAACAGGGAAAGTTTAAACTTGGAGCCTTTGTCCTGATAAGATGAACGTGTTGATAAACCACGACGATTCTTATTTCAAACTCTTATCTTCAGTAATACTCGTATCATTTTAATATTGATTAATTGAATACGTAATGATTATGTTATGACTAAAAATAAATGTGGAGTTTTGCAACATAAATGGTAGGCAGTGATTTTGAAATTATTAAAGGCCTGATAAAGTTGATTCAAGTGGTGCTAATACTTGAATGGTGTTGTGTTAGTAATAAAATATTGATAGGAAATGTCAAATGCAACGAGCAAAGGGTGGCTTATGACAAAAGTAAAGTTTATGAAAATTCGGCAGTTAAATGAAGTAACTACCGAAATAAAATACTCAACTCCTCACAGTTATAAAAATTATTATTAATGATTAAATGAAAGTATTGAACAACTGTTTATTCGATGCTTTCATTTGAAACAAATAAAACTAGAAAAAAAAACAAAAAAAATAACATCCAGAAAACCACATAGTACCTATGTAGTTTGTACTTCGTTAATTATTTTCCTGGATTTTTCGTAATTACGAAAAGTATGAGTTGGCTGTAATTTAAAAAAGATTTAATAATTTTCTTTTATTTAAAATCGTGTAATCGACACAGCAGACTAACAATGAAGGAAACATCGTGTGGTAACCTGGACTTATATTAGTTTGAAATCTAACTAACATGCAATGAGCAAGCGTTGTAAACAATGCTTATTCCTTATCTCTATGAGATGACGCCTTTGCCCTAGTGAGTCAATAGGGAATATTACGCAAAGCTGAGGCATGGCACCACTTTGACACCAGGTAAACAAATCAAACTGTCAAAGGCGCGCGGCAACATTTTTCAGCTTTTTCAATATTTTTCGGCTAAATTTCATCCTTGTTAATATAAATGTAGGTTATAATAATACCAAAAGGTTAACAACATTCATATTTCAAACATGTTTTAGTGAATTTAAACTACTTTACATTAACCCTACTTTAAAAAAGTAAACAGCACTAAAAATATTGTTTTTACGTTAGGTTTATTCTTTAACTTGTAAAAGATCCTTCATTCTAATAGTCTTCAGCTCTAAGATGATTAAAACATAACCTTGAATGTGTTGTGACTGTAATGTGCTTGCAACGGCGACGTAGCAATTTCCCGCTTGCGAAGTTTTTCGTTTTTAGTGAATTAATGAACGCCTTCGTTCCTGCATATACGGCACAACACTGATACATTGACTGATGCATTCTTACAGACTATTCCTGACGAACGGCTATCACTAAAATAATTTAGCAGAAGTTTGTAGGTAATATCACGGGATTTCTCATTAACAGTCACCTAAATATTTATTTTTATTAAAACCACCGATTATGAAGAGGCCTAAACCGCATGTTTTTCTGTTTCCGTCATTTATCCACCTTATAACTATCATTACAGGGTCATTACATAATGCGATAGTATAATGTAATTAAATATTGAAACTATTCGATTTAACCTTTTTGTTATATTTAAATTGACTACCCTCTTTTCACCCCGTCAGGGGTAAATTTTCGAAAAAGAAATTCTTAATTTTTGTTTCTAAGTATAAATACTGAGTTTCGAGTTAATCGGACCGTGCGTTAAAATTCTTCTACGCAATCATTGACATCCCCAAATCCCCCTTTAAAAAGGTAGTTGTAGTTTAAAAAAAACGAAAAATTACAAACTTTATAATTTACTTAGATTAGTATTCGTACCAAGTTTCAGGTTTATTAACTCAAGGAATAAGATTTTTCATAAAAAACAAAATCCCCTTCACCTTCTTAAAGGGGGATTGGGGGATGTCAAAGTTTGTATAGAAGAATTGTATCGCGCGGTCCAATTAGCTCTGAGTTCGGTATATTATATATATACCTACCTAATGCTTAAGCCTAGTTTAAAAAACAAAGAATGACTTATTACATGTAAGTATTCATGCTAAGTTTCAGGGTTACTAACTCATGGAATATGATTTTTCATATAGACAAAATCCCCCTTTTACCCCCTTAAAGGTCGAATTTCCAAAAACCCATTCTTAGCGGATGCTTACGTCATAATAACTATCTGTGTGCCAAATTTCAGCCGATTGGGCTGAACGTTCAGTGGTTTGAGCTGTGTGTTGATAGCCAGTCACGCGACCTTATATATAAATAAATATTGTGTATAAGTTGAAGTAACCACCTAACCACGCTGAGACACATATAAATAGATTTTCAATTGTCAGCCTAAACTCAAAATTTAAAGATCCTAACTTCAAAACTGACGGACTTTCATATAAACTTCCATCCCCTAACTTTTGCAGTTGAAATTCTAAAAATCCTTTCTTATTCCTTGTCTACATTATAAAGGGAACCTCTGTGCAAAATTTCAGCTTTCTAGGTCCAAGGGTTTGGGCTGGGTATTGATGAGTCAGTCAGTCAGTCAGGACTTGTCTTTTTATTTATATACATAGATAGATAGACTACAATAATATCAGTCTTTTACTGTTCTACTGCGGGACAAAGGTCTGTTCTTCTGTCTCAAGCAGAGAAGGCAAGAGCGTTGATCACCACGCTTGCTCATGTTGGGTTGGCGATTTCAGAATCATATTAATGCGCGTCTTAAACAAAAAAAAATGCCAAATCTTTATAGTTTGTGCTGGTAGCGGAACAAAAATATGTTATTCATGAACATACTCGTATTGCTCAAAATTTGGTTGTTACCAAAACACGTTTAGAAAAAAAAAAAACTCGATACAAATTAACGGTAAACTTACCCTTTACTTTGAGTTTCAATCCAAAATATCTGTATTAAATATCAACGCATGGTTGATATTTATTTGTATGCAGACCTTGATTGTTTTATATTTTCGATTAGTCAACAAATTTTTGAGTAAATAGATAATTCCTTCATATTTTGCAATAAATTACAAGCGTTGTGTCATCGCGCTTCTCTTGCTTTTGTATGCAGTCTGACAGTGACCGAGGTTTAGCGGTTGTCATCGTCTTAACTAATGTTTTTCCTTCACCGATGTCAGTAATGTCCAAGACAAACTCAGAAAGTACATGTATATACTCGTAAATTGAACAGTCACATTGGTATATTGCCCGGATTTGATTTTACATTCTGTGATTACCTTAACTCACACACTGACTTATTATTATTTTAGGAAAACGTATACTTTTACGATGTTTGTAAATATTTTATTTTATTTATTTGGGAAAATAACGGTTACACATTATAATATTACATACAATTTGAGCTATATAGTGAGTAAATGTTTAACCCACTACATTTTCTACACATTAGAAAACTAATGCGATGTGCGCTTACAATTAAATTAATCTGTTATTGTTAAAACTAAACACTAAAAAGGCATGCAAATAAAAAAGAAAAACAAGAAATTATAAAGATCTAGTCTAAATATGTGAGCACCATGCATCTATCACTTAATTAAATTATCTGTAATTGCTTCATTTTTAACTCTTTTTACCTATTGTGGTATAGTAATTTTATTCTAGGTGCATCGTCTTCACATATAATTATATAAGTAATTAATGTAAATACATACATGAACAAAATATTATAAAACATAAAAAAAAGTAACAGTGGAGTTTCTTGCCCATTCTTCTCCATCCGAAACTACCTTTTGGGCAACTACAATCAATTCTATTTTTTTTGTCAATTTTAACATTCAAAAGTGCCTTTTAAGTGCCTATTTAAAATAAATAATTTGACTTTGACTTTGTCAACCTCGTGCATGAGACGCGAGGCCCTAACCACTGGGCCATCATGATACTAGAATGACAACATTATAAGTACGCTAAAAGCGCATTATTTGATAGAATGAGTAATGCCAACATGTTAACATTTGTTTTGCCTGGTGAGGCAACACATGTTGGTCCGGTAAAACTATGTTTCCATCTATATGTCCATATTCATGTATACACATGTTTGACCAAATAAATTTATCTTTATCTTTAATCGACAGTAGGTAATTTTTTGCTTATTATCATACTAACTTTTCTGTGTGTGTGAGAATTAGGGTCTGATGCTTCTTGTGTATTGTGAAATACGATACCGAAATGTGGACACTGACAATTAAGTTCGTCCACAAATTCGCAATTTTAGCGTGCTATGGAGCCGTGCTCGGAGATTGTCTGCTAATGAACTGGTGCCACCGACATAGTCTGCAGCATTAGCATCCACATGTGACTATTCCTAAATTACCCTAGGCTGATAAAATCTTCGCTTTTCCTAGTTAATGCTAATATTAACATTAATGAAAAACGAGTGGCAGTGGTTTGGCTTTGTTTGTGAAAGCGACTATTGTGAGAACATAATGAGTCCCCAAGTGGCACGTATTGTATAGCATAGCACAGCGTGCGGGTGCTCCCCAGCCAGATCGACCTATCACCTTAAAAATATGCCTGGAACAGACTGGATGCTGACGGCAGAGAATCGAATGTTGTGGTGCACCTTGGAGAGGCCTATGGCATTGATTGATTATTTGTTGTTTAAAACAATTGACAATTCAAAGACGTGTTTAATCATTGATATTGTGAGATAGCGAGACAATGATGTTTTCAATACAGTTGTCTTTATATACCGGTGCCAAAATAAATGAAGGGTTTTAACAAATCAGCAATCGCAACAAGATGGTGGGTCAAGTGAGCAGTGTAAGGAAGATTAATATTTTTGTGATCTTAGTAGGATGTGTAAGTATACATTAAAGTTTTTTGTTTCCCTATATATTTGTGGGCGTCCAAGCAAAAAGGGTCCAATTCTCGGCATTTACACCCGTATTCAAGAACGATACTTGCATAAGTATGGCAGCGACACTATGCTAAGTAAGGCATTTCTCACTGCGTTCGTCATGGCAGGCCATTTAATTCTCAAACAATACTCAAGCGACACTTTACTATGCGAACGCCCAGCGTCGATTATAGATCTGTGATTGGTCCGTTTCTGTTGCTAAGTTCGCTTTAGTGATTGGCAGATGTGGTGTGGGTAACATAAATTAAACGTATAAATAAACGTGTTGTCAGTTGTATAATATGAACTATCAAGTGGTTTCCATCAAAGGATTTAAAAATTCTCCAAAAACAAACGAAGTCGTCAAATGGTGTGTTTACTGTTTTCTTTAAATATTAATGATTTTATAGTATTATCGCTAAATAATAATTAATTTAACTTTTATACATCTTACAGCAAATTGACTACTTATCTACAATAATATAAAATCTATTCTATCTATTTAAGACAATTAAATATGATTTTATTGTGCCTTAGTTTTAAGAAGCTACCATTTTCTGAATCGGAACGATAGCTCATTGTAGCATTAATGCGGGAGCGGCTTATCATAAAAGACAAACGGACATACGCCAAAAATATTGAATTAAAAAAGTAAACATGAATAATAAAATAAAATATCACAAATGGATACAAAACATACAGAAACATCATCATCATTTGACACAGACCTTTTTTTAACAATAAGCTACACTATGCGTTGGTTAAAATAGCTGTCCAGCTACTTTACGTAAGGGTTAAAATAGCTGTCCAGCTACTTTACGTAAGGGTCCTAAGTGAACCCATAGCGTTGCACATCACTCAAGTATTGTTTATGAATCGAATTTACCGGCGCTATGCGTTGATGTGCATTGTGAGACCTCATAGTATCGTTCTTTAATACGGGAGTAAGTTTCCAAGATATACGCAGTTTTGTAAAGTTGGGTGAAAAAATAGCATTTCGCGATTTAAATTGATTATTAATTAATGCTCAATTATTTATCAGTTCTTATAGTAAATGACTTTACCTATATGATGTTTCTAAGTACCAAAACTTATAAGAGAAAAGTTTAGTAAAAAGGTACCAGTGGTGGTGGGTGTGTGTTTTCAGAGTTTCAACTTCGAATGTCTGATTAAAATTTTTTTGCCGGTTATTGAATATTTATTTAATCCTTGTTATCAATTGACTATTCTAGATACTGAATCTAGTCTTAATTCAATAACCCACTACTGGACCCTTTTTGCTTGGACGCCCACATTTATTAGCCGATGTGGTGTAATAGTTGTAGTAGGATTTTAAAACGTTTTGGAAAAATATTCCAAAGTCGAATAAAGTGTAGTATGCTCTGTGCTCAGTTTGCTGTGTTTGTTGTCCCGTTGGACTCGTGGTCGCAAGCACGACAGCTTAGCGTGATGTATCGGGCTCGATTCCCAGCTCGTGCAAAGTGTTATTGGGTTTTCCATTAGGAATTTATCAGTAACAGCCCGAAGTTTCGATGTTTGCGGTGTGATAGCCGTGCACGTTAAGCCGTTGGTCCTGCGCCTGATCTCTCTCGTGACATACAAAAGACGGCAAAACAAGTCATGACGGATTGCCGTCCCATTGGACTATTAGAGCGAGGAATGAGTGAGTGCACCAGTGTCTGCGCACACACTTGTGCACTATCTCCCGCGTAGATGGTTAGTCTCCTTCTCCTTTGAGATTGGCCTTTGAAACCCAGCCTGAGTTTTAAGATTGGGGTCCTGAAAATTTTAATACACACATAACATAACATCACGCCTGTAATCCCCAAATGGTTAGGCAGAGGTGTACCCATAGTACACCCACATTTCGCCAGTTATGTTTAAGTCCCATGTAATAGGGGGCGAGCGTATTGCCATCAACCGGGCACAAATCCAGACTCTGGGCTGCTACTGACAAATTCCTAATGTAAAATACCAACAGCACTTTGCCCGACCTGGGAATCGAACCCAGGACCTCATGCTCAGCAGTAGCGCTTGCAACCACTAGACCAACGAGGCAAATTTAAATACCTGTCCACAAATGTATCTATAGTCCGTCACAGTTATTAATTATCAAATAACTCTAGATTTGTATTTCTACCAGTTTCATTCAAGTAAGAACTAAGATCGTAAAAACAGGAATTATTTCCTTGTAGTTAAGTATTTTTAACCGACTTGTGAAGTCGGTAAAAGGAGGAGGTTCTCAAGTCGTCTGTATTTTTTTTTTTTTTTAATGTTTGTTACCTCAGAAATCCGTCGTTTATGAACCGATTTGGAAAATTATTTTTTTATTTGAAAGGATATACTTCCAGATTGGTCTCATTTTTATCAAAATCCAGTTCTGATGTTGGGATCCATGAGTAACTGAAGGAACTCCTCAAATATTATAGGCATACATATAGCGATTTTTATATTTTCATCAACAAGTCAATGAAAAAAAAAACGCAAATTATGCTTTCTGAATGCAAATAGCATTCAGAAAGTATAATTTGGTGAAGTGGAACTGATGAAGAAGGCCACAGATGGCCACCGGAACTTCTCTATGACAAGTATTTCACGGGAGGCGATAAGATAACTGGATTAAGATAGTTAAGCGAAGTAAATTTAAACAAATAGTTCTGATCAAAATAGTACTATCAAATTGATCTGATGATGAAGCCGGAAGGTAGGCACTGGAACTCCGTAATAAAACAATGTATCCTACCCGTGTTTGGTCTTATTGGAATTGTCATGAGATGCACTCTGGCTATAAATGATTTTTAACCGACTTCAAAAAAGGAGGAGGTTCTCAATATAATATCTAGCCTTATATATAAAAGTCGGTTAAAAAGGAAACCGTGACTGATTGGCTGAAATTTGGCACACTGACAGTTCTTATGACATAGGCATCCGCTTAGAAGGGTGACCAAAAATGAAAATACAGAACCAAAGACACCGACTTCCGAAATTAAATTAAATATAATTTGAAATGTCGATGAGCTACAGGCACACCTCTGCTCATCCCTTCGGGGAAACAAGGCGTGATGTTATATTAAGTGCTTCCAAAATTAAAGTTATTTTTCACTTTTTAGTGTTTTTTTGGAAGTCGGTTTTTTTTTGTAAAAAGGTTTTTTATTTAAATATGCGTTGTTTTGTTTAAAGTTACCAAAAGAGAGGCTATTGTAAGTTTGTCCGACTAAAGGGATATCGTGGCCCTGGTACACAGGCTGAGAAGAACACGGGTGGGTTTTAATCAGTAAAAGTCAGACACGCCCTCCCGCTCCGCCACGAGCGAGAGAAGTTATTTGATAATTTTCGACCCAACAAAAATAAGAAAAAAGCCCATTATTATCTGGACTCTGACTTCAGGTACGTTTTAGTATAGTTATAGATTTATGTATGATAATATCTCTTATATTACAGATATCTTCATCCTGCTGTATAAACGCGGGTCTAATAGCGGAGCTGAAACGTCTGAATCATGTGGTCATCAAGAAGTACTCACAGAACTCGCCAGTGTTCATTAATATAAAGTCCGAAGGCCAGCATGTTACAGGAGAAGTGGTGCATAAGTTACAAGCGAAGCCGCCGCCGTTGACGATGAATTCGATGAAGTTGACCAAAAGGTTTTCGCGGTCTATATGGCCTGTGCCGAAGCTTCCTCTTGTACCCTATCTCCTGCCTCTGATCCCACAGTCACCTCTCCTCCCGATGTTTCCCAATTGGCTTTCGCAATCTACTCGTTCTGCCTTGCCTATAAACCCAGGACCAATAGTTAAGTTGGGCCAAATGCTGGGCTGGAGTAACCGTAACGCTCAGATTCATGAGAAACTGCTGAAGCTGAAACATAAGGGCTCCTTGACCACTGCTGAGTATATTAGATTTCAGAATTTATTGTTGAGGTTGTAATGTTAAATACTTGCCGTTCAAGTTAATTAGACATCTGGCGAAAATTTAAGCTACAGTACTAAGACAAATGTGAGAAATGAGGTGGTAAGATGGCAGCGAGGCTCACACAGTTCTTTCATTATCTTGGCTGGCTTTAGTCTGAATCTGAAAATGCAATATTTTTGTTTTCCTATGCATAACTTACTTATTTTTTAGGGAGAAATAATGCTCGAAATAAATGTACTATTACTGTGTAATCTTTATACTTTTATATTTTTTATTTATTACTAAATTATAGAATAGATGTATAATTATAATCTTTGTTTTTCTTACTATATCCTTCAGACCACCACCTACCGACCTTCAGTCTACGATTTTTCCATATTATTAACCAGAGCGTCGCAGAGCGAATGAGATACTTCATTTTGTCAATGGCAGCCCAAATCTGGATTTGTGCTTGATTGATGGCAAGCAGGATTAATTAGGATTTTACAACCTCTGTTATCGGGAAACCCATATTATAATTATGTAGATTGGAATAGTGTAAATAAAAGTACATAATAAAAAAGTAACAACAAAAAATCTTTAATACAACCTTAAAAGGTTGAAAAAAATAAAAGGTTGTTATTTTTATACACATACTCGGTGTATAAAAATAACAACCTTTTATTTGAACAATTAAGATCTATTTGAGCTTGTTCCTCTTAGTGTTGGCCACGAGGGCGTTCAGACCTCGCACAAACATGTCCTTGACTTTGGACAGGTAGCTGATGAGTGGGTAGGCAAAGGGTCGGTCTTCGGTGCGGCACGAAAAGCAGGGCTCCGGCCAACGGGGAAGCACCAGCGATTTCTTTAGCAGGATGCTGCTCTGAAAGTGGAACAAATACGTTACAATTATTTATTTATCACAAATAAGGTACGTTCATCACAGTGAGGACAGTTTGAGTAGGAATGTGGATGACTATAAGAGTAGGCGAAGACAAAAGATGGACGGACTGTGTGACAGATGATATGGCTTGAAAAGGAGTGACTACCTGAGGTGACGACTAATAGAGACGTCTGGAAGAACAAGACATGTTCCGCCTATCCCAAATAAATTGGGATAAGGACAATCCAGAGAATGACGATGACATACGTATATTTATCACTTCACTACTGGATAACATCTTCAGTTGCACAGTACTGAGCTTGATTTTCAGTCACTCTGGAAGCAAATGGAAAATCCAATGTTTCTTATGTATTTACCAAAAAAACTGTAAATTCTTGGCGCTGAAAATTTTAACCCAGTAACTTTGGGTGGACATTTCTTTTAGCAAAACTCTCGACAAGAAATCGGTAAAATAACAAATAAGTTGAAACTGTTTTCAATCATGTTCACATATTAGCTATTTTAAATATTTTCGGAACGTGCTTATTTGCATGATTTTAGCGTCAAGTTACAACATAATCTATGCTAGCAGTAGTATAAACATAGTTTTAGTATCGAATGTTTGCCTATTTGCACATGTTAGGTGAAGAATACAAGACTATATCACAAGAAAAAATATACAGAGGGGATATAAAATCACTGTTCTCTGTATTACTTATTAGATTACCAGTTACAATGGATGAAGAGCTAAGCAAGTACCCAATATCTTGTTGTTATTACTTCACCCGAGGCAAGATGCCATGGCAATAAGACACATTCCTTTTTCTGTGGGTGCAACCAAACCCGACAGACTGACACAATCACCACGATATGAAGACTAATACAAAAAACATAATCAAATATCGAACCTCCACAACAGTCGATGCAGCCACAACGATCACCGTCCACATGAGAAGTCTTCTTAGCTTCATTCTCGTAGCACAACTTGACTGCAAGATACACCACTACGCCGCACGCATAGCAACTACTTTACACCCACTGCATGTCACAGCCTAACTGTGGTAGAATCTTATACGCCGCCAATCATGCAGTAGGTGACCAATGAATGAACACGTAAGATAGATAAGGTGGTACTGACATCTCGATTCATTGTAATTATTTTAGTAATGTGACCTTGTCGAGAAAGGAACTTGAATTGAATCTGGGGTAACCACCGTGCTTACATTTCATGGATTGTTTAGTTGAGGAATTATGTATATGTCACTGTAAGATTGTGAACACAGTTAATTTATAATCTTTGTGTGGAGATTATAAATTATCGAAAAATTGCAACTGCTATAATATAACCTGACTACTGAGGGAAATTGACCAGTGATACGCGGACTCAATATAACGCATTGATTTTCGGTAGTTTATAATTTAACAATGTCAAATCGTCAAATTGAGAACGAACCTGCGCCTATCGACAGGGTTCATAATCTGTCCGATTTTCTCGCCCGTAAAATTGTGAACCGTCCTTGATTGGTAGGTTTTGGCGGTAGCCGAGTTGGTCGCAGTAACCAAGTCAGGGCACCCCGACCAAATGGGTTGGGGTCTGTGATGTAAGCGGTGCCGTAGTAGCGCCCGGCGAACGCTTCATCCAAGTTGGGCGCAGTTAGTTGGCTATTTAGGATGAGCGCAAGCTACGTTCGTCGCATGCAAGTATGATACTAGTTCACAATTTGTCGGTTTGCCATGGATGGATTATAAACTATCGAATAATAATGGGTTAAATTGTAAATGGTTTGTTGAAGTTCACCATTTTTCGATAGTTTATAATCTCGCTAGATAGATTATAAACTAACGATGTTCATAATCATACCGTGACAGATGAAATCTCTAATACCAGATTTGATAAAAGATTTTGAAGCGATTTGATGTGGGGCTTGCAAGGATAAATATTTCTGGAAATCGTGATTCAAAATTGGTGAACCGTCGGTAGCCGGATGGAAACTGATGGATTATTGTTTAAGAAATATTATGTATTTAGTCATCTTAGACCCTAACCTAGGTGTACTGACGGCCACAAAATGCGGCCGTGAGAGGCTGGTTGCAGAAAGCGAAGGACCAGGTATTGTAGCGCATCTTGCGAGCGAGAGGCCTATAACCAGCTTTGGACTGCGGTGATTATTTAATGAATCTCAAAACAGTCTACAACCGTAGTAGTAAATATTATCATAATGAATCCTATTAAAACACTGTAATTAATGGAATTAACAATATTAGTCTCTAAATTGTCACCTGAACAGATGGAAACTCTAGTACCGACCGAGTTTTTGCTGACTCCGCTGGAATCGCATGCGCCGATGTTATACGTGATCAATGGCAGTTACATTCAGACGCTAAAATGTCGTGACAGTGCGCAAGAGGCGATATGTGTCGGTACGTGGCGGTAGCACTCTTACTGGTTCGTATCTTAGTGATTGATAACGAGAATATCTTAGATATTGATATGGAAAGTGGAACTTTTGGTCCCGATTGTGTGATGTGCTTTGATTGTGCAATTTGTAAAGATAACTGTGTTCTTTTATATTAAGGTTCTGGATAACGTAGTTGTGCAAGTTTTTTGAACCGTGTTTGTATGTTGTGATGTTTTAAATTAATAGGCACTTTTTTCAATTACGTAATAAATTACTCAATCAACAAAAATGTTATTTTTGTAGAACATAAAAATATAGTCTTCTAGTATATTTCAACAACGTTTTGGTAGCTATAACATATTTTATAAGTTTAGAAAAGTCAGTGAGTGTATTGATAATTCAAAGGTATTCCTTTATTGTATCTGGCAGCATACATAGAATGCCATGACGGTCTCTTGGATAGAGATCCGAAGTTAAAACTGAAACATTCAGAAAATAATTTTAATACCTACCTACAAATGAATGAAATTAAATTAGGAGGAAGTGCTTCAAAATTGATATTAATACGATAGGAACCCTACCATTAGACTTGGTGAATATTTGATGAATTTCGGTGGAATTTGTGTCCGAATTCTTATTAAATATTGATACCGTTTCAGGTATATTATACAGCCAGCGCTCCCCCGCCCCTTCGCTTGACAATCGACTGCCCCGATGAAAGGGTAAGGTAAATCATACTAAAATTCTACAAATAATTAAATTTATCAATAGAAGGACGTTGTACTTTTGTTGTTGTACTTTTAACATTATTATATACATCTCAATGTAAATGCAATTTTAGCTTATCACCAACATAACACTGACCGAAGACCGGACCTGTGTATTGCCATAGTCACCTGCACTCATTGACAACTCATTTAATGGAGGTTATCACAAAAAAGTATTGATTAGTCATCTTGTACGGTGACCGCAGTATTTACCTCACCAAGTTAACTGCTAGGAAAGGTGGATATTTCTCTCGGGTATACTGGTGAAATGAGACAAGCTAGTTTATTTAAGTCAGAAACAAATCAAAGTAAATAATTGTATACCTAAATTACATTACTTATGTTCTATGTTCCAGGTCCCGTACGGTTCTGCATTCCGTTCGTCCGACTACAAGAGGAACTCTCGCTTAGACGTCGACTCGTTCTGCAGCCTTATCCACAATGCGTTCCCGAAAGCGGTGCAAAACGGGAAGTTCATCCTCATAGAACCAGATGACCAACCAGGATATAGTGACACACAAGTACCTATATCTATCGCCCCACCTACAGGCTTCATTTCAGGGCTAGGAATACCAAAGTTAAAGATCCCAAAACTACGAATACCATCACTGAATGTCCCAATTCTAAAAGAACGTTCCGGTGCATTCACGCCTCCCAGAATAGGTTCGCCGATGACTTCAACAGCAGTAATGAGAATAGGAGAAGAATCCAGTGCAGAGAAGATGGAGAAGTTCAAGAAGGGCATTCAGAAGATGTTGCACGTCGTCAAAGTGTTGGGCCAGATTGACCAGTACCTATCAGAGAGGACGCGAATCATTGTTGATAAACTTACTAAGACTTTTGCTAAATAATACCATTGAATGTATTTCTTGTTTTATTGGAACATCTACTCTTACTATTTTGCGCCAGTTATACACTGCTAAAAACTGTGTAGAATTTTTCACTACAACAACGCTGGGGGTCTAATCCGAAGCGTTAAACCGAAGTATCGGCAGAATGTTCGGCCGTTTTATAACTTCCAACGTTTCCTTTTTTGACTTTGAGTTGTTACCCGACTTCAAGTCACAGTTTTGATTTTAGCTTATCTCTCCGACTGTAATTTTTTTTTTCGCCGTAGTCGTCGATAGTTAGCCGTAGTAAAGAAACGACCGAACATTCGGCCGATACTTTGGATTTATGTTCGGAGTAGACCCCCTGAGCCTAGAGAATACAATCCCGGGATCCCGAGATTCGGAATCCCGGGATCCCGACCGTTTTCTGGCCCAGAAAATCCCGGGACTTTACTTGGCTAATCTCGGGATTTTTGGGATTGCCACAAACAAGTCTAGTTTGTATTCCGTAGTCCGTTGCGCCTTGAAAATAACCTTGCCTAGATTATTTTAATACATTACGAAAAGCAACTCGTACAATACGTAGGTACCCACTATTTACTACACAGGTACAGTCCTAAAAATATAACCCGTCGTCACTGACGTAGCCTACGTAACCCACGTAGGCTACGTCAGTGACGACGGGTTACGTAGGCTACGTCATTAAAATTTAAAAGTCAATTATCTGAAATTAAGTATTTCAAATGGCGGGAGACTTTGCTAGACCTACTTTGACCCTATCTTTGTCATCGCCACCTGATATTGCAAAATCTTATACATGTGTAAAAAACTGCTTATTCATATCTCCACATTGCTTATTAGGTTAGTACTAAAAGAAACTTAACCAACCGTTCCTGGTTTCATAGGCTTAGCATGAGAACCGTTTTAAAGTAGATAAAAATTACGCAGCTGAGAGTTTTCTACGAAGAAAGATAGACAAGCGATTTCTATTCTACAATAGAGTAGAAATAGAAAGCATCATGCTAAGCCTGCTTTTAGAGTTTTAATTTTGTGTAATAAATGAAAATCACCAGTCTTTCAAAGAGCATGGGAGATGGGCTTCAAGTTAATCTTTGAGGATAATTGATGAAATTATTGTTGCTAATTATTGTTGAAAAGCCTTATCAAATAAATAATAAAGTTTAAACTTTAAGTTAGCAATTACCCATATTTATGGGTCTTCAGATACTTAGCTCAAGATACCATCTTAAGATACTTAGCTCAAGACACCATCTTGAGATACTTAGCTCAAGACACCATCTTGAGATACTTAGCTCAAGACACCATCTTGAGATACTTAGCTCAAGACACCATCTTGAGATACTTAACTCAAGATACCATTTATTATTTTATGCCTAGTATCTTGAGATAATGCTTGTGAAGCATTGATGTCCCAATCACCCGTACAAAGGTAATGGGTAAAACTGTGACATTAGAAGGTCACTAGGCAACTTAGAGAGATTAGATAATAACTTATTGAAGACTTACTGGACTTACTTATTGTCTGGAGTCTTGACTGGGACCAACAGGCCATTGCATTATAAACATCACTGATCATAAATGCTGTAGAGCTCCAGACCGTAATCATGTAAAATATATGGAGTAGGTGCCGATATTAACTATTTGCTGTCAATCAATTACCCATATTTATGGGTCTTGAGATACTTAGCTCAAGACACCATCTTGAGATACTTAGCTCAAGACACCGTCGTGAGATACTTAGCTCAAGACACCGTCTTGAGATACTTAGCTCAAGACACCGTCTTGAGATACTTAGCTCAAGACACCATCTTGAGATACTTAACTCAAGATACCATTTATTATTTTATGCCTAGTATCTTGAGATAATGCTTGTGAAGCATTGCTGTCCCAATCACCCGCACAAAGGTAATGGGTAAAACTGTGACATTAGAAGGTCACTAGGCAACTTAGAGAGATTAGATAATAACTTATTGAAGACTTACTGGACTTACTTATTGTCTGGAGTCTTGACTGGGACCAACAGGCCATTGCATTATAAACATCACTGATCATAAATGCTGTAGAGCTCCAGACCGTAATCATGTAAAATATATGGAGTAGGTGCCGATATTAACTATTTGCTGTCAATCAATTACCCATATTTATGGGTCTTGAGATACTTAGCTCAAGACACCATCTTGAGATACTTAGCTCAAGACACCGTCTTGAGATACTTAGCTCAAGACACCATCTTGAGATACTTAGCTCAAGACACCATCTTGAGATACTTAGCTCAAGACACCATCTTGAGATACTTAGCTCAAGACACCATCTTGAGATACTTAGCTCAAGACACCGTCGTGAGATACTTAGCTCAAGACACCGTCTTGAGATACTTAACTCAAGATACCATTTATTATTTTATGCCTAGTATCTTGAGATAATGCTTGTGAAGCATTGATGTCCCAATCACCCGTACAAAGGTAATGGGTAAAACTGTGACATTAGAAGGCTACTAGGCAACTTAGAGAGATTAGATAATAACTTATACTTACTGGACTTACTTATTGTCTGGAGTCTTGACTGGGACCAACAGGCCATTGCATTATAAACATCACTGATCATAAATGCTGTAGAGCTCCAGACCGTAATCATGTAAAATATATGGAGTAGGTGCCGATATTAACTATTTGCTGTCAATCAATTACCCATATTTATGGGTCTTGAGATACTTAGCTTAAGACACCATCTTGAGATACTTAGCTCAAGACACCGTCTTGAGATACTTAGCTCAAGACACCATCTTGAGAGGCTTGTGAAGCATTGATGTCCCAATCACCCGCACAAAGGTAATGGGTAAAACTGTGACATTAGAAGGTCACTAGGCAACTTAGAGAGATTAGATAATAACTTATTGAAGACTTACTGGACTTACTTATTGTCTGGAGTCTTGACTGGGACCAACAGGCCATTGCATTATATAATACAAAAGTAATATACCGTGTACTGTGTGTGTACTGTGTGGTAATTATATTATATATATACAATGATATCCACGAACTCCTCCATTTTCGAACAGGCTCATTTCACGTCTAATACTATTTGCCAACCCCAATTCATTTTGTACTTGTACTTTAGGATCTGGGGATTTCATACTCTTGTTAATTTCCAGCTGTAACTTTTCCTTTAATGTCAATTGGGGTTGGGAGGTCTTAGCTCAAGACACCATCTTGAGATACTTAGCTCAAGACACCGTCTTGAGATACTTAGCTCAAGACACCATCTTGAGATACTTAGCTCAAGACACCGTCTTGAGATATAAGTATCTCAAGACACCATCTTGAGATTACCCATATTTATGGGTCTTGAGATACTTAGCTCAAGATACCGTCTTGAGATACTTAGCTCAAGACACCGTCTTGAGATACTTAGCTCAAGACACCATCTTGAGAGGCTTGTGAAGCATTGATGTCCCAATCACCCGTACAAAGGTAATGGGTAAAACTGTGACATTAGAAGGCCACTAGGCAACTTAGAGAGATTAGATAATAACTTATTGAAGACTTACTGGACTTACTTATTGTCTGGAGTCTTGACTGGGACCAACAGGCATCATAAACATCACTGATCATAAAAATGCTGTAGAGCTCCAGACCGTAATCATGTAAAATATATGGAGTAGGTGCCGATATTAACTATTTGCTGTCAATCAATTACCCATATTTATGGGTCTTGAGTAGAGAATACAATCCCGGGATCCCGACCGTTTTCTAGCCCCGAAAATCCCGGGACTGTACTTGGCTAACCTCGGGATTTTCGGGATTGCCACAAACAAGTCTAGTTTGTATTCCGTAGTCCGTTGCGCCTTGAACCTTGCCTAGATTATTTTAATACATTACGACAAAAAGCAACTCGTACAATACGTAGGTACCCACTATTTACTACACAGGTACAGTCCTAATAATATGTTTGTCGTAGAACATAGAAGGGACTTCCCCACTCGGAATACTTTAATACAATACTCTTTAAGGTAATTCCCCAACGAACCAACAGGGGAATCACCCGATCATCTCATATCAAAATATTGTTGCGGGTATTTCCCGTCGGTCGGGGATTCCCTGTACGAAAGTATAAATATGCAAATCAGGTTTTATTTTTTTCATTCTTTGTTCTGTCAGTGACGGGTTACGTAGGCTACGTCAGTGATGACGGGTTACGTAGGCTACGTCATTAAAATTTAAAAGTCAATTATCTGAAATTAAGTATTTCAAATGACGGGAGACTTTGTTAGACATCAAAAAGACAGTGATACGACGTCAGTGTGGAGTTATTATTTAGTTGAGAAGGACGGGAATAGTGCTAAATGTAAGCGATGCCCAGCCATCCTCAAGACTTTGGGTGGATCAACTAAGGGATTACATACACATTTGTTATCAAAACATAACATCAAGGTTATATCAGCTTCAACAAGTCAAGATTCTGAAAATCTGAACATAGCACCGCCGCCAGCCAAGCGAAAGTTAGATAATTATTTTACTAAAAGTGCCGCCGATAGCCTGGATGATATTTTGGCAAGAATGATTGCATTAGATGGATTTCCATTCAGTGTAGTCATAACCTCAGATGATTTGAGAAAATTGCTCTTAGCAAAATACACGGATTTACCAAAGTCAGCCGTCACTGTTCGAAAACGTGTTATGAATTACAGTGAAAAAATCAGAAAGCAAGTAACTGCAGAATTAAAACATTTGAAAAGTGCAGGTGAAAGATTTAGTATTTCTTTCGACGAGTGGACTTCAACTTCCAATAAACGATACATGGCGGTCAACGTTCATTCATATAAAAAATTTTGGAACTTAGGACTTGTTCCTATTTACGATAGTATGACAGCTGAAAATTGTCTTCGTATATTGCAAGAGCGTCTAAGTAAATTTGACATTTCCCTAGAAACTGACATCGTGGCTATTGTAACCGATGGACCGAATGTTATGATAAAGGTGGGGCGGCTTATTTGCACTGAACAACAACTGTGTCTCGCACATGGTATCAATTTGGCGGTCTGTGATGTGCTTTATGAAAAACATAATAATTTGCAAGATAGCCCTACCTCAGATGATACTATAAATGAACCAGCTGTGACTGTTGATTATATGGACGACAGCGATGATGAACACCATTTAGAAGACTTAGACTGTCCAGAATCAGGTTTAATCGTAATGTCACAAAATGATCTTGCGCCAGAACACGTACCAGAGTTAACACAATATGAAAATATTAATAAGCTGATAAAGAAAATCCGCAAAGTTGTAGTGTATTTCAAAAGATCTCCATTGAAAAATGAAACAGTACTTCAAAAATATGTGAAAATTGAACATGGAAAAGAGTTGTCACTTCTTTTGGACTGTAAAACCAGGTGGAATAGTCTTTTAACAATGCTAGAGCGATTTTATCTTTTAAAAGCATGCATTCAATAAGCTCTTATAGATCTCAATCATCCAATTCGTTTAGAAGATGTTGATTTTGAATTGGTAAATAAAATTGTTGATGTGCTGACCCCAATTAAATTGACAGTAGAAGCAATCTGTCGGCGAGATGCTAATTTATGCACAGCTGATGCCGCTTTGAAATTTCTTATAAAACAACTGTCTAGCAAAAACTCAGCAATTGCCAAAAAAAATAAAACATCCTTAGTGGAACGTATAAAGCAACGACGAAGTGATGATTTAACTGGCGTGTTAAATTATTTACAAAATCCACGAATGGATGTTGAAAATCAGTTATTATCGGATTTGTAATGGTACGACTTATTTCCAGTTCCGACACAGGCTTTAGTGAGGAAGCAAATAAAGAGTATTGTTAAAAGACTTAATAGTCGAGATTACACGGAAGAAGAAGCAAGGTCAGGATCACAAACAGATGATGAGCTAAGGTCAGAAACCTCCCAACCCCAATTGACATTAAAGGAAAAGTTACAGCTGGAAATTAACAAGAGTATGAAATCCAAATAGTAAAAAAATAGTTGGTTGGCAAATAGTATTAGACGTGAAATGAGCCTGTTCGAAAATAGAGGTGTTCGTGGATATCACTTAGAAACAGCATATATATACATATATATTTATTGTCTATTCCTCCAACCAGCGTAGAAGCTGAACGAGCGTTTTCAGCTGCTGCTTATGTTGGCAATAAACTACGAAGCAGGCTCGGGAGTCAAACATTGGATGCTTTGATATTTCTGCGATTATATTTTCGAAATTCTAAATAGTTATTTTGTGCTGTTTTTTAATTACTTGCAAAAGTATAGTATTTTTTGGTTTGTGTTTTTTCTTTTCTTATTATTATTCTGATTTGTGTTGTGCAAAGACATTAAAGACATTTTTTTTTTAATTACTCGTGTTTTTTTTTATTTTAGCTCAATTAGAAACCACATAGTCTAATCCCGGGATGAGCCCGGGATCCCGGGAAAAAGCTTCAAAAATCCCGTAAGCCCGGGATTGAAAAACATGCTCGGGATTGTATTCTCTACCTGAGCCGAATGATTTTTGAATTCAGACTCATATTAATTATTTTATTCTATTCCAGTACATATCTTTTTATTTATTTTCTGCTCTGCAATTTAGTGATGCCCAAGAAAAACTTACAACCCTTAATTATATTTATTGTTAAAGCATGTTTTGCAACCAGGAAAAGTTCTATACGCTTGTAAAATTCTGTTCACTTTTCACCGAGCGTTTGTTTGTTATAACGAGGCTCCATTGTGAGTCGGCGTAGCTTTCTGAATCGCGCTATGGTTTTTTTCACAGCTGAACAATCTAAGGGTAACGGGAAACATGTAGAACTAGGCATGTATATGATACAGTGTTTACATATCTACTAAATAGATACACTACAATATCCAAGATAAGAATGCTTGGAAACATGCTGGTCCTGCTTCATAGGACAATCTAGCTAGAGTCTAGACAAAATAAAACTGGTTGCTAATTTAATTGTATAATTTATAATATTTCTGACATTGATTTTAGATTCAGTAATTACTTTAACTCACACACTTATTACTAATTGTTATTTTTTTTGGAAAATCGTCTACTTCTACAATGTTTGTAAATATGTGAGTACCATGTATGTATAGTGCATAATGTGATAGACATTAATATCACATAAACCTATCATTGCTTTATTTGTATTTTTTCTATTCTAGGTGCATTGCTTCATTATTATTATTATATAATACAAAATATTGTAAAACATTTTGAAAGAGTAGATAACGGTGGAGTTTCTTTCTCATTCTTCTCCATACATAACTACTTTTTGGGAGGGGCAACTAAAATCATTTTTTTTTTTTTGTAAATTTTGCCGTTCAAAACTGCCTTCTAAGTGCTTATTTGAAATAAATAATTACAGTTTGACTTAGAGTAGTCGTCAGAGAGGTGCCCACGGCCTTTACTTGTGTGCTAATAGTGAAGTCGTAGTGGAAGACATTTTTAGTTTTTATTCATTTTAGTGTTAATGACTATTTCCTGTAGGTACACACAGCTACATATCAAACTATATATTTCCAGTATAAGCTAATTTCGCATTGCATATGATTTTTGTATTTGATTTCCGTACAATGACTAACTAACTAACTAACAGCAAACTTTAGCACTACGTTATAACAAGTTTGAGTAAACGGTTCAACGCTCAGTGCACTCGACGAGTTCCAAGAATCAATTTTGGGTATTTGTTTGTGCCAGTTACCATTTCTTGTTACTTCGAAACGTGAGTATTGTCAATATAATTATTTGCTATGTTTTATTCTGTTATATTGGTTTCCACGTAGGTACTTTCACAAGAATCTTTCGAGCGTTTTTTTTTCATAAGATAAACATTAGTAACCATATTTCTACGATAAATTAATTGGATAGAATAACTTGGCTTTTCGAAAAACGTCAATTACAAAAAAAAATATTAAAATATATGAACAAAAAAAAAAATAAGTCCTAAAATTATTCAGTAATTAGTCTACATCAGTGGTGTCCAAGTTACAGACGTTCACGGGCAATACAAATTACGACATAGTCTGGCGGGTCACAGTAACTTAACAAATAATAATAATAACCCCACCGCCCGCACCGCGCCGCCGCCGCCGCCCCGCGCCGTATCTCTACGTTGACGTCGCGGTGGGGCTTGCGGGTTCCTGAAATCTAGGTCTGTACCGGTAGAGTTTATTTTGCCGGAACAGGTCTAGGGTAAGGAGCCAAACCAAGAGAGATAGGTACAGAAACCCGCAGGGCAACATGTGGCGAGTTGTTGGGCAGTAGCGGCCCCACGGACCCTACGAGTATCTCCCGGGAGAAGTCTTATTCCTCATCTCTGGTTTGCCATTATTGGCCGGCTGGAGTAAACACTGACGAGGACCAGAGCTCTTACATCATTCTTGCTTTATTAGCTGGCTTGAGTGGAGATTCGCAAGAACAAACATGCTCGGAGTAATTAAGTATTCCAGTAAGTGCTGCTAATTTCATTAAAAGCGTCTAACAAGCCTATGCGAGTTGACTTCAGCCCCTCGTACGCCTTCGAAAGGTCTACGAACCCAATCCGCCCGGGATATATCAAAGACAATTTAAATAATAATAACAAATAAAAGATTCAGGTGACATCATTCACGTTTCTTCATTCATTTATTTTTAGGGTTCCGTACCCAAAGGGTAAAACGGGAACCCTATTGCTAAGGCTCCGCCGCCGTATGTCTGTCTGTCTGTCCGTCTGTCACCAGGCTGTATCTCATGAACCGTGATAGTTAGACAGTTGAAATTTTCACAGATTATGTATTTCTGTTGCAGCTATAACAGCAAATACTAAAAACAGAATAAAACAAATATTTAAGGGGGCTCGCATACAACAAACGTTATTTTTTTTGCTCGTTTTTGCCCGATATTGATAACGGCAACAGGTAGACATTTGAAATATTCACATAATATTTAGTTATATATTCACTTTAAAAATAAATAATTAAATTAAAATAAAACTAATATTTAAGGGGGGCTTCCATACAACAAACGTGATTTTTGTTGCCGTTTTTATAGATAATGGTACGGAACCCTTCGTGCGCGAGTCCGACTCGCACTTGGCCGGTTTTTTTTATAGATAATGGTACGGAACCCTTCGTGCGCGAGTCCGACTCGCACTTTTCCGGTTTTTTACAATCCGGTCAATATCCATGTCAACATTCGGCGTACTTAGCCACACGCAGTGCGTGAACAAGTGGCTTATCCGATAGTGAAGAACTATAATAATATTTAGATAGAACTATAATAATATTTAGATTTTATAAAATTCATAGTTGAATACGCACTTTTACAAAGATAAGTACTGCCTAAAAAGCGAACCCACTTTTAGGTCAAAATTGGATACTTTGGGGAATCGGTCGCCGAGAAGCTAAGTGTCGCCGCACACGGGCTTCACGCCACAGCCACAAACGCCGCCACGAGAAGCTAGTTTACGTATAGTATACGTAGCGCGTGGCGGCCACCGGCGTCAACCGTGTGCGGCGAGTCCATATAAAATGTATGAAAACTACAGGAAATATGCCAGTGGTGTCGTTTTGTGGTTGGTGGCCGGTAGCCCGTGTGCGGGGTACCCTTAAATAAATCTAACACATTTTCTGTTCTGCCCTGGTAAAAGGGTCTGATTGTAGGTCACATAATTCCAATTCAACCAAGAGGTTTTTTTGTTTTTTACTAACTTTTATTATTATAAATACAATGACATTTAATGATTATTTTAAACACAATGAGATTAATATTTACTTGTAAATAAAGTATTATATTATTTTAATTATTGTGAATGTGAAGACTATGTGGGTTATTGCTTTTCTTTTGTTTTTTTTTTCTTTTATTCTCTGTTAGTTTTAATCATGGTGTGGCAGTTTCAGTCATTTATGCGGCAAATGATCTTTTGAGGAAAGAAACACAAAGAAAGGACATTTGGGTGTCCTTTCTTTGTGTTTCTTTCCTCAAAAGATCATTTCAGACATCAATCTACATGGCCTTCTCATGATCTGACCAAGATTATATCTGGACTTTAAAAGAGACCGTGACCTCTGAGTTTGTTTCGGCCTTTCTTCTCATCTAGAATATTTTTTATTTTTTAATATGACGCGTAAAAGTGATTCCAATATCCTAGAATAAACAATTTCATTTCACAGACCTGACCAGCCCTGACGCGCCGGTGTCTGACAAAAGTGTCATCATTTCTGGGATGTCTGCGCTCATGCCTGGCTGCCGCGCTCTCGACAAGTTCAATGAGAAACTGTATAGCATGGCAACTAGTCTCACTAATTGTTTACTACCAGAAATAATATGTCATTGTGACAATACACTGGCTCGCTTGCACAACAAATCGCAAAATACGTTTGGCGCTAAACAATTTGAAAACATTGCCCTCGGGTAGCGGTTCTATAAGTATTTTCTTCGATCTAGTCTCCATGTTAAATGGGTTTCCAGAGCCACGTTAGCCACGCGATTAGATGGTCAATCAGGACGTGTGGTTGTTTAGGGGGCTTATTATTGCTTTATGATTGTTATTATTATTAATGTCTTTCTTGTGAATGAGACCGATAATGGTTATTATGATTTTATATTCCAATTTTCAAGTAATAAGTAGTTTCAAGTTAATGTTAACATAGGTAACAGATTTTACTTTTCGATTACAAATAAGTACATACCAAATTGCTAAGTTATCTTATTAAGTTTTAAAATGGCTCTACTACACAAGATATGTTAATACTAAAAAAAAAATACACGTCTCACGTATATTTTATTTAGTTTATCGAAATAATGAAAACGTCTTACTTGGCACGCCATCAGCCGGAGCCATTGGGCTTTTCGATTTCCACCAAATGTTTGTAACTTGGTAGTAGTCGATTCTAGAAGCTGCAGGATGCTGTTTGTAATTCAAATCGTTTTTGATTTGCGACAACAACTTCCTCTCATGTTCTATTTTGCCTTCGATATTAACCAAAATACCGTGTGATAATTACTGTGTAAGCTTATCTTTTACAGGCACGTTTTTATTATCTGTGGCTGAAAGTGACGGCTTGGTATGTAGGTAAGTAGTTGTGTGTGTGAAGGGAGATTATGTCTTGAGTACATCAAGTAGGTATATCAAGAGAAAGAACAGCACGTAGACTATGTACTGAAATCGTAAGTACTCGTCAATACATTCTTCCTTTCATTATTGCTCCTTTATTTGACAAAAATCTACTAACTTCGGCCGACCGATAGGATTAAAATGAAAATAAAACTTATAAATAAAACAATATAATTTTTAAAACTTACATTGCCAATTTAAAAATATCGACCAATGTGTTACAACCAATTAAATAAACTGAAATCGATCATTTATTTCAGTGGAGTTATTATTATGATCCAATATAACAAACTAAAGCACTATTCGTCTTTTTTTGTCGCTCTATGTTTAAATACTGAGTTATCAACCATTGCATCCTGCAATATTTCAATAGTTTCAATAGTTGTATTCATAGCAATTACCCTTGCTTTGTTTTAGATATTTAAATAAGTACCAGGTTGATTGTGTAAATGAACGTAGGTATTCTTAGGGTACGTATTACAATTATATAGGAAAAGACCATTGAGCAACTAAACTTTACTTTAGATATTGATATTACAAAATAGCTTTGAATATTGTATGACGAGCAATATTTTTTTTGTATTTTTATAAAGTCCTTTTATTTTATTTTTTTATCAAATCCCATGAAGGCATTAGCGTTTTTAAGATATGTGTTGCAAATATTCTTTTTATTAAAACTTTCTATTATTGTGGGGTCTAAGTATGTGTTGACGATGGCTGCACACTGAAGATCTGTGGGTGCATGTGCTAGCGGTGCGCTTAGTTGGTGGACGGCGACCGGCTGCTGTGAGTGGCGCTGCAGCGCGAGCGGAGCCGGCGCAGGGCGCGAGGACGCGGCGCGCAGCAGCACCAGCTGAGAACGCAGCGCGTGCACTCGCGGCACGTAGCCACGCGCACGCTTCACACGCCTCAGCGTAGTTTCAATAAGCGCACGCGCGTATTGCGAAGAGTGCGGTACGCGACCCAACAGAGTTCGCACACACGCGTCTACCTTCTGAGACCATGTGCTCGCAGTCTTCAGTGCATTATCAAGACCCGTTGTGTCTCCTCCTGTCATCAACGTGAACATGTGACGAGCTACACCATCTTGTAGCTGCTCTTCTGTCTCAAATTCAGCAAGGTGTTCTTCAAAGTGTACGTCGAACTCGTCCGGTGCGTATCCAACACAATAAACTGTACCAGACAAACCTATAAAAATATATTTTACGTTACAATTGTGTTTTAAAAGGTACATGATCACGTGTACTGTGCACATAAAATTAATGTCTTACCATGACTTTCCAATATAGCTGCGATTTCTAAAGCTACGTAAATTCCACTTTCATATCCTAAGAGATAAAAATGGTTCTGAAGCCCCGCCCTCTTCAGGATCGCCTGAATAAAAAAAACAACGTAAGGCTGCGGCCGTAGACTATAACATAGTGTTGATGGAGGAGATCTTTAGTAACCATCGCGAAATGGACCGCAAACGTTACGAAGTTTGTGATGAAACCAGTGACTAAGTATGACAAGCATTGTGAAATGATTCCATACCACTGCTAATCTCTCTGCTGTTTCTTGTATTGTTTCGTTTAGCTTGTCAAGTCCGAGCTGCAGCACTAGCGCGGGTACCTTCAGGCGCTCGCACAGAATGCGGAACCTCCCGTAGTGATTCTCCATGCCGGGTATGACACACAGGTATATTTGGTTCGAATCAAATTCATCGTCTCTCTGTAATAGTCCAATCAGTTGACATTATTTTATTTTGCAAACAATTTTTTATAATGTAAATCCTTACCCCAATTGACAAATAAATCAGAATAGAAATCGGATGGACATTTTGATGGAACTATTTAAGGTACACGTAATTGTGAAAACAAAGAAATCGTAGTCAAAATAACATTTGACATCCTTTGCGTAGGGACCCTAAATAAGAACTTAATCATCATCATCATCTGTCATTTCTCAACTACGTTGGGGTCAGCTTCAAAATTAGAAGTTAATAAAAAAAACGTAAGTACCATAGATGCATTGCTAACGAGTGTCGGCACCCCGACGAAATCAGTGGAAGCAAGCAGTTCATCAGAGTCTACGAAGGTGAAGAATGTAGACAAACCCTTAGTATCTTGGAAATCTATTTTGAAGATAGATTTTTCTACTTGTTGTATCCTTAAAAAATACAAAACGTTTTCAAATGGAACTAAGTCATTTTGACGCCTTAAAATAAAAAAACAAATAAGTACACCTTTATTAGAGTAAGTTTGAAAGTGGCGCCAGTGAAAGATAGTTGAACGGTAATCGTTTGTCTTGATATTATAAGGGCATGTGATGACGAGGGATGAAACAAAATATTTTACCAAAATCGAGTGAGTGATGAATAAAATAAAAACACTGTGACTAAGAGAATTATGGTCCTACGAGTGAGGGTTGGTATGAAGGTAAAGAGAGTGAATGATTAAGCAATAGATAGTGACGGAGAAGAAGAAAAATACAGTATGGCAGCCAGGTACAAGAATAACGATGATATCCGAGGTCTCTACTTACGTATCAATAGTAATCAAGGGTATTTCTGTTTCTTCAAATACAAGATTGTAATTGAATCTTAGGAAATTATAAATTAATGGTATTTTATCGCTATCTACTCCCAATTCTTTCAAAGTAGTATTCTTGTCCGTATCTGCCTTTATGGTTACATCTGTAAAATAGCGAATACACCGTCTTTTTTACTTAGTGAAACTTCACAGACTTGATAGGTTTCGATCATGTAAAAATATCACAACCAACTGGAGTTACTGATTTAATTTACTTAATTACCAGCAATTGCAATTATTTTATGCAGCAGCGAGGTTTGTTGCGCAGGCACCATGCTTGCTAGAACAACGCTTTGAGCTCCTCGCAGTGCCTTTTCGGTCACCTCTACTGCGCCACGGTACCATGCACCTATGTTACACGACTCCTGCGATCACAAAGTGATTAATATGACCATAAAGTAATCAAGTTTATAAAAATTTGAAAGATGTTTGAGTTATTAGAATAATTATCTTCATATACAAATTCAAGTCATTGTAACAATCAAATGTAGGTATTAAAATATTTTTGCTTACAGTGCATTAAGTGAGATGCAATAATAACATGAGCATTCTTATGGACCGACCTCGACGTCGGTCGGCGTCGGGTCAAAAGACATTCGATGGGTAGTTGTGAGACTACTCTGCAGGATTCCTTGATTCTTCTATCGAGCGTCAAAAATAGCTATACTATACTTACATGGCTTAGTTCCGGCAACGACAATATTGTTGCGGGTAAATTGTTTTGTACCCGACGAAGGCACACTTCCTTCCCAATTGTATTGTCACCAATGTTCAATACTGCGAAATATCTGTCAATCATAACAACGATCTATAGATTTGGAAATACAAATAAGGAAAAACAAATGGAAACGAGAAAATAAACTATGTTTAACAATGTTCTAATAGAACAAGTACATTGTGCAGTATAATTACTGCATAAAAACTATTTACGAGCGAAGCTCATCTAAACTTTTTTAATTATTGGGCAATTAATTTTTAAATTTGATAGTTTTCAATTTCAAATATTTTTTCAACGCTTCCAAACAAGGTTGTCAAAAAAACCTAGTTTGCAGTTGAGTCCACAGAGTACTTTTATAACATGGACGTATAAATAGACAGTCTTAAGTGTGAGTGAATTTATGGTTGTCATGTTAGCCAAATTTACCCATATATTATTGTTTTTGTTTTAAGACAAATACAGGTCGGCAGACAAGTTTCTTGGAATTATCGGCAGATTAATACCGTGCCATTTGCACGGGTTAATGGTAAGAACCAAATTTCCCTATGAAAATATGTGCAATTAAAAACATAGCTAATAATTGAAAATATTTTAATTGTATAAAATGTTTCTGTATCTATTGTTCATCCCAAATGCTGAGTAATTTTTTGAATCCAGTCATTTTGACAGTTTCAATTTCGATTTTTTTTAATCCAATCATTTCTCCATACTTCATTTTCTTTAAGAAATCTAGTAAAAATAATATAAAATAACTAGTAATAAATAACCTAAATAAATTGAATTGATTAAAAGAAATATAAATTTCCCATAATATTTAGGGTTATTTGCACACGTGAATATTGGCAGCACTGGCCTTGTGATGAATTATTTTGTTCTGGTGAATGAAGATTGAATGTAATCTATGAAATCTGGAACTAAGTTGTTGAATTATTCATTTACCTATCTATGAAACGTGATTTCTGGATTTTTTTTTCTTTCGGATGTTATGGTTTTTACACCATTTCACCACACAAATGCTGTATTTCAATACTTTTTTGCCACGTAGACGTGTCGGCTGTGTTGACGGTTGCGCGCGTAATAGCTGAGAATGCTGTGAATGTGTACAGCGAGCTGGCTGACTCTGAGTGACACAGTTTTCTGTCAGCGAGAATCCGTCCGACTTTATTTATATGTCCATGATTTATAAAGGTTGAGTCGAAGGATTTGTCCTAACAGCATGTTTTTTTTTGTTGTTGTAATAATGTGAAGTAAAATTTATCCTATAACTACGTGATTCATGTTTAACCGTTCCTTGTAGTGTCGGTATTGTTTTGTGTTTTTCCTGATTTTTATGGTATGTATTCCAATCATTTTCCATACTTTAACTTCTGCCCTACTTCTTGATCTCAACAAAATTTCTTGCATTATCCTAGGTTGAAGACCAGTCATAAGGCAAACTTTTTAGGTCCAGGGTACCGGATTTATTAAACTGCGTACCCAATCTAAAGAATCTTGATTTCATGTCCAGGCCCACAGTTTAAAACCACCTACTTTTTAAAATTATAATCACATAAATTGCGTCGCGTGATATTTAGGTGATTGCAATAATTGACGTATTTCTGTGCGTATATTCTTTTTTCCCGATTTGATTATTTATTACAAAAGCTTTAAGATTTCTTTATCCTTCAACTCTACATAAACTTATTTTTTATATTTTTTACTTAAAATTTATTCCATTTTGTTAACATATTTTTTTTACTTCAAATTATACGTATTAGTAGTGGAAAATCTTTAATTTATCCTTACTCGCGCGGTGGGGGCCGATTTCCCCGTCATGTTCCAATGGTATTTCTTTTGATAAAATAGGTACTATAAGAAATATTTGTTTGCTACTAGTAGGTACTAGTAAATTGTATGAAATTATCCAGAGGTGATATTATAGGCCCAAAATGTGAAGTAATCTTGTTATTAGATGCGAAAGTGTGAACACAGTCATTATGACTATGATCACTTACTTAAGATCCGTACACAATTTCCTTGACACCAAATCTAAAGTATTCAGTATAGTTTCGCCGATATCTTGCTGCTTATCGCCCACAGTCACATACACTCCCTCGATGGGACCAAAACGACTTGCATTATTTAACAGTGCATTGACGTCTTTTTCTTCTGATAAGTCACCAGAAATTACTACAACTTCAACACCCAATTGCTGCCATGATCTAAACAAAAGGATACAAAATGATATTAATTATGTTTTTAATAACAATAAAATAATAGCTGACCTAGTTCTCAAGAATGGTCAAGTCACATTGTACTGGGATTGATCTATGATCACTGATGACTGAAAGGACATGTCATTGTGGTGATAGATCGAAAACAGCGATGTTCCAAAAATTTTGATATCCTTGTTCAAGTGTTCATCTTGGTGAGAACCTCGTGAAAGCCGAGAACGATGATGAAAGGACATGTCCAAAAATGGTTTTTTATTATTCAATAATTCTAACCAGGATCAGTTAAATATATTCGGATAGACAACCCAAAAGCTAGTGGTTCTAACTATAACATACATTTTTAAAGGCTTCCATTTTTGAGAAAAATCGTTTTTTTTTATTTTAGTGTGATTTTACTCCTAAAACGAACAAACCTTTCTAACTAACTAGTATATTAAAGTGAACACACCCTAAACAAAAAGAAAACTTGTCAAAATTGACACATGGCACTGTTATTACTGTCTTTAAATATTTGATCGATGATTAAGACAATGTAAACAATAAGAAATATGATGAAATGGGATATTTTCAGTCAAAAATGTTTAGTCTAACCTTTTAGAATTGAAAGGGATTATATTTTAGATTTTATTTGGGTTGCCATCAACAAATAAAATATATAAAAACATTAAATATTTTATAATTTTTCTCTTAAATGGAGGGGTCTAAAAATATTATTTCAGTGGTTACAAATTCCATATTTTTGTCGCTTTTATTTAGGTGTAGTTTGACCCTGGTTAGATTTTTCTCGGAATAAAAAACCAACACCCATACAAAAAGCGGACATCTCCTTTAATTATTTACCGTATTTTTATTTGAAGGTAGCTTATGGATTGCCTCTTGAAATGAACACAAAGCTTCCTAGCACCTCGTTCCACAAGTCTGTCGCCTAACTGTAGTCCAAAGGTTTCATCATTGCAGAGTATTATATGGGTACGATCAGCCTTGCAGGTCAACCTGTAAATTAATTCTTCTAATTAATACCTCATCGTAGACAATTTTAAACTTATTCCAAAAGTAAAAACGGCATACCTGTGCTTAACTTCCAGTGTGGAGTCTTGCATCCTCAGCAGCACCCTGCCGCGGTGCCTGCTGGCCGCGAGCAGTCGGAAGGCGCGCACGGCGTCGTGCGGCGCGTACGACACGCGCGACAGAGGACGCACGTAGCCGCGACTAATACCCTCGCTCAACAACGTTTGCAAGGCCTGTGACATGCAAAATTAGATGCATTCGGAACAGTTACATTTTAATCATCTTTGTTTGAACAACATTTCTATGGGAACTCTATGAAAAAGGAAACAAATAATTTGTTAGATATTTATAATATTTAATGTTTGTATTAAAAGTTCTGTAGTTTCGACCCCAGGGAGGATGCCAATTATTTTGATTACAGCCTGTGTAGCAATTAAATATATGGTACAAATAAATCACATTCAACATAAGGTTCATGCATTTTCCGCACTAATGTGCGAGAAATTAGTTTTAAACAACAAAGCGCGGAAAGGGCGGACAAAGGACTGGCGCGTGAGCATGCGACGAAACCGAACTTTCCCGAAGGAACGCGCGGCGCGGCGGAGACACCCGATGATCTACGAGCGCGGCTCGGGTCCGTTCATCATTGCGGTGGCGATGCCGCTACAGAACTCAAAGAAATTTAATATGATTTATAAGAAAAAAATACACAGGGTACATTTAAGATATTTACCTTAGCATCTTCAATATTTTCAGGACCAAATATCGAAGTGATATCAATGGCGGTGTAGGCTCGCATCCTAGTGAGGTTGTACATCCCATAGGCGAAAGCATCTTGATTATGCAGCTGAGAAACATCAATATACAAACCTGTGGTTTTGGTACAATTTATAGCAGTCTGAAAAAGACAAGAGGTCAGTTTTATAACATACATTAATACATTTCAAATTAATAATAAAATCATTCAAATCGGTAACCATACTTCCTTCAGGTCTTTTCCCAGGCAACTAATAATTACGCTACAACCCTTTCCGTTTGTAGCGCTTCGAACCATATCTGCAAAACTGTGATCCCGAGAATTTCCTATGTGTTTAGCTGAAACAAAGAAAACAGTGATCTATGTTTACAAAAAATCATGTTCATCTCAGTTTAAGTTATATTTAAATCACTAATTATTGAATAGGCTAGATTTTAACGTGAATAAAGTATCACCAACCGTGATATATTATTAAAGGAAAACAAAAAACTCAAACTGCCTCAGTCAAAATACCTTTTAATCCTGGGAATAATTTACGTAAGAAATGTTTTTTCCGCATGTCACTAACAGTTGTGAATACTTCCCAGCCGTGAGCAAGGGCTATTGATATTACAGCTTGGCCCAACGCTCCAGCCCCTCCATGGATCAACACAGAGGTGTCAGGTGTCAAACCCATGTAATTTTTGATTGCCTTAAAATAAACAGTTAATGTAAGTTTGACAATAACGGTGAATTTTTTCTTGTAAGTAGCAGAGATCTCCACAATTTGCCGTGCGCATTATAAATTTGGAGGAGAAGCGCTGAGTAATAATAGGCGGGATACCAACTAAGTGCAGATGGCAGACTTTTAGACGTAGGACAGGATGCACTACGTCTGAAAGTCTGTCAGTAAAAGGGAGATGGTGGGATCAATTTAACTTTTGTCGGTGAAATGATTGTTGCAAGTATCTTGAGTGTAGACTCACGAGGCAGTAGAGTGCATGTGCGTAGGCGAGCGGCACGGTGGCGGCGTCCTCCAGGCTCCAGTGCGCCGGCACCGGCCACAGCAGCTCCGGCTGCGCGCGCACCACGCTGCCGGCTGCACCACCATGCACCAGCCCCATCACACGCTCATCACTGCATGGCGAAGAAGTTGGTTCAGATTTGTGTTACATGATATATATATATATATTTTTAATATACCTAACCAAATAATTCAAAATAATTAATAAATAAAGACTTATTCAATGATTCAAACAGGAAGACAGCCTTATGAACGTTAAAAGCCTTGATCAGCGGCCTTTCTTGATGTGCAGCAAGCTTTTGACCAGATCTTGATTGATTAGATGATGTTAGAGATTGCACAAAAGATAAACCTACTGACCAAAGTGAAAAATCGACTAAATATGTTTCTACGCATCCGGTCGTTTTTATCCGGCCACTGCTTTCAGGAGAAGGGGCGAGGTACGATCAAGATTGTTTAATGTGGAAGTTGGAGTACTACAGGGATCAGTTCTTTGCCCAGTGTTGTGTAACATATTTACATATCAGCATCGGAACTTACCTATGAAACAAACGAACATAATGGTTTGACAACCGATTGAAAATAAAAATCAGGAACAATGAAATCAGTATGAATGTAAATAAATACATAAATCAAACGAGTCCATACTTTGGAAAATTTAAGAGTAAAGCTTCTGACCTGTTTGTGGTTCCACTGAATTCCATTCCAAAGCTATTTTTAATGTTTTGTTTATATAATAAGGCGCCACTGGCCTTTTTGACGTCATCATAACTTATACCAGCATATTGAACCTGTAAAGATTATAGAAGTCTTAGAGGATTTGACTGCAGAGAGGGCGGGGACATCCGGTCGCTGCGATTACGCTGCCAGTAGAAGGGGTGACACACCGTGAGCCGTGTGCTCACTCGCCTCGGTCACTTTTGCTACGGAGCTCGGATGCGACGGACGCGTACTAGTGATCATATTTAAATATTCCCTTGTAACGGTTTTCCTAATTTAAATAAATAACTGCAGGCCGTTTTGTATTTTGTTTTAATATTAATATTATTTTAATAGTGGGATAGATTTAATGAAAATAGATGTAAAGTTCGCCATATTTTTAACCGGAAATTGTGTTTTTGACGTGTTGTTGATTTTGCTTGTAGTTTTTGTGAATTTATCGCAATTTACTACGTGCTTCTACTACTATGTGTTTAGATTATATTTCGTGAGTTTTTCAAGTAAACAACCACGTGTTAATTCTTTTATTTCGCGCTTAGTTTGTTGTTTACGTTGTGGTAAATTACGTTCATAATCATGCCGAGTCGTGAGTGCATTTATTTCGCACTTAGTTTGTTGTTTACGTTATGGTAATTTACGTTCATAATCATGCCGAGTCGTGAGTGCACGCCGCATGAGACTACACCGGGTGTAATTCTCGGGAAAACGATTCGCATAGCCATCGCGATGTTCATAAAAGGCGTCGTGACCGTTATCGTTAATCCGAAATACTGGTTCGATTGAGCGCTTTAGAGGAAAAGTTGCCTTCAAACACTACGCGTACGTCTACTCCCATGTCGTCGCATCCGGGCAGCACTCCGCCGCTGACAACTTCGGTGGTTGCCGAGGCACCTGTACCGGTAATACGGAAACACGTGCTACGAATAGAACCGTGACCACTGAGGCATCGCGGGAGGTTGACGCTGCGGACAGGATTGTGGGGGCACTTTCTTCCCAAATTCAAGTAAGATCTAAGCATTACTTCATTTCTAATTTTGCACCCAATGTGCATGACTTTGACATGTGTTGTGCGGAAGTCGATCGTGGGCGCGAGATATGTCAGTGGGACGATCGGGAGTGCCTGGGACGCATTGGTGGATGTTTACGGGGTGATGCTAAGACGTGGCTCAACGATTGGGTGACCAGTGATCGGACGTGGTCCAATTTTAAAATTGAATTTCGATCATTGTGCCCAAAGTTGCCCGAATTTGATATGGTTACTGTGCTATATTATGATGTCATGAGTGTGAATTCGAATAAATTCGCTACTTATGCTGAGTATGCGCGAAAGTCCCTGTTGCGACTGAACATTGTTAAGGGTCTTTCAGAGGGACTAAAAACCGCTATTGTGATCCGTGGTATCTCCGATCCGCAAGTGAAGGCCGCGACTGCCAATGCTAAGCTACAGTCATGGGAATTAGTAGAATTTTTGTCAGTGTAATTGAAGCCTAAGAGCGCTCCACCTGTTAATAACAATCCTGTTCGCACGTCGCCCCGCAACGCAAATTCCCCCGATCCGCGTAAACGCAAGGTCTTGCACTATGATCGATTAGTGTGCTTTTCATGCGGAAACGTAGGTCACAAACAGGCTGTTTGCCCTAAAAAGTCAGCGAGAATCAATGCGGATTCTAATAAATCTTCGGTAAAAATCGAATCGACTAGCTCTAATTTTCAATCAAAAAAGTCGAATTCTAGTCGAAATCAAATAATAAAAATAATTCGAGTAACGTAAATTTTTTCTCAGTCTCCTTCAGACAAAACAATGTGATGTCCGTGGTCATACATAACATACCTATTGACGTTTTAATTGATTCTGGTTCTGATATTTCGCTGATTTCTGATTCCATTTTAAAGCATTATAGTTTGAATAAAATTCCCACCTATCGCCGTATGCGTGGTATTGGAAGTCAAAATATAGAGTCCCCTTCGTATGTAAGCACTATTATCGAATTTCCCGAATTATCTTTAGAACTAGATTTGTTTGTTATTCCTCCCGATTGTATTCAGGCTCCGATTTTGATTGGCACTGACGTTTTAAATCGTAGCGGAGTTACGTATACTCGAACAAATAACTTTCACCGGTTAGTCAGGGTTTCACATGTAAACAACGTGTCAACTGTAGAGTCGGGGAGGTTTTCTGCGTGCACCCCATATCAGGTATGGGGTGCATGCAGAAAACCTCCCCGTATGCCTGATGCCTGCTGGTCCCTTATGGATACGTTCGAGGGGAAGAGCAGTCGTCGGGCCGGTGCATCATGGGCATGGACAATACTCTCTTCGAAAAAGGTAGTGGAGTTTTACGGAGAGGGTATTGTTTATGGCGAATTTCTGCGAGGGGGAGAGCGTGATGCTCCTCCTGGGTGGATGGTGTCCTACTCCCCCCTCTGCTTATAGAGGGAAGGAGTGGGCGCAGGTAAGGAGCTGAAGGTCCGTGGAGGAAGGGCCCAATTTATGGGCCGAAGGAGGACGTTTCTTCACGTTGTAGAGAAGCAGGGGCGGCGCTCGTTGTGCACTAACCATGCCAACGAGCTGGCAGCGGGAGAACCTCGTCTCCTGACTGCACCCGTCGATATCGTAATCCGGAAAGAGATCACGGTCATGTTTTGTGACTCGGAACGGGACGAGGATCTTGGCTTGGTCGCTCGGATCGCGAGGACGATCACCTCTATAAAAAATCCTCTAATACCAAGTTTTGGTGCGTGGCGAGGGTATGAATCCCTGAGGAGTAGTGCCATCTGTAACTTCGTAGTTGCAGGTGGCGCATCAGTCGTTAGCGCACCGTTCCACCGTTTCACCGTCCCAGCCAGGGACCAGTCGAACCTCTGGTTGGGAAACAAATGTAACCCGACTTACCTAGGCACTGGGGGTAAACCTAGGAATGAACTTATATCCCCCACACTCGTGGGAACAATGTGGAAAATGTAAAAACAAACCAAAAACCCAAAAATGGCGCTACAAGCGTAGAGGAGGGGAGTGATGCAGGGTCGGAGCTCGACGCCGTATCTAGCGCGAAGGCCTCTTTTAAGAGCCCGGAGCCCGTGGAGGTGGGAGCTGCATCGAAGAACTGTAAGAAGTTTATGAAGAAGCGCTCCAAACCAGGGGACGGCCAGGGGTCGTCCCCTGGTTCCCTGGGTCCCAAGATCCCCGGTGCAAGTGTGGGAAGGGAACACTGGGGTCCTGTGCCCGCCCCAGGGCAGAGGACATCCATGAGGATTTTCCACCACGTGAACAAAAAAAAAAGAAAAAAAAGGGAGGCACTCCGCTCCGGTTATCATCGGAAGCCAACCTACCTCTGTCGAGTGGTCGAGGCCTATTTGACGGACAGACATTGGCGTTCCAATAATAATGTAAAAAAGTACTCATTATTGTGGCCATAAATTGGGATTCAAACATCTTCAAGGTAATTAAAATAAATTCAGGTATACCTTTACAAGGACTCCAGATCTGGATGCCTCAAGCGCTTCAACCCACGTAAGCGAATCCAAGTCACCAAACTGGCTACATTGTAAGGAAAAGTTATTGCTTACTGATGCAGAGTCTTCCAATGGTACGTAGTACTCTCCTCCCCACTTACCCTGATAAACAAATGAGAATTATTACATTAAAATTAAGTTATTTTAATTATATGTATTTTGGTACAAACAGAAATATCAAAGATCTACTTACATTGTCCACTACATTGAACGCCAGGTCAATATCCAGGATCTCGTCGAGATAAAAACTATCGTTACTTTCTTTAGCGACCATGATTAGATGGATCTTGTTAAGATTAGCTTCTCTACGCCAGCCGCTTACAAGTTCCTTAAGACCCGGCAGTGCTGGGTAAGGTGCAATAATCAGGAGCCGATGTCCCAAAGACAGGTTATTGCGCGTTGTAATGAGAAGTAGGATATCAGAGTTGCTTCGAACTGTGACAGTTGTTGTAGGTACGGCCGCAGACGCAGCCCACCGGACCAGCTGCAGTTGTGACTGCTGTTTGTTGCCATTGCTAACAATGAAGTGAACGGAAATCACACGGTAAAGTGACGAGGGGTGCAAGCGACCACCAATAGCGAGGTCTTCCTCGCTCGCCACAAACTGGTCTCTCTGTAGGAAACGATGCAGCAGCTGGCACATCTGTTGGATGGCCAAATTAGTGAAGATATAATGTAACACATAGAATACAAATTGAAAATAAAACATTTTAAACTTACGTTATCGTCAGTGGATAGGTTTTGAACTAGCACCAGATCAGCACCTTTTAAGAAGTTGTGTTGTTTCTTCAACGCCGATTCGCGGTTAACTTCTAAGTACTTAACATTAACTCCAAAAATGTTTCTAATAGCATTATTTATTTCCGAGAAAACTGATCCTTTTTTCGGCTGATTAACTAACCCAACGACATATATGTTTGTTTTGTTCACATTTTCCGATACTGTTTGTATGAAAACTTGAAGTGATGTCGACACCTGTATGAGTTTTTTTTTTTTCATATAATTCATTCTTATTTGGTTTTTAACACATAGCTTAATAAGTGAAGGGTGTACGAGTACTTACATCTATGTCGGATTGGAAATAAGGAATGAATTTTAAAGCTTTTAATGCCATGTTTCTGTTGCTCACTGGAGGCATATTTTCCAATTTAATATTGCTTATTGTAACACCTCCACATCTGGAAACAATGAACACAGACATTATTTACTTAAGTGACAGACAGACAGTGTATATTAGACAGTAATAATAGTAACTAAATAATGTTCACCCCACCACATGACGCTGGCAGAATAGTCGACATCGACTCAGTTGCCAAAGAGGAAAAAAAAAATGTTCACCTGGTAATGTCAGAATTGTCTAATACTACTGCTTTCAACAGAACTTTGTAATCCGACACGAAAGAATGTTTTACAACATCTTGATGATATTTAACGTTGATCTTCATACTCCTGATGTGCGAGACTAGTGATACTCCATCGTGTGCTTGTCGCAGCATGTTCAGCTGCAGCAAGCCGTCGATGAACGTGACCCAGTTGTCACGCCACACTAGCGAAGCTTCGTTCAGGGATTTATTAGCACCCTCAATGCTAAGGAACTCACCACTGAAATAAATTACATCGCTCATCATTAATGGAACACAGCAAGCTACTCTACCTAATTTTATAATTTATTTGTATATTTCAAACTTACCTGTACGAGTAATCTCTGTCTCTGAATAAATGATAAATGTCTTCAGCCGTGAGGTCTATGCTCACTTTAGCTTCAGGTATTTCTTTTAATTTTCTTAGTTTCGTATCTTCAACAACATTTAATGCCTTTATAAAGCCTGTTGCAACTTTAGAGCCTTCGTTCAGAATCTGTATTAAAATATTTAGTAAGCTTGAAGTAAATATCTATAATGTATACTTATAATAAAATCGTAACGAAGTCAAAAATGGATATTGAATATTTTTGAAAAAAAAGTAGTTGTTTTGAGGTCTGGGATCGATGCCAATGCCGAAAATATATTTTTTTTGAATTTTAGTCTGTTTGTATGTTACAGCATCACGAAAATTCTACCGGATACGTTTTGTTCAAATTTTGCATACATATTTCCTATAAGTCTGGTCAGTCGGTAGGCTATATATCATCACGCTATTTGCTATGTCGGATGAGCAATATTGCATTATGTTTGTATTCCTCTATTGTTTAAAGTAAATTGTAAAAAGACAAGCCAAACGGTTAGAACATTGCATATTGTTACAGATTGAATCATCACCCTTTATTTAAATAGGGCTAAGCTGTCAATCATTATGACTTGAACGGGGTGGATTTTTGAGATGGGGCAGTAAGGGTAGTAGCTACGTGAAATCGGTCTTACGAGACTATCTTTAACTTTTTGAGACATTGATCTGCGATCATAGATTTTGAAAAAAAATTATACGAGTAGTCAGTAAGAAAATGGGTATAAATCGTGTTTCATATGAGGATCAAAAAACTTTCTGAGACCAACTGAGGTTTGAGTATTAGAAGTATCCGAAATCGCAAAAAAACCTTTTCCCATACATTTCGTGGGAAACGAGATTCCAACTTACTTTTTACGGTTCCGTACCTCAAAGGGAAAAACTGGAACCCTTAGGGCGCCCACACAAAACCGCGATGCGATGCGATATTATGATTGATAGTATAGATTTATGCGCAGATATTTGCGATGCGTTGCGAATTCGCAGTTATGTGTGGGAGCCCTTATAGGATCACTTCGTTGTCCACTCATCCGTCCGTCTGACTGTCTATCTGTTAGACCCTTTTTCTCAGGAACGCGTAGAGGTATCAAGTTTAAATTATATCACATACGTAAGTCTACGGTTTCCTCGAGCTCAAAAAAAATCAAACTTCTAAGTAAACGCAATAAAAAAATACGCCCATTAATGCGATATACATTTATAGTCGCAAATTAATCAAAACTCTAGGGTACTTCTGGTGACCTAAAATCATAAATTTTGGCCAGAAGCATAGTCTCACAGCACAAGAAAAGGGAAAGGTCCGAAAACCGTTAATTTGTAGTTTTATCACATCATAATTTCAGCCGAAAGACATCCCCTATTGGACATAGGCCTCCCCCAAGCATCGCTATTTCGACCGGTTCTGTGCTTCCCGAATTCAGTGGATTCCTGCGACCTTCACAAAGTTATCAGCCTACTTTGTTCAGGCCTTCCAACGCTACGTCTTCCGGTACGCGGTCGCCACTCCAGAAACTCTTGGCCCCCATTGACCATTATGTTCTGCATAATCTACTGATATAATAATTATTTTAATGATAGTCGTTTGTCAGGAATAATCTGTAAGAATGCATCAGTCAGTGTATCAGTTTTGTGACATTAGGTAGTATAAGCAGGAACGCAGGCGTTCATTAATTCACTAAAAACGAAAAATTTCGCAAGCAATGGGAAATTGCTACTGAAAACTACGGAGTCGACCTCAGGGTTAACTGCTTCTCACACGGACAACTGCACGTCGCTTGCTCCCGCGTCACTAGTCTTTAGTACCTGTATATTTTGTCTGCTGAGACCATTATTACAAACGTAGTATAAAGGGGAAAAAAATGGAGGGAATAAATAAATACAGGGAAGTTTTATGAAGAGTAAACGTGGGAAATAAAGTGAATTGTGCTATACATGCGATTGTGACCAACAAGTCGATGCCCAAAAAGGCTCAACTGGCTGTTTACAATGGTTTCCTGGGGTACGCTAATGTATGGAAGTGAATGTTGGGTGTGGCAAAAGTGCGCCCGGAGGACACGGTGGAGCATACGGTGGAGGTCTGTCCGGCTTGGGCGGAGCACCGCCGTGTCCTCATGGAAGCGATCGGCGGTGGGGATCTCTCGCGTCCGGCTCTGGTTCAGGCCATGGTTCTGAGCGAGAATGCATGGCAGGCCGTCACCTCCTTCTGCGATGCAGTAATGCTCGCGAAGGAGGAGGCGGAACGCGTGAAGGAGAGGCAGGGTTCGCACCGTTATGCCCCTAGTCGCCGCAGGGGATGCCCTGGGCGTTGGGAGTCGCAAGGCAATTTCCAGCCGCCGTAGGCGCGGGCCTGCGGACGGTGAGCGATGGGTAGCTCGCCGTCTGATAAGGACCAGGCCTGGGTCGACGGCTCATTGTGTTCTACGCGCGCCTCAAAGAGATGTAAGCACGAATTGACGGGTGCCATTAGTGCCAATGCCTGCCAGGATTGCGAGTTTTCCGAAAGGGATATAGTGGCCCTGGCACACAGGCAAATGAAGGAACACGGGTGGGTTTTAGTCAGTAAAAGTCTGACACGCCCTCCCGCTCCGCCCAGAGCGGGAGAAGTTATTTAATAATTTCCCACCCAAAAAAAAAAGGTGTGGCAAAAGAAATCAAGTTAGAATGTGATTCTAACTTTAAGCTTCTTTTGCCAGACCCTTTTTTTTTTTGTTGTGCAAATGTGTTCCTTGCTACGCATGTGGCGTGACTATGAATGATAGACTGAAAAATTATGTGATAAGGAAACGGTGTGGTTTAAAAGAAGATGTATTGAGAAAATTTTAAAAGAGTACGCTTACATGATTTGGTCATGTTGAAAGGATGAATGAAAGGCGACTAACAAAAGGTATTTACAAGGCAGATGTGAGTGGAAACGCCGGGACGTCCTAGGAGGATATACAATATTAGTTTTAGTATATGCGAAACCCGAAACACGTGTCTAGTATTTTTATGTACAGAATTTATGTACAAAATTTCAAACAACCTTATAACTTTGTGATTTTTCATGATACAGATCATGAAAAATCACAAAGTTATAAGGTTGTTATGATAACGGGTTGTCCGTACAAAAACATGCTTACGGAGCCCCCGCGCCTCCAGGGTCGCCTTGCGCTCATTGATAGTAATTTGGCAGTAGGTACCTAACCGTACGACGATTGTATTGTAAGTAATTTAATGGTGATAACATTTCCCATCACACTTAAATATTTTTGGGACAAAATATAACATGGTGTTAAAATTATTTAAATTAATTCAGTTCCTTATTTTGAACGAACTATATTCAGGTTTCGCATATACTAAAAATAATGTTGTATAGTGACCTAATTGGTGATATTCTTCAGAAAGGTCCGCTGCGTAGTACTCTAAACAGGCGTGCGTATACGACCAGGGGGCCGATCGCGCTAATTTTGAACGTTAATACCAAAACTAAACCACAACCAAAACGTTACGTTAGACACATTTCGTATCCTGCCAGGGTTGCGAGTTTCTCCGAAAGGGATATCGTGGTCCTGGCACACAGGCAAATGAAGGAACACGGGTGAGTTTTAGTCAGTAAAAGTCTGAAACGTCCTCCCGCTCCGCCCAGAGCGGGAGAAGTTATTTGATAATTTTCCACCCAGAAAAAAAAAAAAGACACATTTCGTATCGCGCTAATCATTTCAACGGAAACGATTTAGCTTTACTTTGGAAGTTACGTTGGAGGAACGATCGATCGAAGAATACTCTCAAAAAAAAAAGCGCGATACCGTTTCTTACACCAGCTAAACCAAAACTAAACTAAAACCAAAAACGTTCCGTTCGAACGGTAATTACGTTGAGAAATAACGCGATCGGCCCCCAGATGTATGAACGTAAACGAAGCAAAAGAAGTATGTAAGTAGCGTAGCAGGTGGCGTTCTATAGTTTCTGCCTACTCCAATGGGAAGAAGGCGTGAGTTTACGTATGTATTTATGTTTTATAAACATAACATAGCACCACGTCTGTATTCCCCGAAGGGTTAGGTAGAGGTGTACCTACCTATACATCCGCATAAAATTTGGCAAGTTATGTGTAGGCCCCGTGTAATATAGGGAGCGAGCCTAAAGGGCATAAAGTCAGACCTCGGAGTATGACTGAGAAATTCCAACCAATAACACTTTGCCTGATCCGGGAACCGAACCCAGGACCTCAAAACCAACAGAAACGCTTTACGATCAATAAACCAACGATACAGTTTTTTATAAAAATGTGACTGTTATTTTTTATATTGTGGTGTCTTACGACTTCCTCGCGAACGCAGTCGCAGGCAGAAGCTAGTAATATTACTCGTATATAGAGGTACAATTCTAGTTTGTTTTTTTGTATGTAGGGTGTAATCTCCGGAACGAATAATCCAATTCTAATTTTTTTTTGTTGTTGGAAAGCTAAGCTAGTTTGCATTATTCCTGAGTGCTATAGGCTATAAAATATATTTATATCAAGCATATTAGCCGAGCTATTACAATTTTTGTCTTGCAAGTCGGAAAGAAATACCTCATAAAACAGAATTCACGCAAATTCTACCGGATAGACTCTGTTCTAATGTTGCATATTATATATTCCCTATAAGTCTGGTCAGCTAGTAGCTATATATAATATTATCACGCTATTTACTACGGAGGATGAGCGATATTGCGTTATGTTTGTATTCCTCTATGGTTTACAGCAAATTGTTAATAGACGAGCCAAACGGTTAGAGCATTGCAGATAGTTAGAGATTTAACCTTTTAAATGATTACATCACTTCTTTATGGGGCTAAGCAGTCAATCATCATGACATATACAGGCTGGATTTTTGAGTCCGCGTATCACAGGTCAGTTTCCCTCAGTAGTCAGTTTATTTAATTCGCCATTTTAGTTGATTAGTCGGTTTCACTGATTGGTCAGTTTTACCGATTAATCAGTTGCTTTAACTCGCCATTTTCCAGTATTTGCCAGTTTCGTTGATTCGTCAGTTTTATTCAATTCGTCAGTCAAAGTACAGTCGGTAGAAAACTCATACACGTCTGCTAATTTAATTATGTACGTATTACGTAACATAACATCACGGCTGTTTCCTCAAAGGGCTAGGCAGAGATAATTTTTTTTTTGTTTTTAGAAAACAAATATATTAAAAAAAAAAATTGTTTTTGTAAAAATACAACTTGAAGGTTGATTTAAGTGGGTTCCTTACATTATCCACTTTTGTTTACTTAAACGTAAACATATCTTTTACGTTGAGTGTACTAAACTGGCAAATACTGGAAAATGGCGAGTTAAAGCAACTGACTAATCGGTAAAACTGACCAATCAGTGAAACTGACTAATCAACGAAAATGGCGAATGAAATAAACTGACTACTGAGGGAAACTGACCAGTGATACGCGGACTCGGATTTTTAAGATGGGGAAGTAAGTTGTTGCTACACGAAATCGGTCTTAGGAGACTGTCCTTAACTTTTTGAGACATTCTGATCTGCATACACACAGATTTTGAAAAAAATGTACAGTCAGCAAGAAAATGGGCAATTTACACCAAAAATATTTTTTATGTCAATAGATTCTGTTTCTTATGAGAGAGAGACACCAACTGAGGGTTGATAAATGATAAATGATAAATGATAAATGATTTATTTCTGTAAGTAGGTTTGTACAAACACTTTTACACGTCAATCATATTAAAAAAAACTAGATGAGGTCGGCGTTTCGTATCCGACTAGTCTGAGAAGAAAGGCCGAAACAAACTCAGAGGTCACAGTCTCTTTTTAAAGTCCAGACATAATCTTGGGCAGATCATGTGAAGACCATGTAGATTGGTGCCTGAAATGATCTTTTGACGAAAGAACCACACAGGTTGAGGGGACCTGTCCAGTCAGTGCACGCATTTGTCAGTAGTCGTGCAGCTCAACTAAGAACTTAAGGAGCTCAACGATTCAACGAACAATACCAAAGAAAGGACATTTGGGTAGGCCGCATAAAATCACTCAAACTGCCAGACTATGATAAAAACTAAATGAGAAAAAAAAGGAAAATGAACAAAAACCCACATAGTCTTCACATTTACAATACTTAAAACAATATAATACTTAACAAAGTAAATATTCATGTCATTGTATACATAAAATTAATCACTGTCAATGTGTATATAAAATACGGATATAATCTTGGTCAGATCATTTGAGAACCATGTAGATTGGTGTCTGACATGGTCTTTTGACGAAAGAACCACACAGATTTGAGTGGACCTGTCCAGTCAGTGCACGCATTTGTCAGTTATCGTGCAGCTCAACTCAAAACTTAAGGAGCTCAGCGATTCGACGAACAATACCAAAGAAAGGACAATTGGTTAGGCCGCATAAAGTACTCAAACTGCCAGACCTGCATTAAAAATTTTTTTGATTGAGAATAAAAATAAAAAAACAATTCACATAGTCCTCACATTCATAATAATTAAAATAATATAATACTTTACAAAGTAAATATTCATGTCATAGTTTAGGTATTTAAAAATTTCAATCAAAAAATAGTATAAATAGTTGGCAAAAAAAAACACATCGGATCTGGATCATCTAACGCGAACCCTCTCTCGCGTCAAGATGGTTATCGTTATTTTATGATGATTTTTAGGGTTCCGTACCCAAAGGGTAAAACGGGAACCCTATTACTAAGGCTCCGCCGTCTGTCTGTCCGTCTGTCACCAGGCTGTATCTCATGAACCGTGATAGTTAGACAGTTGAAATTATCACAGATGATGTATTTCTGTTGCCGCTATAACAACAAATACTAAAAAACAGGATAAAATAAATATTTAAGGGGGCTCTCATACAACAAACGTGATTTTTTTTGTTCGTTTTTGATCGATATTGATAACGGTAGCAGGTAGACGCTTGAAATATTCACAGAATATTTAGTTATATATTCACTTTAAAAATAAACAATTAAATTAAAATAAAACAAATATTTAAGGGGGCTCCCCTACAACAAACGTGATTTTTTGCCGTTTTTATAGATAATGGTACGAAACCCTTCGTACGCGAGTCCTACTCGCACTTGGCCGTTTTTTGTCATAGGTGTCATGGTTTTCGAGGGCGCTGACAACGATAATAGGGTCAAAATCAAAATTCAAGATGGCGTCTCTGATCATTTGCAAATTTTTCGTCATTGGTGTCGTTCTCATGGTTTTCGAGGTCTCTGATAACAAAACTGTGGTCAAAATCTAAATACAAGATGGCGTCAATGAAAATTTGCAACGACACGCACTTGGCCGGTTTTTTATAATGAAGAGACGCTACAAAAGTCAGAAATATCAAAAAACTTTTCCTCCGTTGAGGCTGTAATGTATGCCTGGCTATAAAGAACACAAAATAAGAAATCTGAGGGAGAGCTGTCTTTTTCTGATCTGTGGGAGAGAACATGGAGAACGAGTCGTCCACCTGCCTTAAAGTATATAGTCCGGTCAAAATAGACATTCAAGGTTAAATTAATTTATATTATTTTATAATGATTGTTTATATCATCAATATAAAAGAAGTGTCTAAAGTCCCCATCGAACCCGCACGTGCAAAAAACGTCGCAAAAATGGGTTTTTTGCATTTTTCAGGTAAACGATAAGTTTTACCATAAAAATACATTCGACAAAAATTTTAGAGCTTACATTTATCTACAAAAATTGTTCATACACTTTTTTCCTTACAAGTTGAAATGCCAATAGACAAACTGATGGCTGTTGGCGTAAACACGTTCTAGCGTGAAGATCTTGTATTGATAAACTTAGTATGGGAGTTTATATAGGTAGTGGAAATTTTATCACCTCAAAACACCCATTTCCTCTATGGAAAGCGACGTTAATACGAATCTGACGTTGATCGTGTATTATCGGTTGCGCATACAGATGCAGGTCTCTGAACTCCACGGAAATTTGTTTCTTCGGGATTCTTGTCGTCATTGCATAGGTGTCCCACACCAGGGCTAGTGTGGCGGCAAACGGGTATACGTTGTGTCCTAAAGATGAAGATCGTTGGTATTATTCAACAATTAAGTACCTACTATCTAAGCATGATTTATTGGAATACCATTTAATAAATAAGACAACTCATCCTTAGGGCGACGTACTAAAAACCAGTAGGTATTCGGCGGAGGTTGATCAGTACGTGGTTTAATTGTATCTATAATTAAACCATGCACTGAACTTCCTCCGCTAGTTATTATGCTATATTTTAAATAGCACAATTACGAAATATAGCATTATAACTCTAATTTTGATGGTTGAAAGCAGAGTCTAACTTTGCGCTTAGTAACCTCATATTGGGCCTTGGAATTATAGCAGCATACGAATAGGGTATTTTATTTACCTCTCATAGAGTGGCCTTGCAAGTAAGCATGTTCTTTATCTTGCACAGAGGTAATATAGTCGAGGGAGGCAGCTGTTGACCTATTGGCTGTGATATACACTGTCAATGGCCTAAAACAGAAAAATGTAATATTCTAAATGTGCAAATACCAGTTTGACGTAGTTACTGTATAATGTTGTTCGAAAATGTGCAAAGAGTAACAAAAAGAAAGTGCTATGTTCTTACCATTTTTCGCCATGTGCCCATTGGACTAGATGCGACAGGAATGGCGTTCCCGTAGAAACTGGTAACTCAACTTTCGGATAGAGAACATGAACTTTAGGATTGTAACCCTCCATAAACAACCTGAAAATAATGGATGTTTTGAGATGCAGTTTTACAGTACACACTAGCGAAGGTTTCTGAGTTGGTATAACGATCCTCCACGCGAGCTAAGCCACAGGCAAAGATAGTTATTGTCTATATGAGCGATATTAAACTAAAATAAACAAACTATATTATGACTGTGCTTATTATTTTACTTACATGCCGATACCTTCAAGCAGCAAGAATGTATTATCAGCATGCTTCTTCCTGGTCAATGCGATATTCTTGCAGTTGCTAGGCAACGATCGCTTGAGGATGGCCTGCAGCAGTCCATGCGGTGCCACCTCCACCAGCACAGCGTTGTTAGGTATCAGTTTCGACGTCTCCTCGAACAACACTGGGCTCTGCGAAAATAAATCATTAGGAACCTTCCGTAGACTCTTCGTAACGTATCCAGTTAGATCTATGAATCTGTGTCAGTCACCTGCACTTATCCACATATCTGGTCAATAATAAAATTGCGGTTATGTGGCATCTCCAACATCTTAACTAATATCAGGGTAAGGGCCTTCCAATCTCCGAGCCCAGAGTCTCAACAGAAAGTGGAATGAGATTGCTGGCTTGTTCACGTGGGCCATACTTAAACAAATTTACACAAGGGTTTCGGAGCATTCTCTGATGTTAAAAGCCCGGACAAGTGAGAGTCTGAAAGGAACGAAACCTGGGAGGTCCGAAGTCTGGAAGTCTGGCTCGAAGTCGTGTTGATAGAGTTTTAATAGCTACTTGCACAGCAACATCACTACTTACCAGCAGGTTGTTGGTGTGATATTCAGCTGAACAGAGCTTTGCAGTCGGATTGTCCCACTTCTTTTCTGGTACAGAAGTTGAAAGCCAACGCTCGGTTCTAGGTTTTGGAACCTTGATCACCTCCGATAAATACTTGAATAGTTGAGGTCCTTAATTTCGAAGATTTAATTAATTATGTGAAAAAAACAATGCTATTTAATATAGATGTCTTAAAAAGGAATAAAATAACATTAGAATTCGAACATTTTCTTTTACAATATAATTTACGTTTAGAACTTCATAACCCGACTAGATTGAGTAGTAACTCCTGCATTGACAATATTGCTCATTCCTACAAAAAAAAATGCAAGGGTGAAATAATCGACTTGGTTCTTTCAGATCATACGTCTCAGTTACTTAAGGTTCCTATTAAACAAACGTGTGCACTAAAGTATTGGAAAACTAAGAAACATGATATCTCAGTGGGTAATTTGGAAAAATTTAAGAGTCATCTGAAATGCATATCTTTCTCTCAGGTAAAAGCCAAAGATGCAAATGAATCTTATGAACACTTTATGGATGATTTTTCATTATTGTATAAGTTATGCTTTCCGATTAAAATTGTGACTGTACATACTAATAGAAAGAATAAGTAGATATCTCGTGGTATAAAACTGTGTAGTCAAAAGCAAAAGGCAGTTACTTTGGACATATAGATTCAATCCTAATCCAAAAAATAAACTTGCTTTCAAAAATTACTCCTCTCTATATAGAAAAATAATAAGATTAACCCAAAAAGCCCAAAACAACCACTACATTAATACGTCAAAAAATAAATCTAAATCTGCCTGGCAAGTCATTAAAAAATCACAGTTCAATTTACCCCAAGAGCCAATAGTGTCAATAAAAAAAGGATAATTTGACTATTACACATCCTATGACTATTGCAAACGAATTTAACAACTATTTTATAGATGTCATTGAAAATAACATAAAAAAAGATAAAGGAACTTCAACCAATAATTACATGATTGAACATTTGAATTCACAATCACTATATATGCTACCTGTTTCAGATTCAGATATAATAAAAATAATTAGCAACCTGAAAAACACAAATACCGTAGGATTTGATAATACATCAACTAAGGTAATAAAATACGTCAAGGAAATCATAGCCCCAGTATTATCACATATAATTAACCTATGCATTTCTGACGGTTTATTCCCAACTAGCCTAAAACAAGTAATTATTAAACCGCTTTTAAAAAAAAATAAAAAACTGATATACAAAATTATAGACCGATTGCAAAAATATCTGTGTTTTCTAAAATTGTTGAAAAGGTAATTTATAATTCTGTTTACTCTTACTTCGAAAAATTCAATCTTTTTTGTAATGAACAGAAAGGCTTCAGGAAAAATACAAATATTAACATGGCGCTATTTGACCTGCTATCTACTGTAATGGCATCAGTAGATAAAGGTAATCATGTGTGTGCTTTACTAACAGATATGACAAAAGCATTTGATTTCGTTGATCACAAGATTTTACTCCAAAAATTGCATGGGTATGGCGTAAGAGGAAACATCCTGAAGCTTCTGGAATCATATTTGAGTGACAGAACCCAATGTACTGAAATCACTAGAATTTGTCCTAACACTAAATTAGAGACAAAATACATATCTGAACCAAGACATGTAAAATATGGTGTACCTCAAGGTAGCGTACTGGGGCCACCCCTTTTCGTAATATATATTAATGACCTCCCAAAAAACATAGATCATAAAATGGTATTGTTTGCAGATGACAGCACAGCTATTGTGGAATGTACTGATCCTAATAATTATCAAAATGACATATATAATTCTTTAAGTGACATTATAAATTGGCTTGACAATAATAATCTTGTGATTAACCTAAGTAATACTAAAGTTATACATTACCATCAGCGCCGTAAGAATCCACCAATTAACATTGCCTATAATAACTGTACAGTAGAAGAAGTAACAAATGCAAAATTCTTGGGTATAACCATAGACAGTAAACTAACCTGGAAACCTCACTCAGAGGAAATCTGCAAGCGTCTGAGTAAATCTGCGTATTTGTTATTTCAGTTATCCAAGAAAGTCAATAGTGACACTTTATTAACAGCTTACCATGGATTGGTCGCATCTATTCTGAGATATGGTATTGTTTTTTGGGGACAATCAACAAATAGGGAACTCATATTCAGGATGCAGAAAAGATGTATACGATCGATGTATGGTCTAAGAATGACGGATAGCTGCGTTCCTTACTTTAAAAAATATAAAATACTAACGTTGCCATCTTTGTACTTATTGGAAACTGCAATATTTGTAAGAGTCAATCAACATTTATTTGGAAAAATTTTATCAGTTAAGAGAACACCAATCCGTGCCCAATATGAAAACTTATTATGTCAGTATAAATGCAAAACTGCATTATTGAAAAAGAGTTTCTTCGGTAATGCTCCAAATATTTATAATAAAATACCTGACATTATTAAATCTATGCCTATAAATAAATTTAAAAACTCCCTTCAGGGGTTATTAATTGACAAATGCTATTACAGCGTGGATGAATTTTTGAATGACATTGTTATTTAGAAGTCTGATTGTGCGTTTTTATTTTTGTGTGTCTCCTAATGGTGTAATGTAACTGAATCTTTGGCATTATGATGTAATTTGATTTCTGGTCTTGTTTCGATTTTGACATGATTTAATTTTATTTTTGGAATTCTTTGAATTTTTATGACATTGTGATTTTAATTTATTTCTGGTATTTTTTTGGACTATGACATTACTATTTAATTATGTTTCTAGTATTGTTTGGATATTGACATTGTTTTTTTTCTTTTCTTTTTGTGTTGCTTTATGTTTTTTTTGTATTATTTGAATTTTGCCATTTTAATTTAAATTCAATTTTATTGTATTGTCTGCTTAGTGCGACTAATTTTGTACGCCATAAATGGCAAAACATGTAGCTACCTAACTTACATATAAGACCTAAATATTGTACCCATGTTTTACAAAATAAATATATCTTTATCTTTATCTATAATCAATCAACAGAGTGGTTTTTATGAGATGGATGATAATGGACCACCTTACTTAATCTAAAATACTATAAAGTAATGTAACGCTATAACAAAGCCTAATAAGTATCGGAAACTCACCGGCATCAGCAATATAACGAGAGTGGTAGGCGATGTTGGAGCATGGTACTTCCTTAGCGAAAATACCCTTAGCAGTCAACTCTGCGATGAACTCTTTCATTACTTCAGCCGGTCCCGAAATTGTACTTGATTCAGGTCCATTGTGGCAAGCAACTTGGATTTCAGGTGGACACAATGGTAAAATCTGAAAAATAATGGCACCATTAATACACATACCGACTGCTTGAAGTTCATTCATTCACTTCACACGTCTTACGCTATTGGTATTGACACAACGTTGTTATTTTTGCTCCTCTGATTTTGAATAAGTAAAGTAGTAAAAAGTGGAGATTGTATCAATAATATACCATTTGCTTAAAGCCAGTGAAGTGACCTATCGAACTGTGAAGTTTTTATGGTGATCAGCTTGGGAGATGAGTATTAAACTGTGGGTAAAAAGTCTTAAATTTGAAGTGTATTAACGAACTTTGTCCCTGACATACGATAACCAGCAGAGCGCTCGATACCTCCCGCGCTAACCACCGCTTTCCCCGTTGGTACCTGTGCATAATTCATTTCCCACCGCATACGCATCTCAACTTTCGACACTTTAACTAAAGTTGGTTTGGCGAAGCGGTTTAAGTAGCTACACTCCATCGCACACCGTGGTCGCTGCATCGAGGCCCGATAAATACAAAAAACTTATTTTAGCTTGTTTGATACCAATACCCGCTAAAAATGAATTCTTCGGACAATAAATTCTCCCATTCTGATTCCGACAGCAAGCGTAAACAACCGGAATGCGAATTTACGCAGGCGCTTAATATGCTATCACTAGACATTAAAAACACTATGAAATAGTGGCGCAAGGAGCTTGATGCACGAATCAGTACAATTTCTGATAATGTTCTGAATATTAAAGGCGAGATTGCTGCTATTACCGTGGTGGCATCGAAAATTAGAAACGAAATTTCGTCTATTCGCTCGGAGAAACCTCGGCTTACGACACAACTAACGGATCTTGATGGAAAATACGACTGCTTATCAAATGAATTAGCTGCTGTGCAGACCAACGTTCATTCTTGTCTGATGAACAAACTGATTTAAAAACGCGCATCGAAAAGAAGGAGGATGAAACAAAGACCTTAATCAATGACCTCATGTTGAGAATAGACTACTTAGACCAAAATGCTAGGCAATGCAACTTGGAGCTGTGTAATGTGCCTGAAAGACGCCATGAAAATCTGCTGTCGATAATGGAAAAAATAGGTTCTACGATCAATTTTAATATAAACATCAGGGATATTATCTCGATACATCGGGTTTCTCATGCACAGCAGAATAATAACAAACCAAAAAACATTGTCGTGAAATTGGCCTCACGTATATTGCGTGACAATTTTCTCAGCGCCTTTCGTTTTAAATATAAGGGCCTTTTCTTTTTTTTTTTTTGGGTGGGAAATTATCAAATAACTTCTCCCGCTCTGGGCGGAGCGGGAGGGCGTGTCAGACTTTTACTGACTAAAACCCACCCGTGTTCCTTCCATTGCCTGTGTGCCAGGGCCACGATATCCCTTTCGGACAAACTCGCAACCCTGGCAGGCATTGGTCCTAACGGACCCCGTCAGTTGGTGCTGACATCTCTTTGAGGCGCGCGTGGAACACAACGCGCCATCGATCCGGGCCTGGTCCTCATCGGACGGCGAGCTACCCATCGCTCACCGTCCGCAGGCCCGCGCCTACGGTGGCCGGAAATCGGCTTGCGACTCCCGAGGAGGGCGCGAGGGCGCGAACCTTGTCTCACCCTCACGCGTTCCGCCTCCTCATTCGCTAGCATTACTGCTTCGCAGAAGGAGGTGACGGCCTCCCATGCACTCTCGCTCCGAACCATGGCCTGAACCAGGGCCGGACGCGAGAGATCGCCGCCGCCAATTGCCTCCGTGAGGACACGGCGGTGCTCCGCCCAAGCTGGGCAGACCTCCACCGTATGCTCCACCGTGTCCTCCGGGCGATCCACACAGTGGTGACACCCAGGCGTTTCCTCCCGCTTTATCCTGAACAGGAACCTCCCGAAACAACCGTGTCCGGTGAGGACCTGCGTCAGGCGGAAGGTTAGGACGCCGTGGCGCCTCTCTAGCCACTCCTCAAAGAGGGGACTTTTCGCCACAATTGTGGCGTGCCCAGCGCTGGGTTGCGACAATCGCACTCTCCATGTCGCCATGAGATCCCGCCGGAGCTTTGTCCGCTGTGCCGTGATTTCTCGCGGCAGCGGAGTTTCACCCCGGCGTTTCGCCTCCTCGCGCCACTCTCAGATGTGCGCGTGGACTTTTGCCTCCAGATCCCATGGCGGCAGTCCGGCAAGGAGGCTCGCCGCCTCCCGTACCAGCCTGATGGTCATGACCCTTTGGGACGCGTTCAAACGCTGGGCTGGTCGCAGCCTTAAGGAACGCGCCCACACTGGTGCCCCGTAAAGGGCCATGGACCGCACGATCCCCGCATAGAGCCTCCGGCAGGAGGCGTTTGGACCCCCTAGGTTGGGCAGGAGCCGCTTCTTATGTAAGGGCCTGACGTCCGATCAACTGGATATTTCAGGAACATCATTACGCGTATTTAAGCATGAACATATCACGTTAAAAAGAAAAAACGGAAGTTTTCTTCACGTTAACAATTATTTCGTGAATGTAAGAATGTTGGTACATTACATAAATATAGATTTGTGTAGGTTAAGCATGGCACGATACTCGTCCGTGAAAAAGAACATTCGCAATCGTTCGCCATTCGGTCACACCGAATGGCGAACGATTGCGAATGTTCCAAGATCTTAGTAAAATCAAACCAGGGGCTGCTGCCACTAGGGACGAATCTACCACTAAGAACGATTCTATCACTAGGGGTGAATAAATAACTCTATAATGTAGTGTTTATTTACTTTACTATTATGTACTTTTTAACTGTATCCATATTAAATGTTGATAACGTGGATATATCTTCTAATGTAGTGTTTATTTGCTTTTCAATTATGTACTTTTTAATTGTATCTTTTTATCTCTTTTTTTTTTTTTTAAAACGTGGCTCCACACTAGGAATTCCTCCTGTATCGTGGGTGCGTTTACAAACATTTAAACTTACATACACAAACAGCCAGACCCGGAACAACTACTTGTAGGTCATGTCCGTGCGGGAATCGAACCCGCGACACGCAGTGCAACAGTCAATCGCTTAACCACTGCGCCAACCGTGCCGTCAATTCGTCGTTTTAATTGTATCCACATTGAATGTTGATAACGTGGATATATCTTGTTTGCCTAATGTCTACGTTTTCATGAATGTTGCTGCTTTACGGTATATTGTTCTCATGCTTTCCGTAACCTATATTTGCTTTTTTAATATTATGTTTTATGTGCAACTTCTACACTTGCTATTTTATGTAGAAGAGAGTTTTAAATCATAATCATAATCATTTATTTGTCAGAATATGGTACATTTTATGGTCTTAAGAATTAGTCTATGGTATCATCACATTCTGCCAAGTGTGGCGTGCAAATATTAGGTAGGTACATACAATTATTAGGTTACTTACTATAATTACAATTACGATTTGTCAGTTCAAAATAATATCATATACACACACAATCTATTTAGGATGTCAGAGTATCATTTTAATGTCAGAGTATCAAAGAGTTAGATGTCAAAGTTTAAAATATTACAATTCAATTAAGATGTCAAAGTATCATTCAAATAGTTTTTAAATTATAATAACATTTATTACATAGCGAGTCTTTAAGTTTATTTTTCACAATTTTACTTTATTTTTATTGCCAATTTTAGTGATACTTGACTTCAAGTTGTACATCTTAAAATTGTCTGGCTGCTATGTAGAATTTGTGAAGTTAGGGTCGGTAGAGTTAGGCCGTGTAGATTCAGAAGCTTGGCTCTACATGAGATCTGATATCTTTTTCACAGGGCAAACCTTATGTGGTCGTCTTGGCAACATTTTACATGAAATGTTTTTGGTGGGATCTTTTTGTCACGATCTGATAAGAGATGCTTATATACTTGCTCAGACTTATTTAATAGTACTGCTTCGATTGTACACTTACGATTATTCCTGTTATATTAATAATATACTATCAAAATTGTAGGGGGCTTCGCACAAAACTGCATTTTCTATTTATGAATATTTTATCCAACTACTACGATATCATAATACTCACGGAGGCTTGGTTAATCCCTGAAATACTCGACTCTGAGTTTATTGATCAACGGTATTCCGTATACAGATATGATCGGGATCGCAACGCTACTCGAAAGAAGGATGGTGGTGGCACCCTTATATCGATACTGAAAGCACTGGGATCTATCACAATTGAGTCCACTATCTTATTAAACCAATACGTTGAGCATGTCATTCTGCGTATCCCGAGCGCGACGAGAGGAAAGTACGATATCATATGTTCAGCAAACATTCCACCAAAAACACCCGAAAGTGTTTATGTTGCATATTTGGAGCTTTTGCAAGCAGTTGTTGAGGGTGGAAGTGTTCAAAACTTCTATATGTTTGGTGATTACAATCTCCCCGGCATTGATTGGTTAGCTACTGAAGGTTCATGATCTAACACAAGATTTAAATAGCACTTCTCCAATTTGTAGACACATAAGCATCTTTATGTCCATTTTGAATGCCTACCAGTATAATAATATAAAAAAATCGAGCGGAAAGATTTTGCATTTGGTGATCAGTAATAATGAGTGTTCTGTTATAACACCCACTGACACACTATTAACCTCAGACCCTTATCACCCACCCCTATGTATATTGGCTTCTTTTAATTTAGGTAACCGAGCCTTGACACGTAAATCTATACAGAGGTACAATTACTATAAGGCGAATTACGAAGAAATTAATGGTGATTTGGACAAAGTTAACTGGGGCGAATTATTGCACGGGCAGTCTGCAGAAGATGCAGTAAATACATTTCATGAAGTTATTTTCAGAGTTATTAAAGCTCATGTTCTCTTAACATCGGTCAAGTCTTCTAAACATCCGGTCTGGTTCTCACCATCATTGAAACATATAATTATTTAAAAATAAAACTAAGGCATGGTGTAAATGGAAGGTCTATCAAAATTTATCAGATTACGAACAATTTTCACTTTATAGGTCGAGATTTCATACTGAATCTAGAACATGTTTTTGCCTATACATAAAGTTAGTTGAGGATAACTTAACACGAATTATTTCTGGACTTTATATCTAACCGTAAATCCACAGCTTCCATTTCTTCAACTATGCATTACGAGGGACAGTCGTCCAGCAATACAGATGAAATCTGTAATCTCTTTTTAAACTTTTTCCATTCTGTTTATGAGCCTTCCACTCTCAACGATGTGCACAGCAGACCTTTGACGATGCTAAGAATAGTCGTCTTGTTAGCAATCTTGTGATCAGTAGCAGGTACACAGAGCTTTGAAATCCGTGGATTGTTCTAAAGGCCCACAACCTGATGGTATCCCGCCACTCTTCCTTAAAAATACCGCTGACACTTTAAATCTCCCACTATATTATTTATAATAGATGTTTGAGCCAAGGAACTTTCCCAGAAGTGTGGAAACGAGCCAATATCACCCCTGTCCATAAATCTGGTCCAAAATATGAAGTTGAGAACTACCGTCCTATTTCCATTCTGTCGATCTTGTCAAAGCTTTTCGAGAGGCTTGTCCACAATCAACTGTATCCGATTATTCATGACCAGATTATTAAGCAACAGCATGGGTTCGTCAAGAAAAGATCTACAACTACTAATTTGATTGAATATACTGATTTGTTATTCAATAATTTAGACTCACCTGTACACGTGAGTCTCAAGTGGACTCTATTGGTACTGATTTCCGTAAAGCTTTTGACAAAGTCGATCACAGATTACTTTTAGACAAATTAGCATTTAACGGCATTCGTGGGGACTTGTTTCGTTGGTTTACTTCCTATGTTACAAATAGTACGCAAAAGGTACTACTAGTTAATGGTTTCCATTCTAAATCCATTACTGTTTCATCAGGGGTGCCTCAAGACTCGATATTGGGCCCTTTATTATTTACTATATTTCCCAATGATATTGACATGTGCTTTCTTAATTCTAAATTCTTACTGTATGCGGATGACCATAAAGTCTTTAAACCTATCAAAACTATGCTTGACTAAAACTGAAAGCTTGACTTGAAAAAACATCAAACAATAAAATAAACTACAGATATTCTATTTCACGAAGTCCGTTTTGATTGTAGTAGTGACGTATCCCGACAAACGCACTTGTGTGTGTAAAAGTAGGTAACGTTAGCAAAAAAATCTGATATATATTCAAGTCGAGATTTAATAATCTAAATAAAATTTTGGTTTTAAAAGTATATACATTTTGTAAATAAATTAGATTAGGTTGCAATAAATACAAAAATATTAAGAATATGTAGGCATTTAATTAAGCATTGGTGTTACAGAATGGAAACGAAACAAGTAGGACTATTCAGTATTTTCAATCACTATCAGATAAATTTTCGATTTCCGATTCCGTTTTGCTGTCGTCAGAATCATCTTGTACATTGATTATAAATTCAAAATCGAGATCAAAATATTTCAAGTAGTCTTTTTCAATTTTTTCAACATGAGCACAAGTTTTTTGCCACGTTTCACTGCTAACTTGGCCCAAACTTTCATTGATCAGTCTTTCCGTATTCGTCATGTTTTGCTCGATATTTTTAGATGCGACATAATTTTTAACGATTCCCCAAATATTTTCAATCGCATTTAATTCTGGGTGATAAGGGGGAAGGCGTAAGACATCAAAACCCTTGCTTTTTATAAAATCGTCAATCTTGTAGATTACGTGTTGGGCTTTGTACTTCTTTATTGTAACGTACAATTCCAATTTAAGAAGAGATTCATCAAATGCTATACCCTTATCCCTGAGCTATTGCTGCATATCGGCTTTCTTTGTAGATTGCGTCGGTAGTCATTCAGCCCGTGTGTTGTGATAAGATGCATTGTCTAAGACAATGACAGAGCGTGGAAGTAAATTGGGTAGCAACTTTTCATTTAGCCATTTTACATAGTTATCATAGCTCATATTTGAATGATAATCACCAGCTGTTGAGTTGGCCTTATAAACCAAGGAAGCATTTTCAATAAAACCATCCTTGGTTCCCGCGTGCACTAAAATAAAGCGAGTGCCTGTGCTAATTTTTTTTAAAAACGGAGTTCTTTCCTTTTTTTTTCCCCAGGTGTTGTTTCGCACGTGTGTCGAAAGGACGTAGCTCTCATCGGTGTAGACAATGGGCCGACTTTGAGAGCGGTACTCTGTTATTTTTTTAAAATATTTTAAACGCCACATTTGTATATCATGACGCTCCGTCAAGACTTTACGGTTGTTCTCTGTTTTGCGCCACTTGTAACCTAATTTCAACAGTAACTTGCGAACAGTTTCTAAACAACCTTCGAATCCGATTTTTTCATTCAATGTTGTTCTTAACTTAGCTAATGTTGGAATTTCTTTATGGACAATATGGAAATCTTGTAAAGTACTGCGAACCACATCGGCTGTAAAATTATCTATATCCACTTTATTATCTCGCTTTCTCCTTTTCTTCATAGGTGAAGTGAATTTTGATGAAGTGGATGGGAATTCCTTCTCTTCTTTTAATATTCTTTGAACTGTTTTTTGGCTCACACCCGTAGCTTCAGCTGTACGGCGTGTAATGTCTCGTAAATGAGACAAATCACAGTTGAGTTCCATTAATGATTTTGTAAATTCATATTCTTCTCGCAGAAAATGATAAACACTAGCTATCATGTTTCGACCCTAAAACAAAATGTAATCAAAATAATTAAGTAATATAAACATTTTATAACACAAAAAAACATTCATTTTATAAATACTTCTATTGCTATATTAAGTATCTTTGTATAACATTTTATTTGAAAACGTATAAATAAATATTACCTCAATATGGACAACTCTTCTTCGTTTTGTTACCATGCTGACCTTACTCCGTGAAACAATTCGGCGCGAACTAAAAACCACTACTGATCCGGACCGTGTCCCGATCGACACTGAGCGCTCTCGAGGTTACGCACACAAAAACAATGTGCATGTGCACGCTTGACAAAGCCAAACGGACTTCGTGACATAGAACATCTGTACTTCAATAAGAAAAAATTTGTGCAGCTCAATCCCAAGCCTTATTGTCCTCAGTATTATAATCTTTAACGGTATAAAAGGCTTTCTGGCACAACTTACGTTTAATGAATGATTTGAATTTATTAAGGCTTAGATCTTGAACGTGGCTGTGATTTTCCATGAATACTTAATCTATTTAAAAATCCCTTTACTACTATTAACCGAGATAGTCTTGGGAATAAACGTGTAATTATATTGTTGACAGTAAATATATAAAAAAAATAATTATAAGGATGATTAAAATCAGCATTAATAGATGAAACTGGTAATTTATTAATGAGTTTGCCTTTAAAAGCTTCCAAGTCACGTGCTGTTTTGGGGTTAACAGTGATATCCTTTTTAGCCACTTTGTTGTTTCGGTTTTGAATAATAATCCTTTGCCCACAATGATCAGAATCTAGTAAATTTATAATTTCTTTGTGGCTTGGTATAATATCTGTATAAATATTATCTAGACATGTGGCACTAGTAGGGGTTATTCTTGTGGGGTCAAAAAACAGGTTTACAAGATTGTATGACTGAAAAATAATAATTATTTTATTACAACAATTTGAGTTTTCTAACAAATTAACATTAAAATCACCACAGGTGATAATGGACTTGTTCGAGTTACAAATCTTGTGCAACACTTCATCCATTACCTTTTCAAAGCAGTCATACAATCCTGAAGGGGGTCTCTACACACTTAATACTATAAACTGCTCCAAATACAGGCTATTTCAACAGTCCGCTCAACAGATAGGCTTGCAATATCCTTACGGTCTTTAAACTTAAGCTGGTTATTTACTAAAATTAATGAGCCACCGTGTAAAGCATTTTTTCTGCTGAATGAACTACCAACTTGGTGATTATTAAAATTGAACAAAAACTGGTGGCTTTTAAGCCAATGTTCTGTTATACAAAGAATATCAATACTGTTAAAATTCATAAATAATTCAACTTCTAAATCTTTGTTCAGTAGTCCTTAAATATTTTGGTGCACCAGGTTGATACTATTGACTGATTTTAAACTTTTATTTGATTTATTTTTGCAACTCTGTACATTATTGCTAGAGGTTGCCTCTAAGAGTACCAAAGCTGTACTCTAGCTGTTATATAGCTAGCTGATCAGATGACTTTAATTAAATTACCTGTTCATATCCCAGACCGATGGCAGCCATGGATCCACGGATGAATTTAGTCTTCAGCGATACGTACCCGCGACTGTAAGCTGATAGTATCATCTCCTCTGCCGTCAAACAACCGTCAGCGTACGCGCATCCCAATTCTCCTGCACTGTGACCTGTTTGATATCGTTGTTATTAATTCGAATTATAGCATAGTATTTTTTTTTTTTATGTTGGCTAACACTAGGAATTTCTCCTGTATCGTGGGTGCGTTTACAAACATTTAAACTCACATACACAAACAGCCAGACCCGGAACAACTACTTGTAGGTCATACAAATATTTGTTCCATGCGGGAATCGAACCTGCAACACGCAGCGCAGCACTCAATCGCTTAACCTCTGCGCCAACCATGCCGTCATTGCTATCAGTTATTCCTCTTTCCACTTGTCTCTCTGCCAAGAAGGCCTGTATGTCCCGCCATCTTATCAATAACTTTTTGTTTTCATACAAACTTTGAATTTATTTATTACCTATAATTCCATCAGGTACAAGTCCAAGTTCTTTAAGAATGTCAGTCAGACCGATTTGTACAGCCGCTATTCCGACGAACGAATGTAAAATGTTGTCAAAAGTGGTTTCATCTGGTGACGTTATTATATCAACAATGTTGAGTCCCTTTGGCTCTAAAACTTTATGGCATCTATAATAAATATTTTAACATGATGAGAGTGTTTGTAAAGTCATGTCTATTATGATTATTTTATTTAGGATATGTGAGTACCGTTGTATAGCAGCAGCGAAGATCGGTATGGACATGAGTTTCTCGCCCATACCAGCCCACTGCGAGCCCATCCCACTGTACACGAACCACAGCGGTCGCCGAGCGTCGTCAAAGTACTCAGACTTCTCAGATAGACACACGGTCTTCTGTTCTTCGTCCGTCTCTAGAAAAAATAATTATATAGGTATCAAGATTGTGTATATTTGACTAGTTTGAATTACTTTAGTGTATTATAAGGTCTGTTCCACTACTTTCCCTGCATTTATTGCCTTATCTGACCTATCTTTAGGAATAAGTCAAGTGCGTTCCGCCATGACGCTCACTTGCTCTGATGTTCTGTCGCTCTCTGATTTAGGTTCGCCCATAGCGCTTCCCGTATTTCCATTTAATTTGGGCACCATTCTAACTACTACTTAATATAGATGCAAATTCAAATTGGTCTAAAAAACTGTAAGTCTGTGTTTACGTAGAATGACAAATCCTCTGCCCAAATGTCCTGAAATATTCGCCTGGTGTATGTTGTGCAACAGCCTCAACTGTTCGGGGTCTATGGGGTTGGCTTTCAAATCACTAAGACAATGAGCAATCGCTGCTTCATCTCTTGCCGAAATAGTCACAAGGTGAGCAATGCTCGATTTGTAGCGGTTGGGGTCCTGAAAGGCAAATTCATTGTGGTTATGAAAAATTTTCTCTTTCTTTCCAGTAATTTATTTAAAGTAACGCTAAAATGCATATTAATATGTATGGCTATAAGAATAGAAGCAAAGAAAGGACACTTTGGGTGTATTGTGTGAAAGAGGATTTGGGTAGGAAGGATCTGAATGCTGAGATGACGTCTGATAGAAATGTAGGTATGAAAGAGTGAAGAAATGTTGCATGGGCCACAAATAAATTGGGATAAGGCCAGGTGGATGGTGTATGTGGGTAATGTTTTGAACCTTTGGTCTATAGTGTCCATGCAGCAGCACGTGTGAATTGACGCCGGTGACCGACATGCCGTTGACGGCGACGTAAGAGCGGCCGAAGCTCTGGTTCTCGGTGACGATGCGCATGCGTCCCTCGTGCAGAGCAACCACGTCCTGTCGCGGATTGTCACAGTGCATGTTGGCAGCTATCTTACCAGTGTGGTAGCCAAGTAACACCTGCAAGAGAGATGAAAATAGTGCTGACACTTCTAATTATTAATTACAACGAACGGTCTTATCGTTTTTTAGGGTTCCGTACCCAAAGGGTAAAACGGAAACCCTATTACTATGGCTCCGCCGTCTGTCTGTCTGACTGTCTGTCTGTCTGTCTGTATGTCTGTCTGTCCGTCTGTCACCAGGCTGTATCTCATGAACCGTTGTAGTTAGACAAATGAAATTTTCACAGATAATGTATTTCTGTTACCGCTATAACAACAAATACTAAAAAACAGAATAAAATTAATATTTTAGGGGGGTCCCATACAACAAACGAAATATTCATAGAATATTAAGTTATATATTCACTTTAAAAATAAATAATTAAGTTAAAATAAAATAAATATTTAAGGGGGGCTCCCATACAACAAACGTATTTTTTTGCCATTTTTATAGATGACGATGTACGGAACCCTACGTGCGCGAGTCCGACTCGCACTTGGCCGGTTCAAAAATCACGTTTGTTGTATGGGAGCCCCCTTAAATATTTATTTTATGCTGTTTTTTAGTATTTGTTGTTATAGCGGCAACAGAAATACATCATCTGTGAAAATTTCAACTGTCTAGCTATCACGGTTCATGAGATACAGCCTGGTGACAGACGGACAGACAGACAGACAGACGGCGGAGCCTTAGTAATGGGGTTCCCGTTTTACCCTTTGGGTATGGAACCCTAAAAACGGCAAAAAAATCACGTTTGTTGACCGTGATAGCTAGACAGTTGTCAGTCGTCCTTAAATATTTATTTTATTCTATTTTTTAGTATTTGTTGTTATAGCGGCAACGGAAATACACCATCTGTCAAAAATTTCAACTGTCTAACTATAACGGTGCATGAGATACAGCCTGGTGACAGACGGACAGACAGACAGACGATGGAGCCTTAGTAATAGGGTTCCGGTTTTACCTCTTGGGTATGGAACCCTAAAAAGCAGCCTTTATTAATACTTTATCTAAATAAGTACATTTTAAATTGTTTCAGAATACTTGAATTCTGAACACAAATGTGTCACTCTCATTTAAGACCTGTTGCCTAAGAATAATAAAGTCTTCTGAGGCGAGGCTTACCTTTGTAATAGCAGTGACACCAGAAGCAGCTTCATTGTAACCAATATTGGACATAACACTACCCACTAGGAGAGGATCTCGTTTGTTATTACAGAACACCTCCTCTATGGCTTCCAACTCCACCTTGTCAGCCTCCAGTACAGCTGCCGAATTAATTAATTTAGTTATTCTCTAAGTCTGTTTTTCAATTGGTCTAATATATTTATATGTGTTTTTTGAACGCATGTTACCAAGGGGCTGAATTAAATCTAGCTGCCCTAACATTATTCTTTGATATTAATCTAATGATCTACGTTTACACAACTTTCCTATTCTCACTTTGAATTAATGGTTTGTGAGCCAGGAGTGTCTATTTAAGTTACTTAAATTAAAAATACTTACCACAGCCACACGCTTCTACATATTCGATGGCCTGTGCCGGGATTTTTGCTTCTTCGTAGAAGTTCTTAATGAATTTGACTGTTTTACCGAAGTCTCTGAGGAATCCGAATTGAGGGCCCGTTTCTCCAGGCAATATACACGTAAACTCTGATTTAGCGTGCAATACTTCGGCGTAGATTCTGTAAATTTTTACAAAAATGATGTTGTTTATTGTATGACTAAAAATAAACCTTATTTTATGATCCATATCAACCTCAAACTATATCCACCTTAAAGCGTTCTTCGCTTTTTGCAGGAACAAAACGTTAATAGCTTCTGATTTTGCACATCCATCAGCATTTTCATCGAATGATTTAGTTTTACCATCTTGACAAAGGTTCAAGAGCCTGTAACCAGAGTTAATCATTATTGAAACCCCTTCAGAAAAGTATGAGTGTTTGAGGATAACTGTTGGAAGTAATCTCTCAAACCATCTTTGGACTTTAAAACACTACAGGACTTAATAACGTAGGTACAAGTGTTATGAAATTCTGTCGTAGGTGAATAAATAGGGTAGCGCAACGGAAAATCGACGACCTCCAGGAAGAAGTTAAGATAAGTCAGAAGCAGTCGGTAAAAGCTCCGGACTATTCAAAGAATTGACTGACTTTATTATCATTATCTTTCTTTCAATGATTCCATCCAAAGGATGACTGTAAAAGATCACCTTGTAAGATCAGACCATTGAACAGTACTATTATTAATGTTTGTCCTATTTCGTATTAGTGGTTTACAATCATCTCCCTAAAGTTTTCCCAACGATGTAGTTGTCGGCTTCCAGTCTAACCGGATGCAGCTGAATACCAGCATTTTACATGGAGCGACTGCCTATCTGACCTCCACAACCCAGTATCTGGGTAGTACGATACCCTGTGGTAAGACAGGTTATCAGACTTTCGGGCTTCTGACGACTCCTAACGACTGTTAAAGACCCCAAACAGTTTAACGTGTTTTCTGAGGCATGGAAGAGTCTCGGTATATAAAGATGGTCACCAGTCACGAACCAACCCCGGCAAGCGTAGCTTAACCTGATGGATTGACCCGTGCGGCTGTTATTACTTAACCACGAGCTCCTCCATAGTATTAGTGGTGTACAATAAAGTATTTAATAAATAAATAAATAATAAATACGTATAAGTATGTTTTGGTTTCCTGATAGTATCTACCTTCCGTAATGCACGGTCGACTGTGGGTGCAGACACAGGTAGGCACCTCCAACGACGGCTGCCTCGCATTCGCCTCGACTTATAGCGAGGTATGCCTGCTCCAGCGCAGCGGTGGAACTGCAGCAGGCCAGGTCGATCGACATCGAAGGACCCTTCGCGTTCAGCCAGTAGGAAATGCGGTTGGCGAACATAGTTTTGCTGCACCTGATTTATAAAATTACAACAATTTACATTAAATTCATGGATTTATTTGTGTTTGATGAAGGTATTCAGTAATATCAGTAACTACTGAGTGCTACTTCAGTAAGTAGCTGTAGTTGTAGCTATGTAGTTATAATCGTTACTTATTAACTGTAAAAGAAGTTATAAATTATGCTTGAGCCGATTCCAGGTGTTGGTATGGAGCTACAGTTGTTACAGTAACAGTGACCAGCGACCAGAGTGAGTAGCGTGTCGCCGTAGCAGCAACCGTAGCGCGTAGCATACATGTTGGTTATCAATCTTTCGTGATCTGATTTAGGTCGATTTCTTTCAATATCGGCACTAAATGCCTTAGAGAAATATATGAAAATTTCTTTAAACAAACTTTATTTAAATAATTTATTATCTTGACTTACCCAGCGATACCGAAACCAGATCTAGAAGCGGCTTCGTAGAAGCAAGTCTTTTCAGTTTCAGAGAAACAAGTGCCAATATACACGCCGACCTTCTTACCGGAAAGTTCTTCTGGATTTACACCTAGAAGAAAAATTCTTAGGTAGTTTTGTAATCGTTTTGCAAGTACCCTATAATATATAATATTGTAGTCTGTGTTTGCAAGCATAGGATGGTGATTAGAGAAAATAATTATGTTTCGATTATGGATAAAAAAAGTGTTGTGTAAGCGATGCACGGAAGTGTGAGTATAGGTAGACACAAATACCAAGAAGTAGGTTAAAAAGTTAAATGAATACCGGAATGAACATCTAAAGTTCACTGACTGATAACGCAGGGCCTAAACCGCTGGTGTTAAAAACATGAAATTTTTTAACTAGTATTTTTGCAAATTCAGTTCTCAAAGGAAACGTGAATGTAGTATGACATGAATGGGCATAATCCTTTTGATTTTTTAAATTGCTACACAAAAATATATCGTTTTGACGTAGATGGGCTTACCCTTTATATCAAAATTGTTACACACATTAGTTCCGTTTGTGAGTTATTAACATTGTAATTAATAGAATTAAACATATTATTAGATATACGTTATGGGATATCATCCCTTTGTTTATTACAATAGCACACACACACAAACACAAACGCACATTTTCGCCCGAATAAAATCGTTTTTATCACAATGAAAGTCTGCCGCGTAGTTTTTAGTAACTAAATCAGATTGTACGGAATAAAAAGTTTGACCACTACTTTTACTTTGTTCACTCTCAATGCAACTTATGGCAATGTTCTATGGTGTGGCCATACCGTCTGCAGTATGTGCAGGAGGGCCGTGACCTCTTTGCCGTGTCTTGCTTCGATGGAACAGAAGCGGGCGGCGCAGCTGAATCACGCACAGGAGGCGCGGGCGGAGCAGGTGGGTAATGCGCCGCGGCCGCGTACGCGCCACCGCCGCCGGCACCGATGTGGGCCTGCGTCCGTGCGGAGGCGCGGGCGCTATCGCGAGCGGCGGATTGTGTGAGTGGCGGTAATGTTGCCGGTGTTTGTGTTCGACGTTCATTCGCCGCCGGCGTAATGTTATTTACCTCGTCGAATGAATCCTCGATATTCCGTGCGAGGCGGAGTAATTGGTAGAAATTGCGGCACTCCTCTCTTCGTAGCTTTTTTCTTATCCTTCTGTGGAGGAGGCCGTAGGTCATATTTATTTGAGCAGACTCCGTTATATCGTCTGTAGGTAAACGTGCCGCGAAAAGGGCGCGGATGCGTGCTACGAAAATATCTGTGTTTTCATTGCCCTGCGGCGGCGTCGCAAACATTTCTAAGTAGATCCGATGTGGTGGCCGGTGGTCACCATAAGCACTTATCAAGTTTTCTTTGGCTTCGCGCCATTACGACACAGAGTATTTTATTCCTTGCCACCACGCGGCTGCTTCATCCTTGAATAGGTAGTGTTCGGGGTTGGGGTGAGTTTAAGATAAACTGAGGTTAAAGATTATAAAGTTAGCTATATTTCAGTAATATGGGATAACGATTAAAACTAATGAGGTGAATGAGATGAGGTTGAGTCGCGCCTGATATGCTATCCGAAAACGTACTGACTATATTACTTGGTAGTACATAAAATATTCAAGGCATAGAGCGCGGTGTCGCAATTACGCTGACATGTTTATTATTGTTCGGTGATTGACCTGAACATGCTCCCGAGGGAGAAAAGATGAGGTTAGCAAGTGGGTATAGTTAAATGGGGAACGAAACTAATATTAACGAGATGAATACATTGTTCAAGTAATAGTAAAATAGTTATGTAGGGTTAGATAAGTTAAAAGATGAGATAAAAGTAACATTACAAATTAAACAGAATCGCTACAGTGTAAATCAGGAAGAGAAAACACGCGAAAGATCGGTGACCAACCTCTATCTTCCTTTTTTTGTATGCACTCACTAGATAGAGCTAGTCGCTTAGATCACTTTTCACTGATTTACTACTAGATTGTCCTTTTTCCCTAATTTCACACCACTCAATCACAACACTTTCTGTAACGGTATGTGGAGATGGCAACGCAGTCGCCGCAGAGGCTGTCGACCGCTCTGCTGTAGTAGTGGAATGATTTCCTTTACGTTGCCTTTGCCGCCAACGTTAAAAACAGTAAGCTGCCACCAATAACAAGATTCCCAATATGATGAGATATGTAGCGGTATAAAGATGGATGTCGTGGTAGAAGATATTGGTGCTCAAAGGTTCACTCTGCTTCAGGATCTCAAGACTTCTCTTAATAGCTTCAAAATGTCTGAGGTTGTCTGAGTTATTTGGATTAAACTCATAAGAGATTTCTGGCATAGTGATATTTATTATGTGATTGATTGGTGATATTTCTGGCGAGATAATCTTTGTCGTCGTGCTAATTTTACTAGACAATATTTTGTTTGAATATACCATAAACATTTCTGTTTTTACTAAACAGCCTTCCCCAACACGCAACAAACCAGCACCTGATAACCTAACTGCCATAACTTGATTTTCACACAGAAGTTTGATGTAATAATCATTGCAGCATAAATAATAATATTTGTTTTCTGATGTTAACTCTCTCCAGTCTATTTTGCACGAGGTAGTTTTAGTTTTACAAATTCTTGTGCCTGGGATCGTTTCACAGAGGCTATGATCATCTTTCATGTGGTGAATAGGCCTTCTGATATGACACAGAATAGTCATAGGGTTTTGTAATACGCATGACTGCAGATCCGTGTCTGTGATAGTTAAATACGAATCCTTTCTCATGTTGATGGTCGCTAATTCAGAAATAGTTTCGACCTTCATCATCATGTTATCTTTCACAATACGTGGAACCGGGATAAGTTTGAATACCTCGTAAAGATCCCTTTCAATCAGGGGTATTCTTATTTCTATAATTAGGTATTTTCCACAGTATTTGGCTCTTACTTTGAGCAAGCTGTAAAGATCTTTAAGATTAAAGTTGTCGACAGGAATTGCCAAGTCTCCAGATATTTGTGCTGATATTATGCTTAGCTCTGATCTGAGTTGCTTCGGAGATATCAAATGAAAATCTAATTTTCCAGTATAAATATCAGTTATTGTATCTAAAATTGAGTCCTGGATTCGTCGAAGGGTATACAACAAGTTGTTGGCTGTGAAAGCCGAGGTTATGAAGTCTGTGATAATAGTTATGTTTTGCACTTGCTGAGAGAGATTTTTATAGGAATCTTGGAGATGATTTAGCTTTTGATTTATTATTTTGTGATGTTTGTTTATAGTATTCTCCATCCTTTTCATGAGATTAAATTCAGCTTCTACGACCGACGTTTGGTTTTTCCAGAGGTTGTATAAATGGTTTTCATTATGCTTTAAAAGGTCAATATCCTGCTCATATTTCTCTGCAAATCGTTGGTCCAACACTCCGAATAAACTATTTGCAACGTAGCCTACTCCGTCAAGCAAGCCGCGTCGCCAGCGTTTCTTATTAGTCATAAACGATTCATTTATCATGACACTATTATCATAATGTTTAATTTCTTCGAACTCGTGCTCGGGTTGTAACATGACGCCGTCGCAAGGTGTTTGTGTTCTAATCGTAGAGCATAAGGTTTCAAGACACTTTATATACTTTAGTAATGCCGCCGTTCCTTCTTGATAGGGATTTGTGTCGTAATAGACTATTAAATGCCAATCATCTCTAACTAAATGCATATTAGATATTTTGTCGAAGTAGACACTATTGTCTGTCAGCAGGGTAAAGTTATAGGATGCTTGAGCGGTGTTTAGTAGTGCCAGCAAAAATAATGTCAAAGATAAAACCATAGCTGAGAATGAGATAGAACGTTTTTTCTTCGCAGCAGGCAAGTTATTATTAACTTTTGAGGCATTTGGATCTTGATCATTTTTATTTGTTGGCAGTAAGGACAGTTTTACAACTGGGCGTTTAAGCCCGTTTTTGGTTTTAAGTGTGACGACCCTTACGTGTCCGTCACTTCCAGGATGTAGAGCTACTACGCTCTTTCTGATGCTGTCGCCATTTGGATCGCGTCGAAAGCTGCGTGAGGTAGTCAGTCTTCCACTTAGCCCATATATCTTGATAGATTTTTTGCGTCAACAGCCACCGTGTTCTGTGATCATGCTCTGTTTCGAAAATCGTTAAGTTGGGGCCACTTGCTAAAAAGTGAGCTGGGGTCAAAAAGTCCAGGTCCTCGGGATCTTCTGTCAGAGGGCACAATGGTCTGGAATTCAAACAAGCCTCGAGTTGGGATAGTACGAGTAGGGTAATATATTCCTCGTAGGTTAGTTTTTGCTCTCCAACGACACGCTTGAGATGATGTTTTAGGCTCTTCACTGCAGCTTCCCAGAGGCCGCCAGCAGAGGGCCATGATGGGGCGTTAAAGTGCCACTCAATATTCATTTCAGAGATTGTCGAGGTTACTTCTTGATTAGACAAGATGTAGGAGATTTCGGCGAACTCTTGTCTTAAAATTTTGTTGGCTCCTATGAAGTTAGTTCCCTGATCACTATAGATGTGCCCAGGAACTCCTCTTCTAGCCGACATTTGTCGACGCGCGGCAATAAATGCTGACGCTGTGAGATCTGACACGATTTCTAAATGTATGGCTTTAGTTACCATACAAACAAAAACTGCGACATATCCTTTACAGGTTTTAATGCCACGACCTTTGTTTGCCTTAATATAGATGTGTCCGGTATAATCTATTCCAGTGTGGTAAAAAGGTCGATTAGGAATCAATCGTGCTGGAGGTAGGTCACCCATGATTTGATGTTGTGGTATGGGATTATTTCTTTTACATTTGACACACATTCTTAACTGTTTCCTTGTGACTCTGTTTCCTCCAAGAATCCAGTATTTTTGTCTTATAAATCCAGTAGTCATTTTTACTCCACCGTGAAATACAAGCTCGTGGGATTCATCTATGATAAGATCTGTCAATTTCGATTGATTTGGAATTATGATGGGATGCTTCATTTCGGGATCAAGATTCGAATGTTTAAGTCTGCCACCGACGCGGAGCATTTGATTAGTGTCTAATATGGGATTGAGATTAAGAATCTGGCTTTTCTTATTTAGTGGTTCATTATTTTTCAGCCGCGATAATTCTTCGTTGAAATATTCGTTTTGGACGTGCTTAATTAACATTTCTCTTGCTGTCTTTATATTTTGCAGAGTAAGAAAACATGTGCGTTTTTTCTTGTAAACAACAATGTTGATGAACTTGTTGATGTAAGTTAATACTCGAGTAACTTTTAGTTAACCTTAAAGTGCTATATTTTGGTAATAGTTGACTAATTATTAAATTTTCGGGGTTAACAATGACCGTATTTACTTGCTCCTTTTTTCTGAGTTCTTCGCTAGTAATACTCGTATAAATCGGCATCTTGTGAGATTCTTTAGGCTTATATTGTGGTAACCAGTTGGGCCCTTGCCACCACACCGAGTGATTGGTTAATTGAGCAGCAGGTAAACTGCGGCTTGCGCAATCTGCGGGGTTTTCTTTGGATTTTACGTAGCTCCAGTTATCTTTAGGGATTATTTCAGTAATAATCCTCACTCGATTCGCAACAAAAGCTTTCCATTTCTCCGGTTCGCTACTTAACCAACCTAGAACAGCTGTTGAATCAGTCCAACCATAAACATGTACCTTGTAGCTCGATAGGGATAAGATGGTTTTTCGCATAAGTTTTGACAACGAGAGAGCGCCGCAAAGTTCCAAACGCGGGATCGATTGTGGGTTTCATTTTCTCTCTGTATTTTGCAATACACGACGCAAGCGTATCCTTTTGTGCTAGCGTCGCAAAAGCCATGGAGTTCGATGATATCTTTGTCCTGGGTTTGAATTCAACGTGGTATTTTAAATCGAGATATATGAGATAGATCGGCTTTAATAGTATTCCACTCTAACGCAATTTCTTGAGGGACAGGGTGGTCCCAACCCAGGTCTGATTTCCATAAGTCTTGGAACAAGATCTTAAGTTTTATTGTGACTGGTGCTAGCCAGCCTAAAGGGTCAAATATTTTTATATGATATTTGAGATAAGAATTGTCTTTTTGTAAGGATGTCTTGCGAGATAAACTCTATAGGATGAAAGATAAATTGATAATTTTTTGGTTCCCACCGAAGACCTAAAGTTTTGGTGGACTCCGGTTGCTTAAAGTCGAAGTCTTCCTTTTGAAGTGCATCAGAACTATCTATTATTTCCGGCAAGTTTGATCGCCATTTTCTGAGATTAAACCCGCCAGATTTGAGGAGGTTGATCATCTTCGCTTGGAGCTGTTTAGCTGCTCTCGCTGAATGTTCACCATGCATGAGGTCATCCATGTAAAACGAGTGTTCTAAGATGTCAGGACCGCAACTTTGTGGATAGTTTGGCCTTTCATCGATGGCCAGTTCAGGGTCATCATGCCCAAAAAAGGTGTGGCTTTTGTGCCATAAGTAACTGTCGCTAACTGGTATTCTTTTAAAGGTTGAGATTGATGGTTCCGCCAGATAATTTTCTGATATTTCTGATCATCGGGATGTAGCCAGATTTTGCGAAACATTTTTTCTATATCTGCTGTAAAAGCGTATCTAAATTGTCTCTATTTTAAGATAAAGCTCTGAAGGTCTTGTTGTAAATTGGGCCCTCGGCACATAAGACCATTGAGGCAGTATCCACTCGAGGGTTGTTTTGCCGTGGCATTAAAGACAACTCGCAATTTAGTAGTTGCTGATTCAGATCGTTGGACGCAATGGTGCGATAGGTAGCAGTCCGGATGTACGTGTGGCGCAACGGGTGTCATATGTCCGAGCTCTAGGTATTCAGAAATAAACGTTTTATAGTCACGTGCCAGTGCTGGTTGCTTACTTAATTTCCGCTCTGTTTGGAAAAATTTAACAATCGATTTTCTTTTCGACTCGCCTATATTTTTCTCATAATTTTCTTTAAATGGTATCTTAACTACGTAGCTTCCGTCTTCCCGTCTAGAGGTCGAAGATTGGGAAAACTCGATGCATTTTCGGTCTTCTTCTGATGTGGCTGGAGATTCATGAATGTCCTCTACTTCCCAAAATTGCTGAATCAACAGCACATTGCAATGGTACGTTTTGTAGTTGCCTTGAGTTATTTGGTTAAGAGTAGGCCAGTCTGGCTTAGGTAAGGTACAGCTAGGTAAGTTATTTATGAGTCTATTCATTATATAAACGTCCGTTTCAAAGGTTAAGTCGCTAACCAACGACGAGCATTTGATAGTAATCATGTCCTTACAGTTGTTTTCCTTATTTCCTATTCCAGTGATATAACCGTTACATTTCCGTCGCGGTAGTCTTAACAACTGAGCTGCGCTTTCCCTAATAATGGATGTCTGTGACCCTTGATCTAAAAGAACTCTCATTTTTTGGTAAGATCCGTCCGCTGCTTGTACGTTAATTATTGCTGTGGCAAGCAATATTTCTGAGGGTTCTTTAAGAAGCGATGTAACTGTGTTACATTCTTGCTGCTGAGAAGGCAATTTCGTAATCGTGGCTGCATTTGACCCAGATCTATGTGACGTAAAAGATTCATGCAAAATTGTATTGTGTTCATTATTGCATTCTTTGCATCTTATTTCGGAAAGGCATTTTTTGCCTTCGTGATAATGTAAACAATTAATACAAAGGTTCTAGCAATAGCATTTTTACGTTCATTAGGTTGCAAATCCAATATTTTTTTACATGCATGAATTCGATGATCATTGGCGATGCAAATAGGGCATTGCTTGCGATTGTTAATTTTGCGTTTGGACTTTCACGATTGCGAAACTTGGTTTGTCGAGTAATTCGTTTTAGGATTGTTATAATTTCGTTTATAATTAGGACCCTTTGAAAATGATGGTTTGTCATTGTTGTGTTGGATTGCGATGGGTATGATTTCTGCGTGGTACTTTCAACCTTCTTACGTGAAGTTTCCAGCATCATAAACTTAGATTCCAAGAAATTAAGGAAATCTTCCAAGACGGGCAACTCTCGCGGGGATTTTAAGGCTTGAAGATACTCCTCTTATGTATCTGAGTCCAATTTTTGAGACAATATACATACCAGGAAAGAGTCCCCGGAAGACACATCGACTCCCAGATTCTTGATAGCATTCACGCTCTCGTACGTAGTGTCGTGAATGCGTTTTATATGATTTGATGATTGTTGCTGGTTTGCAGGGATATTCATGAGATTGTTAAAGTAAGAAGTGAAGATCAGTCGTTTATTATTATAATGATGATTTAGGATATTCCAGCATACAGGATAATTGTCGGAGCTTATTTGGAGATGTTGGATCAGTTTTTCGGGCTCACCTTTGATCTTACTCTTTAGAAACTGCATCTTTTGTGCATTCGACAAAGAGGGGTTGTTGTGCACTGCTTCGGTAAAAAGATCTTTGAATGAAATCCACTTATTGTAATTTCCCTCAAAGGTGACTATCTCCATTTTAGGAGTAGATTTTTCAATATGCGCCACGGACCACATTTTCTTATTGATGTCTTTCTTGATTTTGTTATAATATTTCTCATAATGGGAAAATTGCTCTTCGTACTCAGGGTTTGATCCGCCATACTCGTCTAGCTCCCAATGAAGCGAGTCAATAGCCGCCCAACGAGATTGTATCGTCTTCAGGATGTCTTCAAACTCCCATTTTTCCGTGACGAGATCAAGGTCGATATTGGAGGATGTTCTCAAGAAAGCCTTAAAGTTGGTAGCTTGCCTTTTGAAGAGACCTTCGGCTTTACTCTCTTCAAGAGCAGGGGTTTTAGAAGCCGCGTGAGATGCAAGGTTTGAGGTTTGAGATTCCTCACTAGGTTGGAACGTAGGTGGTCTTAATTCAGGGATTTGCGGTCTGTTTGCGAGGAGGTCATCGTTTTGAATAGTAGTTTTAATGTTGTTATATTTTCCTTCATTTGATCGTATTGCTTAGTACTGAAATATGCATGAGATTGTTCACCAAAAGACAGCAAAGTCATATGATTATTATGGAACTCTGTAAAGTATTGTTCCAAGGTAGCTAATCGACGACGTAAGTAGTCTGAGGACTTGCGCTCTGCGCCATCCTTCTTGAAATTGGTGAAGAGCCTATCTACGCCTTCGATTAGTTGTTGTTGGGTTGCTAAAATGTCATCCATTTTCGACATTATAAAGATAAAAAAGAAACCTTACTTGTACTGAAGGCTTCTTTGGAGATCAAATGTCCTTGCGATGGCTGCACGAACAAACCTGGAGTAACAGCGCGAAGAGATGACGCGATGCTTTCGTAATACCCAGGGTCAATCAGTATCAGCAGGATGATGGCACCTTTCCGTCCGGAGCACCGAGGTCAGTTGGGATGATGGATTTGTTGGGATGAATTTTTTGGAAAGTAAATTCACTCAGTTCTGTTTGCCAGGGTCTGGTAATAAGTTCCAAGCGAGACACTCACACAGTACAATTACTAGATACACGCGTAATAGTCCCGCTCAGACGGCTCGAAGGACCAATGTTCAAGTAGATCCGATGTGGTGGCTGGTGGTCACCATAAGCACTTATCAAGTTTTCTTTGGCTTCGCGCCATTACGACACAGATCTACCCGCACTGATATAATTTAATTAGTACTTAATAAGATTTAATGTTCTCATGTAAGTGAAGATTGTCTTAATGAGAATAAAGTTCTTTAAACCGAAGTTAGCTATATTTCAGTAATATGGGATAACGATTAAAACTAATGAGGTGAATGAGATGAGGTTGAGTCGCGCCCGATATGCTATCCGAAAACGTACTGACTATATTACTTGGTAGTACATAAAATATTCAAGGCATAGAGCGCGGTGTCGCAATTACGCTGACATGTTTATTATTGTTCGGTGATTGACCTGAACAGGTAGGCTAAAGCGCGTGGAAGGCCTCTATAGCGTTGTTAAATGCTTCAACAGACTCCTTCGGTCGACCGGAGAACGTGGCTTTGCAGCGGGCTAGGGTATTTTACATGTGGCATGTGTCCTTCTACAAATGTACTCTGTGGGCATGTGGGCAGCGGACTGGCGCGCATCGCGAGCGCCTTACTCGCAACGGCCAGGCGAGAGAAAGAGTCAGTTACATCATTCTACATATCGTGACGGAACGCGATCGCGGGACGCTCACACTGGACGAAGTTGTGTATGGGTTGCTACAGATGGTAAAATATGAAAAACTTTATTATAAAAACACCTATGTACTATACCCATGTTTGCAAAGAAATAAAATGATTTGAGTTGATAACAAGATGGCGGCGTTAGTTCCAATTTTGGCCACGCGCTAAAAGAACCTTATAGCTTTGTAGTTGTAAACTAACCTGCATCATAGATGGCCTGGTATGACTGCTCCAGGATCTTGCGGGCCATGGGGTCCATGCAATTTGCGAGTCGGTAGTGCACCTTGAAGAACTGTGCATCAAAGTGGCTGAGACCTGGAACGGTGCCCGCATACTGCACCACTTCTGGATGGTTGTACTTGAATCGGAGCGCTGCCTCTGATACCGGGTTTATCTGCGTTGCATCAAAACATGTTAAACTGTTGTTTTAGGTTTATTTTTTATTATACCAGAGCTGAAGCCTTTGAAAATGGTAAAAAGTGAAAAAAAAGGTAGTAGGATGAAACCCGTTGGAAAAGAAAGAGAATATAACAAAAATTAAATGAAAAATAATTTACTCAAACGATATTAAGTCAAAATAAGGTGAATAAATATTTTAAATCAAAAAAATTATAGTGTGTTTGACATATAAAAATGTAAATATTTACGAAGTTTCGTGAAACAAAAAATTGTAAAAGATAAAAATAATAAACCAAAAACTTGGTTATTTGAATTTTTCACATACATTTTGATGTTATGTGAAAAAAGTGTAAATACAAAAGTTGTAGGTCTTTTTATTACTACTTATTATTACTTTGCAATTATTATTTTTTTCCATAGGACTTGTGGTTTTGCCGGAAATCGAGATAAACCGTTATTTACCCTTAAAAACTCACCCCCATACACTTCCCGACCTCAGATCGCCCGTAAATTACTTTTCCTTTAATTTTTTTATATTCTCTTCCTTTGATCCAATGAGTTTCATACTACTATTACTTTTTGGTTTCAAAAATTATCGACCCAGGTCTATATTGCCTTGTTAGTCCAGTGATCGCAAGCGCTGCTGATTTGTTGGTTCGGTCCTCGTAAACGAAAATGTTGTACTTATTAGGTTCATCCCTTCAGAAATTCTCAGTAACAGCTTAGAGTCTGGAAATAGACTTGCCTCTTATTCAACTTGCGAAATATGGGTGTAGGTTTACAGTTACATATTCCTTCGCGAAGTAGTATACGTGAAGTTATGTTATGTTTCAGAACTATGAAGTAGGTAAGTCTGTAAGTAAATATGAACTGTACAATGGGCCTGCAATTTGATAGAGTTGCTAGTTATGTACAGTAAGTGGTGGCGAATAACAATAAATATAACACATTGTCATCACAAACAGAAAACCTATTGTTTTGCACGACTGTGCTGGCTCAACATTCAGTTCCAACATATAAAAAAAACCGGCAAAGTGCGTGTCGGGCCACTGTAACGTTACGATTGGCCGGAACGCCAGTCGTAGGTCACAAGTTAAATAAATAATAACTGTTCTAAACAAACAATTGTGTGCGATTGAAAAACTACTGTTACATTTCCGCTGGCCCTCTCGCCTGCGCCTCTGGAAGGCCTCTTATGGTTTGGCGCCCAACGTGGGGCGCCAAACTGTAACGTTACGATTAGCCGGAGGGCCAGTCGTAGGTCACAAGTTAAATAACTAAGAATTATAAAAATAAACAAAAAAGAATTAGGTCTTCAATGGCTCGGACTCGGGAAAACAGGAACGGGACCAGGTACACAGGAACTGGATCAGGTTCTTCAGCCGGCTTCAGGACAGGAACGGGACGGGGCTGCAATTGGCACGGGAGGAGATTTTGTTCAGGAGTGGTAAAGTTCTGATGTAAGATAATGACAGAGAAAAACTAGGTGATGTTCGGGAGTGAGCAGAGTAGAGGGCGTATGATATTGAGTTTTCGCCATTTCAGGAGAGTGGAGACACTGCCTCACACTCAGCAGGAGGAGTGACTTGATCTCCCGACGTCTTGTTCTCTTCTACCTAGCCTTTTCCCAACTATGTTGGGGTCGGCTTCCAGTCTAACCGAATGCAGCTGAATACCAGTATTTTACATGGAGCTACTGCCTATCTGACCTCCACAATCCAGTTACTGGGTAACACAATATCCCTTGGTAAGACTGGTTGCCAGACTTTTGGGCTAAGTGAGGTTATAATCAACAGCCTGTAGTGAGCAGCTGCTGTGATTTTTGACGCACAATTAGTGTGCTGCCGATATAAGAGGCTTCCCAGAGGCGCAGGCGAGAGGGCCAGCGATAATACAAAATACAGGAGGGTGTAGTTTTCAAAGAACCAGTTAATATTTATTTAATTTTCACAATTAGACTTCACTATTGTACAATGCACAGAACTGGACTCAATACTGAAGTTAAACAGAAATAAGATTCAAGATCTTTGGTTAAAGGCAGAAAAGCTCAGGTAGACTCAACCGAAGGTAGACTAAAACGGAGATAGACTAAAGACTGACTAAACTTTTGTCAGGTCTGATTACCGCTTTTATAGATTCTGGGCCGTTGTTCTAGAAGGTTCGAAACGACCCGACAATTTAAAAATTACTTCTTGTTTGATTGTCAGCCAAAAACAATAAAAATGGCTTACGTGTGAACCCAGTATTACAACACTACTTAATTGTAGACCTGGCCTAATCAAGAAAGCTATAAAGTTTAGAAAATTAAACACAGACAGGTGACAGTTTATAATGAAATATTTGACATATTTCATTATAAACTGTCACCTGTCTGTTTAACTTTCTTAAAGTTGTTGATAGGTGACAGTTTATAATGAAATATGTCAAAGTCACAGATATTCTAATATTGTTTACATTATGTGAGATATTACTGCACACACTAGCTCAATTAGCGGAACATGTATTGTTAAAAATGCCTTTTTAACAATACATGTTCCGCTTTTTTTTTTAAAAAAATACCTTTTAATTGTAAAATCTAGTATTTTGTTTTCTTTTCTTATTTAAAATTAAAATGAGATCACTTTTAATATTAATTTTGAGAGAAAAATATTTTTTTTGTGAAAAATGTACTTTCTTGATTTTTTAAGGTAACCAAGAAAAGTTGAAAAAGCAAATTAAAAAACAATTAAAAAAATAAAAGTAATATAAATTAATATCGCGTGTTTCCTCCACGTGCTGTTATTAAAGTTTTCGCCCGCATAGACATGCTGAGATGATTGTTATCTATTGTTTCCTGTGATAGTCTCTGCCATTCCTCAACTACGACGATTCGCAGTTCACCTACATTGATAAGAGCTGGGTTTCTGGATTTTACTCTTTGTTTCAGCAGGTCCCAGACGTGTTCTATCCGATTCATATCCGGTGATCTCGCCAGCCACCCCATAACTGTGATATTCACATTGTTAAGATATGCTTGAGTTGAACGAGCAGTATGCGGCCGAGCATTATCCTGCATCAAAACGAAGTCGTCACCGATAAAGGCGTCAAACCATACGCTGCAGTCAGACTTCTTCCATCGATCACCACCAGGTCCGTACGAGCTCCCAAACATATCCCCACCCCGAACCATTATTGATCCTCGACCATATTTTATGCCACTGTAGTTTTGAAATGTGGCTGATTTTATCGTTCTCGTTTTTTTTTTAAATAACTATGACTGATATTTAATGTATAAGAGTAAAAGTTAAAAATCATTGATTCCATGATAATAATAATATTGTACCTAAGATATTTGCACGCTATGAAAAATGGCAGACATGTCGTGAGCCACTCTTTTCAAGATCTTGCATGCATGTATTATTTTATTTTAATTATGTATGTATACACATGTTCGAGCAAATAAAATTTATTTCTTTCTTTCCTTTGCGTGTATATATTCTTTGCCTTCCGTCAACTTGATTTAAAAGAATTCTGCACTCATCACTAAACAATATTTTACCCCACTGGCCCGGTATCCAAAGTCAATGTTTCCCAACAAAAGTTAGTTTGTTTCTACGATGATGTATCTCAAGTTTTGGAGCCTTGTCGGGCACGTACGAACTAAAACCAGCTTCTTTGAATCTTTTTCGTACCGTACGCTCACTTACTGTGACACCTCGAACTTCCTCAAGCTCATTTCTGGCTTGGATGGCCATTAGACGTGGGTTCCTACGTACGCAAAGCTGAATGAAACGATCATCACTGCTCGATATACGTCTTTTTCTACCTTGTCCCGGTCTTCTCACAATAGGATTAGTCTCCCTGAATCGTTGGATACTGCGATAAATTGTTGAAACAGGTCGGCGAAGAATTCTTGAGATCACTCTGTAGGTTTGATCATTTCTCCTCATCTCAAGTGCCCTGGCAATCTCAGTTGCGCTCAAGTCGGGTATAATGAAGTCCTACACATTAAAAAAAATTGAAAATATAAAAAAAACAAGTGAAACTGATTTTCAATGAAGATTTTACGTTTAAAACCAAAACCATAACATGATGAGTTAGGGAAATTCGCTCGAAATAATGTTAGTACGAATAAAATTAAAACAATCGCGTAAAAGGTGACGTTCAATTGTTTTCTCAATTTGAAATAATTATTTCTAAAATAAAATGTATTAACAACCAGCCAGGGCCTCAAGTCTGCTATTACAATAGTGTCAGAATGCTCGATCATTGATTTCATAATTGTTGATTTTGACAAGTTTGGTAATCTACTATTATAATGGCGTCATTATGACTTTCCAATGGTCGGCCACTGACACTACATTGAAAGAAATGGCATATATTGGTAATCTCGGACATAATGACAAATGAATGACATTTGTACCAATGGGTTTTATAATAATGGCAATACGATAAAGCCATTATAATAACACAATTATATTACGAGAACATTGACCGACCAATGATCGACCATTATGAATTTACCAGATTACGAACCATTAGCAAAATGACAATGGCATGACAATGGGATCGTGTTGGAATGACTGAATTTATAAAAATAGCAGACTTGGGCCCCTACAATGTTACACAAAATAGTTTATCGAAAAAAAATACAGTATTTGTATGCAAAAAAAAAACACTAGAAAGTGAAAAATAACTTTAACTTCAGAAGTCGGTGTCTTTGGATCTGTATTTTAGTTTTTTGCCACCGCCTTCCGAAGTTAAAGTTATTTTTCACTTTGTAGTGTTTTTTTTGGAAGTCGGTTGTTTTTTATTGTAAAAAGTTTTTTATTTTTCTTTTTTTAGTGGGTCAGTTTGTAATTTATCTAATTTACAATAGCCTAATGTCAAATGCATCTTTTACAAAATATTGCTTTTCACGATGCAGGGGCGTTAATTGTTGAGGAGTTCTCCTGGTAATAACCAGGAGAACTGATGGTGATGGTGACTTCACCATTTGCATTTTGTCGAGCATCAATTGCTTATCAACCATATTAAAGTGCCTAATCGAATCGCAACGGTGAATTACTTATTATTAAGTAGTTACGGTGGCCATCTGTGGTCTTCCTCATCAGTTCCATTTCACCAAATGTTGCTTTCCGAGAGCAAATGCACGATTTACTATAAAAATACTAAACTCGCTATAGGTATGCCTATAAAATTTGAGGATTTCTCTCGATTTCCATGGGATCCCCTCATCAGATTCTAATTTGGTGGCAATGGGACCACCTCGGGAGCATACTCTCCCAAACAAAAAAAAAATCTTCACAATCCATCCACAATTGACGGATCGGTGAACAAACATAAAAAAAAAAAAAACATACAGCCGAACATATAACCTCCTCCTTTTTGGAAGTCGGTTAAAAACAGCTAAAAGTGACTAAAGATACTGTTTTTCAGCGTTAATAGAGAGTTACAGTTGTAATGTTGATGGGCCTACACTGTCCTAGCTTCTGACGTTTCGTATGTACCCATGTAGGTTTATGTGAAATAAAATATTTTGATTTTGATTTTTTTAGATTTTAATAGTGTTCCAACAATATGTAAAGAGTAATAGGGTGAATGTTATAGAATGATTTCATGTTTGAAAAAAAAGAATAGATTTATCAATAATTGTTGGACCAGCAGCAGAAGGTAAATATATGTAGTTAGAAATATAATAAGATGTGGCTTGGAATAGCGAAATACTACACCACGCGCAATGAAGGGTTAAGATGGACTTATCCGAGAAAAAACTTGACATTGTAGATGAAAACCATGGTCTCCCATACATTCCAACAACATTGAAATTGTAAATTTGTAAGTGGTTTTGAGAGATTTACCATATTATTTTAAGACCAGTCTTTATAAAGGTTTTCCTGTAATCTATAAGAATAGAAATATTTTCAAATCGCCTGTGACAGACGGACAGCCAGACAGACATAAGCGTGATCCTATAAGGGTTCCGTTTTTTCATTCGGACGTACGGAACCCTAAAAAACTTCTGACACACTTGCACTTTGCAAGTTGCTATCGATCAAGCACTCATATTCCTCAGAATAGTTGTTTACTTTAATGTAACGTTAAAAAAGTTTACCTTATTGTACAAAATGTTAGACAAATCCTTGACGCTGTGGGAGTCCGGGTAGAGTCCTGACATGCCGGTGATGACGATTCTCTCGCCATCCAGTCCTGGTGCGGCCGGGATCTCCTCGCGTGTGGCATGCTCCTGCAGGGTCGGCGTCATCGTGTGGACCGTTTGTGTTACTGTATCTTTAATAAAGGTTACCGTTGAATATTATTGTTATTAGCGTAGTGATCGCCAACGCGTCTTCAGCAAGTCTGGTGATCAATGCTCGTGCCTTCTCTGTGTGAGAAAAGCCCTTTGCCCTGTAGTGGGTCAATAATAGGTTGGTGTTATTATCCGCCCCCTAGCTAGATAGAACGACGTCCTTATAACAGTGGCTGGGACAAGCTGGATGCGACGGTGAAAAGGGTGTTGTGGCGCAGCTTGAGGCCCCGTTCACACGGCAAACTTAACGGATCGTACGATATTTTAAGATAAAAAGTTGGGATCTCAATATAATATCAACATCCCGCTGTTCATAATTTTACATAAGCAAATTGATAGTGATATCAAAATTATGAGCATTGCCGTGTGAACTGAGCCTAAGAGAGTCCTTTGTTAGCCAGTAGACTGCGATAGGATGAGTTGATCGATGGATTAATTGTTGTATTAAGTACTAAACACACTGTGACATCGTAGCCAGTCGGCAACTCGTTACACGGCTGATTGCTCAGTACCACGCGGAGGCTATTTTATTGCACCCAAAGTAATGGACCGTATTCTACTGCTGGATGTAGTAAGCCTCTGTTAATAGTCAACAACAAGCTAGTGTGGCAGTCCAGTTATTTCTCAAACTGACTACAAAGTCATAGTGTCACATTGGGTCTTGCTTTCCTATTGATTGTACAATTATACTTTTGCCGTTGCACTTTAACAAACATCAGTGGTTTTTATTTGCGAACGACGGACAAAGGGTACAATTTTCTGTTTGACACAAAAATGCCACGCAATATTAGGTAAATATGAAGATAACCATAAACCATTCCCGAACCAAAACTGTAAACTATGATATTTTATGTAATTATTATTTATTTAGTCGATTTAATCAGCGAAAACTCACCAAATATAGAACTTTATTAAACGGCACACTTCAGACGATCAATGCAGTAATATGCGCGGTTCTGTAACTGCAAAAGCTCATATATATATATATATATATATATATATAAACAGTGTTAATTGTATGTTAATATCGATTTTTAAACGATGTCCTATAATGTATAAATTACTATAATCAGGTTTGTGATATCTTGACATATTTCATAAAACCGGAATTTCCATGTGCGAGTAAGCATTGAAATTCTAATTTGTATTAATTTAGACGTAAGTATACAGAGTGAGTAAAAAGTTTGTAGAGAGTACTTACGTTAATATTGTTGACAACTATTACTTTAAGTAAGCATTCCCTTTTCCATAAAACTAGTAAAACTACATTCAACTGGGTATTTTTCAGGAGTCGCTTGCATCTGCCGGGAAAAGTACCGACACAAATGCGTAGAAATGGCATTTGGTATTTTTTGCCATTGGTTTTTTGATTCATACCTCGGTAACAGACATTGTGTTTTAAGTTGTAGACCACTAGATCATCAATTGAATGCGATTTCAAGGCATAATACAAAGATAATCAAAGATAGGCCCCCTTAAATATTTGTTTTATTTTATTTTAATTATTTATTTTTAAAGTGAATATATAACTAAATAATCTGTGAATATTTCAAGTGTCTACCTGTTGCCGTTATCAATATCGAGCAAAAACGAGCAAAAAATCACGTTTGTTGTATGGGAGCCTCCTTAAATATTTAATTTATTCTGTTTTTTTGTGTTTGTGGTTATAGCGGCAACAGAAATATATCAACTGTGGAATATATCATCTGTGACAGACGGACAGACAGACAGAGACGGCGGAGCCTTAGTAATAGGGTTCCCGTTTTACCCTTTGGGTACGGAACCCTAAAAAGAAGAACAAAAACCACTGTTGGGTCAGAATAAAAAGAGTGACACCCTAATAAATTTCGAAACGTCGTCTGTATACGGGTCCTTCTATAACATCATAGCGGCTCCATAAGTCAAAATGAAGCAAATAATTATAAGTATTGAGTTCAGTTGCTATTTTAGTCCTAATTCAATAAAAATATGTATTGGTTACTCGGAAGAAAATCCTGGCTATAAACACATAATAAAATTATACAAGCATATTCTTATGCCAATTTGGACGTATGCCATCCAACTTTGGGGCTGTACTAAACGAAGCTACGTCAAAATAATCTAACAATTCCAAAATAAAGTACTCAGGGACGCTGTAAATGCACCATGGTACATTAGAAATGATGACCTCCACCGAGACCTTAAAATGGAACTTGTCACCACCATCACCCAAAAATTTGCTGAAGCCCACGAACACAGACTTTACCGACATGTGAATGTCGAGGCAATTCAGCTGCTCGACAACACGGGCATAGTGCGTAGGATAAAGAGAACTAAACCATTTGAGTTAGTGTAGTGTATAAATAGTGAATGAATAATTGAAACAATTTTGTGCTATACATGTAACACATGAACAAAGTGTTTTTATTAATTATCAGACCCTAAGAAAGTGCTAAGGAATTGTTTAAAAGTGAAAATTGACACTATTCTTAGTTGTAACATAATCTATCACTTAAAATATTAAGTGAGACTGAAATTGCTTGTCTATTAGTCTAGATTGTAATAAATTATTAGGAACATATTACATCTTATTAATACAAAAAAAAAAAGAAGAGAAACATAGAAAACTATCGTCCAATCTCTATTCTCTCTACCTTGTCAAAGGTTTTTGAAAGACTCGTTCATAATGAAATATATCCATCGTTGCACAATTACAATATAATACATCAACAACACGGCTTCGTTAAACAACGATCAACTACCACAAACCTTCTGTCCTTCCTAATCCAACTTTTTGTTTGATAGCCTGGATAACGGCCTGCAAGTAGACGCAGTTTACACAGATTTTTACAAGGCCTTTGATAAGGTGGACCATGAACTGTTGCTGGATAAAATTGCATTCAACTGTAACTTGCTGCGGTGGTTTGCATCATACATCTCAAACCACTGCCAAGAGGTGGTAATCAACAGATACAAATCAAATACTATTGAAGTTACATCTGCTGTCCCTCAAGGCTCTATCCTTGGGCCGTTATTTTTTAACACATTTTTTAATGACATAGGTTATTTTTTTCACAACGCAAAGTTCATATTGTATGTAGATGATCTGAAGGTCTACAAATCCATAAAAATTGTTAACAATTGCATTCTATTACAGCAAGACTTGGACAAACTAACAGAATATTGTCACATGAACAAACTAAAGCGAAGTACCTAAATGCAATTACCTTACTTTTACCAAAAACAAGCACATTATTAACTTTGCGTATACCCTTTGTCACGTGCCTCTGACTACATTAAACTCAATTCATTATACTCGATTCCAAATTATGCCTAGATTTACATATAAACAAAATTGTAAGTAAAGCTTACCAATTGTATGGCTTTATCATGCGAACTACCCTTGACTTCAAGAGAATCTCGTCATATCTATGCTTGTATAAAGCCCTAGTTCGATCACAATTGGTGAATGTAGTGTCAGTATGGAACCCCTTCTTCAAAAAATATGCTGAAATGGTTGAAAATGTTCAGTACAAATTTTTACGTGCCATGCACTATAGATGCCATAAATGCTACCCACCTTACTTTCAGTTACTCAGCAAGTACAAGCTCCTGCCCCTTAGCTCTCGAAGAAAATACTTTGAAGCCATTATTTTATATAAAATTGACAAAAATAGGTAATTTAACTGTAAAAATCTAAATAACATGATTTGTTACGCTGTACCTAGAACCTAACACAGGCGATAGGTACGTGCCGGTACTCTTTTTGGAGTGAACTCATGTCGAACTAATTCTGGCCAGTGCTCATCAGTCCGCCGCCGTATGGTGGACTCATACAATAGCACTTTTGTAAATATTGACATCTTCAATATTGTCCAATGAATAGATTCAAAAGCCTCACCCGCTCCTCTTTATTAAATAAAGCCCGTGTGTACCCTTCCTGAAAATCGTCAAACTTAATAAGGTCATATTATTTTTAGGGCTCCGTAGTCAACACACGGACATGGCATAACAGACAGACGGACATGGCATAACTATAAGGGTTCCCCCCTTATAGTTATGCCATGTCCGTCTGTCTGTCTGTCCCCGGCTTTACAAAGAGACGCTTAGTACTAGAAAGCTGTAATTTGTCATGGGTATACATATTATTTACGCCGAGAAAGTCGTAAAATAAAACCATGAAAAACTATTTTTTAGGGTACCTCCCTTGCACATAAAATGGGGATGATATTTTTTTCTCGTCTATTCTATGGTGTGGGGTATCGTTGGATAGGCCGTTTAAAATATTGTGGGTTTGTGGAAATCATTTTTCAATTCAGGGATTCGTTTGCGTAATACTCGTATTAAGCTTTAAAATGATATTTTTTTGTTAGAGTCAAGTCCCCGGCCCTGCCAGCTAAATGGTTGGTTTTGGATATTTGAAAAAAATCATGGCAAATAGTATTTATAACGAAATTAAAAGGAAAAGTATCACAGCTAAGTAGGCTTCATAAGTTAACGAGTAATAGTCGACCAACTTAAATTTGCAGTTGGAGAATTGACCGTAACGTATATTGATGTATGTACGTAAATTCATCCCCCTTCATTGTGCGTGGTCCGACACTCACTTGGCCGGTGTTTATATTATGTAACCTTTACCAAAATTTAACTTTAACTTTATTAATGCTACACAAATAATTACGTCTACGCGGGTATTGTTGTTTATGTCTACCAGTGCACAGTGTTGTGGGTTATATTATTATTATTAAAATTGTTTATGTTAAATTAGTTGTAAGTGTTCATTTCAATAAAAATAAAATAAAATACAATTCTATGCTTTAGTCATTATTTTAAGGTTTCATTCAGTGAGTTGTGACAATGACATAATGTCAAGCCTGGCACTAAAATTATTTTTATTAAACTAAATTGTTTAAGTTGTTGCAATAGTATTTTTGTATTTTTGCATAGTTTTCGAGTTTATGTTGTTTTTTATAAGTTTTAGTATTTCAATGATTAATGTAGGAATTAAAAAAATGTACTGTTCGCCTGCCATAATAATTTCTAGCCTGAGGTACTGGTAGTTTGTTTTTGGTGATACTTCTTGTGATTATTATAAGTAATATGAGTTTTTAAATGCTTTTGTTATTCAACTGTTCAATTAAGAGGGCCATATTAAGTTCCCATCTCGGCCACCCATGATGCGACTTATAGAATTTTGCCAGTATAACTCGCAACTTGTCACAGACTGAGTTCATGTAAAAGGTCCAGCTAAAACGTTTGTATACAACTAATCCAAGGTAGGCGTGGTGCGTTACTTGATCAATTGTGACTGTGTGCGATTATCTTAAAAAAAGTAGTGTGCTTTAGATGGCTAGAAGTGGATATGAATAATTTTGGTCTCATTTGCGTTAAGAACCAGTCCAGCATCGTGTGCCCGTTTGGAAACTCTAGTAAAATCTTCCAGTAACTTTTAAGCTGATACTTTTACGTCTCTGTGGGTATAAGCTACAAGACCATGTGCCATCCGCATATTGATAAACGGAACAGTAATTGACCAAATTTACCATGTTGTTGACTTATGTCAGATAGTATAAAGGTTCAAGTAATGTGGACTTTCCTTTCAATGACTTCAATGGCGTCATTGGTTTCATTATAGATCTTGACATTGTATTTATGATTATTAAGGTAGTCCTCACACCGTTTGAGTATTGGTCCACGAACTCCAGAGTTATCAAATTTTGTCGACGTTGTATGTCTAAGCGAGTCCGCGTATCACTGCACACTGGTCAGTTTCCCTCAGTGGTCAGTTTATTTAATTCGCCATTTTCGTTGATTAGTCAGTTTCACTGATTGGTCAGTTTTACCGATTAGACAGTTGCGTTAACTCGCCATTTTCTAGTATTTGCCAGTTTTCGTCGATTCGTCAGTTTTGTTAAATTCGTCAGCCAAAATACAGTCGGTAGAAAACAAATTTGGATGAAGGAAATTGAAAAAAAAAACATTGTGGGTGATTTTATAATTACGGACCCGAAAAAATTTATGTTTGGACGTGTTTAGGTCGGTTAAGACTTACTAACATAAATTGAAATATGTTAAAACAAATAAATCGTATCTTGTTTAAGTCAATTAATAGTAAATTCGCATGATTTGTGTCATTAAAAGCTTCGTTTATCTCATCCGTAAATGTTGATAACAGCTGTGAGGTGCACTTATTGCGTTGAAAACCGTATTGTGCGCTGGAAAACACGTCAGTTTCTTACTTAGAACTTATTTATCTTGGCACAAACATATTTTTCTACTGTTTTCTCGATAACTGGTAGAATAGTGATCGGTCTATAATTTCCATATTCAGCAACACTGTAGGTATTTTTTTTTTTTTTTGGGTGGGAAATTATCAAAATAACTTCTCCCGCTATGGGCGGAGCGGGAGGGCGTGTCAGACTTTTACTGACTAAAACTCACCCGTGCTCCTTCCGTTGCCTGTGTGCCAGGTCCACGATATGCCTTTCGGACAAACTCGCAACCCTGGCAGGCATTGGTCCTACTGGACCCCGTCAGTTGGTGCTGACATCTCTTTGAGGCGCGCGTGGAACACAACGCGCCGTCGACCCGGGCCTGGTCCTTATCGGACGGCGAGCTACCCATCGCTCACCGTCCGCAGGCCCGCGCCTACGGTGGCCGGAAATCGGCTAGCGACTCCCGACGCCCGGGGCGTCTCCTGCGGCGACTAAGGGCGCGAGGGCGCGAATCTTGCCTCACTCTCACGCGTTCCGCCTCCTCCTTCGCGAGCATTACTGCTTCGCAGAAGGAGGTGACGGCCTTCCATGCACTCTCGCTCCGAACCATGGCCTGAACCAGGCCCGGACGCGAGAGATCGCCGCCGCCGATCGCCTCCGTGAGGACACGGCGGTGCTCCGCCCAAGCCGGGCAGACCTCCACCGTATGCTCCACCGTGTCCTCCGGGCGCTCTACACAGTGGTGACACCCGGGCGTTTCCTCCCGCTTTATCTTGAACAGGAACCTCCCGAAACAACCGTGTCCGGTGAGGACCTGTGTCAGGCGGAAGGTGAGGACGACGTCGCGCCTCTCTAGCCACTCCTCAAAGAGGGGACTTATTACGCCACAATCGTGGCGTGCCCAGCGTTGGGTTGCGACAATCGCACTCTCCATGTCGCCATGAGATCCCGCCGGAGCTCTGACCGCTGTGCCGTGATTTCTCGCGGCAGCGGAGTTTCACCCCGGCGTTTCTCCTCCTCGCGCCACTCCCAGATGTGCGCGAGGACTTTTGCCTCCAGATCCCATGGCGGCAGTCCGGCAAGGAGGCTCGCCGCCTCACGGGAGACCGTGCGGTAACCCCGTACCAGCCTGATGGCCATTACCCTTTGGGACGCGTTCAACCGCTGAGCTAGTCCAAGCCTTAAGGAACGCGCCCACACCGGTGCCCCGTAAAGGGCCATGGACCGCACGATCCCCGCATAAAGCCTCCGGCAGGAGGCGTTTGGACCCCCTAGGTTGGGCATTTTTTATGTATTGGGCGCACTACAACGGTGTTTAGTACTTCCGAGTATTTTCCTTGTTTGACACTAGTATTGATTTTTATTTTAGACAATTCGACAATAACGCCTGTCATCTTGTCACAGATGGATTCTATTTATTTATTTTCACAATGTACACACAGTTACAGGCTATGCCTAAGCTAAAACATAAGAGTACCCTGTTAGGTCGCAGCAAGTATTGTATTACAATAAACTTATTGCTAGGTTTTTCTTAAAGTTAACATGTAATTATCATTATCTTGTATTGCTTATGTACCTAAAAGATAACGATAATGATGATGATGGCGATGTACATTAAGATATACATTATGGATTGCAATAAAGATATTTGATTTGATTTGATAATATTACAATATTTTTAGATTTTTTGTCTGTTTGTCTGAATGTATGTTCCAGCATCACGCCAAGTCTACCGGATAGATTCTGTTCATATTTTGCTTATTATTAGTCTGGTCGATTGGTAGGCTATAATATATCATGCTATTTGCTGTGCGGGATAAACAATATTGCAATAGGTTTGTATTCCTCTATGAATGCATGTTCCAGTATCACGCCAATTCTACTTGATAGATTCTGTTAAAATTTTGCATAAATATTCCCTATAAATCTGGTCAGTCGGTACGCTATATATTATCACGCTATTTGCTATGGGGGCTGAGCAATTTTGCATTATGTTTGTATTCCTTTAAAGTTGTAAAAAGACGAGCCATACGGTTAGACCGTTACAGATTTAATCACCACGCTATATCTTTATGGAAGTAAGTTTTCATTCATCATGACATTTAGACAGAGTGGATTTTTGAGATGGGGCTGTAAACCCTACTTTAAACAATATAGCTACACAACATTAGTCGGAGAAGACCGTCCTTACTTTTTTGAGACATTTTGATTTGCGTATACAAATTTTGAAAAAAAAAATACAGTTATCAAGAAAATGGGGAATTTTAACAAAACATGTTTTTGATCCTGTCTCTTATGAGGATCAACAAACTCTATTAGAGCAACCGTGGTGTGTCAGAACCAGAAGCTTTTTCCGATCAGTTTCGTGGGAAATGAGACTAAATCTTACTTTTTAGGGTTCCGTACCTCAAAATAAAAAAAAACGGAAGCCTTATAGTATCCGTCCGGCCGTCTGTCTGTTTGTCCGTCAAGATCCATTTTCTCAGGAAAGCAGGGTATCAAGTTGAAATTTATACCAAATACATAAGTCTAAGGTCGCTTGGAGTTCTAAAAGACTCAAGTTTCTAAGTTATCGCAATACAAAAATAATGTCATTTATGCGACATTATTTTGATACTCGCAAATAAATCAAAACCTTACCACTACTTCCCGTTGACCTAGAATCATAAAATTTGGCAAGAAGCAGTCTCACAGCATAAGTAAAGGAAAAAGTCAGAAAATCGTTAGTTTGTAGTTTTATCACAACATCATCATTTCTGGGGGACCTAACTTAAGGCTAGCGCAAATTAGGGCGGGCCACACCACGAGGCAACGCAATGAATAATCAATAATCATGACTTTCGTACATTTTCTATAGACCAACGCACACTACAGGCGGACCGCTTTACATTATTTTGTATGAAAATGCGTTGCTCTGCGACCCGTTGCGGCTGTAATGTGTGCTTGGCTTTAAGGAACACAGGAGAAAAACGAAATTAGGTTAGGACATTGAGAACTAGTCGTCCACCTGCACTAAAGGATCATCATCATTCTCTTGCCCTTATCCCAATTTATTTGGGGTCGGCGCAACATGTCTTTTTCTTCCATACTTCTCTATTACGTGATGTCATCGCGGTAGTCACTCGTCTCATCACCTGCCCTAAACGATAGTAAGCCAAAATAGCCCGGCATGGCAATAGACCGGCAATGAACCTGATCCAGCGTGGTGATGCATGAAGTATGAGACTTTATCTAACGGAAATCTTATTACCTTAAAACACTCATTTCCTCTATGGAAAGCGAAGTTAATACGAATCTGACATTGATCGTGTTTTGTCGGTTGCGTATACAGATGCAGGTCACTGAACTCCACAGACGTTTGTTTCTTCGGGATTCTCGTCGTCATAGCAATAGGTGTCCCACACCAGAGATAGTGTGGCGGCAAACAGGTATACGTTGTGTCCTAAAGATGAAGATCGTTGGTAATATTCAAAAAGTAAGTACCTACTGTCTAAGTATGATTTTTAGATGACTAATTAATATATAAGTAGAGATGACGAAAATTCATCGTTAAGGTGACGACCTAATAAGCAGTAGGTATTGATCTGTGCGTGGTTTAATTGTATCTGCTTCGCATATAATATATGGCTGACATACTTAGTGTCAGATATACAGTTGTAGGCGCAGAATTGGAATACGGGTAAACGAGAGAAGTATCTGTTCTAACTTTTACACAGTTTATTGTTACAGGGTCAATTACTAACACGGATGTAGTAATTAATACTCTGAACTTAAAAGATAACACTGAGCAGTTAGTAGGTTAGTAGGTATGTGTCGCGATCGCGACCACGTCTCAACGATCACTGTCTCTACATGGTCCGTATCGGAGACCATACACCATCCTTGACCCCGCACAACGCTAAACAAAGCCGCTTGTGCCTCATTTCAAGTGCACACTCATGAACGATCCGACACGGCCATCCTGCATGACACACGTCCTCGTGAGTTAATCAGCAAAACCAGGGATTTCCCAAACAGAACACTACTGTTCGGTCATTCTGACTTTCTTAGTTTAACTACCTAGAGGCCAATGTGCTTCATGATATTGTTCACAATAATTTTGATGCCATTGATCTAACGAGTAAGCTGTGTTATTCTGTCCCCAGAACAGTTCACGCGCGTCAGATTCGTGCACGTACTCTGTTCGCGCTAAATAAATTCTTGTCGTACGAACTCTGGTTTACGCTGCCCTATTCATAAAATGTTGGAATCCTATAATTGAAATTTCATTGATATTGATATATTTGTATGCACGAAAAATAAATTTAAATCTAATGTTATATAATGTTTATCTTAATTGTAATCTTACTATTATTACTTATTTATTGCATAATTTAAGTAATTGAATTTGTTTTTGATCAAAGTTGGTTTTGTAGCTAGCTATAGGTAGCTTTATAGTAACTTATTTATTTATTTTTAAATATTTGTTAATTGTGGTAATGCTCGTCTAGTGGCAACCACTGATCTATAAATATGTCCTATCTGCGGATAATGCAGTGGACTGCAACATTGCTACTTATACTTAGCTAACTTTATGTATTATATATGTTGTAGTTATATAATATCCCTGTTGGTCATTTCGTCGTTTTGATTAGCTTAAATCGACGCCACCAAGCAATAATAATGTTTATTTTCCACACTAATCAAAACACAGTACAGACATTATTAAAATAAATGGAGTGGATTGGAGCCTAAACTAGGGCAGCCCTGTATTTCAGGACTCCAGGTCTTCCTCCCGCGGTGAGTAAGTTGGTACAATTTATACAAATTATTTATACAACTAGAGGTGTAAATTATTAATTAATATATATTGTGTGTGTCTGTGTGAGTGCGTGTGTGTGTTGTGAGTGCGTGGTCGTGTGTGTGTGTGTTGTGTTTGTGATGAGTGTGAGTACGGTTACACGCATCTGTGATTGTGGGAGTAGGTATATTATGTAGGCATATATATATATGATGTATATATATATATATATAAATATGTATATTATTATTATGTATATTATATTATATTATGTATATTATTATATTATATTATTGTGTACCAATAAGTCAGTAATCGTAAAATATTTTTTTTACAGGTAAACTAGTTTTCTGTTTTTGTTGAATATCTTTTTATCTAGGCGAACTATTGAGGTCGAGGTCATTGACAATTCAAACGAAAGTTAATTTTTTGTGTAATTCAACTACGCTGTCATCATTAAATTAAGTGTGTGAAAAGCCTTGCAATTTAAGAAAATAAATATTACGAAAATATGGTAGGTAAATTGTTTTATTATTATACGTAAACTATATTATTGCAGTAAATTTGTTAAAAATGTTGATACGCAAAATGACAATACGGACTTTTCCAACGTTATTTAATATCTAAAAACCGATACGTAATTTGTTATTACGGTGTTATTGTAATTATTTTAAATTGACACTGTAACAGTATTGATACAAAACATTGTTTTAGTCGAAAACGGGATCAGGTACGCAGCAGTTTTATTAATTATTAGTGATTGAATTTTTATTTTCAGAAAAAACTCATTGCAAATACGTTTTGTAACAAACACAATGATTAATTTGCATTGAACAAGGGCGAAGTGGGATAAATAATTTATATAATGCGATTAATATAATTGAACTCTGAACTTGAATTGCAAACTGTATATTTACTTCTGTATGACAAAATAACAACGATTGACCGTTTGTCTGGATGTCCGGATTGGCGCTTAAACAGTTGGACAGATTTGGATGTTTGGCACACAGATAGTTTATAACCTGGATTAACACATACTTTTAATCCCGGTAGTAATGCCTTCGTGGATTGTAGATTAATATCATGTTTATAAAAACACTTTCGCAACATTATTTTAGAACAAATTTGATTACCATAAAAAGGTTATAATGAGTCAACCTTAAAAGATAGATATTTATGCTGTCACAGATCTTTTTTTTTGGATTTTTAAAGGGAAACGATTCCGTCATACATGATTTTTGCGTAACTTTAAGCGTTTAAGCAGCATACACAACGGAAGCTCTCAAAAGTTTTTGCAACATTATTCATTGATGCTCCGCTCCTCTTGGTCGTAGCGTGATGTTATATAACCTATAGCCTTCCTCAATTAATGGACTATCCAACATAAAAAGATTTCAATTCAAAACAAACTCTTCAGCTTTATAATATTGGTAAGTGTAGATAAATACCTATCTTTAAGATTTTGAGTTTTTAAGTAAGGGTTATATAAAGTCCTATTAATAAAATATATGTAAATTAGATAGAAATGACAAAACTTCTTAGTTATTTAGCATCATAAATATAAAAAGTAAATAAAACTTTTTTTTTAATCGTACTTTTATTAAAAACAAACTTTAAATTAACTCAAATGTATTAGATAGATAGAAACATTTATTCAGTGCCCAAAATAATCATAGCACGACACACAAAAGCACAATTAGTAGATAACAAATTACGGAAATATAAATAAAAACAAGGTGGCATAAACAAAAAAAAAAAAAACATATTCTATTCTATTCTATTTTTGTACACTTATTTTTCATTTATCTATAATAAAACTAATAAAATAATATGTAAGTACATAAATAACCTACTTAATTCATTAATAAAAATAATAAAATGATATCCTATCTAAAACTATTCACAAATTAAAATATGGCGTCGAAAAATTCATCCACATCACTGTCGACTGGTAATGTACCCAAGAGACTGGCGGCATTGCCACGTTGTATGGCAATGCTTAGCCTCTGGCCAAGGTAAAAGCCAGCCCTTGTGTCACGGGAAGTGTCAACTAGCCGTTTTGAGATTTCATTAAACCATACAGACCATGAGCACTCGGACCCCACGGCCCGAGGGTTTCAACCCCAAACGGCTCGAAAATATAATTGCCAACAAGGTTATCATACTTACGCCGCTTGAGGTTCTCCGCAGCCGCAGCAGCAGCGCCAGCACAGCATGCCGAGCCAGAAAGATGGGATGGCGCAAGAGTGTCGACACACGTGGCATCCCACACTAAAGTCCTACCCACCTTCCATGGAAATAAAGACATTCGGTCCGGTCTGTTGCCATCGTCGCGTGCCAAGCCATTGGGTTCTAATACAGCTGGAACGCCGACTGTGACAAGAACTCGTCGCATGATGTCGTTGATGTTCGCGTGCCGTGCTAAGCGACCCGCACTTCGGCTGCAAGACAGGCCGTGGTGTCCGAGACTGTTGACAACTTCGCCACAGTGACAGCGATGAGGAGAATAACATGGAGCTCCTAGTCTTAGGGAAGCAGCGAGGCGGAAAGTAGTGTCGTCGAACAGAGTGCCTATGTTCGACGACGGTAGTGCATGAAGCCACAAACCCGACTCCCACTTACGTGTCAAGTAAATTGTTCTGTACTACTCTGCAGAGCGGCTCATCCCACCGTCTCTGGGAATATGGATTATCGGGTAGATCTGAGTTCGGGCAAGCGAGTCTCCAGGCATTGATAGCCTCGGTGAAGAACGGCACATCAAAATTAATCAGTGTAGATGCTAGGATTTTCCTGATTAATTTATCAGTGCCGTGGACCGAGGATATGAAAGCCGGTAAACTAATACTAGAAATTTTGCAAAATTTTTGTTTTTGTTAAATGGCAAGCAAAACCGGTATCGACTATTCTGCCAATGCCAATTTGTATTAAGGCTTGCAAAGAGCTAAGTGAGTCTGTGAAAATTACGGCTTTGTCAATATTTTGGTGTGACTCTATGAAAAGACAAGCTTCCAATAAAGCCACACACTCGCCCGTGAACACAGAAAACTCATTAGGGCATTTGTACTGTAAAATAATTCTGGAGCTTTGGTAATAAACCGCAGCGCCAGTGTAACTGAGATCATTAAATTTAGAAGCATCTGTAAAAAACCTCTGAAACCCAGTCCATCGTTCCCCCACCGCATTGAAAGCTGAATTCGCTGAAGGGGAGTTTTTGGAAATCGCAATGTCAAAGAATTTTTTTGGAATGAAACTTAAGACTTCATAGGGAACATTAAAAAGAGGTAATCTGGGAAACTGTTCTATTTGACATTCTAAAGACGTAATGCTTTTAGAATTAAGGGAATTTCTTTATTTTTCCAGTAATTTGAGCTTCTGCGTATGGCATCTAACTCATTCAATCTTGCTAAAAGGGGGTGGGAAGATCTAGATGATGACCTAGCCAGAAAACGGGAGCAACGATACTGCCGTCTTAAGGCCAGGGGAGGTTAAGCACACTCAACCTGCAATGCGTTAACGGGAGAAGATTTCATACAACCAGAGATGATCCGAAGGCATTTTGACTGAACCCTATCCAGCCCAGCCAAAGCACCCTTGTTGCATGGAATTAAATGCAACGTACCATAGTCTAAAACACTCCGAATTAAAGCTTTATAGACCAATTTCATAGTGTAGGGGTTGGCACCCCACCAGACTCCCGCGAGAGCTTTTAAAATCGAAACAACCTTTTCACATTTCTTTATTAATAAATTTATATGATGCTTGCCATTTAATTTTGAATCTAGAAAAAAATTAACTTTATTCACTAAAAATATTTATTAAATTCATTAGCTATATCCATTGGGTGCGTTAAAATTGAGTCATCTTTAGCTATAGATAATATTGGTTCTTGGGGCAGACATAATTTAAATTTGTTTATTACTTGCCAGGCCGCTCTTGATTTATTTTGTGAAACATTTATAAAGTTGTTGTTTTGGGCTTTCTGGGTTAATTTTATTATTTTCCTGTACAGCGTAGAATATTTTTTTAAATCAGTTTTAGTTTTTGAATTCGGATTTAGTCTATACGCCCAGAGTAGCTGTCTCTGTTTTTTACTACACAATTTAATTCCATGAGATAGCCATTTAGTCTTTTTGCTAGTGTATATAGTTACATATTTTTTCGGAAAGCATAAACGATATAATAACGAAAAGTCTTCATTAAAATTATCGTAAGACTCGTTCGCATCTTTGGCGTTGTGTACTTGCAAGAAAGATAAACACTTTAAATGTCTTTTGAATTTAGATAAATTACATGCCGAAATATCTTGTTTTTTAGTTTTCCAGAATTTAAGCGTACAGACTTTATTGATAAGTACTTTGAGTAACTGAGATAATTATGTGATCCGAGAGAACTAAATCCATTGTTTCTGCTTTGCATTCCTTTCGGTAGGAGTGTGCAAAATTGTCAATGCAAGAATTACTACTTAATCTGGTTGGTTTATAAAGATTTGTTTCTTTTTAGTATATCTATATTGCAGTCTCCTGTTAGTATGATATTTTTATTTGTACCTGAATGCATTTTTCGTAATACATCTTCTAGTCTCTCATAGAACACATTATAGTTATTTTTTGGTATTCTATAAACGCATATAATTATAATCTTATGAGATATCAGTTCTATACCACAGCATACGAAATAGCAAAACAATCAGTGACGGGTGTCACTGATTGTTTTGCTATTTCCGTTAACTCTCTACAATGTATTCCTGTTCGAACAAATATACAGGTTCCTCCTCGTTTAATATTTCTCGAAAAGCAGGCAGTTAGAAAGTAATTGGGCAGATGTAGCAGGTTCTCGTAACCTGTCTCAAGAAAATGCTCAGTGATGCATATTACATCTATATTGATTTCTTTATTAAATAGCTCTTCTAACTTAATCGTCAGTAAGTCCGATTTATTTATTAGTCCTGCGATATTTTGATGAAGAATATTAAGGTAATTACTATAGAAAAAACTGATTTTCTGTTTGTGATGGTATATCAGTTATCAACTCTGCTTGGTTTTTCTGGGAACAATCAACCTCCGAGTGAGTGGTATTCATGGTGTTTAAGTTTAGTATAAGGTCTTGCAGATCTGGGGCCGATTCTACTAACAAAAATGTTCAAAAGTCGCAATGGAATCGCAGCTGAATCACGGCTTTTAAACGTTTTCTCATTCTACTAATGAACAACGATCCAACTGCGGTTACGGTTCAGTTGACGCCAACGATCGATCGAAGCAATCTCAAAATGTATTCTGATAACAAAATCGAACATGAGCGTGACGTTTAGTCACATTCTACTATTATTTTGATACTAGTTACAATCGAATCAAAGCTAAACTTCGGCGGTTCATATGAAAAAATTCGCGGTTGAACCTAAGTTGGTAAAGTGCAACTTTTGTTGCATCGATCTAAGATTGCTTTCGTTTTCTTCCGTAATAATAATGTTGTTTTATATGGGTTTCGTTGAACTTGCCCATGAGGTTGACGTTGGAAGGGTAAGAGGAAGAAATTTATCGTCAAGATTAAGCAATAATGCTTTTGACCTTACGCATCGTCAGTTCGTTAAGACGTAGGTACCGACTCTCCAAAGACCTCGAAAAAGCTTTGATTGAGGAGATCAGTCCTCATATGCCCGTCAATCTTCGTTCTGATGGTATTGATACGGAAACAAAGGTTTTATTTTATTGCATGGACCTAAAAAAAAAGTTTTTTATACGTCCATGTTTTATTGTTAAATAATATTTTAATGGCCTGGTTACTAGGACCTTTTAGCCAAGTCTTTATATAATTACAAACTGTTGAAATATTGATGAAATGAAATATTCAATGCATGATGATGATATCCCCGCCCACTCCCCTTGCTTGAGTTTCAGTAAAGATGTGGCACTTTACTGAGACCTCTCGCGAACTTCTTGAGAGAACTTGAAGTGATGTTGCACTGTTTTGTTTCATTTGCCTACACTAATGCACGTTCACGAACACTTAATGGTTAATAATCCACCATTATTACACATTAATATTCGGCTAAACACTTTTAGAAAATAAAACAAAACTGCTAAACATGTCACTTCACTTTCCCGCCAAGAACCCATTTGAACCGTTGTCTTTATATCAACCACAGATTAATACAAATATTATTCGTTCACCATGATATCATTCAATTGCAACGTTCTGTATGCTCAGAAAAGAAAACTTTTTGTTAATACGCTAATTATTATTATGATGTTTATGAGTGTTAAAAATATTGAGACTGTTATTTTGCATGGAACATTTGTTATTTCGTCTATTGCAGTTTTGTTTAGGTTTAAGCACATATATAATGTCGTATTAATTACTAATAATACATCTTAGTCTAACGATACGTAACATTTTCGCGCGATTTAAGAAACAATCATTATACAAAACCATCGCAAGTTGAACAAAGTTCATTTAGGTTTGGAATTTTTAAGATATCGAAGTCTCTAATAAAATAATTGCCTCTTTTTTAATAGTATTACATTCTTTAGTAATTTTAATAACAAAAGAGAAAACGATCTGAGAATTGGAGTACCGAGGAAAAAGTATGTACTCGTAATCATAAAGCTTTTTGTAATAAGACGGTTGTCGTTTATCATTAGATACAAAATAACAATAATGGTCTATGGTGCGATATTTGAATTGATGAATTAATAAACCGTAGTATTTTAAAACGAATATTCACAGTAAATAATAGTAAATATAAATAGTAAATTTATTTCATAAAAAAGGAGATTGTAGTACATGAAGTTTACATATAAGTAGGTATACATATAAGTTTGTACAATGTCAAACACAATCTGGTGGGTGAAGTTCTGCTATCCTAGCTAGGTTATAGAATAACCTGTATTAAGGAATAGCAGTCCCTGTCCCTTACAAAAAGATACAATAAACTAGTACAATTAATTATATTTTTTATTTTATAATACTACAACAAAGTTTAAATAATTGAATATGTGCGTGTGTGTGTGTGTGTGTTCGTGTGTGATTGTATTATGTTGGTGGTGTGTATATGTCTGTGTGTGTGATGAGTGAAAGAGAGTTTGTGTTTGTTTTCATTGAAGTCGTGTGAGGTAATATTTGATCTGTCACGGTCACTTACTGAGATAATTTTCTGTTTCATCATAGCTTTTATTCTGAAGAAATGAACGTAGAATCTTTTTACACTTAAAGTTAGATAATCCGTAGATCAAGCATATTTTGTTAAATTTATTGTAAAGAGTCGGACCTAAGTAGTTACAAAATCTACTCGCAAATGATGTGCGTACTTGTAGAATAGTGCAAACGAAGTCTTTCCTACGCTTTGTTAATATTTTATAAGGGGTTTTACGGTGCACTAAAAGAACTGTTTGCAGGAAGAAGTGTTGTCGAACGTTAAGAACATTACAACTACTATACAATAGATGAGTAGGGAACATGAAAGATCTTGAAGTAGCCACTTTCAGTACCACTTACAGTAAATTAACCATTTTGAACTCGCACACAATAAATGTTTTTGCTTCCCGAGTTCCTGCTGTTTGTTTACATTAACTTTCGAGCGAGTCTTTGACATAACCGAAACGTTTTGTTTCACAGTTTCGGCCAGCTACAGACATAAAACGAAACGTTCTGCTGAATTTTTATTATTTAGAAAGCTGAAATGTTGTATGTGTAACAATAAAATAAACAGGACAAAAATATATATATGGTCTAGATATCTTTTTGTATTAGAAAATACCTTTAGTGACACTTATTCGTATTTAGTAACATTTTTAGATTCAACTTTTTTTTCTGTGGTATTATTAAAACATACTATTTGGCATGTTGGTAACACAGGTTACCCGCAGCTACGTTCCCGTTACGATTCAGTTGCGATTCGGCTAAAGTTTAGTTCCCAGTTTGCTATAAAATTAGTAGAATGACTTTTTAGATAACTATCGAACGGCGATCGAACTCGAACTGTTGTGGAAACACAATTGAACGTGTGACGTTGCAAATTAGTAGAATCGGCCCCATATGACAATATTTAAGCCTTTATTATTTAAACTCCCACAACGACGGCTGTAAGTGTCAAAGGTGTATGGAAGATTAAGATTGGAATCCAGTATGAACGCATATTTATGTCTCCACATCCATGTAAATTAAATTATTGAAAGTATCTATACGGCTGTTGAACATTATATTACCATTATCCATATATTTAAACGTCGGCAGACATATTATAAAATTTGTGTGACTTAACGTTTGTAATTTTTCGCGAGTAAACTTAACTAATTCTATATAATTATGCGTTTTCCTGAAATCCTCCTCGCTAACATAGATAAGTAATACAGTAATCAGATCGTGTATTTCGCACTTTTGTATCAATATTGTTTATAATATGTTTTAATTTATTTTATTTGTTAGGGACAAAAAACAGTTACATGCAAAGCTTAAATAAAGATTCTCAAATTAGCAAAGTAAGTACTTAGAAATACATTTAAATATAATCTATTCCATATTTATGTTACTACACATCATGTAACCCACACCATTGTCCACGAATTCACAAAAAAAAAAAGTTAAAAGAAAACAGACATAAAAGTATAGTGTGCATCATAAAATACTATTAAGAAAAAGAAAAAAAAATACATATATACTTAAGAATTTAGTAATTCTATTGCTCTCGCCTTGAAACTAAATAAAAGTATGTTTAGAAAGAGTAAATATGTCAAGCTCCATAAAGTGAGTGTTGTATACATCAACGAGACGACGAAGAGGCACGCGCACCCCGGCGTTAGTCCTGCACGAATTTGTGTGAAATAGTCGAGGCGCACGTACCCCACGAAGCATGACAGATCTAGGTACTATATAATGTAGACCAGTGGTTCTTAAACTTTTTTGGAGACGGAACCCTTTTCGAAAACGAAATATTTGACGGAGCCCTAAAGTAATCAAAAATGGTTTTATGTGTATTCTTCATTAATAATCATATTACTTGACATTAAAATTTACATATTTTTTTACTTTTGTTGAAATATTTAGATTGATATTATGTTACTCAGGTACCAGAGTAAAATAAAATATAGTAGGTAGACACTCCTTTAGTATTATATTTTTATTCTGACCAGTATTTTTGCGGAACCCCCACAGAGGCTTTGCGGAACCCTAGGGTTCTTCGGAACACACTTTGAGTATGGCTGATGTAGACTATTTGATAGAGGAATGCAGTCGAATCTATTATTACATATTATTTTTGTTATTATTTATTATCTATTATTATTATTTTTATTATTGTTTTAATCCACATTTAGGCGTGCGATAGTGACACATGTTAAATTTAAGAGCTTTCCCTCATTGTATTCACACTATCAGACGTTTCACCACTTAGAATACAAATTTTACGTTTTACTAGTTTTTTTTCGGTAATACTGTTGAGTGACATTTTGGGGTTTTCAGTGCTTGTACTGATTTTAATTTGAGGTGTGCAATGATCCCTAGTAATTTCTGAGGTTTGTGTCTGTTTTGTCTTCATGAGAGTAATTTCTAGTAAGTATATTCTTCTTCGGAGTTTGGAACTTCTGCTTAACCGGGCTATTAGCAATATTTTTATAAATTTCATTTTTCTTTAATACATTGTTATTTATTTGCTTTTAGTTGCTATTTTCCAAAGATAATACTTCGATTTCATGATGTGCACGCTTTTAAGTTCAGCTTTAAGATTTGCTAACTCCTTTTTATGAATGTTTATTTGTGTTTCATCCTCGTCGTCTGACATTTCTGGCATACTATTGGTAGTGAAGTCTAATGTTTGGGAAATGACTTCACTACTATCATCATTTGGTTCCGGTATTGTGCGAGTGCGCCGGGACGTGATATTATGCACAACATTTTCAGCGCCGCCCCCGGCGCTGCATCGACGACGCAGAAGCCGGGAAAAAGCTGAGGTTCCCACCGCTGGTAGTGGAGTGGCTGCCAAATTGGGCCGCCCATTTCCGGGCCCTCAGTGCCAAGATGGGCCGGCCTCCTAACGCCCGCCCTTTCGGGAGTGGAGTCCGCTTCACTCCCGACAGCGAGGGCGAATACAGGCTGGTGCAGCGGTACCTTATGGGCCTGGAGAAGGACAGCGGCGTCTCGTGGTTAGCCTACTCATTACCGGCGGACCGGAGGAGTTCCGGCCTAGGGTACCAGCCGGAGTATGTGCGCCATATTAAGTGCGCACAAGGACGACCCGGCTGCGTGTTCCACGCAATAATTAAAAAGACACCCAACGTCCGGGCCATCTTTGACAACACCGTATTTATGTTTATGCGGGGTGTCAAGATTGAGGCTTGGCTCGGAAAGCGTGGGCCCGCGCAATGTCACCGGTGCGCTTCCGGCACAGCAGTTCGCACCAGTGCCACCACCCGCTCGCTTGTGTGCGATGCGGAGGCGAGCACGCGGCGCGTGATTGTCCACGCCCGCGGGAAGAGTCGGCCACACTGAAAAAAATGCAGACTAACTAAGATACATTTTCTCTTGGCGTTAAAATGTTTGGAATAATTATTTATCTATTTACTTTAAACACGATAGCATATTTGCCAGAACGAATTAATTTTATTTATATCGACAAATGTGCACATGCACAGATTAATCACCGGTCTTTGTTACATCAAACATGCTTTGTTTGATTTTACTTCTTCACTTTTATTTATCAAATAATAATTTAAGTTCATGTTAACAAGCAACTTGTTAGCATTATATCATTTGTATAATAGTTTTTAACAACGAGCTTGGTTGAATAAATAGCCTGCATAGTTAAATCAAACATGAAAAGAGGTTGCATCTAGTATCGCTTTGTAATGTCAACAAAACGCGATATTCCCCGGCTCCCCGCGCGTCTCCCGCCTCTACTTCACTCATAAACTAGCCGAACTTGTCAAAATGCGTACGTGTTGTGTTGTGTGACAATTTTTGAATTAAGTACCTATTTACTATTTTAAATACTGGTGAGTGCTATAAACACTATTGAACACATGGACGAAGTGGCCGAATTATTAAAGACATGGGAGCTGCCCGATCTCATCCCAAAATTTGCAGGTAAGATAAGTTATGCAGGAACCTTAGTACCGTACCTAGATAAACTTGAATGCTATAAGTAAGTATAGGTACCTAATTTGCAGAACGTACCATTGATTTTGAACGCTGATTAATACGCAGTGCAAAATACGCTGCTGGTGCCGATTAGATCTAAAATAGTTTCATCTAGGATCACTTTAATGCGTAGGTCTACCTACTATCAGGCGACAATGCGGTCAAACTTTAATCTATAGCATAGGAACAAAACCAATAACTATAGATACCTTGTAGACACGGCTACATAACAAGCTATACATGTCCAGTATATGCTGACCTCTCATTGTTCGGAAATCCGTATACAATGCGGATCAGCTTAAACTGGAACTATATAGATATTATGTAGCCATGTGTACCTACTTGTAATTGTTTTGTAATTTATTCATTTCACCAGTTCACGAAAGAATTACATTGTTAATATAGAGCAAGCGATTAACATCCAATCATTGTCAGCGTTGACTCCAGAGGACGTCAAAGACATCCCTCAAACAGGGCCAAGGGTGCTGTTTATGAGGTGCTGGAGAGCTTGGAAGGCAGAATTTTTATGCATCAACAATATATCTTTACCGGTAAGTTGTTGTGGTTAGTAGGTATTATGATTATGTATCTACAGTTGCAAATAAATTATAATATTATACCTACTTATTATTATAAATTGGTATTATAGGAGATAAACTATTTTGTATACTTAGCTCAAAGTATCTGTTACCTTTGTTTTAATGTACATTTTACTTATTTTGTTCACATAATTATAAATATGCAATGTTTTTTAAACTAACAACGTAACACCTCGATAAGATGTTATGTTATATATATTGTAATGGTACCTAATAATATTATGTGAGTAAATTACCTACTCCAGACTCCAGCAAAATATTTATTTTACCATACAGTGATTCACTGACCTTATTTTTGCTTGCAGAATCTAGATTTATCAGATTTAGAATTTGGACGGGACCCACAAAACATATCTATTGTGGAGGAGAAAGAAAATGTGTCCACAAGTAATACTGCAAATTTTATAATTCTAGAAGAAAATGTGCCTGGGCATAGAGCCGAAGTCGATAAAATAATTCAGAGTGGGGCACCTATGTTTCTTTTAAACTTTTAGGTAAGGTCACCAAATTGGTAATTTTGTTGCATATTTAGAGAGAGATGAACAACATCAAAGTATTGGCATAAAAATAAACTAAGTAGAAAGAGTGACATTTAACAATGTGTAATGAAAAAGTATTGACATAAAATAGGAATTTAACTTTTTAATTTATATACAAAGTAACAAGCATTTATAATATTTTTTTTAAACTATACAAACTAAATGTGAACTAAAACTACATACATATTAAATATGTACAAAAAACTTATTGATACTTAAGCTTACAAAATATATTTAATTAATAGAAACAAAAAACTATGCATCAAATAGGAATACTTATAATATATAATAATCAATACTACATACTATTATACCTACTATCCTACTTTAGTAAATGTATGTGTACTAAATAATTATAAATTCAATACTAACTCATATCTGTCCGTCTCTTGCACTGTCGGTCATAGCTAAACTGCTGAACCGATTATATTAAAATTTGGCATGTAGATAGGTGTGTTCACAATAGTATTGATTTTTACTTTACTAATTCCACATGAAGTAAGTTGCAGGTCAACATAAAAAAAAAAAAAAGTTAGTTAAAATGTAACTAGCATTTATTACCTTGTGTACTAAGCCTACCATTACTAAACCTAAAAAACTGTAATTGTAAAATAATAATACTCCTCATTGAAGGTATCTCACTCCCTGGTGGACAAATCAACATATCCTGTTAATTTATTTTCAATTGTTTATTACTCCAAATGTGTATTTTCTCCGAATTTACTGGACGGAAATCGTTATATTTATGACCATTTTTTTTTTCAGTTACTTGAAAATATATTGGTAAAGACAACCGAGACATCTTCACTGTTAATATACAAAGGTGGAACTCTTGACGGAGATAGTACCAGAAATTTATTGGCTTCCACAGTTGCCAGAGAAATATTAAATGAACACACAAGCTCACCAATTATTGTGGGACCAATATATTTAAATGGGCAAATTTGATAAAAGAACTCTTCCCTGGTCAAAGGACCACCACCTATTACATTCCTGCATGCACAACTGCCTCTGGTGCAGTTCTTCAAGCACGAGGTAAGCTTGTACACCAGGTCTTGAATAAAAGAAGATGTCTACAGCAGTAAGGGGCTTGGACAACTAAAGGAAAGAGAAGCAGAGAAGAAAGCCCTGCACCCTAGTCTTCATCGTCTCCTAGAGCATTGCCTGTTTTGCTTTGCGAAAGCAACATACTGGATGAAAGTGTTGAAGATGATTTTCAGTGGCTTCGAAATTCATCAGAACCTTGGAGCCTGGTGGAAATAAAATGGAAAAACACATTCAAATATCGAATTATGCGTCTTCACAACAATCTTATAGATCTTACTTTGGAATCTTATATGAACGAGTACCCAGCGCTAAAAAAACCGCAAGGTTATACTCTGGTAAGGATTGCCCTAAAATTATGTAATGGTTGAGCTATATTTTGTAAATTTAGTGTTAATATTTATATTGCGGTTTGTGATTTTTAGTTGAACATTGACTTTGAGGCGGCGTATGGAGACCAAACAAATAATTTGTTTGTTTATTTACCCATGGCAAAAATTAAAATCTTGGAATTATTAAGAAAAAGAAAATCAAAAGATAACATTGGCCAGGAGCTAATCTCTTTAGCTGATTGTAAGTATATTTTTCTTAATCCATTTAGCCATACATCCCATTGCTGGGTATTGGCCTTCTCGCAGAGGGCTTGAGCTGCTTGTCCCCCATGCTGCCCAATTGTGGAGTGGAGGCTTTACATACCGCTTTGATTGATATCTTCTCCAGTATACACCGGAGGACAGTGTTTCCTCCACTAAAAAACACCATGGTGAATTTGAAATTTAATAACACACAAAGTTTTGAAAAAAAGTGGTGTGTACTTTGTTTGAGAGGCGTAAATTTAAACGTTCGGCCACCACGACATACTATTTCACGGATAACTAATAAAGATATCTATTTACCTGTTTTAACGTGCTTCTCTCATAAAAATTGAATTATCTGGAAAATAGATTGTTTATATATTTTTCTTTTATTTCAGCACCTAAAGATAAAAACCTTCAGCATTTTTGGCAATTCCCCATCTATTGAATACGACAACTGTTATACAGAAGATAAAACAAAAAAAAGTGGAGTCTAGCTGCAGCTGGAAACCGTCTAAGGTCGAAACGCGGGATGCTTTCATCAAACACGATCTGACGCTGAAATCGGTCAATGAAGAATTCATACGATCTAGTTTACTATTATGTCAGAGTTATGTCACTTGTACAAGTTACTTGGGCCACCGTATCTACTTCGCGGTATGTCAGAGGTACTATCTTAGTTTATACTATCAGCCCTGATGATTCATTGCCTGTTTTTTTCAAAGTGCAAAATGTTTTCTTGTATAATTCAAATAGTCTGATTCTAATGGGACAATTATTGCAAACATTAGAATTTGATGAACATTTTTTTGCTTATGAAGTTAAAGAACCAGAAGCAAAGGAAAATGTTATCAAATTCCATAATTTTTTGTCGCATCCTATACCGTGCAATATAAATATTCTGAGCAATGCAAAAAAAATATGTTACTCTAAGATGCGTATTATAATTAATATGTTATGCATAATAAAGTTAAAATTAAAAATCTAATATTGTTGTTTGATTGCTATACCATTTAGTACCTATTTGCATGTTCGACATTTTTTATATTCTTAATAATGTGTTTATTTATTTATGTCATTAAAGTTTTCTTCTAATAAAACAGGTACTTATGGGCGTAAGCATTGTCAGCCACGACGTTGTTTCTGGGAATTGTGCCATTACACACAAGTGAATAGGCGGCACTCACAGTCGTGGCTGAATAATGCACCCGATACCTCGGCGAAACTATCGTCACGGAAAGAAAAAAAACTTTTTACTAAAGCGTATAATAAAACTGATTTGATTAAATTCTTTATTACACAGATTATTAAAATAATTCACGATTCACCACAAAGATGTTAGTAATTTAAAAAGAGTAGGTACACAACCATTACCATAAGTAAAGTTTTTTTTTTTGCAAACGACACTTGGTTTGAAAAATACAGGTAGTTCTTATGACAACGGTTCATAAACATGATGATGATGATTTAATGCAACTAACCTCGTATTAAACGTAAACACGTTGAATACGAGGTTAGTTGCATTAAATCAGTTTATCACGGTTATTTGATGCAAGATTTTAGTTGAAACAAAAAACATTAGGTACTCAGCCATAATTATTGCAGTAAAGTTACTTTGTTGATGTGCAAAAGACCCTGACTAGAATGACGAATACAGGTAGTTCATATGACAACGGCTCATACCTACGACGAATATGAGGTTAGTTGAATTAATTAGTTTATCACAGTTACTTGATGCAAGATCTTAGTTGAAACAACATAAGAAATTCATTGATCTGATAACGTTTCACAAACGTATCGTGCAAGATCTTAGTTGAAACAACATAAGAAATTCATTGATCTGATAACGTTTCACAAACGTATCGTGCAAGATCTTAGTTGAAACAACATAAGAAATTCATTGATCTGATATCGTTTCACGGACATATCGTGCAAGATCTTAGTTGAAACAACATAAGAAATTTATTGATCTGATAACGTTTCACAAACGTATCGTGCAAGATCTTAGTTGAAACAACATAAGAAATTCATTGATCTGATAACGTTTCACAAACGTATCGTGCAAGATCTTAGTTGAAACAACATAAGAAATTCATTGATCTGATATCGTTTCACGGACATATCGTGCAAGATCTTAGTTGAAACAACATAAGAAATTTATTGATCTGATAACGTTTCACAAACGTATCGTGCAAGATCTTAGTTGAAACAACATAAGAAATTCATTGATCTGATAACGTTTCACAAACGTATCGTGCAAGATCTTAGTTGAAACAACATAAGAAATTCATTGATCTGATAACGTTTCACAAACGTATCGTGCAAGATCTTAGTTGAAACAACATAAGAAATTCATTGATCTGATATCGTTTCACGGACATATCGTGCAAGATCTTAGTTGAAACAACATAAGAAATTTATTGATCTGATAACGTTTCACAAACGTATCGTGCAAGATCTTAGTTGAAACAACATAAGAAATTCATTGATCTGATATCGTTTCACGGACATATCGTGCAAGATCTTAGTTGAATCTACAAGTTATGTGTGTTAATGAGACAAATTCTCATTCTTAAACGGGCTAACATTTGAGCTAAATTAAATAACTACCCGTAATTAAATTAATTCATTACTTAGTAGATGGAACTATGATAATTTAACAAAGTTCTCCTAGCTTCAGAAGTCAAGATCTTGTTAGGCTCGTATGGAGTCATGATGTGTGATCACATTAAACAAGATTTTTGTCAAAGCAAACAATTTTTTTTTTCAGTGCATCTGCGCAAATTGCGGTGGCCCGCACCCCGCGTGCAACATAGTCAGTAATGTGGCCAGGCCATCGAGGATGACCATTTTTCCCGTCACGTCTTGTCCGTATTTTGCCACTGTGGTTTGGTGGCGCCACCCGCAGTGGTGGCGTCACCTCGCGGCTTTTGTATGAACTGTGTTTTCTTTGTAGCGGACCGCTGCGTTATGCCGGCGCCCTCGGTCACTTCTGTGGCGTGGTATTTTTTAACAGCCTGCGTCCTGTCTAGGTAACCGGGGGTCTCACATGGCGGGGGTTGACCGCCGTGGTGTCGTGAAGAAAGCGGCGCTTACATAAAAGGGTCGTGGCGCGCCTGCAGAAAACAAATATCAGCCACTCACATGGGCGCACAAATGCGCCCAATATCCCACAGCCGCATAGGCACATATACCGAGGGGTCCGCATTGTCAGGCCACTGTAAAGCTTCCGACGGAGAGGGGCGACGCCCCCGTCAGGGGGCGGGGTCTTCCCAACAACATGGAATAATTTAGTCTTGCCAAATATATCGTTGGAACAAGATCGCTGCGTTTTAGTCTAACCTTCGGATGGTGCATCCGAAGCCCTAAGCAGACCCTGGCTGGACATCATCAGATCGTACACCTTGTTTTTTCTAACGTATTTAACTGACAAGTCTAATTGAAAAAATGCCTAGTCTTGTCTTTCTGTTCTTTTCTTCATGAAATCCTTTCCCTACACACAGTAAATAATTGGTAACCATTCTAACACACAAAACTTGCTAATTAAGTGGATACTTATAGTATGTATATAGTGTTCAACCACTTATATCTGACACCCGCGACTTCGTCTGCGATACAGGATAAAAAGTAGCCTATGTCCTAACATAGATCATGTTCTACCCATGTGCTAAGTTTCATCCAAATCCGTTCAGCCGGCTTAGCGTGAAAGTGTAAAAAATAAACAAAGTCACTTTCGCATTTATAACCATACCATTTATTTCCGTTGGGCATGTGATACGGAGGAATGAGGAAAATGTGAGGTAAGTTTTGAGTGTGGATGTGGATGGCTATAAGATTACTCTTATAGCCATCCACATCCATACTCAAAACACGCATCACATCTACATCTTGCATTCAACTACCCATCGCTCACCGTCCACAAGCCCACGCCTACGGTGGCCGGGAATCGGCCTACGACTCGTGATGCCCAGGGCGTCTCCCACGGCGACTAGGGGAGTGAGGGAAGCGAATTTTGCACGCGTTCCGCCTCCTCCTTTGCAAGCGTTACTGCTTCGCAGAAGGAGGTGACGGCCTCCCATGCACTCTCGCTCCGAACTAGGGCCGGACGCGAGAGATTGACGCCGCCGATCACCACCGTGCGGACACGGCGGTACTCCGGCCAAGCCGGGCAGACCTCCACCGTATGCTCTACCGTGTCCTCTGGGCGATCCACACAGTGGTTACACCCGGGCGTTTCCTCCCGCTTTATCCTGAACAGGAACCTCCTTAAACAACCGTGTCCGGTGAGGACCTGCGTCAGACGGAAGGTGAGGATGCCGTGGCTTCCTCTAGCCTCTCCTCAAAGAGGGGACTTATCGCCAGAATTGTGGCGTGCCCATAACAATTACCCTTGCTTTATTTTATATATTCAAATAAGTACCAGGTTGATTCTGTGTAAATGTACGTAGGTATTCTTAGGATACGTATTACAATAAATATAGGAAAAGACCATTGAGCAACTAAACATATTAATTTAATTTACACTTCTCATACATGGCCGGTTATTACAAAATAGCTTTGAATATTGTATGACAAACAATGTTTTGTTTTGTATTTTTGTAAAGTCCTTTTTATATTTTTTCTGTATCAAGTCCCATGAACGCATTAGCGTTTTTAAGATATGTGTTGCAAATATTCTTTTTATTAAAAGTTTCTAGTATTGTGGGGTCTAAGTATGTGTTGACGATAGCCGCACACTGCAGATCTGTGGGTGCATGTGCTAGCGGTGCGTTTAGTTGGTGGACGGTGACCGGCTGCTGCGAGTGGCGCTGCAGCGCGAGCGGAGCCGGCGCAGGGCGCGAGGACGCGGCGCGCAGCAGCACCAGCTGAGAACGAAGCGCGTGCACTCGCGGCTCGTAGCCACGCGCACGCTCCACACGCCTCAGCGTAGTTTCAATAAGCGCACGCGCGTATTGCGAAGAGTGCGGTACGCGACCCAATAGAGTCCGCACACATGCGTCTACCTTCTGCGACCATGTGCTCGCAGTCTGCAGTGCATTATCAAGACCCGTTGTGTCTCCTCCTGCCATTAACGCAAACATGTGACGAGCTACGCCATCTTGTAGCTGCTCTTCTGTCTCAAATTCAGCGAGGTGCTCTTCAAAGTGTACGTCGAACTCGTCCGGTGCGTATCCGACACAATAAACTGTACCAGACAAACCTATAAAAATATATTTTACGTTAATATTATGTGTTAAATAGTATATGATCACGTGTACTATGAACATAAAATTAATGTCTTACCATGACTTTCCAATATAGCTGCGATTTCTAAAGCTACGTAAATTCCACTTTCATATCCTAAGAGATAGAAATGGTTTTTCAGTCCGGCCCTCTTCAGGATCACCTGAATAAAAAAAACAACGTGAGTAAGTCTACCTCCGTAGACTATAACATAGTGTTGATGGAAGAGATCTTTAGTAACCATCGCGAAATGGACCGCAAACGTAAAGCCATTTATAATCTACGTCGCCGAGAACCTCTTAGGGAACTCTTTAAAAGGATTAATATAATGACGGTACCTTGCCAATTCAATTATGAAAATATTATGTAGGTATGTAAGAAAAAACCTACATCTTTTCAATAAAATAAGTAAGAGACATAATGTCAATACTGGAAATAAAGATAAAATAGATCAGCCATGTTTCAGATTATCTAAAGTACATACATCTTTTATGGGGTACCTACTGTGTTAAATGTTACAACAAAATACCTTGTGATATGTTGCAATTAAATGAAAGAAAATTTAAAACTCATATTAAAAGTACACTTTGTAAACAAGCTTATTACAAATTAGAGGATTATATCCAAGATAAGAACGCTTGGAAACATGCTGGTCCAGCTCCATAGGACAATCTAGAGTCTAGACAAAATCTAACAGAGTGCTATTTTAATTGTATATTTTATTATTTTTATGACATTTATTTTACACTCCGTTATTACTCACACACTGATATTAATTATTTTAGGAAAACGTTTTTTTTTACCCTCTTTGTAAATATGTGAGCACCATGTATCTATCACATAATTAATTTATCTGTCATTGCTTCATTATTAATTCTTTTTACCTATTGTGGTATAGTAATTTTATTCTAGGTGCATCGTCTTCACATATAATTATACTATAATTGATGTACCGATACAAATATTGTAAAATATTTTAAAAGAGTAACGGTGGACTTTCTTGCCCATTCTTCTCCATACGAAGCTACCTTTTGGAAGGGGCGACTAGAATCAATTCTATTTTATTTGTAAATTTTGACGTTCAAAAGTGCCATCTATGTGCCTATTTGAAATAAATATTTTGACTTTTGAAAGAAGTTTGTGATGAAACCAGTGACACTCTTAGGCTAAGTCTTATTATGTCAAGCATTGTGAAATGATTTCATACCACTGCTAATCTCTTGGCTGTTTCTTGTATTGTTTCGTTTGGCTTGTCAAGTCCAAGCTGCAGCACCAAGGCGGGTACCTTGAGGCGCTCGCACAGCAAGCGGAACCTCCCGTAGTGACCCTCCATGCCGGGCACGACACACAGGTATGTTTGGTTCGAATCAAATTCATCGTCTCTCTGTAATAGTCCAATCAGTTGACATTGTTTTATTTTGCAGACAATTTCTTATAACGTAAATCTTAACTACAACTAACAAACAAATCAGAATAGAAAACGGATGGGCATTTTCGTGGAACTTAAGGTTGGTGGACGTACACGTCTGTGAAAAAGATAAAAAGTGGCCCGCTTGAGATTATTTTTTGCATTCCTCGCTACCGTTACCTACCCAGAAACAGTATTGTGAAGACAAAGAAATCGTAGTCAAAATAACATTTGGCATCCTTTGGGTAGGGACCCTAAATGAGAACTTAATCATCATCATCATCTGTCTTTTTTCAAATACGGTGGGGTCGGCTTCAAAATAAGAACTTAATAAAAAAAAACCATGTAAGTAGGTACCATAGATGCATTGTTAACGAGTGTTGGCACACCCACGAAGTCAGTGGTAGCAAGCAGTTCATCAGAGTCTACGAAGGTGAAGAATGTAGACAAGCCCTTAGTATCTTGGAAATCTGTTTTGAAGATAGATTTTTCTACTTGTTGTATCCTTAAAAAATACAAAACGTCTTCAAATGGAACTAAGTAACATTATGACTCCTTAAAATAAATAATGGATTAGTAACAAATGAGTAGACTTAGGCTATCAAGTAAGAATGACAGTGGCGCCAGGGAATCGTTTGTCTTGTTATTATACAGTGTGAGTCTTGATAATGTGCACATAAATGAGGGAAACAAAGCTTCATTTTATCGACGGAAAAAATATTTGAAAAATCTAAAAAATCGATACAATTTTTTATAGCACTTTTAAAAAAAAAATTTGTTCGCTGCTGTGACCGCTGTGTAAACAAATCGGTATAACTTTTAAACTAGACGATCTATTACGCTGAAACAAATCCAATAATTACTGGAAATAATAGGGCGTCTTCATATAATAAAAACTAAAGAAAAAAACTCGCCCTCAATTGAGAATTATGACAAATTTAAAATGATTTTATGACAAAAATCTGATATTTTTTCATAAAATTTTACAATCATTGTAAAATATCTCAATAAAAGTTCCGATTACCTACCATTTTTTATTACTTTAAGTTATTTTCCATCGTATCAGCTTTTTAAAAGTAAAAATACCATGTTTTTAAGTCAATCACAACGTTTCCTATCAACTTTTAAAGAAAGGCCTTGCACTCGGCTATGTACTTTAGCAGGTAGAGTTCCAGGTTCTAGGTTCTATTGTTTTTTTTTTTTAATCCATCGATAAAATTAAGCTGAGTTTCCCTTATTTCGATATGTGCACATTATCAAGACTCACACTATATTAGGTGATGACAAAATATTTGACCAAAATCGAGTGATGAATAAAATTAAAACACTGACTAAGAGAATTATGGCCTACGAGTGAGGGTTGGTATGAAGGTAAAGAGAGTGAATGATTAAGCAATAGATAGTGACGGAGAAGAAGAAAAATACAGTATGGCAGCCAGGTACAAGAATAACGATGATATCCGAGGTCTCTACTTACGTATCAATAGTAATCAAGGGTATTTCTGTTTCTTCAAATACAAGATTGTAATTGAATCTTAGGAAATTATAAATTAATGGTATTTTATCGCTATCTACTCCCAATTCTTTCAAAGTAGTATTCTTGTCCGTATCTGCCTTTATGGTTACATCTGTAAAATAGCGAATACACCGTCTTTTTTACTTAGTGAAACTTCACAGACTTGATAGGTTTCGATCATGTAAAAATATCACAACCAACTGGAGTTACTGATTTAATTTAGGTACTTAATTACCAGCAATTGCAATTATTTTATGCAGCAGCGAGGTTTGTTGCGCAGGCACCATGCTTGCTAGAACAACGCTTTGAGCTCCTCGCAGTGCCTTTTCGGTCGCCTCTACTGCGCCACGGTACCATGCACCTATGTTACACGACTCCTGCGATCACAAAGTGATTAAAATACGAGCGTAAATTCATCAAGTTTATAAAAATCTGAAAACTGCTTGTCATAATTTGACAAATGAGATATTGTTGGAAGCGTCTTGATCGTCCGCTGGTTATAGGCTATGTGAGGTCACATTAAATTCAATATGGCGCCCTCTAGCGGACATAAAGTCACGGCTTAATAAAAAAAAAATGTTTATTCATGCCGTGTTTGGTATCAAATGAAAGGCCATAATTAGCACATTTCAAAAATATATATATTATCAGCTGTTGATCATGGCTTTGCTTGCATACACCCAATAATTTGGTATAATTTCTATAAAATCATAAGCAACAACAAATATATTTTCTCTCCAAACCTACACAACTGAAAGATTAAGAAGTCTTTCAAATTTCGAAACCTAAACCTATGTTATATGTTTGGTATATTAAACAGGTAGGTACATATAAAACATTAAACCTAATGAATGAATGAATGAGGTGCACTCGAATGAACTAAACCAAAAAAATATTTAAAGCGCCTTTGCAAATACTTTATCCCGAAATTATAACCCCAAAATAATTTAAATAAAAAATAAGTTCAAAAACTAAAACCCGACTACTGAAAAATCACGCTCTAAAAAGTATGAAACAAGAAAATATTCTCATCTGAAATTATTATGTACAAACTATTCAATATTTATCGTCTATTAAATAAACAACTTACACGTAATATATTTTAATGTATTTAATACATATTCATAGTGATGTTCAGAAGACAGCCGTGGTCGTAAGCCACCTAACCTATCAAAACAACACATTCTAACAGTAGTAAGCGATCATAATCTTTAGGGCAAAGTGGCATACGACCACGGCTTCAATAATTTCAGATGAGAATATTTTCTTGTTTCATACTTTTTAGAGCGTGATTTTTCAGTAGTCGGGTTTTAGTTTTTGAACTTATTTTTTGAGTAATGGTAAAAATCAAAAGAAGGTATTAAAATATTTTTGCTCACAGTGCATTAAGTGAGATACAATAATAACAGGAACATTCTTATGGACCGACCGCGACGTGAGCATGGGGTCATAAGACATTCGATGGGTAGACTCAGCAGGATTCCATGATTCTTCTATATAGCGTCTAGTATAGCTGACAGACTATACTTACATGACTTAGTTCTGGCAAAGACAATATTATTGCGGGTAAATTGTTTTGTACCCGACGAAGGCACACTTCCTTCCCAATTGTATTGCCACCAGTGTTCAATACTGCGAAATATCTGTCAAACAAAACAATGATCTTTAGATTTGGAAAAGACAAATTGGGAAAAACAAATGGAAACAAGTAAATAAACAATGTTTAACAATGTTCGAATAGAACAAGTACATTTATGTACTATATGAAATATTTGTTTGCTACTAGTACTAGTAAATTGTATGAATATATCCAGAGGTGACAAAGGCCCAAAATGTGAAGTAATCATGTCATTAGATGCGAAAGTGTGAACACATCATGGTTATGATTACTTACTTAATATCCGTACACAATTTCCTTGACACCAAATCTAAAGTATTCAGTAGAGTTTCGCCGATATCCTGCTGTTTATCGCCCAAAGTAACATACACTCCTTCGATGGTACCAAAACGACTTGCATTATTTAACAGTGCATTGACGTCTTTCTCTTCTGATAGGTCACCAGAAAACATTGCAACTTTAACACCCAATTGCTGCCATGATCTAAACAATGGGATACAAAATTATATCAATTATATTTTTAATAACAATAAAATAATAACTGACCTAGTTCTCGAGAATGGTCAAGTCACATGTTTGGGATACTGTACTGGGATCAATCTATGATCACTGACAGCCCGCTGTTATTGTGATGACAGATCGAGAACAGCGATCTGCCAAAATTGTTGACATCACTGTCCAAGTATATTATTAATAATAATAATAAGTGTTCATCTTGGCGAGAACCTCGTGAAGCCGAGAACGATGATGAAATCTGAATTATTTACCGTATTTTTATTTGAAGGTAGCTCATGGATTGCCTCTTGAAATGAACACAAACCTTCCTAGCACCTCGTTCCACAAGTCTGTCACCTAACTGTAGACCAAAGGTTTCGTCATTGCAGAGTATCAGATGGGTATGATCAGCCTTGCAGGTCAGCCTGTAAATGAATTCTACGAATTAATACCTCATCGTTGACAATTTAAAACGTATTCCAAAAGTAAAACCTGTGCTGAACTTCCAGTGTGGAGTCTTGCATCCTCAGCAGCACCCTGCCGCGGTGCCTGCTGGCCGCGAGCAGTCGGAAGGCGCGCACGGCGTCGTGCGGCGCGTACGACACGCGCGACAGAGGACGCACGTAGCCGCGACTAATACCCTCGCTCAACAACGTTTGCAAGGCCTGTGACATGCAAAATTAGATGCATTTGGAACAGTTATATTTCTTTACATTATTATTACATCTTTATTTGAACAACATTACTATGGGAACACTACGAAAAGGAAAAAGAAAGGAAAATATTTGTTAGATATAATAATATTTACCGTTTATTTATTTATTTAACCATTTATGTACGAAATTTTAATTATAATAGAAGATGAATAAAAAACTAATACAATACAATTAATTTTATTTTATTTTAGACATCCTTTCCATAACTCCATCCATACCTGTTACCTACCTATGACTTCAAGTCATTGACGTTCATTCATATTATTTTTCAAACATTTTCTACTAAATATTAGTGCGACATTAGTGCAAAAGAACATCTTTTGCACTTCATGAATCAGCTGTTAGTTAATGATTGGTACATAACCTCACTTTTACATAATCTCTTATAACTCTGTTCTCAGATTGATAAAATCCAAAGAATTTTCAGTGAAAGGTTGGTAATATATAAGCTATTCATTGACACTACTTTCATATTTTTACACCTAGGCCCAAGATTCTATGTAATCGTTTCCGTCTCCTTATGATTTATACATTTTTTGACTTCTAAACCTGATTGTATGTACCTTATTCCAAAAGAAAAAAATTGGACAGGGGTAACCTGATCAGGTGTACCCTGATCAGGTTACCACTGTCCTATATTTTTTAATGAGATTTACCTTAGCATCTTCAATATTTTCAGGACCAAATATCGAAGTGATATCAATGGCGGTGTAGGATCGCTCCCTAGTGAGGTTGTACATCCCATAGGCGAAATCATCATGATTGTGCAGCTGAGAAACATCAATAAACAACCCTGCGGGTTTGGTACAATTTATAGCAGTCTGAAAAAGACAAAAGGTCAGTTTTATAATATACATTAATACATTTCAAATTAATAATAAAAGCTTTGTAATCGGTAAACATACTTCCTTCAAGTCTTCTCCAAGGCAGCTGATGATTACGCTACAACCTTTTCCATTTGTAGCGTTTCGAACCATATCTGCAAAACTGTGATCCCGAGAACTTCCAATGTGTTCAGCTGAAACAAAGAAAACAGTGATCTATGTTTACAAAAAATAATGTTCATCTCAAACTAAGTAAATATAAATATATTGACTTAGCAGATTAAGTTATTTTTAAACGATTAATTAGCAAAAAGGCTAGATTGTAATGTGAATAAAATATCACCAACCGTGATACATTACTAAAGGACTAAACTGAAAATCATCTAAATACCTTTTAATCCTGGGAATAATTTACGTAAGAAATGTTTTTTCCGCATGTCACTAACAGTTGTGAATACTTCGAGGCCGTGAGCAAGGGCTATTGATATTACAGCTTGGCCCAAAGCTCCAGCACCTCCATGGATCAACACAGAGGTGTCAGGTGTCAACCCCATGCGATTTTTGATTGCCTTAAAATGAACAGTTGTGAGTTTGACAATAATGGTGAAATTTTTCTTGTAAGTAGCAGAGATCTCCACAATTTGCCGTGCGTATTATAAATGTGGAGGAGAAGCGCTGAGTAAGAATTGGCGGGATACCAACCAAGTGCAGGTGGCTGAATTTCAAACCTAGTACAGATGGTACTTCTGAAAGTCTGCGGTGGGATCAGTTTAACACTTGTCGGTGAAGTGATTGTTGCAAGTATCTTGAGTGTCGACTCACGAGACAGTAAAGTGCGTGTGCGTAGGCGAGAGGCACGGTGGCGGCGTCCTCCAGGCTCCAGTGCGCCGGCACCGGCCACAGCAGCTCCGGCTGCGCGTGTACCACGTTGGCAGCCGCGCCACCACGCACCAGCCCCATCATGCGCTCACCACTGCATGGCGAAAAAATTGGTTTAGATTTGTAATACCATGTTGACATAATATTTATTTTATAAAAAAATATACCTAGTCATGTACCCTTATATCCAAATAATTCAAAATGTTTAGTAAATAAAGATTTCTTCAATGATTCAAACAGTAAAAGAGTTTTATGAACGTTAAAAGCGATCTTGATTGATTAGATGATGTTAGAGATTGCACAAATGATAAACATACTGACCAAAGTGCAGAAAATCTACCAAATAATATGGTGGCAATATTTATTTTATTTTTAGACCCCACACAATTTTTAATGCAATGCTATATGGAAAAATCGATAACTTTCCGATTTAGTAAATCACTAGCGTATATATGTATATTATGTAAAATAAATGGATTTTGCACAGTACAACGATAGCGACCGATATTTTCGTGTAAGTTGTACGGTGCATGGTAAATGCACGCTATCTTTGATGGGACAAGGTTTATAATTGATTGTGTAGTACGTTCTGATTGATTAATTACGAGTGTGTGCGCGACTTTGTATCTATTGCTTTTAGTGTTCTGCATGTGTAGTTGTGGCGAGTGGTAGGGACAAACTGGAGACACCGGGTTCCGATACATTTTCAACTCCATTTCCGTCCATATCTCCCTCTTTCTTATATCTGAATGGTTTTTACTCATCCGGTCGTCTTTATCCGATCGCTGCTTTCAGGTGAAGGGGCGAGGTACGATCAAGATTGTTTGTTAAAAGATTTTTGTGATTTTATTTTCTCAAAAAGATTTATTTTGAAGATTGTTGTGTAACATATTATTTACGATCAGCATCGGAACTTACCTATGAATCAAACCAATATCTGACAACCGATTGAAAATAAAAATCAGGAACTATGAAATAAGTATGATTGTAAATAAATACTGTTCAGTATAGGGCAGGATTTCAAGAAAAGAAAAAAAAAATTACTATATTCCAGTTAGTATTCGCATTGACATAAAACTCACACTTATAAACTTATAACACAACAAAACTAGGTACTAAACATACGATAGACCGATTTTGGCGGGAACGCCCGAGCGACTCGCACACATCCTCGCAATGGTGTTTCAACGGTACTATTTTCGAAAAACGTGGCGGGGCGCGGCGGCGTCTCATGCGTCGGCCGGCCATTGCGCGAACCCAAAGGGCGGCCCCGCGCATGCGCACAAGGCAAGCTTTGGTCTACCATCACAGAACACTTGTCTACCATACCTACCTCTGTTGCGCGAGGTCGCCATTCTGATTCGCGCGTTATTTGAAATTTAAAACTAAGGTTATTACGTGAAGCGAGTTGCCTACAAATACATAAATCAAACGAGTCCATACTTTGGAAAATTTTAAGGTAAAGCTACTGACCTGTTTGTAGTTCCACTGAATTCCATTCCAAAGCTATTTTTAATGTTTTGTTTATATAATAAGGAACCACTGGCCTTTTTGACGTCATCATAACTTATACCAGCATATTGAACCTGGAAAGATTATAGAAGTATGTGTTTAATTTAATGTAAAAAGTACTAATTATTGTGGCCATAAATTGGGATTCAAACATTTTCAAGGTAATTAAAATAAATTCAGGTATACCTTCACAGGAACTCCATATCTGGATGCCTGAGGTGCTTCAACCCATGTGAGCGAATCCAAGTCACCAAACTGGCTACATTGTAAGGACACGTTGTTGCTTACTGATGCAGAGTCTTCCAATGGTACGTAGTATTCTCCTCCCCACTTACCCTGATTAATAAATGAGAATTTTTACATTAAATATGAAGTTATTTTAATTATACGACGGCACAGCAAGTGGCACCGTCTATTTTTGTTACGAAGTTACTGGAATCACCGAAAAGGTCGGATAAGAGTGACACTGGCTGCTGACAGTCACTCTAGCAAAGCGACACATCGATGGTTACGTGGCGGCTGTCTTCTGATGACAGACGAAGAGGTGAAGGGAGCCGCTGTCGTACCACGTACACGAAATTGAAGCTGCTGAACCACCAACACGTTGACCACTTCTGGTAAAAGCTATCCTGCGCCGTTATCAGAAGTGGGATCGAATACGAACAGCGGCATGATTGGTTTTTTTTACCTGTTTGTGGCGAAGCGTTAAAGGAAGGTAATGTTTTCACAGCCAGTCAATAAAATTGTGACGTAACGTGACCAATATGAAAGTGCTGCTATTCCCAGTATAAGTGATGTCGTTAAAACGCTTAGCTACTGCCGTGTGTACCAAGATCAATATTGTGAAAGTTAAATCCTGAAGATTCGGAGGCTATAGTGCAAAACTATCATGAAAATATCTATAAGATATCACATTATTGATGACACTTACTAAAACGTCAATAGCTCGTGCTGCCACTTACCTGACCAGACTGAAAAAGAAGGAGTTTACATGACCGCGCCGCTAAGCAAGCAAACAATATTGTCGTCTAGATCTTCAAAGTCCAACGCAGTATGCTGCATCGGAGTGCACACTGTGCCTATGGAATTCGATAGAAAGTCAGACCGAATACCAAAATTTGAGTTAACTGAAGTATAACTGTATTTTCTATTATCAGTGCTATGTCAAAAGGATAATTTGATAATTATGCAGAGTGTTGCTGGCTCATGTGGATAACCACATGAGCCAGCACAACTCTCTGCATAATTGACCTGAGCTCAATTATTTTAAATCCTTGGTAGTGTCTCACTCAAGCGTCTATGGATATTACGGATGGAACCAAAGAATTAGAATTAAAGCGATTTCAAGTAACAGACACAAGATTTTTCTAGAAATGTAATTGGTGCGGCTGGTCAGATTGACGACAATTTCACTGCGAGAAGCTAAAAGAACATTCTGGGTTACTACAGTCTCAAGATGTGAGGAAAACCAAGTCACGAGCTGACAGTTTGCCCGGTCAGGAAGAGTTGATGTGGAACTGTGGAAGGCCAAGGAAGTTAGTGTGAACTGTCACTGACCCTAGGAGGATTACGGGTATCATGTAGATTGGAGATATAATCCGGTGAGAGTTTCCATTAGTATTTGCTACTGATTAATCTTGCTCGCTTTTTACCCGACTTCAAAAAAGGTGATTATGTGTTTGACGCGTATTCTGATAGAAATGATTCACGATGGGTTTTTGAGACTACGCAATAATCTTGTTTATTTTAACCGATGTTTTTGAAGATGAGATGCAATGCGCTTCTTTAACGATTTACCGAGAAGAATAGGGGCTTTCGTTTACTTGAGTTTTCATTTCGTTTCTGACTGTGTAATTTCAGTATGCCTTGGGTACAGCATGTGTCCGAGGTCCCCGTTTCGCCGAGGACATGGACATTACGGTTTGCTCAAAATTACTTTCAGTCTTTTGAATAATTATGAGGGCGTGACGGCTGTTAGAATAAGACAGGTACAGATGTTCTATGTCACGAAGTCCTGTTGGTTATTGCAATTTGAACCTTATGTTTACCGCCATTAGAGCGACAAGAGAGGACTTCGTGAAATAGAACATCTGTATCAGAGATTTATTGCATGCAAACTCAAACGATCAGGGGCCCCGAAGCGCTAAACCGGCCAAAAGTTCGGCCGTTTTATAACTTCCACAGTTTCCTTTTTTGAATTTGAGTCCTTACCCGACTTCAAGTCACAGTTTTGACTTTGGCTTATCTCTTCGACTGACTTTTTTCGCCGTAGTCAGTCATAGTTAGCCGTAGTAAAGAAACGACCGAACATTCGGCCAATACTTTGGATTTATGTTCGGAAAATTGTCCAAAACTGTTGCGACTGTTGTAATAATACTGTATTGTACTGTGTGTTACATGACAATATAACGTGACGTGACGAAATTGGGCGACGGGACGTACTCGTCAGGTTGATAATATGATTTAGTGCAACTGGATGAAGGGACGGTACTGTTTAGTCCATGCCGCCTGTATGGGGATGGCCGAAAGTATTGGTCCGGTCCAGGTTGTTGACGAATGACATGATGTGATGTAACTGACTGATCGGAAGATGTTCATGAATTGAGATAGTCGTAGTAATGCACATGCTTTTAGTGACTTGTGTAATGTGACTAAGGGGACGATCACGATGGAGAAACTGGGGAATCGTCCTGACCGTCAACACTCAATTATCCGCTCGTCCATCCGAGCGGATAATTGAGTGAATGAGACTTTCTCTATTCCAAAAAAGCTTTAGGGAATGAACGCCTGATGACGGGCGTATGTCAAGATGGCCGTGACGTCTATTTTTGTTAAGAAGTTACTGGAATCACTGAAAAAGTCGGATAAGAGTGACACTGGCTGCTGACAGTCACTCTAGCAGAGCGTCGCATCGATGGTTACGTGGCGGCAGTCTTCTGATGACAGACGAAGAGGTGAAGGGAGCTGCTGTCATATTCTGCTATATTCCGGCACAATCCAGATGATATTGAAGCTGCTGAACCACTAATGCGATGACCGCTTCTGGTAAAGGCTATTAAATTTTTTTTTTTATTAAAATTTGATATATTAAAAAAATAAAAGTATTCATTACGCATGACGTAGTTTGAAACACCCTTTTACGAGCGCGATGTTTTTTTTTTTTTTTTGGGTGGGAAATCATCAAATAACTTCTCCCGCTCTGGGCGGAGCGGGAGGGCGTGTCAGACTTTTACTGACTAAAACCCACCCGTGTTCCTTCCGTTGCCTGTGTGCCAGGGCCACGATATCCCTTTCGGACAAACTCGCAAACCCGGCAGGCATTGGTCCTAACGGACCCCGTCAATTTGGGCTGACATCTCTTTGGGGCGCCTGGGTCTCCGGGGGTCTCCTGCGGTGACTAGGGGCGCGAGGGCGCGAACCTTGTCTCACCCTCACGCGTTCCGCCTCCTCCTTCGCTAGCATAACTGCTTCGCAGAAGGTGACGGCCTCCCATGCACTCTCGCTCCGAACCATGGCCTGAACCAGGCCCGGATGCGAGAGATCGCCGCCCCCGATCGCCTCCGTGAGGACACGGCGATGCTCCGCCCAAGCTGGGCAGACCTCCACCGTATGCTCCACCGTGTCCTCCGGGCGATCCACACAGTGGTGACACCCGGGCGTTTCCTCCCGCTTAATCCTAAACAGGAACCTCCCGAAACATCCATGTCCGGTGAGGACCTGCGTCAGGCGGAAGGTGAGGACGCCGTGGCGCTTCTCCAGCCACTCCTCAAAGAGGGGACTTATCGCCACAATTGTGGCGCTGGGTTGCGACAATCGCACTCTCCATGTCGCCATGAGATCCCTCCGGAGCTCCGTCCGCTGTGCCGCGATTTCTTGCGGCAGCGGAGTTATGCCCCGGAGTTTCGCCTCTTCGCGCCACTCCCAAATGTGCGCGAGGACTTTCGCCTCCAGATCCAATGGCGGCAATCCGGCAAGGAGGCTCGCCGCCTCACGGGAGACCATGCGGTATCCCCGTACCATCCTGATGGCCATGACCCTTTGGGACGCGTTCAACCGCTGCGCTGATCGCAGCCTCAGAGAACGCGCCCACACCGGTGCCCCGTAAAGGGCCATGGACCGCACGATCCCCGCGTAGAGCCTCCGGCAGGAGGCGTTTGGACCCCCTAGATTGGGCAGGAGCCGCTTCAAAGCAGCCCCGGCCCGCTCCAGTCTGGGAGCCAAACGTCGAAAATTCTCCACGAAGTTCCACCGGCTGTCGAGGACGAGTCCCAGGTACTTCATCGTCGACTCGACGCCGATGTGAACCCCTCCCGCCGTTATCTGGGAACCCGACAGTGGCGCGTTCCGAGGACCATAAAAACACATGGCCTCGGACTTGTGCAATGCCACCTCGAGTCCCAATTGCCGGATCCTATCGACGATTGTCGCAACCCCACGTGCCGCCAGTTCGGCCGCTGCCTGATGCGAACTCCCTTGTGCCAGGACTAGCGTGTCGTCAGCGTAGCAGACTACGCTGACGCCACTAGGGAGGTCGGCGCGCAGCACCCAGTCGTACCCGATGTCCCACAGATGCGGCCCCAGGACCGATCCCTGTGGGACACCACACGACATCTCTCGCCGGTTCCACTCTCCTTGGTGACCGAGGTAGATGACGGCCCTGTCCGTCAAATAGGCCTCGACCACGCGACAGAGGTAGGTCGGCATCCGGTGATACCGAAGTGCCTCCCCAATGCAACTCCAGGGCAGGGTATTAAAGGCATTGGCGATGTCAAGAAACACCGCCAAGACAACTCCACCCCGGGCAACAGCATCCCCCGTCGTGAGGGCTCGAACGCGCATGATGGCATCCACCGTAGAGCGCCCCTTGCGGAAACCAAACTGGCTCTCCGCCAAATCCGGCCCCACCCGCACCAGCCACCCGACAAGGCGGTCTGCAATAACTCTTTCAAAGAGCTTGCCCACCTCGTCGAGCAGCACAATGGGCCGATAAGCGGACGGAGAGTCCGCCGGGCGCCCTGGCTTCTTTATGAGGACCAGTTTCCCCGTCTTCCAACGAAGTGGGAACTGGCCCTTCTCCAAGCATGCGCTTAGGAGCCCCCTTACTCGAGGCCCGAGAGCCTCTAAGGCCAGAACCCAGGCTTTTCCAGGCAAGCCATCGGGTCCTGGGGCGGTATTCTTGGCATTCAGCCTACGTACCGCCACTCTCAGATCTACCTCTGTCACCTCTGGAGCATCGTCGTCGTCGGCGTGGTACGAGCGCGATGCTAGCCTTGCATTCCAAGGGTGGCGCAGATTGACGCGCAATGCTTGCACCGGGCTCATAACAGGGTGTTTCAAACTACAGCATGCGTCATAATAAATAATATTTAAAAAAAAAATTAAATGTTAATAAATATTTTTTTTACTTTCATGAATGAATAGTAGTCATTGGATACATGAAGTGGGCTGCCGTTGTAAGACGACTAAAATGCCACGGTGTATAATTATGTATTTTGGTACAAACAGAAATATCAAAGATCTACTTACATTCTCCACTATGTTGAACGCCAGGTCACTATCTGGCATCTCGTCGACATAAAAACTATCGTTGCTTTCTTTGCCGACCATGATTAGACGGATCTTGTTAAGATAAGCTTCTCTACGCCAGCCGCTTACAAGTTCCTTAAGACCTGGTAGTGCAAGGTAAGGTGCAATAATCAGGAGCCGATGTCCCAAAGGCAGGTTATTGCGTGTTGTAATTAGGAGTAGGATATCAGAGTTGCTTCGAACTGTGACAGTTGTCGTAGGTACGACCGCAGACGCACCCCACCGGACCAGCTGCAGTTGTGACTGCTGTTTGTTGCCATTGCAAATAATGGAGTGAACGGAAATCACACGGTAAAGTGACGAGGGGCGCGAGCGACCACCAAGAGAGAGATATTCCTCGCTTGCCACAAACTGGTCTCTCTGTAGGAAACGATGCAGCAGCTGGCACATCTGTGGGATGGCCAAATTAGTTAAATTATCATGTAACACATAGAATACAAATTGAAAATAAAACATTTTAAACTTACGTTATCGTCAGTAGATAGGTTTTGAACCAGCACCAGATCAGCACCTTTTAGGAAGTTTCGTTGTTTCTTCAACGCCGACTCGCGGTTAACTTCTTCGTATTTAACATTAACTCCAAGAATGTTTCTAATAGCATTATTTATTTCCGAGAAAATGGATCCTTTTCTCGGCTGATTAACTAACCCAACGACATTTATGATTGTTTTGTTCACATTTTCCGATACTGTTTGTATGAAAACTTGAAGTGATGTCGATACCTGTATGAGTTTTAATTTTTTTCATATAATTCATTCTTATTTGGTTTAACACATAGCTTAATAAGTGAAGGGTGTACGAGTACTTACATCTATGTCGGATTGGAAATAAGGAATGAATTTTAAAGCTTTTAATGCCATGTTTCTGTTGCGCACTGGAGGCATATTTTCCAATTTAACATTGCTTATTGTAACACCTCCACATCTGGAAACAAAGAACAGAGAAGTGATTTACTTTACTGGCAGACAGACAGTGTATATTCGGCGGTAATAATATAAACTAAATAATGTTCACCTGGTAATGTCAGAATTGTCTAATACTACTGCTTTCAACAGAACTTTGTAATCCGACACGAAAGAATGTTTTACAACATCTTGATGATATTTAACGTTGACCTTCATACTCCTGATGTGCGAGACTAGTGATACTCCATCATGTGGTTGTCGCAGCATGTTCAGCTGCAGCAAGCCGTCGATGAACGTGACCCAGTTGTCGCGCCACACCAGCGAAGCTTCGTTTAGGGATTTATTAGCACCCTCAATACTAAGGAACTCACCGCTGAAATAAATTACATCGCTCATCATTAAAGGAACACAGCAAGCTACTCTACCTATTTTTATAATTTCTTTGTTGATTTCAAACTTACCTGTACGAGTAATCTCTATCTCTGAATAAGTGATAAATATCTTCAGCCGTGAGGTCTATGCTCACTTTAGTTTCAGGTATTTCTTTTAACTTTCTTAGTTTCGTATCTTCAACATCATTTAATGGCTCTATAAAGCCGGTTGCGACTTTCGAGCCTTCGTTCAGAATCTGTATTAAAATATTATGTCAGTTATGAAGTAAATATACCTAATATAAACATGCTACCGCAAATTAGGGCAGGTAACACCTCGAGGTAACGCATTGAAAAAATCATCAAATTTTCTATGGACCAACGCACACGTGAAAATACGTTGCACTGCGGCCCGTTGAGGCTGTAATGTATGCTTGGTTTTAATGAACAAAAAGAAAACTAGAATCCGAAAAAAGGTGAGAACATGGAGAACGAGTCGTCCACCTGCCGTAAAGTATAATAAGCTGACATGGCAATAAACCAGCATTGCTAGCTATCAAACTGATGGCTGTTGGCGTAAACATGCTCTAGCGTGCAGATCTTGTATTGACAAACTTAATATGGGACTTTATCAAACGGAAATCTTATCACCTCAAAATACCCATTTCCTCTATGGAAAGCGATGTTAATACGAATCTGACGTTGATCGTGTATTATCGGTTGCGCATACAGATGCAGGTCTCTGAACTCCACGGACATTTGTTTCTTCGGGATTCTCGTCGTCATTGCATAGGTGTCCCACACCAGGGCTAGTGTGGCGGCAAACGGGTATACGTTGTGTCCTAAAGATGAAGATCGTTGGTATTATTCAACAATTAAGTACCTACTATTTAAGCATGATTTATTGGAATACCATTTAATAAATAAGCAGAGTGGATGAGAACTCATCGTTAAGGCGACGTATCTACTAAAAACCAGTAGGTATTCGGCCGAGGTTATTCAGTGCGTGGTTTAATTATGTCTATAATTAAACCACGTACTGATCAACCTCCTATAATTATAACTCAAATTTTGATGGTTGAAAACTTTGTGCTTAGTAACCTCATATTGGGTCTGAAATTATAGTAGCATACAAATAGGGTGTTTATGGTACCTCTCATAGAGTGGCCTTGCAAGTAAGCGTGTTCTGTATCTTGCACGGAGGTGATATAGTCGAGGGAGGCAGCTGTTAACCTATTGGCTGTGATATACACTGGCAATGGCCTAAAATAGAAAAAAACTAATATTAAAAATGTGCAAATACCAGTTTGACGTAGTTACTGTATAATTTTGCGCTAGGTAATTACCTACCATTTTTCGCCATGTGCCCATTGGACTAGATGCGACAGGAATGGCGTTCCCGTAGAAACTGGTAACTCAACTTTCGGATAGAGAACATGAACTTTAGGATTGTAACCCTCCATAAACAACCTGAAAATAATGGATGTTTTGAAATAATAATTATTCATATCACGCCCGAAGGGGCAGAGTTTTACAATACACAAAAGCGAAGGTTTCTGAGTTGGTAAAATGATCCTCCACGCGAGCTAAGCCAGGAAAAGATAGTTATTGTCTATATGAGTAATATTATACTAAAATAAACTAAAAATATATTTTGAATGTGCTTATCATTTTACTTACTTGCCGATTCCTTCAAGCAGTAAGAATGTATTATCAGCATGCTTCCTTCTGGTCAGAGCGATATTCTTGCAGTTGCTAGGCAACGATCGCTTGAGGATGGCCTGCAGTAGTCCGTGCGGCGCCACCTCCACCAGCACAGCATTGTTAGGTATCAGCTTTGACGTCTCCTCAAACAACACTGGGCTCTGCGAAAATAAATCATTAAGAACCCTCCGTAGACTCTTCGTAACGTATCCATATATAAATCTATGAGTATGTGTGAGTCACCTGCACTGATCCACATATCTGGTCAATAATAAAATTGCGGCTATGTGGCATCTCCAACACTCTTAGTACCTACTTAAAAAATATCAGGGTAAGGACCTTCCAACCTCCGGGCCCAGAGTCTCAACAGAAAGTGGAAAGAGATTACTGGCATACATTTTGTATGACATTGTTCACGTGGGCCATACTTAAAAAAAAACCACACAAGTGTTTTGGAGCATTCTCTGACGTTAAAAGCCCGGACAAGTGAGAGTCGTAAAGGCACGAAACCTGGAAGGTCCGAAGTCTGAAAGTCTGGGTTGGACACGTGTTGTTAGAGTTTAAGTAGCTACTTGCACAGAAACATCACTACTTACCAGCAGGTTGTTGGTGTGATATTCAGCTGAACAGAGCTTTGCAGTCGGATTGTCCCATTTCTCTTCTGGTACAGAAGTTGAAAGCCAACGCTTGGTTCTTGGTTTTGGATCCTTGATCACCTCCGATAAATACTTGAGTAGTTGAGGTCCTTAGTTTTTAAGATTTAATTAATTATGTGAAAAATAACAATGTTATGATATGAGATGGATGAAAATGGACCACCGTACTAAATTTAAAATACTATAAAGTAATGTAATGCTATAGCAAAACCTAATAAGTATCGGAAACTCACCGGCATCAGCAATATAACGAGAGTGGTAGGCGATGTTGGAGCATGGTACTTCCTTAGCGAAAATACCCTTAGCAGTCAACTCTGCGACGAACTTTTTCATGACTTCAGCGGGTCCCGAAATTGTACTAGATTCAGGCCCATTATGGCAAGCAACTTGGATTTCAGGTGGACACAATGGTAAAATCTAAAAAATAATAGCAGCATTAATACACATACAGACAGCTTGAAGTTCATTTGTTCATTTCATCGTCACCATCATAGTCGCCTACGTTGTGTTGTTCATAATTCGAGAGTACCATAGGTGTACTCTAGCTGTTATATAGCTAGCTGATCAGATGACTAATTAAATTACCTGTTCATATCCCAGACCGATGGCAGCCATGGATCCATGGATGAATTTGGTCTCCAGCGATACGTGCCCGCGACTGTAAGCTGACAATATCATCTCCTCAGCCGTTAAACAACCGTCAGCATACGCGCATCCCAACTCTCCTACACTGTGACCTGTTTGATATTGTTGTTATTAATTTTAATTATAGTTTCTTCATTCATTGCTATCACACATTATCCCTCTTTTCACTTGTCTCTCTGCCAAATGTTGCAGTTCCTGAGAAAGAAGGCCTGTATGTCCCGCTATTTTCTTAATAAACTTTTTTTGTTATAGAAACTTTGATTTTATTTATTACCTATGATTCCATCAGGTACAAGTCCAAGTTCTGTAAGAATGTCAGTCAGACCGATTTGTACAGCCGCTATTCCGACGAACGAATGTAAAATGTTGTCAAAAGTGGTTTCATCCGGTGACGTTATTATATCAACAATGTTGAGTCCCTTTGGCTCTAAAACTTTATGGCATCTGTAATAAATATTTTAACATAATGAGAGTGTTTGTAAAGTCATGCCTGTTATGATTATTTTATTTAGGATATGTGAGAACCGTTGTATAGCAGCAGCAAATATCGGTATGCGCATGAGTTTCACGCCCATACCAGCCCACTGCGAGCCCATGCCACTGAACACGAACCACAGCGGCCGCCGAGCGTCGTCGAAGTACTCAGCCTTCTCAGATAGACACACGGTCTTCTGTTCTTCGTCCCTCTCTAGAAAAAAAATGCAGGTATCAGGATTGTGTATATATATATGACAAGTTTGCATTACTTTAGTGTTCTATGTTAGTGGGTTTGATTTCCGCACTTAGTTCTTCATGTGGACCATTACTATTACTACTTTAGTGTTATTATAAGTCAGTCTGTCTGTACTGCTTTCCCAGGATTTATTCCCATATCTGACCTATCTTAAGGAATAAGTCAAGTTCACATGCTCTGACGTTCTGTCGATCTCTGAGCACTTCCGGCATTTTCGTATAAGCTGGGCACCATTTTAACTACTATTTAATATAGATGAGAATTCAAATTGGCATAAAAAAAACTGTAAGTTTGTGTTTACGTAGAATGACGAATCCTCTGCCCAAATGTCCTGAAATATTCGCCTGGTGTATGTTGTGCAACAGCCTCAACTGTTCGGGGTCTATGGGGTTGGTTTTCAACTCGCTAAGACAATGAGTCACTGCGGCTTCATGTCTCGCCGAAATAGTCACTAGGTGAGCAATGCTCGACTTGTAGCGGTTGGGGTCCTGAAAGGCAAATTCATTGTGGTTATGAAAGACTTTCTCTTTCTTTCCAGTAATTTATTTAAATTAACGCTAAAATGCATATTAATATGTATGGCTATAAGAAAAGAAAGCAAACAAAGGAAACTTTGGGTGTATTGTGTGAAAGGGGTAGGAATTATCTGAATGCTGAGATGACGTCTGATAGTAATGTACTGTATGAAAGAGTAAAGAAGTGTTGCGTGGGCCACTAATAAATTGGGATAAGGCCAGGTGGATCGTAAACATGGGTATTGTTTTTACCTTTGGTCTATAGTGTCCATGCAGCAGCACGTGTGAATTAACGCCAGTGACGGACATGCCGTTGACGGCGACGTAAGAGCGGCCGAAGCTCTGATGCTCGGTGACGACGCGCATGCGCCCCTCACGTAGAGCGACCACGTCCTGTCGCGGATTGTTGCAGTGCATGTTGGCAGCTATCTGACCAGTGTGGTAGCCAAGTAACACCTGTGAGACAGATGAAATAGTGCTGTTACTTCTAATGATTAATTATAACGAACAGTCTTATCTTTTTTTAAGCACCTGTTTCTGTAGCAGTCAATAAATTTATCTTTCTTTATAATTTTCCATGATGTTACTTGAAGATTGTTTTCTATCAAAGAAGTAATAAAAAACCGTGTAATAAAAAAGCAGCGTTTATTAAAACTTAATTTAAATAGGTACATTTTAAAGTATTACAGAATACTTGAATTCTGAACGCAAATGTGTAACTTTCGTTTAAGACCCGTTGCCCAAGAATAATAAAGTTTTCTGAGGCGAGGCGTTTACCTTTGTAATAGCAGTGACACCAGACGCAGCTTCATTGTAACCAATGTTGGACATAACACTACCCACCAGGAGAGTATCTCGTTTGTTATTACAGAACACCTCCTCTATAGCTTCCAACTCCACCTTGTCAGCCTCTCGTACAGCTGTCGAATTAATTAATTCGGTTATTCTCTTAGACTTTTTTTCAATTGGTCTTTAATATTAACATCTGTTTTTTTTAATGAATGTTATGAAGGGACTGAATTAAATTCAGCTGCCCTAACGTTTTTCTATGATGTTTATCATTTGCTGATGTACAATCTTAAATATTCATCTAATGGTCTACTTTAACACAACTTTCCTTTTCTCACTTTTATATTGGTTTGTGGTCCAGGACTGACTATTTTTTTGTTACTTATATTTAATTTATGTGTATGTACTTACCACAACCACATGCTTCTACATATTCGATGGCCTGTGCCGGGATTCTTGCTTCCTCGTAGAAGTTCTTAATGAATCTGACTGTATTACCGAAGTCTCTGAGGAATCCGAATTGAGGGCCCGTTTCTCCAGGCAATATACACGTAAACTCTGATTTAGCGTGCAATACATCGGCGTAGATTCTGTAAATTATTATAAAAATGTTGTTGTTTCTTGTATGACTAATACCTTATATTATGATCCATAACAACCTCAAACTATATCTACCTTAAAGCGTTTTTTGCTTTTTGCAGGAACAAAACGTTGATAGCTTCAGATTTAGCACATCCATCAGCATTTTCATCAAATGATTTAGTTTTACCATCCTGACAAAGGTTCAAGAGCCTGAAAACAGTGTTAACCATTATTGAAACCCCTTTTCTATATTAATAAGGAGCAGAAAAGTATGAATGTTTGAGGATAAATGTTTGAAGTTATCTCTGAAATAATCTTTGGACTTAAAAACACTAAAGTACTTGATAACGTAGGTAAAAGTGATATGAGTGTAATTAATAAGGTAGCACTGAAGATGACTAGACGCTTCTATAGGAAGGATAGAGTAACAATGTAATGTTGGTACAGCGGAAAATCGACGACCTCCAAGAAGAAGTTAAGATAAGTCAGAGGCAGTCGATAGGTAATATTTCAGTACTGTTCAAAGGAATGAAAGATGACTTTACTATCATTATCTCTCTACTTTCTTTCAATCCATCCAAAGTATGTCTGTAAAAGATCGCCTTGTAAGATCAGACCATTGTACAGTACTATTATAAATGTTTGTCCTATTTTGTATTTCTGGTTTACAATCATCTGCCTAATCTTTTGCCAGCGAAGTTGGGGTCGGCTTCCAGTCTAACCAGATGCAGTTGAGTACCAGCATTTAACATGGAGCGACTGCCTATCTGACCCTTTGGTAAGACTGGTTGTCACACTTCCGGGCTTCTGATGACCCCTAACGACTGTCTAAGATCCACGAATGATAGCCGAGACCAAAAAAAAGTCAAAAAAGTCAAATTATTTATTTCAAATAGGCACATAGATGACACTTTTGAACGTCAAAAAACCACCAACCAACGGCCTAACGTGCTTACCGAGGCACGGAAGAGTCTCAGTATGTAAAGATATGGTCACCCATCCACGAACCAACCCAGGCAAGCGTAGCTTAACCTGATAGATTGATCCATACGGCTGTTAGTACAGCCGTACGGGTCAATCTATCATGGTCAATCTACGGGTACGGGTAGGCACGAGCTCCTCCATAGTATTAGTGGTGTATAATAAAGTATTTAATAAATAAATAAATAATAAATACGTATTATAGGTTTTGGTTTCCTGATAGTACACACTGTGTCAGTATGTGCTAACCCCTCAAGTTTTAAAATGTTGCACTGCTAGAACATTGAATTCGTTACGAATAATCTGAAGAATACTTAAAAAAACCCGGCCAAGTACGAGTCGGACTCACGCACGAAGGGTTCCGTACCATTTTCTATAAAAAACGGCAAAAAAATCACGTTTGTTGTATGGGAGCCCCTTAAATATTTATTTTATTCTGTTTTTTAGTATTTGTTGTAATAGTGGCAACAGAAATACATCATCTGTGAAAATTTCAACTGTCCAACTATCACGGTTCATGAGATACAGCCTGGTGACAGATGGACAGACAGACAGTAAGAAAGACAGACAGACAGACGGCGGAGCCTCAGTAATAGGGTTCCCGTTTTACCCTTTGGGTACGGAACCCTAAAAAGAGTTCATTGTTTCGACTTGCAATTGAACCATCGCATCACCGAACGTCGTCATACATAGACCGAGTTTGCCGAACTAGCCAGCGAGCCCCTAAAAATTGCGATGAAGTTGATTTCTTCTATCGTCCGAATGACTTTATCTTTAGGTCTCTGTCTAATCGATAGATGTTATAATTTGAGGGTATATTTTAGTTACTCACCTCAATGTTCACATAAAACAACGAACAGTAAACGACTACGATTTACCCATTATTACATTAGATATAGATTTCTAATTTTATGAGAAAAACAATAGTTGTTCATAATATTATCAAATCAAATTGTAAAATATAAATATTTGTTGTAAAAAAAGATCAATGTTTTGTTAAATAATAGCAATAATAAATGATCATTCAAATATTTCATTTTTCTTGTTTTTTAAATTCTTTATAAATATTACTAACGCAAAATAGAAAAATACTTTATACACTCCTTTGCAAAAAAAAAAAACGGGCACCTTACAGTCATTGGCTTTTTTAGAGAAAATATTAATATTTTTAGTATGTCATTAGCATAAATGACTAGAAATTTCTTATTATATATACTGAAATTCTCTGACAAGGTAGCAGTCATCGCTGTATATCGTTCTCCTTCTTTTAAAGACCTCAATCCATTTCTCAACAGTCTAGATATTTTACTACACCAGTTAGGAAATTTTAAACTATCTCCCGTATCGGAGACATAAATATTAATATTGCTCCGACGAGCGTGGATCTTAATTGTGACGAATATTTAAATATATCCGCTTCACACGCTATGCTCCCCGCACATTCTTTTCCCACTAGGCTTGCTAATTGTCTTGACCATGTCTTGCTGAAATTTACACACACTGCCACAACCTTGGTACTTGACTGTGATATAACAGATCATGCTCCGGTTATTCTGTTCTGCAATCCAGATATAACGACAAATGCACCAAAATATTCAATCACAAAAATCGATATTTCTAAAGTTAAATCTGACATCGAACAAATAGATTTCTCTGAAATCCTCAAATCAACTAACCCAAATATTGCTGCTGAAACCCTCGTATCTCTACTATCTTCTTCCGTTATTCTGCACACTCATTATTCTGTCATTCCTAGTAGAAGGCGCATCATAAAGCCTTGGATTACTCCTGGCCTGTTGAGATGTATCCGCCATAGAGATAAGCTGTATAAAATTTTCAAGAAACATCCAGACAACGATATAATAGGTTGGGGAAAAAGTTTCTTCGCTCTTCTATACAAACTTTGACATCCCCCAATCCCCCTTTAAAAAGGTAGTTGTACTCTAAAAAAAACAAAAAATTACGAACTTTATAATTTACTTAGTTTAGTATTCGTGCCAAGTTTCAGGTTTATTAACTCAAGGAATAAGATTTTTCTTACAAACAAAATCATCAGTTCACCCCCTTAAAGATCGAATTTCCAAAAACCCCTTCTTAGTAGATGCCAACGTCATACTTTAGAGTTAATCAAGTGATGCAGTAAAAAAAAACCCTTGGCAGATTGACCACTCCTTTTCACCCCGTTAGGGCTCAATTTTCGAAAAACTTTGATACCTGATATTCTTAATTTTTATTTCTAAGTATAAATACTGAGTTTCGAGTTAATCGGACCGCGCGTTGAAATTCTGCTACGCAAACATTGACATCCCCAAATCCCCCTTTAAAAAGTTTAAAAAAAAAACGAAAAATGACAAACTTTATAATTTACTTAGATTAGTATTCGTACCAAGTTTCAGGTTTTTTAACTCAAGGAATAAGATTTTTCATACAAACGAAATCACCCCTTTTCACCTTCTTAAAGGGGGATTGGGGGATGTCAAAGTTTGTATAGAAGAATTCTATCACGCGGTCAAATTAGCTCTAAACTCGGTATTTTATATATACTGTTGTAACATTACATTTAGCGACGGGGCAACACTGACTGCCCGGAGGTGTTCGGTGTAAAACGTCAGTGGATTGTATTTTCTCTGGTTCTTTAATAAAGATATAAAATCTGTGTTGATCAGACAATAACGAGTGTATTAATTAATTACACCTACGAAATCAAGATACAACATTGGCGACGAGCGAGAAACGAACCAAATTTTGTAACCACAATATCAATAAAAAGAAACAGTTTGAGGTTAAAAAGTGTTGGTTTGGTAAAATTAATGGAGTTAGTCGAGCAACAAATAAAACAAGGTAAAAAAGGTTGGATACAAGAAAAAACTAAAGCAGAATTAATAGAGATTGCAAATAAACTATCACAGAAAATTATATTTGTGGAAACGCATTCTATTGAGGAAATTAGGAAATATTTACGTAAATACGTAAAGACAGAATAAAAACAAAAGATTATCCTCGTGGCATCATCATGAGCGCGATCTCCAGTTTAGAAGTATTTACCGGTGAAAACTGGAGCGCATATAAACAACAATTCGAATGTTTCTTATTATTGAACGAAATAAAGCATAATAAAAAAGTGCCATTATTAATAACAAAATTAAGTACAAAGGTCTACGAGTTGTTAACAACATTGTGCATACCAGAAACACCATTGAACGAAAGCTATGACAACTTATGTGAGAAGCTAACAAAGTACTATCACCCAGTAAAAAATAATGCGTTACATCAAGCAGAATTCCGGAAACGATGTCAAAAACAAAATGAATCCATTGAACAATACATAATTGAACTAAAAAAATTGTCTAAAAACTGCAACTTCAAGAACTTAGATGATGAAATAAAGGAAAGATTGTTGAATGGTACTTTCTGTGATTCAATAAAGTTTGAATTATTGAAGCAAGCTGATCAATCGTTGGAAAAGTTGACTAATATTGGAAAAAACAGCAGAAATAGCATATAAACTAGCATTTAACCAAGAAAAGGAACAGGAACAGCCACAGATGTTCCAATTAAAAGGAAAAAGTAGCAATAAAAACAAAAACAGTGATTATTGCTCAAAAACACCCATGAGTAAACAAGATGGGTCATGTTTCTGCTGTGGAAAGATTGGCCATTTGAAAGCAGAATGCTATCTACGAGAGAAATTCTGTAGTGAGTGCGGCGGAAAGGGACATATCTACAAAGTTTGTGGTAAAAACAAGTCATTTAAGGTCAAAAATGTGAATTTGGTTAAAACTACAGATGAAGATGACAAAGATGTTGAAGAAAATAAAAGCATAGAAGTGGAAACAGAAATATTTGATATTTTTAATTTTAGCAATAAAAACAAAATACCATCAGCGACATTGCAGGTTAATGTAAATGGAAAACTGGTGGACTTTCGAGGTTGATACTGGAGCAGATGTAAGTACTATTACCCTAGGTGATAAACAACAGTATTTTCCATATTTAGAAGTTAAACAACGTAATGTGATATTCACCAACTTTGATCAGTCAACCACAACACCATTAGGGGTTATTGAAAACTTAAATATAAGCTATGAGTCTGTAAAAGTAAATAATCAAAGATTGTTTGTGGTAAAAGATGGACTTGCTAAGATAATAGGTAAAGATTGGCTCTCTTTATTGCAATTATGGCCTCCAAGATTTGACCAAAAATATTGTGAAAAAAATACTAAAGATAAATTGATAAACAGTATAAAAAGGGAATACAGCACCTTATTTGAACCAGGTATGGGGGATTTTAAGGGAGAAACAATACATTTGTCCATTGACCCAGATGTAAAGCCAATATTCATGCCAGTAAGAACTGTTCCATTTGCATTAAAGGACAAAGTTAAACAAGAAATTGAAAGATTAGTCAAAAATAAACGAATTGAACTAGTAGAGTACTCAAACTGGGGTACTCCAGTGGTACCTGTTTTGAAACCAGATGGAGCAGTTTGTTTGTGTGGTGATTTTCGAATCACAATAAATAAGTATTTGCAGATTGATCACTACCCTTTACCTACTATTAATAAAATATTGATGAAAATGCAAGGCAATAATTATTTTTGTGAATTAGATTTGCAGGAGGCATATTTACAAGCTCCATTAGACAAAGAATCTCAGGAATTAGTCACAATAGTAACTGAGGAGGGCATCTACAAATACTTATACTTACCTTTTGGTGTTAGTACTGGACCCGGCTCATTTCAGAGATTAATTACACAAAAACTAAGTGGATTAGATGTAATTGTTTATATAGATAATGTATATGTATATGGAAAAATAATATTAGAGACATATGAAAAATTGAAACAAGTACTGGAAAGGCTTGTGGAGTCAGGATTAAAATTAAAAATAAACAAGTGTAAATTTTTCGATGAAAAACTGGATATATTTGGATTTGAAGTAAACAAAACGGGAGTAAAAATTATAAAACACAAAATAGAACCTATAATGTAAAAATGCTTAGATCATTCCTAGGAAAAGTTAACTATTATAACCGATTTTTACAAAACATGGCAATAATATTAAAGCCATTATATGATTGCTTACAGAAGGATAAGTTCCAGTGGACAGAGGCATGTGATAAATCTTTCCAAGACATAAAAACAGCTCTAGCAAACACAACCCCACTAGTGATAGTGGGGTTGTGTTTGCTGTGGGGTTGGGGTTGTGTTTGTTGAAAATAATTGTAGAATTATGATCAAAATGTGAATTTTGATCATAATTCTACAATTATTTTAACTTGTGATTCAGCAGACACTGGGGTAGCTGCTGTACTATCTGTGAAAGACAATAATAATATCATAAGGCCAGTAGCATTTGCAAGTAAAAAATTAAATAATACTCAAATGAAATACCCAATTTTAGAAAAAGAGGCATATGCAATTATTTTTGGAGTCCGTAAATTTTATGAATTTTTATTTGGCCATAAATTCATCCTGCAAACGGATAATGAGGCATTAGTAAAAATATTAGGACCAAAATATGGCATACCTAAAATGGCAGCAAGGCGATTACAATATTGGTCAATATTTTTGAATGGGTTTACTTATGAAGTTCAGCACATAAAATCCAAAAATAATCCAGCAGACTATTTATCACGAGTAGCCATCAGTTGTAAAGACAATTTCAAAAATACTGAGATAATTGATAAAAGTTTCGAATGTAATACTATTAACTACATTATTAAATCAGATTTAAAAACATTAAATTGGAAAACTGTTCAAAATGAAACTCAAAAAGATAAAATATTATGTAATGTCATACGTAATTGTAGAGATGGTTGGCCAGTTAAAAAAAATGATTTGGGTGAAGATTATGAACCATATTTCAGAAAAAAAAATGAAATAAGTGCAGAAAAAGATTGTCTGTTATGGGGTTACAGAGTTATCATACCAATGAAGCTCAGAGACAATGTAATGTGTGAGTTACATGCTAGTCATTTAGGTGTAACACGCATGAAAGAAATAGCAAGATCATACTTTTGGTGGCCAGGTATGGATAATCAAATAGAGAACATAACAAAAAATTGTATTCTTTGTTTACAAAACCATAAAAATCTTGAAAAAACAAAGCTAACATTGTGGCCTCAACCCCCCACAGTTTGGCATAGATTACATGCCGACTTCTTGGGTCCATTATATTCAAAAATGTTTATAGTTATAGTGGATGCCTATTCAAAATGGCCAGAGGCATTTGTTATGAGTAATATAACCGCACAAAAAACAATTGAGGTATTTAAAAGTATATTTGTTCGGTATGGATATCCTTTACATTTGGTCACTGACAATGGACCAACGTCGACAAGTGAGGAATTTAAGAGATTTTGTAAAATGGTGGGAATTGAACAGACATTCAGCCCACCATACTACCCATCAACAAACGGGCTGGCCGAACGTTTTGTAGAATCATTCAAGTCACATGTCATAAAAATTGTAGAGAGTGGACAAAAACTAGAGTATGCATGTAATTTATTTCTATTTGATTATAGATGTACTGTACACAATACCACAGGCTACAGTCCAGCAAAATTGATGCTAGGAAGAGAATTGAGATGTCGTTTCTCATTACTAAGACCAAACCCAGTAAAAGACAAAGTAAGCTTTGAACAAGTAAAATTAACAATAAATAGTAAAGACTAAATCATTTACAGTGGGAGAAAAGGTGATGGTAAAAGACTCACGAAAAAATAAAAAGAATTGGTCATTAGGAAAAAATCATGAGATTTTAGTACCAGGTGTAACCTACATGGTAGAAGTGGATGGTCTTCAGTGGAAACGACATGCCAATCAACTTCTGGAATGTAGCCAACGTTTAGAATAAGATTGTTTATAAGATGTAATTTAATCAAGTACATAATAGCTGTGTTTCTTTATTATATAGATAAATAAATGTTCTAGTTAAGTTTTAATTCTTTCCAGTAAAGTGGGGAAGAGTGTTGTAACATTACATTTAGCGACGGGGCAACGCTGACTGCCCGGAGGTGTTCGGTGTAAAACGTCAGTGGATTGTATTTTCTCTGGTTCTTTAATAAAGATATAAAATCTGTGTTGATCAGACAATAACGAGTGTATTAATTAATTACACCTACGAAATCAAGATACAACATATACCTTCCTAATGCTTAAGGGGGTAGTTTAAAAAACAAAAAATGACTTATTCCATGTAAGTATTCATGCCAAGTTTCAGGGTTATTAACTCATGGAATAAGATTTTTCATATAGACAAAATCCCCCCTTTTACCCCCTTAAAGTTCGAATATCCAAAAACCCATTCGTAGCGGATGCTTACGTCATAATAACTATCTGTGTGCCAAAGGAGAGGTCAAAATTGGTATAATATTCCGACGATTTTTAAACCCTAATGTGATGTACCTTAATAGAAAGCTTATTTATTATGCTACTCGATTATAGTAAAACCTGATTTTTTCAAGTGCCCGTTTATGTGAAAAAGTGAAAAATGTTTCAATACAAACAAAACGCACATAGTCTTTATTTATTAATTTCTATGCAATATAATTATTTTATGTGGTGAATGTTTCCGTTTCTATTAAATACTTTGAGATTTTATTATAATTTTAGCTGCAGCTCCATGAAATGAAGCCAAAAAATATTGATTATCATGACAATGCAATAACAAAACGTATCGAAAAAAGTTAAAGCTGTAAACTCGGACTAAATATCCGCTGTAAATGTCAAGCCTAGTCCTGCTGACTGACGTTGTCATTGTCACGTCATTTGCCACAGGGCTGCCATCCCTAAAATATAAATAATGCTTGTAGAACATTTTATTTTTCAACACTTGTTTTAAGAAAAACGGGTGGCTGTAAAAAAAAATTAAATGCCCAAAGACATCAAAATAATTACCCTCTTTCAGCCTATATAGGTCCGAAGGCTGTTTAAATTTTCAATTATTTTAGTACCAAGCCCCATACATTTCGTGAACGTCTCCTTTCAGCCGATTGGGCAGAACGTTCAGTGGTTTGAGCTGTGTGTTGATAGCCCAGTCAGTCCCGCGACCTTATATTTAAATAAATATTGTGCATAAGCTGGAGTAACAACGCTGAGACACGTATAAATAGATTTTCAATCGTCAGTCTAAACACAAAATTTGAAGATCCTAACTTCAAGACTGACGGACTTTCATATAAACTTCCATCCCCTATTTTACCCCTTTAGGGGTAGAGTTCCCAAAAAATCCATTCTTAGTTGATATTTACTCTTCACAAAGAGAGGAACTTCTTCACAAGGAAGACATTTTGCACAGAGGGTCCCTCTCTGTGCAAAATTCCAGCTTTCTAGGTCTAAGCGTTTGGGTTGGGCGTGAGTCAGTCAGTCAGTCAGTCAGGACTTGTCTTTTTATTTATATAGATATTTGGTTGTATAGGCATTATATTCTAAGTACTGTTTGTTTTATTTTATTTTGTTAGCTATTATGTACAACAACTCATTAAACCTGACTTGGGTTCCGTACGTATCTTTCGGGTGACCACTGAAAATCAGCGCTGTGCTGTGGGTCCCCCACAGCACAGCATCATGCTGAGTGCAAGCCTTCTTGTCACAGTCATGACGTGCAGCTACCGACTATTTGTTATTACGAGTTTATGTTTTCATATGGTTTGCACGTGTTTCTGTGACAAATAAAATTATTTTTCTTTCTTTATTTCTTTCTTTTGAGGTCTATGTAACTGCATTTGCGGTACCTCAGCGCCTGACTCACTAAAAAGCGGTCGTCTCGTGATTGTGTGCAACGTTTTTTCCCAGAACCATGTCTTCTCTGAACGGAACCTGTCTCTTGGTATCGAGTCCAGGTTCTTTGGATGGTTGAACGACTCACGTTTAACCACTGTTAGACGTAACATTGGCTACACCCCTCTTCTAGCAGCTTAATTTTACTAGCTCTTATTGCTTTTTCTGCCATTACAATGGACACAACGATATCTGTTTTAAGTCACAGTAAGGCAGGATTATGTGACAAACATAAATTGTTCTACAAAAACTAACGAGAAGTTAGTTTTAGTTGCCTGATAACCTTTTAACCGCAAACCCGCGAAAAGTAAGTAAAAAGTTATAAACTGAAAAAAGGATTACTTATAATTTTTTTAAACCAAAGTTTCGAATTTAGAATTAACTTTTTTTCATACCCAGACTCTTTATTATGTGCCAGTAACATAGTTTGGCTCTTAACCTCTTAGCTAAATGATTCCCAATAATGTAGAAAAATCAATACTGTCCATTTTTTTTTTGCAAAGAAGTGTTTAAAAAAATATATAATGCATGACAAAAAGCACATTTCGTGCATAGGATTTGAACCTCGAATCTTATGCACGGCAAACAGTCTTGAAACCTCCGGTCTATTTAGACGTTAATTAAGTCCTTGTAAATGACAATTAAGCCTATTATTGCTTGTCGTTATACGTAAGAATAAAAGTATTAACATTTATTGAAAAAAAAAAAAAAACATTATTAAATTCAGACTTTCAAAATTAAATACTAACTTAAACTTATTTAAATGTACTGAAACAATACCTTATTTATAAAAAAAAAATGTTTGCAAAATACAAAAAAGCAATTTGTGCATATCAATGATTTAAACGCACATGTCTTTTAGGGGGGATAACCACTTAATGGAGCTGAATGTACCTTCCATAGTGCACCGATGACTGTGGGTGCAGACACAGGTAGGCACCTCCAACGACGGCTGCCTCGCATTCGCCTCGACTTATAGCGAGGTATGCCTGCTCCAGCGCCGCGGTGGAACTGCAGCAGGCCAGATCGATTGACATCGAAGGACCCTTCGCGTTCAGCCAGTAGGAAATGCGGTTGGCGAACATAGTTTTGCTGCACCTGATTCACAAAATAATAACAGTTTACAATAAATTCATGGATTTATTTGTATTTGGTGAAGGTATTACTGAAGTACCTGTAGTTGTAACTGTGTAGCTGAAATCGTTGCTTATTAGCTGTAAAAGAAGTTATAAACTATGCTTGAGCCGAATCCAGGTGTTGCTATGGAGCTACAGTTGTTACAGTAACAGTAACCGTAGCGTGTCATCGTAGCAGCAACCGTAGCGCGTAGCATACATGTTGGTAATAAAATCTTTTGTGGTCTGATATAGGTAGGTCTATTTCTTTCGATATCGGCACTAATTGTCATAAAGAAATATATGTTAATTTATTTGAACAAACTTTATTTAAATAATTTATTATCTTGACTTACCCAGCGATACCGAAACCAGATCTAGAAGCGGCTTCATAGAAGCAAGCCTTTTCAGTTTCGGAGAAACAAGTGCCAATATATACGCCGACCTTCTTACCGGAAAGTTCTTCCGGATTTATACCTAGAAAAAATTATCGCAAGTAGTTCAATATGCAAGCATAGGTTGGGGATTAGGAAAAATATTATGTTTCGATTTTGGATAGAAACAAAATGTTGAAGCGAAACACGGAAGTTCAAATATACGTAGCCACATATTGATCAAGAAGTAGGTTAAATGAATACTGGAATAAACATCTTAAAATCACTGACTGATAACGCAGGGCCCAAATGGCTGGTGTTTGCAAATTGAGTTCCCAAAGGATTTAAATAGGGGATGAAAGTTTGGAATTTCGTTTTTGCCGAAGGGAACCCATTGAACGCAGTGTTTGTTGTTATAATAAAAGATAAGTGAAAATTTGAAAAGCAAAGGCAAATATCTATCTTTCAAATTAGACAAAAAATCTGCTGCATTTTAATGATAGAATATAGATTTTTTGAACGTATATGTTACAAGTACCCCCAAAATGTCCACACATCACCAATTCCTAGTGATTTCGCTGTGAACAAGAAATGGCGCAACAAACAACTGCATATAAACAATGACATTGACCACTTCCTGTTTTTATCTTAGAAATCTACATATTAATGATACTAGATTTATTGTTTTCAATTGCTGTACAGTAATTAGTTAACCATTATTTAACGAATTAATAAATATAATTAACTTCTTTTTGTTATTGGGTGTTATTCTCTCAGTAGAAGAGTAGTATATTCTTTGGTGTTATTGAATGATGATCCTATACACCGTGGCATTTTGTTCGTCTTACAACGGCAACAAACTTCTTGTATCCAATGACTACTAATCATTCATGAAAGTAAAAAAAATATTTATTAACATTTAAATAAAAAAAAAATTATATATTATTCATTATGACGCATCATGTAGTTTGAAACAACCTGTTATGAGCCTTGCGCTCCATTACACGCCGCCTTTAGAACGCAAGGCTCGCACTGCACAGTAAGAATAATATATACATAATCAGCCTATAATGTTCCCACTGCTGGGACACAGGCCTCCTCTCTTCGAGAGGGAATGGGCTGAAAATCTACCACGCGGGCACAGTGCGGGTTGGTAGATGTCACATGTCTTTGAATTTTTGGTTTTAGGACATGCCGGTTTCCTCACGATGTTTTCCTTCACCGTTTGGAAATATGTGTTTATAGAATAATATAATTTTTTTATTAATATTGAAATGTTAAAAAATATTTTTTTTTACTCTTATGAATGATTAGTAGTCATTGGATACATGACTGGTGGCCTTTCCACAGTGGGCTGCCGAAAAGATTATTCTTAGATACATAGGTACATAAATTCACACTCTTTTCCCATGGGAGTAGCCCGAAACTATAAAAAGCCACCTTTTTTCATAAGCTATCGTGATAATGTGATAATTTTGTTATTTCTGACAATAATAATTATATCGCGTTGTCAGTTATATTAAATACCGAACCATACCCTGTAATACTGTGTACCTATTGTTTTTTTTTTTTGTAAGAGTAGCTCTCGAGGTGGTCCCATTGTCACTGAGTCAGAATGTGATTTTTCAAATTTAAATTTCATAGGCACATGGCGATATGGGTATTTTTTATAGTAACTCGTGAATTTTTTCCCGGAAAGCAAATACCAGTTCCACTTTACCAAAAGTGGTGAACTGGAACATGATGATGAAGACCACAGATGGCCACCGGACTAATTAATAATAAGAATTTCACGGGTTGTGATTCGATTAAGTACTTTATATGGTTGCTAAGCAATTTATGCTCGTCACAATGCATATTATGGTGAACTGGAGCTGATGGCTCTTACCAGGAGAACTCCTCAATTGACATCCCTGCATCGGGAAAATAAATATTTTGTAAAAGGGAAGAGTAGTTGACACAGGCTATTGTAACTTAGATAAATTACAAGCTGACCTACTACAACGTGAGAAATAACTTTAATTTCGGAAGTCGGTGGCAAAAACTAAAATTTCTGATCCAAACACCGCCTTTCGAAACTAAAGTAATTTTTCAATTTGTAGTGTTTTTTTGTTTTAAGGGTTCCGTACCACAATGGTAAAAAGGATCCTTTATGGTAAGACTAAGTCCGTCTCTCTGTCTGTCTGTATGTCACAGCTGGATATCTCAAGAACTACTAATGCTATCAACTTGTTTTGTTTGTGTCCCGATTTCACGCTACAATAGAGCAACGGATTGACGGATTTTTTTTTACGAAGGTAGTTTACGGGCCGGAAAGTAAGATAGGCTTCTGTTATCCTAGAGAAATGTACTGTTCCTGAGCGCAAAATCACGACAGCGATCCACGGGTAAAAGCTAGATACCTACTACTAAAGCTAGATTTTTCTTCTTTCGAGCTGATGGTACGTTTTAGTTTAGTTGGGCCCAGTCGGTCACGTTAATACCTATATACTTATCATTAATAATTATAGTAAGAGTGCTCCAAGGATATTTTGGCGCCTTGATGACATTGATAGGAGGCGGTGCTGGTAAATCATCATCATTTCAGCCGAAAGACGTCCACTGCTGAACATAGGCCTCCCCAAAAGGGAGGTTTGCCATAATCGCCACGCTTGGCAGGCGGGTTAGCGATCGCAGTATGGTATTAAAATGCATAGAGAACGCTGCTGCCCATTCTTTATTAAGTCCCTTAGCCGCCTTTTACGACACCCACGGGAAGAAATAGGATGGTGCTATTCTTTACGTCTGGCGTCACTCGGTACAGCACGGTGTTGGAAAATATTTATGTGAAATTGCCACAGAAATTGTATTAACATAACAAAATGGCGGCGTTTGTTCACAATTTGGCCATGCGCTAAAATACCCATGTAGTTTTGTAGTTGTAAACTAACCTGCATCATAGATGGCCTGGTATGACTGCTCCAGGATCTTGCGAGCCATGGGGTCCATGCAATTTGCGAGTCGGTAGTGAACCTTGAAGAACTGTGCATCAAAGTGGCTGAGACCTGGAACGGTGCCCGCATACTGCACCACTTCTGGATGGTTGTACTTGAATCGGAGCGCTGCCTCTGATACCGGGTTTATCTGATTTGCATCAAAAACATATTAAAATTATGTTTCACTTTTTTGTTTGCCTTGTTAGTCCAGTGATCGCAAGCGCTGCTGATTTGTTGGTTCGGTCCTCGTAAACGAAAATGTTGTACCTATCGGGTTTATCCTTCTCAGTAACAGCTTGGAGTCTGAAAATAGACTTGCCTTATAGATAACTTGCGAAATGTAGGTGTAGGTTTACACTTACTGCTACTGCATATTATTCCTTCGGGGAAGTAGTATAAGTATACGTGATGTTATGATATGTTTCAGAATTATGAAATAAGTCTGTAAGTAAATATGAAATGAACAATGGGCCTGCGACTTGATAGAGTTGCTAGGTAGGTACAGGAAATGGTCGCGAATAACAATAAATATAACACGTGGCACAAACAGAAAATCTATCGTTTTAATGGTCGACTGTGCTGTCGCTCAACATTCAGTTCCAACATAAAAAGAACCGGCCAAGTTCGTGTCGGTCCACGCGCAATGAAAGGTACCACAGGTGAAATGAACTTATCCGAGAACATACTTAACATTGTTGTTGAAAATATAGTGCCCCATACATTCCAACTGCAAATGTAAGTATGTAAGTTTTATTGAGAGATTTTCCATGTTATTTAAAGACCGTAGGCTTCATATAGGTTTTCCTGTAATAGTTTACCTTATTGTACAAAATGTGAGACAAATCCTTGACGCTGTGGGAGTCCGGGTAGAGTCCTGACATGCCGGCGATGACGATTCTCTCGCCATCCAGTCCCGGCGCGGCCGGGATCTCCTCCCGTGTGGCATGCTCCTGCGGTGTCGGCGTCATCGTGTGGACCGTTTGTGTTACTGTATCTTTAAAGATTATTGACGAATATTAGTTGTTATTAGCGTAGTGATCGCCAACCCGTCTTCAGCAAGCCTGGTAATCAATACTCGTGCCTTCTATGTGTGAGAAGAGGCATTTGCCCTGTTGTGGGACAATAATTGGCTAGTATTATTATCCACCCCCTAGCTAGGTAGAACGACGTCCTTAAAAATGGCTGGGAAAGACTGGATGCGACTGTAAAAAGGATGTTTTGCGCAGCTAAAGGACCGGTTTACACGGCAAACCTACCTGATCTTACGATATTTTAAGATAAAAAGTCAGGATCTCAATATTATATCAACATCCCGCTGTTCATAATAACACATAAACAAATTGATAGCGATCCCACAATTATGATCATCGCCGTGTGAACTGAGCCTAAGAGAGTCCTTTGTTAGGTAGTACGCTGCGATAGGCCGAGTTGATTGATGGATTAGTCGTTGTTGCTAAACTCACTGTGTCACTATTTTTTTTCTCTTTCTTTACTCGAGCTACACAATAAAACATTTATATAGTAGCCAGTCGGCAACGCGTTACGCGGCTGATTGCTCAGTACCACGCGGAGGCTATTTTATTGCACCCAAAGTAATGGACCGTATCCTACTGCTGGACGTAAGCCTCTGTTAATAGTCAGGTCAAGCGGCAGACTGCTTTTTTAAACAAGCTAGGGTGCAGTCCAGTTATTTCTCAAACTGACTACGTCATAGTATCATATTGGACCTAGCATTCCTATTGATTACTTTTCTCGTTAAAGTTTAACAAACGTCACTGTTTTTATTGACGGAGGGCCGGTCTGCACGAGCTTTATTGCGTGAGGTTTTTGTGTCAAAATGAAAAGGGTACCCTCCGTCAATAAGAAGCAGTGAGAGCCTATATATTAGGTAAATATGAAGATATCCATAAACCATTCCCGATCCAATACTAATAACTATGCTATTTAATGTAATTATTATGTATTTAATCGATTTAATCAGCAAACACTCACCTAATATAGAGATTTATTAAACGGCACACTTCAGACGGTCAATGCAGTAAATATGCGCGGTTCTGTAACAATTAAGCGTTTATATAAACAGTGTTAATTGTATGTTAATATCGATGTTTGAATGATGTCCGATAATGTATACATTAATATAATTACAAATGTGTTTGTTATAACTTGACTTAATACATATAACCAGAATTTTAATGTGGGAGTGTGCATTGAAATTCTAATTTGTAGTTATTTAGACGTAGGTAAGAATAATACAGGGTGAAAAAAAAAGTTTGTGAAGAGTACTTGCGTTAATATTGTTAATAAGTTCTGCCGGGGAAAGTAGCGCTACAAATGCGTAGAAATGGCATTCGGTATTTTTGCCATTGATTTTATATGATTCATAGCTCGGTAACACTGGTATTCGGCAGTATCCAGTTAGACAGGAAGCTGACAGGGACACCAACATAGTTGGGAAAAGGTTAGACAGATGATGATGAGCTCGGTAACAGACATTGTGTTTTAAGTTATAGACCGCGAGATTTTAAATTGAATGCGATTTTAAGGCATAATACAAAAATAATAAAAGATAATAGGTACTTTTTAACCGACTTCCAAAAATGAGGAGGTTCTCAATTCAACGGTATGTTTTTTTTTTTTTTTGTTTGTTTGTTACGCGATTACTTCGTTAATTATGGACCGATTTTGAAAATTATTTTTTTGTTTGAAAGGGTTTACTCCCGTGGTGGTCCCATTGCCACCAAATTAGAATCAGATGAGGGGATCCCATGGAAATCGAGGGAAACCCTAAAATTTTATAGGCAAACCTATAGCGATTTGGGTATTTTTTATAGTAACTTGTGCATTTGGTCTCGGAAAGCACCATTTGGTGAAGTGAAACTGATGATGGAGACCACATATGGCCACCGGAACAATATAATAATGTGTTGCGTCGTTAGCTTCATTTTATATATTTAAGTAGCTGCGTAAGAATCATTTCTTTCATACTGCGTTCGGATCTCGCTGCGGACGGTCGTGTTGTGTGCTGCTATCGGTGTGCTCCCGCCCTCCTGCCGCTCTCTCGTGCCCGGTATTGTTACGCTTGCGTAACGCTCTCGTAGTCGCCCCGACTACATCCGATCGTCGATTGATTGGGTCGATTAATTTATTAATCAATTCAATCGAAAGACCTGGATCACAAAAATTGTCTTTTTCAAGACAGGTGTTTCTATAACAGGAAAACGTTATTAAATTCACTAGGCCCCTTCTGGGTAAAACCACAGTTTCGTGGTCCTCGGTGGATACCTTACGGTGCCAACGAAGCCAAGTGGGGTGCTGACCCAAACGCACACGCCGAACCCCCTCAGGGAGAGGCAATAATTTGGACGGGTCCCAGAGTTAACCGGCCTTGGGGGATCTCCTAGTCGGCTCTGGTGACAGTTTTCCTCCCACAGCGACTCACCTAGTGTCTTTAGGGTGTGTCTACACCCTTCGCGCTAGACCAAATAGGGCCCCCTTGCACAATAAGATTGGCAACGGGATCACAAGCTCAGGGCTCACCATAGGTACTCATCCTCCCTGTCTACACCCGACAGGGAGCGAAACTCATCCCCGGACCAATCCACCCGGGGAGTTAGGCGTAGGGCCCGATAGGTCATTTTCTAGTAGTGGAGTCCGGCTCCAAAATTCCTCCGTTAGGGTCCCCCCTCTCGGAAGTATGGAGGACGACCTCTTACTGACGTTCGTCAGAGAGGTCCTCCTCAAGGACCAGGACTTCCTCAGGAAGTACGCGTCATAAATTAGTGGGTTAAGGGCTACGCCATCAGCGAGCCTCTCCCAGTTCAGCGATGCGCTCGCTAGTAACTCGGACGACTCTGACTCACAGAGTCGGTCGGATAGTCCGATTGTGTCAATGGACACCACCGCCCCCGCGGACAATAACGCGGCGGCGGCGAATTTAAACTCCGACTCTTCGGATGCGGAGACAGGCTCTTGTTCTTCCTCCTCTGGACCAGAGGAAGGGGGCATCACCTCAGGCCCTGGCAAGAGGAAGAAGAACAAAAACAGGTCTTCGCAACCTAGTAAAATGGTTGCGATCGAGGCTCCCTCGACCTCCGCTCCCTCTTCCCCCACGGTAGTCGCCACTAGGGCCCCTACCCCGGCTCCGTCCGCGCCGTCGCAAGCTACCACTTCCGGTACTGCGACCGCGTCCGCCAAGACTCCTTCTGCCTCCAAGAAGGCATCCCGTCCCCCACCCATTATCATTCAAGATAAGGGCAGGTGGACGGAAGTTTCACAAAGGTGCAGTGATCTTAGGATCAATTTCACCAGTGCCATCAGCACACAGCCAGGCATTAAAGTTTCCGTTCCAACGTCAAACGACTACAGGGAACTAACAAAACTTTTTCGGGCGAGAGGAATCTCATTCCACTCATACACCCTCCCCGAGGATCGTCAGATACGCGTGGTGATCCGTAGGATCCCCAGTGAGATCGCCACGGACGACATCAAGGTAGACCTAGAGAGACAGGGGATCCCTGTCCTCGAAGTCCACAGGATGCACCGATCCAGAGGTGGATCCGCATACGACATGGTTCTTGTCATGTGCCCACAAACTGAAGGGCCTCACCCAATTTTCAAGGTCAGCTCGATATGCTACCTTAAGGGCTTCGACGTCCAGAAGCCCCACAAGTCAAGCATCATAGGCCAATGCCACAGATGCCAATTATACGGACACGCGCAAAAGAACTGCTTTGCGAAACCCAGGTGCGTCAAGTGCCTGGGCGAGCACGGCACTTCTGAGTGCACCCGTCCAAAGGACCGTGCCCTCTGCACCGAGCCTCCCAGCTGCGTCCTATGCGGCCAACAGGGTCACCCAGCCAATTACCGTGGCTGTCCTAAAGCCCCGAAGTCATCTTCCTCGAAGCTGACCAAGCGTTTCGACGCGAGGCAGCAGCGAGAGCACCCCGGGTACCCCGCTACCCTTTTTTTTTTTTTTTTGTTGCCGGGGTGGAAAATCCTCATGGATGTCCTCCGCCTTGGGGTGGGCGGAGGGGTCTGTCAGACTCTTACTGACTAAAAACCACCCCGGTGTTCCCTTCCCACACTTGCACCGGGGATCTTGGGAGCTAGTATTACTTCCGTGATCCCCGGCTAGTGCCGGCCCGCCTCTGCGGGCCACCTCAAGTCTGCGGGGGGGTGAGGTGTTAGACCCCCCCGCGACGTCTCAAAGGGGCGCGCGTGGAACACTACGCGCCGCCACCTCGGGTCCAGTGTGATAGGGGGCGGCGGACGTCCCCGAGTCCGCCGTCCCTGGACCCATTTAGGGGGGCCGGAAGAGGGCATTATCTGCCCTCTGCCGACGCCCGGTGCGCCTGCTGCGGGCCGGGTGAGCGGACGAGATCTCCCGCTCCCTTTCCGCAGCCTCCTTCTGCGACACGACTGTTTCGCAGAAGGATACCACCGCGTCCCAGGACTCCTCGCTGCCGGCCATCGACTCGACCACGGCCGGCAGCGACAGGTCACTGCCTACTTCTGAGATGAGGGCACGGCGTGGCTCCTCCCAAGCGGCACACTCTGCCAGCGTATGCCGCGCCGTGTCCTCCCGGCAGTCGACGCAGTGGTGACACCGGGCGTCCGGCTCCCTGTTTATGCGACACAGGTACTTCCCGAAGCAACCATGCCCCGAGAGCACCTGCGTCACCCGAAACGACAGGGAGCCGTGCCTCCTCCCGAGCCAGGGCTTGAGTACCGGCCGGACCGCCTCGATGGTGGCGAGGCCGGCGGTAGGGCGTGAAAGCCTGACCCCGCTACCCTGTCCCAACCTCCGCAGCGTCTGAGCCCTCAAAGGTCCAGTCCGTGGAACTATTTTAACCACCAGCAGGCCTTCCCTGCCTTCGGCCAATATATGGCCCCTCCTCTCCATCCTCAACCTCTGATGATGGACCCCAATATTCGCGCTCAACGCGCTCAACAGGCACCCGCCGCTAATACCGCGATTCCCGCGGCTCGCGCGCCTCTCGCACCCCGCGCGCCTCCCGCGCCCCCCGCGCCCCGCGCGCCTCTCGCGCCCCGTGCACCTGAGCCAGCTCCTAAAGCCGCTCCCGTCGCCACCACTCGCGCGCCCCCTAAACCCGCGACTTCTTCAGTTGGCGCCGTCGCTAACGCACTAGACGCGTTTAATGTGATCACGAGCACATTCAACGTGTTCATGTCTCCTCGCGCCATTCAAATGGCCGGGGAATTAGTCAAGGCTCAATCCTCTGGCAATCTTTATTAGATCCAGAGCATATTCAATGCGTACCCGGAAATTACGCAAGTCCTCAACACCTTCGCGAAACGGCCCTAATATGTATAATAACCCGCAAGAACTAAACTCAGATCCCTCAAGTTAGGCTTCTTCAATGCCAACGGCATTAGGGGACAACGCGACGAAGTCGCCGAGTTCCTCCGCGTCAACAAGTTAGATATTCTCCTAGTACAGGAAACCTTCCTCAAGCCGAGTCATCGAAACCCGTCAGTTGCGAACTATCGCATAGTTCGCAACGACAGGTCTCGATGCCACAGGGGCGGCACCTTGATCTATTATAGAACCCCTCTATACTGTATTCCTCTCGATCCTCCAACTCTCTCGTGTCTTGAAGTGTCTGCATGTAGACTAGGCATGTCAGGTCATAGACCGATTACGATAGTTTCGGCTTACATGCCGCCCACCGCGACCTCGTCAGCAGACGGTCTCAAACTGCTCTCTGACGATCTTTCAATTCTTTTTGGCCTGAGCGAATCCGTTATCATAGCGGGTGACCTCAACGCCAAACACCCGGCCTGGAATAGTACCAGTACCACGTTCCGAGGCAGACACTTGTTTGACCTCTGCCCCGTCCTAAACTTTGACGTCATCGCCCCGATGACGCCCACCCACTACCCTCACGACCCCAACCATACCCCTGCGTATTGGACATAGCGCTCCTAAAGAATATCAACCTCCGGTTGGATTCGATAGAGGCGATGGACGAACTGACTTCCGACCACCGACCAGTCGTCATGAGACTGGTCCCTCGCGACGGACTCCCTGACCCGGACGAACCCTCTCGTAACAAAGTAGTCACGGACTGGAGGAAAGTAAGCGATCGCTTGAAATCCACCACTTCCCCTCTACTAGACTCTATACCAGATCAGTTTACCTCAATCGCTGACACGACGGCCGCGATCGGCTCACTCACGGAACACGTACAATCGGTCCTGAACGATTGTTCAAGGCAAGCTCCGGCGATGGACGAACATCGCTTGAGGCTGCCGGACGATGTGCGTGAACTGCTGACTGAGAAGAACGCGGCTACTCGTGCCTACGACGTCTTTCCCTGTGACGCCAACAAAGCTCACATGCTCTATTTGCAGAGATCTGTAAAGACACGCATGGCCGAGCTGCGTGACGGTAACTGGGACAAGATGTTGAGCGAGCTAGAGCCCACTCATCTGGCATTCTGGGAACTTCAGAGGAAACTCAAGTCCCAGCAAGTAGTCTCTATGCCTCCCCTGACACGACCCGACAGGACGATAGCATTCGACGACATCGACAGGGCTGAATGCCTAGCTGACAGCCTCGAGACCCAGTGCTCGCCCAGCTCTCAACCAGTAGACCAGGCTCACCTCGCCGAGGTGGATGCCGAAGTCGAACGTAGAGCCTCTCTCCCTCCGGTCGAAGACCCTGATTGTCCTCTAGACCCCGTCTCCCCGGACGAGGTTCACGATATAATCAAGGGTCTGAAACCCCGTAAAGCCCCTGGATCAGACGGTATCACCAATAGGGTGGTCCAGTTGTTCCCGGCTCACCTGATAAGATAAGATAATGATTTATTTTCTCACCACAATATAGGTACAGTAGAAAAGTATCAATACATAAAGGCTTATATAATATACTGTGGGAGACTGGTGCCTAAACTAGACGTGAGTCTGTATTTCAGGATCATGCTAATGACCACCATCTTCAATGGTGCTCTTAGTAATAACATTTTTCCACAATCGTGGAAAAATACCACCGTCATCGGTATCCCGAAGCCCGGCAAGCCTAAGACCGAGCCTTCCAGTTACCGTCCCATCAGTTTGCTCGACGTTTTCGGCAAGGTCTATGAGAGGCTTATTTATAAGCGTCTCAGAGACTACGCCGAGACGAAGGGGCTCATCCCCAACGAACAGTTCGGTTTTAGAACCCAACATTCTTGCGTACAACAGGTCCACCGTATCATAGAACACATAAGCGCCGGTTTCCAGCGCGGGTTCATGACGGGTGCTGTGTTCTTCGATATCGCGAAAGCGTTCGACAAAGTCTGGCACAACGGCTTATTGTATAAGCTATACAAATTCGGTGTGCCCGATCGTCTCGTGCTCATCTTACGGGACTATTTGTTGAACCGCACCTTCCGCTATCGCATCGAGGGTGCGCTCTCTTCCCCTCATCCGATCCGCGCAGGCGTTTCTCAGGGGTCTGTGCTGGCTCCGCTCATTTTTACGCTGTTCACCAGTGACATCCCGAAAAGTAGAAAGGCGCAGTTAGCTCTGTTTGCAGACGACACGGCCATCTACTACACCGGCCGCAGTCAAGACCAGATCTCCCGCATCCTACAGACCGAAGTCAACAGACTCGGTGACTGGTTCAGGAAGTGGAGGATCGAGGTCAATCCTGATAAGAGCCAAGCGGTCCTCTTTTCTAGGCCCCGGCGTAGACCGGACCTACCACGACAGATCAAGATGTTCGGTAAGCCTATCCCATGGGAGAAGCGAGCCAAATATCTCGGTGTGATCTTAGATCACCACATTTCGTTCGCTGAGCACATAAAGCAAGTGCGTTCGCGCGCTGCTTTCGCTCTCGGTAGGCTTCATTGCGTTCTGAACTCACGCAGCAAGTTGTCCCTTAAGGGCAAATTGCGTATTTACACAGCGTGCATCCGGCCGATTATGACGTACGCGTGTGCCGCTTTCGCACACGCCCGTTCCCATCTCATTCACAGAATGCAGGCACTTCAAAACCGATTTCTCCGTAAAATTACGGACGCTCCATGGTTCGTTCGGAACGAAACCCTACACGTAGATCTTAGAATCCCCACCATCAAGCAGTTTTTGAAACGCGCGACAAAGCGGTTCTTCGAGTCCGCAGATAGACATCGCAACCCCTTGGTTGTGCAGGCAGCTAGCTATAGGCCATCTCAAATTAGTAAGACTCGCAGACCTAGGCATACTCTCTTAGACCCGGATGACCCCATTACTCTCCTTCAGGAAAGCAATAGGGCCACAAGTACAGTGCACAAACACAAACCGTCATTCCGTCCTCGCCGCCGAGGTACCACGCGAAGTTCAAGAATAAATTGTTCCCCCCGTCCCTTGCACGTCGAACCGCCAGCCCCGAGGCTGAGTGAGCCGTAGCATTTAATAGTAATCCCCGTTAATAATCATGAATTTAAACTTTCGATCCAGCCCGTCCCCAATTTGCTTTGTTTTTCCCCAACGACGCCCTAAGCCGAGGTTCGTACCCCACAGGGGGTGCCCTTAGAGCGCTGTCGTTTAGTTTTTAATACTTATATTTACGCTCCTGGCTAGAGGCTTTAAGCTAATACCTTAGGGCAGCCACAGGAAAGACCGGTTAAGCAGTCACGGCCTCTCAAGGTCAACTGCGAGATGCCATACCTAAAAAAAAAAAAAAATCATTTCTTTAGTCGCTAATAAACACCATTAAAGACACACGCATTTGTGATTTTCTAGCAAGTTTCCCGTACACACAAAAGTGAACCTAAACAACAACAACATATGGATCGATATCATCGATATCTCGCCGGATCATTAACCAGTTACGGAGCGCAGGTGTCGAGCGGCCGGCTCGCGAGAACAATAGGACACCGCATTTCTGAGCGATAAGGATCAGAACCAGAATCAGAATCAGAACCTTTATTTGTTAAACATAGGTTTTTACATAAAGGTGTTAGGTTAACATAATTGAACGCTATGTTTTGCCGCGCAGGCATACAAATTTTAAATATAAATTAAAAAACTAAAATACTTAAAAAAACTAAATAAAAATAAAACAATAAAGACAAAACGAAGCATAAACTGAAAAAATAATAATATTAAAAATGATCATTTATAAAATCTGGAACAGTATAATAACATTTTTCTATTAATATAGAGGAAAGTAACAATGACTACTACGAAGGAATTGTTAAATGTATTGGAAGATACTGCTTCATTATTGCAAAAAACTCAAGTTAATCTCAAGAAATGCTCGAAATCGCGATTAACTAAAGGTTATATTGAAACCCGTATAAAGGCGATAGAGGATTATTGGTCTACTTTCAAAAACGCTCATCATTCTTTGGTAAAAATAACGCCGAAGGAACAAAAGGCAATATTACCATATTTTGCTAATGAGGAGTTTTATATTTATGAAGACTTATATCTAATTTTGTTGGCTGATTTACGCGATATGTTGAATGAACAAAATACAACAGCGCCGACGACGTCATCGCAAAATAATACTAGTATCGCGACGAATCCTGATCAACAAAATGCGCTTGTGAGGTTACCTAGAATACAGCTGCCATCTTTTAGTGGAAAATATGAAGAATGGCCTACATTTCAAGATTTGTTTACATCGTTAGTGCATACGAACACAACTATTAGTGACGTACAGAAGTTACATTATTTGAAGTGTAGTGTTACTGGAGAAGCAGATACCTTATTGAAACATATCCAGGTAACACAGAAAAATTATGAACAAGCTTGGGACATTTTAAAAACTATGTATGGAAACAAACGTTTGATTTTGAACTCAGTGCTAAAACAATTAGTGTTTCAAAAGAAAATGAGTTCTCAATCACCTAATCTAATTAAAAATTTATTGGACACCACAACAGATTGTTTAAATAACCTTCAAAATTTAAATATATGCTTAGATTCATGGGATCCTATAATTATTTTTCTGGTAGTTCAGAAATTGGACCCTGAGTCACACAAGGATTGGGAACAATACGTATACAAAGAAGATGCCTTACCTAAATGGAATGATCTGAAAAGGTTTCTTCAGTCCACATACCGACATTGAAGCTTGTCATACCAGGAACACAAAATAAAACAACAAAAGAGCGTGCAGTTCATATCTGAAGTACGTCATCGCCACCGTCAGGAAAAACATGTGTTCTATGTAATGAAAATCATACGTTATGCCACTGTAAAGAATTCACAAAACTGCAACCTAATGAACGAGTTAATTATGCAAAAACGAACAACCTATGCTACAACTGTTTAGTACCAGGACATTCAGCAAGAAAATTTAGACTACCACTGTCCTGTCGTATATGCAAAAGGCGTCACCATAGCCTTCTACATCTCAACAAAGAACCTGAGACTTCAGTACAAGAGACCTCCACGCAACCGAAGACTGCTCAAAACAATGTTGAAGAACAAAACGAAGTTACTGTCAATACAATGGTCGCCTCACACCACAGTACTAGACAAGGCATAGCACTATTAGCTACGGCAACAGTGACAGTACAAAACGAGCAAAATCACACTGTTGTTTTACGCGCATTAGTGGACCAAGGTTCGCAGATAGCACTTATTAGTGAGAAAGCAACTCAAATGCTCAATCTGACCAAACGATCAACGAGAGGAAGTATCATTCGGGTGGGTTCAACAAAGACAAATGTAAACCACGTGGTACAACTGCAAATTGGTTCCCGCTGGAACACAAACTTCAAGATAGATGTTGAAGCATTCGTCATGTCCAAACAACTTACCACTAAACTCCCTTCTAAAACAATTATTGCTGATAACTGGCCACATCTAGAAGGACTCAACCTGGCTGACTCGAACTACGACACACCAGGCCCTATAGATGTACTTCTAGGTGTTAAACAATACTCTCAAATCGTACAACAACAACTTATCAAGGGTCCACCGGGTACACCATGTGCACAGAAAACATATCTTGGGTGGATTCTCTTTGGTGAAATAAATGCAACGTCACAAGACGATTCTGCTCTTTTTCTTCATCACCAAGTAGACATGGATATCATGCTTAAATCTCTGTGGGAAATAGATACAGAAAACAAAAGAAACCTAACAAAAGAAGAAAAATTGTGTGAAACTATTTACGAAGAAACATACACACGGACAGAAGAGGGAAGGTACATGGTAAAGTTACCTTTGAAAACACCACAGGCAACATGTCGAGACGGAAACACGAAACAAATAGCCAAAAACAGACTGCTACAATTGGAAAGAAAATTTAGAAGATCACCCAACCTGAAAGAAAACTACAAGAACGTAATGAAAGAATACTTAAACTTAAACTATATGGAAGCAATACCTGAAAAAGAAATCATAAATGAAAAGGTTGTATACTTACCTCACCATGCCGTCGTCCGAGAAGATATTGAACCATCGAAGACTCGTGTGGTCTTTGACGCATCGGCGAAGGGTTCAAATCAAGTCTCACTCAACGACGAGTTGATGGTTGGTCCTCAGCTTCACAAAGATCTCAGAAATATTATCATGAGATGGAGAATGAAACGTGTTTGTTACGCTAGCGATATAACAAAAATGTACCTGCAAATATGTGTTTACCCAGAAGACGCCAATAAGTATCAGCGTATTTTGTGGCGAGATGAAGAACATGACAGCATTAAGGAATATCGCTTGCTTCGAGTTAAATTCGGAACAGCATCAGCACCCTATGTCGTGGTGAAAACACTCCATCAAGTTGCTGACGATGAAGGACAAAATTACCCGAATGCAGTCAAAATCTTCAACGAAAATTTCTTCGTTGACGATCTGTTAGCGGGTGAAGATACAACAAATCAAGCCATAACATCTGCAAGAGAAGTATCTCACATATTGAAGAAGGGTGGATTCACACTCTCGAAGTGGTCATCTAATTGTCCGCAATTTATGAAATCAATTGACACAAACAAACGAAGTTCTGTTGCAGACCTAGATATTAACACAATGGATGCACTGTAAAAGCACTAGGTTTGATTTGGAATTTGGGAACAGACCAATTTCAATACCAATTGAAACTACCAACAACTTCTGTCAACATCACAAAAAGAACAATCTTGTCAGACGTTCAAAGACTATTCGATCCCTTGGGATGGATTGCCCCAAGTGTGATGGCTAAGATGTTTATACAAAGGCTGTGGCTGGAAAAAGTCGATTGGGATGATACAATAAGCCGTGAACTACAAGACGAATGGATGACTATTCGTGAAGAATTCAGAAATGTAAATAACATTTACATTGATCGATGGCTAGTAACCTATAGCACAGAAATAAACGATGTAAAAATTCACGGCTTCAGCGATGCGTCCATGAAAGCTTATGCAGCCGTTGTATACATAAGAATCGAATCTAAAGACGGCCATATTACAACAAAACTAATAGCAGGGAGGACAAGACTCGCGCCACTGAAAACTGTATCGTTACCACGTTTGGAGCTTTCTGGATCACTACTTCTTTCACGATTACTAAATCAAATAGGAAAAGCTATGAGAATATCAACAACACAAATGTATTCCTGGACGGATTCTACAATCGTTATTGCATAGCTATCCGGAGAACCACATAGATGGAAAACATTTTAACAACCAATGGTACCACGTTGCATCAGAAAATAATCCTGCAGACATTGCGTCGAGAGGCTTGTTACTTGCTGAACTGAAACAATCAAATTTATGGTGGAACGGTCCAAAATGGTTATCTGAAAGGAAAATAATGTTTAAACAGCCTGATGTAGTCGTCACTGACCTGGAACAGAAAAAGGATAAAATACAAATAAATATTAAAATTCAAGATGAAGAAGAACATAATTTCACAGCAAAATTTAAGCAATTTGATAACTTAAGAGAATTATTAAAAGTGATAATATACTGTCGAATATTTGTTAATTACATAAAATAATTGGATACTTACGAACATTGCCGAAGTTTAACAACAGAAGAATTACATACATCATTGATAAAATGCATTAAGCTGGTACAAAGTGAAGAATTTACAGATGAAATTAACAAATTAAAAATAAATAAAAATGTGAAGAAAAATAGTAACATTATAACACTTACCCCATAATTAGACCAAGATGGTATCCTCAGAGTAGGCGGTCGTCTTCGACATGCAAGATTAGACGATAAAAGCAAACATCCTATAATATTAGGACATAACAACAATTTAATTCCTTTACTGATAGCAGATGCTCATGCTCAAACACTACACGGTGGTGTTCAGTTAATGTTGTGCATTTTACGCTCTAAATATTGGATCATTCGAGCTAAGGGATTATAAAAAAACTTCAACCGTAGATGTTTAGTGTGTGCAAAGCAAAGAGCTAGTGCACGAACTCAGATCATGGGAGATCTCCCAAAGGAAAGAGTCACTCCTACTAGAGCCTTTCTAAATAGCGGCGTAGATTATACCGGTCCATTCCACATATTAACCATAATAATAACAATAATATCAAGGGGAAGAGGCATGAAAACACAAAAGGCATATATTGCATTATTTGTTTGTATGTCTACAAAGGCAATACACCTTGAACTGGTAGGAGACCTTACATCGGAAGGATTTATAGCAGCATACAAAGGCTTTGTATCAAGAAGAGGAAAATGCAGCCACATGTGGAGCGACCAAGGGAGAAACTTTGTTGGTGCAGAAAAGGATGTAGCCGCTGCATGGCAAGAAGCTAACTTGAGTTTTGAGAAAGACATTGCACACAAGTTGGCTTTGGAAGGTACACAGTGGCATTTTATACCAGCTTACAGTCCTAACTTTGGAGGCCTCTGGGAGGCTGGTGTAAAGTCCCTGAAGACTCATCTAAAACGCGTATTGATTAACCAATCTCACTTTCGAAGAAATGACAACAATACTGTGCCAAATCGAGGCGTCTCAATTCAAGATCTCTCTGTCCTATTGATGACTCAGATGCAGATTCTATAGAACCCCTCACGCCTGGTCATTTCTTGATACATCCAATCGTTGTGCCCTCACCAGATTTTAAAGACACAAAGATTCATAATTTAACACGATGGCAATACACTCAAAAGCTCATAGGTGACATCTGGCGACGATGGCAAGACGAATATTTAACAAGTCTACAACAGCGTCCTGTCTGGCTTAAGAAGAAACAAGAATTCACTGTTGGTGACATAGTTCTGATTAAAACTGATGGATTACCAGCAGGAAAATGGTTACTAGGTCGAATTGTAGACAAGCATCCCGGTCAAGATGGACTCACAGTAGCAGTATAGCGTTAATTCTGGCAATAGCGTTGTGAAGAGATCTGTTACGAAACTATGTCCCCTACCTGTCGACACTAACTGATTGTTAACTATTATTGTATAACTTTGTCAAACCTCATTTCTATTTTGCATGCTGGCATTATGTATGTCTATTCGTATTGTAATAATTTAACTTCATAGAAAATTAATAACACCGTAGTTACAATAATGAATGTTTGAATTTTGATCATTGGAAACGTTACATACTGCATATTATTAACTCTATTTTCCAATATTTGTATACAGTCCACTAAGCATTATTTTAAAGGGCCTTGTTGTCCCTTTGGTGGGCGGTATGTTGCGTCGTTAGCTTCATTTTATATATTTAAGTAGCTGCGTAAGAATCATTTCTTTAGTCACTAATAAACACCATTAAAGACACACGCATTTGTGATTTTCTAACAAGTTTACCGTACACACAAAAATGAACCTAAACAACAACAACATAATGACTACCCCTATTTAACGGGTTGCGATTAAGCAATTTATGCTCGTCACTATGCATATGGTGAGTGGCAAATCTCCTGGTTCTTACCAGGAGAACTCCTCAACAATCAACGTCCCAGCATCGGGAACAGCCTAATTACAATCTAGTTATAATAGCCTAATGTTAACTGCTCATCCCCTTTGGGATGAGCAGTTAACATTAGGCTATTGTAACTTAGATAAATTCAAAACTGACCCACTAAAAAGTGTAAAATAAAAAACATTTTACACAAAAATAAGAACCGACTAGGTACCAAAAATGACACTACAAAGTGAAAAATAACTTTAATTTCGGAAGTCGGTGGCAAAAAACTCAAACACAGATCCAAAGACACCGACTTCCGAAATTAAAGTTATTTTTCACTTTGTAGTGTTATTTTTGGTAGTCGGTTCTTATTTTTATCTTAACGTAAACAAAAGGGTTCGCGTTGCACGAGGTGCGTCAACCACACGACTTTAACTTTAATGTTGTAATGGAAATAAAGCGTTCTCCGAGATCTAATACTTACTCGATATCGAGTAACTAGTACACCTCTCTGTGAAGGACCTTCCTGCAGGGAAGTAAGTACTACCGCCATACATATTTCTGTCGCCAAACAGCGTTGCTGTGGCCCATGTTCCGGTTTGAACTTGAAGGGTACGTAAGGGAGCCGTTGTAATTACAGGCACATGACATATTTCAGCTCTGTCTCTGGGATGGCAACGTATCTGCGATGCCATTTGTTTTGCAGATGGCCTTAGGCGGCGGTAATCACTAACATCGGGTGAACCGTCGGCTAGTTTTCAGTCCAATGTCATTAAAAAAAAAATGCGCTCTCCTATACTTTCATTGTAGCCTGCTGAGGTTCTTGGAAAGGACACTGAGGTGCATTGAATAACGTACTAACGTCTCGGCGCTGCTGCGCACGGCTGCCAAGTAGGTAGCAACCAAGTTCACGTAACCTACCTACCCAATGTCCGGTCATATCAAATAATAATATTTTATACCTAATTATCTTAGGCCGTGCACCTTAACTAGAAAAGTTTATTTTTTGTTTATTTATTGCTTGCACATGTGAACTTGTGAGGTTGTAACAAAATATGATTATTGTGGACCCTGTCGAGCACATCAAAAGTAGGAGAGAGGAACAGGGCTTTTATACTTAGTTTTTAAATATATTGTAACTGGCTGTTGCCCGCGACTTCGTCCACGAGGAATTGAGTATTATCTTGCACCACTTTGAAATTGACGAGACGCCCAAGTTTTTCCTCTGAAATTTACTCGATAGAGGTAGCTAATGTAGAGAGCAGGTATTAAAACATGTTGATTCAGTGGGGTGTCGCTACAACAAGCTAGAACTACCGCTTAGCAGCAAAAACTCAACAACAACGAGAAGACAACCATGAAAAAAATTCTAGCACCGCCTCCAATCGTAGTAGACGGTGTTAAGAATTATCAAACATTCTACGATTTTTTGACTGAATCTCAGTCAGTAGAAACATTTACCGCCAAAATGTTAAGCGATAACAGTGTGAAAATAAATGCCAAATCTGAAGAGTCCTACAGAGTGATTGCTCGATGCTTAACAGAAAATAACTGTTTATGGCATTCAAACGAGGATAAGCAGACCAGGCCAATAAGAGTGGTGGCGAAAAAATTGCATTCTTTCTGCCTACCGGATCAGATTAAAGATGATTTAACCTCGCATGGATTTCAGATAGAAAACGCAATTAACAAGTTAAGCTGGAGAACAAAAGAACCGCTGAACTTGTTTACATTATCGTTCAAGAATGACGAAGATGTCAATAAAATGTACGGCATTAAACATATCATAGCGTGTAAGGTTGAAAAAAACCCGCTTAAAACGTCAAAAATAATACCACAGTGCAGGCACCACAGTGCACAATGCCAGGCTTATGGTCATATACAAAAGTATTGCGCAAAAGAGCCAAGGTGTGGTAAATGTACAGGTAAACACCTCACAGCTGATTGCCTGAAACCTGCACAAGATAAGTATGTCCATTGTGGCTTACCTCACTCAGCCAACTACAGAGGGTGTTTAGTTGCCAAGGAGATGCAAATGATAAAGAACAAAAACTCGAAATATAATCCACCTACCAACCCTACCGCTAAGCAAATTGTTGGAAACACCGACAAACAGATAAACAAACATAGTGCACAGTTTTCGCAGACATCTGCGATAACTAGACATACATCTAAATGGGCCTCTTATGCACAAGCTGTACAACCAAGTAAACAGCCATCAAGTCTTGAGGGTAAGCTCAACCAGATCTTGAAGTGCATATCCTCATTTGACAAGAGACTAGAGAAATTAGAATCAAGCAATATAAAAATCAATCATGAATAACCCACTAAAAATAATGGCGTGGATTTGTAACGGACTGCTGCATCACCAACATGAGTTGCAAGCAGTCCTAGACACAGAAAATATTTATATGTTTTTGGTGCACCTAGCTTCTGACGTTTCATAAGTGCCCATAAGTTGTCAATGTAGGTTTATGTGAAATAAAAAAAAATGATTTTGATTTTGATCTCTGAAACGCACTTCACTAAACAGTATTTTGTTAAGTTTATAGGCTATAAGGTTTATCACTCTCTGCACCCTAACAACACGGCCCGAGGGGGTAGTGGGGTTATTATTAAAGAAAATATCTGTCATTACGAATAGTGTAAATATGAGGAGCCAGACACGCAAGCTGTGGCGATATCAATTAAAAAAACAATTTAATGTAACAGTAGCGGTCGTATACTGTCCCCCAAGACACACGATAAACAAAGAACAATATGTACACTTCTTCAGACTCCTTGGACAGAGATTTATATTAGGCGATGACTTTAACGCTAAACACTCATTGGGGATCGAGATTAACTTCAACTAAGGGAAGACAGCTTCTAAGCGCAGTGAAAGACATGCGCTGTGAGGTCATAAGTACTGGAAAACCTACGTACTGGCCGACTGACCACCAGAAACTACCAGACCTTATCGACTTTTTCATAGTCAAAAATATATCAACCAATTATCTGAGTGTAGAAGCACCGCATGAACTCCTATATTATTACAATTAAGTCACAAAATATTACTAAGAGAAAACCATCTGACATTAGTTAACAAGTTTACAGATTGGGAAAGTTTTAGCTTAGACCTACAAAATATTATTGACCTAAAAAAAATAACATAACATAAATCTGACGATTAACGAACATATACAGCGTGTTATGGAAAGGGTATATCCATACAAACCGGGTGAAGGGATCAGAATCTGTGTAAAAAAAATCGTTTAGTCGTTAGTAGTATTGATAAAAAAGGTAATGTTGTTGTTTTTACCAACAGAGGTTGTGAGATATTCAATGAGTGTGAGTATACGTCGAGAAGACAACCATGTGTGACAGGTTTGCTGGATAAGGGTGTGTATAAAATTAAATTTTCTTCTCAGCAGGTCTGTGCAATAGTGACTACAGCATCAATGGAGCTATGGCATAAGAGAATGGCACACTTGGATAAACGGAATTTGACACTATTGAGAGATAAAATGGCAACTGGGATAAAGTTTGAATATAACGAGAAATTAGACTGTGTAGCTTGTCTAATGGGTAAACAAACGCGGCAACCGTTTGAGAGGAATAAAGCCACGCGAGCCAAAAGTTTATTAGAATTGGTACATTTGGATATCAGTGGACCAATGGGTGAGAATTCTTTTGGAGGTTTTAGATATTATATTACTTTTATTGATGATTTTTGACGTAAAACTTTCGTATTCTTTATAAAGCAAAAGAGTGAAGCCTTTGAGAAGATGAAGGAGTTCAAGAGTTTTGCTGAGACACAAACAGGTAAGAAGCTGAAGGTTTTAAGAACCGACAATGGGCGCGAATATTGCAATAAAAAGTTTGATGAGTTCTTGAGAGAACACGGTGTTAAACACCAGCGTACGATTGCTTACACACCTCAACAGAATGGTGTGGCGGAGAGAGCCAATCGTACCATAGGGGAAAAAGCACGAATAATGCTTCAAGAAGCAGGTTTTCCCGTTCGATTCTGGGCTGAATCTGTAAAACAAGTGTATTTCAGGTCGGGGTATTTGAAAAACAGGAGTCCCACCATCGCAGTGAAGAACAAGACACCCGAGGAGGTTTGGAGTGACCATAAAATAGATTTGTCTAATCTTCGTGTGTTTGGTTGCAGAGCTTTTACGCATATCCCAGATGAAAAGAGAACCAAATGGGATGCGAGGAGTAAAGAGCTAGTATTTGTAGGATACTGTGAAGAATCGAAAGGTTACAGATTAGTCAACCCTATGAATGGAGAGGTGCATAGAGCGAGAGATGTGGCATTTTTCGAAAACCAGATGAACCATAAATTGACTAATACTGAAGAGGAAAGAAATACTGCAACAATTTATCTAGAGAATGATGAAGAGAGACAAGTTGTTCATCAAGAAGAGACTGACCTTCAACGTGATAGAGATCACACAGATGATGTTAGAGACGCTGAATTCATGGAAGAAGAAGATGAACTGTGGACATCCTTTGAAGAGAGGCCGGAAGAAGAGCAACCTGTTGAAACAATACCTGTAGTAGAAGAGAGAAGATACCCATTCAGGAACATAAAGCCTGTGGAGTTTAAGGATCATATCACTTATGACGCGATAGTGGTAACAGTTAAAGAGGCACTGACGAGAAGAGATGCAAAACAGTGGAAATTTGCTATTCAGGAGGAGCTGGATGCATTAAAGAAAAACCAAAACTGGGTGTTGGTAGAGCCAAACCAAGCGAGCAACATTATTGATTCGAAATGGCTGTTCCGAATCAAAAAGGAGGCGGGAAATAAGACTCGGTATAAAGCTCGTTTGGTTGCAAGAAGCTTCAGACAGAGAAAAGGTATTGATTACGATGAGACGTTCTCCCCAGTTGTGCGTCATAGCTCTTTGAGGCTATTAATAGCACTAGCAGTGCAGATGAATCTGCAAATAAATCACATGGACGTCAAGACAGCGTTTCTAAATGGGAATTTAAATGAAGAGGTTTATATGCGACAACCACCATATTTCGAAGAGAAAGACAAGGAAGACCATGTATGCTTATTGAAGAGCCACGTTCATGGAATTCTAAACTTCATTCAGAGCTAGAGAGTCTGAATTTCCACCGTTGCAAGAATGAACCATGTGTCTACACAAGGCGAATCGAGAATGATATGATAATACTTCCAATTTATGTTGATGATATCTTAATCTTTTATAACAATGCAAGAGAAATGCATAAGGTCTTGACCTTATGCATTTCTCTTGCAAGAACTCTTTCTCTTTCTTTCTTGAAAGAACTTATGTCCAAATTCGAGATGAAAGATTTAGGAAAAGCTGAATTATTTTTAAGGATGCGGCTAAAGCAAGAGAATGGCCACATAAAGATTGACCAAGGAGAGTATATAGAGAAGCTTTTACGCAGATTTGGCATGGAAGAGTTGCCACACCTGCAGTACCTGGTCAACATTTCAAGAAGCCAGAGGGCTCACACACACCGAGTGACAAAATACCTTACAGAGAGTTGATAGGATCACTGATGTACTTGGCTGTGTGTACGCGACCAGACATGGCTCATGCTGTGAATATTATGAGTCAGTTCTGTAACTGCTATGAAGAGATCCATTGGAGTGCTGCCAAGAGGATTCTAAGGTACTTTAAAGGTACTAAGAACATGGGACTCGTGTACTCAAATGATGCCTGTAGTACAGAGATACAAGGTTTCTCTGATGCTGATCATGGAGGAAATATAATAGATAGAAAGTCTTATTCCGGAAATGTTTTCACATTGGCAGGAGCAGTGTCATGGCAGAGTGCTAAGCAGAGAAGCATAGCCATTTCAACAGCAGAGGCTGGATAGGAGCAGTGTCATGGCAGAGTGCTAAGCAGAGAAGCATAGCCATTTCAACAGCAGAGGCTGGATATGTCAGCTTATTGGAAGCTGCTAAAGATGCCATATTTTTGAGAAGGTTCTTGGAGGAACTGGTGGACACCCAAGAAAAAGCTATCACAGTTTACACGGATAGTCAGTCAGCAATGGCCATAGCACAAAACCCAGTGCACCATGAGCAGACTAAGCATATCGATTTACGATATCATTTTGTTAGAGAAGCCTTAGAGAAGGAGATTATTAAATTGAAATATCTCCCAACAAATGTGATGGTCGCTGATATTATGACAAAACCTGTGCCTAAGAGTAAGCATGAGTTTTGTCGTAAGGAGATGGGTGTGCAAGAGTGAGTCAGAGGGAAACGCTTGAGGAGGAGTGTTAAGAAGAGGTTTGCAAGCGTTACTCAGACTGGCTGGTATGGGGGATGACGGATGTTTGAATATGTTTTGTTAGGAATATGATGTGTGTCATTACTGTGTTATTTTCTGTGTTGTCATGAAAAACCAAATTAAAATTTCTATGTGCTTTATCTCGTTGTTTTCACTAATCTACTGATAGGATAGACCCACCACTTATAAAGAACATAAGTAAATTTATTAAGTTTTTTACATATTTCGTCTGTCTGGGGTCTCCAAGTCAAATTGTTGTCTATATTAATACCAAGAAATTTAGTAGCAGTAGTTGATTCTATTTTTTCCCTAAATAGCTAACGTCAAGGAATTTGTTTGGGATTCTTTGATAAAAATGCATAATTTTTGTCTTTTCTAAGTTTATAATTAGATTATTGTTATCAAACTATGATATAATTCTATTTATTGTCATATTTATTTAATTTTCGTAAGTATTGGGATCATCACACTTAATAATTACGGTGCTATCATCGGCGAATAGGAAGGTCATTTATGTAGAACAAAAAAAGGGGGGGCCCTAGCACGCTACCCTGAGGAACGGAGCAGGAAGTGAGTTAATGCGATTATTTATATCGTGAGGCCATACCTCGGCTCCATAAATAAAGAGTTTGAATTATTTGAGCATACGTTTATTTCTGGTATAATTTTATTTTGTGGCTTGGTAACATGATTAATATAAAACTTATTAAAAGCCTGAGCTATATCTAATGGGTTCGTGATTTTCTGTGTCTCTGTTTAAATCTGTGTTACTGGTTTTTTAGGGAAGCAGGTCTTAGAATTATTAATTATGGTCCATGCCGCTTTACATTTATTTTTAGATGTCTTAATGAAGTAGTTATTTCGTGATGTTTGCGTTACCGTTATAACTCGTTTAAACCTTGCAGAATATGCCTTAAACGATTGTTTATTATTTGGGGTAGGATTTGTTCTATAATGCCATAGCAAATTCCGTTTCTTTTTACTACATTTCCTTATCCCATTAGTGATCCATTTTTTTTTTAGCAGTTGATTTTGTTATTATTTCGTAAGGAAAGCAAAGATCGTAAAATCACATGAATATGTCAAAACAATGGTCATAGGCCTCACTGACGTCACTAGTTGTATATGTGTCCGAAAAAGTGAAATTTTTAATGCAATTTCTAAATTTATCTACATTATTTTGACAATAATTCCGTCTTTTTATTTTCCAACGTTTTAAGACACATGTCTTCTTAACAGGACATTCAAAAAGTTGGCCGGTATGATCTGACAGGCCCATTTCTATAATTTCTCCTTTACATCCTTATACATTATGTGTTATATTGTCTAAGCAAGTCGCACTGCTTAACCTAGTGGGTTGAGAAAACTGTAATTTTAAATTATAATTTAACAATGTATATTCGAAGTCTAAGGTTTATTTGTTTCTTTTCAATAAGTCGATATTAAAGTCCCCACGTAGGATAATCTATTTGTTATTCAATTTTAAACACAGCCAATGCGAAATATTATTTAAGTTTTCCAAAAAAATATCCAAATTAGACTGGGGCACCCTATATATACATACAATAATAATTTTGTGTTCCATCAATTCTATCGCGCAGCATTCAATTACGTTGATTACATAATATTTCCCTAAGTTTAACGCTTTATACATGTGACCGACCCTGGTTAAAATGCACGCGCCACCTCTTTTATTATCTCTGGAGAAACTTGTTGCTAGGCTGTAGTTTGGTATATTTAGAAGTCCTTCCTGTTCAGGTGTCATAAAATGTTCGGTTATGCATATAGTATCAATCTGCCTTTTACTATTTTCTAGTTCTTCCAAATACACAGTAAGCGTATCGCTTTTATTCAGGAGTCCAGCAATATTTTGATGTAGGATATGTATACTGTTATAGACGAAAAAAGTTAGGGTTTTCTTTCAGGCTTGAATTGTGTTCGTCACCAATGGGAGTCGTTAAAATCTTGTCATAATCTTGTCTGTTGTTATTATTCGATTCCATACAGAAGAACTAGCTTCTAGCTTGGTTCGAACAAGTGTGCTGTATAAGAGCCTTATTACATGCTCGTTGCGAAAATCACGGGCATTCCGGAGAACAAACCCTAGCCTTTTAAAATATTCTTTGGCAACTGTAGAAATGTGATCATGAAAAGTGAGCTTCTGGTCAAATGTGATACCCAAGTCCTTCATGTTGATAGATCTAGTTATTTTATTACCATTTATTTTGTATTCAAAATTAACTGGGTGTCGCATTTGACCAAAGGTTACTTACATTTGGAAAAATTGAACTCCATTTTATTTAGAACTCCCCATTCATGTATGGCGTTTATATCATTTTGCATAGATTCGCAATCCGATACGGTGTCGACAGCACTATAAAGTTTGAGGTCATCTGCGTAAAGCAGACACTGCAAAATTTGCAACATGCATGTGTGTATTATGTAGGTATTATTAAAAAAAATGTTGCCATGTCGTTTGTTATCACCAAAAAAATCCGTCCCTTTGAAAAACAATCTTAACTAAAACAATCTTCCACTTTTCTCTTTTAAACAATCTTAGAATATTTATAGTTTGACATCTTTCATATTTAAGCGCAGGCCACACCGCCAGCTAAGCAGGCGGGTGGGCTAGGCGGGCGAACATCGTTTCACTTCTTTACATACTTCGGTTCACACCGCGAGCTACCGACTAAGGTGAAACGATGTCATCTATCTGTTTTCTTTTCTAAACTTTCTGGCTTTCCTGATTAGACCAGGTCTACACTTCATAATTAGTGTTGTAAGGCTCGGTACTCATTGTAAGCCGTTTTTATTGATTCTGACCAACAATCAAACAAGAAGTAATTTTTAAATTGTAGGGTCGTTTGGAAGCTTCTAGAACGATAGCTCAGAATCTATAAAAGCGGTCATCAGACCTGACAAAGGTTTAGTCAATTGTTTAGCCCACCTTGTAACGTTACGGTTGGCCGGAGGGCCATCCTTAGGTCACAAGTTAATTAATATAAATATAAAAAAGGTATAAAAGTAATTCGGTCTTCGGAGGCTTAGAGTCAGGATAGCAGGTATGGGTACAGGATCTTCAGCCGGTTTCAGGACAGGAACGGAAGGGACTACAGCGTCAGCGTCCATCAGATGGATGGAATAGCAGGTACAGGAACAGGATCCTCAACTGACGCTAGGACAGAAACAGGACAGAACCACAGCGTCAATGTCCCCCAGTTGAATAGGCAGGAGGAGGCAGATCGCTACAGGAGAGCGGAGGTACCGCCTCACACTCAATAGGAGGAGACCCAGGCCTCCCTACGAGTGAGGGAGTGGTCAGAATTGATGTTTGAAAACAAAGAATAGATTTAACAAGAATTGTTGGTCACAAGGTTTAAAAGGTAAATAAAGATGTGGCTTTGAATAGCAAAATACCACATTTCTAATGCTAAACCAATAAAAGAGTATGATACATAATATTAATAGATGCAAAGTGTAAGTATATGATGTCTGTAGTATGTATATACTATATATACATATACTTTAACCTTCGGTTGAGTTCACCTTCAGTTACTGACATTTATCTTCAATCTTGAATCTTATCTCAGTTTAACTTCAGTGCAAGTTACTTTAGAGAAGTCTGTGTTCGTGTCCGTATGGATTGAGGAGCCATGTCTCATATTCAAACGAGGGTACTACCAATGTTTAGTAGTAAATTAGCTGATTTTGTAGGCCCGATCCTGGAATTTGTAGTAAAACCGTTAAAAAATTATAGGACGTTTAAGGTGAAATATCATATATTATATATTTAAATATTTTTTCTATTTGAAATATCTTTGCTTTAAATCACATCACACTAATATTATAAAGGCGAAAGTTTGTGAGTGTGTGTGTGTGTATGTTTGTTACTTATTCACGCTCAAACGGATGGACCAATTGTAATAAAATTTTCTATGGAGGTAGCTGACACCCTGGATTGAGACATAGGCTACTTTTTATCCCGAAATTCACAGAAAGATATAAAATCACTAATTTTACGAACAGTTTGTGAGACCAAATACAACTATTGTATATATGTTATAACTCTGTGTGATTGAAGTCCCTATACTCCTCCCTTATCGCTGCTTCCTCTTGCCTGCACCTTTGGGAGGCCTCTGATGTCTGCGGCACACCAGCTGCTGTTCCAGTGTTCGTATCCAATCTTGGCTGCCTACTGAGCACTTCCTCATTCATAGAGATGCCAGGATTCTCCTCCTGCTGAGTGTGAGGCAGTGCCTCTGCACTCCTTCAACGGCGGCGTATCTCAAACCGTCATCATAGCTAGCTCAAAAGTCATCAAATTTAGACTTAAGTGAGATCATTTTCTACTCCTGAACAGAATTGCCTCATCTTGTGCCCATTCAACTCAAGACGCTGGAGCCCCGTCCCGTTCCTGTCCAGATACCGACCGATAAACCTGATCCCGTTCTTGTTTCTTGATCCAGTTCCTATTTCTTGATCCCGTTCCTGTTTTCCCGAGCCCGACCCACTGAAGACTGAATTCCTTTTTGTATATTTTTGTATTTCTTTTAACTTGTGACCTACGACAGGCCCTCTGGCCAATCGTAACGTTTTATAGGCTGTACATTATTTTACAAGTTATCGCTTCTGGTTATAAAATAAATATTGACAATTTCAAGGCATATGCAAGAGAAACCGCTCAGATTTATATAAATTTATATAGCTGGTACTATATGCCTACGAAATTTTAATTCATGGATGTGACATTGTAAACAGCGCTATTTTACCCATTGGGCTGTTGTCGGAGGATGCACAGAAAGTCAATCATAAGATGTTTCGGTATTACAGGCTTCATAATACCAGAAAAATGAACAGAGTTGTCAGCAACAAAGATTTAATTCAGGCATTGACACCCTCATCAGATATTTTGCAATCGAGTCGTTTACAACATTGTCATATCAAAATACCTACCACACTATTATTAGATGCTAAGAACCTTATCTCTTATGCAGAAAATGTTCCTACAACGATTATTAATGGTGTAACAGACTCGGAATTAAATTTTTCGTCATGGGTGTCGTTTTCATGGTTTTCGAGGGTGCTAAACCCGATAGTTAGTAAGAACAAAATGAAAATACAAGGTCGTACTACTATCTTATACTTTGGCATTTTGAGTGTTTACACAACAGTAGCGTCTTTTCACAAAACTCAATAGTTTCGCAGTAAATAACACAATACCAAACTTACACGAGAAAACTATAACCAAAACAAATGTCAATAACAAACACAATAAACTAATGTAACTGCAACACATCAACACATCCGTCCGCCGCTACAGCCAAAGGTTCACTGACGATTCCGAACTGAAGACGTCGCTGCGCCCCCGTCAGGGGGCGCGGCTGGCGGGGTCGGGGCGTCGCCCCTCGCCCGCGGAGGCTATACCGTGACCCGCCAATGCGGGCCCCTCAATGTGTTTGCCTACTGCGGCGATAGGGCAATTGGGCGCATTGCGCCCATGTGAGTGGTTGCTATTTGTTTTCTGTAGGCGCGCCACGACGCTTTTTTATGTAAGCGCCGCTTTCTTCACGGCACCCCGGCGGTCAACCCCCGCCAGGTGAGACCCCCGGTTGCCCGGGGGAGGCCTAGCGAAGGCGACCAGCGACGAGAGTGCCGACTCGACGCTCCTACAGAACTAGGTGTTTAGTTCCCGCCCACCCCGCTTTCAGGTCTAGCCGATTACGGTCCGGGCTAAGGAACTGTCGTGTGTGTGTGGGCGGCATAGTATTGTGTGACACCGCCCAGTGGCTGCGCGTATCGCGGCCCACGCCGCGCCTACGCGCGTGAGTATGGATGCTTGTTTAGTGATGGTTGTCTGTGTTAGTTACATGACGTGCCTATATTAACTTAGAACACGCCACGCACCAGATGTATGTAATCTGTAGAGTGATATTGTTTCGAATAAGTCGCGTGTAACCTGTATGCGGCTTATTCGAGGCGTCCAGTCCGGTGCGATGGGGTCAGTCGTCCGCTAACAGGTCGCGGGGGAGGGGTCTCGCGTCGGGGGGGCGCGCATGCCAGGACGCAATCTGTTTGACGTGTGGCCAATCAGATGCGTCGGCACGCGCGAACATTCCCGTCGCGAGGCGCCGCACAAACTCGTCCAGGCTCTCAATCCCGAGATCCCTTTGGATGGCATCGTTCCTCACATAGCGAGGGGCGGCCACTATGGTCCGCAACGCTTGGCTCTGTTGCGTGCGGAGCAGCTTACGGTTCGTCTCGCTAGCGAGGGCGAACCATGCCGGGGCGGCGTACGTCAGTATTGGGCGTACGTACAGTTTGTACACGCCCAACTTGACGCGCGCCGGTATGCGGGACGAGAGCACCGGTCGTAGGAGGTTGCGGGCGACCCTACCCCGCGCCGCGACCGTGCGGACGTGTGCCCCCATCGTGAGCCGACGGTCGATAGTGACACCCAGGTATTTGGCCTGGGGCGACCATGACTGACGATTCCGCATGGCGCTGCGGGATATTTATACAAATGCCACACCGCGCGACCGCGAGTCCAAGAGACATTACACGGATAGATTATAAACTAATTTTACTAAACTATAATATTTAATGCTGATCTCTTATTGGTTCGCTTATGTAAGTAATATGCACAACATACACTACCTGTTAGGAATTATAGCTTTAAGTCTGTACGACGTGATTCTCTACAAGGAACTCAAGATCCGAAAATTTAATTGAAGCCTTTAACCAGCTGTTTCAAATCATGGCTGTATCAAGCAACGACCAAGTCCAGGAACTCTCTGGTGTATCGACGTCGCTGCGCATCCCACCTATCTGGCGCGACAGGATACGACTGTGGTTCGCGCAATTCGAAGCCATCATGTCTCCGCAGAAGAAAGGGGACGAAACTATGTTTGAGCTCGTCATCGGACAACTTGAAAGGCAAGATCTTGATGAAATATCCGACATCATTCTCCATCCACCTGACAAAAATCGCTACGAAAACCCGTTTGCTCGACGCTTACGAAGAATCCGAGCAACGCCAAGTACAGCGATTACTCTCTGAAATGGAACTCGGTGACTTGAAGCCATCGCAGCTGTTACGACGCATGAAGAGTCTCGCCGCCAACAACATAAAAGACGCAACGCTGCGTATTATGTGGACAAACCATTTACCGCAATCCGTACGAGCAGTCCTCGCTGTCAGCGATAACATCGCGAAACGCTCCGACATCAACGAGCTGGCAATAATGGCAGACAAAATCCTCGAACAAGCGCAACCACACGGCGCGATCGCTGCAGTAGCCACAACACCTTCCACCCATGTACCTACATCCATTGAAGAGAAGATTGACATGCTCACCAGGGAAATCGCTGAACTCAAGGCAAGTCAATCTAACCATGAGCGGCGCTGACAATACAATAGATACCGCTCAAGGTTACGTTTGTCGAGCAGGCCCAATCAACATCGTGCACAGCGCTGCAACACGCCGCGACGAACCGAACAAAGAGGAATCTGTTATTATCATCGCAAGTTCGGAAAGGAAGCACAACGATGCACGCGTCCATACAGTTACGAAGACGAAAAAACTCCCTCGGGAAACTAAAAGTTGCGTTGGACGAGGCGGGAACCGAACAACACATCATACCGCCTATTCATAACCGACAGAAACTCACGTCTGTCATTTTTAATTGACACTCGTGCAAACGTCTCCGTCATACCCAGGAAAAAAGGCGGGAATTCAACGCTGACCGATTTTTGCTTGTACGCAGCGAACAATACAGTCATCCCAACGTACGGTGAAAAAACACTACAATTGGACCTCAACCTGCGAAGACCCTACACGTGGAGGTTCATCGTCGCTGCAGTCAGCAAGCCCATCATCGGTGCTGACTTTCTAAAACATCACCAACTACTTGTCGACATAGCCAGTCGATGTCTCGTCGACAAGGTCACAAACCTCATTGTCAAGGCACCAGTCACCTATACCGCCGAGCCGTCAATAAGAAGTATCGACGTTGACCAATCATATCACCAGCTAATCAGCAAGTACCCGGATATCTTGAGGCCATCATGCATGAAGGATACTCCAAAACACCGTGTGGAACACCATATAGAAACCACCGGTCCACCAATCTACAGCAAAACACGACCCTTACCACCACATCGATACCTGTCCGTGAAGAAAGAATTTGAGACGATGATGCAGCAAGGAATATGCCGTCCAAGCAAAAGTCCCTGGTCCACACCATTGCACGTCGTACCGAAAAAAAATGGAGACATTCGCGTATGTGGCGACTACAGAAGGTTGAACGATGTCACCAAACCAGATCGATATCCAGTACCACGTCTCAAAGATTTCACCTACCTACTACACGGAAAAAAAATCTTTACTACCCTCGACCTAAATCGTGCGTACCAACAATTACCAGTATATGAACCGGATATCGAGAAGACAGCCATTACAACACCATTTGGCCTATTCGCATTTCCACGAATGTGTCCAGGATTGAAAAACGCCGGACAGACTTTCCAACGATTTATTCATCAAGTGCTCATCGGATTGGACTACGCATTTCCATTCATCGATAACGTCATAATAGCTTCTGAAAACGAAACACGACATATCGAAGATCTACAAGAAGTTTTGCAAAGATTAGATGAGTACGGTTTATCAATAAATCCGTCCAAATGCGTCTTTGGCAAAGAAAACGTCAAGTTCCTGGGATATGGAGTGTCAAGCGATGGAATCAAACCACCACTAGACAAGGTCAACGCTATCGCTGCTTACCCCAAACCAGAGACGATACAGGACCTACGGCGATTTATTGGCATGATAAACTTTTACCGAGACAGTGTACCAAACGCAGCCCACATACAAGCACCTCTCAACGCATTTCTACACAACTCAAAAAAACGTGACAAGACGAAAATTGCCTGGAACACAGAAGCGCTACAAGCATTTGAGTTATGTAAAGTCAGCATCCAAAACGCAGCTTTACTTGCTCACCCATCTCCATCACCAACTGACGCAATCTCCCTAATGTGCGACGCGTCGAATACATGCGCCGGAGCCGTGCTACAACAACGTGTAAACCAGAAATGGATACCCCTTGGCTATTTCTCGAAGAAATTCTCTGACACACAACAGCGATACAGCACATTTGACAGAGAATTATTATCAATATACATGGCTATCAAACACTTCAGAAAAATGTTCGAGGGAAGAGAACTAATAGTTTACACGGATCACAAGCCGCTAACCTACGCTATACGCAAGCCACCATCGGATAGCGATACACAACGGCGCACTCGACAGCTGTTGTTTATCAGCGAGTTTACGACGGACATACGTCACGTGAGCGGAGTAAACAACGTCGTCGCCGACGCACTTTCACGCATCGAAACCATCGAACTGCCATCTATAATAGATTACAACGAATTAGCACAAGCGCAAGACAAGGATAGCAACATACCCACTTTATCAAAGCAAACAAACATCCAACTCAAGAAAATCGTCGTACCCGGTACAAACAAACCAATAATTTGCGAAACATCGACGCCACATATTCGTCCATATCTACCAAATAACTATCGTCGCATCGCATTCAACGCCGTGCACAATACAAGTCACCCTGGAATGCGAACTACGCGCAAATTAATGCAACAGCGTTACTTCTGGCCAGCAATGAATACCGATATTGGCGAGTGGGCGAAGACATGTATTGCGTGTCAACAATCAAAGGTACAGCGACATAACCACAGTGAGATTAATTCGTCCCCGCTAAGTGAACGATTTCAACACATTCACGCAGATATTGTCGGACCACTACCTACATCTTCGTGTGGACATCGGTACCTGCTCACCATCATTGACCGTTGTACACGTTGGCCAGAAGCAGTACCACTGCAGGAAATAACAGCCGACGTCGTCGCACGAAAGCTATACGAATCATGGATCGCACGTTTTGGTTGTCCAATCAGAATAACAACCGACCAAGGGCGACAATTTGAAAGTCGACTATTTCAAGAGCTCGTACTATTGCTAGGAGTGGAAAAAACTCGTACTACTGCCTACCACCCGCAGAGTAACGGCATCGTGGAACGCTGGCATCGAACATTGAAAGCCGCGCTCATGTCGCGACTAGTGAACAGCAACAAATGGCTCACCGAACTACCTACTGTATTGATGGGACTACGAGCCGCGACGCGTACTGATACCAACACTAGCGCTGCGCAGCTCACCGTCGGACAAGCATTGCGACTACCAGGCGATTTTATATCACCATCGCCAACTGCAACGAAGATGGACCATACCTACGTCGATAATCTGCATCACACCATCATGAAGCTAACGCCGATATACCAACCGCATTCGAACAAGCAATGTATGTTCGTGCACAAGGATTTGCACACATGCACACACGTGTTCGTGCGTGATGACACTGTCCGCAAGCCACTTCACCGTCCATACAAAAGTCCGTACAAGATAATTGCAAGGAACGAGAAGTACTTCACGATACAGTTGCCTAATCGAATCGCAAACATATCGATCGACCGACTAAAACCGGCGTACACGATCAACACTGAAGATCACGAACACAGTAATGAGACAACACCATCAGCACCAGCTACCACAGAAGTACACTCCAGCCAACTTCCGACGAGCAAAAGCGACGCTGCACACCGCACCAGATCAGGCAGGATTGTCAAAATGCCAGTACGCTTCGCTTGGTCCCGTACTGTAGCTGCAACACATCAACACATCCGTCCGCCGCTACAGCCAAAGGTTCACTGACGATTCCGCATGGCGCTGCGGGATATTTATACAAATGCCACACCGCGCGACCGCGAGTCCAAGAGACATCACACGGATAGATTATAAACTAATTTTACTAAACTATAATATTTAATGCTGATCTCTTATTGGTTCGCTTATGTAAGTAATATGCACAACATACACTATCTGTTAGGAATTATAGCTTTAAGTCTGTACAGAATAATTATCAAAATACATACAATTTACTATCATCTGGAGTTTTACTTGTAATACCTACCAAGCGCTACACTAATATTGTTGTCTACTAATGTGACGATTTAATGTGACGTGAGCGAGCAAGTGCGCTAGCGGACGCGCTGATAAACGACACAGCACTCAAGACCTTGCGGCTACTGAATCCTGGTGCGGGCGCATGAGTTACAGTACTGAATACACCCACATTTTTGAATAAATTCTTTATAAATATAAAACGAAAAAATATTTCTTATAAAATATTCACTATTAAATTGACTATCCATTAGTGTTAGTAGCAAAAATGAAAATGATAAGTACCCATGATGAAATATTTTAAAATTTTCGCAATTGCCATCTTGGATTTAAATTTTGACTTCACTATCGAATTTAGCTTTTTCAAAAACTATGAAATATAGCTTCCAAAAACTGCACAAAAACGGCTGTTGGGACATTTTAGTCAGGGACTGGCCTTGAGAAAACGGCGCTGGCGTAAGTAATCAGGTTCAAAAGCATTATAGTATATTAGTTGATGCGTCAGTCACACTGAGTTCAACGTTTTGAGTGCTAAAATGACCGTGTATTCCCGTTCGTCTCCCTGATTTCGTCCACCTGCGGGGACGAACGGAAATAATATATAATTTTTTTTTGACTCCCATTGCTCCCCCCAAATAATATCAGACTGGTTGTTGTTGCATAAATGAATAAGACATGAGACAAAAATAGTATTAACTATATAGGCAATCTAATAATATTTATAACAAAAATGAACTTACATCAGTAGTTTTCCACAAAATTCGTATAGAATTACTATAACCAGTCACACCACTAACTATATAAAAGTACTCTGTTCCACTTTTTTTTTATTTATTTATGGCATCTCGAAGTTGACCTTGAGAGACCGTGACTGCTTAACCAGTCTTTCCTGTGGCTGCCCTAAAGTGTGAGCTTAAAGCCTCCAGCCAGGAGCGCAAATATAAGTATTACAAACTAAACGACAGCGCTCTAAGGGCACCCCCTGTGGGGTACGAACCTCGGCTTAGGGCGTCGTTGGGGAAAAACAGCAAGTTGGGGACGGGCTGGATCGAAAGTTTAAATTCATGATTATTAACGGGGATTACTATTAAATGCTACGGCTCACTCAGCCTCGGGGCTGGCGGTTTGACGTGCAAGGGACTGGGGGAACAATTAATTCTTGAACTTCGTGTGGTACCTCGGCGGCGAGGACGGAATGAAATACAAACCGTATTTGTGCACCGTACTTGTGGCCCTATTGCTTTTCTGAAGGAGAGTAATGGTGTCATCCGGATCTAAGAGAGTATGCCTAGGTCGGTGAGTCTGACTAATCTGAGAAGGCCTATAGCTAGCTGCCTGCACAACCAAGGGGTTGCGATGTCTATCTGCGGACTCGAAGAATCGCTTTGTCGCGCGTTTCATAAACTGCTTAATGGTGGGGATTTTAAGATCTACATGAAGGGTTTCCTTCCGAACGAACCATGGAGCGTCCGTAATTTTACGGAGAAATCGGTTTTGAAGTGCCTGCATTCTATGAATGAGGTGGGGACCGCCGTGTGCGAAAGCGGCACACGCGTACGTCATATCGGGCGGAAGCACGCTGTGTAAATACGCAATTTGCCCTTAAGGGACAACTTACTACGTGGGTTGAGAACGCAATGAAGCCTACCGAGAGCGAAAGCGGCGCGCGATCCCAAGGGATAGGCTTGCCAAAAATGGTGATCTGTCGGGGTAGGGCAGGTGTACGCCGGGGCCTAGAAAAGAGGACCGCTTGACTCTTATCAGGATTGACCTCGATCCTCCACTTCCTGAACCAGTCACCGAGTCTGTTGACTTCGGTCTGTTGGATGCGGGAGATCTGGTCTTGACTGCGGTCGGTGTAGTAGATGGCCGTGTCATCTACGAACAGAGCTAACTGCGCCTTTCTACATTTCGGGATGTCACCGATGACGGTGGCACTTTTCCACGATTGAGGAAAAATGTTATTACTAAGAGCACCACTGAAGATCTGGACCACCCTATTGGTGATACCGTCTGATCCGGGGGCTTCACGGGGTTTCAGACTCTTGATTATATCGTGCACCTCGTCCGGGGTAACGGGGTTTAAAGGACAATCAGGGTCTTCGACCGGAGGGGCTCTGTTCCACTAACCCACCGACTTATTTAAGGATACTAGAGGGAGAGAATGTCAGGTAAACCAATAGGGTTCACGCAAATGAAAAAATGTTATCAGCACTCTTTTGTTAAGTAGCGGCATCGCCGGCGCAACTCGCCCGAGCCATCTAATATTTATACAGAATAATTTATTTTGTAAAATAATTATTAAATCCAGCCAAGTAACTAGCAAAATAACGATTAATATTTCATGCACAATATTATTTAGGAGGACGAATGGCACTAATCTAAGAAAATATTCCCATTCGTCCCCCTAAAATCCCGAAGGGGACGATCGGGAATAAAATTTAATATTATTTTTGTAAATTTCCGTTCATCCCCCTAGGTGGACGAAGTCAAGGGGACGAACAGGAATACACGAAAATGACCATTTTACAAGCCAAGCTGCCTAAAATTATGCTAATGGAGATTCCATTAGCATAATTTTAGGCAGCTTGGCTTAAAACACTCACATCAGGATATTGTGATTCATGATCTAGAAGCCACACTTGATTATACTCCGCGTGATTTAAGATATTCTTACCTAGTTAATAAGTATTTGGGCAACGAGATATTGACCAAGTTTAATAAAAGAAACTGTTATGAAATTCATATTGTTAATCTAGAAGCTATTATAAAGTCAAAACAAGATGCTAATAATGGGGAGTGTTTAAGAGGAGGCTCCCTATTTTTATGTTAATTTGCATAAATATTCTGAAACAGTCACATACAAGCAAAATTAAACTTTGTATGATTTATTGGATCTTTTTCTTTCAATGTTGAAGACAGTTACGTAATTGTAGTATTCTCTCAATAAATTTTATATATTTGAAAATCATGTCTTTTTTAAGCATAATTATAATAAAAAACAAACAAGATTGTTTCGCTTTTATGTCCTAATAACTATTATTTTTTTTTGTGTCCTAATATATATATAATAACTATTCACATCAAGAAAATTAAGTTTATTATCCTGACACAACATATTTTTGACACCTGACACAACATGTTTAACAAATAAAAATTCTGATTCTGATTCTAGATCAATTATTAATTTAGTTATAACGAAATAACAATTGAGACTAACGCTATTTAGTTTCGTGCAAGAAACCCTGTCAAAGAGCGCACGCGATATTCAACTTTATTACTGATGTATTAGCGTTTAACACATAACGGAGTAGCGGGGAGCGAAGGGCGGAGCTTGCGTTCGAAATTTGATTTTGACTGCCTGCTCTTAACATGTTCTTTGCTATTTGTGAATAAAAATATTTGAAATAATTATCCTGCTAAACTTTTATCAAGCTTCAAATAGTCTTCAAGTGTCATTGATCAGTGGGTTTCAAGTCTTTATTAAAGATATGTACCTATTCATATTAAATATAACCTTCGAATTTATATATCCCGAGGGATTTTTTTTTTCAAATGAAACTACAATGTAATACAGTGATAGTAATATATTAAACTCGTCAAGAAAACTTTATGGACAGTTCCTTTACTTTGCGTAAAGGCAGTAAGTATCACACAGATTCTTAATTTCAAATTCAGATTTTATCTCGGTGTCTAAGTATCGGTTAACGATGGCCGGACACTCCAAATCGTTTGAGACATAAGACAGGGGTGTACGCAGCTGGTGTATGGTGACCGGTTGCTGCGAGTATTGCTGCAGCACTTGAGGCTCTGACGTCACATTAGTTGCAGCGCGCAGCAGCACCAGCTGAGAGCGAAGCGCGCGCACTGGCACCACGTAATCGCGCGTGCGCTCGATGCTCGTCAAAGCAGCTTCTATAAGCCCACGGGCGTACTGCGCTGAGTGTTGCATGCGTCCCGATAGGATTCTGACACACGCATCCACTTTCTGAGACCAAGTGGTGGCATTCCGCAAGAATTCGTGTAGACCTACCATATCTTCACCAACTATCAGCTTAGACATATGCCGAATAATGGCATCCTGAAGGTTCTCCTCCGTCATGAAATCGCGTAGTTGTTCCTTGATAATTTCTTGGAGCTCATCAGGTGAACATCCCACACAAAAAACTGATCCTGTTAAACCTGCAATTATACGATATTCATGAAACCCTGATCCTGATGGTTTAGGTAAGACACTCATTAACAAAGAAAAATTGGAAAAAGTACCTTGATCTTCCAATATTGCGGCAAGTTCAAGAGCCACAGGTACTCCACTTTCGTATCCCAGCAAGTAGAAATTATTTTGAATCCTGGTTTTGTTTATGAGGATCTGACAACAATGAAATAAATTATTTAAGTATCAGCAATCTTTTTAAACGTACCTAGTGTTTTCGAACAAGATTCCATCATCTCTCTAGTCCCGGGCCGGTATTGGAAGCTGCTGCCTAAGTAGCCCCGAAACAACCTGGTGAAGGTCTCGGAAATTCGATGGACGCGGAAAGACAAGGGCTGGTCATTAGCATTGGACGTCTTTCGGCTGAATGGTGATGATTGCATACTATTTATATTATAAGAGTATGATTTACCTTAGCGTATCTCTGGGCAGTCTCCTGCACGGTTTCCATCCGGTGGTCAAGTCCCGGTTGCAGCACCAGCGCCGGCAGCTTGAGGCGACCGCACAGCACACGGAACCTCTCGTGGTGACCCTCCATACCCGGCACTATGCACAGGTATCTCTTGGTCATGTCAAACTCGTCATTGGACTACAAAATAAGGAAAAACAGTCTTTTATTACAAGCTTTGCATATTCGATGTTGAGATTCTCCTTTTCATATTTTTTTATGGTTCCTTAATTATCGACACCTAAATGCACGGACTGGCTTATTTCTACACCGACAAGAGATATGGTATAATGGTACAATAATCTTTTCGCGCGTGGCCAAAATTGGAACTATCGCTAACAAATTGTTTTTTCAAAACATCATCATCATTGCCCGTGCCCTTATCCCAATTTATTTGATGTCGGTGCAACATGTGTTTTTCTTCCATACTTCTCTATTAGTCGTCATCTCGGTGGTCGTAGTGGTTTTTTCAATACAATTTCATTAATATTTACCAACAACTACCACGCCATTATCATTCAGGCGCCGAAAGATCCTTGTAGCAGTATAATTATGTATATTTGTGCCGATAGGTGATAAGAATTAAGAATAAGTTAGATACATTTCCCAATAAGATTTGTTTACTTTATACTTACCAACAAGATGTCTTTATTAAGTGTCGGTACAACGACGAAGTCAATTGTGGCGAGGAGTTCGTCAGTAATAACGTGGGAATAGAATGTCGCTAACCCAGTAACATTTTCTGGGACTATATTAGTTGTAGACTCCACCAGCTCATTTATTCTACAATAAAATCAAAATGAATAAACTAAATAGGAATAATAAAGAAAGTTGTAAGAACTGTAGAAAAAATAGTGTTGAGTTAGAATAAGGCTTTGTGAGACAAAAGAAACGATAGATGGATTTGGATGGAAGGAAGAAAGGTGATGACTACTGAGATGACGACTATTAAAGATGTTTGGAAGAATGAGTGCTGCTCTTACCCCAAATAAATTGGGATAAGGATGTGATATAAAATATACAAGGGGGATAAAGATAACGAGTGAGACTATAATAATATCAAAACTGCTTGATGATTGAAAATGTGTAATTAAAAATATAATTTTCTTATTGAGATTGATAAGTTAAACTAACCCGTTAAGAGTCAACCGCGGTATTGTGTCTTCCTCCAAAGATATATTGTACCCAATATTCAGGAAGCTACTAATTATTGGTATTTTTTCATCGGCCATCCCCAACTCATGCAGGGTAGTGTCAGGGTTTGTATTTTGTGGAATCCTTATTCCTGAAAGATAAATTGTATTACAGGCTTTGCGGCTTTGTTATTAAACTATAGTTTGCCTACAGCATGATAATTATGTCTACATTAAGAAATACTGATGGCAAGGTATCTTATTAACTGTCTGACTAGTTGGTCTAGTGGTCGCAAGTGTGCGGTGGAGCATCTGGGTTTTTTTCCCCTATAATATGCTTTTATTATTTAAACATAATTGGTGAATCGTTAGCACAATATACAGCTCTGCCTGACCATTCGGGATATAGAAGTGTGTTGTTATGTTATTAATTAAATTGGTTTTGTTACCGGTCAATGCAATGAGTTTCTGTAACAGTCTGGGCGTGTGTGCCTGCGCAGGTTTTGCAAGCAATACGGCAGACGTGCTACGCAATGCTCGCTCCGTGGCCTCTGATAAGTCGTGTGAACTCGGCTTGCTCTAGGCCAATAAAACATACATTGTGTAATGCACAACAGATTTACTTTGTGCTAAAAAAACATACATTGTGTTATACAAGAGATAATTTGTAATAATCATTTGTTTAGCAGGTGATATGCAAGGTAGGTTAAACTCTTCGTTAAATGATAAAGTGTAGGTAGGTAGGCTGCAAAGATATAATGGTAACATTCTATAATATCTCCTCGTCATTAAATTTAATAATAATAAAGTCATAGTGGCAATGGATTTCAATAAAAAAGTACCTACATGTATTGACTGTAGTACTTTGCGAGTGAGTTTGTTTATTTACCTAATCTTGATGTAGATAATATAATTTAATTATTTTATATGAACTTACTTCGATTAAACCCGACAGATCCAAACTTGTCGCTGTAAAACTACCCTTTGCTCTAGCTATACATATGTCCTGGCCCACAGAACTGACCGTTGACACTACTGCAAAGTACCTGTGAGACATAAAATAAAAAATCTAAGCATTTAATCATGCATCATGTTTTATTTTTTTGTTATTTTGTCATGCTGGTTATCATGCTTAAATGAAACTGGGCTGGTTAGAAGTGGGTCACTAAAGGCTAATACTAATGACGATCGAAAGTTTGGGTATATGAATTGAATATTGAAATAAACTCACTTAAGTTCAGGACATAACGATCTTGAAGCTAGATCTAAAGAGTTAAGAAATGTGGTCAGTTTTTCTTTATGTTTATCATCTGCAACTTTTGTTATAGCTACGTAAATGCCTTGAATAGTTCCAAGAATAGTAGCATCGTTTATAACGGCAGAAATACGATTCTTGACATCAATATTTTTTTCTAGAGTTAAAACTTTGACGCCAATATTTCTCCAAGACCTTGAAAAAAGAAAACAAAATTACAATTTCAAATAAAAAAAAGAAAAGGTTTATTGCAGAAACTTGTACAACTTTTACAGTAAATCTTACTTATAGACCTCCTTTTAAGTAAAAGATATACCTGTGCTAGGAGATCCAGCTCTCCAATGATAAATTAATTAATTGGTAAAAGTGGTGTACAATAAAAAAAAAATAGAATTTAAACATAAACAAAAAAAAAAGAATTACTTTGGTGCAATTATTTGTGGATGAATGAAATAATCTTACCGTATTTTATAATATTGGTACTGATTTAAGCTTGTAGAGTGAATGTACAGTTTTTTAGCTCCGCAATGTACTAGTTTGTCAGCTACTTGAACTCCAAGAGCACCATCATCCCAGAAAATTAAATGACTTTCATCAGGATTGCAACTTATTCTGAAACACGACTTATTTTGAAACGAATTTCTTGCTAATACATACCTTATGTCATCCTTAATGCGACAGCAACAAGAAAATCCAACACTTGATCGGGCAAACACATTCGTATGCTTACGGAATACAGGCTAATGTACAGTCAAATCCGTGAAATGAGTTTGTTAACGTTTTGTCTGTGCAAATATCGGATATCCGATGTCCAAATTCGTAAAAAATCTTTCCGATACACTACTGCGGAGGCTTTGTGTAGCTGCGCCAAGATTCGTAGCCGTAGGTCAAATTACCTGGGGTATGCGTTGCTCACACAGTCTTGCACCCTCAGCAGCACCCTGCCGCGGTGCCTGCTGGCCGCGAGCAGTCGGAAGGCGCGCACGGCGTCGTGCGGCGCGTACGACACGCGCGACAAAGGACGCACGTAGCCGCGACTAATACCCTCGCTCAACATCGACTGCAGAAACTTCATTTCATCATATTTTCGTTGCGTGAATAGAGATGACAAGTCACTTGTGACGTATGACCTCTGTTTAGTCATAAAAAACATTCCAAGTTCGTATTCTTCACTGTCCTGAAGTTGAACTGTGTCGACGAAGATTCCAGAGAATGCTATGCATTTGAGAGAAGTCTGAAAAACAAAAAATATCCTAAAAATTATTATAAATTTTACGTGTTGTTGTTTATTTAGTTAGATATAATATAATTATTATAAAAACGTACACTTTTAAGTTGCCCTTTAACGCAACTTACGATTACTTCACAACCTTTTCCTTTTGTTGCAGATAAAACATTATCTGAAAAACTACTGTTGCGGGAATTTCCAATGTATTCATCTGGAAAAGAAATATATAATTATATTTTTTTTGTATACAAACCAAAACTACAAGAGACGTACTATAAGGTATCATTGTTTCTTCGCGAAAAATTAATAGTGCTATTTAAGCACTAGAACATTGATGGCTGTAAAGGGCTTAGCCGCGGTCTTGTCGGCGGTAAAAATTACTGGTATATGCTCGCAAAAACATGGTATTGTAAGCCGCTATTCCGAATAAAATCATAATTATCTTAACTGCAAGCTTATGGCTCGCCCGTCAACATAGAATGGTCCCAAATCATCAGATTTATCGAAATTGTCTACCTTTTAAGTCAGGGTACAGATTCTGCAAGCACTTCTTTTTCCGTAAATCGCTGACTGTCGTGAATACTCTGCACCCATGAGCGAGTGCGATGGCGATGGCCGCCTGTCCCAATGCGCCTGTGCCTCCGTGGACAAGCACGTCATTACCAGGTAACATTCCACCCTTGATTATCTAATAACAGATCATAATATCGAAGGGATAATATTATGTTAACGATGTAAAGCGACTGGATTTGGGCATTTTTATCCAATTATGCAAACTCACGAGACAGTAGAGTGCATGTGCATAGGCGAGCGGCACGGTGGCGGCGTCCTCCAGGCTCCAGTGCGCCGGCACCGGCCACAGCAGCTCCGGCTGCGCGCGCACCACGCTGCTTGCCGCGCCGCCATGCACCAGCCCCATCACGCGCTCTCCACTGTTGTGTAAACATAACATAACATCACTTATATATTCCCCAAAGGTTTAGGCAAAAGTACACCCACATTTCGCCAGCTGTTTCTGATCTCTCTAAAGAGTTTGACTGTATTCATAATGGCACACTAACTCGCAAGCTCAACCACAGTGGTATCAAGAAGCTGGCGTTGAACCTAGTTCTTTTTATCTAAGTGGTTGGATACAGCTTAGGGATGTCAGTGGACATTCAGCTGGATAAGAAATGCAATTAGGCGTACCGCAATGCAGATTTCTTGGCCCTCTCTTGTTCCTCATATATAGGTTTACTTTTTGTTAAAAAAAGTGGTTGGGTGAGTCTAATATTCACATTATTCATAAATTGTGGATTTGACCATATTATTACGCAGCGGATGTTTGGTTCAAAGTAGGGCGATAAAAAAAAATACCTGTGATTATTGGTCTTGCCAACCACTATTTTTACATTATTTGCGGCAGCACGCCCTATGTGGCTTACGATAAGCAAAAAAAAACATTATAATCATTAAAAAATAACTTTCCTGTCAGTGGTTCCACTGTAGTCCATTCCGTACACATTTGAATCACATGGCATCACGCCAACCGATCTTTTCACATCGGACGTGCAGAACCCGACGTAGTGAACCTGATAACACGAACAACATAATAATAGAACAATTAAGTGATGGCAAAGCACAGCCTAAACTGTTGAAAATAGAAAAAAAAAATTGAAAAAATCAGAAACCCGACATAAAAAACTACAAAACAGTCCAAAAAACAAGATTATTTTTCAAGCAATCGGATGTAGTTGGAAGCAGTTATTTTAGATTAATATTTTGTCTTCCAACACAACCAGTAGATGGCAGGAATCCTAAGGAATTTAATAAGGGCAGTTCGTAGTGTGCATATTACTTCATACATACCGTCACTGCCAAATCAGACTCCTGTAACGGAGGAGCCTCCACCCAATGCAGGGACTCAAGATCTCCGATTTTTGAACATTGTAGTGTAACAGCATTATTTAAGTTTCCTTGTTGCTGCATGTTACCTAAGATTTCCTGTAATAACAATCTATATAAGCGTAGGTACTAAGAAATAAGAATGAAATGAATGAATGGGTGTAACTATGTGTAAATATGATAAAGGAAATATTGCTGCTTCAGCTATAGGTAGGTAAAAAGCCCAACATTATGAAGCGCTATTTTTCGCTTCTTATAGCGGCAGTGACTAGAATATCAAAATAAGCCGTAATAAGTCTTGTAATGTGTCTTGCACCTAAAAGACAGTTTTGTCAAAAACACATTTAAAGAACATAATCATATTCTTAGAGAAAATCTAACAATGATTATGTAAAAACGTACGTTTGAGCTGCTTACCAGTGAATGTGGTACAATAAGGTCCACCCTTGTTGCGTCTTGGCTAACGGGAGGCAGATTGCGGTATTTAATATTCTGTATTGTAACCCCGCCACACCTGAAGCATTATAAATGTAAAAATTATATGTTCTGTTCAGCTTGACACAATTTTGAATGTGTTCTTCAAAGTATCTCTGTCTGTTCAGTATAGGTACTATTATCAATCCGAAATGACCCGAGAGCGCATGGGAGAGAAAAATTTTGAGTACATCTGTGTGCGTATAATCTCGCACTATGCTATTTATTGTTGTTGGCTAGTCTCCGTTGAGATTCGCTGCCGTGGCCGAAATTGGGTCTGGATATTTTTCTATAATATAGTTAGTCACCTTGTAAGGTCATGGACATCAGAAAAGTAAGCATTCACAACAGTCTTCCCGTTGAAGTTGTAGGCATCCTGAAGGTGTTTCCTAGCGTTGATATCTAGTTTCCTGATTTGTGTGGGCATGGATACTGCATCATGTGCTTGTCGCAGCATGTTCAGCTGCAGCAAGCCGTCAATGAACGTGACCCAGTTGTCGCGCCACACCAGTGCTGCCTGGCTCAGTGATGCGCTCGCCGCCTCGACGCTTAGGAACTCACCGCTACATGATAGATACATGGAATAACATTTACCAATATGAATAACATTGCTACAATGCAAGGTATACGGAAAGCTTTCGTAAAATGCTGTAAAACTTTAGGCATGCAGCAGCTTCGTTTTGTATGAAAACGAAGTCCATTACAATGCAGATGAACATGGATGGATGCATGGTCTGATGATTATTGACGATGAGTAGTCCGAGCAGAATGAAATAGAATATTACTACTAATAATACTCTTTATTATGTACACCATAAAAATTACAGATATAAATGTTGAAATTTTACATAGGAGAAGCAGTAGAAGCAGCCCAGCTACAGAAGCATAGCTTCAGAATCTCGTTTAAGGGGACTGGGCGGGACATGAAGTATCTCCGTCATATGATTGTGCATAGCCATACTTGCATTGCAAGCGCAGCTTATGCTGTAAGGGAATGATGGCACACTCGCAGCGAGACAAAAGCAAAATGTGCAACAACAGCAATGGGACCTTTTAAACTAACTGTCACAGAAAGAGGTCATCATTTCATTCATAATTTCAGCTGGAAGACGTCAAATGCTGGACATAAGCCTCCCCCAAAGGGGGGTTTTGCTATAATCGCCACGCTTAGCAGGCAGGTTGGCGATCGTAGTATGGTATTAAAATGCATAGAGAACGCTGCTCCCTATTCTCTAGTAAGTCCCTTAGTCGCCTTTTACGACACCCACGGGAAGAAATAGGGTAGTGCTATTATTTACGTCCGGCACCACTGACACTTCACAGAAAGAGGTAATGTTCCTTATAATATTATGACTAACCTGTAATTATAGTCCCTGTCTTGCAGCAGTTGGTAAATATCTTTTGAACTGAGCACCATGTCAGTATTATTAGTTTTTGTCAAGTTTCGGTCGAAACCACTTCGAATGTACCCTGATGCCACTCTGTTAGTCTCGTTCAAGATCTGTTGTTAATGTTGGTCATGTTAATATCATGACGTCTGTATTCCGTGAAAGGCTTGGCAACTATGTTTATAGAAAATACATAGTGTACCAGTTATATTTGAGTCTCATGTAATAGGGGGCAAGCCTATTGCCATTATCCGGGCAATTGCTACTGACAGATTCTGGAAAAACCCAATAACATTTTAAAACCTGCAAATCGAACCCCATTTCAGCAGTCGCACTTTTTTAATAATACGCAATAAAACTTTTGCGTCATACAAAACTCAAACTCTACGCATTATATTTCAATTAAACCAATTCCAAGAACTTTTGAAATGTCAAGGAGTGGGTTACCCAATAATATGAAGCCCATTCCCATGCCCATACATTTCTATGGAGAAGAACGAGAAAGAAACTAAATGGACACTTTAATACAATAATTTAATATCTACTAAATATGAGTTTACTTCAAACTTTCCGGTCCCCCTCTGCAGTGCCACGCTGAGTCTCAGCGGTCGCTGGTCATGCAGCGTGGGCTGAGCGTACAGGTGCACGTCTTGGAAGTGTACCGGCGTCTGACGCTTGGCAACACCTGAGTACATCGCGAAGGTATCCCATGCTGCCACCAGAGCAGCCGCGAAAGGATAGCACTGTTTTTCTGGAATTCACGGAGATATTAGATTTACTACATTCATCTTACTTTTAAGTAAGCTAGTGATGCTAAGTGGTCACCGCCACCTTTGCATAATAATATCTGCATTCAAAAAGGCATTGCAGGTGCGCGCCACCCCAAAGACTAATCTAAAATGTCTCATGGGTCTGTTATTTCACTGACCCATTCAAATCGGAACGGATCGTGCAGCAACGCAGCTTAAAAATGGCCCCAAGAGTGACGATATTGTGTCTGGGTAATGATATCCATGGAGTTCGTTGGCAGACTATAGCTAGTTTCTCCACAGCATGGACGGTAGAAGAAGAATCCAGTTGGATATTTTAGATAATTAGTTATTATACATAGTCGTCAGAAGCCCGAAAGTCTGATAACCAGTCTAACCAAGGGGTGTCGTATTGCCCAGTAAATGGGTTGTGGCAGTCGTTCCTGATAGAGGTTGTATACCTACATGACAGTGATTTAAGATTCCAGTAAAAATGTTTAGAATATGTCGTTACCACAGAGTATGGTCGTTACAAACTGTTCCGTCAAGGAGAAAAAGTCGTTGTTCATTATAAGGCCCGCCGCTGATTGCAATTTTTTGTCACCGTGATTTATTATTACTGTCACTTGCTGTCACCCACGATGCGCTCACTGAATCTGTTCGTGGGTAACAAATCGCGTTCATTTTTGTAATGGACTTCAACGAGGTTGCCGTGATTTGTGCTCTTGAAATACGTAGAAGAAAGATGAAACGGAAAAAACGCTACTGGGTGCATCCTATATACACGGAAAGATTATTTAAAGGAAAATTCTACACTATATATTCTGAATTACGTCAGTATCCACCAAAGTATAATATCTTCGTATGTCTATAAACTCTTTCGATGAGTTGCTGACTTTGATAGGTCCTGTGATTACATTTCAAGATACAACATTTCGCAAAGCTATTCCAGCAGAAGAAAGGTTAACGGTAACTTTGAGGTAAGTAACAAAAACTACATCAATTACTTATTTAAACAAAAAATGTTTATTAATCAGAGGCATAAAAATTTGCAATATCACAATCATCTACAGAGTAATTTGACACATATGATTGCACAGTTTCGTTCGACCGCGGGGGAGACATATTATCATAAAAAGATTAAGTAGATGTAGAGGGTGCAGAGGGATTGAAATATTGTTGTGAAAGTACACGAAGTGGTGGTGGTGGTGGTGGTTGAGATTGTGGTTGGGTTGTAGACATTATTGGCTGAGGAAGTATACGAGCTGGTGCTGGTTGGGCTGGGGATATTATTTGTTGCGAAATTATACGAGGTTGTTGTGGTTGAGGAAGAATGTATGTTGCAGCAGTAGAATTATAATTATTATAGTTACTAGAAGATTGTGTATAATATTTAAGGGTGTTCAAAATCGCAATCTGTGCATCAATTTTCTGATCTGTTGGAATTGACTTTAATAATGGAACCAAAGATAACGCGAAATAATTGTCTGGGTCTGGTGGTGTCTGGATGTCTTGGTGGTTGGTTTTATCTCTTAATATTTCTAATAAAGATTCTTCGTAACTTTTATTCTTCTTCTTTTCTTGTGTTGGTCGTGTTATTGCTGGTGTAGAAGAATCGTTCTCACTAATTGCTTCTTCGTCAAGCGATGTCACGTTACTTGAGGTTTCTCTCCCGGGCTCCATAGAAGGTACCAAAAACAGTAACTTATCAAAGAACACGTATCGTTTTCGTTTAGGTGCAGCTTGCCCTGATTTTACGTCTTTTTGACAACGAACCTCCCTCGAAAAACATGCTCTTAAATTTTTCCAACGACGTTGTATCACTTTAACGGTAAAAAATAACATTCTTTTATTTACAGGTATTTAGTAACTGGTGCAAGTTTCAATGCATTATCTTTTGAATACCTAATTGGAGCCACAACACTTCGTAATATTGTAAATTCAACGTGCCAGTCTATATGGGAAGCATTGCAACCTCTGTACATGGCAGAAAAAAATGAAGAAGACTGGTATAAAATTGCTGATCAGTTTTACGAGCGTACTAACTTTCCTAATATTATCGGCGCCGTCGATGGTAAACATGTTAGAATAACGAATCCAAAGCACAGTGGATCTGATTATTTTAACTATAAAAAATATTTCTCTATGGTTTTGATGGCATGGGTAGACGCAGATTATAAATTCATCTACATTGATGTCGGATCACAAGGAAGCGCAAGCGACTCGAGGATTTTTAAAAATTCGAATACTGGCAGAAGGCATCAAGAGAATTTGTTAAATATTCCGTTTGGACGAATTCTACCTAATGATGAAAATGGAAAAATAATGCCTTTTTGCATTGTAGGTGATGAAGCCTTTGGTCTGTCGAAAAATATCTTACGACCGTTTTCTAAGAGAGGACTTACAGTTGCTAAAATAATCTTTAATTATCGACATACAAGAGCACGTCGAATGGTGGAATGCACATTTGGAATACTGTGCAATAAATGGAGAATTCTACACAGACCTATCGATGTTAACATAGAATTTTGTGATAAGATTGTAATGGCTTGCTGTATATTACATAACTATGTACGCGTTAGGGATGGAATTCAATTCACAGATACCGCGTACGAATGTACGCTCAGCAATACGTCTACACATCAGAGGCATCGAAATATGTCCTGTGTCAATATAAGAAATTATTTTACTTCTTATTTTATTTCACCACAGGGATCCGTACCGTGGCAATATGAAAAAATATAACTAAACATGTAACTTATGATAATAGTAGTCACAATTCACAAGTGCATATTACGCAATAATTCATTTAAATTTCAATCTTATGTCAATGTGGGTAATTAATAATTCCGCAACGCTTTAGTGATACCTATACGTAACCTATGCAAGAACTATAATTGCCTATCGCCCTATTTTAATCTAATAATTATAAATAAGTAACGTAGTAAAGTATAATAAACGCTAATACAATTACCTGCATTTTCTTTTTGTTCCTGTGATAATCTTCTTGTTGGAAACAAGTGTAATACTATTTCATCCCATAATCTTCTTTTTAAAATTATATCGGAATATTGCTTTAATTTTTTTGCATATAATGCAGGCCTCTTCTCTACCTCCTCTATTAATAATTCATTGTCAATGTCTTCCTCTTGCATAGAAGACGACATCTTTATAAACAAAACACAGCTACACTCGTCTACTCCGAACGTGCGGCGTCGGCCGAGTGACAAAAAGTCACCAGTGATTTTTTTTTTTTTTTTTTTTTATATATGGCATCTCGCAGTTGACCTTGAGAGGCCGTGACTGCTTAACCGGTCTGTCACCAGTGAGCGGACTCCCATAGTAATGTACAGGGCGAGTGACAGTCACGTCACTCCGGTGTTGCCTGCCGCTGCAACTATTTGTCACCATATTATCACGTCAACATAATGAGCGCACTCAATATAGTTTTCATTGCACTTGACTAAGTGACAAAAAGTCACGGTGACAAAAAATTGCAATCAGCGGCGGGCCTAATAATTGTGGTGTTAATAAATGTGTTCGATCCAAATAGTCTATTGATTTCAATAGGTTATGGGCCCAGACCCAGGCTCCAAAAACGCCTAGAAGCTTGAACACAATACATACCTACGAGTAGCTATCCTAAAAATGTGTCAGTTGTAAATTTCTCGTCATGGCAGAAAAACATTCAGGTTCAATTTGTGGGATAAGAAAATTGAATGGTGCTGAGGACGTCGCTAATTGGAAATTTGTGGTAAGGAATTACTTAGAGTCCAAAAACTGGTTCAAGGTAATTGAAGCTACAGAGATAACAGCTGAATTGAAAGATACCGACAGGAAGGCACGAACGATCGAATCAAAGATGATGCAAGAAGCCAGCCGACAGATTGAAAATGGTCAGAATAGAGAGCAAGCCCTAGTTACAAGGGCGCAAAATAAAAAGAAGTTTGAAAAGAAAAAGGCATTGACGTTCAAGTGCTTCAAATGTCATAAAGAAGGTCATAGAGCATCTGAGAGCAAAGTCATTAAGAGAGCGAATCCATGCTTGAGTATGGCGAAAACGGCGAAAAAGGACCGATGGTACCCTGACAGTGGCTGCTCGAACCACATGACGAACGATGCCGGAAAATTGTTGAATTACAAATGGCAACAGAATGATTTAAAGATAAAAGTTGCAAGCGGGGAAGAAATGAAAGTTATAGGAAGAGGGAATGCCATCCCGAAAGTCAATAATACCACTGAACTCCTATTAACGAATGTTTATCATGTTCCCGGACTTTCTATGAATTTAATTTCAGTAAGCGATCTTGTAAAGAAGGAGTTCGCTGTAGGATTTGACAAAAAAGGTTGCTCTATTAAAAATAAACCAGGTCAAATAGTAGCAACGTGTAAATAGGTTGATGGAATTTTCGAGTTAATTAAAAAGAAAATTGTGTTGTCAACTTGATTTTGTCAAATATTTGGCATAGAAGATTAGCACATTTGGGACAAAATTATATGAATTCATTGAAAAATATGGTGACTGGATTGAATTTTAAATCAAGTGATAAAATTGAACCATGTGTTCCGTGCATAAATGGAAAATCTTGTAAGAGCTCTATCAAAAATCAAGGTACACGAGCGAAAGAGGTTTTGGAAATTGTACATAGTGATATATGCGAACCGATGGAAGAACCATCATTCAGAGGATCTCGATATGTGCTGTTGTTTATCGACGATTATACGCGTAAGACGCATGTTTACTTCTTGAGAAATAAGAGTCAAATGCTCGATAAATTTTGTGAATATAAGGCGGAAGTAGAGAAGCAGACAGGAAAGTCGATAAAGTGTCTCAGATCTGACAATGGTAAAGAATTCTGTAACCAAGCCATCGATAAGATTTTAAGATCAGCTGACAAAAAAAAAGCATCAGAAGACGGTTCCTTATACGCCTGAGCAAAATGGTGTGGCTGAGAGGGCGAACAGAACTATCATAGAAAAGGCAAGAACGTTGCTTTGTGTGGCCAAAATTAGTAAAAAGTATTGGGCCGAAGCGGTATGTAAAGTAGTATATTTAAAAAATAGAAGCCCGACTAAGGCTGTCATGAATAAAGTACCTGAAGAACTTTGGTCAGATAAGAAAATTGACTTGAGTCGTTTGAAAATTTTCGGTTGTTATTTTGTATAGTTTGTTTTAAATTTGCATTGAAACCTAAACAGAAACGGCAAAAGCTTGATATGAAGACTGAACAAATGATTTTCATCGGCTATAGTGAAATTACTAAAGGTTATCGACTGATGAGTCCAAAAACGGGTCAGATAAAGTTCTCAAGAAATGTTAAATTCTTGGAAAATGTTTTTCCTGAAGAACACAGTCGTTCCTATAGAGGAGAAACGGATAGAACCTGTGGTTGAAAGTGGTGCGTCTAATAATAATATACAAGATGAAGAAGAGTTTCATGAAGCGGAGTGTATTGACACTGAGGTGGCTGCGACACCTGATGAAACGGTTGCTACCACGAGCAGTACAGCGGAACCAGAACGAAGATACAATGTGAGCACAAGCCTGTTATTTATAATGCTATCGCGCAAATTGATGACGATCCAATAAAAATTGAAGAAGCAATGGCAAGGCCTGATTCTAATTTATGGCAAACTGCTATGGATGATGAAATGAAATCATTAAACGAGAATCAGACGTGGTCACTGGTAGATTTACCACAGGATAAAAAGCCAATACATTGCAAATGGATTTTCAAAATTAAACGAGACAGTGACGGTAAGGTGTCGAAATACAAGGCCAGGCTAGTAGCTAAAGGATTTACGCAGGTACGTGGAATAGACTACAAAGAAACGTATTCTCCGGTCATAAGAAGCTCAACCTTACGATTACTATTCTCATTAGCTGTAGAATATGATTGGCTCATTGACCAATGGGATGTGACAACTGCTTTCCTGTATGGCAAGCTAAAAGACGACATCTACATGCTTCAGCCTAAGGCGGCGACTGTTAAAGGTCATGAGGTGAGGCAAAGGTTTGTAAATTGCAAAGATCGTTGTATGGACTCAAACAAGCGTCAAACGCTTGGTTCTACGAGCTAGATCAGGAGATGTACAATTTAGGTTTCGTACAATCAAAAATAGAACCTTGTCTTAATCAAAAGGTGTTTAGCGATGGAAATAGAATAGTGGTAGTCATATACGTTGATGACATTTTTATATTTTATTATAAGCAGAAATTAAAAAATGGCTTGCTTGAAAGGTTTAAAGTTAAGGATTTAGGTCCTGCTAAACACGTGTTAGGCATGAGACTTAGGAGAGATAAAAGTGCCATTTACCTTGATCAAGAACAGTACGTTCTTAATGTTTTGAATGATTTTGATATTACGGATTGTAAATCAGTCATTACCCCAATGGAAGTGGGTCTCAAATTAGAAAAAGCTTTAGATTTTGGTTGTAAGTTGCCATATCAGATTCTCATAGGTTGTCTTAATTATTTAGCTCAAAGTACTAGGCCTGATATCGCGCACGCTGTTAGTGTTTTGTCACAATTTAATTCATGTTACGATGAATTACATTTTAAATGTGCTAAACGGGTGCTTAGATATTTAAAGGGGACGTCGAAATTTAGACTAACTTTTAAGAAAACAGGTAATCTAGAATTAAATGGCTACGTAGACGCAGATTGGGGTGGGTCATATGATAGGAAATACTGTACAGGTTTAATTTTTAGACTAGGAGAAAATATAGTATCTTGGGAAAGTCGTAAGCAAGGGTGCGTGGCGCTGTCCTCCACAGAGGCAGAATATATAGGCCTCAGTCAAGCATCGAAAGAAGCTATTTCTTAAAGAAATTTGTTAAAAAGTTTAACAAAGGGGACTTGTACCAAACCGGTGGTCATTTACAATGACAACCAATTAGCACATAAAATAGCAAAAAATAAGATGAACCATAACAGGACTAAACACATCGATACTCGTATTAGGTTTTATTACGTTCGCGAAGCTATAGTCAATGAGGCGTTTCAGGTAAAATATATGCCTTCACAAGAAATGGTAGCAGATATGTTAACAAAATCTGTACCAGGCCCTAAACTAAAGCAATTTTTAGAAAAAATATCTATTAATGAGGCGAGCAGGGTTTCCCTTGTTTGACCGAAAGGAATTTGACAAATTTTCACTTCCCAAAAAATTCCTCGCATAATTTCATTTGCCAAATTATTACTTAGCAAAAAATCTATTCACAAAAAATTGTAACGCAAACCTAATGTTTGACAAATGAACGTTTAAACTATAACTTGTTTACCAACTAGTACTTTTAACATTTTTTATTTAGTCAAATATTTCAGTTGGAATAACAGTTTTTACGCAAAATCAAATAATAATATAAATAAGTAATTAACCTAATCTAAATAGTTCAGATCCGGGTAACCTACTAAAAACAATCTCTTTTCTATTAATGCAAGTCGTTTCTGGCACTCGCCGGCCGCTGCCGCGGCACCGCTCGCTTCGCTCGCTCGGCTCGTGCGTAGGAGGTCACAGTTTTAACCTAACCTAACCTACCCATTTTTTTTTTAAAGAAATTAACCTAATCTAAATAGTTATGTTCCAGGTAACCTACTAAAAACAATATCTTTTTTCTATTAATGCAAGTCGTGTCTGGCACTCGCCGGCCACTACCGCGGCACCGCTCGCTTCGCTCGCTCAAAAACGTTTATTGTCTGAAGATTGGTTGCTGTAATAAATCATTTGATTAAAGACCAAATGCCATAATGACATTATACTTGGTAATATTTTGCAAAGTAAAAATTTGACCAAATGAAAATATGCGTACTAAAATCATTTGAAATATTGCAATGGTATAAAAAAAGGTTGCTAAATTTTGTTTGGGTAATGAAAATTTGGCAAAACGGCAGGATCCCAGGCGAGCAATGTGTGATGTAATGATGTTAGCTAATATTGTTTTTGATGTGCTTTTATTTTGAGTTGTTATTATTTGTAATAGATAATTTTATTTTGTTTGTGTTTACTAATTTTTGTTATAGAGCTGTGTTATGAACAGACTTCAAGTTATAAAGATAGATTGTACATCAGTGAACGATAGCTCCAGCTGAATATACTGTGTACTTAGGGTGTGTGCACACTGAGTAGTTTAAGGGTGCGTGCACATGTAGGTAATATGTTAGGTAGGTACTTAATGTAATCTTGCGCATGCTTCTGCTATAGAATATGGTGCGTGATGGGGGTTGTATACCTACATGACAGTGATTTAAGATTCGAGTAAAACTGTTTAGAATATGTCGTTACAAACTGTTCCGTCAAAGAGAAAAAGTCGTTGTTCATTATAATAATTGTGGTGTTAATAAATGTGTTCGATCCAAATAGCCTCTTGATTTCAATAGCTCCATGTAAAATACTGGTATTCAGCTGCATCCAGTTAGACTGGAAGCCGACCCCAACATATTTGGGAAAAGGCTAGGCAGATTGATTTTAGTTATTATACACGGAAAAGCCTTGTTTGTGAACAATGACAGACAGTAAACATCTAATACCCCTAAAAGACACGCAATATGACCCAACATTTTGAGGTTGGGACAACAGTGAGGGCATTAATAAATTAAATCCAGTTCGTACCTCTAACAACGTGACCTTGCAGGTAGCTGTACTCATCATCATGAATGGACTTGAGGAACTGGCAAGCTGCAGCTGCTCGTTTCTTTCCGCCGACAAAATATGTAACGTTCCTATATGGAAATTAAGGAAAATTTAAAAATGCGATGAAAAGTATTTTAAAATTGTCTTTTCATAGTCTCACTGCAAGTTAAATGTCTTTCCTCTCGCACACAGGAGGATAGATCATTGAATATCACGAATTTACATTTCGTATTGGCGGTAAGTCTAAGTTTCTCAGTATGAACTTCATTATAGGTAGAGTAGGTAATTTTAGTTTCCTTTATTTTTAACTTCAGTTTCTGCAAAAGTCGAGACCTTTTTGAGCACATCGAGTTTATGACTTTGAGACTGTCTAAAGTGGCTAGTACTTTATGACTTTTTCTAAACATTTAATGTTTATATTAGATATGATCAATGACCATAAAGATATCGTTAGAAAAAAAAAGTCTTAATCGACAACCTTTATGACGTAAAGTCAGGGAAATTAATTAATGAGCAAGCTAATTCACTTTTATTGACAACTTAAATTGTCCGTATATTCCAATCAAAACTTTACTTCTTTGACAATCGAAATAACACGGATATGAAATGGCTAATTGACTTAGGGTGTCAGTTTGCTTAGTACCGTAAAACGGGGTGAATAGAAATGCAGGGGTGAATCGAGACGCAATTTTATAATGGATTTTAACGTTCCAATACTATCTTTTGTTGCCAAAAAGGACTTTAATGTGTTACCTGTACTATAATTAACGATTAAGTGCCTTGGCAACAAACTATATTATTATTTCAAGGCTCAAATCCATTTTAAAGTTGCGTCTCGATTCACCCCTGCATTTCTATTCACCCCGTTTTACCCGGTAGTAATTTCCCTGACGGCTGACTTTATCTAATTAGGAAGCGTAGTGATTAATGCTCGTGCTTCCATTACACTAATAAACAATTATTTGCTTTTAGTAGGACAATAACAGGCTGGTATTGTTTATTTGATAAGTTTTGTAATCAAATTATTGGACTTACCATGTTTCACTATGGTTCCATTCGACTAAATGTGACAGCATAGGTGTTTCTGTAGATACAGGGAACTCCACTTTCGGGTACAAAGCTTGCACCTTTGGTGTGTAACCGTGCATGTACAAACTGTAGAAATAAAATAATTAATTACTCATAGCATAGCATAATAAGCCTAGAATGTTCCCACTGCTGGGACACACCAAAGTCTCAATAAATGGAACAACTACTTCATAGGTATCTTTATTTAAGCAAGCACCTTGGAGTAGTTTCTAATGGACAGTACTGCCAACAGTGCCAACCGTAACCGTCTTATTACAAACCGAGTGCCAACTTTAGTCCAAGCCCAAGCCTTCGAGCTCGTTATTGTATAATAAACTTTATTCAGATCACAGTAACGTTCTTAAAATTAACTTACGTAAGTATCTTTTTTATATGAAAGAAGAAAAGAAAGAATGAAAATACATATATTTAGCACAGACTAAAAGGCACACACAGGCTCCGTGTAGTACCGGACGTAAAGAATAGCACCATCCCATTTCTTCCCGTGGGTGTCGTAAAAGGCGACTAAAGGACCTACTAGAGAATGGGCAGCAGCGTTCTCTATGCATTTTAACACCCTACTGCGATCGCCAAAACACACACAATTTAAAATACAGCACAAAAAAAAATGTAAAATGCGGTGTAAGAAATTAGCAGTAAAGTGTGCCTCAGGGCTGCGCCAAACCCCACCGAGTGTGTCTCCACGTTGTCGTCGTGGTGGGGCTTGCGTGTCTCAATGATTTTGGGGGCTTTGTCGGTAGAGTCACTCATGCCGGAGTGAGAGACCTGACTAAGAGAGACATGGGGCGGAGTCAATAACATCTGACTTCCGCGAGGGGCGCGCCGTCTGAGGACTTCAACATTTGTTGGTGTTCTTGGATGGCGCGCGTTTCTCTCCTCATCGTTTGGAGAGTGGGAAGAGTGGTTCACCTCTAGTACGTGTCTGCTCATCAGACATGACTGAGGTGAAGGAGTGGTCTGGGGTAACCCCACCCCATAAAAAAGGCAAAGCTGTGTTCAGCAAAAAATATGCAAGCGAATCATAAAAACCAACTACCCCAGGAGGGTACCTGCTGCTCCGCAGTAGGAGAATCCCTCACCGAGCAGAGCTCGGTCAGTCCCTCGTTTCCTAGGGGGGACAATGATCGCCCAAAATCCCAATCGGATTTTTACCCGTCTTTCGGAGACGCATTGAGCCAGGGTGGCTAACCTACCAGTGCTGCGGAGTCGCTGGGTTCTATTCCCAGTACGTCCACGGCACCGAAACAAAAAGCACAAAGAGTGCCAAAGGCGCGAGCACAATTTGTGCGCCCGGCTACCCCGGTTGCCGTAGAAGAAGGGAGTGATGCGGGGTCGGAGTCCGACGATGCATCTGGCGCGAAGGGCTCTTTTAAGAGCCCGGAGCTCGTGGAGGTGGGGGCTGCAAAGTTCCTCAAGAAGAAGCGCTCCAAGCCAGGGGACGGCCAGGGGTCGTCCTCTGATGGTGGGCTGAACTCGGGCCGGAGGAAAATTGGCTGGCGGGGTGGTGTCCAAGGACGGGGTGGGGGCAGAGGGCTCACCACCCAGGATGCCAGCCAGCGAGCCAGCGAGCCCAGCCGAGCTAGCCCAGCCGAGCCGGCCCAGGGAACCGAGAGGCTGCCAATGGAGGGTGGGTCTCTCTGATACCTCAGATGGTGAGCCGGACGCCGCTGGCGGCTCCAAGGCGGAGCGAGTCGCCAGCAGCTTTGAGCAGGTCGTGGTAGCAGCGATAAAGGGTGTGGCCTTGAAGAGGATACAAGCCTCCAAAGACAAGGTCGTACCCACTGCTACGGCCTCCATTATGGCGGCAGCAAGGGCCCTTCTTAAAGGCCGGGCTTACGTCGGACAAAATGTCCGAGATGCGGGCGGAGGTCGGCCGCCTGACAGCCGCTATGGAGCTTCTCCGAAAGGAGAACGAGGAGCTCCGAGCGGACCTGGCTCGGCTTCGAAAAGCTGGCCTTCCGGAGGTGCCGCATGGAGCGGTACAGCAAGGGCAGGGTGTGCCCTTGCCGGCGGAGGACCGGGTTTTGTCCCTGGTGCGGCAGGAGCTGGCTGCCTTCAACAGCCGGTTCTCCGTACTTGAGGGCATTGTCTTGCGCCCCCCGCTAGAAGCGAGCAGATCGGCCACCTTTGCGGCCACCGTGGCTGCCGCGGCCAAGCCTGCAGCCAAGCCCACGCCTCTGGCCAGATCGGCGCAGCCTAAGCCCAAGAAGGACGGGACCCAGCCACTGCGGCAGGACGGTCGCCCCCCCCCCCAGCCTTCTAACTCCTCTCCGGCCGACGCCGAATGGCAAGTAGCCGGAGAGAAAAAGAAGGCGGCTAAGGCCAAAAGGGCGGCCAATAAAAAGGAGAGGCGGCAACGGCGCAAGAAGCGAAGCGCCGCGGCTAGGCTCCGCGCCCCAAAGTCCGCAGCTGTAGTGATCACACTACAGCCAGAAGCGGAGAAGAAGGGCGTGACCTACCGTGAGGTGCTCGTTAAGGCATGGGCGGCAGTGAACCTGGAGGAGATCGGCGTCGCCGATGGCTTCCGAATGAAGGTCACTGCGACGGGGGCCCGGATGCTGGAGATCCCCAAGGCGGCCAGCGGCCCTACCGCTGACGCCCTTGCCGAAAAGCTCAGGGCGTCCTTAAATGCGGAAGAGGCCCGGGTGTCCAGGCCTACTAAGTGCGCTGACATGCGCATTTTGGGCCTGGATGACTGCGTGACGGCGGAAGAAGTTGTGGCCGCCGTGGCTAGGACTGGAGGGTGCTCTGCCGAGCAGGTGAGGGCGGGCACCATCCGTCCTGATAACACGGGGATGCCAACCGTTACAGTGAGCTGCCCCGTGTCGGCGGCCCAAAAGATAGCCGGGGAGGGCCGAAGGCTCTGGGTGGGCTGGGTATCCACGCAGGTTAAACTGCTGGAACCCAGACCTCTGAGGTGCTTCCGCTGCCGGGTGGGTAACCACGTGGGAGCATGTTGCACCTCGGAGGTGGACCGCAGCGATCACTGTTTCCGCTGTGGTCAGCCCGGTCACAAGGCTGGCTTCACCACCGCAGCCGCCACTATTGCCGCCGCCGTTGCCGCCACCACCGTCGTCACTGCCGCCGCTAACACCGCGGCAGGGCCTTCACAGGGGGCCCAGGAGGGTGCTGAAATGGAGTGCCAATAAATGGCCCCATTACGCCTCTTCCAGGCGAACATCAACCACTGCGCCGCCGCTCCGGATCTCTTGCTCCAGAGCATGGCGCAGTGGTCGATTAACATCGCCGTGGTCGCTGAGCCGTACTTTGTCCCGCCCAGGGACGACTGGATGTTGGACCTGAGCGGCTCAGTGACCGTTATTTCGTCGACCGCCACTGGTACCCCGTCCCTTGAGGCCGTCAAGAGGGGAGGGGGTTGCGTGGCAGCACGGTTCGGGGAGATTGTCGTGGTGGGAGTATACTTCTCCCCGAACCGAACTCTCGCCGAGTTCCACAACTCCCTTGGGGAGTTGAGAATCATCGTCGTCGGGTACCATCCCCTCCCAGTGATCGTCCTCGGGGACTTCAATGCCAAGAACGTGGCTTGGGGTTCTCGGTATACGGACACACGGGGCAGGATGGTGGAGGACTGGGCTCTGGAGACAGGCCTGGTCGTCCTAAACCGGGGTTCTGTCCCCACGTGTGTGCGGATGCGGGGTGAATCAGTGGTGGACATCTCGTTCGCCAGCCCCGCTGTCTCCGCGTGTCATCGACTGGCGCGTCATGGAGGGGGTGGAGACCTATTCCGATCACCGGTACATCCGGTTTGACGTCTCCGCCCAGACCTCGGGTGCGTCGGTCCGAGTGGTCCGCGGTGGGCGCTGAAGCAGCTGGACCGGGAGCTCCTCCTGGAAGCCACGATCGTGCAGGCCTGGGTGTCATCACCGGACAGGCCTGCCGACATCAATGACGAGGCGGAGTGGTTCCGGGAGGCCATGTCCGAAATATGTGACGTGGCAATGCCCCGGGTCCAGCCCGGACGTGCCCGGCGCCAGGTGTACTGGTGGTCGCGTGAGCTGACCGCTTTACGCGAGGCGTGCGTTGGTGCGCGCCACCGGTACTCCAGGCACCGCAGGCTCCGTGTCCACCCTCCGGATACGGAAGCCATTCAGGCGGAGCTATACGAGGGGTACAGAGCAGCGAAGACTGCCCTCCGAGCAGAGATCCAGCGGGCCAGAGGACTGGCCCGCGAGGAGACGCTGGAGACTCTCAACAGAGACCCGTGGGGACGCCCCTACAAATGGGTGCGAGATAAACTCCGCCCATGGGCTCCCCCGCTGACGCAGAGTCTCCGGCCCCAGCTCGTGGAGGACGTGGTGAGCGCTCTGTTCCCTTCGCGAGGGGAACATACTCCCCCGCCCATGGCTCCGCCTCCTGCGGTGCCAGATGCGGACCACACCGACGACGACGATGCTCCAGAGGTGACCGAGGTAGATCTGAGAGTGGCGGTACATAGGCTGAATGCCAAAAATACCGCCCCAGGACCCGACGGCTTGCCTGGAAAAGCCTGGGTTCTGGCCTTGGAGGCTCTCGGGCCTCGACTAAGGGGGCTCCTAAGCGCATGCTTGGAGAGGGGCCAGTTTTCACTTCATTGGAAGACGGGGAAACTGGTCCTCATAAAGAAACCAGGGCGCCCGGCGGACTCTCCGTCCGCTTACCGGCCCATCGTGCTGCTCGACGAGGTGGGCAAGCTCTTTGAAAGAGTAATTGCAGACCGCCTTGTCGGGCGGCTGGTGCGGGTGGGGCCGGATTTGGCGGAGAGCCAGTTTGGTTTTAATTGCAGACCGCCTTGTCGGGCGGCTGGTGCGGGTGGGGCCGGATTTGGCGGAGAGCCAGTTTGGTTTCCGTAAGGGGCGCTCTACGGTGGATGCCATCATGCGCGTTTGAGCCCTCACGACGGGGGATGCTGTTTCCCGGGGTGGGGTCATCTTGGCGGTGTCTCTTGACATCGCCAATGCCTTCAATACCTTGCCCTGGAGTTGCATTAGGGAGGCACTTCGGTATCACCGGATGCCGACCTACCTCTGTCGTGTGGTCGAGAACTATTTGACGGACAGGGCCGTCATCTACCCCGGTCACCACGGAGAGTGGAACCGGCGAGAGATGTCGTGCGGTGTCCCACAGGGATCGGTCCTGGGGCCGCATCTGTGGGACATCGGGTACGACTGGGTGCTGCGCGCCGACCTCCCTAGTGGCGTCAGCGTAGTCTGCTACGCTGACGACACGCTAGTCCTGGCACAAGGGAGTTCGCATCAGGCGGCGGCCGAACTGGCGGCACGTGGGGTTGCGACAATCGTCGATAGGATCCGGCAATTGGGCCTCGAGGTGGCATTGCACAAGTCCGAGGCCATGTGCTTTTATGGTCCTCGGAACGCGCCACTGTCGGGTTCCCAGATAACGGCGGGAGGGGTTCACATCGGCGTCGAGTCAACGATGAAGTACCTGGGACTCGTCCTCGACAGCCGGTGGAACTTCGTCGAGCACTTCCGACGTTTGGCTCCCAGACTGGAGCGGGCCGGGGCTGCCTTGAAGCGGCTTCTGCCCAATCTGGGGGGTCCAAACGCCTCCTGCTGGAGGCTCTACGCGGGGATCGTGCGGTCCATGGCCCTTTACGGGGCACCGGTGTGGGCGCGTTCTCTGAGGCTGCGACCAGCGCAGCGGTTGAACGCGTCCCAAAGGGTCATGGCCATCAGGATGGTACGGGGATACCGCACGGTCTCCCGTGAGGCGGCAAGCCTCCTTGCCGGACTGCCGCCATGGGATCTGGAGGCGAAAGTCCTCGCGCACATTTGGGTGTGGCGCGAAGAGGCGAAACTCCGGGGCATAACTCCGCTGCCGCAAGAAATCGCGGCACAGCGGACGGAGCTCCGGAGGGATCTCATGGCGACATGGAGAGTGCGATTGTCGCAACCCAGCGCTGGGCACGCCACAATTGTGGCGATAAGTCCCCTCTTTGAGGAGTGGCTGGAGAGGCGCCACGGCGTCCTCACCTTCCGCCTGACGCATGTCCTCACCGGACATGAATGTTTCGGGAGGTTCCTGTTTAGGATTAAGCGGGAGAAAACGCCCGGGTGTCACCACTGTGTGGATCGCCCGGAGGACACGGTGGAGCATACGGTGGAGGTTTGCCCAGCTTGGGCGGAGCACCGCCGTGTCCTCACGGAGGCGATCGGCGGTGGCGATCTCTCGCGTCCGGCCCTGGTTCAGGCCATGGTTCGGAGCGAGAGTGCATGGGAGGCCGTCACCTCCTTCTGCGAAGCAGTTATGCTAGCGAAGGAGGAGGCGGAACGCGTGAGGGTGAGACAAGGTTCGCGCCCTCGCGCCCTTAGTCACCGCAGGAGACGCCCCGGGCGTCGGGAGTCGCAAGCCGATTTCCGGCCACCGTAGGCGCGGGCCTGCGGACGGTGAGCGATGGATAGCTCGCCGTCTGATAAGGACCAGGCCCAGGTCGACGGCGCGTTGTGTTCCACGCGCGCCTCAAAGAGATGTCAGCACAAACTGACGGGGCCGGTCAGGACCAATGCCTGCCAGGGTTGCGAGTTTGTCCGAAAGGGATATCGTGGCCCTGGCACACAGGCAACGGAAGGAACACGGGTGGGTTTTAGTCAGTAAAAGTCTGACACGCCCTCCCGCTCCGCCCAGAGCGGGAGAAGTTATTTGATGATTTCCCACCCAAAAAAAAAAAGCCTCGCGTTTGACGTTAGTTTTTGTAATTAGAAACTTAGAACTTTGTCGGCTATAGGTCGAAATTCAAAAATAGGTGGATAGCACAGAGTAAAGAAACGGAATTCTTTACTCACGTGTCGATAGTTGTTTACAGCTTTTTTTTTTTTTTTTTTTTTTTTGGGTGGGAAATTATCAAATAACTTCTCCCGCTCTGGGTGGAGCGGGAGGGAGTGTCAGACTTTTACTGACTAAAACCCACCGTGTTCCTTCAGATGCCTGTGTGCCAGGGCCACGATATCCCTTTCGGACAGGCTCGTAACCCTGGCAGGCATTGGCCCTTTCGGACCCCGTCAATTGGTGCTGACGTCTCTTTGAGGCGCGCGTGGAACACAACGCGCCGTCGACCCGGGCTTGGTCCTTATCGGACGGTGAGCTACCCATCGCTCACCGTCCGCAAGCCCGCGCCTACGGTGGCCGGGAATCGGCCTGCGATTCCCGACGCCCGGGGCGTCTCCTGCGGCGACTAAGGGCGCGAGGGCGTTGACTTTGAGTTGTTTACAGCTGAGTAAGATAAACCTTTTTCTGAAATAAGACCGCAAAAGTATTTAATATTTAAAAAATTCTGAGTACTTACTCGCCAACTGCCTTCAGTAAGAAAAGCGCGTTGTCAGGATGTCCGCGCCTGGTGAGCGGAACATGCCTACTATCCGCCGGCATCGCTCGCTTCAGAATAGCCTGCAGCAGTCCATGCGGCGCCACCTCCACCAACACAGCGTTGCTAGGTATCAATCGCAACGTCTCGTCGAATAATACAGGGCTCTGCGACACGCAACCAAAATAATATAGAAATCGGCCAATTGTAAGTCGGACTCTCGCACTGCCAAAACTATTAAAGTGGACTTTTTGATTATTATTGTTGTTTGGAATGAATGAATGAATGAATGAAATGCACCGTCCCCAGCATGGTTTAACCAGACTCGATTGCTCGAATGAACCCAGAGATTCACCCTAGCCCCTGAAGCCTCATGTTTCATGAGACTACAGAGACCATTGTGTATCAAAGAGTAGACCGCGGGGCGCGATAATGGTAGTGAAGACGTGCCCTTGAGATATGGGAGGATTATTAGAGCCTACCGGATATGCATCCTTGAGCAAGCATTGGAATAGTGAAGAGACGGGTGATATTTATCTATGGGAGGGGCATCTTTTAATAGCGTCGCCGCCAGGTTGGCTCAGGTTATCTCTGTTCTGGACTGTGTCACTGCTATGCTGTATTACACGTTGCTGATTCCAGAGTTTTCGTCTGAGGTTTCACTATCCGTTTCAGAGTTCTTGTAAATCTCGCTGGCAGCTTTCTTTATCTTATTTCGGTCTTCGGCCGTGTCTATTCAAAAACTTATGTCCTTGTTGAAGTATGCCCTGTCCTGTTTTAAGTTGTCATTCCATGTATAAATAGGGCATCCGATTTTGTTAGATTTGGCCATTTACTGCATTGCTGCATGTAACACGTGTGGTTCGTGGCACCTGTGAACGTGTGCAAGATAGCACATCCTGTGGTTCTTGATGCGTTTGGTTACGGTTTTTCCGTCCAAAATTTCATGCATTTTCATTTGAATAGGTTTATTCCTAGCATGCCTTTTAATGCGTTTAAAGTTAAAGTTAAATCCAATCTTTGTTCAAAGGCATACTATTCTATCAATGACTACTTAAACGATAAGAATAGTTGGTCGCTGTGATTAACTCAAGACAATGTTAATGTTCTTTCTCCAGAATTAGCGTACCTAGCGTAGCGTATACAGGTTATATGAGTTCATATAATTGTTTATTTTATTGACTGCCTCAGTCATTTTTCTTTTTATTTATTTATTAGTGACATAATATACTCATGAAAATGTTTTTTATGAGTTGTATTGCAATAAGTGGTTAGCTAGCGACCTCGACAATTGATTTTATTATTCTTCCCTGAGCAACTGGCAGCAAGTTCGTCGTGCTCCTTTAGATGTCACTGCTTGCGGTAGCGTCGGGGGTCGGGTCGCCTCCTTCCCTCAAATATGGCGAGGAGGGTGATGGCTGATCTTTGCGTTATGCTCGTGAACGGGTGCTGCTTGTGGTGACTGGTCGTCTTGCTGACCATGGTTTTGTTATTGTTATTAATGATTAACTGTTTTTTATTTTGATTTATTCCATTCATGGTCACGTAGGTCATTTTCTGTGTAGCTATGTGGTCCCTAATTAGTATTTTTGTTTTTGTTTCATTTATTTGGAGGCCGACACTAGCTAGTAGGGGTTCAATATGGGGTACGATTTCTTCTAGCCGTTCTAGGTCGTCTATAATGAAGATAAGATCATCTGCAAATGATAGTACCAGGGGGATTGAGATCTCGCGATCTAGGTCCAGTTTAATAAACTGAGTTTCCTCTTCCAGGGTTCTAAAGACCTCATCCATGATCAGTGTAAAGAGGCGTGGGGACAAAGGGCAACCCTGTTAGAGTCCCTTTCTTTTGATAATCTAGTTGCTTTGTTGGCCACACCATTTAATGCATGTTAGTTCATTCATGCAAACTTTGATTATCCTGTTGGTTAATGATTTGTTAGTTCTTTGTATTAAAATATCTTGCAGTGCGTTGAAGTCGACATTGTCAAAAGCTATTTTTATGTCGAGGGCAAGTACATAATTATTATATCATTCTTCGTCCAAGACCCTTTTAAGCGTAAAAATGTGATCATTTGTTGACCTATTGTTTAAAAAGGCAGCTTGGTAGTTGCCTAATTCTTTTATAATAATAAAATAAATAAAAATAGTTTATGGGTAAAACAAGTCTAAGTATAAACAAAATTTTTTGATTGGATCCTCCTTTTAGGCAGATAGTGCCTGTATTAGGAGAGTCCGCTCTTCCATAGCATGACATGTTATATAAAAAGCAAAACGTATGATTTTTATGCTAAGTGGGTATGAGTGGGTGTAAGTAAGTGTGTGAGTACCTATATGTAAGTGTAGCCTGTAGGTGTAAGTGAGAGTACGTGAGTGTGAGTGTGTGTAAGTGTCTAGGTTTCAGAAGTGTTTCCGTTTCATTGTAGGTAAGCGTTTGTATCCATTACATTTTTTTTTTTTACTGTCGTAGTAGTTTATAAATATAGATGAATTTATTGATTTTATACATAGCGCAGCAGATCGTTTACTAAATTGCATACTGGCAAGCAGAGTCCTAGGGATATTTAATATCAAATCTTTCCTTCTTTTTGTCAGTATGCTAGCATCATAGGAAAGAGACTTATGTTTTTTAATATAATTTGTGATATGTAAAGTTTCCTGACTGAGAGCCTTTTATTATTTCGTCAATTTTTTTTAGTACTGCAATACAGTAATGCAATGCGGGTAACAAAATTTATGCATCCTAATGCATCCTAATGCATAAATTTTGTAACCTGTATTGCATATCGATATGCGGCGATAATCATTCGTATCTTTAGGGTTAGTTTTTTCGGAATTGGTACCTGCACTGTCTCTAACCACATGTCAGGTGCTTCGTTCTACGTCCAAGCTTTGTTCATATGACATTTTTGGTAACCTCTTTCTGTAATATTTGGGGCATTGCTTTGAAAAGTTCATTTACCACTTGATCAGTTCCTGGAGCCGTCCCGTTTCGCATCTTATTAATTATTTCCATTACGCCAATCGTAGTGGGTTCTACATTTTGTGGGTCGGTTATCGGTTTTTTTTATATGAACCGTTGGTATGGGTAGGCCCTCGGAGTTTTTAAGGATTTGTTCCCATTTGGACATCGGTATATAAGCGTTTCTTATCTTACTCCTGTAAAATAGCTAAAGCACCTGCTTGCGTTTTGATGGGTGTTTCTTGCCCAGTCTATTAAAGAAGGCCCTGCATGCTTTTTGTTCCTCCTGATATTTAACCTTTATAAGTGTAATACTCGACATTCTTTTACTCGATTATGTCTATTTGGGTTAGCCTACAAGTTTCCAGAAATGCCTATGGAGTCCTTTTTGAGCTTAGTTAAATTAAGTCACAAATCTGGGAAGAAGGATGCGTTGACCTGTAACTAGGTTATTGAAGTTACAGCTAATATACGTAAAGCCCTATTGTCCCAATCAACGTTTTTTTATAAATTTGACGTCCTGCCCTGTCAGGGACTTCACCCTGGTTACCAGATACTACAAATGCCAACAATATGATCATGCAGCAAAAACATCCAGAGTGCTGAAATTTACGTGTGGTCAGTGCGATGAAGAAGGACACTCGATGTCAGAGTGCGCAAAGAAAGTTGACACAGCGAAATATGCTACTTTCTCACGCTTTAAAAAACCCAATAACTACAAAACGGGAGATGCTGCGTGCCCTGCTAGGAAAATAGCGGAATACAGGACAGGTTCATCAACTATCAGCTATAAGGGCGTCACAATCAAACCCAGACTTTCGTGTTTAATGCCTGCTGCTGACTCAACAAAACACTATACTGACCGACTGAAACTGATGACTGAAATTGTTGATGTCTAAGCACATCAGTCACCCGCAGCAAAAATCGAATATACGAGTACACATAACCTCAAATGTGATGTGATTGTACAACAATTTGACTTACCGATTTTGCTGACGCAGAATCATTACATAATATTATGGGTTTAACTAGGTTATCAAGTGCAAGAAACTATTTTACGCAAAATAAATAAGAAATTACGTATAAAAAAGACTTTTTGTTATTTTTATCGGTATAAAATATTGAATTAATAAAATTTTATCATTATTTCAAGACTTGTAATGTTAAATATTGTTAAGAATTTTATCGTCCTACAATTACCATTAAATATGAGCTCATGCCGCCTGTGATACAGGTTTAACCTAGTACAGGGGGTCTACTCCTAAGCGCTAAACCGAAGTATCGGCCGAATGTTCGGCCGTTTTATAAGTTCCATAGTTTCCTTTTTAAATTTTCAATGCCAAATGTCAGGCAGCTAACTACCAATGTTCAACTTAATGGAATAGAGTTGGACCCTGTTGAGTCGACAGTTTTTCTTGGGATAACTAATGACGGTAAATTACAATGGGGCCCACACGTAGAAAACTTGTCAGGAAGGCTTAGTTCGGCCGCCTATGCTGTTAAAAAAATTCGACAGATAACTGATGTAGATACTGCCAGAATTGTTTATTTTAGTTATTTTCATAGTCTTATGTCATATGGGATTCTTCTCTGGGGAACCTGTGCGGACATTAATACTATCTTTGTTTTACAGAAAAGGGCTGTTCGAGCCATTTACAATCTAGGTCCAAGAGATTCACTTCGTGAAAAATTCAAAGAAATAGATATTCTGACTGTAGCCTCTCAATATATATTTGAAAATCTATTGTATGTACACAAAAATATATCAAATTTTAAGAAAATGTCAGATATTCATTGTTTAAATACCAGGAATAAACACAATCTTGCTGTACATCGCACTCGCCTCCACAGAGTAGGCAACTCGTTCATGGGTCAATGTATACGCTTTTACAACAAACTTCCTACTGACATTCGAAACTTACCCATTAAACGATTTAAAAGCTGTATTAAAACCAAACTTTGTAAAAAAAAATTATATCTATAAAATTTCTGATTATTTAGAAGACAAAAAAGCTTGGGATTGAGCTGCTCGCTCTGCAAGCCTTGTGATCAAACTGGAAAACTTGACATTTAATGTTATTATGCATGATTTTATATAAATATTGACATTGCAGAATATTATACTCGTATACAATATTACATTAATGTTTACTTTGAAAAGTATTATATTTACTCCTTTAATTTATTGTGAATGTGAGCACTATGTGGGTCATTTTTTTTTTCTTTAAATATTTTCCTATTATTTTATGCTTTTTCTCAGTTTTAATGGTGGTCTGGCATTTTGAGCACTTTATGAGGCCTACCCAAATGTACTTTCTTTGGTATTGTTCGTCGAGTCGTTGAGCTCCTTAAGTCTTGAGTCGAGATGCACGATTACGACAAATGCTTGCACTGATTGGACAGGTCCACTCAAAATTGTGTGGTTCTTTCCTCAAAAGACCATTTCAGACACAGATCTACATGGTCCTCACATGATCTGACCAAGATTATGTCTGGACTTTAAAAGAGACTTTGACCCCTGAGTTTGTTTCGCCATTTCTTCTCACGGGTAGTCAGATAGGAAATGTCGACTACATCTAGCTTATTTTTTACTTTTTAATATGACGTGTAAAAGTGATTCCGATATCCTATTTACAGAATAAACGATTTCATTTCATTTCATTTCATGACTTTGAGTCCTTACCCGACTTCAAGTCACAGTTTTGACTTTGGCTTATCTCTTCGACTGCCTTTTTTTTTTCGCCGTAGTCAGCTACTGTTAGCCGAAGTAAAGGAGCGACTGAACATTCAGCCGATACTTCGGTTTAGCGCTTCGGAGTAGAGCCCCAGGCATCTAACATTATAATACCTTTGTAAATTATTTGACGTAAAAGTATTTAACGTAAACTAAATATTTTTTTTATTGACAAATGCTACTATACCAATGATGAATTCCTAGTTGACAAAATTTCATGTGACTGACCATTCTATGTACCTATTTATTAATGTAATTCATGCCTGATAAGGTAGATTTTTGAGGTACTATAAAATATTTTTAAGACCATGTTATATCATCAATAATCGCATTAATAAAAACTTTGACTTTGATTTTATGGTAATATTTTACCGATAAAAAAAAGAATACAATTTTTTTTTATACTGAATAAAAATATTATAATTATTTATTATTATTATTATTCTAGATGCATTTTTCGCCACATATTAAACAAAATATAGTTAAACTTTTTTTTTTTTTTTAGAGTAACGGTGGAGTTTTTTGCCCACTCTTCTCCATATAAAACTACCTTTTGAAAGGGGCAACTAGAATCAATTCTATATTTATGTAAACTTTAACGTTCAAAACTGCCTCCTAAGTGTCTGTTTGAAATAAATAATTTGACTTTGACATTGACGAGGTATAATATAAAATTAATAACAAAGTAGGAAAAACAATAGAGACAAGTTTAAGGTTATATGGAATAATAAGAGTTTAAAATTATTAAAATAATCAAAATTAGCCTAAACCACAACTGATAAAATTTTCTTTTACACACATAAAATTATACTTAGCGTATTATTGCCGTTTTTAGAGTAGAGCAGAAATAAAAAACGTACAAAAATAAATTAACCAAGATTAAACCCTTGGGATTGGACTTTTTGTGTTTATTTGCCACGATAGTAGCCATAGCTGTAACCTATTCTCTGAAAAAAAAACAACTGGCTAGCTAATAGTTTTAAAGATCCTGTGACTGACAAACAGACGGTGTAGGCTTATTTATAGGGTTCCGTTGGGTCCCTTCGGAAAATGCAACCTTGAAAAAAGATAATATAGACGAGGAGTCATAACGCTCGCATCATGTTTTCTCTCCGCGTTGGGTTGACACTTTGTGGGACCAGAACTAGCAGAATTTCTAGCTAATAGTTTTAAAGATCCTGTGACTGACAAACAGACGGTGTAGGCTTATTTATAGGGTTCCGTTGGGTCCCTTCGGAAAATGCAACCTTGAAAAAAGATAATATAGACGAGGAGTCATAACGCTCGCATCATGTTTTCTCTCCGCGTTGGGTTGACACTTTGTGGGACCAGAACTAGCAGAATTTCTAGCTAATAGTTTTAAAGATCCTGTGACTGACAAACAGACGGTGTAGGCTTATTTATAGGGTTCCGTTGGGTCCCTTCGGAAAATGCAACCTTGAAAAAAGATAATATAGACGAGGAGTCATAACGCTCGCATCATGTTTTCTCTCCGCGTTGGGTTGACACTTTGTGGGACCAGAACTAGCAGAATTTCTAGCTAATAGTTTTAAAGATCCTGTGACTGACAAACAGACGGTGTAGGCTTATTTATAGGGTTCCGTTGGGTCCCTTCGGAAAATGCAACCTTGAAAAAAGATAATATAGACGAGGAGTCATAACGCTCGCATCATGTTTTCTCTCCGCGTTGGGTTGACACTTTGTGGGACCAGAACTAGCAGAATTTCTAGCTAATAGTTTTAAAGATCCTGTGACTGACAAACAGACGGTGTAGGCTTATTTATAGGGTTCCGTTGGGTCCCTTCGGAAAATGCAACCTTGAAAAAAGATAATATAGACGAGGAGTCATAACGCTCGCATCATGTTTTCTCTCCGCGTTGGGTTGACACTTTGTGGGACCAGAACTAGCAGAATTTCTAGCTAATAGTTTTAAAGATCCTGTGACTGACAAACAGACGGTGTAGGCTTATTTATAGGGTTCCGTTGGGTCCCTTCGGAAAATGCAACCTTGAAAAAAGATAATATAGACGAGGAGTCATAACGCTCGCATCATGTTTTCTCTCCGCGTTGGGTTGACACTTTGTGGGACCAGAACTAGCAGAATTTCTAGCTAATAGTTTTAAAGATCCTGTGACTGACAAACAGACGGTGTAGGCTTATTTATAGGGTTCCGTTGGGTCCCTTCGGAAAATGCAACCTTGAAAAAAGATAATATAGACGAGGAGTCATAACGCTCGCATCATGTTTTCTCTCCGCGTTGGGTTGACACTTTGTGGGACCAGAACTAGCAGAATTTCTAGCTAATAGTTTTAAAGATCCTGTGACTGACAAACAGACGGTGTAGGCTTATTTATAGGGTTCCGTTGGGTCCCTTTGGAAAATGCAACCTTGAAAAAAGATAATATAGACGAGGAGTCATAACGCTCGCATCATGTTTTCTCTCCGCGTTGGGTTGACACTTTGTGGGACCAGAACTAGCAGAATTTCTAGCTAATAGTTTTAAAGATCCTGTGACTGACAAACAGACGGTGTAGGCTTATTTATAGGGTTCCGTTGGGTCCCTTCGGAAAATGCAACCTTGAAAAAAGATAATATAGACGAGGAGTCATAACGCTCGCATCATGTTTTCTCTCCGCGTTGGGTTGACACTTTGTGGGACCAGAACTAGCAGAATTTCTAGCTAATAGTTTTAAAGATCCTGTGACTGACAAACAGACGGTGTAGGCTTATTTATAGGGTTCCGTTGGGTCCCTTCGGAAAATGCAACCTTGAAAAAAGATAATATAGACGAGGAGTCATAACGCTCGCATCATGTTTTCTCTCCGCGTTGGGTTGACACTTTGTGGGACCAGAACTAGCAGAATTTCTAGCTAATAGTTTTAAAGATCCTGTGACTGACAAACAGACGGTGTAGGCTTATTTATAGGGTTCCGTTGGGTCCCTTCGGAAAATGCAACCTTGAAAAAAGATAATATAGACGAGGAGTCATAACGCTCGCATCATGTTTTCTCTCCGCGTTGGGTTGACACTTTGTGGGACCAGAACTAGCAGAATTTCTAGCTAATAGTTTTAAAGATCCTGTGACTGACAAACAGACGGTGTAGGCTTATTTATAGGGTTCCGTTGGGTCCCTTCGGAAAATGCAACCTTGAAAAAAGATAATATAGACGAGGAGTCATAACGCTCGCATCATGGTTTCTCTCCGCGTTGGGTTGACACTTTGTGGGACCAGAACTAGCAGAATTTCTAGCTAATAGTTTTAAAGATCCTGTGACTGACAAACAGACGGTGTAGGCTTATTTATAGGGTTCCGTTGGGTCCCTTCGGAAAATGCAACCTTGAAAAAAGATAATATAGACGAGGAGTCATAACGCTCGCATCATGTTTTCTCTCCGCGTTGGGTTGACACTTTGTGGGACCAGAACTAGCAGAATTTCTAGCTAATAGTTTTAAAGATCCTGTGACTGACAAACAGACGGTGTAGGCTTATTTATAGGGTTCCGTTGGGTCCCTTCGGAAAATGCAACCTTGAAAAAAGATAATATAGACGAGGAGTCATAACGCTCGCATCATGGTTTCTCTCCGCGTTGGGTTGACACTTTGTGGGACCAGAACATTGCTAGAAAGTTTTTTTTCTAAAGAATTAGCATTGTCAGTCAACGTGGGATTTTTTGGCATGTTTTGACTTGGGAGCAATGTGGAGGAGTACTTTGACATAGTGTTTAATGTACTATGATTTTGATGCCTTGGCGTCTTGCATAAAATATGATTGAATCAATAAACAAAAAAAAAAAACAAACATACAGTCGAACATATATTATAACCTCCTCCTTTTTGGAAGTCGGTTAAATAAACCACAGCTACTCACCAGTAGGTTGTTAGTTTGATATTCCGCCGAACAATTTTTAGCTAAATCTTCGTTCCATTCGCTCTGCGGAATAGAAGTTGATAGCCAACGCTCACTGCGGGGCTTCGGATTCTCTATTACTTCTTTCAGTAACTTGAGAAGGCGGCGACCTGAAAAAAGTTTGCCATTTAATCTTCCATAATACTATGTGCTTAATTACATTTCCTTTTGAATGCCATGGGTCTATGTAAACGTGTCGACATGGCCTGTAGTACCTACGTACAGGCCGCAAACTTATGTTTTGTTATTTTTATTTTGTACCTACTTTCTGGCGGCTATTTGACGTCATTGGCGTCCAGGGTATTTATCCATTCATCGGAGGACTTCAAAAGGTTAAAAATGACGGTAACTCATACCTGCAATTGAGATGTATCGCGAGTGATACGGTATATTGGAACTCGGCACCGCCTTCGCGAAGACACCTTTCGCCACGAGCTGAGCGACGAACTCCTTCATCACACCAGTGGGTCCAGAGATGGTGCTGGAGTCAGGCCCATTATGACATGCCACGTCGATCTCAGGCGGACATATCTTCGATACCTACATTTGATAATAAATACCAAAATGTTGATCTCGGACTAGGTGTTTCGTACGTTTGAAAAAACCGGCCAAGTGCGAGTCGAACTCGCGCACGAAGGGTTCCGTACCATTATCTATAAAAATGGCAAAAAAATCACGTTTGTTGTATGGGAGCCCCCCTTAAATATTTGTTTTATTTTAATTTAATTATTGATTTTTAAAGTCAATATATAACTAATTATTCTGTGAATATTTTAAGTGTCTACCTGTTACCGTTATCAATATCGAGCAAAAACGAGCAAAAAAAATCACGTTTGTTGTATGGGAGTCCCCTTAAATATTTATGTTATTCTGGTTTTTAGTATTTGTTGCTATAGCGGCAACGGAAATACATCATCTGTGAAAATTTCAACTGTCTAGCTATCACGGATCATGAGATACAGCCTGGTGACAGACGGACAGACAGACAGACAGACGGCGGAGCCTTAGTAATAGGGTTCCCGTTTTACCCTTTGGGTACGAAACCCTAAAAAGGATTTTGTTTCAAGGGTCTTGTAACAATCCTTGGGTTTTAATTTTTTATAGATACTCGTATATATTTCATGTTGCCTGTGATAGAGATTACAGTAACACGAATTCTATGTAAGTTAAAAATATACCTGTTAAAGGCACACAGACAGCGTAGGTTTAGTAATAGGATAGTAAAATGTAATAATAATAGACGATTGGATTTACTTGTTCATATCCCAGACCGACCGCAGCCATTGAACCATTTATGATGGGAGTCTCCATCGATACACGTCCACGTTGTAAAGCACACATCATCGTTTGTTCCGCTGTTAAACATCCGTCGGCGTATGCGCATGCCAGCTCACCAACACTGTGACCTGTAAGAATTGATGTAACGGTCAAACAGTGTTTCTTCTGGTGCACAATTCTCGTATCGATGACTTATGTTTTATTAGACCAGAACGTAGCGGCCCATAAATAGGGCCAAATAAGTATGATGCACATAATTATAGCAAAAAAAAATACGATAATCAAAAATAAATATTTAAGCGCAGTTTTGATACTTTCAAAGACTCGCCGGGTAAAAATCTGGCGCATCATAAACTCAAACTGAAAATATTTATTTCAATTAAAACATTTACTTTTGAATTGTCAAGGCAATTGCATGTAGCTGAGATGAGAATGGTAAGAGGAATGTGTGGTGTGACACGAATGGATAGAATAAGAAATGAGTACATACGAGGAAGTCTGAAAGTGGCACCGGTGGCTGAAAAGTTGTGCGGAAATCGGTTGTCATGGGACCACTATGACAACCGATTTCCACACAACTTTGCTCACGACATTTGCTCACGGAAAATGTCGTGAGGAAAGTTTTGAATATTATATGCATGTCAATAGCTATAAGAGTAGGGGAAGACCAAAGAAACGATGGATGAACTGTGTGAAAGATGATATGGCTAGAAAGGGAGTCACTACCGTGATGACGACTAATAGAGAACTATGGATGAAAGGAAATTGTTGCGCCGACCCCAAATCAATTGGGATAACGGCAGGAGAATGATGACTTTTGAATTGTCAAGGAGTCAGTCAATCAGAAATATGAAGCAATAATTGCATAGCATACTTATGGAGTAGAACGGGTAAGAAATGGACACTCTTATAGAGGTATGAGGAACAGGGTGTAAAGTTCACTCTTCCTCCATAGAAAAGGGAGGAGCCTCCGACCAGATGAATGTGGTGTCTGGTGGGCAACTGAAAGCAGAGTTAGTACATCAATTTCTTTAAATTTGTTTCTAAGAGACTCACGAGGACCCATTTTATAGATGGCGCGAATTGCTCTCTTTTGCAAAATGAAAATTGAGTCTACGTCGGTTGCCGATCCCCACAGCAGAACGCCATAAGACATAATCATGCGTAAGCGGTGCACACCCCTTGTGTGTAGGGTGCGGGGCAGCCGCAACAGTATCTTGAACGCTTTTGCTGAACGTTTTGACTGCCAGTACGTGAACCACTGCTGCATGGTTCACGTACTGACTAATGTTAAGATATTATTTTAATTTTGTTTATATTAATGTATAATTTTCAATTTGATGTATTTATTTAATTTTGTTAATAATTATTCATTTACTCTGTACCTATGATCCAAAGTTGATTGAAATAATAAATAATAATAATACTGTGGAAATAAGCAAAGTATACTAACCTAGCTGTGGCTATATCTGTCAACTGCCTTATTTGTTGTACTGCGTAATATATGCAGCTGAACTTAATCTTCCTGAAAGAGCTCTAATGTGGACATCCCATTGCAATTTGGAATCTAGAGTCATCATCATCTGCCTAGCCTTTCCCAACTATGTTGGGGTCAGCTTCCAGTCTAACCAGATGCAGCTGAATACCAGTATTTTACATGGAGCGACTGCCTGAATCTAGAGTAATTCCTAGAAATACAGTTTCCGTAATAGCATCTAGTTTCTTGCCATCAAGTTTTAAATTTAGACCCACTTGGAGTACATTTGGTAAAGAGAACTTAAGACATTTTGTTTTGTTCGCATTAAGTAAGACATTATTAGCTGAGAACCATTTCGAAACAACAACCAGACTATCGTTGACATGTAAGACATCCGTATATTTTCTATCTATTTTTAAAATAAGATAAGTGTCATCAGCGAATAGAATTATATCCAATGAGTTGGCCATATTGTAAGGAAGATCATTTATATAAAGGGCCAAGAATTGAACCTTGAGGTACGCCCACCTTTACTAGAGATCCTGAGGACGTCACTCCGTTAACGTCTATTTTTTGCTGTTTGTTTGATAGATAGGAAAGAACGAGATCAGCAGCTTTTCTAGGAATTCCATAGTGGTGTAATTTACAGATCAGTGTATTGTGGTCAACGCAGTCAAACGCTTTTGAGAGGTCACAGAAAATGCCAATGGCATCCTGAGATTTCTTCCAGGATTAAAAAATGTGACTAACCTACCTTTGGTGGAACCAAACTGGCGGTTATGTAAAATCCCATTTGAATTAAAATGTAACACATCTGATCTAGCATGATTTTTTTATATATTTTACTCAATGCTGGTAGCACAGCTATAGGTCTATAATTAGAGGGATCATTCGTACTTCTCGATTTGAAAATAGGTACGAGTACTACTTTACTATGTTTCTTAAATTAGGAAACATACCGCTGTCTAAACATTGATTAAATATGTCTGTTAGGACAGGGGCTTTTGTGTCAATGATATCTCCAAGAACCAAGAACCTTAACGGAAATCCTTCCGCAATCATTTTTGGATGATTGGACGAGTTCCATTTTAAGGTCTCGGTGGAGGTCGTCATTTCTAATGTACCATGGTGCATTAACAGCGTTCCTGAGTACTTTATTTCGGAATTGTTGGATTATTTTAACGTTGCTTCGTTTAGTACAGCCACAATACCTTGGAGCTGTACTAAACGAAGCCTTTCGACCAAATTGGCATAAGAATATGCTTGTATAATATAATTTTATTATGTATTGATAGGCAGGATTTTCTTCCGAGTACCCAATACATACTTTTATAACGTATTTCAAGTTCCCGTCTTTTCTTTTTACGTGAGATTTCCAACGCAGTTTAGCGTCAATAGTTATACCAAGGTGTAGCGGCATCAACATCGCCACATGCGATCTACGCGTCACACTGACGTCACACAAATCCTGCATCGCGCAAGCAGAGTTACAATGTCAAATACAACGTCCCGACATCAACCGTCGGGCAGTTGCCCACCAGACACGACACCCGTCTGGTCGGAGGATCCTCCCTTTTCTATGGTGGATGAGTAAACTTTACACCCTGTTCCTCATGCCCCCAATATTTGGCTGTATTAGCATAAGGCACTTGCATGCCGTTTATATGGATTGGGTCGTAATCACAGTGTTTGGTAGTGAAGTCAATGTGAATTGATTTTGTCTCATTCAGTTTGATCTTCCACTTTTGTTTCCAGTCATAAACTTTGTTTACAGCTAGTTGAACTTTTTCTACTACTTCTTTGTGGCTTGATTCGGTAGCCATAATAGCAGTGTCATCTGCAAAGGTCGCAATCGTGTTGTTTTCCAGCTCTGGGATATCACATGTGTACAGCAAGTAGAGAATTGGGCCTAACACACTTCCTTGTGGTACCCCGGCTTTTATTTATTTAAACTTCTCACACACAATTAGGTACAAAGGCGGACTTAATGCCTTAGGCATTCTCTACCAGTCAACCAAGGGTGGTGAAGAGATAAGATGGCGGGTGCTCTGATTGAGAGAAAATAATAATATTAAAATATATTAAATTATAACATAATTAATTATAAATAAAACGGGTGCACAAGTACATAAATAGGTTAAAGACTTATAATACACATACATACATAATTATTTACTATAATATTTATATACCTACATTATATATATATATATATATATAAATATACATACAAATTCAAGGAAAAGAAGTAATTGAGATGACTCTACGCTATTTGTTTTGTAAATAACTCTGCAATTTCCGCTTAAATGCATACCGACTGGTGGCCGTCCTGAAATCAAGAGGAAGCGCATTCCAGAGAAGAATGGCCTGAATATGAAAGGAAGAATGAACAAAGTCAGAAGTATGAGAAGGACAGAGTAGAAGAAGATTGTTGGAAGAACGCAGATTCTTAGCGTGTGAAGATGCATGGTTTTATAGTTTATAGCTCGGAATATGCATCCTCTTGCCTCATTTTAAACATTCTGTTACTTATATATGATTCAAGAATATCTGCAAATTCTGGAGGTAGCATGCGTCGGAGTTTAAATATCAGACCCTTATGCCAAACTTTGTCAAAAGCTTGCGCAACATCTAGGAATACGGTGACGCTGAGTTGCTTGTTTTCGAGTGACTTTTCAATAATGTTAGTTATTCTGTGGACCTGGTCTATTGTAGAGTATTTTTCTCTAAAGCCAAATTGATGGTTTGGTATTAGGTCTTTATCTTCTATTATTGGTTTTAACCGTTTTAATAATAGTTTTTCAAATGATTTCGATAATATGGGGCAAGTCTGGTCAGCTTTACTATGGCTTTGCGCGGGAGGTGTTTTAGAACTTCTCTTGTTATGAGGTCGTTAAGATAAAGATCATTTTATTTGTCAAAACATGCGTATACATGCAAATTATGCATGCAGTATGTTACAACATTAATATTTAGTACGTACATGTTTCACCCGTAATTTTACGCCACAAAAACCTTTGAAGCCTAATTCCCGTTTTGGCGAACAATGACTTACGCACCGACCTTTTTTTATGGCCTGTCATTGTTATGACAGGGGCCGCCGGCACTCATAAACATTAAAAAAAAAAAATAATAATGAAGGTAATACGGTCAGGGTATTTTTTTCTGAGAAGCTAATTAGACAGGCCATAATAAACAATTGCAAGAATGGATCTGGGAAGTGTATTGTTTTTCTAAACAAAATATGATTTCAGATAACAGCTGCTTTTGTTTTGGGATTACGTTATTTCTATTTTTGGTAAAACGGCTGTTTGAATTTACACGAAAGTTTGCACCTTGCATTATGAATAGATAAGTAATTTACCAACAGCGTTTTTAGAGAGTTCTAGGTAAAATTTTCGTAATAATAAAACCCAAACATCACAGTGCATGGGGCCGCCTTTAGACGTATGATTTTTCGAAACATTTCATATGTATTTATGATATAGTTGGTGATATTATTATCTAAAACGATGTAGTAAGTATTATTTTATGATTATTCATCTATTTCCAGGCGATAAAACACAAAATGAGCCATATTTCGTAAAAAAATTAGTCGGCGGAACGAATTTTCAAGTAACATTTCTTTGTTCAAAAATTTAAAATTTACGACGTGATTTCGTGCAATTATTATCTAAAATGATGTAATAATAACATATAAATGAAAATAAGTCCACTTACCCCGATTTCTAATCCATTTAGGGCACTAACACAATAAAATCACTTCACTGCAATCCATTTGTAAACAAACATGGCGGTCGGCCACACGCGAAACTAAAATATTATTTTTTTAAGTTGCCACGCCGTATTTCGTCTATGAAAATGTTTATTTTTTTAGAATAGTTAACAGGCCCGACGATTAAAGTTACCACACGCAAGATTAGGCTTACTGTTAGTAGAAATTCAGCTGTTAATAGCGTGCGCGCGCGGACGCCATATGGAGTCCGCGGCGTTTGACGGTTTGCGAAAATATCAATATATTTGGTCAAATATACATTAATTCTATTAAAAAGCTTGAAGAGGCGAATTTTCACAGTATTTTTGCTCACCTGTAAAATTGAGTAAATGTAGATACGTTCATCTGACTCTTACACCGTGATATACGAGGTCATTTTTGGCAGATTCCATGAGCTTTGGCAGAAACAGGCTAACAAAACAAGCAAAAACATAAAACCTTTGAGTTAAAGCGAATTACCAATTATTCCATCAGGATTTAAGCCCAGTTCGTGAAGGACATCTGTAAGTCCGATTTGAATAGCAGCGATCCCCACGAAGGAGTGTAGGATATGATCGAATATGTCTTTGTCAGAAGACGTTATTATCTTAACAATGTCGAGACCTTCAGGTTCCATCACTTTATGACAACTGTAACAAAATATTTAGTATTGAATACCTCTAGTAGTACTGTGTGAACAATTTATAAAACAAAGAGTATTTAAAATTACCGAAATAAATTCACCGTGCGTGTTTCAAACATTTTAAAACTTTCGATTATAGTACTAATATTTTTTACCGTTGTATTGCAGCAGCGAATGTCGGAATGCGCAAGAGTTGCACGCCCATACCAGCCCACTGTGAGCCCATCCCGCTGTACACGAACCACAGCGGCCGCCGAGCGTCGTCGAAGTACTCAGCCTTCTCACATAAGGTCACAGTTTTTTGGTTCACGTCCGTGTCTGGTAAGAAAGAAACACAAAACGTTGCTTTCGATACAGTGATCAAGGTTAGGAAGAAATATGTATATTATAGTGGTTGCTAACGGCTAATCGATGTGGCGAAAAAGTTCTGGAGTACCTGCGTCTCTGGCGGCATAGTGTTGGTAGGGTTTCTACTAGTTAGACCGATAACCTGCACATATACTCCTTCAAGATAGACCGATGTCCTTGTGAAGGCAGCGGAAATCCACTGGATGCGAGAAGCACAACATTGGTCGTTGTGGCGATGCTGGTGAGGCCTATGTCCAGTACCAAGTTTCGGCTGATGATGATGATGATAGTTACTATAGTGTAAATTTATTCATACCTAGTATCGCATATCCCCTGCCTAAATGTCCAGAAATGTTGTTCGCATGGATTTTGTGCAACAACGCCAATTCTTCAGCATCGATGAGTCTGGACTTGAGGTTTTCAAATATCTTAGTAATGGCAGACTCTTGTCTGCCTGATAATGTGACCAAACGTGGAATAGAAGACTGGTAGCGGGAGAGATCCTGGAACATTTAATAGTTTTTATGGCTCGTCTCGTTGTAAATCCGAAGAGTTTAATGCGGGATCCCTTCTTTTCGAATAATGTTTTTTTACTAATATATTTTGGATTAACTGTTTTGGTATTTTTTTTTTTGGTATAATGTTACTTTAATGTTAATTCGCATAATGTTACTTGGCGTAGTTAATAACGGAAACAAATTTTAAGTAGGTTAAGGTGCGGCGGGGTGGCCCTTGGGGGTGTGTTACGTTTGAAATAGTAACAAAAGTTCAATGATCTTATGACCTAATTTCATTTAATATACTTTTTTTTAATATAACGACGAAATGATGATTGTATTGAATTATTGATATAATTTAATTTTAACTAATTTTATATGGTTTAATGAACATTGTCTATAATGCAAATTTGAATTAATATTCAATTAATATAATAAAATATTCAGTTACTAGAATATTCAAAATCTATAACTAATTTTAAATATAATTTAAAAACTTCTACTTTGTTTTGTATATTTTTGCAAAAACTGATACCTAAGATTTTAACGCCTTCCATATAATACTTGCGTCACCTGCTTATATATACCTGCGTCAGATACCATCTACTGTTATTGAATCATTTGGGTTAGTTTAGGTTAGAACAGTGACCATTAACGCGCGAAGGCGAGCGAGCGAAGCGAGCATGGCTTGGTAACGGCCCGCGAGCGCCAGCACGCTAATTGCGTGTGTTACGTTTGAATCGCAATTGGAATGATTTTGAAGTATATTGCTAATCCATTGGTTCATTTATGTTCGAAAAAATTGTCTGCTCAACAACGTAAATAACGCAATGAATGTTGTTGAACTGTCAAATTGAAACCGATTCCTACTGATAGCGTATTACGCAATTAGCCTGCAGATTCCCATCTATTCTTGGTGAATAATTTGGGTAAGATGAGGTTGTAAATATGAAAATTAGGTCAACTGAACGTTATATAAAAGGAACATTATAGAAATGGAAAATTATTTGAAATTAACGTTAAATATAAGTACTAAATGTTATTAGAGCAAAAGAAGGTTATATGAAATATAACATTAGATCACATGAAATTAGGTTATTTGTATTTATAGCATATGAAAATTATAACATGTGAACGTTATTTCAAGTGATATATTATACCTACTTTTGTAACATTGTAACGTTCCCGTTTATTTTAATTTAATTATAAATATTATACATAAAATAAAGATATGTTAGTAGATTTAGCTGCAATAGAACATTATAATTGTTTACTTTTTAAATACCAAATTGCCAACGCCTTCATTCAACGCAATGCGCGTGACCTTGGTCGACGCATGAAAACTCGCCCGGTAAGCGACCTGATCTTCCCTCTCCCCTGTCAGTCCTCGCGGAGACCCGCCAGGCTGTAGCGAAGCCCCGTTATCGCATACGCCACTGGTGACAATCAGACCGTCTTCCGCCGAGTTGAAGGGCGCACGTATTCGCGCTGCTCTTAGCAGCGCGACATTCATATGCGTGCGCGCCCGTCCCATAGCCACGGTTCTCGTTTTGTTTTAATTGACTATACATAATTATAGTCATGAGTCATTAAACTCAGTGTAATCCCCATATTGGGTAAGTGTTGAACAATGTCGCTTTTATATTGTGTGTACCTACCTATTTAGGTGTTAACCTACATACAACAAAGGTACATGCCCTAAGTTATTAGGGCATGTACCTTTGTCTAGCTCATTATGCCTTCCGCATTAATATTTACCATACAACCTATTTGCCTAGAGCTCTATGCATTTTGATATCTTGTATCGTATGTTCACTCAAAATGTGCAAGTCATGCCGTGCTTCTCACTACCATTTTGTTAAATCCGAACTGATTGTGAGATCCACACACCAACTTCATTAGCGCACTAGTACATCTCGCTTTGCTTATGCTTGGTGTCACAATCAGCGGAGGTTATCAATATAGGTCATCTTGTGACACGCTGGACGCTCTGTTACAGGGTCCAAAGTTCCAGCTAACATCCAAAGTACCGGCTTCACTCTCTAAAGTTCCGGCTAACAACTCCGGCTACCATACAAAATTCTGGCTTACCGATCTTTATTTATCAGAGGCATCCGGCCATCTTCTACCGTGCCATCACCTGCCGGCAGTTCTGGCAAACCTCAAACTCCGTGCCGGGTACATATTTTTACCCGCGCGGCACGCCGAGCTGAGCTTCGGGTCTGGCGAGAACATCCGCCGACCGTCACCATCCCTGGCGTCTGCAGCGTGGCAAACCCGCCGCGGTCTTCGTCACACCAGGCTGAGCCAAGAGAGTACTGTGCTACTCCCAAGGGAAGTTAGGGAAATCGTTGTGACCATAGACCTACCTACCCCCTTCACTTATTTATGTGATATTATAACATTTATATCTGTAACTTTTATGGTGTACATAATAAAGAGTATTCTATTCTATTCTATTCTATTATATTTTTATGTTGACAATTTACGTGGTCTTAATTATCTGGTCCCACACACCACATAAACCCTTTCCCGTGACACTATCTATTATCATGCCATATATTACACACCCATTGTATGTGTGGTAGTGTCTAACATTGTAGGAGTTAATAATTATTATGCGTATTTGTTATGCCTATAAAAATTATGATTTAATGACATTATACGTAAATATATTTAAGCTGTTGAATGTTAATATGCTTATACATTATTATGATTATAGAAATTTTGCTTAAAATAATTATGCGTAAGCTGTTATGCGTAAATAATGTTATGCGTAAATATAGTTAGGATAAAGAAAAGTATGCCATGTTATATTATGTCTTAAAATTTTATACAAATAGATAGGGAACCGTTTGATGCAGCTTTATACTTGGGATTTGTCGACTAAAAAAAGGCATTTGATTCGATTTTCCATCACTGCATATGGAACTGTCTTTCAGCTATTATAGAGCTCCCACAAACTTACACTAACATAATCAATGTATTTACAGTTAAAGCAGAACTCAAACTCAACTCAATGCATTTATTTCGAATAAACCAATTACAGGCACTTTTGAATTCTCATGGCGACATTGAGAGTGCGATTGTCGCAACCCAGCGCTGGGCACGCTACGATTGTGGCGATAAGTCTCCTCTTTGAGGAGTGGCTAGAGAGGCGCCACGGCGTCCTCACCTTCCGCCTGACGCCGGTCCTCACCGGACACGGTTGTTTTGGGAGGTTCCTGTACAGGATAAAGCGGGAGGAAACGCCCGGGTGTCACCACTGTGTGGATCGCCCGTAGGACACAGTGGAGCATACGGTGGAGGTCTGCCCAGCTAGGGCGGAGCACCGCCGTGTCCTCACGGAGGCGATTGGTGGCGGCGATCTCGCCGTCCGATAAGGACCAGGCCCGGGTCGACGGCGCGTTGTGTTCCACGCGGGCCTCAAAGAGATGTCAGCACCAAGTGACGGGGTCCGTTAGGACCAATGCCTGCCAGGGTTGCGAGTTTGTCCGAAAGGGATATCGTGGCCCTGGCACACAGGCAACGGAAGGAACACGGGTGGGTTTTAGTCAGTAAAAGTCTGACACGCCCTCCCGCTCCGCCCAGAGCGGGAGAAGTTATTTGATAATTTCCCACCCAATAAAAAAAGGCACTTTTGAATTGTCTAGATGTCGGTCAGTCAAAGAGATGAAGCTAGTTGCCCATTCTAAAGCGTAGTAGATTCCTATGGAGCAAAACGGACAAGAAACCTCACGGACACTCTATTAAATCAAAATATTGTTACAAAGTATTGTTTACATCATTCATGTTGAAATTATACATGTGAGAACAATGTAGAAATACATGCACGTTAAAAGCGTCTATAATAAAAAACGATAAAAAAAAAGTTAACATAAGCCGTGGCAGCTAAAAAATTACCAGTTCCTACTGACGGCGAACAAACTACAGTCAAACTGGATAAAACTGGTGATACTATAAAAATAGGAAGAGGAGTAAGGCAGGGAGACCCGAAATCTCCTAAACTTTTTATTAATGTCCTACAGCACATAATATCCAACCTTGATTGGTACCGGAAAGGCATTCTCATAGATGTTAAACATTTCAGCCATTTAAGGTTCGCAGATGACATTGTTTTAGTATCGGAATCTGCAAAACAACTAGACAAAATGTTAAACGATCTCTCGATTAATGTTGGTTTAGAAATGAACACCCTGAAAACAAAAATACTAAGAAACAGGACAAAACAAGAAAGTAACGTAGACGATAATAATAATAATATATGTATGGGGAGCTCAGAAAACAATTATCATTCAACAAAAACAGACTCATAGAAGAAGTCAAGCGATGAATTAACATAACATGAAATAAGTTTTGGAATTCCAAGGAAATAAACAATTAAAGAAATCACGCTAACCTGTAAAACTCAAAGCTAAAGTCATGAACTCTTGCTTGCTATCATGCCTTACTTAAGCTTGTTAGACGTAGGTATTTACTAGAACAGCTAAAAATAAAATACAGGTTTGCCAAATGGCCATTGAACGAAGCATCCTAAACATCAGACTAAGCGACAAATAACGAAACACAGCAATCAGAAAGAACACAAAAGTCATAGATGCTCTTCAACACGCTCGAGCACTGAAGTGGAGATGGGCGGGGCATCTGGTGCGATCAGAAGACGACAGGTAGATCCTTAGAACAACCACTAGAAAAGGCCCATACGGAAAGAGAAAAAGAGGCAGACCAACAGAACGTTAGCACGACGAGATAGTGGGATTGATTGGCAAATCATGACTTGTGAAAGCAAAAAACAGAAAAAACTGGACATTACTGGAGGAGGCCTATACCCGTAGAGGGGTCCTCAATTAATTAATTATCGAATAGTACTTACTTTATCAAGAACTTTTTTTTTTGTAATTAAGGAATAATAAAGGCTTTTTTATTTTAATGTATGGCCCGTCTTGGCTGCAGATCTGTTGTCATTTGATACTGAACGTGTTAGTTTTCATCATTACATTTTCAAGGTGTTAGATCACTTTAGTAGGTACCTTGGGTTTATACTGTCCATGCAGCAACACGTGTGAGTTGACGCCGGTGACGGACATGCCGTTGACGGCGACGTAGGAGCGGCGGAAGTGCTGGTGCTCAGTGACGATGCGCATACGGCCTTCGCGCAGCGCCACCACGTCCTGCCGCGGATTACTACAGTGCAGATTGGCGGCTATCCGACCGGTGTGGTAGCCAAGTAACACCTGCGTGTTTGGTAAGCATCATTAAATCGGTTCACCAAAATGGTCAGTGTGGCACCTACTTCCCCGGACAAGCTCATTTGTAAAAAGATCTGCCTAGTATTAGCTAGGTACAGTCGGTGACAAGCATTACATGACCCCTCTTTCATTATTCTTCTTTGTAAGAGGGGTCCCGTAATGCTGGTCACCGACTGTACTACTAAACTCAAACTCAAAGCATTTATTTCAATTAAACCATTTACAGGCACTTTTGAATTGTTAAAGAGTCGGTCAGTTAGTCAGAAAGAGGAAGCTATTTGCCCATTTCAAAACGTAGATCTCTATGGATAAGAACAGAACGGGAAGCACAACACCTTGGGCAAGAAACTCCAAGGACACTCTTTTAAATCAAGATATTACAAAATCCTGGGTACATTATTCTTGTCGCTTCTATATAGGTATGTGAGAACAAAGTAAAAAACAAAAAAAAAATATTTAACGCGCCCGTTCACGAACATGACGCGTGGATCAGCACCATCCAGCTCAACCACTTTGTAGGGAACCGAATGATCCAACACACGCGCCACCATCAGCGAGACATTTAAGTGAGCATGACATACTCTCAACTGCCAGGCTTTTTTGAGACAACATACATCATAACATAATAAACGGCTCCATGGTACTCACATTTAAAAATGCTTTAAAATTATACAATACTAAGATACTAACCTTGGTAATAGCAGTCATGCCAGATGCTGCTGCTGTCAAGCCAACGTTAGATGTCACGCTGCCGACTAGTAGAGGGTCTTGCCTATCGTTGCAGTAGACTTCTTCAATTGCTTCCAGCTCAGATTTGTCAGCATCCAGTACACCTACAAACCTCCCAAATGTGGTAAACCGAAAATGTTCCAAAAATCTTTTAAACGTGAGACAATTTTTGTCAAGTTGTCAGTAACTCTCCAGATAATATCATCCGTCTGGCTGGAGAATCCTCCCAATTCAATGAAGGAACATCACGTGAATGATTACGTTTGGAGGTGGAGGAACGAAGTGTTCCTCTACCCCCAACCTTTTCTCACCTGTGCCATATCCTTCTACGTATTCTACCTCCTGTGGCTCCACCTGCACTTCGTTGTAGAACTGTCTAATGAACCCAGCCGTAGTCTGAGGGTTTCGACAGTACCCGAATTTGGGTCCCATTTTATCACTCAATACAGATATGAATTCATTTTTGACATGTACTAGTTCTGCGTAAACTCTAAAAATACAACAATAATGTTGTTCAAATAAACAATGTTTTAACTTCTTGACAATTTTTAATCTATGGTTTACGTTATACCTGTTCGCGTCTTTTGATTTCTGCAAAAATACTACACTGATTGCGTCAGACAAAATATAACCATCGGCGTCTTGTGCGAATGATTTTGTCGTGCCATCTTGTGAGACAGTAGCAGAAAGCCTGAAAATTAAATAAAGCAAATTTTTTTCATTGTTTCTTTAATACAATTAATTAAAATATACAAGCTAACTCTAAAATATGTATAGTAGATACAAGTAGGTATATAATAAAATAATTAAAAAGTGGAAGTGCTCATTGGGCATCAAAAAATTCGTCCGCATCGCTGTCAATGGGAAAAGTGCCCAAAAGGCTGGCAGCATTGCCACGTTGGATGGCAATACTGATTCTTTGGGCTAAAAATAGGCCAGCCTTCTGGTCACGTGAAGAGTCGACCAACCGCTTGGCGATGTCCTGAAATATTTGATGAGCACTCGGACCCCAAGGCCCTAGTGTTTCAACCCCAAACGGCTCAAACATATAGCTCCCAATAAGGTTGTTATATTTGCGCCGTTTGAGGTGTTCTGCTCCTGCAGCTGCCGCCCCAGCACAACTCGCCGTGCCAGGAAGATGGGATGGCGCGACGTTATCAACACAGGTTGCATCCCACACCAAAGGCCTACCCAACTTCCATGGCATTATGGTCATTCCGTCTGGCCTCTTCCCACTCCGGCGGTGACAAGAGCCCGACAGATGATGTCATTAATACTGGCGTGCCGTTCCATCCGACCAGCGCTCTTGCTGCAGGATAGGCCAATGTGTCCGAGGCAGTCAACTCCTTCACCGCACTGACAGCGATGTGGAGCCCCGCAAGGGGCGGCCAGACGCAGACATGTAGCGAGCCAGAATGTGGTGTCACCCAACATGGTACCTATGTTGGGTGACGGTAGTGCCTGAAGACAGAGCTCGACTCCCATTCATCCACAGCCAGCAGGCGGGCACGCTCAGCAGTATTGGTGGACGTATTAATGAGTTTATTCCGTACCAACCTGCAGAGCGGCTCATCCCACTGTCTCCGAGAAGACGGGTTCTCGAGCTGAACCGTATCCGGGCAAGCCACTTTCCAGGCGTTTACCGCATCGGACAAACATGGCACTTCAGAGTCAACCTGAGATGGGGCTAAGATTCTTGTGGTTAACTTTTCGGTGCTGTGGACCGAGGACAGGAACTTGCACTAGAAATTTTGCGGACGCCGAGCCCACCAAAACGAATCACAAGGTCGTCCAATGCCACATTTAAAATTGATGTTAGAGTTGTTTGTAAATGTATTTTTTTTGTTTATTATTTAAAGGACCAAAACAAAATATAAACAGAAACATCACAAAAACATCATTAGGTTTGTCTGGATGTTGAAACACTTTTAAGCAATCTTAATACTAACTAAATATTATATCTATGGTTAAGAGGCCTCCTCTTAAACTTAGATATATTATTATGTTAATTTGCATGAATATTCTGAAACAGTCACACATACAAGCAAAATGAAACTTTAGTATATGATTTATTGGGTCTTTGTCTTTCCATGTTGAAGACAGTTACGTAATTGTAATATTTTCAAATTCATTTTCTCTCAATACATTTTAATTCCAAAATCATGTCTTTTTTAAGGATGATTATTAAAACAAACAAGATTGTTTGGCTTTTATGTCTAAATTAAATATTCACAGCAAAAAAATATAGTTTACTAGCTTTTTCCCGCGGCTTCGCCCGCGTGGATGTCGGAAAAAATGTCACGAGAACGTACTACCGGAATTCAAAGTACGCTATGTGTTAATTCAGACTATAAACTATAAACTGTGTTACCAAATTTCTTCTAAATCCGTTCAGCCATTTTTGCGCCAATCCGAAACATAAAATCATCCCTTTTAAAACTGACTACCCCTTTCCACCCAGTTAGATTTTTTGACAACCCTGATACACCTTTTCCTTTATTTCCGATCTTAAATATAAATAGCGAGTTTCAAGTTAATCGAACCGCGCGATATACCTTTCCATACAATTGTTTTCCCCCACAAAATTCAACACCCCCTTTAAAAGGTTGTTTTCGAAAATGTATGTTTATGGTCGTTTTATTTATTAAGAAAATATAGGGGTCAATTTTCAAGTTTATTGATCAAAGGAAACATAATTTTGATATAAACTGTGAAAAAACCTTTTGACCCCAAAAGGAGTATACTTTTGAAAAATATTCAATCATGTGTTATTCAATTACTTTGGAGTTTATCAAGACGCACAGTAAAATCCTTCCCTAAAACTTAAAAACCCCCTTTTGTCCCGGTTACATTTGAATCAAATAAAAATATAGGTATATATAAAATACCGAGTTTCGAGTAAATCGGAACGCGCGTTAAAATTCTTCCATACAAACTTTAACATCCCCCAATCCCCCTTCGGGAGGAACTTTGAAAAAACAAAAAATGGAAAACTTTATGATTTACTTAGTAAGTATTCGTGCCAAGTTTCAAGTTTATCAACTTTATTATTTATACTTGAATACAAAATTTTGCACATGACCAACTTCAATACAAAACTTTTTCCCTCTTTTCACCCCCTTGTGGGTAGAAATTAAAGAAAACAACGATTTACGTTGTATAAGCCAACCATAAGTCGAACCATTAGTGATTTTAACTTAAAAAACCGGCCAGGTGCGTGTAGGACCACGCACAATGAAGGGTTCCGTAGTTAGGATGAATTTATTTATCCCAACAAACTTAATATTGTAGTTGAAAAACAAATGTTCTCCCATATATCGATATACGCCACGGTCAATTTTCCAACTGAAAATTTAACTTTGTAATCGCAAAAAATGTTTTTTCATGTGATAAAACTACAAATTAACCATTTTCAGACGTTGTCTTTACTTGTGCTGTGAGACCTTGCTTTTTGACAAATTTCATGATTCTAGGTCAACGGGAAGTACCCTATAGGTTTTGATTTATTTGCGAGTATCGAAATATGTCGCAATAATGTCGCTTATATCGCCGTATTTTTTTATTGCGTTGACTTGGAAGCTTGATTTTTTTAGAGCTTCAAGTTACTATAGACTTACGTATTTGATATTAATTTCAACTTGATACCTTTACGCGTTCCTGAGAAAAATGGTCTTGAAAGACTGAGAGTCGGACAGACAGAGACGGACAACGAAGTGATCATATAAGGGTTCCGTTTTTTCCTTTGGAGGTAAGGAACCCTAAAAATAAAGAACTTTAATTAAAAACAAAATTCATCCCTTTTTCACCCCTTAAGGGTTGAAATTCTAACAACACCGTTGTGTGGGCTTCCAACCATAAGCCTAGATAATAAATTTTGCGATTTCTACATTCTAAAATGAAGAACTTTCCATACACAACTTCATCCCTCTTTTTAACCCTTCGGGGGTGAAATTATCAAAAACACTGAAACACGTATAAATTAATTTTCAATCATCAGCCTAAACACAAAATTTGACGGACTTTCATATAAACTTCCATCCCCCATTTTACCCCTTTAGGGCTAGAATTCCCAAAAATCCTTTCTTATTCCTTGTCTAAAATATAAAGAAAATCTCTGTACAAAATTGCAGTTTTCTAGGTCTTAGGGTTTGGGCTGGGCGTTGATGAGTCAGTCAGTCAGTCAGGACTTGTCTTTTTATTTATGTAGATTATTATTCAGCCACAAGATGTTTTTTCTCTAAATCAATTATTACTTTAGTTATAAACGAAATAACAATTGAAACTTACGCTATTTAGTTTCGTGCTCGAACACGATCAAAGAGCGCACGCGATATTCATCTTTATTACCGACTAGCTTCTGCCCACGACTTCGTTCGCGTGGAAGTCGTAAGACACCACAATATACAAATAACAGCCACATTTTAATAAATCCTGGCTCGTTGGTCTATTGGTCTCAAGCGCTATTTTTGGGCATGAGGTCCTGGGTTCCATTCTCGGGTCAGGCAAAGTGTTATTGGGCTTCCCGTCTGGAATTTCTCAGTTACAGTCCGAAGTCTGAATGTGTGCCCGGTTAGTGGCAATTGGCTCGCCGCCTAATGGGGCCTAAACATAACTGGCGAAATTTAATGTGGGTGTACTATAAGTACACCTCTGCCTAACCCTTCGGGGTATATAGACATAATGCTATGTTATTTTTATAAAACATAAACTCACGCTTTCATCCCATGGTGGTAAGCAGAAACTATATATATATAGAACGCCACCTGCTAAGCTACTTACATACTCTTTTTGCTTCGTCTACGTTCATACATCTGGTCATATACGCACGCATGTTCAGAGTACTACGCACTTGACCTTTCTGAAGAACATCACCAATTAGGTCACTATATGTCCTTCTAGGGCGTTTCCACTCACATCTGTCTCATAAATACCTTTTGTTTGTCGCCGTTCATTCATCATTTCAACATGACGAAACCAACTAAGCATATTTTTTTTAAATTTTGCCACTACATCTTCTTTTAAACCGCACCATTGCCTTATCACATAATTTTTCAGCCTATCATTCATAGTCACGCCACACATGCTTTGCAAGAAACACATTTGCACAGCTTTGATTCTACTTTCATTCTTCTTTTGCCACACCCAACATTCACTTCCATACATAAGCATGGGTACCAGCACTCCATTGTGAACAGCCAGTCGAGCCTTTTTGGGCATCGACTAGTTGGTCACAATCGCATGTATATCACAATTCAATTTATTTCCCGCATTTACTCTTTATAAAACTTCCCTGTATACTACGTTTGTAATTATGTTCTCAACAGCTAAAATATATAGAGACTCAGGACTGGTGACGCGTGAGCAAACCCGGTTGTCTATGTGAGAAGCAGTTAGTCCTGAGGTCGACTCCGCAGTCTTCAGTAGTAATTTCCCATTGCTTTTGAAGTTTTTCGTTTTTAGTGAATTAATGAGGCCTGCGTTCCTGCTTATCTGCTTACCTAATGTCACACAATTACTGATACACTGACTGATGAATTCTTACAGATTATTCCTGACAAACGACTGTCACTAAAATAATATAACAGTAGATTATGCAGAACACATGGCCGATAGGGCCGGAAGTTTCTGAAGTGGCGACCGCGTACCCGGATGGCCTCTCACAAGGTGGACCGATGACTTTGTGGAGGCCGCAGGAATCCGCTGGATTCGGGAAGCTTAGAACCGGTCAAAGTAGGGATGTTTGGGGAAGGTTTATGTCCAAAAGTGGATATCTTTCGGCTGAAATGATGATGATGTGATAATACTATAAATTAATTTTCCTTTATTGTGCTGTGAGACTTTGCTTTTTGCCATATTTATTTATTTTATTAGGTTCACCAACAATTGATTATCATATGATTCTAAGTCAACGGGAAGTACCCTATAGGTTTTGATTAATTTGCGAGTATTAAAATATATCGCGTAGATGGCCATATTTTTTTAATGCGTTTACTTAGAAGTTTGTTTTTTTTAGCTCCAGGGAACCGTAGACCAGGTATTTGAAATTAATTTCAACTTGATACCTCCATGCGTTCCTGAGAAAAAGGGTCTTCACTGACAGACAGACAGATGGACGGACGGGTGGACAACGAAGTGATCCTATTAGGGTTCCGTTTTTTCCTTTACATGTACCAAACCCAAAAAAGTAAGTTGGAATCTCATTTCCCACGATATGCTTTTCTGCATGGGAAAATGTTTTTGCGATTTTTGACTCATCTAGTACTCAAGCCTCAGTTGGTCTAATAGAGTTTTTGATCCTCATATGAAACAGGAGTATGTCATGATGATTGACAGCTTAGCCCCATAAATATATAGAGTGATGATAAAATTTATAAATGTTATAACCATTTGGCTCGTCTTTTTACAATTTACTATAAACTATAGAGGTATACAAAAATAATGCAATACTGCTCATCCATCATAGCGAATAGCGCGATAATAATGTAGCATACTAACTGACCAGGCTTATATAGAATATGTATGCAAAATTTGAACAGAATCTATCCAGTAGTTTTTGCGTAATGGTCTAACATACATTTAGACAAACAGGCAAACAGACAAACATTCTAAAAATTATATTTATGGCATTGGAATCGATCCTTCTTCTTCTTTCAAAAATATTCAATGTACATTTTTGACTTCGCTACAATTTTATTATACGTATATAATAGACTGATTTATAAGCGTTTAGCACATAACGGAGTGGCGGGGAGCAAGGGGTAGAGCATGCGTTCGAAATTTGATTAGACTGCCTGCTCTTCATAAAACACTGTGGGGTAGTTCGTAAATAATAACAAAAAAAAATACAAAAACGATGTGCGGATCAAACGGCCCATCGATGATAATTACTAAATGAATGACATTTAAACAGAATGATGCATTTTCAAAGAGAAACAAAGAAATGTTTTTTTTTTTTACAATCGTTATTTGTTATTTCCGATTGAATTTTTGTTGGAACATCATTAATTAGAGTAGGCAATAATAAACGTTCGTTCGTTTCCCGTAATAGTTTTTGTATCTCGGTACAACCAGTTTTGATTGTGCTGCTATTCTTGTTGCTTTACTATGATTGAATTTAATTTGCAGTTCTTTGTTGGTGACCTGGGGGCCGATCGCGCTGTTTCTCAACGTAATTACCTTTCGAACGGAACGTTTTTGGTTTTAGTTTAGTTTTGGTTTAGCTGATGTAAGAACATCGGCTCGCGATGACGCGACGGTATCGCGCTATTTTTTGTGAGAGTATTGTTCGATCGATCGTTCCTCCAACGTAACATCCAAAGTAAAGCTAAATCGTTTCCGTTGAAATGATTAGCGCGATACAAAATGTGTCTAATGTAACGTTTTTGGTTGTGGTTTAGTTTTGGTATTAACGTTCAAAATTAGCGCGATCGGCCCCCTGTTCTATCAATAACCACTTTCGTATTTTAGTGTGTATTGGCAAGATTTTACAATATTTAAAGAAACCTGTTACGTCATCACCATCATAAAGTGTTTTTAATGTTTCTTCGTCAACAAGGAACCCTTATAGTTTTGCCATGTCCGTCTGTCTGTCGGTCTGTCCCGGGCTTAGCTGAGAGACCCTTACAAAGCTGTAATTTGGCATGGGTATACCTGCATATTAATCACGCTGACAAAGTGGTAAAATAAAACCATGAAAAAATGTGTAGTGTACCTTCTTTGTACGTGAAGTGGGTATCATATTTTTTATTCTCGTCAATCCCATAGTGTAAGGTATCGTTGGATAGGCCGTTATATATTGCAGGGTTGTTAAAACCATTTTGATTCAGGGATCAGTTTGCGTAATATTTAGCTTTAAAATACTAATTTTTGTTAGAGTCAAGTGTCCCCCCACCCCAGCCAGCTAAATGGTTGTTTAGAGATATGTGTAAATTCATTTTTGCGGAACAGAAAACAGTACGTTGAAGTAACCAATATAGATCCCAAAACGAAATGCCAACGAACCTATAAGTCTAGTTATCGCACAATAGGGAATATGCACGTAATTGAAAACGTATCCATTATTTTGATATACATTATGTAGGAATCAAGAAACAAATGCCAATACTTTTTACATTTTTTAATGTATTACTTATTTTACAATTAATTAATTTATGTTGCGTTTTTTTGGTGGAACGGAACGCAAACCCAAAACGCGTCCTCTTTGAAAATGCCGGAAGTGACGAAACAAAACATGTGAATAAAATCTATTCTCTGCTAAATGCTTGATATCCCGCTAAGGTAAATATGTAAGTGCGATTTACACTTGAATAAAGCATAAATAATAATTTAATATGTAAGATTTGGGGCTAAAAAACAGATGTAAACAAAGCAGTTTCGTGAACAATGACGTCACATCACGACCGCGACAGAAACAGACGTTTAAACTGTAGTAGAAAATTGTTGAGTTTCATAATTTTTTGGAGCATCAATCAGTAGTTCAATTTAACTTTCAATACTTTTCTTAGGTTTATATTACTGTCTATTATTGATTGATGAAAAAATACATGCATATTCCCTATTGCTTATGGTGTACCCCGGGTCAGCGTCTTAGGGCCCCCGCTGTTAATATTATACACTAGCTTTTGGCCGCGGCTTCGCCCGCGTGGATGTCGGAAAAATGTCACGAGAACGTACTACCGGAATTAAAAGTACGCGTTAATGCAGATTTTAAACTATAAACTATGTTACCAAATTTCATCTAAATCCGTTCAGCCATTTTTGCGCCGATCCGAAACATACAATCATCCCCTTTAAAATTGACTACCCTTTTCCACCCGTTAGGGGTAGATTTTTTTTCAACCCTGATACACCTTTTCCTTTATTTCCGATCTTAAATATAAATACCGAGTTTCAAGTTAATCTAACCGCGCGATATATCTTTCCATACAATTATTTTGCCCCACTAAATTCAACACCCCCTTTAAAAGGTTCAAATTCAAATTCATTTATTTGCTAGAATGTAGGTACAAATCAAGAACTTAAGAATATCGTGGCCCAGTTACATTCTACCATTACATATGGTGTGCAAATATGTCATATTAACATTCAATTTATTAATAAAAGGTGATTGACACAATGCGAAAAAAAAAATATTAAAATTCAGGAACATAATTAACATAACATTCGTTAACTAAAATTAGTTAGTTAACGACAAAATAGAAAACTAAAAAAAAAAAAAAATATATATAAAGAAGATAATTCAAAATAAAAAAAATATCTACTAAAATGTCAAATTACAAATATAACGCAAAGTCCATATTCCTTGTAAGTCACGATTCAATAATATTAAACATTAAATTAATTATTATATGGTGTGTAATTTATCAACATAATTGAGTTTGCCCTTCTGCCCGATATGACATAAATTCGTTTAAATCATAAAAACCATTTTCTTTTAACCATTGCGTCAACTTTTTTTTAAACATAGTCAAAGGTAAATCTTTGAATGCGTCTGGTAGTTTATTATACACCTTTATAGCCGTTATATAAGAGTTCCTTTTGTACAATTCGAGTCTACATTGTGGTACGCAGAGCATATGTTTATGCTTATTTATGTTCCTAGGAGCTACATTTCTCTTACTTACATCTTTATACTTCTTGAAATATTCCGAATTTTTTTGTACAAATAGGCATAATTCTTTAATGTACATGCACGGTAACGGCAAAATATTAAACTTTTTGAACAATGGCTTACAGCTATTGATAGACCAGGCTCCACAGATTGCACGCACACATTTTTTTTGTACTCTAAACGCCCTTATGATATCCACCGAATTGCCCCACATTAAAAGTCCATATGCGAGTACTGACGAAACGTACCCGTGATATGCGCAAAGAGCAGCTTCTGTTGACACTGTGACTCTCACTCTTTTTAATGCATAGACAAATCGATCGAGCTTGTCACATACGTGATCGACATGTGTCTTCCAGTCACAATTTTGATCCAACTGTATGCCCAGAAATTTAGTGCTTGCTACTTGTTCTATATTAGTGTCGTTATATTTGACATTTAGCAGCAGTGGTTTCCTTTTATTGGTTCGGAATTCGATCAGTTTGGTTTTTTCCATATTAATTTTCAAGTTATTGGAATGTAACCAGTGTATAATATCGTTTATTGTTTTGTTAATTTCTGGTTCATACGTACTTTCATTTTCAAATTTCACAATGAGAGTTGTGTCATCAGCAAACAAGATTGTGTCATGGCGAGTGCTATTTGGGAGATCATTTATATACATGATGAACAAAAACGGTCCTAACACGGTGCCCTGTAGCACTCCAACATTGTTCTGCTGATAGTCACTTCTACCTACCTTATTTTTGTTATTTTGGATTTTCGAGATTTCCACACATTGCTTTCTGTCACTTAAATAGTCTCTTAACCAGTCGTTCGCTTTGCCTCTTATTCCATACTTTTCTAATTTGTGTAAGAGCAAATTGTGGTCTACAAAATCGAACGCTTTGCTCATGTCCAGAAATATCGCCGCAACTGGTAAGCCATCATTTATAGCCTGAGTGATAATTTTAATCAAGTTGAAACACGCTAACGAAGTGGTACTATCCTGCCTAAAGCCAAATTGTTCATTTTTAAGCAAATGATGGCTTGCCACAAATTCTTGAAGCCGCCTAAGCATTACTTTCTCGAATATTTTCGACATGATTGGTATCAACGTTACTGGCCTATAATTATTCATGTCAGATCTTTCACCTTTTTTGAAAACTGGCTTAACTATTGAGTTTTTCAACATATTCGGAAACGCACCTTCTTCAAAGGACAGGTTTATTAAATAACTCAGTGGGTGACATATATATGTATAGGTTGTTTTCGAAAATGTATTTTTATGGTCGTTTTATTTATTAAGAAAATATACGGGTCAATTTTCAAGTTTATTGATCAAAGGAAACATAATTTTGATATAAACTGTGTCCCCATTTTCACCCCAAAAGGAGTTTATTTTTGAAAAATATTCAATCATGTGTTATTCAATTACTTTGGACTTTATTGAGACGCACAGTAAAATCCTTCCCTAAAACTTAAAAACGCCCTTTTGCCCCGTAACAGCTACATTTAAAAAAACTAGAAAACATGTAAGGCTTTATATTCTGTGAGCATTAGGTATACATATATAAAATACCGAGTTTTGAGAAAATCGGAGCGCGCGTTAAAATTCTTGCATACAAACTTTAACATACCCCAAACTCCCTTTAAAAGAAAAAATTACTAACTTTATAATTTACTTAGGTTAGTATTCGTGCCAAGTTTCAGATTTATTAACTCAAGGAATAAGATTTTTCATAGAAACGAAATCACCCCTTTAAAGGTCAAATTCCCAAAAACTCCTTCTTTGCCTACGTCATAATTTAGAGTTAATCAAGCCACGCCGTAGAATACTCCCTAGTCAAATTGACTACCCCTTTTCATCCCATCAGGGGTCAATTTTCGAAAAACCCTGATACACGTTATTCTTAATTTTTGTTGCTAAGTATTAATACCAATTTTCAAGTTAATCAAGCCACGCAGTAAAATCCTCCCTTGTAAAATGGATAACCCCTTTTCATCCCGTTAGGGAAAGACATAAAAAAAAGCTGATACATTTTATTCTTTATTTTTGGTTTTAAAAATAAATACTGAGTTTCGAGTTAATCGGACTGCGCGTTAAAATTCTTCTATACAAACTGACATAAAAAAAAATAACAACTTTATAATTTACTTTGGTTAGTATTCGTGCCAAGTTTCAGGTTGATTAACTCAAGGAATAAGATTTTTCATACAAATAAAATCCCCCCTTTCACCCCCTTAAAGGTCGAATCTCCAAAAACCCCTCATAAACGGATGCTTACGTCATAATGACTATGTGTTTGCCAAATTTCAGCCCAATCCGTTCAGCGGTTTGAGCTGTGTGTTGATAGACCAGTCAGTGTGTGGACAGAATATTAATTCAGATTTGTTACAGTTGTAATAGCAATTATGTCATTTGGTTCAAATAAGTAGGTTTTTTTTTATTATTTTAGTAATAGTTTATATAAATTCTTTTTTTAATTTGTGAATGTGAGAACGTTGTAGGCTTAATACACTGTAGCTTTGTAGACCATCTTCTATTTTGTTAAGTACCTACTTGGTACTTGTTGACGGTCACCTACACTGTCCTCCCATACCTATTAACACTGTAACTTAAAAACATTGTAAACGCCCATTCTTTTTAAAAGACTAACCGTGGAGTTTCTTGCCGGCTCATCTCCATAGGAAACGACCAATTGGAACCGTACACCTAGCTTCTGACATTTCATAAGTGCCCATGTAGGTTTATGTGAAATAAAATATTTTGATTTTGAGTCACGGTTTCCTTTTTGACTACCCCTTTTCACCCCGTTAGGGTTAGATTTTTGAAATACCCTGTTATACGTTATTCTATATTTTTAGTTTTAAGTATATTTACTGAGTTTCGAGTTAAAAATATTCAATCATGTGTTATTCAATTACTTTGGAGTTTATCAAGACGCACAGTAAAACCTTCCCTAAAACTTAAAAACCCCCTTTTGTCCCGGTTACATTTGAATCAAATAAAAATATAGGTATATATAAAATACCGAGTTTCGAGTAAATCGGAACGCGCGTTAAAATTCTTCCATACAAACTTTAACATCCCCCAATCCCCCTTCGGGGGGAACTTTGAAAAGGCTAAAAATAGAAAACTTCATGATTTACTTAGGTAAGTATTCGTGCCAAGTTTCAAGTTTATCAACTTTATTATTTTTACTTGAATACAAAGTTTTGCGAATGAACAACTTTAATAAAAAACTTTATCCCCCTTTTCACCCCCTTGTGGGCTGAAACTAAAAAAAAAAAACAATGATTTACCGTTGTATAAGCCGAATTATTAGTGATTTTAACTTAAAAAATAAAGAACATTAAATTAAAAACAAAATTTCATCCCCTTTTCACGCTTTAAGGGTTGAAATTCTAACAACACTGTTGCGTTAGCTTCAAACCATAAGCCTAGATAATAAAATTAGTAATTTTTACATTCTAAAATGAAGCACTTTCCATATAAAACTTCATCCCTCTTTTTAACCCTTCAGGGGTGGAATTATCAAAAACACTGAAACACGTGTAAATTAATTTTAAATCGTCAGCCTAATCACAAAATTTAAAGATCCTAACTTCAAAGCTGATGGAATTTCATATAAACTTCCATCCCCTATTTTACCCCTTTAGGGGTAGAATTCCCAAAAGACCCTTTCTTATTCCTTGTTTACATTATAAAGAGAACCTCTGTACAAAATTTCAGCTTTCTAGGTCCAAGGGTTTGGGCTGGGCGTTGATGAGTAAGTCAGTCAGTCAGGACTTGTCTTTTTATTTATATACGAGTAGAAGATAAATGATCTGCCAAAAGTAACAATTTATCCTATGCCACTGTTTGCTGATGTGACCATTCAGAGTACTGAATGGTCACATCAGCACTGTGACCATTCAGAGTACTGATGATCAAAACCACAACGACGTTGTTACTCAGACAATAACCTCTATAGTGAAATGGTTAGATAATAATAATCTTAAAATAAATATTGATAAGACGAAATTAATAATGTTTAGCCAACGTGCGAATACCAATATGACAGTATGCTATAATAATAAAAATAATGATAACACAAGTAGATACATCCAAATTCCTAGGATTAACGATAGACTGGAAAGAACACACGGAGGAGCTAACTAAACGTATTAGCAGATCAGCCTATGCCAATGCTATTTAAACTGACCCCAGTGATTAACGTCGATGCTATAATCACAGCATATCATGGTTTGGTGTGTTCAGTGTTGAGGTATGGTGTCATTTTCTGGGGTAACTCAACTAGTTAGGAGCGACTGCCAATATGAGAGCAGTGGTAGCCCAGTGGTAACGACAGCGACTTACGAGTTGTAGGTCGTAGGTTCGAACCTTGACAGGTGCTTTACTTTGTATAAATTGTTTCATCACCACTGCTCTCAAAACGGTGAAGGAAAACATCGTGAGGAAACCGGTGGCATGTCCTAGAACCAAAAATTCGAAGACATGTCAAAACTACCAACCCGCATTGGGCCCGCGTGGTGGATGACGCCCTACTCCCTCTTACACAGAGGAGGCCTGTGTCCCAGCAGTGAGAACATTATAGGCTGATTATGTCACCGCTTTCCTCACGATGTTTTCCTTCACCGTTTTCAGAGCAGTGGTGATGAAATAATTTATACAAAGTAAAGCCCCTGTCAGGGTTCGAACCTACGACCAACAACTCGTAAGTCGCTGTCGTTACCACTGGGCCACCACTGCTCTCATATAGGCAGTCACTCCATGTAAAATACTGATATTTAGCTGCATCCGGTTAGACTAGAAGCCGACCACAACATAGTTGGGAAAAGGATAGGCAGATTGGTTGATGTTTTTTTTTTTTTTATAAGGTTTTATTTGTTAAGTTGAAATAAAGCACTAGGGTATTGTAAATAACAACTTAACAGTTAGTTATTTTAAGATTAGTATATAAGCCCTTACGTATGTTTTAATAATAGTTATAGGTATTAGTAGTCATTTAAGATACATTATAGGCCATTTATTATGTTTTAACTATTGTTTACGTCCGTTCTTAGCACCTATATAGTAATTAAGCTTTATTTGATTGTTATCTACCTAAATACATAGTTTTACTATTTGTTTATTGAATATTAAGCCTTCTGTTAAGCATCAGTCAATGAGAAAATTGAACCTATTTGAATTCATTCCAACTGGAATCTAATACTGTATCAAGTCTGATTGTAATCTAATAAGATTGTGTACAAATATGTGATATAATTGTTAAATAAATAAAGCTGCTGAACACTCACTAACACACAAAACTATTACCTTATTTAAAATTTCACTGGCCATTAATAATTTGTGCCACTGCGCAACGCGCTATAGAGCCGCGCCTATAAATACAAGGCGCGCTGGGGCACGGTGTCTCCCTCCGGTCGAAGACCCTGATTGTCCTCTAGACCCCGTCTCCCCGGACGAGGTTCACGATATAATCAAGGGTCTGAAACCCCGTAAAGCCCCTGGATCAGACGGTATCACCAATAGGGTGGTCCAATTGTTCCCAGCTCACCTGATCATGCTAATGACCACCATCTTCAATGGTGCTCTTAGTAATAACATTTTTCCACAATCGTGGAAAAATGCCACCGTCATCGGTATCCCGAAGCCCGGCAAGCCTAAGACCGAGCCTTCCAGTTACCATCCCATCAGTTTGCTCGACGTTTTCGGCAAGGTCTATGAGAGGCTTATTTATAAGCGTCTCAGAGACTACGCCGAGACGAAGGGGCTCATCCCCAACGAACAGTTCGGTTTTAGAACCCAACATTTTTGCGTACAACAGGTCCACCGTATCATAGAACACATAAGCGCCGGTTTCCAGCGCGGGTTCATGACGGGTGCTGTGTTCTTCGATATCGCGAAAGCGTTCGACAAAGTCTGGCACAACGGCTTATTGTATAAGCTATACAAATTCGGTGTGCCAGATCGTCTCATGCTCATCTTACGGGACTTTTTGTTGGACCGCACCTTCCGCTATCGCATCGAGGGTGCGCTCTCTTCCCCTCATCCGATCCGCGCAGGCGTCCCTCAGGGGTCTGTGCTGGCTCCGCTCATTTTTACGCTGTTCACCAGTGACATCCCGAAAAGTAGAAAGGCGCAGTTAGCTCTGTTCGCAGACGACACGGCCATCTACTACACCGGCCGCAGTCAAGACCAGATCTCCCGCATCCTACAGACCGAAGTCAACAGACTCGGTGACTGGTTCAGGAAGTGGAGGATCGAGGTCAATCCTGATAAGAGCCAAGCGGTCCTCTTTTCTAGGCCCCGGCGTAGACCGGACCTACCACGTCAGATCAAAATGTTCGGCAAGCCTATTCCTTGGGAGAAGCGAGCCAAATATCTTGGTGTGATCTTAGATCATCACATTTTGTTCGCTGAGCACATAAAGCAAGTGCGTTCGCGCGCCGCTTTCGCTCTCGGTAGGCTTCATTGCGTTCTGAACTCACGCAGCAAGTTGTCCCTTAAGGGCAAATTGCGTATTTACACAGCGTGCATCCGGCCGATTATGACGTACGCGTGTGCCGCTTTCGCACACGCCCGTCCCCATCTCATTCATAGAAAGAATGCAGGCACTTCAAAACCGATTTCTCCGTAAAATTACGGACGCTCCATGGTTCGTTCGGAACGAAACCCTTCATGTAGATCTTAGAATCCCCACCATCAAGCAGTTCATGAAACGCGCGACAAAGCGGTTCTTCGAGTCCGCAGATAGACATCGCAACCACTTGGTTGTGCAGGCAGCTAGCTATAGGCCATCTCAAATTAGTCAGACTCGCCGACCTAGGCATACTCTCTCAGACCCGGATGACCCCATTACTCTCCTTCAGGAAAGCAATAGGGCCACAAGTACAGTGCACAAAAACAAACCGTCATTCCGTCCTCGCCGCCGAGGTACCACGCGAAGTTCAAGAATTAATTGTTCCCCCCGCCCCTTGCACGTCGAACCGCCAGCCCCGAGGCTGAGTGAGCCGTAGCATTTAATAGTAATTCCCGTTAATAATCATGAATTTAAACTTTCGATCCAGCCCGTCCCCAATTTGCTGTTTTTCCCCAACGACGCCCTAAGCCGAGGTTCGTACCCCACAGGGGGTGCCCTTAGAGCGCTGTCGTTTAGTTTTTAATACTTATATTTACGCTACTGGCTGGAGGCTTTAAGCTAATACCTTAGGGCAGCCACAGGAAAGACCGGTTAAGCAGTCACGGCCTCTCAAGGCCAACTGCGAGATGCCACTCACAAAAAATAAAAAAAAGGGCACGGTGTTCACTCTCGCCACCGCCGCCGCCCACGCAACACGTATCAAGTCACTACTCACGCAGCAGCTATTTCTCAAAAAGCATCTAGTTTTATTTATTCGCCCAAAGTCTTGAAACACACATTTGATTGCTGATACATCAAATAGGTATCGTTTTTTACGTGGGAAAGTGATAGAGAAGTAAATAAATTCAACCACATAAAAGTTTCTAATTAAAGACATAAAATACTTGACGATGACGACCGTAATCCACCGGACACGCATAACGACGCTGATAATACTCAAACCTATGTCGATCTTGGTTTACGATTCGATTTGGTTCGGGAGTAAGGTTTTAAATCGAGTACAGATCAGAAACGAGTTCGAATCGAAATCAAAATCAAACTCGAATCGTTTTCGGGAGTAAGACTCCTGTTTACTAGAATATCATTTTATCAGAAACGAGCTCGACCACAGAACAATAACTTTTGCGTAAAAAGGTCTCTTACAGCATTGATGCAAAAAAGTGTTTTTTGTATGGCACAAATCATATTCAACCACATACCTAGTTCAATTAAAGAATTAAACATAAACTTATTTTTAAGAAAAGGCTTAAATCTTTACTGTTGAATAAAGCATAGTACAGTATTTCGGAATTTTTGACAGACAAAATTCGATGACTGTTTTTGACTTTGGTTGGTACTCATTGACCCTGGTATGTTTAAGTTCAAGGCCATTTAACATACATTAATCAATGTTGCTCCTCTAAAAAATAAATCTGAATGTTTGAAGGTGTCCTAATATAATAGCTCTTTCTATTCTTTGATAAACAAGTGCTTACCATCTTTGGGAGTTCTATACACTGTGCAGATTGTGACACTGTGTAGTGATATGATGTGGTCAAATTGCCAATTATGTATTCGCAGTGATACATTATTTATGATTTGAAAGTTGTTGGTACGTTGAGCATTCATCACAATGCCATCACCTCTACGCTGCTGCCGCAGCGTATGATACATTTATATGTAATAACTGCTAGCTGGCAAATTCTACAGACCACAAATCTCGTCTACGTAAAGATCATGAAATCATAAATAGTTATGAGACTGACCTCCCGTGATGTACAGCTCCTTGCGGATGGAGACTTAAAGATGTACCTCCAACAATAGCTGACTCACATGCTCCACGTTTCAGGGCTGAATATGCCGCTTCTAGTGCAGTGGTGGCACTACAATCAGCTTCATCAATTGATAGTGATGGACCCTTTAAATTCAGCCAGTACGAGATGCGATTCGCGAACATTGTCTTACTCCCTCTATAAAAAAAAAATACTAAGCATAAATATAAAAAAAAAACAATCAAAGGAAGCTGTAAGTCTCGAACTTGTGGCTTTGTGGCTTCTTTCTTTCTAATTAAACCAATGTAAAAATCGAATGGCTAGTTTCACTACCTCCGTACAAAGTTCAGTAAAATGGGCAGATAATGCCATAGAATTCTATATAAATATTCTTTTTTAGATTTCGGCTGATCTTTAAATTGTAAAAATAATGAATAATAATAATAATACCGTTTATTTCAGGCGTATGTTTAATTAGGTTAAGGTATTTTTCTATGCACCTGTGTGTGCATAGAAAAATACCTTATTCTAATTAAACATATTGTAATATAAACAAAACTTGTGTTAATAAAAAGGCTTAAGACTATGTTAGTAGCACTTCAATTTGCAGGATGCGCTGGCGACGAAACTGCTGACGCGGAATTCGATGACGATATATCGAGGCTGGCTCCGCAACACGTGTTTATGTTTGACGCATCAACAGGTGACCGAATTACCGCCACGCTGTTGCGCAACTTGCTAACTTATTTGCGCAAATCAACGACGGTGTTTTGGGATGCATCTAATTTCGTTAAAACATCCGCGAGGTGGGCCTTCAGAAAGAAAATATCTTTCCGAAGGCCCGCCCGTTACATCGACGTGGGCGAAGGTGACGGGAGGAAGATTGTGTAGCTCGTTCGCCACAAACGTTGGCACGTCGTCAGGGTCGGTCTCCTTGAACAGCGTGATTATATCCTGCAGGCTTCTTTTAGTCCCGTCACGCCGGCGGGACACCATCTGGTCGCGCTTGTTCAGCACACTGAACAACAACAGCTTGGCAGCAGCTATCTCATCCTCGCTGAAGTTCGTTGCGCAATCTGGACAGCAGACACCTCGTTCATCACATCCAGCTTCTGCTGCAAGAACGCCAGCAGCTCGTTCGCCACTAGTTCATTACTCATGGTGCGTAAATTACGAGCGATAGCTTGCGCCGCGCAAATCGAAATAAAGAATATTACGCGTCTGTATCGGAACGCAGCACTAGCGAGACTGATAAATTAAGCTGATAAATAGTATAATGATGATGTAACTGACCCTAATATGCCTAGACCGGTTCTGGAGATCGTATCCGTGTGATTATATGTTTCCGTAGCAGAAAAAGATGATCCAACAAAAACTGCAACTTTTTTCCCATAGAGATGAGTCGGACTCAGACCTGAAACAAAAATATGCTTTTTTGAGGGTGCGAATGTAGATCCAATTACAATACTTAGAATTTTAGATGTTAGTAAATAATTTAACTTAGTTGCTATGTTATTACCTACTTAAATTCTACTACCGACAGGGGGGTGGTTTTCATAAGATGCCTCATTATGGGGCTTTCACCAAGCCAATCAGCGATAGCTTTCAGGAGGCTATTGCTTCCGTCCCGCAATCTTGTGAAAAGAGGTGCATTCTTTTTCAGCACTACAGCTGAGAAGCTATCTACTTTGGCTCGAGCAAATATTGCAGATGCACTGCAATAACATGGCAGTTGCAACAGCGCCCTAAAAGCGTTGTTGTTTTGAATACGCAACGCATTGGCGGCACGTTTAGTGCAGCTAATTCATAGAGCGTTCGAGTACAGGGATGTGCAGTATGCTTTAAAAACCGTGATTTTGACCGCATTTGTACATTACTCGAACCTATTCGCCCGCACCGCCAATGCTTTGCGTAACCGCAACGGTATCACCTTTAAGGTCGTCAGCAACTACATGTCCAAGGTATTTGAAATGGTGTACCAGACGAATCGAGTCGTTGTTAATTTTAATAGGTGGTACATTTTCTGGTCACTTCTTACCAACAGCCTTAAAGACCATGAGTTCCGACTTATTTACATTATAAAGTAACTCATAGTTGGCAGCGTAGTCCTCACATATCCTAACCAATTTTCTGAGTGCACTGACCGAAGGAGGCAGCAGGCCCATATCATCAGCGTAGCTTATGTTGTTAACACACAACCCGTCCACATAGCAGCCCGCATGCGCACTGCTGAGTACTGATTATAAAGCTTAGGGGAAGTTAAGCACCTCTGCCTTACGCCAAATTCCAACCTGTATGGTAAAGAAAACTTACTCATGTATTTTTGGTTGCTGTTCCAGTATCTAAAAACGGTCAGTAATTCGTTAGGGACCCCTGTCGCTTTTTAGCTTACTCCAAAGAATATCATAAAAAGTTTGTGTGTGAGTTTATGTTTGAGGGTTTTTATAAGTTTAGCCTTTTACTCTATGCAATTTTTTTTTTTTTGCTTTATGATGTTTCTAAGTGACTTTGCCTGAATATTTTATCCCTATTATGAAACCCTTCATTGTGCATAGTCCGAGACGCACTTGGCCGGTTTTTATAGGTTGCATAGAGATGTTTAAAAAGGATAAAACTGAGTTTTTTTTGGAAGATAGCCAGAAAATCTTGAGAATCTGTTGGTTCTTTGTTTCTGACCAGAGGTACTACAAATATCCATCATAAATAACCAAGATCAACCTACCTGCATCGTAAATGGCCTGATAGGTGTGCTCGAGTATCTTGCGTGACATCGGATCCATGTAGTTCCCGAGCCGGTAGTGCACAGCGAAGAACTGGGCATCGAAGCGATCTAACTCGGGAGCCATACCAGAGGCTTGTGCCAGGTCGGGATGCTTGTAGTCCCATCTTAGCCCCTCCGATGATACTGGGTTCTCCTGTTTGACAAGTAATAATATTTTATTCATAGGGGCATTCCACTAGTAGTGGTGACGCATAATATATAGTGATTTGTAAAGATGTGGCGAACATTCAGCAATATTGTGTTCCACTGATTTTTTGTTGCCATTGGGTAGTATTAATAATGCTGTAAAATTATCAGAGCCACCAAAAGATCTTTGATTATTTTAACACAGTTGATGTTGAACTTACTTCTTAAATTAATGAGTTGGATGTTAGAAGGTGCCAAACAATTGACTTGTGTTGGTGGAAACCGATTCAATCATTCACTGACGGACAACGCACAGCCTAAACCGCTAGGTCTAGAAGCATGAATTTAGTACAAGTATTCCTTATATTACGAAAGTGAGCAATATGGAAGGATTTTTGAAAATGAATCCTCTAAATGCGTTAAATAGGGGATGAAAGTTTGCATGGCGTTTTGTAATGACTGCCGATGGGAAATCCCGTCAGGTACATGGCGTGTTAATAAAAAAAAATGTTTGCTATGGTGTAAATGCACTTCACATATCAATTCTTCATCGAAATCAAACATACCTTGTTGTAAAGAATGTCGCAGAGTTGCTTAATGTTGTGGGACTGCGGGAAGAGGCCTGACATGCCAGTGATGACGATCTTCTCAGCATCTAGCGGTAGATTCTGTATAGCTGAATCAGTTTCCAACATGTTCTCCTGAGTCAAAACATGTTCCTGAGGTGTAGGCGCCATCGTGATACACTGATGTTTTTCTAGAAAAAAAAAAAACGAGAATTAATGTCTGCCTTGACATTATCCTTACTTATTATAAAAAAACCGACCAAGTGCGAGTCGGACTCGCGCACGAAGGGTTCCGTACCATTATCTATAAAAAAGGCAAAAAAATCACGTTTGTTGTATGGGAGCCCCCTTAAATATTTATTTTATTCTGTTTTTTAGTATTTGCTGTTATAGCGGCATCAGAAATACATCATCTGTGAAAATTTCAACTGTCTAACTATCACGGTACATGAGATACAGCCTGGTGACAGACGGACAAACAGACAGACGGCGGAGCCTTAGTAATAGGGTTCCCGTTTTACCCTTTGGGTACGGAACCCTAAAAATACCCCACTCTTAAATATTTGTTTTATTTTAATTTAATTATTTATTTTTAAAGTGAATATATAACTAAATATTCTGTGAATATTTCAAGCATCTACCTGTTACCGTTACCAATATCGAGCACAAACGAGCAAAAAAAACACGTTTGTTGTATGGGAGCCCCCTTAAATATTTATGTTATTCCTTTTTTTAGTATTTGTTGTTATAGCGGCAACAGAAATACATCATCTGTGAAATTTTCAACTGTCTAACTATCACGGATCATGAGATTCAGCCTGGTGACAGACGGACAGACAGACAGACGGCGGAGCCTTAGTAATAGGGTTCCCGTTTTACCCTTTGGGTACGGAACCCTAAAAAGACAATGTTAATTCGAAAAAAAATTGTAAAAGATAGTTTGTTGCTTGGGGATACACTGGAGTAGCATAATTAATCCCAAGCCTTTTTGCATATAATGTCGCACTGCTGGGAAAAAGCACGCCCAAAATCCTTTCAGGAACTCTTTTCCCGCGCCACCTCAAACCAGCCCTCGCGTTGTGCACCCAGATCATCTCGCTATCTGGGCTGGCCTCGGCGGCGCCATTCGTATTCAGGTACCCATATCTGTGGAGACTTTTGCCCACTGGTCATCGTGCAAGCGGCTAATGTGACCCACCCAATCCCATTTGAGCCTGGCAACCTTCTTAAATTGCCTACGTCCATTATGCCTGTCGGATGGAATGCAGCGTGGTGTTCCGAATTTTGTCTTGCCTTTTTATACCCAGAATGCTGAATTCCAATGCTGTTTAGCAAACTCCAAGGCGAAACTTTTGGTTTGAACACCGTAGGTTACGACGGGCAGGATTCTCTTTTCATGTCGATCAGTTTGTGCTTCAGGCAGATCGCCCTTCATTAGCGTCTTCATGGACGCAGTAGCTTTTCCCGATGTTTTCTATTCGGCAATTGATTTCCCTTTCCTGCCTATTATCGAAATAAACTAACTGGCCCAAGTGGATATACCGATAGCTTATGAGCATGTATTAGATTTGGGTAAGTAATTTGTGTTTGGGTTGGATATGTTGTCTGGCTAGGTTTTAGTAATGGTTAATTTTGTTACTATTTACAATGTACACAGACATGGCTAGTAATTTGATTAATGACAACAAATTATATTTACAAGATAGAGGCCCTGCATTGTTGAGCATAAAATTCTAATAGAATAGAACATAATAGAATACTCTCTATTAAGTACACCATACAAATTACAGATATAAATGTAGAAATTGTACATAGGGTGACTCAATGAGCGGGCAATTATCGCTAAAATACGTTATGTCTGGACTTTAAAAGAGACTATGACCTCTGAGTTTGTTTTAGCATTTCTTCTGAGAGATCAGTCAGCTAGGAAATACCGACGCCATCTAGTCTTAAAATATTGACGTATAAAAGTGTATTAAAAGATCTACTTAATTTCATTTCAGAAAAGTGGTCGAAATGGAGGGATGGTTTGATGATTATGTCCCTGGAGTGAGTCGGAATGGGCTGTTAAAAAACTTTTGCAAGAAAATAACTACTTCTACTTACATGGAGAAGTTTCAAGATCCAAGCAACCTCAATGAAGGAATTCTTTATTACTTTTGAAACCAGGTACTTATGCAACAGTGTATTAACTAGTGATTGGATTTTTTTTAAGAAAAGACTCATTGCAAATACGTTTTGTTAGAAACACAATGATTCATTTGCATTAATTGAATTGCAAACTGTATGTTTACTTCTACATATAATAAATAGTAACATTATTTTATACGATGACATGAATATTTACTTTGTAAAGTATTATATTATTTTAATTATTGTGAGGGTTATTGTTTTTATATTCCTCAGTTAGATTTCAAATGTCCCTTCTTTGGTAATAGTTTGTCGAATCATTGAACTCTTTAATTTCCGAGTTGAGCTGCATGATTACTGACAAATGCGTGCACGCGCTCCACTCCATCTGTGTGATTCTTTTATCAAATGACCATTTCAGACACCAATCTACATGGTCTCCACATTGTAAGCACTTGGTAGTATATGGAATGAAAGTTTGAATAATCTGTAATAAGCATTTATTGGAAACTAAAACACTTTAGTCAACAGGATAATTAACATCTTAGGCTTAAAGTACATTAATGGCTGGTTATAATCGTAGTTTGGAAATATTAACAACCAATAGCACTCAAGTATTTAAATATTAAGACAATATTAACTGACCTGGCCTTGCTCCAACGGATAGCACTATTTCTAGACAGAGTGAGAGCGGGGGCACACGATGCGTTGCAGCGCCGCACCGCAAAGATTTCACCGTATCAGCGGGCACACAAGCGGTGCGGCGCCGCAACGTTGTTATGTCGCAGCGGCGCCGTAGCAGCGTTGGACAGTCTGCTAATAAAAATGGATCGTAAAAGACGTCTGTTGTTGGCCCTGCTATTCTACCTACTAATCACAATAAACAAAAAACTTAGAAAAAAAATCTACACGTTATTACCATAAGGTCTTTTCACTTCAGCGTTGCAGGAAGAACTGAACAGCGCACTTTTTTTTGTTTTTTTTGGTTGGAGAAATTAAAGCTACAGGCTCAGCTGCAGCGCGGGCTGGCTCTTCGTCAAGCAAGGGTCACAGAGGTTTGAAAATTATGCTCCATACTCATAAACTTAATGTCAGAAATGAATGAATAAAAATATGTTTTGTGTTTAGTATCTTACTGTAGTACCTTCTTTTGCTGTAGTACCTTTTACTGTAGTAGTTTTAATGTAGTACCTTCTTTTGCTTTACCAATATAGTATGAAGGGTATATGAAGCTCCATGCGTGAGAAAAAAACATTTTAATTTCATTTGTGTGAAAAAAAACACTGAAACAAGTGTTTTTTTTTTTAACTGAATAGATCTGGTACTTACATGAGCTATTGCAGCTTACACGGCGATCAAGATGACATACAATTCTTGTCTTCTGCCTTTGGAAATTTTGAATTTTCGGTAGGTGATCTTCAAATCTTTGACATAATTAAATGAAGTAACCAACCATATAACTGATATTTTCGTTAGTAAATAACCAGCTAATAACTTTTATAATGAAAATAATAGAAAACGATATTGATTATTTACATTTTACTACAAAATTCATTTCACGAAGTAACTCATTTGTTAATCACCGTCATTATTGTTTTTTTTTATTTAGTTTTAATTTAATAACATAAGCATTATTGGGACAACGAGCGTTAATGAGGGTAGTTATAATATAAGTAGGACGTTTTAGCTAACTTTACTTAGTAGCTCTTTGCACTTGTGTGCGCTTACTATACTTATTACGTTCGATTTGTTTTCGTATTATGATGGAAGGTTTTAGTACAATTTGGATATTTTTATGTTTGTGGCAAACAATAGCTGTTTCTCACAGCTCAGTGTATTATTTGAAGTTTTTGTCAATGCCGTTGATTTACCAGATTTTTTTAAATAAAGAATTGAAACAATTTCTGTCAGACTTATGTGTGTTCGTTGAGGAGCAAATGGATCTTGTGTAATCACACGAGACATACATTCATAAAAAAGTATGAGACATGGCTGCAAGAAGACATAAAATGGCCTGAGTTTATGAAGGAAAAGATGACACCTTCTTTAGTGTTAGAAGAGTAGCAACCATGTTCCAGTTCTGACTTCGGTGTAAATGAGGGTACCCTCTTTTGTGCAGTGTTGGAACATCAACTGTTCTGAGTCCAAGAAAAGTGTTCTCTGGGCTAAGCCCGCTACAAAAGAGTAGAAGAGTGGAATAGCTCCTAACGCATAGCACTGAAAGCCTTGCTTATGCAACTGGTTTAGGTGCAGATAGCAAAAATGTAGCAGATATAATAAAATTGGTCACAGAGCCTCCAGAAGAGGCTACAAAGGTAAAGGAATTGTTGAAGTACAAGAAAGCTATGCCCATATATTCCGCTGATAAAGCTTTAGGTATTCCAACTTCATTGAAGCTTTCGAAATGGCAGTATACAACATTAAGAGTTCGTGCAAAAGAAGAAGGAATACCACTTTATCCTTCATATGTACTGCTATCTTAGAGGCGAAGAAGGACTGCTACCCACCAAAAGACACCATAGAAATCACCGAAAGAGAGGTAAAAGTAAAGCTTCAAGCGATTTTGGACAAAACTGTTCCTAGACTTAGGAAATTCCTACGTTTTTTAATCTTCGCTAGATGGCAAAGAGCTAACACTGATATACAAGTTGGACTTTGATGGTGCTCCAACGCAAAATTTGTACAAACAAACTATGGTGGGTGAAAATGATTCAAGCAATTTTATGTGTTCTTTTGTGCCTCTGCTCTTAGTTTGTGGCGAAGAAAAGTTATGGGAGAATCCAAAGCCATCTTCCACAATGTTCTGCAGACATTAAATTGAAACCTTTCAAGTTTCAAATGAAAACCAATTAAATATTAAGGAAGAACAGGCTTTGATTGAAACTAAGATTGCAGCACTGGAGCCGTATATTATGGGAAGTCATATTGTTAAGCACTCAATACTTATGACCATGATAGATGGTAAAAACACTTCGCAACTGTCAAATACCTCGACGCAGACTTGTGACATCTGTAAAGCTACCCCTTTGGAAATGAATACCACATTTCGCTATGTCAAACCATGGAAGCCAACGTATAAGTGTTCGATGATGCGGTGGACCTGTGGCACGCAAGAGTGCTGGATTCTAATATCAAACTGTTCGTCGGGGATGAGGCCCTTTGTCTCGACATAGTCTCTGAGGCGCTTATAAATAAGTCTCTCATAGACTTTGCCGAGATTGATAAGCAGACTGATGAGGCGGTAGCTCGAGGTTCCGTTTTTGGGCTTGCCGAGCTTGGGAATATCGATGAAAGTGACAACTGCGCTCGGCCGTGCGTTGTCTAAATAAAACAAGTGTCTCGCGCACAGTCAAGGATCGCCCGTTGACTGTTACATGATTTGAACAGGAAGGCGGTAGTTGAAAAAATAAAATCATTTATTATTTATTTATTAATGAAGAGTTTTCGTCCATTTGTCTGGATGTATGTTCTGGATTGGCGCAAAAACGCTGAGCAGCTTTGGATGTTTGGCACACAAATAGTTTATAACCTGGATTAACACATAGAGGTCTTTAATCTTTTTAGTACGTTCCCGTGGGATATTTTCCAACATCCAAGTAAGCGAAACTGCGGGTAAAAGCTAGTATACTATAGTATAGTATACTTATTGAAATTAAATGAGAGAAAATTTAAAACACATATTAAAAGTACACTTTGTAAACAAGCATATTACAAGTTAGAGAATTATATCCAGGACAGGAATGCTTGGAAACATGCTGGTCCAGCTCCATAGGACAATCTAGAGTCTAGACAAAATCAAACTGGTTGCTATTTTTATGGTAAAATCTGTTATTTTTATGATATTGATTTTACATTCTGTGATAACCTATACTTACACACTGACTTATTTTTTTATTTATTAGAAAAACATACTTTTATGATGTTTGTAAATATGTGAACACCATGTATCTATCTAATAATTAAGTTATTTTTCATTGCTTAGTTTTTAATTCGTTTTACCTATTATAGTATAGTAATTTTATTCTAGGTGCATCGTCTTCACATACTCGTATAATCATATAATTAATGTAATTAAACAAAATATTGTTAAACATTTTTAAAAGAGTACCGGTGGAGTTTTTTGCCCGTTCTTCTCCATACGAAACTACCTTTTGGAAGGGGCAACTAGAATCAATTCTATTTTTTTTGTAAATTTTGACGTTCAAAAGTGCCTCTTACTTCCGAAACCAAAGTCATATATTTATTATAATTTTTCATGAAAGTAAACGAAACGGCATAATAACAATAAATGCAAAATGGTACCCTGATCTTTGCTTAATCTGCCCTACAACACTATAAAAATAGACGAAGATTTCCAATTACAGCTACCCAAATAAAAGATTGTGTGCTGATTTTTGCTATTTTTCCGTTCCCTTTGAGACCGGAGGCTTTATCTATTAGTAAATAATAAAATGAATATGAAAGGACACTTTTAAATGAACCGATAAAGCGAGTCAAAACCCGGAAATCAATATGGACGAAGTGGCAAGCAAAATCTAGCTATAGACATACCTACTTGTCATCCGGTATGAGGTGCAAATAGTTACTAACTGACCTAAATCACTTAGTGGTAAAATTACTATTATCGATACTTATAAGACAACGTGTTCTCTTTAAAATAGTATAAATTAATAGGTCATGTATTGTACCCATCGACATTTCAGACTGTCTGAACTTTTGAACAACCTCTCCTTATTAATCAAGCTTAATCAATCTTATATTAATCAAGGTATCTACAATGACTTTATTTTGTACGCCATACGGTCTAAAGTTACTGTATTTTTTGTGGTAGCTCTAATGTTGAAATTATAAAAGAAATTTAATAATTATTTAAATGTGTAGTTTTGTCCAATGGTATGTTACATGTTTGTACCTCTGGACAACCATGTGTGTACCTTTGAACAAAATAAAACAGAACATGATATGTTCTGTTTTATTTAAAATTTAAATCAGTCTTGTAATCATCATAAGTTAAAGGTTGTTATTTGCATAACACGTGTAATTAACGAACATAAAGCTCTTTAGTGAGTAACAAAGTACATTTTTCATAATATTGTAATCTTAAGTATCAAGTAGGAACTTTTTAATTAGGCAGGTAGGCAGCTAACAGGCAGGTAGCAGGCTAAATGACATCAATGTATTTGCAAGTTTTGTCTGGATGCACGAACCATATCAAATAAATCTTCAGCCGAAAGGTCATCATCACTGTCATCTAATGAAAAACGATCCGAATACTTAGACAGTTCAGAATTATGTTCATCTGGAATATGCTCTAGAAACTTTTTGAGGCAACACCTTTTGTGGTAGTAAAATTTGCATAAACTGCACTGTAGTACATTTTATTTTAAATCGATTCTATTACAAGATTGGCAAATAACAAAAATTGTTTGACTTAAAACTAAATTCTCATTTTCTGCAGGAACATTAATTGTCAGCCACCACTGACGCGCCCCTCCCTCCCTCTCCTGAGTCGTTACCACCTGTTCAATAGTTTGTTCTACTTCTACCAATAGAACACCTAGGAAAAATCCTCCCTCAAACTAGGCTTTCGGACACCAGTGGCTGTCGCGCGCCACCGCTACATTCGCACCTTTAGTAGCATCAAAAACTAGCTTGGGCTCAGTCGTACTTTTCCTTTCCACCACTATTATATATTAATATTCCGCTAAACACAAGTTTTAATCACTTTCCCACCAAGAACAGCGTCAATTCATGTTGTTATTTTAAATCCGACCCGAAAATTCGTTTTAGTTTTTAAGTTTAAGTTTTTGAAAAGTAAACAAGTGATAAAATTTTTAGTAATTCATGAAAACGAAAAGTGCTTCAATTATGTTACGTAAAATAAATAAATTAGTCTCTATAAAGTTTTCACATAACTTTTCCACTGTTAAAAGCAGTTTCAAACATGCAAAAACTTGCAAAGACTCAGAATCTATTTACGAAGTTATTGTTTTAAGACTCCCGCAGACAGGCGCGACGTGACTCTGATGGGTCATGTCGCGCCTGTCTGCACGAGTCTTTAGAAATGGAATCAAGAGCAAGGGCTATTGGAGAGCTATTCGCAAATCTTGAAGTTCATGGAAAAAATGATAATGTAAAGTTAAGTTTATATGTCATTATTGTATACCTACAAAATGACACAATTGTCTCAAATTGCAATCTTATTGAAGCGAATGAACGGGATGTGATTTACAATAAAGTACTTAACTAAGGTAAGAGCACAAAGCACCTGATTATTTTCTATAAATAATGATTCTTGAATTTCGTCGAGACTTTCCAATTGCTGCCGGGAGCGAAATCTTCTTTGGCGTATGAGCCAAACAATGTAATTGCGTGCTGCCTACAGTTAACGCAGCGTGTGCATTTTATTTCAAAACAAACAAACAATGCAACTGAAACACCTACAGATGACTGCATAAAGTCGCCATTTTGTTTCGTTTTCCACAGTGGCTTTCGCTAATGTTTCCATCATACGAATCGAAAACTAGCAATAACACTTGTCAAAAAGTGCCACTTGGTTACGCATCTAGGCCCTGGGTCATTTGAGTTTGCACGCAATAAATCTCTGATACCTGTCTTTATTCTAACCGCCGCCGCCGTCACGGCCTCCGGATCATTGAAAAGACTAACAGTAATTTTGAGTAAACCGTAATGTTCATGTCCATTGGGAAACGCGGACCACGTGGACACAATATGGCATACTGAAATGACACTGTCAGAAACGAAATGAAAACTCTAGTAAGCCAAAGCCCCTTTAAAAAGTACCTACATTGCATATCATCTTCACATTGCGTACAGTCTCAAAAACCCATCGTGAATAATTTCTATCAGAATACGCGTTAAACACATAACCATATTTTTAGAAGTTGGTTAAAAAGCGAACAAGATGAACTAGTATCAAATAATAACGGAACCTACTCACAAGATTATGTCTCCAATTTACATGGTACCCGTAACCCTCTTAGGGTCAGTGACAGTTTACACTGACTTCCTTGGCCTTGTATCTTGAGACCGTAATGACCAAGAATGTTCCTTTTGCTTCCCGCACTCAAATTGTCGTCGACTTGTCAAGCCCACCAATGACATTTTGCAGGGACTCAGTTTGTAATCTATTTCATTGCACTCGCAGGTTTGCACGCTGCTCACGTAAAGTAAAAATTACTCTATTTCGAGCTTACTCGTATTGCACAACGTTTTACACGTGCAGCCTGTGGGCTAGATATACCCAACGGTCGTACAACGCCCTTCGAGTCCAATATAACAACGCTTTCAGGGTATTGGTGGGCTGCCCCGTTTCTGTAGCGCATCAGGAATGTTCGCGGACGCACATATAAATTGCTTTTACGCAATGATGTGAATGAGATGTGCATCCTTGGTGTGCAGAGTGCGGATCAGCTCCATCAATATCCTGTAAATGATCGCTAGCAGGCTCGATTGCATGTACATCAATCACTGCAGTGCCGTCTCCCATGGGATGAAATAAAATGTAAATTAAAATAAAATAAACTAACATAGTTCGTAAGTTTACTAACACATTGAGTCCTTGTTACTTGAATAATGAATTTAATAATAATAATTGCTAGTTCTTGGTTTTCATCAGTAGGTACCTAATAATCATCCCAAGCGATGCTTGTGTGAGACACTGTCAAATATTCGAAATAGTTGAGCTTGGTTAGTAACATATTGAGCTGCATAGTTCGATACGCAAAGAGTTGGCTCTTTGCGTATCGAACTATGCAGCTTTTCACATAATACTGAGGGCTTAAACAAAGTAATACGACTTATCTGCCTTCTTACTAGTGGTAGGTTGGCTGCCCGATGCCTTATCTGCAATCTTCTGCTTCTTTTTGCTGGCCTTGGCTGGAGCGTCAACTATCGACTCATCTGAAGACGGGAACAATTGGTCAGCCATTTGCTTGGACCTGAAAATAAAAAGAATTTTATTAATTAAGTAATGAGTAACAGTAATTTATCAATAGATGGATAATTAAAAATATCACTTCAACGCTTCATTCGATTGACTTATTATTTTATATTACTCATTTGATGAATGATAGATTATTAGTATAATTGAATATTGGAATGATCGAATAGTAGTATGAATGAATATAAGAATGATTGAATAATAGAATGATTGAATATAAGAATGATGGAATAGTAGAATGATTGAATAATAAAATTACTGTGTGTACACAGATAAATAAACTTATGTAAACCAAAGTCATTTACATCTTATAGAAGATCTGCTAAAGCTTGTAGGTATTGTAATGTCGAACTTCAGGTGTCCGTATGGACTGAGGAGCCATGTCTCATATTTAAACGAGGGTACTACCAATATTTAGTAGTAAATTAGCTGATTTTGTAGGCCCGATCCTGGAATTTGTAGTAAAACCGTTAAAAAGTTATAGCACGTTTAAGGTGGCTCCTCAATCCAGACATCTGGTATTAGGAGCCACCTTATAACGAACTCGAAAACTAGCCGACAGATATTTTTGAAAATTTGGTAGGATTCAGTAGTGTTTATGAGTAATTTGTAGACAAAAAATGGTTTTTGTACGGCTGAATTTGAGATAGCTACAATGCTTTGATTTTTCATAAAAATCCATAAATTTCATCACGCTGTTTCTCGGAAAGTCGTCAACTAATTAAAACGTATTTTCAGTATAATTTAGTAGTAAATGAGTTATAATTTGTAGTATAAAAATAAAATGGAAATACTGTATAATTTCGGAGATACAACACATTTTATGTGGCTCCTCAATCCTGACGGTCTATAAAATATAAATGTTCGTAGCTACTAAAGCAGTTGATCAAATCGGATAACAATAGCACCAATATTTAGTAGAAATTTCTACTAAATATTGGTATAATCAAAAATCCTACACACTCAGTATTTCAAAAGATATTAATAATTTAAACATTCCTTAACAATTTTGTGAATAGGGTGACCATAAATAATTCAAACTATGATCAGTTTTATTTACACGTGTCTAAACCAATCAGTACAATACTGAACACAATATAGTATTGCAAACTAAGAATTAAAAAAGAAAAATAAACTAAAAGTGGATTATCCTAAATTGCCTTATTTATTCTCACTCCAGTATTAAAAAGATCGATGTCAACTTCCTGGCAAGTCGTGTTGTGTACACGGCTCGCCTAATCATGTACGAGTTTTGTATAGATGGTTCTTTTCACTGGTACGTGCAACAAACGAGAGACGTATACAGAATGCCCAGTAAACATGACGCAATGAAAGAACATACAACTTAAACTGGCGCAGCATATAATGAGACACAAAATACGGCTAAGTGCACAATGAAGAGTTCCGTAGTTGGGATGAATTTATCCTAATGAAATACTAAACATTGTAGTTGAAAAACATGTCCTGCCTTACAACTTTGAACTTTAAATCTTTTTAATTAACTTGAAAGTGCTAAGGAGGCTCGATCCCAATTATCCTTCGTTTTGTGCAATTAGCCGCCCGGTATTCATTTTATCCAAAAACTTCCTTTCTATGCAAGTATTTTTCTTCCAGTTGGAAGAAAAATATTGCATAGAACATTGATCCGTAACCATATATAAATAAAGACCACAATCGCTTGTACAAAACAAATTCGGTTGTTTGTTTGTTGGAATTGTTAAATTATGTACTAACGCTTGAATTAGGTATTATTATTATTCGACAATATTGCGCAGGGTTCCCTGGAAAAGGGGTAATAAATTATTCTCATTAAGTTTGAAAAACGTTATTTCAGAATCAATTAGGTTACTGAACACGGGAAACCATGGTTGGCTAGGCCAATACGGGACGATAACTATGTCAGTTGCTTTGTTGTTCAGAATTTACTTTCAGCATTTTATTACAGGAGAAAATTGTGGGAAGACATAGTAGAAGTAATTGTTCCAAGACATTGTAAATGCATCTATATATGTCAGAGTGCGCAAAGAAAGCTGACACACCGAAATGTGCAACTTGTTCACGCTTTAAAAAGCCCAATAACCACAAAACGGGAGATGCTGCGTGCCCTGCTAGGAAAATAGCGGAATACAGGTACATCAACTCTATCGACTATGCGCCTAGAGCGTCATAATCAAAGCCAGACTTTCGTGTTTAATGCCTGCTGACTCAACAAAACACTGCACTGACCTCCTCCTGAATCCTCGATTTTGTTGATGTCTAAGCACATCAGTCACCCGCAGCAAAAATCGAATAAAAAAAACACATAGCCTCGAATGTGATGTGATTGTGCAACAATTTGACTGACCGATTCTGCTGGCGCAGAATCATAACATAATTATGTGTTTAACTAGGTTATAAAGTGCAAGAAACTATTTTACGCAAACTAAATAAAAAATTACGTTTATAAGACTTTTTGTTATTTTTATATTTAAGGCAAATAGTATTTAAGTAAACTAGGTTTAAGATATTGAATTAAGTAATTAAATTTTGCCATTATTTCAAGACTTGTATTGTTAAATATTGTTAAGAGTTTTATCGACCTACAATTACCATAAAGTATGAGCTCATGCCGCCTGTGATACAGGTTTAACCTAGTACATGCATCTAATCTAACATTATAAAACCTTTGTAAATTATTTGATTTTATGTTCATGTTTTACCAATTGTAATACTGAATAAAAATATTATTATATCATAGGCGTCTGGGTCACGTTTTCAGGATAAATATTTTGTGCATTTTTTGTTAAGGCGCGATGCAATAAAATCAATAACAGGTTTACCGAATTTTTTCGTAATAGATTTAAATAATTGTGAATCTAACTCCCATTCGGTATCAACATTAGTACCTAGAATCTAGGTCCACGTCAGTGTTCTCTCTGGATTTAATATACGATGCGTAAATAAATATAGTTTATTGTTTTATTGCACCACTGCCACATTTGCCGAGTGATATCATTTAAATGAGGGAATTGCGTGCCACCCATTTTGTTGGCGGCATAAGCAATGACAATAGTATTATCTAAGAAGAACATCTGCATTTGCTTTGTTATTGCAAAAGGCTTTTAGACCCATCAATGCTGCCAGTAACTCGAGGAAGTTAATGTGGTGTTTTCTTTCTTTCATTGACCAAACACCTCTAGTAATTTCACTTGCCTCCTCACTCACAGGCTGTCCCCCATCCTGTGAGTGAGGAGTCTTGTGAATATTTCCCATTGAAAGGAGCAATCACGAAGTTTGTTCATATTTCTGTGCGACATTTGACCCCACCAAGTCTTCCTGTGAGAGAGTACAAACAGTTATTTTGTATCATAGTTGTCATTTGACTTCAAAGTGCTAAACATTTCTCCCGTTCTACGAGTAGCCGTTTGGTATATACCTAGCCATACGCAATAGCTGGGCACGCTGCTGATAACGTACCGATTAGTTTTGCAAAATCTCTGGTAACTACAGTATCTATGCGGCGGCGGTATTTATGGATTAGCTCCTTTATTCTTTGATTTTTTTCTTGGGGTAGCTGTAATCATATGGAGTGTGAGTTGATGAGAATTCCTATGAATTTGCAAATCTGACGTCGTATGAAATAACTTTTTTCTAAGTTGTTAACTAAACATAATTTATTAAATGTTTGTATTACTGAATTTACAGTCCTGAGACATGAGTCGTAAGTATTTCCTATACAAATAACGTGATCCAAATAAGATGCTACTGTATGGCAATTGTACCTCAAACAAGACAAAACGGGTTTGAGTAATTTTGTATTATACTAATGGCGCCAGGCTGAGGCCATAATTATGGTAGGCAATTGAATAACGGAATCACACCACACTAATATTACCTATAAAGGTGAAAGTTTGTGAGTGTGTGTTTGTTACTTCTTCACGCTCAAACGGCTGGACCAATTTTTTTTTTTTTTTTTTCACGCTGAGTAATGCATTACCCATGACCGCTCGTGGGGGACGAGTCGAGGTATGTGGGACTCCTGTAACTACAGTATACCCACTATAACTCAGCGGTGTTCCCACATCGCCGTGTTGGGAGGGCCATGGGATAACGGCTCAGCCTTTTCTTCCACAACCCTCCCGGCGCATGCCCGCCTAGCTGGCGGGCCCCTCATGCCCCCCCATTACTGGGGGGCTACGGGAATGGCCGGGAACACCTGGCCATTCCCGTCCGACACTGGTGGAGGCCTGTGCAATACAGGTAAGGGTGCTCCCGCACCCGTTGCCTGCTGGCCTCCACCTGGGAGGAGTCGGAGACGACATTCAAACTGACGTCTTCTTCGACCCCTCCTCCGCCTTCGGGGCGGCGCCGCGGCAGGATCGTCCTCCCGCGCGCGCTCTGCCGCTTCCTTCTGGGACATGACGTGTTCACAGAAGGAGGCGACTGCCGCCCAGGACCCCTCATCCCTCAGCATGGCGTTAACCAAGCCAGGGAGTGAGAGGTCCGATCCAATCACCGCGTTCAGACTGTGGCGCGGCTTGGACCACGATGGGCACACCTCGAGGGTGTGCTGCGCCGTGTCCTCCGCCGCGCCACAGTGGTGGCACGACGGCGTCTCCTCCCGTCCGATTCGATGCAGGTACGATCCGAAACAACCGTGTCCGGACAGCACCTGCACAAGCCGGAACGAGAGGAACCCGTGCGACCGCTCGAGCCAGTCTCGCAGGACTGGCCCAATCGCGTCGAGGGTTCGGCGGCCGAAGGCTGCAGTGGCGAGTTCCCCCGTCCAATGGACGACGATGGCGTCTTTCGCCTCCCGCCGGACTGCAGCCCGCTCTTCCGGGGCTGGGCGTTCTCCTCTCGCCCTCCGCCCCCCGTCCATTCATACACTCTGGCGAGCACCCACGCCTCGAGTTCCCAAGGAGGGGTGCTGGCCAGAGCGCATGCTGCCGCCAAGCCCACTGTGCGATGGGCCCGTACCACACGCTGGGCTATGGCCCGTTGGGGTGCCCGCAAGGCCGCGGCGTTCTCCCTCCTGTGGAGGGAGTCCTCCCAGATGGTGTGGAGTGGAGAACTGTTTTATTGTATCAAAAGTCTTAAAATAACCTATATTTTGTATTCTGTTCAATTAAAAAAATAATAACTTTTACTTTTGGTATTATTTTACGTAGTTAAAAACTTGAAACGTTACATTTGGACTCACCTAGAAATTTTACTTTTGCTATAAGATATGAGATGTTCAACATGGTAGCCGTTTTGACGTAGGACAGGTTTACTCTCTTCATTACAGAGTGGGTAGCAGCTGATAATGTGCTAGGATTAATTTCATAGAGAATCGTGGTAAGTGAATCGTTGAGTTTCTGAACATTGTAGTATTTCTTTTTATAAAGTACATTTTTTAAATAGCCCCACATAAAAAATCGAGAGGTGTGAGGTCAGGACTACGAGGTGGCTACGGTATAGGACCATAGGTTCCTATCCACTGCCTTGCCAAATTGCCGGTTCAAATTAGAACGGGTATGGCGGCTGTTGTGTGGCGGAGCGCCATCTTGTTGGAAATACACCTTCTGCGAATCTGACAGCGGCAATTGATCTAACAGGTTTTCCAGATTCTCCAAAATTATGTTATTGTAGTTTAGGGTGCCTTGATAAAATCCTACCATTACCATTCGGTTCGACATTACACCGCACCAGCAATTAAAAGAGAATCGAACCTGTTTATGGCTTTCCTAATTTCTGAGAGGATTTTCTTTGGACCAATAATGATTGTTTCTCCGGTTGTACATGTACATGCCATTATTGGAGAAATTGGTTTCATCAGACCTTAAAATGTATTTTATAAACATATTGTCCCTGCTGATTTTCCCTCGTAACCTTCTGTAAAATGTAAGTCTGCGAATGTGTCTCCAGAATGTAATGCTTGAACTATTCGTCATTCCCGATAACATTTGTATCCGTACTTCTTTCATGCCTTCAAAACAAGGGAGTGCCAAACACCCATTTCGCTAGCGACAGCTCTAGAAGAAATCTCTGCAGTGCTATTCTCCATCTCACCGTGAAAACTTAGGTGCAGTGAGCGTGGAGTGAGCTGTCAGTGTCCTGATCTAAGGGATGGACCATGGATTAGAAAGAAAGAAAAATAATTTTATTTGTCACAGAAACATGTGCAAGATATATGAAAACATAAACTGGTAAAACAAATAGTCGGCAGCTGCACGTCATGACTGTGACAAGAAGGCTTGCACTCAACATGATGCTGCGCTATGGGGGACCCACAGCACAGCGCTGATTTTCAGTGGTCACCCGAAAAATACGTACGGAACCCAAGTCAGGTTTAATGAGTTGTACATAATAGCTAACAAAATAAAATAAAACAAACAGTACTTAGAATAGAATGCCTATACAACCAAATATATAAGAATAAATATGATTAAAAAACACAAAAATTAATTCGCTGGCATCACCATGCATAAATAAAGTAGGTACCTACCTAAAACATTTATTTCATTCGTTACACGGGACTATCAAGTGTTTTGTCTCGCTTGCACCCTGTCCTGCGCACCCGCACACAAAATAATAAGGTAAAGACTACAGTTGCATTTCCCGATTGCGTCTATGAGCGTGATGACGTATTGTGACTGTAGTTATCGAGCCGGGCGCCCGCTCGCGCACGCGTACCCACAGCTGTGGCGCTGCGACGCGTGGCAGCTCCCGGCGCGGTACGGCGGGCGCGTCGCACGAGTCCTGTGAAGTCACGTGGCGCGTCACACATGACTATATTACTGTGTAGTGAGTTACTAACGACATACCAACAGTGGGCAACTGGCTTACGCTTGCGTCTCAGCCGACACTAGATCAAACGTGAGGTGTTTACTGCATACTACGAGTACTTACGTAAAAGTACCCATACATCGCTATCGGCATGAGGGAGAATGACGAGACGCATACGACGCATCCAACGGATCACAATGCCGCCTCGAGCCGCTTGGATGTTGATATACCTTGCCCATAGATGATAAACCGTTTAGTAAGTATTTGTTTTTTTTTTTTTTTTTTTTATAGGTATGTAAGTGTTTACTTATAAAATATTTGCTGCTCATACTTTTGTTTTTCTAATTGGTATTTTTTCAGGTGTAACTTAAAAGTTTGTTTTGTTTTTAGGGATCTTATGGGAGGTGGTAAATCATTCCAGCAGCGAGAAGCGGCATACTTGAAACATCCTCTAAAGGCTGTGGTCCTATGACGAGGCATCGAGATCGGGTAGGACGTGGAACGAGCAGAGTAACTGTAGTGCTCATGCCGCCAGCTAATTTTTTTAAACAGGTATTCCGGTTTGTGTGTTTTTATAATACCGAACATTAAAACGGCTAAATGTTGTTTCCGTCGTGCAGCCATTTTTAAAATGTTATGTTCATTTAAATACGGTGTTATATGATGTCTCCGGGGTTTGCCAAAGCAATAACGAGCGCACGCATTTTGGACACGCTGTATTAGGCGCTCTGTACGAGAAAGAAGACATGGCCCATATACAGCGTCACAATAATTAAGTTTATATAGTATTAGGCTATCCACCAATCTTTTCCCCATTACGGTACTAATGAAGTCCCTCACCCTGTACAGAACCTTTAATCTATAAAAGCAGTTTTTTACGACGTCATTAATGTGCTCTTCAAAACGTAGTTCCGGATCGGTGATTAGACCCAGGTTACGTGCGACTTCTACTCTTTGTATACTTTGTCCCATGATTTTAACATCTGGTTTCGCAGATAGAATTGATTAATTTGATATCTGCTGCTCATGACCATATACTTAGATTTAAGAGGGTTCAGTACTAGTGAGTTGCCCATAGACCAAGAAGCAATTTTATCAAGTTCCTCATTTAGGGTACGTACAGCGGATGCTGTGTTACTGGCGTTAAACGAGACGTATAACTGAGTGTCATCCGCGTAGACGTAATATTTGCAATTCTTAATGCACGTAGTTATGTCGGCACTATACTGTATATAGAGAAGCGGGCCGAGCAACGATCCCTGAGGGACTCCCCTTGTTATAAACTGTGGGGAGGAAGATACCGTGGATCCGTCTTTCATGCGTATCTCCACCCGCTGCGTTCTACCCGTTAGGTAACTTTCAAACCAAGCTGTTGTCCGGCTATCAAAACCGTAATACGCCAATTTGGACAGCAATAAAGAAGTATTGATTGAATCAAAAGCCCGCGAATAGTCGAGCAGTACCAGAATAGATCCCTCACCACGGTCCCGTGCTTCAAGAATATTACCCAAGACGTCTGCCAAGGCAGTTGTGGTTCCGCGTGCCTTTCTAAAACCTGACTGCAATTCGGGCAATATACCATGCGCCTCGAGAAAATCAGAAATCTGCAGATACACCACTCTTTCCAACACCTTGGACAAACATGGCAATATGCTTATGGGGCGAAGATCTTTGTAGCTTTGTGGGTTATTATTTTTTGGAAGTTACATTTACAATCATAATCGAGATTTTAATAATATTTTTATGCTAATTCTATTGATCATTTTATATTATTTCAAAGCTAGTATCTAAGTGTAAGTGTATATTTAGAGGCTTTTAAATAAAAAAGCAAAACATAAATTCTGTCAGAAACTCTATTTTGTTTTGTTAATAATTTTCTTAGACTAGTACTTAAATAGCCTGAAGCGCCAGGTAAATAAATAAAATAAAGGCTTCTACATACTCGCGCGACATCGGTAGAACAATTTCCTTGAATTTTTCATAGAAATTGTTCTACGGGTGTCGCGTCACGTAATATCTCGCGCCAGTATGTAGAAGCTTTAAAACATACGTCTAAGCCATCTACCCCGGTCACCAAGGAGAGTGGAACCGGCGAGAGATGTTGTGCGGTGTCCCACAGGGATCGGTCCTGGGTCCGCATCTGTGGGACATCGGGTACGACTGGGTGCTGCGCGCCGACCTCCCTAGTGGCGTCAGCGTAGTCTGCTACGCTGACGACACGCTAGTCCTGGCACAAGGGAGTTCGCATCAGGCGGCGGCCGAACTGGCGGCACGTGGGGTTGCGACAATCGTCGATAGGATCCGGCAATTGGGACTCGAGGTGGCATTGCACAAGTCCGAGGCCATGTGCTTCTATGGTCCTCGGAACGCGCCACTGTCGGGTTCCCAGATAACGGCGGGAGGGGTTCACATCGGCGTCGAGTCAACGATGAAGTACCTGGGACTCGTCCTCGACAGCCGGTGGAACTTCGTCGAGCACTTCCGACGTTTAGCTCCCAGACTGGAGCGGGCCGGGGCTGCCTTGAAGCGGCTTCTGCCCAATCTGGGGGGTCCAAACGCCTCCTGCCGGAGGCTCTACGCGGGGATCGTGCGGTCCATGGCCCTTTACGGGGCACCGGTGTGGGCGCGTTCTTTAAGGCTGCGACCAGCCTGCCGATTGAACGCGTCCCAAAGGGTCATGGCCATCAGGCTGGTACGGGGTTACCGCACGGTCTCCCGTGAGGCAGCGAGCCTCCTTGCCGTACTACCGCCATGAGATCTGGAGGCAAAAGTCCTTGCGCACATCTGGGAGTGTCGCGAGGAGGCAAAACTCCGCTGCCGCGAGAAATCACGGCACAGCGGACAGAGCTCCGGCGGGATCTCATGGCGACATGGAGAGTGCGATTGTCGCAACCCAGCGCTTGGCACGCCACTATTGCGGCAATAAGTCCCCTCTTTGAGGAGTGGCTAGAGAGGCGCCACGGCGTCCTCACCTTCCGCCTGACGCAGGTCCTCACCGGACATGGATGTTTCGGGAGGTTCCTGTTTAGGATTAAGCGGGAGGAAACGCCCGGGTGTCACCACTGTATGGATCGCCCGGAGGACACGGTGGAGCATACGGTGGAGGTCTGCCCAGCTTGGGCGGAGCACCGCCGTGTCCTCACGGAGGCGATCGGTGGCGGCGATCTCTCGCGTCCGGCCCTGGTTCAGGCCATGGTTCGGAGCGAGAGGGCATGGGAGGCCGTCACCTCCTTCTGCGAAGCAGTTATGCTAGCGAAGGAGGAGGCGGAACGCGTGAGGGTGAGACAAGGTTCGCGCCCTCGCGCCCTTAGTCGCCGCAGGAGACGCCCCGGGCGTCTGGAGTCGCAAGCCGATTTCCGGCCACCGTAGGTGCGGGCCTGCGGACGGTGAGCGATGGGTAGCTTGCCGTCCGATAAGGACCAGACGGCGCGTTGTGTTCCACGCGCGCCTCAAAGAGATGTCAGCACAAACTGACGGGGTCCGTTAGGACCAATGCCTGCCGGGGTTGCGAGTTTGTCCGAAAGGGATATCGTGGCCCTGGCACACAGGCAACGGAAGGAACACGGGTGGGGTTTAGTCAGTAAAAGTCTGACACTGAGAAGTTATTTGACCATTTCAAATAAGATTAGAAATTTAAATAAACTTTTTAACAATTCGTTCAACCGATTTTGACTTCTATTCCGTAGGCATACGAACGGCAGCAAAAACATGGTTACAATACCAACTGTTTATTACAGCTGCCATTTGTCATGCCACCAACGCCATAGAAGTCAAAATCGGTTGAACGAACTGTACAAAAGGTTTATTTAAATGTTTGATCTTATTTCGAATGGAGTACCTATAGCTACTACAGAAAATGCATGACCCAATCGCGATGTGTTTTGAAGAAGCGATGGTGGATTGAGTCGAGTAAAGACTGTGCAACGTTGTTATTAAACCAAATGTATTCAATCAATATGAAGAGATAACCGTCAAGTGATCGAGTGCTAAAAGTGTCTGGTTGATGGACCATAGAACTTATTCCCCACACAACTATGTGGGAACCTACCTAAACCATGTGTGCAGACAAGTAAGTCATTTAATTAAAAGACGTGCGGAAAGAATATTCATCAAAATCAAATCACCGTCATCGATAATATACAAAAACCTCAACTGTCACTAGCGCAGCACGTGCACCGGCTAGGGTCACTTCCCCCAGAGGGTTGCTATGACTACCAGAATCACGTGGCGTGAACGTGAACATGAAGAGACCACGCCGCGCATGCGCTGTTAACTTCACGTGCCCAATTCCCGGAAGTGCTGTAGCCATGGTTACCAGAATCGCGTGAAGTGATCACGCCACGCATGCGCAGTGTAGACGCTGTCACTTTGATTTCATTAAGTTTTTTTTTTAATTTCTGTCATTGACGGCAATGGCCATGGTTATTCGCATTCAGACAATAATGAGATTTCAATGCTTTTAGACGTATTTCAATGTCAAAATCCAACCGTCTTTGTACATTCAATAAAACCGGCCAAGTGCGTGTCGGACCACGCACAATGAAGGGTTCCGTTGTTGGGATGAATTTATACCGAGAACAAATAAAACATTGTAGTTGAAAAACATGTTCTCCCATCGATAATTCGATATACCTACGTCACGGTCAATTCTCCAACTGCAAATGTAAGTTGGTAGAGTACTCGTTAACTTGTAAAGCCTACTTATCTGTGATAGTTTTCCTTTATTTTCGCTATTTATGTACTACTGCCATGTTTTTTTTCACATATCCAATAGCAACCATTTAGCCGGCAGGGGGTCACTTAACTAACAAACACTTGCACTTTAATGCTTAATATTACGCAAACGCAACCCTGAATCGAAAATTGATCTTAATAGACCCTCAATATTTTTGAATGGCCTATCCAACGATATGCCACATCATGGGACAGACGAGAAAAAAAATATCATCCCCACTTTACGTGCCCCTAAAAAAATATACATACCTTCCTACCCATACCAAATTACAGCTTCTAGTACTCTCTGATCTCTGAGCTAAGCCACAGACAGACAGACGGACACGCTGAAACTTAAGTGTTCCTTGTTGACGATGGAACCCTAGTCACTTTAGTGGGTAGGTACGTACATTTTGTTTTCAACTTTTGTATGGATAATACTTGAGGTGAGATTGTGTTGCTAACAAGAAATTAAATTATTATAATTCATGTATTTTTAAATTATGTGTTTAATAGTTGTAATGTATGTTTATTTTAAGATGATAAAATTTTGTATGTTTAGGTTGCTCTATTCTTAATTTAAGTATTGCTGTCTGTCATCCAACTCTCTTGTCGCAAGTCTGCTGGAATACATTTCATGATATTATCATGCATGTTACTTTTATTAGGTAACAAATACAATTTATGTTAAATTATTAGACATAACAAATTAAAAATGTTAAAATAATATTTTTCTTTAAGTAACAAAAGACAATAATGTTAAATAATTAAACCACAGCACATCATATTGGAAACTAAACTATAGGAAACTTAAAATATTTTTTTTTCTTTATGTTGCAGAAATTCTTGTAAACTATAAAAACAATTCTCTATTAACCATCTACGTAGTTTAATTTTAAAATATTTAAATGGGAGCTCCCTTATGATCTTCGGTAATTTATTAAAAATTGTAATGCACATATGATAAACATTATTTTTACTTAAACTTGTGTTACAAAAAGGAACTAAAATTTTTGTTGCATCTCTTGGTCTCTGTTTGGTGTAGTTGTCACCTTTGAATCTAAATAATTCACTATTTTTCCTCACGAAAACCGATACCTCAAACAAATATATGCCGGTTAAGGTTTCAGGTTTTTGAATAAAGGCCTACAAGATTCAAGTGGACCGACACCGCATATAGCTCTTACACATTTTTTTGTACAATAAATGTCTTATCACTGTCTGTTGAATTGCCCCATATTATTAGTCCGTATCTTAATATTGATTCAACATACCCACTATATGCTATACGGGCTGTTTTTTCGTCAGACACAATACGAAGTTTTCTTAATGCATACACAAATCTATTTAGTTTACTGCATATGTTGTTAATGTGTTGTTTCCAATTACAAAATTTGTCTAGAGTTATACCTAAGAATTTAATACTTTCTGTTTCTTCTACTACTTTGTCTTTAATTTTAATGTTAATACTATCGGAGAGTTTGCTTTTGTACGTTGGAAATTTAATGAATTTTGTTTTAGATATATTTACACATAGGTTATTAGATTCAAGCCATTTTATTACAGACTGTACAGCTTCGTGTATTTTATTTTCATGAGTTGAACTTTTAGTGTTATTTGGGACTATAATAGAAATATCATCAGCAAATAGTACACTATCGTAGTTTAATGAATCTGGTAAATCATTAATATAAAGTAAGAATAGCAAGGGGCCCAAAACGCTCCCTTGTGGTACGCCATATTTATTCAGGCTAAATGGAGATCTGTAGATAGTGGATTCAAGATTAACATTTAAATTAGTAACTTCAACACATTGTTGTCGGCCTGTTAAAAAACTTTTTATCCAATCTAGAGCGACACCACGGATACCATATTTTTCACATTTTTTTAGTAAGATGCTATGATCTACAAAATCAAATGCCTTACTCATGTCGAAAAACACTACTACAACCGGAATTTTATCGTCTAGATATTCTGTGATCTTTTTAATTAGGGTAAATGCTGCTAAAGATGTCGATTTATTATGCTGAAAACCGTTTTGTTCCTGCTTTAGGACATTATGCTTATTTAAGAAACTAATTAGTCGGTTGTAGAATATCTTTTCAAAAATTTTGGATAACACAGGAACAAGCGTAATAGGGCGATAGTTATTTGGCTCCTTTCGATCACCTTTTTTGAACAAAGGCTTGACTATAGAATGCTTTAAATTCTCTGGAAATATTCCTTGTGACAATGAATTTTCTATGATATGGTTAAGCACAGGAGCTATGACATGAGCACTTTCCTTAATAATCCGTGTGGAGATAGTATCATAACCTACTGCTTTGGTGTCATTTAATGATTTTATTGTATTAATGATTTCTTGCTCTGTGGTTGGTCTGAGAAAAATCGAATTATCATTTATCTGGTTTTGAGTCAGTCGTTGTTTATTTGGATTATTTAAGTTGTGATCATTGGCAATATCGATGAAGAATTTATTAAATGTTGATGCTATTTGAATAAGTTCCCCGGTAAGTTGTAGTGATGTTATACTATTTATTGTCTTAATACTATCATTTTTATCTTTTATTATGCTCCAAGTGGCTTTGCCTTTATTATTTGCTTGGTTCATCAATTTCTTATTAATATTTTTCTTTGACCATAGAATGCAATTTTTAAGTATTTTTTCATAATTATTATATTTCTTGTGTGTGTCTTTTGTTTTGTGTCTGTAGTACGAAAATCTCAAATGTCTTCCATTAGCACTAGATTTTCTTAATCCTTTAGTAAGCCATTTTGGCTATTGTAAATATGAAGTAATTTTAACTTTATAATAAGGAAAACACAGTTTGTAGAAAAGTATGAGTTCTTGATGAAAATAATTGAATGCTTTATTTATATCAGGTTCTATGTATACTTCTTGCCAGGATAATTTTGATAAGTAATAAATTAATTTTTCTATATTTTCTTTACTAAAATCTTATTTTTGACAGTACCAATATCGTTCAATTTTCTTATAGTTTGCTGGAAATTCTAGTATTTGAGCGGTATCATGATCAGATAGATATAATGGATGAACTGTACCAATAGCGTTGACGTGGTTGCTCGCTATAAGGTCTATGCAGTTGTTTTGACGTGTAGGTTCATTTATGTGTAATGTTAAATTAAAATTATAAAGTATATTTTTTAAGTTTATCGTGTTGTTATTGTTTACCAATGTATTAATATTCAAATCTCCTGTTATTATAACTTTTTTATTTACAATTTTGTATAGCAACTTATGTAACAGTATTTCTAATGTATTGAAAAAAGAATTTAAACTAGATGAAGTTATCCTGTATAAATAAATAATGACAGTGTTCATACTAGGAATTTCTATTCCGCAACATTCAAAAATATTATCACAAGAGTATTCCTTGCAAATTTCTATTGACTTACAATCAATTCCACTATAAATTAATATGCACGTACCGCCACGTTTTTGTTTCTTTCTTGAATAATGACTACCTAGTTTATATCCTTTTATATTAATATTTGACTCATCTCCTGCTTTAATTAAAGTCTCACTAAAGCATAAGATCTGTATTGGATTTTTATTTGCAAGTGCATTTAGGCATAATTCAATAGAATATATTTTATTTAATAGCCCTGCAATATTTTGGTGGAATAATCTTACTTTTAACTTTTCTTCTACAGCTTCGCTTAATTTAGGTATAAAAAAGATTCGTTGTTAGTTTTAGACAGTGTATTTATGTGGAATTCGATTAACAGCACGGAAATAGTAGGGAATGGTACCTTTTTTAGGCGTACTCTTTTTACCACTTTGACTTAACTCATGTAGCGTTTCGTTGTTTTCTCCTGGAGGAGTTCATACAGCCTTATAATAGTCATCTGTATCTATAATTGAATTTATAATTCTGCAAGTATGGCATTGAAAGTAACGATATTTATAATAATATTCATATAAATTATTTAGATCCAAAAAATGACAATTACGGAAAGAATGACATGTAAATTTTAAAAGAGTATTTAGTTTCGTTTCATTTAAGTACAAATGTTTATTAATACTAAGTACTATTACATTATGCTTATGTAAATAATTTAACACATTCAGCGATTCAAACTGAATTTGATTCAGGTTTGGGTCATTTTGAAGAATACATAGTATTATCCAATCGTTTTCTGTAGGATCTAAACTATAGCATGCCTTAAGGGATTCATTACATTTGGCAAATGGTTTTATAAAGGAAAATATGTTGTACTGTTCGTATTTACTTACTTCCCTCGAATTAATTAATTTTTGTGCGAGTCCCATGCATTGTTGTTCACCTATGATGAATATTCTTCGTTTATTTTGTTGATGAATTACTTTAGGAACTGCTTCTGAAATAACTGTTGTAGCTGGCCATATTATATTGTCATTCCTTGAATTATTGTGTGTAGCGCCCTCTATTGTTTTACTTTTGAACTTCTTTGAATTATTCCTTTGTTGTGAGCAGTCCTGTTGTTCTATTGTTTTATTGTGTACAGCTCCCTCTATGGTTGGGTTGCTGAACTTTTTTGGGGTATTCCGTTTTTGTGAACTATCGTGTTGTTCTGTTTGATCATATTCTGTTACTTTTTTAGTATATAGTCTTCCAGTTTGACCGATTTTCTTTTCTTTAGTTTCTGTTTTGGGTGTACTGCTATTTCTTAAGCACATTTTCTTTAAAGTAATAATTTCGGACTGCTGTTCATCCCTTTCTTTTTGCAGTGAAATACTTTCAATTGTAAGCTTTTCTACTGTTGTGTTGGCGATTTCAAGTTGTTGTTTTAAAACATTGATCTCTTCTTGTAATTCGGAGATGTACGAGTTGTGTTCTGTTGATAAATCTGGTAAACTTCTGGCGAATATTTTTCTGAACTAGTTGATGTGAACGTTTGGTTTAGGGATTCCACCGACTTTGTTTTTTGTTTTCTGAGTGCCATTTTCGTTGAATTTCGTGTTTCCATTTTGTTTGTGAATTTTTATTTAGAAATTACAAAAAATGTTGCAGAGTGTGGGTTTCGATAGCACGAACAATATTAGCTATAGCCGAAAAACTATTTTCAATCTTACAAAAAGAATATCGTTTCGTCAGAACCGAATCTACGAATTCGCCAATAGCCAGAATGACTCCGGTACGAGCCACGAACGTTCTTTAAAAGATGTTTGCAATAGGTGTATACCTAAGTGTTTACTTGGTGTAACAAAATAGTTCAAAAGATCGTTAGGACGCTTGTTTTTTAAAAAAAATATTTACATGCGCGCGCACTATTTGAAATTCCACTGTTATTATTTACACTTTGTTTTGGTTAAATCACATGAAAGTTCACTTAGTTTATGTTATAATTATGAGCTTTAGGTTTGATAATTTATGTTTTATGATGTTCTTTGTTCAATGTTTTTATATCGCTTCGTTTGTTTCGATTCACTTATCATTATCACTCAATTGTTTTGGACCGGATAATAGGAGGTAAAAATAATTATTGACTACACTTGTACTAGGTCACTGTTTCTAGTTTATAACATTTAGCACAACAAATTTATAAAAGTAAGCCTATAACTAATTTAAATTTTTTTTTTTGGTTGGTGCTTGATGTCGGGGGCGTTGATGTGTGTACTCCTCATGCTGAGGACTCTCTTCTCCTCCTCCACGGCTGGAGATAATGGTAAGCATTTATTACTATTTCATTCAAACACGGGTTAAGCTACGCTTGCCGCGGTTGGTCCGTGGATGGGTGATCATCTTTGCATACCAAGACTCCTCTGTGCTTCGGAAAGCACGTTAAGCCGTTGGTCCCGGCTGTCATTTGTAGATCTTTGACAGTTGTTACGGGTCGTCAGAAGCCCAAAAGTCTGGCAGTCTTGCCAAGGGTTATTGTGTTACCCAGTAACTGGGTTGTGGATGTCAGATAGGCAGTCGCTCCATGTAAAATATTGGTACCTATTCAGCTACATCTGGTAAGACTGGAAGCCCACCACAACATAGTTGGGAGAACGCTAGGCAGATGATGATGACAGCTGTTAACAATTCGGAACGCTAGTGAACGCGATCGGTGAAGGACTGAACGCCCATAAAAGGTACGTACAATGTAAAAGATAAATCAGGCATATCGAACATTTGACTGCTGGTGAATGATTGATTAATAGCATTCTAGCTGAACTGGTGATATATTTAATTCTTTGGTTCTCTCCTATTTTGTCTGATATCTAAAGATAATTAAAATATTTAAAATATTTATTGGTTGGATTATCTGAGGTAAACATTAAATTAAAGAACATTAAATTTTTGTAATTTTTATATGGCTCCGAGTCTGCTGTGTGGAGACGTCGCACAATTCGCCGCAACCGTGACGAATCGAGTGAATCGAAACCTAGCAAGATAGCAATGGACCTCGCAGCAGTCGTGGTTCAACGCACCGTGGTGCGAAGCATGATGTTGGGCGTACTGAGACGCGTGATGCGTTGAGATCGCGTGATGGGGCACATGGCACGTCGCGGTCGCGTGTTGCGTCGCGGGTGCGCGATACGTTGCGACCGTGCCATGCTTCGCGGATGCGTGATGCAACGCGAGTTGCGACGCGTGGTGCGTCGCGTGATGGGGCACATGGCGCGTCGCGGTCACGTCATGCGTCGCGGGTGCGTGATGCAACGCGAGTTACGACGCGTGGTGCGTCGGGTGATGGGACGCGTGTTGCGTTGCGATCGGGTGATGCATCGCGGGTGCGTGATGCGGCGCGAGCTGCGACGTGTGGTGCATCGCGATCGCGTGTGGTTTCACGGATGCGTGATGCGCCGTGGTTGTGCGATGTGTCGCCAGGTCAGAAGCGGTAGGCAGGTAGTTTTAACCGTCACAGTGGGTCGTAAAACCTTGATATGGCTGAGAGTAAAGAATCTCTTTGTTATCTGTTTTGAGAACAGACTAGTTAAAGCGGAAGGTGTCATTGTTTGGATTCCAACCGAGTCCTAATGTTTTGGTTGATTCTCCACCTTTAAATCAAACATGTTTTGAGTCGAAATTTGATGTCAATGGCTAGTTGCTTCAATATTAGCATAGCTAGCCATGGTGCGCATTTGGTATTTGGTCCCGTAGGTTACAGTGCAGAGCTGGTAATCGCGAAGACGGTGATCTTGTGAGTACCGCCATACAAGTTCGCCATGTAGTATAAGGGCCTGAATATCTTTTTGTAAATTGGCGCCTTTTTCCATGACATTGTTCAGACTGAAGACACTCGTAGTTTGTTGAGACGCGTTAAATACTACGACGGTTTAACTCTGTAGTCAGTAGAACTTCCATATTATCTCTAAACATATGGTTAGCTGTTGGTTGTTGAGTTGATGATGAAGAGCGTTGCTCAATGTTGTTTTCTATACGATGACGTAATGTTTTGTTTGTCCTAATTGTGCAATAGTGTGTGGTTTCAAGTTACATTCTTGGCAAGTTTTCGTTGATTTGCACTCGTAATTTCCGTGGCTGAATAAACAGTTTTTGCAAAGTTGCAATTTCATTGTGACTGCTTTCAGACTTCGTTCGGGACATATTCCGTTGAATAGCTTCGCCTTTTTAATGCTAATACTTTAGTTACATGTAAGTAAACTATATTAAAAAATGTTCTGAATATTCTTAAAAAATGCGAAAAAACTTTTTCCCCAACCTATTAGTAAAATACGTTTATATTGCCATGAGGACACTGCAATACTTTTTCAAAATCAAACACAGCAGTGACCATGTTTCCATTTGACTTCTCAGCGTCTTTTTAATCTTGGCTTTTTAAATCCCTTGCAACCTTCTTATTAGTCTGGTGTTGTTGAAAAGTTTGTTTTTCTTGGTCCGTTGGATTCTTTTTCAATCGGAAAACGTGACATTCGTCGCACTGATCCTTTTTGGGAATATGGAAAGCTAGATTGAAGTTTGTGTTGACAAATGTCACGATACTGGCGTTCTTTTGTAGCCTTAGAGGTGTATTTTTCGGGGTCGAACCATTCAAAATACAATTTGAACATTTTGGCAATACTTAAGTCTCCTTGTAGGTAGAGCTTTTGGCTATTCTTGCGTATATAATGCGATTTAACAGGGACAAATTCCCGAACATGGTCACAAACACTTTGTTTCATTGCATCATCTATAACGATCTTATGATTGTCGTGGCGACCCCGTCTGCCCTCCTCTAAAATAGCACTTCCGTCGTACTTCTTCCACGCAGTCTTTAGGATACGAGTTGAAACGGCGAGAGTATTAATAAACATAGTTTGGCATACGAGTTTTCTCACAGTGAGATTCGCTAGAACCTGTTATCAGCGGCAGATAATACTTAAAAGTATGTTTCCTATTATTAGGAGTATCTTGGTTCAGGCATCTTCTCTTCTTCATTTTATCGGAATATTTTATGATGAAATTCCACTGCACAGCTCGATCTCCCAGCCAAAATTTTGTGAAGCAGTCCAACCGCTGTTGGTGAGATATTTTATCAGGGCATTTGTAACGGCATTTGCATGATGGCCCCATCGTTTTTTCGTCTACAGCTTTTCCCCTTTTTCGTTACATATTTCTTGCCTAAGTTCTTAAGGCATTTGCGTTTAAGGTCTGTTCATTCTTTTGGGTGCCTCTGTCATTTTCTAGTCGTTTTAGGAGTCACGGTGCGATCGCTTGAGTGCCAAGTAGCAGGTGAATTTGAATGTTTTGGTTGATTCTCCACCTTTAAATCAAACATGTTTTGAGTCGAAATTTGATGTCAATGGCTAGTTGCTTCAATATTAGCATAGCTAGCCATGGTGCGCATTTGGTATTTGGTCCCGTAGGTTACAGTGCAGAGCTGGTAATCGCGAAGACGGTGATCTTGTGAGTACCGCCATACAAGTTCGCCATGTAGTATAAGGGCCTGAATATCTTTTTGTAAATTGGCGCCTTTTTCCATGACATTGTTCAGACTGAAGACACTCGTAGTTTGTTGAGACGCGTTAAATACTACGACGGTTTAACTCTGTAGTCAGTAGAACTTCCATATTATCTCTAAACATATGGTTAGCTGTTGGTTGTTGAGTTGATGATGAAGAGCGTTGCTCAATGTTGTTTTCTATACGATGACGTAATGTTTTGTTTGTCCTAATTGTGCAATAGTGTGTGGTTTCAACTTACATTCTTGGCAAGTTTTCGTTGATTTGCACTCGTAATTTCCGTGGCTGAATAAACAGTTTTTGCAAAGTTGCAATTTCATTGTGACTGCTTTCAGACTTCGTTCGGGACATATTCCGTTGAATAGCTTCGCCTTTTTAATGGGAAAGAGTGATTCACCCAATTGTTCTGAGTGTGATAAAGTAGAGGATACCACTCATATTTTAGCGGAATGTGTCCGGAACGAGGTTGAGAGGAGTATCTATGTCATAGAAAATGGTTTTAATTCTATTAATGTTGGTATGTATAATAATATCCTGGCTGCTCCCTTGTCCAGGACAGCCAAAAAGTTATACAAAATTGTACACCTAGGCATTAAGCGTAGATAGATGTAGAATGCCCCTATGAGGGTGACATGGTCATACTGATCAAACTCTCTATAAACAAATAAAGATTTAAAAAAAAAAAAGTTGCAATTTCGAAACTATGTCATTTCGTTTGCCGAAGTCCATTAGAAGAAATTTGTCACATTGGCGTACGTGACTGCCGTTGCTGAATGGGCATTTTCCATGTACTCGTAAAGTGTGATAGTTGTTTGTTATATTTTGATTTACGCTATAGTTATGTTTCCTTATCTGGGTTTGCTTGTTGAATGTTTATCAGTTGGAAGATATTTCTGGAGCTGTAGAATTCGCGTTCTTAGCTGACGTCATCGTTTTGTGTGCCATACACTGTGTTTCGAGGAAATACAGAAAGTCATGCAGTTTTTGTAGTTCTCTGTGATCTGGATTTCCTTCATGTAGTCACTCAAAGTGCTGGAGTCCAGATTTTGTGTCATGATGTGCACAATGATCTGGTCCCTGGTTGATGTATCTATACCGATGTTAAAGATGCCGTTCAGGCAGTCGGTAATGACGTCATGCATGTTCTTCAAATTGAATGAATCTGCATGTTATATAATCGGCAGATTTAGCATGTTGTTCATAAATGAAGTAAAAAGCAGGCGACGATTGTCATAGCGCTGATTTAATATATCCCAACATGAATTATAGTTTTCAGTGCTAATGGTCAGATGCTGCACTAAGCGTTCGGCTACTCCACGCAGCTTGGTCTTTAGGTGTTGCATTTTCTGTGCGTTGTTGATCATTGGATTTTATGTATTGATTGCAGAAACGGGTCTTTGAAGAAGATGGCTGTAGTTTCCTGCAAACTCAGGGATTTCTGATTTCATCCATCTGCTGAAGATGTTTACAGCAATCAACCTAGTACATTTTCTTTGGAAGTGCCTTCTAGTTTCGTAAATTCACCATTAATACAGCTTGAAGAGCTGTTAGGAGTTTCTCACCACAGATCTACACCGGTTAGTTTGGAACTGTCAGTGCCAACTCCTATGCCGTCTCCTACTAATGTCCATTCGATCTGCGATAGCACATTCTGCCCTCACCATGTAGACAATTTCTCTGTGATCTCTTCGACGTCATTCAGTACCACAAATTCACCTGCTACTTGGCACTCAAGCGATCGCACCGTGACTCCTAAAACGACTAGAAAATGACAGAGGCACCCAAAAGAATGAACAGACCTTAAACGCAAATGCCTTAAGAACTTAGGCAAGAAATATGTAACGAAAAAGGGGAAAAGCTGTAGACGAAAAAACGATGGGGCCATCATGCAAATGCCGTTACAAATGCCCTGATAAAATATCTCACCAACAGCGGTTGGACTGCTTCACAAAATTTTGGCTGGGAGATCGAGCTGTGCAGTGGAATTTCATCATAAAATATTCCGATAAAATGAAGAAGAGAAGATGCCTGAACCAAGATACTCCTAATAATAGGAAACATACTTTTAAGTATTATCTGCCGCTGATAACAGGTTCTAGCGAATCTCACTGTGAGAAAACTCGTATGCCAAACTATGTTTATTAATACTCTCGCCGTTTCAACTCGTATCCTAAAGACTCCGTGGAAGAAGTACGACGGAAGTGCTATTTTAGAGGAGGGCAGACGGGGTCGCCACGACAATCATAAGATCGTTATAGATGATGCAATGAAACAAAGTGTTTGTGACCATGTTCGGGAATTTGTCCCTGTTAAATCGCATTATATACGCAAGAATAGCCAAAAGCTCTACCTACAAGGAGACTTAAGTATTGCCAAAATGTTCAAATTGTATTTTGAATGGTTCGACCCCGAAAAATACACCTCTAAGGCTACAAAAGAACGCCAGTATCGTGACATTTGTCAACACAAACTTCAATCTAGCTTTCCATATTCCCAAAAAGGATCAGTGCGACGAATGTCACGTTTTCCGATTGAAAAAGAATCCAACGGACCAAGAAAAACAAACTTTTCAACAACACCAGACTAATAAGAAGGTTGCAACGGATTTAAAAAGCCAAGATTAAAAAGACGCTGAGAAGTCAAATGGAAACATGGTCACTGCTGTGTTTGATTTTGAAAAAGTATTGCAGTGTCCTCATGGCAATATAAACGTATTTTACTAATAGGTTGGGGAAAAAGTTTTTTCGCATTTTTTAAGAATATTCAGAACATTTTTTAATATAGTTTACTTACATGTAACTAAAGTATGTAGGTACCATTTTGTTCGATAACTTTTTGCCATCTTGTAGGTAGGGACATGATCCCATTGCTATATAAATTTTGGGACTTCTGATCAAAATACCGCGACAAGTGGTTTTGGCTGTCCTCTCGTGATGTTAACCTGACACTGCCTAAAGAATTCTGAAGAGACCGAAACAGGTGGAAATCTGAAGGTGCAAGGTCAGGACTATACGGCGGATGCATTAACACCTCCCAGCCAAACTCTCTTATTTTTTGCTGAGTGGCTAAAGATGTGTGAGGTCTAGCGTTATCATGATGAAAAACCACACCCCTTTTGTTGATTAATTCCGGCCGCTTTCTCTCAACTTCTTGCTTTAATCTCATCAGTTCTTCGCAAAGGAGTTCAGAATCAATGGTCCTACCTGGTGGTAACAGCTCATAATGAATAATGCCCTTCCAATCCCACCACACACACAGCATCACCTTGTTGCGAGTTAACCCGGGTTTCGCCACAGTCTGTGAAGCCTGACTGGCATTTGACCACGACCTTTTTCGCACGTTCTTGTCGTACGTTATCCACTTTTCATCACCAGTTATCAGCTTCTTCAAAAATGGTTCGGTTTCATTACGTCGTAATAAAGAATCACAAATGAGTACACGGTTCATTAGGTTTCTTTCAGTGAGCTCGTGAGGTACCCAAATATCGAGCTTTTTTGTGTACCCAGTTTTTTTCAAATGTGCCAAAACTGTTTTGTGGTCAATTCCCAGTTCTTCAGCTACGTCGTAACTACTGATATGCCGATCTTGCTCCACTTTTTCAAAAATGGCATCCATTTTATCCGTCGTATCGCATCGCGTCGTATGGCATCCATTTTATACGTCTCTCTGGTCGCCCTATTAGGGCGACCAGAGAGACGTGCATCTTTGACATCAAAATTTCCGGATTGAAAACGCTTAAACCAAATTTGTGCTACTCTCACAGACACTGCACTAGGTCCATAAACATCGCAAATTTTTTTCGCGGCTTGCGTTGCATTTTTACCTTTTTTGTAGTAAAATTTTAAAATGTATCGAATTTCTTCATTAGAAGAAATTAGATTCACTCATCTAGACAGTACGAAAAACAAATGAAAATCACCTAAGTTCCTAATTTGAATTTGGAATTATGTTCTTTAAAATTTAAACTTTCAATGATACCAAAACCAGCCAGATACAAATAGTATAGCCAAAGAGATTTTATTACAAGTTCATACATACTATAATGCGAAATTTTTTTTCCCCAACCTAATATAAGAGAAATCTATCTTCTTATAATTTCACGGTTTTTGACATGGGTAAAAGGAAGGCCGTTTGCTATATGTGGGATGAATCTATGGCAAAACGTGGCGCAAATGAGGTTAGCAGTTGCCTCTTAGATTTTATCCGGGCTAATGTTGACCAAGGGACCAAAGAGTTTCGCTTTTGGTCAGACAATTTTGCTGGCCAAAATCGTAACCGCTTTGTATTTTCAATGTACGTTTACGCCGCAAAAAAGTTCAACATATGCATAACACACCGGTTTTTACAGAAGGGACACACCCAAAATGAGGGGGACAGTGTCCACTCTGTAATCGAGAGAGCTTCTCAAACCAAAACTATATATACCCCTCATGAATGGCGTTTATTAGTAAGATGGGCCAAGAATGAAGGAGAACCCTATGTTGTCCGCAACGTAACCCAGAATGATGTGTTTGAGTTTAAATGTCTTGTTAATAATAAGGTTTGGATGAAAGACGTTAAGGGCAAGAAGATTAACTGGACTAACATTCGAGAAGTTCATGCAGATGGTAGTGATTCCAACAAATTGTTTTTTAAATATGACCTGACTCAACCTGATAATGATGTTTTAGTGATTCGCGATAACACGAGAAACTCGGTACAACCTGAACTAAAACCTGCATATTCTGGACCTGTTATGGTTCCTGCTGCTAAATATAAGGATTTAATGGATATTTGCCGCTCAGAAGTAATTCCCTCAGTGTACCATCCATACTTTAACTCTTTGCCACATCATACCACTGTTGATGTTTCTGAAGAATCGGATGATGACCTATCGGAATAAGAAATATTTTAGATATTTTTTTTTTCTTTTTCACTGCTTCTTTTTAGAGCTGCTCTCTTACTACTAATTTAGCAAAACAATGTTAATTATAAGTAGTACTCAACTTAGTAATTTAATGTTTGTCTACGTACAATTTTATTGATATTAAGATTACTATTTATTAGACCCACGTCTAAGTCACGGTGTAAGACTGATTGATAATAATTATGAAGGCTGGTTGTTATTATTAAATTTATTAAATTCTTTATTTAGAGTAACTCATGAGACTCATACAGTGTTAGTAACAATAAAATAAACTTATAACTATGTTAGTGATACAATTACAAAACACACACAACAACATAATCACTGCTTCAGCAGTCCAGCTGAAATACTGGAGCAACGACTTACAATAGAGCAGTCCAGCCTGTCAGCAATAACTCCCAGGATGCTGTTGGAACTGGCTCGCACCCTGCGCACCAAGGACGCACATCTTTTACGCATTAATGCATAAAAGCAATCAACACGCAATTCCGTAAACATCCCTGACGCGCTACAGAAGCGAGGCAGCCCCATCAACACCCTGAAAGCATTATTGTACTGCACGCGAAGGGCACTGTACGATCTCTGCGTAAAATGTACCCACAGGCCACAGGTGTAAAATGAAGAACAAAAGGCTCTAAAAAGTGTTTTTTTAACCTCCGGTTAAAGCGTGCTTCTACAAGCACGCTTAAACCTGCGGGAAATCATATTCGCTCTAACCGACAGCGCCCTCCGCTCTCTCTCAATATCGTCATCATCCTTAAGGCTAGTGGCCAAATATGCCCAAGGTACTTGAATGAGTGCACTCTCGATAACGGCACACCATTCAACATTACTGGAGGTACCGTTTCTGGACATTTTCCACCAGCCCCAAACACCATCACGACACTCTTTCTCACATTATACAAGAGGCCATGAGCACTGGCGTACCTCTCACACACACTCACCAGTTTCCTCAGGCCACAGACCGAGTAACTGAGCAGCACCATGTCATCTGCATAGCTAATGTTGTTGACACATATGCCATCAATATAACATCCGACTCTGGTGCTACTCAGTTCCCCAATCAACTGGTCCATGTACAGGTTGAAGAGTGTAGGAGAACTCAGACCCCCCCTGCCTCACACCTGACTCAAGACCATATGGACTCGAGCATGCCCCGTCCCACCTAACACTATTGACCTGGTTCCCGTACCAAAATTTAAAAATATTGATTATTTCAGGTGGTAGTTTCGCATCATTAAGCTTTTTCCAGAGAGTGTCATACAAAACCAGATCAAAAGCACTCGACAGTTCGAGGAAACAAGCGTAAACCGGAGGGCTACGGCGTGTGTAGTACTCCACAGCATGCTTAAAGCCCAATATAGCACTATCGGTAGACAACCCTGGTCGAAACCCAAACTGGTTGTCATGCAATTGAACATGTCTATTTAATTGCGCATTAAGCACGCTGTCCAATACCTTAGACACAACCGTAGCCAGTGAAATAGGTCTATAGTTATCCCTATCAGTCAATAGACCAGTTTTATTTTTAGCTATGGGCACTACAACTGTTCTCAACATATCCGAGGGTATATACGCATGACTCAAACAAAGATTGTACAATAAAGCCAACACACGCGTCAAGTGAGGGCCCGCATACCGAAGATGCTCGATGCTGAGCCCATCATGGCCAGGAGACTTCCCCCTTGACATTGACTGTATGATAGAAGCAATGTCTCTGGCAGTAACCCTGACTCCTAATTCCCCTTTGGGCTCAACATCGATCACCGCCTGCGACGGTCCTAACGACGACTTAACCTCAAATTTAGCTTTAAACAGTTCAGCTACTCCCTGCGCATCACTCACACCATCAACGCACACAGGCACGCCAGGCTGACGATTAAGTTTGTTTGTGTTCTTCCAAAATCCACGAAAGTCCTTATTCAAATGACTTGATGCCAGGATATCCATTTTTATCTTATCCTCGTGGCGCTGGCACCACTTCAACCGAGATTTAAATATCCGTTTCAACTCGCACATATCTTCATAGTAACGGCCAGAAGTAGGCTTACCGTAGCATGACCATAATATAAACTTATCCCTAGCATGCCTGTGCGCGTCGGCCACATGTCTGTTCCATCCAACAACAACCTTTCGTTTACATTTCTTACTATCTCAACCAAACACTGACGATTCACATAATGCCCTAACGATGTGCCCATACAACTTATCGATTAGACGTCTATGATTTAAATCAGTGCACATATGATCACAACAATAGCGGAACTGCAAAGGAAAATCTATTAATCTCAGACGCTTATGACACTCAGTATTATACAATCTAATCTGCGCCAAGTCCCGCTCACCCCACACAATCTTGTTATTTAAATGTTGAGTAGATACATATCTTTTAGGTACTATTACATCTAAATTACATTCAATAATTAACGGAAAGTGGTCAGACCACACTACATCATACTGAACAAACACCCTATTAACAGTTTGAGCCGCAGCCCTGGTAACCAAACAGTGGTCAAGCCACCTCGAAGACCCGTGAGCCTGACTTATAAACGTGTACGTATTTGATGCTATACCCAAACGCTCAGTGTCTATACACGACCAGTCCTGTTCACTACAGAAACCCATCAGCTCATTATAAAAACGCTCTGTTGGGTGAGCATTAAAATCCCCCAGTATATAAACGCACTCAGCACTGTTAGAATCAATGATAGCACTCACCGCACTGAGGACATCCGTGAAATCTGCCAAATTACATACCGCATCAATCGTTATATGATTTATTTTGAATTAAGTATAAATAAATATTATATATCAACGGAAAATACTTATAACTATGCACTAGGCATAGTTATAAGTATTTTCCGTTGATAAATATTTACGTACATTAATTATAAGTTTAAGACTGATAATTTAAGGCCGTGCCGTTGTCGTGTAGTTACCATGCTGTGATACGATACGCCACGCGCCACCAAGGCAGGCAGTTTTAAGTATACGTACAGTTTAATTGTTGTTTAGTATATAACCTCATCTAGGTCACGATGCTTCTGATTGGTAAAATTATAAAGACTGAATGATATTTTGAAAAAATATGTTATTGTTGATTTTATAATTAATGCGAAGTTTAAATTTCTTCATGCGCGTCTCCTGCATTTTTCTAATAGGTAGGTATATAAACATAGAGCTGTAAATTTTAGACTATGCTAATTTTAATTCCGTACCTAACTGTGATGTGATTACTGTTCAAAATGATGCCATTTACTGGTTTTGTTATCTATTTTGAGATTTTTTTTATTAATAAACGATTTTAAATAATAATTTCATTTTTTATTTAGTAATATGAGAGGGTAGTCGTAATATGGCTAACATTATGTTTAAATATTTCAAGGTGGTTATTCACAAAGGACTCATAAGCGTTGGTAATTCCAACAAAAAATGACCCATGTTAATATAGAACGTCATTTAATTCAGACGTCTCCGTAAAACAACGTATAATGTTCACTACGGACCCCCGCTCTTCCGCCATAAAACGTACTATGTTGATATGGAACTCACTATCTCGTGAAATAAAAGGATAAGAAATATACACTACATAGCATTTAACTAGGCTGGGGCGTTGTTACAACATACCAAAAAATCTAAATGTCAAGTCTCACCATTTAAGAGTTACACAAGTCAAGAACTTCTCCAACCGCTCTGTAACCTCTACTGACGACACTATCAAGCCTATAGATCGGACTTTATTCTACGGATGAGTCGACTTGTTCTGTATGGGAATCGAACCCGCGACACGGAGCGCAGCAGTCAATCGCTTAACCACTGCGCCGTTATCATCACTAAACTAGTCAATTAAGTTTTGAATATGACGAATATTTTTCCCAGACTTCGATAGGCCAAAAGGTTGGTTAGATAAAACTTTTTAAAATATTTCGGCATCTATCACGGTGAAATAATTATGTAGACGCTTAATAATTCCATCAACAATTTCCTCGCCCATATTTTTACAAGCTTTTATTTAACGTGCAGTGTATGTATGAAACTACATATGTTTGTTCTGTTGGCAACTTGCAACTCAATTTATATCTTCAACCGATTGAGCTGAAATGTTGTATACACGTTTAGTTTGGATGACAATGCATGGTAAGCTGTGTGAAATTATTCTAAATCCAAAACGGCGGAACACCCAAAATGGCGGACAAGTTATTTTTAATGCACTCCTACATTAAGGGTATCAATTAATGAAAGTGCTTGCTGAGAATAACTCGAAAAATAAAGTGACGTCACTCTAAATCCAATATGGCGGACTACATTTTTTATGCTGTACCACTATGGGTATCGAATGAAAGGACTCGGTTCTCAGCAAGAATACGAATGCGAGAAAAAAAAAATAATAAGATGGTGATCATTAACTCCGTTGCTCCAATCCGTGTGAAATTTTTGCCGGGGTTTTTGGAGTCCTCGGCTCGATTATGATATTGAGGTCGAATTGTTTGAATCTGTAGCATCAGTTGGTTAACTTTGACTAGTGTAATTTGCCGAGATAGGCGTAAACAACATTGGTTTGCAACCCGTCTTGGAGAAGGATAACTCCAAAATCAAACCCGGAACTGTGTTTCGTAAGGCAGAAGTAAGCTTTCAGCTGAATTAAGTGGCGCATTCCTCCAAACACCCAAATCAAGGTGAGGCCGTGCCGAGGACTGAGTGTCATCAGGGTGTAATATGATGTCGTGAACGTACCGCCTCAGGGCACCGGGGTGAACCCTGTTGTATATTAGCTCTTACCCATCTAAACGAAGCTCTGGGCGGGTCGACGAATATTTCTTCGGTACTCGTGGGAACAAAAGAGGAAAAACAGAAACATCAACATAGAGAAAGTGAAGGCTAGAGAAAAAGAAATTAAAACGGCAAGAAAAACTTGCCACCGAAAGCGATGACGTGAAAAGCCAACGACTCAGTAAAATCCGTGATCAGGACAATACCGAAACACGCACTCAATGACAGTTGAAACTTGATAAAGCTAAGCCGTGCATGCAATGGTTAAGAGCAGTGGAATCATAGGTAGAACACGATGCACGAATTGCAAAAATTCGTCAACACATACCTGAAAATCGAGAAACCGAAACAGTTGAACAATGAGAGTTTCGTTTGACCGCTTTACGAGAGTATGACTCACAAGTTAGAGCAGGCAAAACTCCTGAACAGCGAGAGGTTTGTTTGAGAAATTTACGAAAGCATAACTCTCAAGTTAGAGCAGACAAAACTCCTGAACAGCGAGAGGTTTGTTTGAGCAGACGATATTCCTGAACAGAGCATTATAAGATAGTAACATAATCGAACGTTACGAAAAACGGCCTACAGATCATCCCAACCAAGATTTTGATAATACAAAGTTGATACGACAGAGGGGCTTTCCTTTCAACTGCCTATACTAGGAACCATTTTCAAGCTCTGTACCAAAAATCAATTAATAGTCGCAAATGATTTTTGAAGTTTTTGCCCTGTTTGAACACGATGTATCTCTCCTAACAGCTGATTATGTCTCGCATAGGTCATGCACCTTAAAACGATAAATCTGAGTATAACCTACGATGCGTTGTTGCCGCTGTTACGCAAGTCACAAATACAACCAAATATTTTCGTTAAAAGATGGCAATGCAAACAAGGAAGCAATAAATACACTTATCACTACTATTTCAATACACTTTCATTACGAGAGTGACAATCATAGCAAAACATCCCGCGCGTAAAAGAAATAGAAATAGGTCACTGTGTTGCTATTACATCTTAGTCTTAGATCCTTGCGATCGATAAGTAGGGCGTCTAAAAACTCTTTCAGTGCGCCGACGCAACCCTCTGGGAACGTACTTATGTAACGTATCACGGAAGCTCATGCGCCGCTGTCGAACTCGCGCGCTGACAATTGTGATTTTGTTTTGATAATGTGATAGGACACTAAATAAGTTTAAGACAGACAGTGGTGCCGATTCTGTTGTCACAAAATTCTCTAAACTAGACTAAAAATCACCAAAATTTAGTTTATTCCTGTCAAACGGCGTTTCCCATTCTGAAATTGACTAAAGTGACGCAACTTAACTATATTATAGTTTGACAGCACTAATGTCATTTTAGTTACTCAATTTAGTGAAAATGGCCATTTTGCTATTCTGAATTTGACGTTTTCACCTAAAATTAGGATTAGTGCCAATTCTGTTGTCACAAAATTCTCTAAACTAGACTAAAAATCATCAAAATTTAGTTTATTCCTGTCAAACGACGTTTCCCATTCTGAAATTGACTAAAGTGACACAACTTAACTGTAATAAAGTTTGACAGCACTAATGTCATTTTAGTTACTCAATCTAATGAAAATGGCAATTTTGGGAGTCTGAATTTGGCGTTTTTCAGCTAAAATTAGGTTAAATCGACTATTTTTAATCGCGATTAAAAAGGTGTGGAATAAAATTAGTTGTCATGAACTAAAATTTACAAAGTACATTTCTCTTCTATTTCTTGAAAGTTGGGATGCTTTTGTTGAGTTGGGAGTCTTTTACAAGTTCAAGCAGTACGGCTATGGAATGCCTTATCCGTGTCGTTATGGCGTGCTCAATCTTGGTCCACTTTTAAAATTCTGTTAAAAAAATACTTCCTCTCTCCTTAAACATCATCGTTACAGAATACAGTTCCTTGCTCTTGTTTCATGTTTATTATTGTTTATATATTCATATAGATAAGTGTATGCTTTATGTACGTATATTATTGTATAAGTAAATGGTACCCCACTGACTACCTGCAGTATTCTCGTCTTCTCCCTTTAATCCATCCAAAGGCTGTAAAAGGTCACTTTTAGCGATAAGACCGCCCATTGTGTCACCCTATGTAAACTTTTAACATTTATTTCTACAACTTTTATGGTCTACATAATAAAGAGTATGCTATTCTATGCTTGTGAGTTTGGAAAATCTTAAATCATTATGGAAGCTTTTGTCAATTCGGCAGAAAGTTAATACTAAAATTATTGTTAAGTATTAGAATACAATACGAAATTACTTCTTGGAAACTTAGGGATTTTTGTACTGAACATCTAATGCCCCTACTACAATAAGATTTAGGAACGAGGTGGATAAATCTATTTTTCAGATTCTGTGAAATATGAAAAAACATTTTTTTTTTAACTATCAAGAAAGAGTTAAGTTGGAAAAACCCATTGCAAATGGCAGAAGAAAGACAAATATTTAGACTCCCTAGATCAGGAGTTTGCTGAAGCAATAGATAAATAAATAATTAATTTAAGTTACTGCAACGCACCGGGCAGAGGCTACTTATTTTCTAAATTTATTAATTTCACAAAATTGTATGGGTAAGCTTTAGGTAAATATACCTGGCACCCACACAGGCACTTCACAAGAAAAAAAAACTGCTGGCATGAGCGCATGTTAATCAAGGCACATATTTAATGTTACTTGTGGGTAGTTGTACCAGTTACACAAAGAAAAATTTATTTGCTCTTATTTGAAATTCAATATAATTTAATAGGAACATTATTTACAATTATATAAGTTATATTTTTAAAGTTCATAGTACCTGCTTTTGTAGCGTTATCTCTTCACAATATAACTATTCTCTTACAATCTACTATCATTTCACTTCATCACAATGGATCCTCTAAGAAGCACTCTGAGTAAATTTAATGGAGTTGTTTCACACATAGATGTCCTGTCTTTGAAGATAAACTTCAGAAGGCCCCTCCATCACCTGTCACAACTTCTTAGGAGTTTGGACATTCATCACGCAGGCTATCAGCAGTGTTCAGCAACAGGTGGAGCTACTTGCTTGCAGTGTCGACCAAATTGAGATGTAGGGACAAAGGAAGATCTTGCTGTTGCATGGTGTCACCAGATGGGACGTGCAGTAACTAATAAAATCAGGCCTATCCTGTTCAAGCTAGGCAGTCTTGCGCTTTGGGATAAGATTTGGTTTTCCAAAGCCAAATTAAAGGCTATATATAGGCGACACCATTAGCCAAGTTCCTAACAGAGCGGGTGGCATGATCTGTTCTTGGCTGCGAGAGAAATATGCGGTGTCACCAAGAGCTGGACTAAGGATGGCTGCGTGTATTTCCTTGGTCCCAATGATTCGCGGCATCGGGTTGAGACCCTTGCTGTATTGGACAAGATTGCGCCGAATCCCAGGAGCCCGAGCGGAGTGATCCAATAACGGATGTGCCAGCCTCTGTCCCGTTGCTGCTGCGAGGACCGCTAGCAAGCGTGCTGCTTTTTTGAAGCAGTGATTTCTTTGTGATGTTTTATTCAAAGTCGGGGTATTATGTACATTTATATCTGTAATTTTTATGGTGTACATAGAAGAATAATATAACAAATGTTTTGTTGTACTGTGCTAAGGTACTTAGTACAGTATTGATTCATTCAAGTCATGTTGTCACTGTCAGCTGTCAGAGTTAGTCAATACCCATGTCAGTTTAATTCGGTGCGTTCTGTTTTTCGTAAAGGTGGAATGGCAGACTGTGTTTTGTTTTCTTGTTGTTTTTTCTCTGAAATGTTTTACATATTATTTTTATATGCCTTTGTTTAACTTTTTTTACCCGGACTGAGTAGGTTTTAATTATTTTGATTGAATATCGCAACCGGCAGGTGGACTAGTTATTGCTCCTACAGACTGGTGCGATATCGTGGGTGCGACAGGCATTGCAACCATTGTCGCGCCCGCGATACCGCACCAGTCTGTAGGAGCCTTTATACGATTTATTTTTATTAGTCTGGTAAGTGTTTATGTCTATTGATGAAAGCATTGATAGTAGGTACTTAGTAGTTTTTTCTCTATAACAAGCAACGACGACGACAATTTCGTGAGTACTCCTTCTCTTGCAGCGCAGTGTGCGGGATGTTCCTAAGAATTTTAACGTTATACATATTAACTTATTTTTCCTTATTTTTCTGTCGTTTAAAATTCGTTCACCTAAGGCTGAAGCTAAGAATCTCATGCAACGCAATTTTGGTGGAATGAACGTCTGTCGACAATCTTTGCAAGGATGCCGAAAATATAGATTGGTGCTGGACTGATTGCCTCTGGATCAGTCGATGAGCAAGTTAATATTTTTATGGCTAAACTTATCGAGCTTTACGATCACCACGCATCTGTTCGAGCAGTTAAGGTTGACATTTGCCGGCACCATGGCTCACGAATGAGATAGCGTATAAAGTTATGGCAACGTTTAAATTTAAGCGTGGTGCTAATGACGCTATTTTTGTCAAAATTCAAAGATTTCTACAAGCATGAATGGACTCCTATTCACCTTTTATGTTAATTTAAACAATATGGCTGCCTAATCACCAAAGTGGAGCTGGAAATTGCAACCAGTGAAATTTCACAATCATTTAACATCGGTTTCCCAGTTCGATTTCGTGGACAGACCTTATCTAAAAGAAATGTGATTTTGAATTTCCCGCTTTCGCGAGTTTTCGGTGTCATCCACCAGGACTCGCCAAAAGCCGTACCATTTTATTTGTACGGACTTTTTATTCTTCTCTCCAGAGTAAATATGTTTCTTGCCACCAACCAATTGATATGGCAAACAAACAGACAAATTCAAGATGTCCTTGATAGAGCTTTCCTACGGTGACGAGAATACTGGAGATTTTCAACTTACTGAACACCAAACCGAATTTTCTTTTCTCGAGATCATATTTTTATTAGAACATTTGCTTTATTACGCTGAAATAAAAAGCAAGTTAATCATGCTTCAAGGATCAATGTTTTGAATACTACAGTATTTCTTTCAATTTCGGTGTACAACCCTAGCACGATTACATGGGTCACAGTTAATAAAAACAAATACAGGATACTACATCTAAATTTATTAAAATTTATACAACAATATAGTTTTACGCCGTCCTTATGTTCTCTGTATTTTATTTGAATCATTATTGATAAGCAATAAATGATTAATATGATTTTACTCAGGTTTTTATGCATTTCGGATCATTTCGTTCACTCTTTTTTTTATTTCCCAACAAATCTTGGTCTATGGTTTATTCAACTTAGCGATTGTCAAACTCGATTATAGTTGTGTCAAAATTGTTTCTAAGTTTAGTGAATCTTGTTTTCAGAATAGCTTTTAAGAATAACTAAACTAAAACTAAGAAATTTTAGTAATAGTTTAGTTTAGTTCGGTGTACAAGAGAATCGGCACCAGTATTTTTTTTATTTTTATTGTGACAGGACACGTAACTTGGGATTATTATTATTTAGTGTTCGTGTTTTTTTTTTTTGTGATTGACTGCTTTTATTGTGATACGACACGTTTTTATTGTGATTGTTGTTGTGCGCGTATGTCAAAACTTTACCTAACATAAAAGCTAGCACAAGTGGAGGCCTGCCACCGCCCGCCCGCTTTGACACGACAGAACACACGCCGCGCTTCGGCGCGCGTGCGTCGTTGCCGCTTTGTTACCTAGGTATCTAAGTTCAGTTAAATTTATTTACAAAGGGTGGTTGCGTTTTACTGTGATTTGTAAACTAATTAGTTTGTTTGAAAAAAAAAAACACATTTTTGGTGCTTTTTATTTTTATACCGTATCGAATTAATACTAAACACGTGTAGTATACGTAGTGTAATTTAATGCCCCTCTGTCATATCAACTCTGTATATGCCTTCTGGAATTTGCAATGCTTTTGCGAACCTAATTATGCAAAATCAAACCAAAAACCCGAAGAATGTGTTAATATTATATACAGGGTGGAATTTTGTAATGCCATCTGGAGGGAAAGTACTCTTAATACTGCAGATACTCGTAGAAAGTTTTACTCAAAGGAAACATTCCTTTATTTTTAAATAGAAAGCAAACTGCATTCAAAGATTTTCGAAAATTCTCTTCTCCCACACCCGGGAATCGAACCGGCTAAAATCTGAAAAAATTATACCCTGTACTTTTATTGCATCGATCGTTAGGGTCAATTATAAGGATGAAATCTCTCTAACAAACATGATAAATTAAATGAAAGGAAAACCAGGAAATCTTAAATTAATTTAATTATTTACAAAAAATGGTAAACTAACTAATTAGTTGCTCGAAATGGGCTCCATTCTCTTGGATACACAAATTTATTCTTTTTACGAATTCATTTCTAGTAACCTTTAATAAAGTGTTGTGGTGAATATTATAAATCGTATTCTGAACTTCAACTCTCAACTCGTTGTCATTTGCATAAGATTTCATGTAAATTTGATTTTTTACATATCCCCACAAAAAAAAATCTCACCCCATTAGATTTTTTTTTGCCATCTGATTGTGCCGTTTGTACCAATCCAGGTATTAAAATGGTTATTAATGTAGGCAGTAGTGATTCTGCTGTTATGTGCTGGAGCACCATCTTGCTGGAGAATTATTTGGTTTCGCTCTTCCTCGGGGAAACCATTTAACTCGTTTCTTAAGAGATCCAGTATTTCAATATACTTGACAGTGTTTAAATGACCTTCGTACACGACCGTGGACTAACATTACATTATATCTCATAATTCCGCACCAAACGTTGAAAGAAAATCTTACTTGATTGTTAGTTTCATGAACACGAACAGGATTCACTCGAGACCAGTAATGGTTATTGCGGCGATTGTACATGCCATTATTGCTGAAGTTGGTTCCGTCAGACCATACAATGTTACTCAAAAAAATAGGGTTTCGGTCAATTTCTCCAAGCATGTTTTCACAAAATTGTAATCGTCTGTCACGATCCCCAATATGCAATTTTTGCACCAACCGACCTTCACGATAGCATTTATACTTCTTCAGCACTTTAAGTACGCGAGTGTGGGTTGTTTCTAATTCATCGGCAGCATCTCTACTTGAAGCCTTTGGAAATGATTCAAAGTATGTTAAAACATCTAGTTCAAAATCGAAATAGTTTTGCTGAATAGTTTGCCGTCTCTTCTTGAAACCACCCGTATTCTTTAAATTTTCTACCGTTCTTTTCAATACGACCCGAGTTGGTGCCTGTCGGTCTTGATATCTCTCGCCATACCACCGCAGAGCCAGATTCACGTTTTTGTTATTTAAAAAATAAGCTTCCATTAAATCAAACTGTTCTTGATAAGCCATTTTCACCGTGAGACAAAATGTGAAATGAGTTATAAAAACAATCAAATGTGAATAACAACTATGACAATCTAATTTTCAAATTTTAATCTAACATTCCATATTTAAATTACCTCATACACGCAGCTACGAGTATGTCGCAAAGGAGTCTGCATTACAAAAGATGGATGTTAGTTAAAGAGCTTTAACTTGACCCATTGAATTTGTAACTTCAGATGTCCTGGTTTTCCTTTCATTTAATTTATCATGTTTGTTAGAGAGATTTCATCCTTATAATTGACCCTAACGATCGATGCAATAAAAGTACAGGGTATAATTTTTTTAGATTTTAGCCGGTTCGATTCCCGGGTGTGGGAGAAGAGAATTTTCGAAAATCTTTAAATTCAGTTTGCTTTCTATTCAATAATAAAGGAATGTTTCCTTTGAGTAAAATTTTCTATCTGCAGTATTAAGAGTACTTTCCCTCCAGGTGGCATTACAAAATTCCACCCTGTATATGAATCAGAAAAGCAAACCAGACAGCGACTAATTACACTTACAGATAATAGTAAAATGGTAATCAGGAATGTTCCTGCCGTCGTAATCGTACCATATTTTGTGGCTGCCAGTGATCCAGAAAACTATTACTATAGCTTACTGCTTCAGTATGTTCCATATAGAAATGAGAGCATATAAATCGTTCACTATGATACAGCAGGAGAAGCTTTTCTGGCAAGATAATCTGATCACCGCGCAACTAACGCTCGTTTAGAGATATTTAGAGAGCGGGACAGATAGCTGCAGATTACTTTTAACCAAATTCATGCTTTTAAAGTCTTGAATCAAGAAGCTCAACAGTAAAACTTTGGAGAAGAGTTGGGGATGCCAGAATAGAACATGGCCGATGACGAATTCATTAATCTAGAACAGCAATGAATGTTGGACAAAAGGATGCATTTTTATTCATACGAGTAACAAGAAGTATTTCAGCACAGCTAAATAATCAAAGCGATGAGCGCCTAAGGTTATTCATAACGGGTAATGCTGGGACTGAAAACACCTTCCTCTTTATCTTATTGTAAAATCAAGTAAATCGGTGTTACGGCAAGCAAGTTGTTAAAGTTTGTGCGCTTACAGGGGTGGCAGCGCGCTTAGTGGGAGGATCCACATTACATTCTACACTAAAATTGCCTGTACCAAAGGATGGTGGAATAGTGCAAATGTAGTTTTTACTGGTAATTACTTGCGTTTGATGCGGCAACAGTAGCGACACATTGAATTTTTATTTATCGATGAAATCGCTATGGTCCCATATCAAATGCTTTGTATGGTGGATTCCCGACTTTAACAACTCTAAAACAATTAATTAATCATTGGTGTTATAAATATTTGTGTATTATAAGGTGACTTAGCGCAGTTACCTCCTGTGCGAGGAAATCAAGTGTTTGATCAACCCTCTAGATTTGTCCCAGCAACACACCTATGGCGTTCTTATTAACCAAAAATATGAGATAACAAAGTAGCACAACTTCGTAGCTCCTGAATGCATTACGAATTGGTGAACTTCAATCAGAACATTATGCTATTTTAATTAATCGGCTAAACAAAGAAACAACTGGCGAATTTGCGATCGAAAAGACCCTGCAATTTATCCCACTAACCAATAAGTATACAATCACAACAAAACTGTTCTCGAACATTTCCGAGCTCGTGATGTAACTATTAACACAAAAATTGCACAGGATAGTCTAGTAGATTGTACTCGAAAATTGCACAGGATAGTCTAGTAGATTGTACTCGAAAAAAAAACTTAAAAAAAAACCGACTTCCAAAAAAACACTACAAAGTGAAAAATAACTTTAATTTCGGAAGTCGGTGTCTTTGGATCTGTATTTTAGTTTTATGCCACCGACTTCCGAAATTAAAGTTATTTTTCACTTTGTAGTGTTTTTTTGGAAATCGGTTATTTTTTTTTGTAAAAGTTTTCTATTTTTCACTTTTCGTAAATGACGGAGTTATGCGCGAACAAAAAACGCAATGCAGAGTAAACGAAAAGATCGTTAATTTAGACAATGTAGATCAAATTTTTAGATGTTTGTTGATTTTTCAAAAACTGCTTCTCCGATTTCGATAAATTTTTCTTTTTGGGAAGTATACCCTTTCCAACAAAAAGAGAATTTTTCAAATCGGTTGGCAAGCGACGGAGTTATGCGTGAACAAACATAAAAATAAAATACAAACATCCGAATTGAGAACCTCCTCCTTTTTTAGAAGTTGGTTAAAAATGACAACATAGATTTAAATAATATTACACCATCCGATATAATAAACAAGACAAGAAGGCTATCTAAGGACTCAGAAATATTCGTTGGGGCCAAGGTGATGTTGCGTTACAATACCATCCGTCCGTATAGACTTCGGTAAAGACGGTATTCATCTCATTCAACCCAAGACTGTGCAATTTCTAGCAAATAGTCACGGCACTGCAGAATGACGAATGCTGCCAAATATAGTATGTTGGGCTTGCACTATACACATATAAAAAACAGGAGAAGTGGCAAGGGGGCGTTTCTGTGTCCGCGCGACATGATCGCAACGCTCATGTACCAGGCAAATGGTCGTATCTGCGAACTTGTGCGATTTCGACCGCGGTCGTGACAACATTATATGAATGGCTGTTACAGTTGTTCAGTGGTTTCTTGTAAAAACCGAAGTCAACACACACACCATAACGATAGCGACTGATGTTTTCGTGTGAGTAAGTTGTACGGTGCATGGTAAATGCACGGTGTGTTTGATGGGATAAGGTTTATTTTATTATTTTTAAGCATACGTGGCCTTAAGTAGGGTAAAAATCATTAGAAGGTCTCCTTATTAAAGAGCTAGACTGTTAAAAAAAGGCCAAAGGCAATTTAATTGCCTTGGACATTTTTTTTATTTTTTATTCCGTGTCCTTTATAATTTGTACCTATCAATTCGTTTAATTCAATTGCATTGACATTTTTATTCTATCCTGTTGCAGTATTGTGAAATTTTATTTTATTTTGATGTATTATGGGTTTTGCCTGAATTAAATGTTTTTTTTTTTATTTACTCGTATAATAAATAAAGTTTGTGGGTGAGCTGTTCAAAAAACCCGGCCAAGTCCGTGTTGGACAAGCACATTAAGGGTTCTGTACCACCGTACAATATTGAAAGAAAAACACATAATTATCTTTAAATTTTTACTTTTTTATTTTTATTTTGTTTATTATAGCGGCAATATAAATAAATCTCTTAATAATCTGTAAAAGTTTCAACTGTCTGCATATTACGGTTCATGTGATACAGCCCGATTACAGACAGATTGACTTACGGACGGACGGACAGCGGAGGGTTAGTTATGTTCCGTTTGGCACCCTTCAGGTACGGAACCCTAAAAACTCGCAAGTTTAATATGAATGAAAGTCGAAATCACTTTGAGTCGCCATGACAGAATGCAATCAAAATTAAATTAAACGACATATAAAAATGAAAAATACTTTATCGTATTAAGTTTGTAAGGTTTTATTAATTTAACTGAAATTACACTGTTTAAAGTCTAATAATCAAATCGATCTACGGTTTAAAATTTTTATACTGGCCATACTGATGGCGGAAATCCGTATTTCAATAAAATAGGGAGATTGAATGGATTGCACTGGCCACACTGGTGACGACGGTTGCGATGAGTTGGGAGAAATCGGACACTGTTTGATGGGGGTTGGGCAGCCAGCGGTTGTGGGATTGTTGTACCGTGGTGATTAATTTTAAGAAAGAAATTTTGATATAATTATGTTGTGAGAGTAATAAACAAGTTTTGAAGTTTAACTGTGGTTGTTTCTGAGATATCCTATAAGTTTTTGATCGTATTTTTTATAAGATCATAAATCGTATCGTCGGTTCGTATTGTGTTGATAGTCTCCGTAGACGCGTACCGTATACGAGTCACTACGTAGATTCACCCATAGAAGTTGCCTATTCAAAAATTCAGTTGATGCGTCAGTCTCGTCTCGTCGTCGTCAGTACTGAGTTCAACGTTTTGAGAGATAAAATGATAATTTTACGATCCACGCTGCCTAAAATGATGCTAATGGAATCTTTCAAACTAACATCTGGATTTTGTGATTCATGATCTAGAAGCCACACTTGATCATGTGCCGCGTGATTTAAGATGTTCTTACATTTAATAAGTATTTAGGCAATGAGATATTGACCAAGTTTAATAAAAGAAATCGTTATGAAAGCCATATTGTAAATCTTGAAGCTATTATAAAGTCAAAAGAAGATGCTAATAATGGGGAGTGCTTAACATGTTTAATTGTATTCGTTTTGTAAAACAAAGTTACTTTGCTTTGTGTTGTGTGTTCTTTGATGTTTGTGAATAAAAATATTTGAAATAATTATCCTGCTAAACTTTTATCAAGCTTCAAATAGTCTTCAAGTGTCATTGATCAGTGGGTTTCAAGTCTCTAATAAAGATATAGACTAATTCATACTTTTTATTTACCTTAGAAATTCATACATCTTAAGGTACTTTTTTTTTCAAATGAAACTACAATGTAATACAGGGATAGTAATTTATTAAAATCGTCAAGATAACTTTCTGAAAAGATCCTTTACTTAACGTAAAGGTTGTAAGTATCACACAGATTCTTAATTTCAAATTCAGATTTTAATTCGGTGTCTAAGTATCGGTTAACGATGGCGGGACACTCCAAATCGTTTGAGACGTAAGACAGGGGTGTGCGCAGCTGGTGTATGGCGACTGGTCGCTGCGAGTATCGCTGCAGCGCTTGGGGCACTGACGTCACATTAGTTGCAGCGCGCAGCAGCACCAGTTGAGAGCGAAGCGCTCGCACCGGCACCACATAATCGCGCGTGCGCTCGATGCTCGTCAAAGCAGCTTCTATAAGCCCACGGGCGTACTGCGTCGAGAGTTGCATACGTCCCGATAGAATTCTGATACACGCATCCACTTTCTGAGACCAAGTGGTGGCATTCCGCAACAATTCGTGTAGACCTACTATATCTTCACCAACTATCAGCTTGGACATATGGCAAATAATGGCATCCTGAAGGTTCTCCTCTGTCTTGAAATCGCGTAGTTGTTCCTCGATAATAACTTGGAGCTCATCAGGTGAACATCCCACACAAAAAACTGATCCTGTTAAACCTGCAATTATACGATATTTATGAAACCTTGATCCTGATGGTTAAGGTAAGACACTCATTAGCAAAGAAAAATTGGAAAAAAGTACCTTGATCTTCGAGTATCGCGGCAAGTTCAAGAGCCACAGGTACTCCACTTTCGTATCCCAGCAAGTAGAAATTATTTTGAACCCTGATTTTGTTTATGAGGATCTGCCAACAAGGAAATCAATTCTTAAAGTATCAGCAAACTATTTTTATGTTCGTAGTGTTTTCGAACAAGATTTCATCATCTCTCTAGTCACGGCCGCGTACTGGAAGCTCTGCCTAAGTTGACTCCGTAAAACCGGGTGAAGGTCTTGGAAATCCGATGGACTTAGGAACACGAGGACTGGTCATTATGGCGATGATTGCGAGAGGAGAATGTCCAGCAGTGGACGTCTTTCTGAAGTATGGTGATGATTGCATAATATGTACATACCAGGAGTATGTTTTACCTTAGCGTATCTCTGGGCAGTCTCCCGCACGGTCTCCATCCGGTGGTCAAGTCCCGGTTGCAGCACCAGCGCCGGCAGCTTGAGGCTGTCGCATAGCACACGGAACCTCTCATGGTGACCCTCCATACCCGGCACTATGCACAGATATCTCTTGTCCACGTCAAACTCGTCATTGGACTACAAAATAAGGAAAAACAGTCATATATTAGAAGCTTTGCGTCTTCAGTGTTGAGATACTAATTCTTATATTTTTTTATGGTTCCTTTATTGTCTACACCTAAATGCACGGACTGGCTTATTTCTACACCGACAAGAGATATGGTAGGTATAATGGTACAATAATCTTTTCGCGCGTGGCCAAAATTGGAACTATCGCTGACAAATTGTTTTTTCAAAACATTATCATCATCATCATTCCCCTGCCCTTATCCCAATATATTTGGAGTCGGTGCAACATAAATGTTTTTCTTCCATACTTCTCTATTAGTTGTCATCTCGGTAGTCGTAGGGGTTTTTAGGGTTCCGTACCCAAAGGGTAAAATGGGAACCCTATTACTAAGGCACCGCCGTCTGTCTGTCTGTCTGTCCGTCTGTCACCAGGCTGTATCTAATGAACCGTGATAGCTAGATAGTTGAAATTTTCACAGATGGTGTATTTCTGTTGCCGCTATAACAACAAATACTAAAACCGGACAAGTGCGAGTTGGACTCGCACACGAAGGGTTCGGTACCATTATCTATAAAAACGGCAAAAAAATCACGTTTGTTGTATGGGAGCCCCCCTTAAATATTTGTTTTATTTTAATTTAATTATTGATTTTTAAAGTAAATATATAACTAAATATTCTGTGAATATTTCAAGTGTCTACCTGTTACCGTTATCAATATCGAGCAAAAACGACCAAAAAAATCTCGTTTGTTGTATGGGAGCCCCCTTAAATATTTATGTTATTCTGGTTTTTAGTATTTGTTGCTATAGCGGCAACAGAAATACATCATCTGTGAAAATTTCAACTGTCCAGCTATCACGGATCATGAGATACAGTCTGGTGACAGACGGCGGAGCCTTAGTAATAGGGTTCCCTTTTTACCCTTTGGGTCATACAACAAACGTGATTTTTTTGCTCGTTTTTGTTCTATATTGATAACGGCAACAGGTAGACGCTTGAAATATTTACAGAATATTTAGTTATACATATATTCACTTTAAAAGTAAATAATTAAATTAAAATAAAACAAATATTTAAGGGGGGCTCCCATACAACAAACGTGATTTTTTTGCCATTTTTATAGATAATGGCACGGAACCCTTCGTGCGTGAGTCAGACTCGCACTTGGCCGGTTTTTTCAGTACAATTTCACAAATATTATTTACCAACCACGACCTCGTCATTGTCACTCAGGCGCCAAAAGATCCTTGTACCTGTATAATTATGTATATTTGTGCCAATACGTGATAAAAATAAAGAATACATAATCTGCCTTTAATGTTCACACTGCTGGGACACAGGCCTCCTCTTTCTGTGAGAAGGAGTGGGCCGTAATCCACCACGCGGGCCCTGTGCGGGTGGATGTCACATGTCTTCGAATTTTTAGTTCTAGGACATGCTGGTTTCACCGTTTTGAGAGCAGTAGTGATGAAATAATTTACACAAAGTAAAGCGCCTGTCTGGGTTCGAACCTACGACCTACTACTCGTAAGTCGACTAGCCGTTAACCACTGGGCCACCACTGCTCAATATGTTAGTTATAATTCCCAATAAGATTTTTTTCTTTATACTCACCAACGAGATGTCTTTATTAAGTGTCGGTACAACGACGAAGTCAATTGTGGCGAGGAGTTCGTCAGTAATAACGTGGGAATAGAATGTCGCTAGCCCAGTAACATTTTCTGGGACGATATCAGCTGCAGACTCCACCAGCTCATTTATTCTGTAATAAAATTAAAGACTAAATAGTAATTATAAAGAAAGGTGTAAGACTCTAACTGTAGGAAAAATTGTTATGAGTTAGAGTTACAAGGCTTTGTGAAACAAAAGAAACGATGGATGGATTTGGATCGAAGGAAGAAAGGTGATGACTACTGAGATGACGGCTAATAAAGATGTTTGGAAGAAAAAATGGTGCACTGACCCCAAATAAAATGGGATAAGGGTGTGATATAAAATATATATGGGGATAAAGATAACGAGTGAGACAATAATAATATCAACACAGCTTGATGATTGAAAATGTGTAATTACAAATATAATTTCCTTATTGAGATTGTTAAGTTAAACTAACCCGTTAAGAGTCAACCGCGGTATTGTGTCTTCCTCCAAAGATATATTGTACCCAATATTCAGGAAGGCACAAATTATTGGTATTTTTTCATTGGCCATCCCCAACTCTTGCAGGGTAGTGTCAGGATTTGTATTTTGTGGGATGCTTATTCCTGAAAGATAAATTGTATTTATAAGCTTTGTGGCTTTGTTATTAAACTATAGTTTGGCTACAGCACGATGTCTACATAAGAAATACTGATGGCAAGGTAAGAGTGTTATTAACTGGCCGACTCGTTCGTCTAGTGGTCGCAAGTGCGTGGTTGAGCATCTGGGTTATTACATGCTCTTATTATTTAAACATAACTGGTGCATTGTGAGAAAAATAGACAACTCTGCCTGACCATTTGGGATATAGAAGCGTGTTGTTATGTTATTAATTAAATTGGTTTTGTTACCGGTCAATGCAATGAGTTTCTGTAACAGTCTGGGCGTGTGTGCCTGCGCAGGTTTTGCAAGCAGTACGGCAGAAGTGCTACGCAGTGCTCGCTCCGTGGCCTCTGCCAAGTCGTGTGAGCTTGGCTTGCTCTGTGCCAAGAAAACATACATTAAGTAATACAACAGATAACTTGTAATAATCATTTGTTTAGCAGGTGATGTGCGTGGCAGGAAGTCTTCGTTAATAGATAAAGCGTTGGTACTGAATACATATATATATATAAGTTATATAAGTATATATTATATAAGTTATAATGGTAACATTATATAATATCTCCTCGTCATTCAATTTAATAAAAAAATCAAATTGGCAATGGATTTCAATAAATAAGTAAGTGCATGTATTGACTATAGCTCATTGCGAGTAAGTAAGTCGTTTATTCTGCAATTATTAAATACAATGAAAAGTTTTAAATCACAACTTATTTAGACTACACAATTTATATATACAAAATTCTTAACAAAAATATTACACAATACTTATACAAAATTCTTTTTCTGTAAGGAATTCGCTGACAATATAGTATGCTTTATGCGTTAAAAAGTGATAGTGGCAATTCTTTCTATTGCTTATGTAATTTATTATAAATGACCGGAGCCATGCAGTAGACACTCTTGCGCATTAGTGTCGTTTTGACGGGACGGGAACACACTTGGTTATTGTCGCGTCTATTACGTGGGACTACGTCGGTCGGCCAGGCGCTGAAAACGATTTGGGTTCGACTTCACAAACACAGCTACCTCCATTATGTACAGACTAGGTAGTGTTAATATTTTGTGCTGTTTAAAGTATGGCATGCAACTATCAGTGGATATAAGCTTAAACATCACCCGTTAACATCTTTTCTGGGCTTTAAAAACTGTGTCTCTTTCGGTTGAGTTTCCCCAGAATATTATAACGTGACGTAAGTGAGATTCTACTATACTATGCCATAACAAGCAAGTAAGAAGTGCATCAATGTATATTATTGGGAACAGTGAATGCAGAGCGTATGCGGACTTACTAATTCTCTTACATAAAGTATCAGTATGTGCTTTCCAATTCAGGTTTTTATCTATTACGAGTCCCAGAAATGTTGTATTTTTTACTTCTTCTACAACTTCATTGTTGTAGTGTTTATTAGGACTAATGCTGGGAATCCGCTGACTAATATGTACTACTTTTGTTTTTTTCTTTTATTTTTGAATTATTTGCCTCACATTTTCTTCAATGAAGTTGTTCAGTTCGTTATAAAAGTATATCTCAAATATTTTGAAAATCACAGATGTGAGAATATGCGAGTGAGTTTCTTTATTTACCTAGTCTTGATGTATATAATATAATTAAATTATTTTATATGAACTTAAAATATAATAAAAATAGTTTATTGGTAAAACAAGTATATGTATAAACAAAATTTTTTGATTGGATCCTCCTTTTAGGCAGATAGTGCCTGTATTAGGAGAGTCCGCTCTTCCATAGCATGTTGTGTTATATAAAAAGCAAAACGTATAATTGTTATGCTAAAACTATATAAATTAACATTAAATTGAAATTAAATTAAAATAGATAAATCAAATGTGGGTATGAGTGGGTGTAAGTATGTGTGTGAATACCTATATGTAAGTGAAAGTGTAGCCTGTAGGTGTGAGTGAGAGCACGTGAGTGTGAGGGTGTGTAAGTGTCTAGGTTTCCGAAGTGTTTCGGTTTCATTGTAGGTAAGCGTTTGTATCCATTCCATTATTATTTTTTTACTGACATGTAGTTTTTGGGATAAATATAGATGTATTTATTGATTTTATTATATAGCGCAGCAGATCGTTTACTAAATTGCATACTGGCAAGCAGACTCCTTGTCCTTGGGATATTTAATATTAAATATTTAAGAAACTTATGTTTTTTTAATATAATTTGTGATATGTAAAGTTTCCTGACTGAGTGCAAGTTACTAAGTCGAAATAGGTCTTCAGTAGGACATCTCTTTTTTTTTAAGTACATGCACTTGATAAGAGCGCGTTGTGCCCTTTCTACCGCTAGAAATTTTGTTTTGGCTGCACCACCCCAGACAGGTATATAATAGGAAAATAGCGCAATACAAATCATCTTAAGGAAATCTTTTTGATGGCCTGAATGATTACGGGCAGTCTTAGGAACGACGTATATAAGAGTTCTGAAGATCCAGCTTAATTTCCTGACTCTATTGGCAACCTGCTCAATATGTGGGTACCACGATAATCTCTAGTCCATGATAACACCTAGGTACTTAATATGAGGTACTTTGTTGATTGTTGAGCAGCCACAGCTATTGCGATTATCGTTATTGCAAGTATGAATTTCAACATTAAAGTCTTCGTCTGGTTGTGTACGTTGCCAGACACTAAACAAAATGTAATTTGTTTTTGTGATGTGTAATGTAAGCAAATTAATTGTTAACCACTTAGCGATTTTAGCCAAGCCTATCTCAGTAGCACGTTTAACATTCTACCATGTATCAGCAGTGAAGACTACAGCAGTATCATCCGCATAAGAGAACGTACGTACTTGTGCGTTTGCAACATTTATGTTACAGAGTTCATTGACGTAAATAAGGAACAATGTGGGTCCCAATACGCTACCTTGAGGGACGCCGTATGATGTGTTTGCTGTACTGACCCACTCTAACCCTCTGCTTTCTGTTTCCGAGATAATCTTTTTTTTCGATCTAAGAATACAGTTATACATTTTTTACCTTTGTCAAGCTGTTCGGTTATATGAGCACTTAGTGCAGTAACTGCATCTTCAGTGGAAATCCCTCGACGACAGCCAAATTGTGACTCTGATAGTACGTTAAAATCTTTTAGGTATGTTAAAAGCCTTATATTGATAAGGTTCTCTATCTCTAATATTTTTGATATAGAGGGTAATACAGATATCGGCCTGAAGTTGAAGACATCGTCACTGTCCCCACTGGTGTAATAATAGCCAGTTTTAAGGAAGTCGGGAAGATGCCTTCACCAAAGCAAAGATTAGCAAGATGTGTAATTATAGGAACAACCTCCTTTCTTATACATTTTAGAAATGCAGTAGAAACATTATCCCAACCAGCCGCACTGTCAGATTTGAGACTCATTAGGATATGATTCACTTCATCATCGTCAGTGTTTAACATTACGAGGGAATTGGGTTGAGTTCGTTGTAAACAGAGGTCATTTTGGTTATAGTTTATTCGCAAAATATTCGTTAATATAGTTAACTGATTCTAAAGGAGTCGATTTTATATCAAGTAAGTCTGTACTGCAATTGTTAAGTTTATTTGTGAAAATTATAGTTTTAATGTTCTTCCAAAGCAATTTATTGTTAGCAACTGATTTTTTAATTAATGCTCTTTCATATTTTCGTTTTAATTTTTTGATAAGATTATTACTGTAATTTCTATATCTAATATATGTTAATTTTAATATGTCGTTATAAGGATCTTTTTTATTATCTATTTGTAGCTTATTACGATTTTAAATACAGCGTAAAATTCCTGGGGTGATCCACCCATCTTACTGTTAGGGATTTTAATAAGAATAGTATTTTTATTTATGGAATCCGTTAATTTGTTCACTAGTAGGTTAGTTAGAGTTTCGGATCATTACAAAAAAGTAAATCAGCTAGATTACGTTCTTGCACATACTTAAGTGCTTGCTCAAAATCCACAATGGATCTAGTTTTGCTAGCTAATGGGGTATTTTTTAATTTTGATAGGGATAGAAGTGTGGTGTAGTGATCTGTAATACTAGTGTGTACGTTTATCTATAAATGCAAAATATAATATTATTCAGTATCTCCAGCTGCAAACAAGACGCCTGAGATAATTTTATTTCCTTAACATTAGATTTTAAATTATTTTACTTACTTCGCTTAAACTCGACAGATCCAAACTTGTTGCTGTAAAACCACTCTTTGCTCTAGCTATACATAAGTCTTGGCCCACAGAACTGACCGTTGACACCACTGCAAAATACCTGTGAGACATCAAAATTATGAAAAATCAAAGCATTTAATGGTTATCAAGCTTAAATGACACTGGGCTGGTTACATCGTATGCCGGAGGAGCTCAACTTAAAACAAACACACAGTGGGTACCAAACAGCAGCAAATATAAAGAACTAGCGAGATAAACTTGACTCTCGTCACCAAGAAAGATCAGACACTGAGACTAGCAGTGGGTCACTAAAGGCTAATGATAATGACGATCGAAAGTTTGGGTATATAAATTGAATATTGAAATAAACTCACTTTAGTTCAGGACATAACGATCTTGAAGCTAGATCTAAAGAGTTAAGAAATGTGGTCAGTTTCTCTTTATGTATGTCGTCTGCGACGTTTGTTATAGCTACGTAAATGCCTTGAATATTTCCAAGAGTAGTAGCATCGTTTATAACGGCAGAAATACTATTTTTGATATCAATATTTTTTTCTAGAGTAACCACTTCGACGCCAATATTTCTCCAAGACCTTGAAAAAAGAAAACAAAATAACAGTTTCGAATTACTTTGGTCCAATTATTTGTGGATGTATGAAATAATCTTACCCTATTTTATACTGTTGGTACAGATTTAAGCTTGTAGAGTGAATGTATAGTTTTTTAGCTCCGCGATGTACTAGTTTTTGGGCTACCTGAACTCCAAGAGCACCATCATCCCAGAACATTAAATGACTTTCATCAGGTTTGCATATTATTCTGAAACAAAACACGACTTCTTTTGAAACGAAGTTCTTGCTAATACATACGTTATGATATCCTAAATGTGACAACAACAAAAAAATCCAACACTTGATCGGGCAAACACATTCATATGCTTACGGAATACAGGCTAATGTACAGTCATATTCGTAAAATGAATTTGTTAACGTTTTGTCTGTGCAAATCCCGGATATCGGATGTCCAAATTTGTACAAAATCTTTCAGATACACAACTGCGGAGACTTTGTGTAGCTGCGCCAAGATTCATAGGCGTAGGTCAAATTACCTGGGGTAAGCGTTGCTCACACAGTCTTGCATCCTCAGCAGCACCCTGCCGCGGTGCCTGCTGGCCGCGAGCAGTCGGAAGGCGCGCACGGCGTCGTGCGGCGCGTACGACACGCGCGACAGAGGACGCACGTAGCCGCGACTAATACCCTCGCTCAACATCGAATGCAGATACTTCATTTCATCATATTTTCGTTGCGTGAATAGAGATGACAAGTCACTTGCGACGTATGACCTCTGTTTAGTCATAAAAAACATTCCAAGTTCGTATTCTTCACTATCCTGAAGTTGAACTGTGTCGACGAAAATTCCAGAGAATGCTATGCATTTGAGAGATGTCTGAAAAAGAAAATAACGTATCAATAATTATAATTTTTACTTGCTGTTGTTTATTTAGTTAGATATTATATATGTATAAAAACGTACATTTTTAAGTTGCCCTTTGACGCAACTTACGATAACTTCACAACCTTTTCCTTTTGTTGCTGATAAAACAGTATCTGAAAAACTACTGTTGCGGGAACTTCCAATGTATTCACCTGGAATATAAATATTTTTTTTGTGGTATATTATACATAACAAAAATACAAGAGCCGTACTATAAAGCATCATTGTTTTTTTGCAAAAAAGTAATGGTGCTTTGCAATATTCTAGTGCCTTATTAAGGCACTAGAATATTGATGGCTGTAAAGGGCTTAACCGCGGTTTTGTTGGCGGTAAAAATTACTCGTCTATCCTCGCAAAACCATGGTAATGTAAGCCGCTATTCCGAATAAAATCATAATTATCTTTACTGCAAGCTTATGGCTTGCCCGTCAACATAGAATGGTCCCAGATCATTAGAATTATCGAAATTGCATACCTTCTAACTTTGGGTACAGATTCTGCAAGAACTTCTTTTTCCGTAAATCGCTGACTGTCGTGAATACTGTGCACCCATGAGCAAGTGCGACGGCAATGGCCGCCTGTCCCAATGCGCCTGTGCCTCCGTGAATAAGCACGTCATTACCAGGTAACATTCCACCCTTGATTATCTATTATCAGAATATAATATCGAAGGGATAATATTATGTTAGTGATATACAGCGACTGGATTTGGCATTTTTTTTCCAATTTAACTCACGAGACAGTAGAATGCATGTACGTAGGCGAGCGGTACGGTGGCGGCGTCCTCCAGGCTCCAGTGCGCCGGCACCGGCCACAGCAGCTCCGGCTGCGCGCGCACCACGCTGCTTGCCGCGCCGCCATGCACCAGCCCCATCACGCGCTCTCCACTGTTGTGTAAACATAACATAACATCACTTTTATATTCCCCAAAGGTTTAGGCAAAGGTACACCCAAATTTCCCCAGCTATGTTTGTGATCTCTCTAAAGTGTTTGACTGTGTTCATAATGACACACTTATTCGCAAGCTCAACCACTATGGTATCAAGAAGCTGGCGTTGAACCTAGTTATTTGTTATCAGTGCACATTCAGCTGGATAAAAGTGCAATTAGGCATCGCAAGGCAAATTTCTTGGCCTTACCTTGTTCCTCATATAAATGTTTACTTTTTGTTAGAAAAAGTGGTTGGGCGAGTCTAATATTCACATTATTCATAAATTGTGTACTTGGCCATATTATTACGCAGCAGACGTTTGGATCCACAATTTTTTGTCTGTGGTTATTGGTCTTGCCATTTACTTTTTTTACATTATTTGCGACACCGCGCCCTATGTGGCTTGCGATAAGCAAAACAAAAACATTAAAAAAATAACTTGCCTGTCAGTAGTTCCACTGTAGTCCATTCCGTACACATTTGAATCACATGGCGTCATGCCAACCGATCTTTTCACATCGGACGTGCAGAGCCCAACGTAGTGAACCTGATAATACGTACACCATAATTATAGAACAATTTGGTGATGGCAAAGCACAGCCTACACCGTTGAAAATAGAAAAAGAATATTGAAATATTCAGAAACCTGATCTACAAAAACTAGTAAACAGTCCAAAACAAGATAATTTTTAAGCAATCGGATGTAGTTGGTGGCAGTTATTTTAGATCAATATTTTGTCTTCCAACACAACCAGTGGGTGGCAGGAGCCCTAAGGTAGGTAATAAGGGATGTTTGTAGGGTGCAAATTACTTCATACATACCGTCACTGCCAAATCAGACTCCTGTAACGGAGGAGCCTCCACCCAATGCAGGGACTCAAGATCTCCGATTTGTAAACATTGTAGTATATCAGCATTTTTTAGGTTTCCTTGTTGCTGCATGTCAGCTAAGATTTCCTGTAATAAAAACCTATTTAAGCGTATTTACCAAGAAATAAGAACAAAAGGTGTAACTATGTGTAAATAAGATAAAGGCAACATTGCTGCTTCAGCTATGAGTAGCTAAAAAGCCTAACAGAATGAAGCTTATTTTTCGCTACTTATAGCGGCAGTGAATAGAATATCCAAATAAGCCTTAATAAGTGTTTTAATGTATTTTGCAGCTAATAGACAGTTTGTCAAAAACACATTTAAAGAACACAATCATATTCTTAAAGAAAATCCAACAATGATTATTTAAAAACGTTCGTTTGCGCTGCTTACCAGTGAAGTTGGTACAATCAGGTCTACCCTTGTTGCGTCTTGGCTAACAGGAGGCAGATTGCGGTATTTAATATTATTTATAGTAACTCCGCCGCACCTGTTATGATAAGATAAGATAATATATTTATTTGCATAAACATGTGTACACATACAGTAGTAAAAATATGCTTGCAGGATTACAAAGAAAAAATAAATTCAGACATTTTTGCCAAATATTATGGCGTGCAAAGATGAATAGTTATGATTATTAATAATTGGTTTCAAGTCAATATCATTAAATTAAAGTGAATTCAGCATAACAGCAGTAAATAGAAAACAATAAATTCACAAAAACATTTAAAAAAAAACTAAAAATCTATGTCAAAATAAATGCTTCAGTAAGACTAATTATTTTAGAATTTATCATGAAGTCAAAAAATTAGAATGACCTACTTAAAACAATTTATTCAGATATTCTACACTAATATTATAAAGAGGAAAGATTTTTTTGTTTGTTTTTATATTTGTAACGAATCGCTCCGAAACTTCTGAACCGATTTAAAAAAATCTTTCACCAGTAGATAACTACATTATTACGGAATAAAATTAGCTATAATTTATTTTCAAAAAATTAGGGATTCGTAAGAAAATTGCAAAATTGTAGAAAGGTAGAAAACCCAAAATTGTTTTTGGCGTGCGCTGCGAAAACTATTAATGATAAAACAAAATAATGTACTACAGGTTTATAGGTCTTATTAATGTCTACAAAATAAATCGATTATAGATAACTCACAATAACAGCTTTTGTGTTCTAAAACTTAATTACAATGCAGGTAGGAACAAAGGTTGGTTCCATTCGCGTCATGGTATGAACCCTTATCCAAATAAATTATTTCATCACCAGGACTATTTATTTCTAAGCAAATTCCATTTTAATTCATTCATTGGATAATGGATTAGGTCAAATTGTTCACAGTTTAGAACATCTTATTACTGCTATTTACCCTGAAATCGAAAATCTACCTACAAGGCACTACAGCTGGCTTTGTTCTAGAGCAATAGTGTCACCTTGAAATGATTCTGTTAATGAAATAAATGATATTATATTACAAAAAGTACCAGGAGACAATTAATGTTACAAATCCATTGACACAGTATGCAACATCGAGGATACTGTACACTACCCTCAAGAATTTTTAAATTCCCTAAATCCACCTGGTCTGCCACCATAAATCCTAAAGTTAAAAGTTGGTACCCCCGTGATGCTATTGAGGAAACGCTCCCAGTATGTGTTGGCATCACCGAGTGAAACGACTTCGAGCACGAGCAGAGAAGTTTTGTTTTTTTTTTTATTTGGAAGGAAAGAAAGTTCCCGCCATTATTCTTTTGTTTTCCCAAGCGGCGAAACGCGTTTTATTTTGTGATTGTTATTATTTACGAATTAATATAAGTTTGTATAAATATCTAGTTCGTGTTTTAAACACACTCCATATATTCGATAAGTTAACATCAGAAGTGTGCTTAATTCATCTCGCGCCCCAAAAGTAAAGTAAAACTAAATAAATGGGGAAAAAAAAACGGTTAAGTAAGCGTAAACACAGGCAAAGCACGTTCGTAAATCATCTAGGAGAAGCAATACGAGTTCTAGCAGAAGCAGATGTAGCAGTACGAGTTCTAGCAGTAGCGGCTCAAGAACACCCCCGCTGGCACCCCGCAAAAGGATAAAGGTATCTAAGGCAAAAGATACTGGAACTGTGAGTACAATTTTGCATAATATGATACCGGATTTTGACCCCTTGAATGATAATATTACTGCTTGGTTAAACGTTATAGAATCGTATGCATCAACGTTTTCATGGACGGATAGTATGATACGCTATCAAGCACTAAATAAGCTCAAAGACTCTTGCTAAAATCTGGTAGGATTCTTTATTGCGTAATGATCATATGTGGACGACTTGGCTGTGGAAGGATTGGAAGGAAAATCTTTCTAATACATTTAGAGTAAAAAGAAATATGTTTGACCTACTTAAGGAAATCGTGAATGAGTTGGTTAATCTATTCGGTAATTATCAGCAATGCATAGCTACGAATATAAACCAACTGGGTAAAGTAGAAGGTCATGAAATGGTCATAAATGTACATGATAAAAAACCTGTCCAATGTAGACCATACAGGACATCACATTCGGATAGGCAAATGGTAAGAAGCATGGTAAATGAACTCTTAGAGAATGATAATAGTCCGTGAAAGTAAATCCGAATATGCGCGCCCAGCTCTGCTTGTGAATAAAAAGAACGGTGAGAAACGATTGTGTATTGATTACTGCGCATTGAATAAAGTTACTACGATAGATAAATAACCGATGCCACGCATCGAAGACTTGATGGATAGACTACAAGGCTGTAAATTTTTCACAAGTTTGGATCTTAAAAGCAGCTACTATCAAATTAAAATGGCAGAGGAGTCTATTCACAAGACAGCGTTTATAACCGAGGAAGGCCATTATGAATTTTTCCGACTCCCATTCGGTCTAGCCAATGCACCATCATGTTTTCAACAAATGATGGACAAGGTCATGGGGAACTTAAGGTTTGGTGAGATTGTTTTGTATTTAAAATACGTGTTGATAAATAGTGAGATGGCTGAAGAAAATCTTCATTTTCATGAGAAGGTACTTGCAATTTTTAAGGAAAATGGCCTTACGCTTAACTTAAAGAAGTGCCATTTCTTAAAGTCAGAAATATAATTCCTGGGCTATACAGTAAACTGTGAGGGTTTGAAGCTATGCGAAAGTAAAGTTAGAGCAGTTAAGGAATTCCCTGTACCAAAAACAATTCACCAGCTCCGGCAGTTTCGAGGCCTCATCAGTTATTTTTGCAAGTTTATCAAAAACTGTGCCATGCTTTCTAGCTCGCTTTCCAAATTACTGCAAAAAGACAGCCCTTGGGTTTGGAATTCCTAACAAGATCGCGCTTTCACGGTATTAAAAGAGACGTTAAGTGCAGATGATATTTTGAAATTATTTGACCATGCCAAGCAAAGCATATTATAAACTGATGCAAGCAGAGACGGAATTGCAGGCATTTTGATGCAGGTTACAGATAATGGTGAAAACCCTATTCATTATTATAGTCGTCAAACTACCGAAGGCGAAGAAATATCATTATTTTGAGCTTGAACTGCTAGCTATCGTCCAATCTTTGGAAAAGTTTAGGCGCTATTTGTTAGGGGCTAATTTCCGTATAGTGACAGACTGCAGTGCGGTACGTTATGCTTTAAAGAAAAAAGACATCATTCCCCGAATTGCGCGGTGGGTGCTTTCTACGCAAGAGTTCTCTTTTGATATTCACTCATAGAGAGGGCACTCGTATGCAGCATGTAGATGCTTTAAGTAGGAACCCATTAAGGTCTGGGGAAAAATCTGAAGAGTAAATTGTCATGTCTATAACGCAAGCGGATTGGTTGCTCTTAGTTCAACTGCAGGATCCTCGGATAGTAGTAACCAGGCAGACTTTAGAGTCGGGCAAAGCAGACAAACATAGGGACGTATTCAACAACTACGAACTTCTTGGCAATAAAGTATATCGACGTACAAGTCACGGTCGTCGCTGGGTTGTCCCAAAGAAATGTATATGGCAAATTATCAAATGTAACCATGACGACCTCGGTCATTTCTCGGTCGATAAAACAGTCGAACGTATTTATAACCGATATTGGTTTTCTCAAATGCGACACATTGTTAAGAAATATATAAAAACCGTTTAAACTGCATTTACTATAAAAATAAAGGCGGCCCGAACGAAGGTGAGCTTTATCCACTACTAAAATATGCACAACCATTCCACACAATTCATTTGGATCATCTCCCTTTGTTGAAACACAAAATAAGAACAAGTATTTGTTAGTCGCAGTAGATGCATTTACTAAATTTGTATTTATCTCGCCGGTAACTTATACGGATAGTAGTAACGTAATTAGTGAACTTGAAAATATAGCAAAGATATTCAGCAACCCTCGTAGAATTTTAACGGATGGGGGTTCCGTGTTTACGTCAAAAAGGTTTAAAGAATTTTGCCATGGTAAAAATATTCGCCTGCATATAATAGCCACAGGTATGCCGCGCTCAAACGGCCAAGCTGAAAGATTTAATAAAACAATTCTGGGGGCAATGAAAACTATGTGTGCAGATTTGGATGAAGATTGTTGGGATAACTGTATTACGCCATTACAACAGGCGATTAACAGTACGTATCACAAAACGATCCAAGCAGTCCCATGTGAGGTCATGTTTGGATATAGACTACGTACCGATATGTACGAGTGACATCTTCGGGCCTGAGCTTGACCAAGATGACGAACATTGTATAGATGTGACAGATTTACGTAAAAGAGTGGACGAAAATATAAAGAATAGTGCAAAGTCTCAGAAGAAAAGATTCGACCGGTGCCGCACTAAAGCTAAACTCTATCATGAAGGAGACTTAGTCCTTATTAAAATACAAAGTCAAACAAATGACGGACGAAGTAAAAATTTACTGCCTACCTATAAAGGCCCATTTCAAATAACGAAATGCCTGGATAAAGACAGATATGAAGTCAAAGACATGCGGGGCAGTGAAAGAAGTTATAGATCGTATAATGGGGTGGCCACTGCTGAGAATATTAAACCTTGGATTGAAACTATATATATTTATATATATTTTTCATTTAATTATGCAACTAGTATAATATAGGAATAAAAATTGCTTTGTAAAAGTTCAGTTTCTGCCAAGTTGATTACATTCGATTGACACTGGACGAAAAAAAAAAGTGTTCTATTAGTCATTCGTCAGAATCGAGGTGGTAAGCTGAAACAGTTACTGCCTTAGTCTAAGAGTGAACTGGACCAGGCACCACCTTGGATTAAGGGAGTGAGCTAAAATGTCAGGAGCAAAGAGGTTGTCTAAGCCTAAAGACAACTCTGTTTTGGGGTCCAGTACAATTTTAATTGGGAATAACTTACTGCAGAATAATTAACAAAGCCACCGTCTAAAGGGATTTTGTTTTGAGATCTGTAATATGTTTTGAGTAGAAGAGCTATAGTAGGTTCATGAATGGAATTACCAGTTGCAGAGTAGTGAGAATTCCTAAGCCAAAAGGAACAGAAACGATGTAAAGCCTGCAACTGGAGTTCTATTAGTATTATGAATCATGATTTTTGGTCAAAGCATTTTTGTTTTATATTTAATAACCAGTAAATTATATTATTATGCTTTCAGATGCGTGTTTCGTTAAGCTAAGTATGAATGATGGTGTAAGGCGTGCCTGAGGACATGCACGGCGCAGGAGGGCCGTGTTGAGGAACATCAAGTGAAGCTACTTCAAGCGTGAACCGAGAGGCTTTGTTTTTTTTTTATTTAGATGGAAAGGAAGTTCCCGCCATTATTCTTTTGTTTTTTTTAATTTCTTTTAACACTTCAAATATAGTTTACCGAGAAGCCTTGCAATGATTTTATACAATTTACTCTCATTTTCCTTCTTTGTACATGACTACAGAACGACTTCCAAAAAGGAGGAGGTTATATGTTTGGCTGTATGTTTTTTATTTTTTTATGTGTGTTCACCGATTACTCCGTCAATTGAAAGAAATGAAAGAAAATACGTTTATTTGCGGTAAACATGACGCAAAAAAGAACATAAACACAAAAATAAGAAAAGCTTGCATGCGTCACATCCACGCAAAACGGCTACCACTCAGCATTATGCTGCGACCCTATACAAGACAGAGCCCCAGCGCTGGTTTTCAGCGACAGGCAATTGTGAACAGATTTTGAAAATTCTTTTTTTTATGGAAGGGTATGTTCCCGAGGTGGTCCCCTTGCCACCAACTCAGAATCTGATGAGGAGATCCCATAGAAATCGAGGGAAATCCTCAAATTTTATAGGCATACCTATAGCGATTTGAGTATTTTTTATAGTAACTCGTGCATTTGCACTCGAAAAGCCCCATTTGGTGAAGTGGAACTGATGATGAAGACCACAGATGGCCACCGGAACTACTTAATAATAAGTATTTCACCTTTGCGATTCGATTAGGCACTTTAATATGGTTGCTAAGCAATTTATGCTCGTCTAAATGCATATGGTGAAGTTACCATCAGTTCTTCTGGTTCTTACCGGAAGAACTCCTCAACAATTAACGCCCCTGAAAGAAAAGAAAGAAAAGAAAGAAAACTTATTTATTCTGCACAAACAAAACGCACAGTACAACAAAAAAAAGTCAAAAAAAAAAAAAAACATACTAAGTAGCCAAAAGCCTCGCATCCAATACTTTAAGCATTCTGACAATCTTGTCCACTGGTTGATGTCAGGGACCAAAGACAATTTACAAAGTGTTTACTAAATAGTTTATAATCTCATTCTATACTCTGACTAGTTTATAGTTATCTGTGATTCTATATATATTAGTCTATGGTCTATGTGATGACAACAAAGTCGACAAACAAACAATGAAAACAAAAACAAAATGCCGATTGCCGAGTGGAAAAATAACTACTTTTGAAACAAACAAACTATACCCCCCCCCCCCCCCCCCCTCCCCCTGCATCGGGAAAAGCAATATTTTGTAAAAGGTGATGAGCATTTGACATTAGGCTGTTGTAACATAGATAAATTACAAACTAACCCACTAAAAAGTGAAAAACATTTCGCTTTAGTATCCAATTTTTTTTTTTTGACGATTGGATGAGTCATGTCAAAACTATTTTCATTGTGCCTTCCATGACATTGTTCATTGCTTCTTCGATAGTAAAATCCTTCTCTTACTACTCGTATAATATTAAAATTGTAAAGGTGTGTGTGTTAGTATGCAGATATGTTTGTCCCCACTTCACGCAAAAACTACAGTACCGATTGCGATGAAACTTTGTACTTCTATAGCTGGAGTTCTGTGATAGTACATAGGTAACTTTTCACCCCGCATTTTTTCCAAAGAATCGACTCGTACGTGGATGAAACCGCGGGGCGCAGCTAGTATTAAATATATTTATTTAATACACAATGTCAAAATTTATTTGTTAAAAAATCTGAGATACCATAATAACATTTTTCACATAGCATTGTTTTAAATTTTTGTTTAAATTAACATTACATTTTTTTAGGTCCTTTGGCAATTTATTATAAACGACAGGTGCCATTAATATGAAAAATACTCTATATATTATTAAGGCAGTATTCGATGAACGAACACAGAGACGATTTTCATCTCTTTGAGTTCGATTGAATGCTTCAGATGCAAGCACAAAAAGTTCAGGATTTTGTTTCACGAAGACAGCTACTTCAAATATATACAGTGATGGCAATGGTAAGATACTGTACTTTTTAAAGAAAGGGACACAACTCTCAGTAGATTTTAAACCGAGCATAGCCTTAACGCACTGTTTCTGTGCCATAAAGACATGACCTTTGTTAGTGGAGTTCCCCCAAAAAATATGCCATATCTGAGGATAGACGCCACAAGCCCATGATATGCAGATAAGAGTGTTTTGGAATTAATTTTATAAGCAAGTTCATCTAGGGCGTAAGCTGATCAACTCACTCGCTTGCACAGTTGTTCAATATGTGGTTTCCAAGTCATTTTATTATCAATATGCAAGCCAAGAAATTTTATGGTCTGATTCTTCAATAGGTTGGTTGTTAAAATTTACGTTTAGGTTGTTTAGTGTTGGTTGGCGCTGTCTGAAATTCATTAATTTTGTTTTTTACTAAGTTGGCTCTTAAATTATTTACATTTAACCAATTCATAATAGAGCTCAAGGTGCTATTTAAGCCATCTTCATAAGTATGTATGTCTTTACATTTGACAGTAACAGTACTATCATCCGCAAAGAGAGCTATAGGATTATCAGTGACTTTGGGTAGGTCATTGATGTATATTATAAATAACGGTGGACCCAGAAAACTACCTCTTGGTACTCCGTAGTTTATTTTTCGTTCATGTGACCTAAAGGTTTCCTCTTGTTTAGTAAGAACATTCACTTTAGTCACTTCAGTATATTGGTTTCGGCCTTTGAGGTATGATTCAATTAGCTTTAGAACATCACCTCTTATTCCTAAAGCATTATAAATGTACAAATTATTCTGTTCAGCTTGACACAATTTTGAACAAGTATCTCTGTCTGTTCAGTATTTATTATTAGCAATCCGAAACGACCAAAGAGCGCATGTGAGAGAAGGAATTTAGAGAACCTCTGTTTGCGCGTACTCTCGCACTATGATATTTGTTGTTGATGGCTAGTCTCCGTTGAGCTTCGCTGCCGTGACCGATATTGGGGCTGGAGATTTTTTTTATAATATACTTAGTCACCTTGTAAGGTCATGGACATCAGAAAAGTAAGCATTCACAACAGTCTTCCCATTCAAGTTGTAGGCATCTTGAAGGTGTTTTCTGGCGTCGATGTCTAGTCTCCTGATTTGTGTAGGCAGGGATACTGCATCATGTGGTTGTCGCAGCATGTTCAGCTGCAGCAAGCCGTCGATGAACGTGACCCAGTTGTCGCGCCACACCAGTGCTGCCTGGCACAGTGATGCGCTCGCCGCCTCGATGCTTAGGAACTCACCGCTACAAGATGTAATAATAAGATTGCATAAGATTAACATTGCTACAATGCAAGGTATACGGAAAGCTTTCGTAAAATGGTGTAAAACTTTGGGCGTGCAGTAGCTTCGTTTTTAAGCGACTTCTAAAAAGGAGGCTGGTTATAATAATTAAGTTCGGCAGGTATTTTTTTTTTAAATGTATGTTCACCGATTTCTCCTTCAATCGTGAACCGATTTTGAAAATTATTTTTTTGCTTGAAAAGGTATGCTATCGAGGTGGTCCCATTGCCACCAAATCTAAATCTGATGAGAGAGTATCCTATAAAAATCAAGGGAAGCCCTCAAATTTTATAGGCACACTGAAAGCGATTTGGATATTTTTTATAGTAACTCATGTATTTGCTCTTGTAAAGTACCATTTGGTGAAGTGGAACTGATAATGAAGACCAGAGATGGCCACCGGACCTACTTAATAATAAGTATTTAACGGGTTGCGATTCGAGTAGGTACTTTAATAGTGTTTGTAAGCAATTTATGCTCGTCACAAGCATATAGTGGGAGTGGCAGTTCTCCTGGTTCTTACCAGGAGAACTCCTCAACAATTAACGGCCCTGCATCGGGAAAAGCAATATTTTGTACAAGGTGATGAGCAGTTGACATTAGGCTAGGCGTCTAAATAGACTAATTACAAACTGACCCACAAAAAAGTGAAAAATATTAAACTTTTTACAAAAAAAAACAAAACCGACTTCCAAAAAATCACTACAAAGTGAAAAATAACTTTAAGTCGGTGGTAAAAAATAAAATACAGATCCAAAGACACCATTTTGTATGAAAACGAAGTCCATTGCAATGCAAATGAACACGCTACGCTCGGATGCATGGTCTGATGATTATTAACGGTGAGTAGCCCGAGCAGCCTAGCTACAGAAGCGTAGCTTCATAATCTCGTTTAGGGAACTGGGACGGGAAGTGAAGTATCTCCGCCGTATGATTGTGCATTGCCAAGGGCACATCGAAGCGCAGCTTATACTGTAGTGGAAAGATGGCACACTCGCAGCGAGACAAGCAAAACGTGAAACAACAGCAACAAAACCTTTTAGACTGACTGCCCCAGAAAGAGGTAATGTTTCTTATTATTTGCCATCTTATTATGACTAACCTGTAATTGTAGTCCCTGTCTTGCAGCAGTTGGTAAATGTCTTTTGAATTGAGCACCATGTCAGTATTATTAGCTTTTGTCACGCATCGGTCGAAACCACTTCGAATGTACCCTGATGCCACTCGGTTATTCTCGTTCAAGATCTGTTGTAGATAATTGTTATTGATAAATGTTCATATCATCACGTTTGTATTCCGTGAAAGGCTTGGTAGAGGTGTTTATAGAAAATACATAGTGCACCAGTTATTTTTGAGTCTGCTGTAATAGGGGGCGAGCTTATTGCCATTATCCAGGCAATTGCTACTGATAGATTCTGGAAAAGCCCAATAACACTTTAAAAGCAAATAATCGAACCCCATTTCAGCAGTAAAACTTTTGTAAAACTATTGAAATGTCAAGGAGTGGGTTAGCCAGAAAGATAAAGCCCATTCCAAAGTGTAGTAGGTATCTTTGGAGAAGAACGAGCAAGAACCTAAATGGACACTTTATAACAATGAATATCTACTAAATATCAGTATACCTCAAACTTTCCGGTCCCTCTCTGCAGTGCGACGCTGAGCCTCAGCGGTCGCTGGTCGTGGAGCGTGGGCTGAGCGTACAGGTGCACGTCTTGGAAGTGTACCGGCGCCTGACGCTTGGCAACCCCTGAGTGCATCGCGAGGGTATCCCATGCTGCCACCAGAGCAGCCGCGAAAGGATAGCACTGTTTTTCTGAAATTCACGGCGATATTGGATTGACTGCATTCATCTTACTTACAAGCAAGCTAGCGATGGTAAGGTGGTCAGCACCACCTTTGCATAATATTATCTGTATTAAAAAGGCATTGCAGATGCGTTGCCATCCCAAAGACTAAGCTGAAATGTCTCATAAGCGTGTTATTTCACTGGCCCTACTTATTCCATTCAAACCAGAAGGGATCGAGTAGCAATGCAGCTTAAAAATGGCCCCAAGAGTGATGATATTGTATCTGGGCAGTAACACCCACGGACTTAGTCAGCAGACCAGCTAGTTTTTACACGGCATGGACAGTAGAAGAAGAATCCGGTTTGATATGTTAGATGATAGTTATTATACACAGAAAAGCCTTTTTTTGTGAACAACGAAAGACATAGTTACACATCAAAGTCAAATTATTTATTTCTAATAAATAGGCACATAAGAGGCACTTTTGAACGTCAAAATTTACAAAAAAATAGAATTGATTCTAGTTGCCCCTTCCAATAGGTAGTTTCGTATGGAGAAGAATGGGCAAGAAACTCCACCGTTACTCTTTTAAATATGTTTACAATATTTTGTTTGAGTATATTAATTATAATATATAATTATATGTGAAGACGATGCACCTAGAATAAAATTACTATACCATAATACGTAAAAAGAATTAAAAACTAAGCAATGAAAAATAGCTTAATTATGAGATAGATACATGGTGCTCACTTATTATTTACAAACATCACAAAAGTATGTTTACCTAAAAAAAAAAAATAAGTCAGTGTGTGAGTATAGGTAATCATAGAATGTAAAATCAATATCATAAAAATAACAAATTTTACAATAAAAATAGTGTCATCATCCGGCGGGTTCTTGGCACCGCCAAGAGCCAGCCGCTGCCGCCGCCGCCGCCGCCGTTGAGTGCCAGCTGTTTTAGAACCCAATGGCTTGGTGCGCGACGATGGGAAGAGGCCAGACGGAATGCCATGGAAGTTGGGTAGGCCTTTGGTGTGGGATGCAACCTGTGTCGACACCCTCGCGCCATCCCATCTTCCTGGCACGGCGGGTTTTGCTGGGGCGGCAGTTGCAGGAGCAGAACACCTCAAACGGCGCAAATATAACAACCTTATTGGGAGCTATATGTTTAAGCCGTTTGGGGTTGAAACACTAGGCCCTTGGGGTCCAAGTGCTCATCAAGTATTTCGGGACATCGCCAAGCGGTTGGTCGACTCATCACGTGACCAGAGGGCTGGCCTATTTTTAGCCCAAAGAATCAGTATTGCCATCCAACGTGGCAATGCTGCAAGCCTTTTGGGCACTTTTCCATTGACAGCGATGCGGACGAATTTTTTGATGCCCAATGAGCACTTCTCCCTTTTTAATTATTTTATTATATCTATACCTACTTGTACATATTTTAGAGTTAGCTTGTATATTTTAATTAAGGACCAATTGTTATAAATAAATATATTATATTAATACAAAAAAAAAAAAATAGCAACCAGTTTGTCTAGACTCTAAATTGTCCTATGGAGCTGGATCAGCATATTTCCAAGCATTCCTGTCCTGGATATAATCCCCTAACTTGTAATTTATGCTTGTTTAAAAAGTGTACTTTTAATATGTTTTAAATTTTCTCTCATTTAATTGCAATATAACACAAGGTATTTTGTTGTAACATTTAACACAGTACCCCATAAAAGATGTATATTATGTACTTTAGATAATCTGAAGAATGGTTGGTCTATTTTGTTTTTATTTCTAGTATTAAAATTATGTCTATCGCTTATCTTATTAAAAATATGTAGATTTTTCCTTACATACATAATATTTTCATAAATGAATTGGCAAGTTACCGTCATAATATTAATCCTTTTAAATAGTTCCCTAAGAGATTCGCGGCGACGAACATTATAAATTGCTCTGACAGCAATCTTATGTCCCATCCCATGCGAATGAAAGACACCCAACCTGTTGAGGTTAGGACGACAGTGAGAGTCAACAGAGAACAACTGAGGGCATTAATATATTAAATCCAGTTTAGTACCTCTAACAACGTGACCTTGCAGGTAGCTGTACTCATCATCATGAATTGACTTCAGGAACTGGCAGGCTGCAGCCACTCGTTTCTTTCCACCGACAAAATTTGTAACGTTCCTATATGGAAGTTCAAATAAATTAAAAAAAACAATATATAATAAGTCTAAATCACCAACCTGTATGACAAAGTCAAGGAAATTAATTAGTAAACACGCTAATTGGCTTTTATGGACAACTTAAAGTGTCCGTATATTCAAATCAAAACTTTAAATCTTTGACAATCGAAATAAAACGGTTAAGAAAGGGCTACTTGACGAAGGCCAATTTGTTTAGCATTCATGTCCCTGACGGATGACTTTACATATTTAGCAGGCGTGGTGATCAATACTCGTGCTTCCACTACACTAATAAACAATCCTTTGCCTTAAATAGGACAATAACGGGCTGGTTTTGTTTATTTGATAGATTTTGTAATCAAATGATTGGACTTACCATATTTCACTATGGTTCCATTCGACTAAGTGTGACAGCATAGGTGTTTCTGTAGATACAGGGAACTCCACTTTCGGGTACAAAGCTTGCACCTTTGGTGTGTAACCATGCATGTACAAACTGTAATTAAATTAGACATAAAATAATTAATTACTCATAGCATTGCATAACGAGCCTATAATGTTCCTACTGCTGGGAAACACCAAAGTCTCAATAAATGGAACAACTGATTCTTGTATGTATCTTTATTTTAGCGAGCACCTTGGAATAGTTTATATCAGACATTAATGCCAAGAGTGCCAACTGTAACCGTCTCATTGCAAACCGAGTGCCAACTTTAGTCCAAGCCCATGCCTTCGAGCTCGTTATTGTATAATAAACTTTATTCAGATCACAGTAACGTTCTTAGAATTAACTTACGTATCTAGTTTATTTATGCACGTGTCTGTACTCTAATGTACATTCTAATTCCATGGTCTGTGATAAATAAACCTATTTTTCTTACTTTCATTCATAATACAAAATTGACAAGTTAGACTCGCGTTTGACGTCAGTTTTTGTAAGTAATTAGAATATTGTTTTTGACATTAAAAAATACTCGCATAGCAGTAAAGAAACGAAATTCTTTAGTCACGGGTCTAAAGACAAACGTTTTGCTGCAATAAGACTGCAAAAGTCTTTTAATATTTAAGAATGTCTGAGTACTTACTCGCCAACTGCCTTAAGTAAGAAAAGCACGTTGTCAGGATGTCCGCGCCTGGTGAGCGGAACATGCCTACTTTCCGCAGGCATGGCTCTCTTGAGAATGGCCTGCAGCAGTCCATGCGGCGCCACCTCCACCAATACAGCGTTGCTAGGTATCAGCCGCAACGTCTCCTCAAATAATACAGGGCTCTGCGACACGCAACCAAAATAATAAAGAAATCGGTCAAGTGTAAGTCGGACTCTCGCACTACCAAAACTATTAAAGTGGACCTTTTGATTATTATTGTTGTTTAGTTATTTATTTATTTTTCTTTAATGGCTATCCAACAATTTTTTTACACTGTTACATTTGATATAACGTTTTACTAAAATCTAAGGTTAGTTATTTTGATTAATTTCTTATAGGTTAGCACTGCATGCCCCATAAACGTAATCAATGTGCCACAAGCACTATACTATAAAATTAATATCTAAGTAGGAAAACCAATAGAGATAAGTTTAAAGTTCACGTAACTTTAAAATTGTCTCTATTGATTTTCCTAAAAGTTAGCAAGTTATCAAAAATTTAAAAATTACAAATAGCAAAATTAGCCTAAAACTTAAAACAGATTTACTTTTATTTTTAAAACACAATTATAAGTTATAAAAAAAATATTAGAGATTGCGCTGACAAGTAAACACCGCTCAAGTTGTGGTCGTGGTAAAATAATTACTAAAACTATTCACCTCTGGAGTATGTATTGTACATAAAAGTGTAACTGGACATAGAAACTAACTGTGACAGTGTTATTTTCTATGAATAATTTCGGTTTACTAAATAAATACAGGGGGTCTACTCCGAAGCGCTAAACCGATGTATCGGCCGAATGTTCGGTCGTTTTATAACTTCCAAAGTTTCCATTTTAGACTTTCAGTCCTTACCAGACTTCACGTCACAGTTTTGACTTTGGCTTATCTCTTCGACTGTCTTGTTTTTATTTTTTCGGCGTACTCAGCGATAGTTAGCCGTAGTAAATAAACGACCGAACATTCAGCCGGTACTTCGGTTTAACGCTTCGGAGTAGACCCCCAGGATCTCAAAATATATAAATAGTGACATTAAACTGAAGAAACTAATGTGCCCCTTTGCATATGTCTACAGTTTTTAGTGCAAAAGTGTTCAAGAGGATAATAATTATTGTAATCAATATTAACTAATTCAAATTTCGACCAAAAAAAAGTTCGTTTTTAGGGTTCCGTACCCAAAGGGTAAAACGGGAACCCTATTACTAAGGCTCCGCCGTCTGTCTGTCTGTTACCAGGCTGTATCTCATGAACCGTGATAGCTAGATAGTTGAAATTTTCACAGATGATGTATTTCTGTTGCCGCCGTAACAACAAATACTAAAAAAATGGAATAAAATAAATATTTAAGGGGGCTCCCATACAACAAACGTGATTTTTTGCTCGTTTTTGGTCTATATTGATAACGGCAACAAGTAGACGCTTGTAATATTCACAGAATATTTAGTTATGTATTCACTTTAAAAGTAAATAATTAAATTAAAATAAAACAAATATTTAAGGGGTGCTCCCATACAACAAACGTGATTTTTTTGCCATTTTTATAGATAATGGTACGGAACCCTTCGTGCGCGAGTCCGACTCGCACTTGGCCGGTTTTTATTCAAATGTTATCATGAAATATAACACCATCTAGTACAAATCACATGAACTAATTTTAACTTGTGTTGTCGTCGCCTCAATAGTGTTAACAAAGTAAGATACTACTGGTCTGCAATAAATATTCAAATTAGCGACATCTATTGTGGTGACAAAGATCTACATTAATAAAGAGTACTAGATCGATAATTTCGCCATCTAGGCTACAATACGTCTGTCTCCATTGTGGTGACGCTGAAGTAGAACTGCGTGATCGTCAGTTCGAATCCGACGAAATGCAATTCCTTTTTTTAATTAATTTGAAATATAAATTCATAGAACAATCTACCACTATGAATTTCTTCGAAAATGTGGTAGATAATATTACGTTCCGGCGCACTCGCAGCAGATCGGAACCAAATAATGATAGTAGTGACATTATCTCCCGAACATTGGATTGTACCACAAACAGTTTGCCAGAAATGTCAGACGATGACGATGAAACGCAACTAAACATACAGTATTTAAATGAGATAGAAAATCTTAAATCGCAATTAAAAAGCGCGCATCAAGAAATAGAAGTATTGTCTTTAGAAAATAGAAACTTGAAGCAAATTAATATAGATATAATAAAGAAAATTGAAATTTAAAAAAAAAGAAAATACTAAAAGCCCAATTATGCAAAAAGTCCAAACTCCGAAGAAGAATGCAACTAGCCGCACGAAGACAAAATAGACACAAACTTCAGAAATTATAAGAGACTATTGCACACCTCAAGTTGAAACCGGTACTAGTGCTAGTAGCACTCAAAACACCACATAACCCAACGGTATTACCGAAAAATGTCCTTTGACGCCGCTTGTAAAACATAAAATTTGTATTCTGAGTAGTGAATCATCTAATAGAATATATACAATGAGCGAAAGAAGTCATATCTGTAACTATAATATGTGTCACTATCATACGCCTAAATGTGGATTGAAGCATATTTTAAACAATATAGGTACGAAACTACTGTATTATTCATATTGGCGAGGAAGATTTCAGGAAAACCCATAATTATATAGAACTAGTTACCTTTACCTACTCACGAAAAAATACAAACATTAAGTCACACTAATTTTATAATTATGCCTACCAACTTTTAAACACATACCATAACATAACACCTGTAATCCCCGAAGGGTTAGGCAGAGGTGCACCTATAGTACACCCACATTTCGCCAGTTATGTTTAACAACTCGGAACTCTCAACTCTGTCTCTCTCTGTCTCTGTCTCTCAACTTTGTTTTCGCAACTTTTAAATATATGAATAACAGTAACATTATGTTTAACGGCCGTGTAGATACTTTCAATAACCTAATTTACATGGATTTACATTTACTAATTTAAATGACATATAAATATGCATACGGTTAAAGATATTTATTTCTCAAAAGAATTACAAATTGACTTATAGAGAAAACATAAATAGGTCTATACAATATTATGTGCCATCAAGAGTAGCCTAATACATTTTGCTACACATACTACGAATCTAAAAACTAACATTATAATTACACTTTGACTTAATAGTGTTGTCATAGCAATCAAAACAAATCAGAAGTAGGTAGTTCTACACAAGGATCAGCAGAACTTTAAGCGACTCACCACAGTGCAGCACAATAACAAGAACAGAAAAAAAAATCGGCCAAGTGCGAGTGGGACTCGCGCACGAAGGGTTCCGGACCATTATCTATAAAAAAGGCAAAAAAATCACGTTTGTTGTACGGGAGCCCCCCTTAAATATTTGTTTCGACTCAACTCGCGGGCCGCCTCGCCCGTCCGCGATTTTAAATTACACTCTAGGGGTAGAGCAGATTGAGACAAGGTTCGCGCCCTCGCGCCCTTAGTCGCCGCAGGAGACGCCCCGGGCGTCGGGAGTCGCAAGCCGATTTCCGGCCACCGTAGGCGCGGGCCTGCGGACGGTGAGCGATGGGTAGCTCGCCGTCCGATACGGACCAGGCCCGGGTCGACGGCGCGTTGTGTTCCACGCGCGCCTCAAAGAGATGTCAGCACAAACTGACGGGGTCCGTTAGGACCAATGCCTGCCAGGGTTGCGAGTTTGTCCGAAAGGGATATCGTGGCCCTGGCACATAGGCAACGGAAGAAACACGGGTGGGTTTTAGTCAGTAAAAGTCTGACACGCCCTCCCGCTCCGCCCAGAGCGGGAGAACAAATGTTTTAGGACTAAAAAAAATATTATAAATGAACATTCGGAATAATACACATTATTTAACACAATACTTAGGACATATTAATTTTGGGCCTGTAAAATTAGGAGATTCAATTATTATAGTACTCGATATTATGACAAAATGCTTTTAGAACTATAGATAATTATGTTAAACTAAATTTCGGGATTTTGAACATTATGGTTACTGAAGTTTGTAGCAAACGTGTTATGGATAATGATTTTCGGACAAACAATTTTAGGAGAAGAAAGAGAGTACCAAATGAGTCCTATGCAAAATTTAAAGACGACTATTTTTAATATATCGTTTATCCTTTCCGGAAAAAAATGTCACTATACATATTATTATATACTAATAAAAATACTAAATGGTGATCTCGAGGATTTAAATGATGTAGTCAAAAACAGAGACAGCTACTCTGGGCATATATTTAATTCTAATTAAAAAAATAAACTTGTTTAAAAAAAAAATTCAACACTCTATAGGAAAATAATAAAACTAACTCTGAAATCTCAAAATAATCATTTTATAAATGCTTCAAAAAACAAATCAAAAGCAGCCTGGCAAGTAATAAACAAATCTAAATTTGGTTTGCCCCAGGAACCAATATTATCTATAACAAAAGACAATTTAATTTTAACGCACCCCATGGACATAGCAAATGAATTTAATAAATATTTTATCGAGGCTGTTGAAAACAATCTTCAAACGAATTGTACGTCGACAAAAAACTGGTTAGTGAAAATCTGACGTCGCAGTCATTATTTATGTTACCTGTTGCAGATGATGACATTATTAAAATAATTAACAGCTTTAAGAATACGAATACTGTCGGATACGATGGCATATCAACCAATATGATAAAATATGTCAAGGAAGTTATAGCGCCACCACTATCACATGTAATCAATCTTTGTATTGCTGATGGTATATTCCCAAATAGTTCAAAAAATGTAATTAATAAGCCCTTTTTTAAAAGAAATGACAGAACTGATGTTGCAAATTACCAATTGCGGAAATCTCTAGAATATGTCCTATAACCAAAGTAGAAACCACATATACCTCTGAAGCAAGGTACATAAAATATGGCGTGCCTCAGGCGCTACCCTGAGGCACGCTTCTGGGACCGCCGCTATTCTTGATTTATATAAATGACCTCCCAAAATTTACAGGACATAAAATGGTACACTTTGCAGATGATAGCACAGCTATTATTAAGTGTAAGAATCCAAAAAAGTATCAAAATGACATTAATAATTCTCTATATATAATAATAAATTGGCTTAATGATAATAAACGTTTAAAAAAAATAATCTTGTAATGAATAAATAAAACTTAAGTTATGCACTTTCACCAACACCTTGAGAAACCACTAGTTAATGTTGCTTACAATGATTCTGAAATAGAAGAAGCAAGTAATGTAAAGTTCTTAGGTATAACATAATAAACTGACTTGGAAACCTCATTTGGAGGAAATTTGCAAGCAATTAAGTAAATCAGCATATTTGCAATATCAATTTTCGAAAAAAGTAAATACTGATACACTGTTAACAGCCTATCATGGACTAGGCGCCTCAGTTCTGCGGTATGGTGTTATTTTTTGGGGACAGTCAACAAACAGGGATTTTTTTTCAGGATGCAGAAAAGATGCGTACGTTCAATGTGTGGTTTAAAAACAACAGATAGTTGCATTCCATATTTTGAAAAGTTAAATTATTACCCCTACCAGCTCTATACATCCTGGAAACTGCATTATAAGTAAAAGCTAATACACTTTTATTCAAAAAACTATGTGCAGTAAAGAAAACACCGATACGTGCTCAATATATTAATGAATTATGCCTTGTGAAATGTAAAACTTCTCTAATGAAGAAAAGTTTCTTTGGTGTTGCTCCACAATTATTATAATAAAATACCCGATGAAATAAAATGTATGCCACTGCAGAAGCTTAAAAAAAACACTTAACGGGTTACTACTTGAAAGATGTTATTATACTCAAGATGAGTTTCTTAATGACAAATCTCTATAATTATATAATGCTGACATAAATTAAAGTTTGAATACAGTACATTAATATTAATCTTTTGAATTGAATTGACTTACAATTTTGACATGAATTAAAATTGACTCTAAATAAATTGTAATAAAATTTAATTTGCATGCATGCGTTAATACAATTAGGTACTGAAATACTTGTAAGAAATGTATCATTGTAATTGAATAGTACTCATTTGATTGTTTTTATTAATTTGTTTGTCAATATTGGCAAAACATAGCGCACTCCCTAATCTTTAAGAAACCTATGTATCACAAATAAATTATTCTTATTCTAAACGGATAATAGAGTATTATTACCGTTTTTAGGACGGAGCAGAAACAAAAATACCGGACAAGTGCGAGTTGATCTCGCGTGGTGAGGGTTCCGTACAATGAATATTTTATCTACCATGTTTTTTTATCCCAATATAATTTATTTGAAATAAATGATATTGGGATAAAAAAAAACATGAATAGATATATACTGATACAAACTTAACATTGTAGTTGAAAATCATGTTCTCCCTTATATTCCAACTACAAATGCAAGTTTGTAGGTACGTACAATATTGAGAGATTTACCATGTTATTTTAACACCATAGACTTCTTATTGGTTTTCCTGTAAGCAATAAGTAAAGAACTCATCCTAATCTATTTCAGCGTTTGTCTGATGATGTCCCAAGGAATAGATGTGATAATTCCAAACTCTGTGTTCATGGCCCTAAAAAAACTCTTGTGCGCGAGCATCTTTTACATGGCTCCAACCATATTTTTAATAAATTACCCAAATTATGGAGAACATTGAGTATATCTGCTCTTTAATGCAAATTAAAGACTTTTTAATTGATAGAAAATATTATAGTATTTCGGAGTTAATGAAAGATGACAATATTCTTCTTTTTTGAAATGATGATGTTGTCTTAATTAATGTTGTTTTCCACTGTGTAAATAAGATCACTGGGATCCTGCCGTTTTGCCGAAAAGATTTTGCCAAATTTTCATTACCCAAACAAATTTTAGCAACCTTTTTTTATACCATTGCAATATTTCGAATGATTTTATATGGTACGCATATTTTCATTTGGTCAAATTTTTACTTGGCAAAATATTACCAAGTATAATGTCATTATGGCATTTGGTCTTTAATCAAATGATTTATTACAGCAAACAATCTTCAGACAATAAACGTTTTTGAGCGAGCGAAGCGAGCGGTGCCGCGGCAGCGGCCGGCGAGTGCCAGACACGACTTGCATTAATAGAAAAAAAGATATTGTTTTTAGTAGGTTACCCGGAACATAACTATTTAGATTAGGTTAATTTCTTAAAAAAAAAAATGGGTAGGTTAGGTTAGGTTAAAACTGTGACCTCCTACGCACGAGCCGAGCGAGCGAAGCGAGCGGTGCCGCGGCAGCGGCCGGTGAGTGCCAGAAACGACTTGCATTAATATAAAAAAGAGATTGTTTTTAGTAGGTTACCCGGATCTGAACTATTTAGATTAGGTTAATTACTTATTTATATTATTATTTGATTTTGCGTAAAAACTGTTATTCCAACTGAAATATTTGACTAAATAAAAAATGTTAAAAGTACTAGTTGGTAAACAAGTTATAGTTTAAACGTTCATTTGTCAAACATTAGGTTTGCGTTACAATTTTTTGTGAATAGATTTTTTGCTAAGTAATAATTTGGCAAATGGAATTATGCGAGAAATTTTTTGGGAAGTGAAAATTTGTCAAATTCCTTTCGGTCAAACAAGGGAGACCCAATATCTTGTATGCAATGTATGTACACCATGTTTATGCAAATAAATAAACTTACTTACTTAGTTATAATTATTTACAGTATTTTTTCAAAGTTTTAGTAGTTTCGGTGATATAATTTTAAGTTTAGTAGATTCGGTCGAAAGCTAAATTTAAATCTATTTTAAATAATTTTAAAAGTATTTAATTTTTTTATAAAAATAATATTTCTGAAATCCTTACAACAAGCCCTTTCATTTGGTATGTCACACTGTACAGTTTGCAAAACTTTTTTTAATTTCCTGATTTGCCCCAAAAGTGATCTATAATTAAAATTCATTTATTTACGTTACACGTCCGTGTTTGGGTCATTGCAATTGATATGTGTACCAAATTTCAACTTAATCGGTAGGTACCGTAGATTCGGAGCAAATGCTGTGACAGACGGACAGATAGACACACGAGTGATCCTATAAGGGTGTCGTTTTTCCTTTTGAGGACCCTAAAAAGCACCGCTACTCACCAGTAGGTTGTTAGTTTGATATTCTGCTGAACAATTTTTAGCTAAATCTTCTTTAATCCATTCGCTCTGCGGAATAGAAGTTGATAGCCAACGCTCACTGCGGGGCTTCGGATTCTTTATTACTTCTTTCAGTAACTTGAGCAGTTGAGGACCTGAAAATAATTTGCAATTTTATCTTACATAATAGTGTGTATCATAATAATGTGCTTGATTACATTTCCTTTTGAACGCCATGGGTCCATGTAAACGTATCTACATGGCCTGTAGTACGTACAGGCCGCAACATAAGTTTTTATTATTATTTCTATTTTGTGACCTTGCCTACTTTTTCACAGCTATTTGACGTTCTTGACGTCCAGGGTACTTGTCCATTCATTGGTGGCGTTCAAAAGTTTAAATATGACGTTAACTCATACCTGCAATTGAGATGTATCGCGAATGATACGGTATATTAGAACTCGGCACCTCCTTCGCGAACACGCCTTTCGCCACAAGCTGAGCGACGAACTCCTTCATGACGCCAGCAGGGCCAGAGATGGTGCTGGAGTCAGGCCCGTTATGACACGCCACGTCGATTTCAGGCGGACACATCTTCGATATCTACATTTGAAAATAAATACCAATATGTTGAGAACGGACTAAGTGTTCATTTATTTAGGATCTCCATCAAAAGAGCAAAAGGGCAACATAAGGTATTAAGAAGGTGTACTCCTTCATTTATAGGAGGCCACATCATGCACAACGTGTGCACGTGCTCCGTACACTTGAAAAAAGGATTTTATTCCATGGTTTCTTGTAACAACCCTTGGGTTCTAATTGTTCATGTTGCCCGTGATAGAGGTAACACGAAACATATATACAGTAACACGAAACATATACATAGTAACACGAAAACTGAGTACGTTAAAAAGATAACTGTTACAGACAGAAATACGGCGTAGATTTAGTAATAGGGTAGTAAAATGGATGATTGGATTTACTTGTTCATATCCCAGACCGACAGCAGCCATTGAACCATGTATGATGGGAGTCTCCAGCGACACACGTCCACGTTGGTAGGCGCACAAAATCATTTGTTCCGCTGTTAAACATCCGTCGGCGTATGCGCATGCCAGCTCACCAACACTGTGACCTGTAGAATCAATGCAACAGTCAAATGGGGCTCTCTCTTGCCCTTACAGTAATATACGAAACGTAAATCTCTCTTTCTATCTTCACTAACTTATCTACTCTCAACTTCCGCTGGCTCACTTCCGTAACGCTCTCGTCACGTTTTCACCAGCTTACTCCCCAAGTTAAGCGTGCTTAAAGAAGTTTTACTTAAAAAAAAGGGTTGATCACGCCACAAACGGTGCAGGTGGATCGGGAAATCGCAGCTCTCGCGTTGTTGGAGCAAATGGTTCGAACCTAGCGCGAAGGACGTCGATGTTTGTGCAACCATCAGATGACGCTTAAGCGGTGAATGCAGTAAATAAACTTACGGAACCAGTGAGTGAATAAGTGTCTATTCTATTTTTTATTATAGCAAACATAGCCGATGTCCAATATTCTGCCAATGTCTTGAATTGGAAAAACAAGTGTTCTAAGTATAAATTAAATAACAAGAATAATAAAAATCTTAGATGATACAGTTGAACTCAATGTAGTTCTTGTGGGTAAGTACTGGACTAAAACAAACAAAAAGATAAAATTAAGTAAATATTAAGAACATTAAAAATATCTACATATACCACATCCACACAGACAGAATATTTGGGGAAACAAACACTGAGCTAATAAACATCTTTAAAATAATATTGGTATGGAAACCAGATCAATAATGTACGATGGGCTAGCACTTTTTCCAGATCATACAGGTTGGAATGTGGGGTGAGGCAGGGGGGAGGCCTTGAGATCACCCACGTTTTATGTAAATCAGCTAATTGGCGAGCTCAGCAGCACCAGAGTAGGTTGCTATAAAGATGGTATCTGTATAAATAATATTAGCTATGCAGACGGTATGGGCGATGGGATTCTGAGCGCGTCAATCTGGTCTCAGAAAGTTGGTTGCCAAATGTGAGGAGTATGCCAAAACACATGGTTTTATGTATTAATCCAAAATCGGAGAACGACAATGGGACTCCACTATAAAGAGTATTTAAGTTTAAATATCTTGGTCATATTTAGACTCGATGTTGAGCGAGAGCGGAGGGCGTTTTCGGTACAAGTGAACATGCTAGCTCGCAGGTTTGCACGCTGCTCAGTTAAAGTCAAAAATACTCTGTTTCGAGCTTATTACATAACGTTTTACACGTGCAGCCTGTGGGCTAGATAAACCCAACGGTCGAACAACGCCCGAGTCTAATTCAACAACGCTTTCAGGGTATTGGTGGGGCTGCCTCGTTTCTGTAGCGCATCGGGAATGTTCGCGGCCAGACGTTGGTTTTACGCAACGATGCGAATTCCCGGTGTGCAGAGTACAGGCCAGCTCCAACAATATCCTGAAAATGATCGATAGCAGGTTCGATTGCATGTACATTAATCACTGCAACGACGTCTCCTATGGGATGAAATAAATGTAAATTAAAATAAAATAAGCTAACATAGTTCTTAAGTTTACTAACACATTGAATCCTTGTTACTTGAATAAAGAATTTAATAATAATAATATTAGACAATAATGTTCTAAGCGTAAACAACAATAATAAAGAGTTGAAGAAGTCGGTAAAAACTGTTAAGGTAGGAGAATTTTAAAATTTGTTACGTATTTAGTGGACACATTCAGTGACATTAATGTGACTTCGCACGGTTTGTTTACTATGTTATCTGATGTGAATTGTGTTCCTGAGAAGTTATTATTAACTGGGATAAGATTATAGATGAGAAACCGGTTGACTACGTTGTCATCCGAGCGGTTTTCGACGGCTTGAAATGGATAAAAACCTGTATTTTGAATGAAATCAGTTTTTTCTCTTAGATAATCATTTCAGCCGAAAGACATCCACTGCTGGACATAGGCTTCCCTCTTAGATAATATATAGAATAAATAGACACAGTAAACAATTGTTTTTTTTTTAAATTAATTATAGATTCTATTGGGATATGATTGATTATCATTTATCGCGCGCGAGTGCCCCGCGCAGCTAGTGTCCCCCTGCGTCTCTCCGCCGCCATTGTTTTGGAATGCGCATGTGCAAGATGCGCACGCATGTATAGATTCTTTATTTTAATGTAAACTAACTTTTATGAGAGGTTACGCGGTACCGGAGCGGCATCGCAAGCACGATGCACGACACGGGGCGTTCGGCAATGTCACTCACGGGCACGTGGCGACTCGCGCGCAATAGTTTGTACCTGATTATTTACGAGTTTCATATTATTAACGTAGGAAGGTACGTACCTGCCGGGTAAAACGGGGTAAATAGAGATCCACGGGTGATTAGATACAAAACTTTAAACGTGTTTTCAAGGTTGTATAAATTAATGTAGTTTATTCCTTTATTTTTTTTTGTTTATTGTATGTCTTTATGTACCTACCACCTAAGTTCACATTGTGGAATGCAATAAACGTATTGAGTATTGAGTATTCCTTAATTTAAGTATCAAAATTCGTATTTTAATCCAGTAAAACAATTCGAGACCTTGTAAGCAACAAACAACCATTTTAAAGTTACAAATAAAATAATTTAGGCTCAAAAACATAACCAACCTTTTTAGCTTGCAGTCGGATAAACGACCGGTAGTCGCCCGTTGTTTAACGGTACTTAGGATAAATACCCATTGTCTACCGCTATTTTACCACTATAGTTAGGATCCAGTCAGTTGTTTTCTATTGGTAAGTTAACTTCTTAAATCGTTATCGATGGGCACTGTTACGGTGTGTCTTTTTATGTGATGCCGCTAGGTGCTATTTTGTATTCTTGATAAAACGTTTTTGGTAAACACCATAATATTGATTAACAGGGGTATTATTCAAATAAAGCCTGACAGTTATGAGTTTTGATGTTACTTAGTTGTTCCCTCAAGTTCAGAGTCCCTTTGTAGTGCTTTGCCTGGTGGAAATCTAATCTTAGCTGCCAATCTCGTTCTTACCTCTCTTCCGAACATAAGCATATGGGCGAGTCACCTGAGATGACTGGCGTAGCCCGAAGGAGACTTCTAGCCATACGGACTTTGTGCAGTATCCCATTAGATACTAATTAAAGCATAATATTTCGTGATAGCAGTATTTTATTGAATGACGTAAAAGTAGTCAACAACCTTAACCAAGCGACACGTATTTAGTCTACGACACTATCCTTTAATTTTATTGTTTTATTATGTTGTCAGGTAAACTAAATAAATATTTAGGTGTTTTTGTTGCTGTTACATAATAGGTAGCTTGTTTTGTTTGATCTAATAGTGTTGTATAAAATAATGATTTGAAGATGTGGGTTAAACACTTACTACTGTAGCGGTTTAATACTGTGTTTCTTTATTAGTTGTAATAATTTTATTCTGGGGGCCTATTACAAACTTTTATAAAACCAGGCAAGTTCCAGGCAATTCATTTCACTGGCTGTTTAGATTTCTTATAATGGCATTCCTAATTCTGACCGACTCCACGTTGGGTAGTTTGTCTATGGCTAGCTTGTAATTTTCTGCCGTAACTTTCAGAAATACAATGAAATATTCATCGGTAAGTTACGGTTTTATTTAAATCACGTATTTTAAATATATATTAATCTAGTATAAAAGTACGTGAAAATATGAACGCAATGTATATTGTGCTTTAAAATTGTTAATTAATAAATACACTTCATCAAAGTATTGTTTCACAAACTAAAGAACACTATCGTATTATTTGTTTAATATTTCCATTCGTAAGATTGGTCAGTGGGTCGTCTTAGGTTCGGAGTATAAACAAAAATATGGCGTAACTGTAATTGAGTGTTTTTAATTAATATTCAGTTTTTAACATGCTAATTAATTGTAATTAATAAAGCTCAGTGGATGAGAGTTCTCGTCCTCATCATAATGTATCCCAGTGATTTGCTTAATTTCTGTTGAAACTGTTGGTTGGGATATTGAATGAGTCAAAGTCACTTTCCAGGAACTCAAATAGTTCATATGCGTCAATCATGATAATTTTCTTGTTTAGGGTTCCATACCCAAGGGGTAAAACGGGAACCCTATTACTAAGGCTCCGCCATCTGTCTGTCTGTCCGTCTGTCACCAGGCTGTATCTCATGAACCATGATAGCTAGACAGTTGAAATTTTTACAGATGATGTATTTCTGTTGCCGCTATAACAACAAATACTAAAAAACAAAATAAAATAAATATTTAAGGGGGCTCCCATACAACAAACGTGATTTTTTTGCTCCTTTTTGCTCGATATTGATAACGGCAACAACTAGACGCTTGAAATATTCACAGAATATTTAGATATTCATTTTAAAACTAAATAATTAAAATAAAACAAATATTCAAGGAGGGCTCCCCATACAACAAACGTGATTTTTTTGGCATTTTTATAGATAATGGTACGGAACAGTTCCTGTGCGAGTCCGACTCGCACTTGGCCGGTTTTTAGTATCTTTCTATAGCCCGAAAAATTCAGCAGTAAGCCAAGAAACTCTCGTCGATAACCGCAATTATGAATCTTCTATGAGTTCCTAGTGCGACTATTGGCATAACATGGCACTTGATCATTCATGAGCATTAATATATAACTATGAACAGCTCGACAATATTAACTGATCACATGATTCATCTATTATAATATGACGGCAAAATTATGTGATAATTTGTGGAAGTCACATACAAAAATGTCACATCGAAGGAACCCCAAAGCTATCTAACGAAACAAGAGACGCCAAAATATAGGATGCTGCTTCGGCTTCTAAAATATGTGTCATGATCGTTCGTTCGTAATCTCTACAGTTTAACATAGAGTTCATCATTTAATAAGTTAAATCATAATATTTCTTAGTTTAAGGAAAGTCTGCACCTATGTGTAAAAACTGCACCACTTTTGAAATAACGATCTCTTTTCGTCACAATTTTTCAAATTAATATGAAACTAGGCAAGTATATTGTTAATGCAGAAGTACCTACATTAATAAAACACGAACTGAACTAAACTGTATCATTAGGGTTCCGTACCCAATACCTTTTGGTGACGGAACCCTAATGATACAGTTACTGTTGAAACTGTTGGTTGGGATATTGAATGAGTCAAAGTCACTTTCCAGGAACTCAAATAGTTCATATTCGTCAGTCATGATAATTTTCTTTTTTAGGGTTCCAGACCCAAAGGGTAAAACGGGAACCCTATTACTAAGGCTCCCCCGTCTGTCTGTCTGTCCGTCTGTCACCAGGCTGTATCTCATGAAACGTGATAGTTAGACAGTTGAAATTTTCACAGATTATGTATTTCTGTTGCCGCTATAACAACAAATACAAAAAAAAAAACAGAATAAAATAACAATTTAAGGGGGCTCCCATACAACAAACGTGATTTTTTTTGCTCGGTTTTGCTCGATATTGATAACGGCAACAGGTAGATGCTTGAAATATTTACAGAATATTTAGTTATATATTCACTTTAAAAATAAATAATTAAATGAAAATAAAACTAATATTTAAGGGGGGCTTCCATACAAAAAAAACGTGACTTTTTTGCCGTTTTTATAGATAATGGTACGGAAACCTTCGTGCGCGAGTCCGACTCGCACTTGGCCGGTTTTTATTTAAATAACACTCGAATATTTTCGCCAAAACAATTCAATAAAAGCTAATCTGGAGCAGTGTTCAATGTTACCTTTGGACATTGACTCAGCACTCGGCCCGGCTCACGCGCGGCCCAGTTAAAATATTGATTGGGTTGCATCTCACACGTACAGAACACAAAGAATTTGTATAATAGTGTGTGTTATGAAACTATAGTATATAAGCTGTAACATACTGTTAATAAATCAGATTTGAATTTTATATTCTTGTCTCATTACCCCTCACTGTGGCCAAGACACCTTTAGCCATCTCTGATCAGTCTCGTGAGTCTGCGGGACTGGCAGTGAGTGTACCCCTCCCCAACCTGGAATTCCTGTCCAACGTCCGTCTGTGACCTTAGGTCGCATGGTGCAGACATCCTGAACTTATTTATATATTTATCTATCACACTAGGGATATGATAGGTTAGGGCTGTAGGGCTTATAGGGCTTAGAGTCGTAGGGACTGTTAGGCGTGTAGGTCTTAGCAACTTCCCTTACTTATCATATATTTCCATGTATTATCACACCCTTGACAGTGTTGCGGCCTTACGTGACGTTTGTTAAGGGTGGATGTACATTTTGGTCCTTCGAGCAATTGAATCACGCGGTCCCCTTGCCCACTGTAGGAATTAATTTGACAGACTGACACTTCGGGGAACTGGAGGCTGGTGTTCTCAACAAAGCATCAGTTTTTCAGTAATCTGAAGTACGTTGTACTAGGGTATTCTGTCGGAAAGCTTCTCGTTGCGGATCGGTCACTGGCCTCCCACAAGCGGGTTTAACCAGTTGATTGAGAAGTCGCACAGATAAAACAAGAGCGCAGATACCACTAGTACAGACTTAACTTTTACATTAGGGTAGGGCCGTTAGGGAAGAAGAAAGAAAAGCACTATGGAGATACAAGAAATTAACGAACTAATCAGGAGCCAGGAGGCGGATTACAACGAAATCAAAAGGGTATTATCAAACATAAAAAAGGACTCGCCCACAAGGAAAACAGAAAAATACATCAACGAAAGGAAGAAAACATTTGACCACGTCTTTCAGCGAGTTCAAGAAAACCATTTAAGACTACAAGAACAGGAGGTGTTGTCAACTCATAAATATATTACTACAAACTACTTTGGCAGCATACAAAAATGTTACGACGAAGGAATCGACTATCTAAAAAGTGCGAAGAAAGGCTACAACATGTGCAAAGTGTTTATGAACCACGACTTTTAGATGAAGAAGAAGACAAGGACGTTGTCAGTAGCCCAAAACTGTTTATACAGCTATTCCGGATGTCGCAGATATCTAAGAAAATATCTCAGGCTAAGGAATCCATTACTCAAGACAAGCCAATATGGCATTTACAAACACTATTACGAACTTTACAAAAACAATGGTTAGAAATCGAAGAAACGCACATCGGACTAATGATGGCCGAAAGTACATTGGACAATAGCTACTTCAGAGATAGTTGTTTCGAAACTATACAAAAAGATTATGATATTACTACGGAGTTATTGGAAGAAAGAATCTCTCAGAACTCGAATGAAAAAGGTGTTTCATCAAAATCGTCAGGAAAATTACCACGAATAAATATTCCCATATTCGCGGGGGACTATGACTCTTGGAACACATTTCAAGATTTATTTAGAAAAATAATTCACGAAGATAAATCAATATCTTCTGCAGAAAAAATGCAGTATCTTAAAACACACGTAAAAGGCGACGCAGCAAGATTAATACGTCACCTAACAATAAGCGAAATAAATTATGAAACAGCTTGGAAATTGCTTACGCAGAGATATGAAGACGAGCGCATGATTGCTACTAAGTTTATTGACAAGTTATTAGATTTACCTAAAATGCAACGAGCAAACGCGGCACAATTACGAGACATGCATGACACTATAAATGAATGTCTTGAGGCACAAAAAAATCAACAAATAAACACAACTTCTTGGGGCCCACTATTGGTAAGAATAATCAGTAGAAAATGGGACGAAGAAACAAATACAAAGTACGAAGATCAACTACAAAACCGAAATAAATTACAATCCTTTGACGAAATGATGAAATTCATGGAGAACCGTTTCAATTGCCTGAAGTCTTTCGACGGGTCTACACGATACACTAATAGTCAACTAGCAAGTGATAAACAAACATCAGGAAAATATAAACGCTGTTGGTACTGTCAAAAGAATGATCATATTATTCATTATTGCCCTAATTTCAAAGCATTAAGCGTTAACGACCGATACAAGGCCGTCGCGCAAAAAAGAATGTGCAAACGTTGCTTAAATCATGATGATCAGAGAAATTGTGTGAGTACAGTTTATAAACAATGTAAAATTTGTCAACATGAGGGACACAACGCATTATTGCATCAGTCAAAGCCGTTTCAAAATAGTGGTAACGCAAAAAAATACGTACCAAGAAATACAGGGACAGAGAGGTCGCAAAATATAGCGACATCAAACTTATCAGCAACTAACTCCGATGCTAAAAACACAACTTTACTAGCAACTGCCATAGTAAGAACCACCTCGTATGATGGGATGCCGCAGTTGTTGAGAGTATTATGTGATCAAGGATCAGAAGCGTCATTCTGCACTGAAGAAGTAGCACAATTGTTGTCTTACCCACGACAAAAAATCCAAGCAGAAATAAAAGGTATCGGAGATGAAAAACCAAAAACGTCAAATTATACAATCAACATTACTCTACAACCAAGACACACTAGCGATTACAAACTGCCAGTGACGCTAATAGTACTACCTAAACTAACAAGTTCACTACCAAGGAATGATTTACAACAATTACAAGAAAAAATCTTGGACAATGCAATTATAGCAGACCCAACTTATTATAAAAAGGGACCAGTTGACATAATACTAGGTGCCCAAGAATATAGCAGAATATTACTACAGGGTTTCGCAAGACTACAGGACGGAATAATCGCTCAAAACACAGAACTTGGGTGGATTTTATCCGGATTTTATCCCAATGAATGATGATGGTGGTTGATGTTGTGTGGAGGGTGGTGTGAATTGAATGGATTGTGAGGTGACTTTTTGACAGTTCTAGTATGAAAACAAATGTCAACGAACGTTCGTAATACGGTATTGCTAGGCATAATTCGGTCAGGAGTCGGCCAGGGTGTCACGTGACCGCTGACTGGCTTGTTTGACGAGTTTATAATACGAAATTGCAAGGCAGTTCTATTTACGCCGTAAACTACCTGGAAATAAGAGTTCATTATAATGTTTGAATGGAAATATGCCTGCAGTTTCACTTAATTTATATTGAGTTTTAAAGTAAGAAACAGAAGGACGTTAAAATTTTGCATTAACTTAATTTTGTAGGCCTAGAGTCAGTTTGAGGACAGACTAAAAGCAGAATGGCCGAGCTATGGGCATTTTAATGAAGTAGCCTGTTGTCTGAATGCAGCTTTATCTATTATATTATAATATCTGTATTCTAAAAGAACATAATTATTTTATTTTATTTATTAGGGACAACAAACAGCAGTTTATTAAATATTACACATGATAGGAGTACTAAACTAATAGAATTAACAAATACACTACTCACGACGTTATCCACAGATTACCATATAAAGCAAGAGTGAGCTCGAAATTTGAAAGGATAGACAGAGATATATTATATAAAAAGTACTCGGTGACAGAGAATAAGATGATTAAGATGAAGTAAGAGCCAACAAGTTATTTATATATTTTAATTAAAAGAAGTTAAACGAGTTTTCAAGATTCATTTCGGTCTGCACCCCTACATTAATTTACACTAAAAAGATGAAAGACCAAAAAATGAGCCTGGTGATTGAGCATTACCTTTCGAAACACGTTGCTGAAAACCAGCAACTCGGATACACTTCGATCGCATTCAAAGTCTCATTAATAGCGAACCCATATACGGAGTAATTTTTCCATGACCTTTGGCAGTATCAGGCTAACAATACAAGTAAAAATATAAAACCTTTGAACTAAAGCGAATTACCAATTATTCCATCAGGCTTTAAGTCCAGTTCGTGAAGGACATCTGTAAGTCCGATTTGAATAGCAGCAATGCCCACAAAGGAGTGTAGGATATAATCGAATATGTCTTTCTCAGAAGACGTTATTATCTTTACGATGTCGAGGCCTTTAGGTTGCAGCACTTTATGACAACTGCAACAAAATATTTTGTATTGAATACCTCTCGTAGTACTGTTTGAACATTTTGAAAGATAAAGAGTTTTCAAATAACTGAATTAAAATTCACTAATTCATTTTTTAAGGTACTGATATTTTTTACCGTTGTATAGCAGCAGCGAAGGTCGGTATGCGCATGAGTTGCTCGCCCATACCAGCCCACTGCGAGCCCATCCCGCTGTACACGAACCACAGCGGCCGCCGAGCGTCGTCGAAGTATTCAGCCTTCTCACATAAGCTCACAGTTTTTTGGTCCCCGTCCGTGTCTGGCAAGAAAAAAGGCAAAATATTACTTACAATACAGGGAAGAAATATCTAAACTATATAAAATAATAATAATAATAAGCTGGCAACACCATTTTTTTCACCGATTGAGGAGCGCACTGGAAGATGCGGTTCAGGAGTATAGGTCCACTCCAACTGAACTTAGACCCCGATTACCACGCCTACCCATGCACAAGAAAAATAGGGCGCTGGTGTGTGCCTTGGACTCGCAGCTTAAACATTATTTCGAGAGCAGCGATAACCTCGCTGATACACATTCGATCCTGTATTGCACGGCTGTTGCGGCATGTCGTTTAGCAAACGTCAAGTTCCCAAACTGGGACGGAGCTACTCGACCAAAACCAGCCGTATCAGCCTGGCAATGCACCGTCGATCAAGATCAAGCGTCGTATCAATGGGGCCAGGGTACTTATCGGCAAACTATACTACTTCAGGGAGGGCAATACACGACCACGAGTGATGCGCTTTGTGAGGCGGGCAGTCTTAGGGACTGGAATTAGCCCTCGAGAATACATGTCCCATATCACAGCATCGACTTCCTGAAGCGGAAAGTTTGTGCATGGGCGAGCCGTATTCAGCGGTACAAGCGACCGGTTGATCGATATACGCAGAATCGCATGTTCCAGAGCGATGAGAGGTGGGTATACAGAGCTTGGGAGCAACCAGGAAATTCATACCATAAAGAGGGAAAAATTTGTTTGTATGTTTGTATGTTCGTTTGTACGTAGTATAGAGGGTAATCTCCGGAATGAAGGATCCAATTAAAAAAAAAAACACTGGCATAAAGCAACATTATTCCTGAGTGCTATAGGGCTATAATTTATATTAACCGAGCTATCACAATTTTTGTCTTGCAATTTGAAAAGAAATACCTCATAAAACAGAATTCACGCAAATTCTACCGGATAAAGTCTGTTCTAATTTTGAATACTTATATACCCTATAAGTCTGGTCAGCCTCTGGTAGACTATATATTATCACGCTATTTACTATGGGGTATGAGCAATATTGCATTATCTTTGTATTCCTCTATGGTTTACATCAAAAATAGACGAGCCAAACGGTTAGAACATTGCAGATAGTTACATATTTAACTTCTAAATGATTACTATCACGCTATATCTTTATGGGGCTAAGCAGTCAATCAACATGAAATTTACAGGCTGGATTTTTAAGATGGGGAAGCAAGGGTATCTTTACCGTTATAGCTCCACGAAATCGGTCTTAAGAGACTGTCCTTAACTTTTTAAGACACTTTGAAAAAAAGTTACAGTCAGCAAGAAAATGGGCAATTTTCACAAAAAAATATTTTTACGCCAATAGATCCTGTTTCTTATGAGTAAGATGCATCAAGTCTCAGTTAGAGGCTTGATGCATCGGATCTGGTGCACTTGCGTGAATGACATTTCCGCGAAAGACACGTCTAGCTAAACCCACTTGCGCGGATAATGGTTGTCGTGATTTTGTGATGATTTTTCATGATGAGCTGATTTGATGCCGTTCTCATGGTTTTCGAGGGCGCAGCTGACAACGATAATGAGGTCAAAATCAAAATTCAAGATGGCATGGGCCACTGATAATTTGCTATTTTGTAGGGTTCCCTACCTCAAAAGAAAAAAACGTCTGTCACAGCCGATTTGCTCTGAATCTGCAAGACCAATTAAGTTGAACTTTGGTACACTCATGGACTTCTATGACCCAAACACGGACGTAGAACATAAATTAATGAGTTTAGAAACATGGGGGTCACTTTTGGGGGGATAATTAGAAAATAAAAATAAATGTTTTGCAATCTCTACCGTGCGGCTTATCAAATGAAAGGGCTTGTTGTAACGATTTCATATATATATTTTTATAATTTTAAAATGAATACTTTTAAAACTATTTACGAAAATATATCAAAATTGACCAATCCCTTATCTCCGAAACTACTAAACCTATTTTTTTTTTTAAATATAGAAAGTAGTTCTTTACTAATATCTTCTTTACTAATATTTTATAATATATAATCTGTATTACAGAAAAACCTATGAGAAGTCTATGATCTTAAAATAACATGGTAAATCTTTCAATATTGTGCGTACACACTTACATTTGCAGTTGGAATGTATGAGGGAACATGTTTTTCAACTAAAATGTTAAGTTTGTTCTTAGGATAATTAATCTCCACTACGGAACCCTTCTCGGACACTTGGTCGGTTCTCCACTTCGGACACTTGGTCGGGTTTTTCATCATGGGTGTCGTTTTCATGGATTTCGAGGTCTCTGATAACAAAATTTGGGGTCAAAATCAGACACGCACTTCGTCGATTTTTTATAATGACTGGCCGCTACAAAAGTCAGAAATAGCAAAAACTTTTCCCACCAAAATCAAAGTCGTTTATCTGCTTATAATGTGGTGGGTACAAAAGATGTTACGTATAAAATTCAGTGCAAAGACATATTCCGCTGTGCACCCATGGCATGCAAATATTTAATGGACGTTAGTCAGTTAAAAGTAACATACAAATATAGATAAATTCATAAAAAAATTAGGTATTAAATTAGATTTTTAACGTTACGAATTCTATGAACGAAACGAACAAATTATTCAAGTCAATACAAGTCATAACAATATACCCATACAAGTCTAAACTTTATAAATTATTTGAAGTTCTAATTTTCTTCTTAGAATGTCAGAAATCACTAACATAGCAATATAATAAAATCGTAGTGGAGTCAAAACTGTACATTGATTAATTATCTACGAATTAAAGTTATTGCTACTAGGTCTGGAAACAATTTTATTCATAAGCCGAAAATATAGTAGTTAGAATTATTATTTTTGTCTGAATATATGCAAACAATACCGGATAGATTTTGTTCAAATTTTGTATAGATATTTCCTATAAGTCTGGTCTGGTCTGTAGATAATTATCACGCTATTTGCTATGGGGGACGAAAAATATAACATTATGTTCGTATTCCTCTATAGTTTACATTAAATAGTAGAAAAACGAGCCAAAAGGTTATAATATTGCCGGTAGTTACAGATATAACCTTTTAAATGATTATCGCTATTATGCTATACCTTTACGGAGTGAAGCAGTCAATCATGACATATTTATGAACGGCTATTTCAGTTAACTTTCAACATAGCCAATAGCTTAGTGATCCGACGACAGCTTTGCAAACCTGTGGTACGATTACAACTTCCATGCGAACGAAGTCGCGAACAGAAGCTAGTGTTTAATATAGTGGTTACTAACGGTTAGTCAATGGGGCGAAAAAGTCCTGAAGTCCACTGCGTCACTGACGACACAGCGAAGATAGTCTTTCTACTAGTTAGAACGATAACCTGCACACGTACTCCTTCAAGATGGACCGATGTCCTTGTGAAGGTTGCGGAAATGCACTGGATGTGAGAAACACGGCATCGGTCGTTGTGGCAATGTTTGGTGAGGCCTATGTCCAGTATCAAGTTTCAGCTGACGATGATAGTTACTATAGTGTCAATTTGTTCATACCTAGAACCGCATATCCCCTGCCTAAATGTCCAGAAATGTTGTTCGCATGGATGTTGTGCAACAACGCCAATTCTTCAGCATCAATGGGTTTGGACTTGAGGTTTTCAAATATCTTAATAATGGCAGACTCTTGTCTGCCTGATAATGTGACCAAATGTGGAATAGGGGACTGGTAGCGGGAGAGATCCTGGAACATATAATAGTTGTTATGCCTCGTCTGGGCAGCAGATCTGTTGTCATTCGATAATGGATGTGTTAGTTTTCATAATTACATTTTCAACGTCTTGATCACTGATTAGGTACCTTGGCTTTATAGTGTCCATGCAGCAACACGTGTGAGTTGACGCCGGTGGCAGACATGCCGTTGACGGCGACGTAGGAGCGGCGGAAGCACTGGTGCTCAGTGACGACGCGCATGCGCCCCTCACGCAGCGCCACCACGTCCAGCCGCGGTTTACTACAGTGCAGGTTGGCGGCTATCTGACCAGTGTGGTAGCCAAGTAACACCTGCGTATTTTGTAAATATTATTAAATAGGTCCACCAAAATGGTCACCGTGTCCGTTACCTACTACCCCGGACAAGCTCATTGGTTAAAGAGATTTATTATAGGTAGGTACTACTAAGATACTAACCTTGGTAATAGCAGTCATGCCAGATGCTGCCACTGTCAAGCCAACGTTAGATGTCACACTGCCGACTAGTAGGGGGTCTTGCCTATCTTTGCAGTAAACATCTTCAATTGCTTCCAGCTCAGATTTGTCTGCATTCGGTACGCCTATAAACCCCCGAAAAGTGGTAAAGCAAAAACGATCCACAAATCTTTTAAACGTGATCACTGTGGAATTCATGTTTTCCGCTATTCACGTTGTGATAATTCACTATGCAACACAGAAAAATCACCGATATCCCGAGTGGTTATTGGTATTAGGTATACTTAGTAAACAACATAATAATGTTTATATTTAGATATCACGTCCCGAAATATAAATAACGGTAATCTTACTTTGTTTACTTTCCGCAACACTTGATCGAGGGTAGTTAAAATTATATAATTGATGTGTACAAAGGTCATCAAAACAATTAGATTACTCATAAATATAAAAAATGTGTGTTTGTGTTAATATTCCTAAGTTATTTTGTTGTTTTAAGATCGTGAATCATAAATAATTACCACGTGTATCATCACGTTTGGAGGTGGAGGAACGAAGTTTTGCTCTGCCTCCAAACTTTTCTCACCTGTGCCATATCCTTCTACGTATTCTACCTCCTGTGGCTCCACCTGCACTTCCTTGTAGAACTGTCTAATGAACCCAGCCGTAGTCTGAGGGTTTCGAGAGTACCCGAATTTGGGTCCCATTTCATCACTCAATAGAGAAATGAATTCATTTTTCACATGTACTAGTTCCGCGTAAATTCTAAAAATACAACAATAATATTATTGTTCAAATAAAAGATTTTTGAACATCTTGAGAATTTTTTATCTATGTATTAAGTTATACCTGTTCGCGTCTTTTGCTTTCTGCAAAAATACTACACTGATTGCGTCAGACAAAATATAACCATCGGCGTCTTGTGCGAATGATTTTGTCGTGCCATCCTGTGGGACAGTAGCAGAAAGCCTGAAAAATTAAATAAAACAATTGCTATCTGCAAACTTTTACAGACCAAATCTCGTCTACTTACGGCTGAACCCAATAACCTATTATCTCCAGTTTGTGTGAGACGTCATTCAAGGATAAATAGAATTATACTATCTATCATCAAGAGCGATTTGTCATTCACTGAAAATAGGTTATTGGGTTCGGCCGTTAGAGATAATGTAATCATAGATAGTTATGAGACTGACCTCCCGTGATGTACAGATCCCTGCGGATGGAGACTTAAAGATGTGCCTCCAACAATAGCTGACTCACATGCTCCACGTTTCAGGGCTGAATATGCCGCTTCTAGTGCAGTGGTGGCACTACAGTCAGCTTCATCCATAGATAATGACGGACCCTTTAAATTCAGCCAGTACGAGATGCGATTCGCAAACATTGTCTTATTCGCTCTAAAAAAAAACATGTATAATTAAACTAACGTGAAAATTGAATGGCGTGTTTCACCACTTCCATACAAAGTTCGGTTAAACGGGCAGATAATGTCATACAATTCTGAATCATTTTTAAATGTTTTGTGATCTTTAAATTGTAAATGACTAAGGCTGTAATGATTATAATGGCCTGTTCATTATGGTACGCCGGTTGTCGCTGAAAACCAGCGCTGGGGCTCTGACTCGCATAGGGTCGTAGCATTATGCTGAGCGATGGCCGTTTTGCGTGAATGTGACGCATATTTTCCCTCAACTTTTTCTTTCGTGTGTGTTTTTATTTCTTTGCGTTATGTTTACCGCAAGTAAACGTATTTTCTTTCTTTCTTTCAATGGTAATGCAACTGACCCTAATAGGCCTAGACCGGATTTGGAGATTGCATCAGTAGAACCGTATGTTTCATTGTCAGAACAAGATGATCCCACAAAAACTGCAACTTTTTTCCCATAAAGATGAGCCGGACTCAGACCTGAAACAAAAAGATGATTTTTTAGGGTTCCGTAAAAAAACTTCGCCAAGTCCATCTGTCTATCTGGCTGCGGTTTAACTCAGACACTTTTAGTACTAACAAGCTGTTATTTGGCATGGTTATACATAAATCACATCCTCAAAATTGTGAAATTAAATCAGTATTTTTTTTTTATTAAGTTTATCTATTCGATACATATGTATGGAATATTATTGGAACTGCAATAATATATTCACATAGTAATAATTATGATAATCTATTAGAGCTTCCAAACAAATATACAATTTTTAAAGGTGTATGTATGTTTGCATGTACACGCATTTCTCTGAAAGTATAAATCGGATTGTGAACATTTTTTTTTTTTAGTGCAAGATTCATCGAAATCGGATCAAAATATGGATAAGTGTAAGTGTTACGGCCAGGCTAATTGATACAAGCTAAGGGAAAACAAGTCAAAACCTTGGTCAAATCTAGTGCATATAAGAAAAATCAATATTATTCATTACTAAACAAATATTCCACTTTTTACTTAAAACTAAATATTACGAAAAAAAAGTAATTTAAAAAAAATTAATCGACTTTAAAAATAAATTAACTCGACTATTATAAAACAATATTATTTAAGTAGTACCTACACGAAATTAACCAACAAAACGAAATCATAAGTAGGTACGAAACATAAATTCAGAAATTAAAATATATCCGGAAAAGCCTAATTTAATAATAGAGAACCCAATCTATCCGAGGACGGATCCTAAAATGTTCGAGCTCGCACCGCTCGCTCTGCATTTTTTTAATTCTTAAGCTAATGTGCATAATTTGACTTAATTACTCCTATTCCAATTACTGTATGAATGGACAAAAAACCTAACTTTTCCGAGTCGGGTTGCTTGAACTTTCAACCTCGCTTTTGCATTCTGCATTCTCCATTAGTTGACAAAGTATCTTACTCCTATTTCTGTATAAATGTGCAACAGAAAATATAATCTACCCTAAACAGCTTGCTTCATAAAAATGATAAATGATTTTTATTTCTGTAAGTAGGTTTGTACAAACACTTTTCAAGCTCGCTTCGTGGAGCTGAAGATGCACCCGCCTGAAAATAATCCTGTTGGCGCCCATGAATCCATCTTAAATAACCGAGATCAACCTACCCGCATCATAAATGGCCTGATAAGTCTGCTCGAGTATCTTGCGTGCCATCGGATCCATGTAGTTCCCGAGGCGGTAGTGCACAGAGAAAAACTGGGCATCGAAGCGATCTAACTCGGGAGCCATACCAGAAGCTTGTGCCAGGTCGGGATGCTTGTAGTTCCATCTGAGGCCCTCCGATGTTACCGGGTTCACCTGTTTGACAAACGAAATGATATGTAATTAATATTTTATTATTATTATTACTTGTGGCATTCCAGTTGCGATAATGCACATCATTTGTAAAAATATGGTAAACATTTTATTTTATTCTATTCGGCAAACTTACAGCTAACAGAAACAGTGTTCTTAAACAATATGAAATTGAAGGATTTGCGAAATTGTCTACCACTATTTTATTTTTGCCATGCATTGGGAAGAACTAGTAATAAGTCAATCTGCCTAGCATTTTCCCAATTACGAATGACAATATTTTACATGGACCTCCACAATCCTGAGTTGTAGAGTGATTATCAAACTTTTGGACTTCTGATTATACGTAACGACTGTCAAAGATTTACGAATGACAGCCGGGACCAACAGCTTAACGGGCTTTCCGCAGCACGACATGTAATGGATGGTCATCCAACCATGAACTGACCGTGGCAAGAGTAAGCTACGCTTGCCGCGGTCAGTTCGTGTGAACCTTCAATCGACCTGTGCGGCTATTACCATTTAGCCATGAGCTCCACTAACTAGTAATAAGTACTGTTAATTAATCGAAGCCACTGATAGACCTTGGAAGATTCTAACGCAGTTGTTGGGGGGTGCACAAGATGTTAGAAGGTGCCAAATCAATGATTTGTGTCGTTTAAAATGTTTTTTTTTATTAATTATTTCTTTTGTGTAACTTATTGCAGCCAGGAAAATTAATACTTTATCATATTTTATCCGTGTAGCCACTTCAAACAACTGTCAACGGACAATTTAAGTTGGTACATTAATTTCCATGACTGTACTTCACAGGTCTATTCTTCATCAAATGTACCTACCTTGTTATAAAGGATGTCGGAGAATTCCTTAACGTTGTGGGACTGCGGGAAGAGGCCTGACATGCCAGTAATGACGATCGTCTCGCCATCTAGCGGTAGATTCTGTATAGCTGGATCAGTTACCAATAAGTTCCCCTGAGTCGATACGTGTTCCTGAGGTGTAGGCGTCATCTTGGATCACTGGTGATTTTCTAAGAAAAAATATATAGGAGAATTTATGTTAACAAAAAAACTGCCTTGACTGAACATATTACTTTCCTATTATAAAAACGCATTATGGCGCTTAAATAACAGATATCATCAGGCCTGAACTCCACTTAATTTGTGGACGCTTTTAAATGGCAATTGTAAACGCTTATTCTTTATATTTACTTAAATTTACTATAAGAATGAATAAATAAACACGTTACATTAATGCTTCATAAATCGATGATACCTACCACAATTTTTGTACCTTTAATTTATGTACTCTTATCTAACAAAACACAAGCTACTTACGAAAGATTATTTACTGTATTGCGGGATTATTTTTCAAAAAATATAGAGCAGATAGATGTGATTACGACTTAGCAGTCATTCAAGCTGATATAGCTGTATAACCCAGTGCCAAAGTAACCGGTTGCTTCTACCACTATTAGAAAGCGCTGTCAAAATCTAGAATCCAAAATCTAGGTCTGAAGAAAGTCGATGGTGGAGACCGTATTACACAAATGTATATGCAATTGGCATTGTTACCACCAATTTTGATTCCTGAAGGTAGCTTAGCTATTCAAGAATCAGTGAATGATTAATTTCAGCATTCAGGGACTATTTCTCAAATGAATGGATGAGACTTATTACTACAGACCCATTTAGTTGCTACAAAGAAGTATTCAGAACGAATAACCCAGTTGAAGGGTATGGCCGCCTTAAAAGAGAATTCCTTTGAAACCGGCGTTGTATCGGTTCATACAATTACTTAAAAAGGAAGCCAAATATATATATAAACATAATATATAAGATAAGAAATTAAAAAGGGTAGAAACCTATTGTAAAGGAAAACGGCATACATACACATACATACATAAACTCACGCCTTCTTCCCATGGGGGTAAGGAGCATCTACTACCAGTCAGAGGCCAGTCGGAGGCCACTACGAGTCAGATAGGGTATTCTATTCCTGCTGGAACTCATACAGGCATTCTAGACTCTTCAGCTGTAGTTGTGGATGTCACTCCAGATAATTATTTAAACTAGACAGTAAGACAACAGAAGTTACCTCTTCCAATAGCCAATTATTATTGTTAGAGAATAATAAAATGGTATCTTCTGGCAAAAAAAAAAAAAAAAGACCAAAGGGAGTGCAAATACTTTAAAATTATTTAATCAAAATATCCAAGGTTGCTCTTCCAAATTTCTGGAAATAGAATTGTTTTTAGAAAAAACCAAGTATGATGTCATTTGTTTAACAGAACATTGGTTAAAAGATCATCAAGTGATGTCAATTAATTATGAAAATTATTGTGTAGTTAGCCATTTTAGCCGAAAACGTATGATACATGGCGGATCATTAATATTAATTAAAAATTCTATTAAATCAAAAGAAAGGAAAGACATCGTCGGACTGTCTGTAGAACACTCCATTGAATTGTCCTGTGTTGAGCTTGATAAGCATGTTATAGTATGCGTATACAGACCTCCAAGTTACCAGAATTTATCTGTGTTTGATTCTGTAATGGAAGATGTATTAAAAAAACTTAGTACTAATAGTAAGTCAATAATTATATGTGGTGATTTTAATATTAACTTATTAGAAAATAACTCGAATACTCTCAGATTTTTAAGTCTTTTTAGGTCATTCGATTTGTCAAATGTTTTTATTGAACCAACCCGAGTGACAGCTTCTTCTGCCACTTGTATAGATAATATTTTTTGTAACTGTGATTACTTACACAAACAAATTGTAAATAAGTTGCCATCTGATCACAGTGGACAAACAATAACATTTTGCTCCTATATGCCTTTACAAAAAATTCAAATAAGGTTTAGGCCAATTACAAGTAAAAATTTAGAGAAATTAAATAATTCTTTGGCCAGTAAATTATGTGTTCAGAGTTTTAATAATATTTGTGACCCAAATGAGTTCTGCGCCGAGTTCTTTTTACTATTAAACACGCAATTTAATGACACTTTTCCACTGAAGACTAAAAGTATTTACTCAAAGTTCGTATTTAGTGATTGGGCGACTCCAGGTATTCGTAAAAGCAGGGAAAATCTTTTTGAACTATATGGCCTAAAGCAACATATGAATAATACAAGCTTTCATCAATATGTTGCAAAATATTCAAAAACTTTTAAAAGTGTGTGCAAAATGGCTATAGCTCTTTATATTAGCAATAAAATAAAATCAGCTGATGATAAAATTAAAACTACCTGGCAAATAATAAATAATGAAACAGGTAGGAAAAAACAGCGTAATACTGAATTTAATTTAGAGACTGCACATGGGCCCATCACTTCAGAGGTAGAAATAGCTCAGGAATTTGAAAACTTTTTTGCTAATATTCCCCTTAAAACTACTGAAACTTTAAGTTCCTCACCCGTGCTTTCTGCTGCCTTAATTAGAAAGAATGTAAGGGTATGCCCATTGGAGTTTAGGTTTCAGCATACAAACCCCCAGGCTGTTATAAAAACTTTTAAAGATCTTAAAATTAAATCAACAGAAGATCTCTGGGGCATGTCTGTAAAAGTTTGTAGATCTATCATCGAAACCATTGCACCCTATTTAGCTTTCATATTTAACACCAGTGTGGACCAAGGAGTCTTTCCGGATCTCATGAAGCACAGTAAAGTAGTTCCTTTGTTCAAATCCGGAGATAGTAAAGAACCCAACAATTATAGGCCCGTGTCAATTCTGCCAGTCCTCAGTAAGGTTTTTGAAAAGTTGATGCTCAATCAAATGTTACGTCACTTCAATAAAAATTCCATCTTTCATGAACAACAGTACGGTTTCACTAAAGGTCGTTGTACCACTGACGCCAGTGCCACCCTAATAAAGAACATTTTTAACGCCTGGGAGGAAGCACAAGATACCATTGGAATCTTTTATGACCTCTCTAAGGCTTTCGATTGCGTTAACCATGAGACACTTCTGCTGAAACTAGATCATTATGGGATTAGGAATACAGCTTTTGATTTACTTAGATCATACCTGAAAGATAGAAAGGTTAAAGTTCAAGTAAACGGCGTGAACTCATTGGGGTCTGAAATGTCAATGGGCGTTCCTTAAGGTTCGATATTGGGTCCATTCCTCTTTTTAGTTTACATTAACGATTTACCCCAATTACTTCAAAATCAACCAAAGATGGTTTTATTTGCAGATGACACGTCATTGATCTTTAAAATAGACCGACGGTCTCAAAACCTTGACGACGTGAATAATTCTATTCTTCAGGTCCAAGATTGGTTTACGGTAAATAATTTGGTTCTAAATAAAAAAAAAACCAAATGCATTAGATTTAAACTACCTAATGTTAGAAGTAGCGAATGTGATATCATATTGAATGGAGAAAAACTGGAATGTATTAATCAAACGGGTTTCCTAGGAATCACTCTAGACGAGAAACTACAATGGGGACCACATATAACATCTCTTGCGATGGGGTTAAGCTCGGCCGCTTATGCTGTTAGGAAGATAAGACAGTTAACAGATGTAGAAACCGCGCGTTTGGTCTATTTTAGCTACTTCCACAGCATTATGTCGTACGGTATTTTATTGTGGGGTCGGGCTGCTGACATTGAATCCATCTTTATTTTGCAAAAGAGAGCTGTCAGAGCCATTTATAATCTACGTCGCCAAGAATCTCTTAGGGAACTCTTTAAAAGGATTAATATTATGACGGTACCTTGCCAATTCATTTATGAAAATATTATGTATGTAAGAAAAAACCTACATCTTTTCAAAAAAATAAGTAATAGACATAATTTCAATACTAGAAATAAAGATAAAATAGATCAGCCATGTTTCAGATTATCTAAAGTACATAAATCAAAATCAAATTTTTTTATTTCACATAAACCTACATGGGCACTTATAAAACGTCAGAAGCTAGGTGCACGGTTCCAATTGGAGAAGAGCCGGCAAGAAACTCCACGGTTACTCTTTTAAAAAAAGTGGGCTTTAACAATGTTATAAGTTACAGTGTTAATAGGTATGGGAGGACAGTGTAGGCCCGTCAACAAGTACCAAGTACTTAACAAAATAAAAGATAGTTTACAAAGCTACAGTCTATCTAAAATATCTATATAAAATATTACTAAAGTAATAAAAACCTACATATTTAAACCAAATGACAACATTGTCATTACAACTGTAAAAAAAAAACTGAATAAATATTCTGTCCACAAGTCACTAATAAATATTTTAAATTAAAATTGTAGGGTCAAAGTATGTAAAAAAAAGAAATAAAAATCGTAATTTAGGAGCAGTTAATAGACGTTCACATAGTTATGCCGTTAATGAGGTACCAGGAAAGCCACATGTGCAGAAGGAATTATTGCCAAACTTCCTTGTCTTCAACGTAGTCCTTAATCTTATAGTATGCTTTTTTGATTAGGACACGTTTGATGTGGGTTTTGAACTTTCCATCGCTAAGTTCTATAACCGACTTTGGCAACTTGTTATAGAAGCGGATACTGTTTATAAGAAATGACTTGCTTGTTTTAGTTAATCTAAATTTGGGTATCACAATTTCATGTTTACTACGTGTATTTATATTATGGAAATTGCTTCTTATTTTGAAAAGTCCTAAGTTTTTGCGAACATATAAAATACTTTCTAAGATATAAAGGGAAGGCAGAGTTAGTACATCAATTTCTTTGAATTTGTTTCTAAGGGACTCACGAGGACCCATTCCATAGATCGCGCGGATTGCCCTCTTTTGTAAAATGAAAATTGAATCTACGTCAGCAGCCGATCCCCACAGCAGAATGCCATATGACATAATACTGTGGAAATAAACAAAGTACACTAACCTAGCTGTGGCTATAATATCAGTTAACTGCCTCATTTTTCTTACTGCATGTGCAGCTGAACTTAATCTACTTGAAAGAGCTCTAATGTGGGGACCCCATTGTAATTTTGAATCTAAAGTAATTCCTAGAAATACAGTTTCCGTAATAGCATCTAGTTTCTTGCCGTCAAGTTTTAAATTTAGACTCACTTGGGGTACATTTGGTAATGAAAACTTAAGACATTTTGTTTTGTTCGCATTAAGTAAAAGATTATTAGCTGCGAACCATTTTGAAAGAACAGCCAGACTATCGTTGACATGTAAGACATCCGTATCTTTTCTATCTGTTTTAAAAATAAGGGAAGTGTCATCAGCGAATAGAATTATATTCGATAAGTTAGCCATCATGTAAGGCAAATCATTAATATAAACTAGAAATAAGAAAGGGCCAAGAATTGAACCTTGAGGGACGCCCATCTTTACTAGAGACCCCGAGGACGTTGCCCCGTTAACGTTTACTTTTTGCTGCCTGTTTGATAGATAGGAAAAAACAAGATCAGCAGCTTGTCCACGAATTCCGTAGTGGTGTAATTTACAGATTAGTGTATTGTGGTCAACGCAGTCAAACGCTTTTGAGAGATCACAGAAAATGCCAATGGCATCCTGGGATTTCTCCCAGGATTCCAAAATGTGACTGATGAGTTTCACTCCTGCGTCAGCCGTCGACCTACCTTTCGTGAAACCAAACTGGCGACTATGTAAAATCCCATTTGAATTAAAATGTGACAACATCTGGTCTAGCATTATTTTTTCGTATATTTTACTCAATGCTGATAGCACAGATAGAGGCCTGTAATTAGAGGGATCACTCTTACTACCCGATTTGAAAATTGTTACTACTTTACTATGTTTCATTAAATCAGGAAACGTACCGCTGTCTAAACATTGATTAAATATGCCTGTTAGGACAGGGGCTATTGTGTCAATTATATCTCCAAGAACCTTAACGGAAATTCCCCATAAGTCTTCAGTGTTCTTTATGTTAAGACTTTTGAATGCTTTTTTAATAGTGACAATAGAAATGGGCTTGAATTCGAAACTTGGAATGTCTTTAGAGAAGTTTTCTTTGAGAAGAGATTCAGCTAATACGGATGATGAGGAGAGACATTTCGTAACCTCTATTGGGATGTTGTTAAAGAAGTTTTCTAGTGTCTCAGCAACTTTTAACTTATCTGAAATGATTTCATTATTATTTTTTAAAGACTGGAAACACAAAACGGCAAGATCAGAATGAATTGTTCATTCTGATCTTGCCGTTTTGTGTTTCCAGTTTCTTTGTTAATTACCTGCCACACAGCTTTTATTTTATTATTAGAAATACTAATTTTGTTACATATGTTTTTCTTCTGGTTACCCGGGGACGAGAATAAAATAACTTTTAACTTAATAAAAAGCACGCCATTTTGGCAGTCTATCATCGGCACAAGCATTAAAGTTGTCAAAAAATAATTCGCCCGTTTTGACATTTATCATCGTGAGTACCGAGTCGTATGGTTACTTCACTAGTTACGTCGCGATTAACCATCGCCACGTAAATGTCAAAACGGGCTTATTATTTTTGACAAGTATACCATACATTTATTAAAAAAAAAAAACTGTCAAGTTGACCAAAGACTACAATATAACATGAAGTTGACAGCTCCATGATCCAGCCACTGTTGTTTCACGTTTGTTTCGTTTTAATTAAATAGAAATAATTCAATCTGAATTCAATAATAACCCTCATTTTTCTTCTTTTTTTTTTCATTCTGTAATCGATTTTTGTTAGGCAAAGTTATATACCTAACGTAAGAAAGTATGCTTATACCCAAAAGTAGGTGAATACAAGCTGTGAATGTTTATGAACAGTAAAGTTAGAAGCAGCGTTAGAAGTCTTTCAGAGCTAATAACAACTCGATAAATAAATGAGTCCCTTAGCGTCAACATCCAAGGGTTGTAACGTGATGGGACTCTTGATCTCCATCATATCCCAGCTCGACATAAATCAAGCCAGATCAACCAAGTTTCAGTGAATAGAAGTTGCATTTAAATAAAGCCTTTTAATAAAAGGCTTCAATTCATCAAAAAGTCAAGTTCAACATCAAGATAAAACAAATACACATAATATGTGTATTTGTTTTATCTTGATTTCTTGAAATAAATATAACATCAAGGCAAGCAACATCAAATAAATTAATAATTACATAAAATACTCTTTTTATGCTTAGCCTGCCTCTATTGTGATGTGCATAAGGGATGGAAGTTGAATTACTGAGATTCGATACTCAGCAACCCACTTCATGGAATTCAATTTAGCCTTTCAAGTGCCGATAATGAGACGTTAATACACAATTAATTACCAATGATTGTTACCGGGCCCTGGAGCCCGAGCGGCTCTCAATGAATTAAAGCCGAGAAGTTGTCTTTCCAGTAATATGAGTACGATGAGTGTTAGGAAGAAAAGAGTTATGTGCCTGAGTTTTTCTACCTCTTTAATAATTTCTTCTTTTGATATTGACTGTATTCCTTTTGACATGTTTTATCTCGTTTTATACTTTTCGCTGGTCTTCTTGCTTTTTCCTGATGTGTCAACAATAAATTTTGAACACAACATATTCTAGAGTTATTTATTACTAGCGTGATAAAAATATTAACAATGAGTACCCCGAAACGCAGAAACGAACGGATCCACATGTGAATGACATTTACGAAATAATGTATATCCGAGGGTCAACCAAATGTAACGTAATTGTACATGCAAAGTTGCCACATGATTTAATTGTGTTACCTACAGGTTAAAACTTTGAATAATGATGTGGTTTTTAATTATTAAAGGCTAAAATACAATTAGATTAGAATTCCTCTATTTTTTTCTACGATTTAGTGCACGTGTACCTCGAGGTACATGTTTGAGCAAAGTTGTATGGGCTTTTATTTACCTCCTTTCAGTTCTGGAATGTGTAGAACGCTTGTGCAGAATGAATAGAAGATAAATAGGTATGTATCGTAAGATAAATAATAAATAGCATTTTTGTTACTTGTTTAATGTTTTATGACTGTTATATGATTTACGAGTTCACTGTACTTCTGCCGTAAACCGAATATATCTTAAAGCGAATCTGTCCTAATGCGAACAATTTATTCGTGTATTACATAACATTGATTAGGCAGAGGACATAGTCCTGCCGTAGTTTAAGGTAACCAATCCACTATAGCTACCCAAACCCATAGCTCAATATGTTTAGTTTCCATATCCTGCAATAGCTAGGACTATTGCAGGATATGGAAACTCACACTGGACACCAACCGGGGGTTATCCTTGTCTCATTTAATTAAAAACGTCTGACGGGCCTCTGCGAGCTGCGTTTGGCCCCTTACGCCTTCCAAAGGTCCGGAACCCCAGGATCCCGAGATATTTCAAAGAATAAAAATAATAATACCTACTAGTTTGTTTATTAATTTATGTATTTATTTAAACTTAAGCACAAAATAATGCACAAAGGCGGACTTAATGCCTTAGGCATTCTTTACCAGTCAACCAAAGGTGGTGAAGAGATAAGATGCTCTGATTGAGTGAAAATAATAGTATTAAAAAATAACATAATTAATTATAAATAAAATAGGTACACAAGTACTTAAATAGGTGATGTACTTATAATACACATACATACATATTTACTATAATATATCCCTACTTTATAAATATGTATACATACAGATTCAAGGAAAAGCTATATTTGAGATGACTCTACGCTATTTGTTTTGAAAAAAACTCTACAATTTCTGCTTAAATGCATACCGGCTGTTGGCCATTCGGATATCAAGAGGAAGTGCATTCCTCAGAAGAATGGACTGAATATAAAAGGAATAATGAACAAAGTCAGAAGTATGAGAAGGACAGAGTAGAAGAAAATTGTTGGAAGAACGCGGATTCTTGAAGAACATAGATATTGGAAGTGAGATATAAGATAGGAAGGAGGGGTGGGAGAGTAAAGAAGGGTGAAAAGTGAGGACAAAGCGCGCAAACTTCTTCTCTGGCGAATGGACATCCATTCAATCCATCCATTTGTTATTGTAACACTGCAGAGGAATGGCCTCTTCTCTGATAGAAAAGGCACGAACATTGATCACTACGCTTGCTCAAGACTGGTTGGCGATTTTAGACTTATATTATCTATAAGTCCAGGTTTCCTCACGATGTTTTCCTCCACCGATGTCAGTAAAGTGCAAGATAAACTCAGAAAGTACATCGTCATCATCTGCCTGCCTGTTTAACTATGTTGGGGTCGGATTCCAGTCTAACCGGATGCAACTGAATACCAGTAATTTACATGGAGCTGCCTGTCGGACCTCCACAACCCAGTTACTGGGTAACAGTATCTTAGTATCAGACTTACGGGCTTCCGAGTACCCTTAAAGACTGTCAACGATCTACAAATGACAGCCGGGACTGACGGTTTAACGGGTTAACCTTGAAGATCGACCCATGCGGCTGGTATTATTTAGTCACGAGCTCCCAGAAAGTACATGTAAATTTAAAAAAATCACATTTGATACTTGCCCGGTTTTGAATCCACAACTCCTGCATGAAAAGCGAGGCCTAAACCATGGGCCATCACGACATTTAATTGGGAAACTGACCGCGAAACTATTTTTACACGACAAAGAATTGGTTGAATTGAAGAGTGGAATGGGCTGCTAATTAAAATTTTGGACAAAATAACTGCTTTTACTTACATGGCGAAGTTTCAAGTTCCTAAACACCTTAATGAAGGAATTCCTTATCACGTATGAAACTATGTACTTACGCAACAGTTATATAAACTAGTAGTTGGATTTTTGTTCAAAGAAAAAACTCATTGCAAATACATTTTGTTAGGAAAACAATGATTAATTTGCATTAAACAAGGGGGAAGTGGGATAGATAAATTTAATACGAATAATTAAACTTTAACTACTTACCTAAATTCATTGAAATTGTAAACTGTTTTGCTTCTATACTTATATAATAAAATAGTAACGAATTTTTTTTGTCCTTATGTCTGTTTGACTTTTTTTTTATTTTTATTTAATAATAATAATAAGCTCCCTAAACAACCACAAGTCCTGATTGACAATACAATCACGTAGGGGTGGACACACGAATTTATTTATTTATTTTATTTTATTTATTTGGGAAATAAACAGTTACACATTACAGTAATACATAAAATTTGAGTTTTAGAGTGAACGAATGAAAAATGACTGGCGTGGCTAACGTGGCTCTGGAAACGCACTCAAAATGGAGACTCGTTCAAAAAGAAAACGTATAGGACCGCTGCCCGGGGGCGATCGCCGGGGCGCACTTGGAGCTTACGCTGAGTGCCTCAGCATGCAAACCATCAGCGGTGAGTAGTTGAACAGGCAGGCTCCCACCGACAAAGATATTACAGCCGAAATCATTGAGGATGGTGACAGACATACAAACAGGACAGACACCCCTGTAGAACCGTACAGTCCAAGCACACTATCGTACACACCTTCAAGAACATCATCACCATCCATACCATCGTCACCCATACTATCGTCACCCCCCATAATTAGTTTAAGTTCAGTTCCACCCACTCCGGCCTTGAATGTTGCGCGGGAGGTATCTACTTTCTTACCCAAACAACGTCCACCAAGGCTGGAAAAGCAAGAGTTCGTATGAGATGTGTTATATATGTGTGTGTGTCAAAATTGTATATGTGTGCGTGGGCTGCGTCCCTGGCCTGTTAGCCGATACCTCTGGTATAGGGCCCAAAAATAGAAATCTATGGGTTGTGGTCGGTACGTAATATAAACAGCTCGGATCTGCCATATATATATTGAAAACGCTTTACACCAAATATAATCGCTGTGGCTTCTTTCTGTATTTGCGAGTATCGTTTTTCGGCTGACGCGAACGTGCGGCACGCGAATTTTATGGGACGTTCTAACATGTCACTACCTACTTGCGATAAAATAGCGCCTAACCCGTGTGTAGAAGCATCCACCGTCAATATTATTTTCGTCAATGTCACCGTCAATATTAATTGTCAAGTTTTAACACATTTTGGGTCAAAATGTGTTAAAACTTGTTCCGACGTTAAGCAATTTTTAATTTCATTGAATGCATTCTGATGAATTGCTGTCCAATGCCACTTAACTCCTTTCTTTAATTTTATTGATCATACAAAGGACTAAGTATGCTTGATGCTCGAGGTACGAAATTCCGATAGTAATTAACAAGTCCCTGATACTGAGATACTGTTACCCAGTAACTGGGTTGTAGAGGTCCGACAGGCAGCTCCATGTAAATTACTGGTATTCAGTTGCATCCGGTTAGACTGGAAGCCGACCCCAACATAGTTAAACAGGCAGGCAGTGTACGGACAAACTGCCCGTACATTTTTGGTCCTTCGAGCCGGATAACCATTACTGGAACAAGCAGTCCTGCAAGCCTCACAGGTACGTGGTGTTTCTATTTACGATAGTGAATCGGTTTGGCTGGTCTTCCACAAGCGTATCGCCCCAGTCAGATTGAGAAAGCGCACAATATCGTACGTAGAGATTCCTTCGAACCCTGCGAGCACTACAGGAAACATTAACATTTGGTGATTCGGAAGCTAACACAACACTTCAACAGAGAAGTCAACAGGGTTAGCGTCATCAACAGAACACATACATACAACAATGTGGACGCTAAACAACAAGAACTTCTCAAGCGGCAGGAGCTCATCGCAGAGGGCATCCGGAAAATTGGTGTCATTTTCGGAAAGGATGGCCCTGACCGCAAGAACACAACGTACATCAGGGTTAGACTGGATAACCTTCAGGCGCACTGGAACGAGTTTGAGATGAACCATGGCCTGCTACAGAGCGCCATAGACCTGACCGACGAATACTACACTACAAAAGCGTATGACAGGGTCAAGGCGGAACACTCCAACATACAATTTAAGCTGCAAACATGGCCTAGCTACACTACGGAACCCGCGACCAGCCAATGCGAGGAAAGCAAGAACACTGGAGTCTTTTCAAAATCGGACGAGCTCAAAACTCAACAAGCCACCAACTTCAGAGCCTTTTCACGTTTCATCCGCAATTTATGTATTGCTGATATTATTGAGAAATGGGACATATAAGACAAGCTCAAAACCCTCGAATCCGAAGGTGATTGACGAAGTACACTGGCAGCTCGACAACATCCTCGTCGGTAGCGACTACTAAACGACGACTAAACGACTAAACAAATGCAAGTTTTGATGAGTCAACATTCGATTCAAAACCAAAACGCTTACGAGCTGAAACGCCTACACGATACCAGTCTCGAGACCGTACACGCTTTGTGTAACTTAGGCCTAGACACGGCAACATGGGACCCGATTCTAGTGCATATCCTGACGGGAAAACTGAACCCCCAGACCTACTCTGACTACATGGAGGTGAGGAAATATCCAAGGGAACTTCCCGACTTCAAAGAATTCATCCAGTTCATCGAAGGGAAGTTCACGGTGCTGGAATCAGTAGTGAAGAAAACAAGCAAACCAAACAAACAAACAAATGCCGATGCCTCTCCGAACAAAGAGAGCTCGACGACAACAGTACAAAGGGATGCGTACAATAGATACAGACGCTATCCTAATGCAAACCATACAAGCTCCGACAGAAATTGTCCTGTTTGTAAAGCAAACCACATCTTGCTCTACTGTAAAGCGTTTCAAGAAATGACGCCAGACAAAAAAATGAGGACAATTGAGCAATTAGACATCTGCCAGAACTGCATGTATTCGCACAACGAAAAAAAATGCAACTCGCAAAAAAGTGTGCAATGACACACATCACACCGCATTACATGACGTAAAATGTGATACTACGTCAGCGACACTATCGTCAAGCCAACTGACCTACAACGCGACTAACAACAATTCGCAGAGAAATGCCAACCATATTTTTCAGGAAACTTTAACGAAGTTTTACTAGCAATTGTACAGATTAAAGTAAAGGCCGCAGATGGAACTTACACCGTGCTAAGATGTCTTCTAGACCAAGGATCCCAACTGAACCTCATAACAGAATCTGCTGTGCAACGACTTGGCCTTCCGCGGCGCAACCATAACTCAACAGTGTCGGGAATCGGAACATTTGCCAGCCAAAGCAACGGAACCGTTCAGTTGAACTGCGAGTCCCTGTACGGAGATTACCAGTTTTCGACACCGGCACTAGTAATGGCTAAGATAATCAACAATCTACCTAATTATTCCTTCGAGAAACAAGATTGGCCTCACATAGAAAATATCAACCTGGCGAATCCACATTTGAACTTATCAAGGCTGATTGACATTTTACTTGATGCTGGAGTATATGGCGACATAGTCGTGAGCAGCATCCTTCGAGGAAATATATACGCACCTACAGCACAACAAACCAAGCTCATCTGGGTACTAGTAGGAAATACGAACACGTTCAACTGTCATGTCGTGGTCAACACTAACGATATCTCTTGCTTTTGGGAAATTGAAGAGATAATCTCAGACGACACGCCCACAAGCGTCGAGGAGGAGTACTGCGAGAGGCTGTATACTGACACAACAAAAAGGCTAGAAGATGAGTGATACGAAGTTAGAATCCCCATGAAGACCAACTTCGAGCAAAATTTGGGACGTTCAAAGCCTCAAGCAGTCGCTCAATTCAAGCAGCTGGAAATACGATTAGCTCGAGACGAAACCTTCGCTTCAAGCTACAAGGCTTTTATCGACGAATACATAGCTCTAGAGCATATGAAAAAATGTACAGCGCCGGACACACCAAGCTGTTTTCTGCCCCACCACGGGGTTATGAAACCTGACTCAACTACAACAAAAGTCCGAGTGGTTTTCAATGCATCAGCAACCACTAGCACAGGACGCAGTCTAAACCAATTGGTGGAATATGGGCCTAACTTGCAACAAGACTTACAAGCTATGATTCTACGATGGAGGGCGTTTGAATATGTATACACAGCTGATATTGAGAAATTCTACCGACAAATACATATTCAGGAAAAAGACCAACACTTGCAGAAAATAGTGTGAAGGGATTCAGTCACAGAGCCATTACAAGAGTTACAACTGACTACAGTAACATATGGCACCAAATCTGCACCATTTCTGGCAATGCGAACAGTAAAACAATTGATCAAGGATGACGGCGCGCAGTACCCATTGGTGGTGGCTATTCTCTCCAATTGTACATGGATGACTTACTAGGTGGATGTCACGACTTCATAACAGCACAGAAAGCACAAGGGGAACTTATAACTATGCTGAAAGGCGGTGGCTTTAGCTTACGAAAGTGGGCTAGCAATAAAACATGCAGGCACTCGAAGGCTTGCTAATAATAAATAATGTTTATTTATCCAAAATAATACATAGACACAGGTTGATCACAGTGGTCAAATATACTAAGAATATCCATAATAAGCAAAAACATGTTTGATTTCAAGGACGCAGATACAAATAAAACGCTAGGCATCACTTGGAACCCACGCACAGATCAGTTCACGTTTAAACAAACCCCACTAAGCAACAAACGTAACGTCAATACAAAGCGCACATTGCTGTCGGACATATCCAAACTGTACGACCCACTTGGTTGGCTATCACCGGTTACAGTAAAAGCCAAACTGATTTTTCAACAAGCTTGGTCTACAACAACGAGCTGGGATAATCATCTCCCACCAAACATACAACAAGAATGGGAGCAATTCCGCAGTCAGCTCGTACATATTCATGACATAACCATACCACGCTGGGTCGGTAATACCCAACAACCCTTCGAACTTCATGGCTTCTGTGATGCGTCTGAAAGAGCCTATGGCTAGTAGCAGCTATAACAAAATTAGCATCACAGAAAACCCGTATTTCACTGCCTAGATTGGAGCTATGTGGTGCAGTACTGCTAGCTCGACTAATCAAAAAGGTCAAAGACTCGATCAACACGCAAACGGTCACCATACATTGCTGGTCAGACTCCATGGTGGTGCTTGGGTGAATACAGGGTAACGTGAGTCGCTGGAAGAGTTTCGTAGCCAACAGAGTTACACAAATAATACAAATAACCTCATCCAAATTCTAATTCAAATTCAAATTCAAATTAATTTATTGTAGAACATAGGTAAAGTAAGATGTTACAGTACAGTTATACATATAAGTCTGCTATGTCTCGCCATTGAGGCATACAAAATTCATAATAAGTACGTTACAGAAGAACAATTAAATAATTTAAAATACAACAATAATAATCCGGTACATTGACATTTTTAAAATATACAGTTATTTGAAAAATTGTGGTTTGTTCTTATTATTTTCCAACTCGTGGAAACATGTCAAGTCCGAAGAGAATCCTGCGGACTGCGCAAGCAGAGGAACTTCACTAGCTGACTTAATAGGTCACAAACTGTGGTGGAACGCCCCTTCCTGGCTTCAAAACAACAAAATACCCAAACAAGGTATTTTCACAACTAACGAAGAGCAAAGAAAACGAGGTCAAACGTGCGCAACACAAACAATAAACACGCCACTCATAGAAAACCTACTGCAAAAATACAGCTCGATGACTTATGCAACCCGAGTCATAAGTTGGATCTTACGATTTATAAATTATTCACGTAACGTAACAAGAGCCATAAGAATGGCACCCTTAACTACAGACGACATAATATTGCTGACTCAAAAACTAATCGTGAAAACGGCACAGAATAATAGCTTTGGCGATGATATAGCTCACCTACACAAACATAACAAGGTACGGGCCACAAGCAAACTTTTGAGTCTAAGCCCAATATTAGACGGTCAAGGCATTCTTCGAGTGGGAGGAAGACTTGAACATGCCAAGTTAAAAAACTCCCAAAAACATCCGATAATTTTACCTAACAATCACAGGTTATCAGAACTCTTGATTGACCAAACCCACAAGAACACTCTCCACGGCGGTGCCAGACTTACTTTGGGACACCTTCGTAATAAATATTGGATACTTGGTGGCATGAAACCAATCAAGAAGCAACTTAACAAATGTGTCACCTGTCATCGCTACAAAACGCAACGCAGCATTCAGCAAATGGCCGACTTACCGACGCCTCAAGTTACACCTTCACGTCCATTCACACACACAGGCGTGGATTTTACGGGGCACGTCGAAATAAAGGCTAACAAAGGTCGCGGCATTAAAACAGTCAAGGCATACATCGCGATCTTCATTTGTCAATGCACAAAAGCTATCCACCTTTAACTGGTGTCAGACCTCAGCACAGTCACATTCCTAGCAGCATTGAAGCGGCTATGCGCACGGCGAAGTACGCAAAAACATGTCAACAGCGACAACGGAACGAACTTTGTCGGAACAGCCAGAGCACTAGCAAAAGAACGCCAGGAGGCATTGCAGCTTCTAGACAACGATGGCCTTATCAACAACACCTCTGAGTGTGGTATTAAATGGCAATTTAATGCCCCAGCTTGGCCAACAGCGGGAGGGTTGTGGGAAGCTGCAGTGAAGAGTATGAAACACCACCTTAAACGCATTCTTGGTGAACAAAAGCTTACGTACGAAGAGTTTATTACTTTGCTAGTACAAAGTTTACCTAACACCAGGCCACTTTTTAGTCGGTGGACCGGTACTGGCACCCCCAATGACGACAGAGGGTGATAACAGCAATTTCACTTTACGATGGCGCTTGACAGAAAACATGTACAAGGAATTTTGGAAAAAATGACCAATGACTACCTTCAAACATTACAACTACGAGGAAAATGGCAAACCCCAACACACAACATTGCAGCGGATGACATCGTCCTTATAAAGGAAGAACAAGTGGCTCCAGCCAGATGGTTATTAGGAAGAGTTATAGAGACGCACCCTGGACCTGACAACTTAGTACTAGTCGCCACGTTCAAGACTAAGCACAACATAATAAAGAGGCCCATAACAAAATTGTCACCGTTACCTATTGAAACGGGGAATAATACCGAATAGAAACCCACAGTACATAAATACTATCAGATGAACAATATTAACTAACCAAAGACGTCCCAATTCACAACATAATGGAAGGTCCCATACCAACAACTAACTAAGAAGCCGTGAACTTGAAAACGGACACGATGATACCCCTGAATCAACAACATCTTTCATCGTGTACACAAGTAAACACAAAACAGCTGCGGTTATGCAATTCCGACTTACCAATATATGGTATACTCGTAACAACAGCTACAAACATATGCGAAGCAGACATAGTAAACCACCGAGGAGCATCAAATTGCCGCACTGAGGTTATAGTATCTACATACTACAGACACTACATCATATACTTACACTTTGCATTCATTAATATTATGAATTATACTCTTTTATTGGTTTTGCATTATTATTTTGCGAATCGTTCTAAAACGATTAGTTTTCTTTAATTTTCATATTTTTCAATGTTATGACACTTTAAAACATTACTAAGTTTTATATACGTCCATGGTTTTATGTAAAACATTACTTACGTCAGGCTGTCAAGCTTTCATTATTTTTTCTTCTAATTTTCTCTCATAGTTTTCTTACTGGCTTAGTCCATGAAGGTTACTTTTGATTTATATAATTTAAGGATTTATTAAGAAAACGTTAAAATATATATACATAAAGTAGGTGGTTTGTGGTGGGCGCGATAGCTTATTCAGCGAATAAACCAGGTTATCGGTGAATAAGCATATGCTTGCTAAGGTAAAACTAAAACAATACAATTCATGTGGCGATGCTCGTACATCCTGCCAACTATAAAAACTACAAATAACAAGTAACTAATAATGTAAGTAAAAGTAAGTAAAATAGCTTATTAGAATGGTCTGCGTTCGCCGCTAATTGGCATTGGCGATGTTTCGCTGTCCTCCTTGTTGCTGTTAGGAAGATGTCCGATGACCTCTTCTATTGTTTGCTTCTGCTTTTGTTTGTCGACCCTTAGGAAGACGCCATGCGTGGAGTATGTACTGATATGTTGTAGTTGAATCAGGTTTCATAACTCCGTGATGGGGCAGGAACTCGGCGCATTCTGCAACCTGTCGCTAAGGTGATTGTGCCCGCATTACGTAGTCTCTGTGACGTAATTCTAGCTGGACAGAGAATGCGCGTAGTGCATTCCTCGCGACGCGTAAACAACCAAGCGCCCTTGCTGTGTAGGTTTTTTCCATTCATTGCTGCAACTTGATACCTTGTAACGAATCTACTAGCCTATTAAAAATAAAAGGGGAAGTAGACAAGTTAAATATATATATTGTTGGAGTCAATTAAAAAAAATACAGAAAAAATAATTAAAAAGATAACTAACCTACCTAGCACTCTCAGAAAGAAAACTATCGGTTTTTAAGCTCATTAAAATTCTAGCCACCTCATCACAGTCAGTATCATGGAGCACAAAAGAATGAGATACGGGAGATTGAAGTGAAGTGAAGGGGGTCAGAGTCCAAGTCAGGTTGAATTAGCTGGGCCAGTTGCTTACCAATATTAACGAAATAATCGTTAACATGATTGACTGACTCGGTAGGAGGTGACATTAAGTTTAATAATTCCGTGTTTTCGGTCTTAGTTTTATAGGAGTACGTAACATTTTTTATATTTTTCCAGAGTAATTTATTGTTTGTTAAAGAGTTGGCTAATAATTCCTTTTGATATTTTCTTTTCAATCTTTTTATTAGGTTATTGCAATGATTTCTATACCTATTAAATGTTATTTTTAAAATTTCATTGCTGGGATCCCTTTTAAGCGATTTTTGCATTTTATTACGATTGTTTATACATTTTAAAATACCTTGAGTTATCCACGGCTTAATTATGCGTTTTTTGTTAGGAATTGTTACAGTGGTAGTATTATTATTTATTGAGTCAGTAAGTTTCTGAATGAAGTAATGAATAAGTTCACCCGGATCATTGCAAAAAAGTAGATCAGCTATTTTATTTTCCTGTAAATGTTTCAGCGCACCTTCATAATCCAGATTAGACTTAGTTTTTGGGGCAATTTGTTTAATTTTTATTTTAGATAGACATAAGAATGTTGTGTAGTGGTCAGTAATAGTAGTGTTTAGTACACCAATAAAAGCTGACTTCTTGTTATTATTAATCTTGAGCATAAAATGATCCAAGCAGTATAAATACCGACTTCGTTTTGTACATACTTTTAAGGGTTCTGTAGTCAACAAGGAACCCTTATATTTCGCCATGTCCATCTGTCTGTCTGTCCATCCGTCCGAGTCCACGTATCACTGGTCAGTTTCCCTCAGTGGTCAGTTTATTTAATTCGCCATTTTCGTTGATTAGTCAGTTTCACTGATTGGTCAGTTTTACCGATTAGACAGTTGCGTTAACTCGCCATTTTCCAGTATTTGCCAGTTTTTGTCGATTCGTCAGTTTTATTTAATTTGTCAGCCAAAATACAGTCGGTAGAAAACAAATTTGGATGAACGAATTAAAAACATTTATAATGACGGACCCGAAAAAAATTACGTTTGGACGTGTTTAGGTTGGTTAAGACTTATTACTTCCGGATTTGTCAAAGGCTTTCGATCGCATTAATTATAAAGTTCTGTGGCGTAAGCTACAAGAAGAAACTGACTTGCCTAGTGACATCATGAGATTATTTAAATATTGGTATAATCAACAAAACAGTGTGAAGTGGGAGGCGTCTTTCTCTGATGTGTATCAGCTGGAGTGCGGGGTGAGGCAGGGAGGATTGAGCACACCTCGACTCTTCAATCTCTACATGAATCAGCTGATCGTTGAGCTCAGCAACACTAATATCAGTTGTAATATCGATGGAGTTTGTGTTAATAACGTTAGTTATGCTGACGATATGGTGTTGCTGAGCCCATTAATCGGTACCTTGAGGCGACTGGTGTCAATCTGTGAAGCATACGCGGTAGCTCAAGGACTCGAGTATAACACCAAAAAGAGCGAAATAATGGTTTTTAAAGAAGGTGCTATAGGTTACTCAACTATACGAGAGATATCGCTCTACGGAGCACCTTTAAATAGGGTGAACAATTTTATGTACTTGGGTCACTGGGTTACCGATGCGTTGAAAGATAACAAGGACATTGACAGGGGACGTAGATCGCGGTCGGTACGCTGCAACATGCTGGCCCGCAGGTTTGCACGATGTACAGAGGCGGTCCAGATTACTTTGTTGAAATCATTTTGCTCGTCTTTTTACACGTGCAGCCTGTGGACTAGTTATAGTTTGCGTGCATATAGCGATCTGCGTGTCCAGTACAATAATGCACACATGATACTGGTGGGGCTGCCATGGCGATGTAGCGCGTCAAGGATGTTTGCGGAAAGGCATATAGATGGTTTTGCGGCCATCATACGGAAAAGAAGCGCTTCTCTGCTTGCTCGTCTCCGCGGCAGTACCAACACTATCTTGAGTTTATTTGCAGATAGGTGGGAGTCTCCAATGCTGCGACATTTGATGAAACTCCACACTAAATAAACTTGTATTTTCTACTAACACTAGTTTTTAAGATCATTGTTACTAACACTATGGGCGAGGCCCGAAATAAATGATAATAATAATAATAATAAGCTGGCAACACCAACACGTCACGGAATACGTTTTCTTTATCTTCAGTTATATATTCATTTTAGACGCAGTTTCTTTTATTCTATTAGTATACAATAAGCCTGAAACCCAAATAATCAAGCCTAAATAAAAATAAATCAAAATGCATCATATTAAAAACCAAGAATTTTATCAAAAACTGCCGAATATAAGGTGACATCTGTCATGTCACCTCCGATAAAATCCACCGATTTTAAAATAAAGAAAAGATGTTGACGAGATCAGCTACGAGACGAGCACGCCCACCACCTCCGGACTCTTCGCTCAGCTCCGCCTCGCCACCGCCGGTATCCAGCCTCACTGTGAGCGCTGTGACGACACCGGCCGTGGTAGTTGCGTCGAGTTCGAGCGACGAGTATTTTTCCCCGCCGACGTCGCCAACACCTGTACGTCGGCAGGGGAGAGGCCGGCCACCTAGGAGCTTGGGTCTTAGGGGCCATCCGGCCCCGAGCCGGGTCCCCGCTGCCAGTGGTTGTGTGCAGTGCATGAGATGGACTCAATCTATGAACTAGAACGTCATGCGCGCATATTACGGGTCTACAGAGGGAGGAACTAACCTCACTGCGTACCGTGCTAGGATGCTGTCTCTGTTTCAGGAACTAGAACCAACCATCAACATCTCGGCCCAACGACTATCGGATCAGGTGCGGGTCATCCAACGCGATCATAGGTTGGACGATGTTGCACTTGATAGGCTGCGCTCAGAGGTACTTAGCAACCATATCGTCTCGACTCCGGCACAAACCGCGGTACGAATGTCAATTATTGATGGAATCCCGCCGCGGTCCAATCATGATGTTGAAGAAGAGGATGATAGGGTTGCCACAGTAAGTAGCCAATGCAACGCCCGATTGAGGAGCGCACTGGAGGATGCATTTGGCGAGTATAGGTCCACTCCGACCGAACTTAGACCCCGATTACCACGCCTACCTATGCACAAGAAAAATAGGGCGCTGGTGTGTGCCTTGGACTCGCAGCTTAAGAATTTCTTCCAAAGCAGCGAGGATCTCATTGATACACACTCGATTCTGTATTGCGCGGCTGTTGCGGCATGTCATTTCATCATCATTGCTCCGTCACATTTCCAAACTGTGACGGAGCTACTCGACCAAAACCGCCGTACCAGCCTGGCAGTGCAGGATCGAGCGCCGTATTGATGGGGCCAGGGTACTCATCGGCAAACTATACTGCTTCAGGGAGGGCAATACACGACCACGAGTGATGCGCTTTGTAAGACGGGCTTTCTCGGGGACTGGAATCAGCCCTCGAGAATACATGTCCCGTGTCACAGAGCGCATCGACTTCCTGAAGCAGAAAGTTGGTGAATGGGCGAGCCGTATTCGGCGGTATAAGCGGCGGGTGGATCAATACACGCAGAATCGCATGTTCCAGAGCAATGAAAGGTGGGTATATAGAGCTTGGGAGCGACCTGAACAAAATGTGACAGACGTGTGCCGCCCGGATGATGCAGCCACGAGTGCATTCTGGCGCAGCATCTGGTCGGAGCCCGTCTGTCACGCTGAGGCTGACTGGATGCGGGAAGTTGAGCGAGTGTGTGAAACTATACCAGAAATGGAAACAGTAATAATCACCCCATTAGACGTAGCCAGAGCAGTCCGTCTGTTACCAAATTGGAAATCACCGGGGCCGGACAGACTGCACAACTTCTGGTTGAAATGTTTAATTAGTTCACACACTTGCCTGGCATCTCAGTTCCAGTCATCCTTAGAGTCTGGGTCGCTACCACAGTTTCTAACAACAGGCGTTACCCACCTGCTCCATAAGTCAGGTAGTCCCGCGGAACCCAAGAATTATAGACCGATCACATGTTTGTCAACGGTCTATAAACTTCTTACATCCATTTTGAGAGTGAAAATTAATACGCACATTGACAATAACTCCATTATGTCTGCCTCTCAGAATGGATGTAGGAATGGGTCCCGCGGTACTAAGGAGCTACTCCTCATCGACATGGCCATAAGCCAACAGGTTCGTCGATCCCGCAAGGATCTGTCGACATGCTGGATAGACTATAAGAAGGCCTACGACTCGGTGCCACATACATGGCTCATGAGGGTGCTGGAGTTGTATAAGATAGATGCAACTCTGCGCAACTTCCTGATGTCATGTATGGGGCAATGGAGAACGGTCCTTCGCTATCCAGGATGTCGGCAGATCCAGGGGAATGATGAGCCTGTATGGATTAAACGGGGAATATTTCAGGGCGACAGTTTGAGTCCACTTTGGTTCTGCTTAGCCCTGAATCCTCTAAGTACACTGTTGGAGGATTCAGGTCTAGGCTATCGGTTGAGCAGAGGAGGTCAGGTCATATCTCACCTCTTCTACATGGATGACTTGAAACTCTTTGCCCCCAACAAATTGCGACTGATCGAGCTACTGAAGGTAACTGAAACATTCAGTAGCGCCATCAGGATGGAATTTGGTGTGGACAAATGTGCAGTCATGCATGTAAAACGAGGAGAGATTATGGAATCCGAAGGAACCCAACTCTCGGATTCCATATACCTTAGCTCCCTTTCCTCATCCGAAAGCTATAAGTATTTGGGTATGTCAGAAGCGTTAGGGATCAACGTTGCTGACATGAAGCAATCGTTGAAGGAGCGCTTCTTTGGTCGCCTGAAGAAGGTATTTATTAGCCTTCTTTCAGGCGGAAACAAGGTGCACGCCTTCAACGGTTGGGTCATGCCGGTTTTGATGTACTCTTTTGGCATACTCAAATGGACTCAGACCGAACTAGACGCCCTGGATAGGAGGGTCCGTACACTGCTGACCGCAAACCGGATGCATCACCCACGATCATCGGTGATGAGACTGTACATCCCGCGGAAGTGCGGGGGTCGAGGCTTTTTAAATGCAAAGACCCTCCATAACCGCGAGGTGTGCAGTTTCAGGGAATATTTTTTAAAAACCGAACTGGGTATGCACCGTGATGTGGTCGCAGTGGACAAGGGACTCACCCCGCTCTCCATGGCTAAAGAGAACTGGCACAAACCAGTACTTACTACCGATGACCGCAAGGAGGTATGGCAAAGCAAGGAGCTTCACGGACGCTTCTATCGGGCTCTTCATGAACCCGGTGTAGATTTCTTAGCGTCCGTATCCTGGCTACGTTTTGGTGACCTTTTCGGGGAAACCGAAGGTTTTGTCTGTGCAATTATGGACGAAGTTATCTTGACGAATAACTACCGGAGACATATTATGAAGGACGGGACGGTTGACGTGTGTCGGGCATGCCTCTGTCCGCGTGAGTCCATCAGACATATTATCTCTGGCTGTTCTCGTCTTACTAATGGCGAGTACTTGCACAGGCATAACCAAGTAGCCAGGATTATTCACCAGCAACTTGCTTTGAAATATAAACTTGTGGATTCTGAGGTACCGTATTACAAGTATGTGCCCGACCCAGTTCTCGAAAATGACCATGTCACGTTGTACTGGGATCGGTCTATCATTACTGACAGGACTTTTGTCGCCAATAAGCCCGACATAGTAGTGATAGATCAATTAGCGCGCCGCGCAATGATTATCGATGTTACCATTCCGCATGACGAGAACCTCGTGAAAGCTGAGAAAGAGAAACAAATAAAATATCTTGACTTAGCACACGAGGTTGTTGACATGTGGAATGTGAGCTCGGCTATCATTGTGCCGATTGTCGTATCGGCCAATGGCCTGATGGCCGAAAGTCTCGAGCAACATCTTTCGAGGCTCTCGTTAGGTGGTTGGATCAAGGGCCTGATTCAGAAGGCAGTACTCCTCGATACGGCTCGCATCGTGAGGAGGTTCCTATCTCTGCAGCCCTAGCCACCGGTAGCTTGAACCCTGCTCCCGATACCGGTGGACAACTATTTTTTATATTTTTAAATGTTTTTATATATTTTTTATATTCTGATATTTAAAAATATAATTTGTATGTATCTAAATTAATAAAGAAAATAATAATAATAATGTCTCAGCCCAACGACTGTCGGATCAGGTGTGGGTCATCCAACACAATCATAGGTTGGATGATGCCGCACTTGATAGGCTGCGCTCAGAAATACTGAGCAACCATATCTTCTCAACTCCGGCACAAACCGCGGCACAAGTGTCAACTATTGACTCAATCCCGCTGCGGTCCAATCATGGTGTTGAAGAGGAGGATGATAGGGGGGGGGGGGGAGGTGTTGATAGGGTTGCCACAGTAAGTAGCCAGTGCAACGCCCGATTGAGGAGCGCACTGGAAGATGCGATTCACGAGTATAGGTCAACTCCGGCCAAACTTAGACCCCGATTACCACGCCTACCCATGCACAAGAAAAATAGGGCGCTGGTGTGTGCCTTCGACTCGCAGCTCAAACAGGTTTTCGAGAGCAGCGAGAATCTCGCTGATACACATTCGATCCTGTATTGCGCAGCTGTTGCGGCATGTCGTTTAGCAAACGTCAAGTTCCCAATCTGGGACGGAGATACTCGACCAAAACCAGCCGTACCAGCCTGGCAATGCAGGATCGAGCGTCGTATCGATGGGGCGAGGGCACTCATTGGCAAACTATACTGCTTCAGGGAGGGCAATACACGACCACGAGTGATGCGCTTTGTGAGGCGGGCATTCTCGGGGACTGGAATCAGCCCTCGAAAATACATGTCCCATGTCACAGAGCGCATCGACTTACTGAAGCAGAAAGTTTGTGCATGGGCGAGCTGTATTAGGCAGTATAAGCGGCGGGTTGATCGGTACACGCATGACAAGAATCGCATGTTCCAGAGCGATGAAAGGTGGGTATACAGAGCTTGGGAGCGACCTAAACAAAATGTGACAGACGTTTGTCATCCGGATGATGCCGTCACGAGTGAATTCTGGCGCAGCATCTGGTCGGTGCCCGTCTGTCACACTGAGGCTGGTTGGATGCGGAATGTCGAGCGAGTGTGTGAGACTATACCAGAAATGGAACCAGTACTGATTACACCATTAGACGTAGCCAAAGCAGTCCGCCCATTACCGAATTGGAAATCACCGGGACCGGACGGACTGCACAACTTCGGGTTGAAATGGTTAATTAGTTCACACACTTGCCTGGCATCTCAGTTCCAGTCATCCTTAGAGTCCGGGTCGCTGCCGCAGTTTCTAACAACAGGCGTTACCCACCTGCTCCATAAGTTAGGTAGTCCCGCGGAACCCAAGAACTATAGACCGATTACGTGTTTATCGACGGTCTATAAACTGCTTACATCCATTTTGAGAGTGAAAATTAATACGCACATTGACAATAACTCGATTATGTCTGCCTCTCAAAATGGATGTAGGAATGGGTCCCGCGGTACTAAGGAGCTACTCCTCATCGATATAGTCATTAGCCAACAGGTGCGTCGGTCCCGCAAGGATCTGTCGACATGCTGGATAGACTATAAGAAGGCCTACGACTCGGTGCCTCATACATGGCTCATGAGGGTGCTAGAGTTGTACAAGATAGATGCAACTCTACGCAACTTCCTGATGTCGTGTATGGGGCAATGGAGGACGGTCCTTCGCTATTCAGGATGTCGACAGATGCAGGGGAATGATGAGCCTGTATGGATTAAGCGGGGAATATTTCAGGGCAACAGTTTGAGTCCACTTTGGTTCTGCTTAGCCCTGAATCCTCTAAGTACACTGCTGGAGGATTCAGGTCTAGGCTATCGCTTGAGGAGAGAAGGTAAGGTCATATCTCACCTCCTCTACATGGATGATTTGAAACTCTTTGCCCCCAGCAAATTGCGACTGATCGAGCTACTGAAGGTAACTGAAACATTCAGTAGCGCCATCAGGATGGAATTTGGTGTGAATAAATGTGCAGTCATGCATGTAAAGCGAGGGGAGATTATGGAATCCGAGGAAACTCAACTCTCGGATTCCATACACCTTAGATCCCTCTCTTCACCCGAAAACTATACATATTTGGGTATGTCAGAAGCATTAGGGATCAACGTTGCTGACATGAAGCAATCGTTGAAGGAGCGCTTTTTTGGTCGCCTGAAGAAAGTACTTATTAGTCTTCTTTCGGGCGGGAACAAGGTACGCGCCTTCAACGGTTGGGTCATGCCAGTTTTGATGTACTCTTTTGGCATACTCAAATGGACTCAAACCGAGCTGGACGCCCTGGACAGGAGGGTCCGTACACTGCTGATCGCAAACCGGATGCATCACCCACGATCATCGGTGATGAGACTGTACATCCCGCGGAAGTGCGGGGGTCGAGGCTTTTTAAATGCGAAGACCCTCCACAATCGCGAGGTGTGCAGTCTCAGGGAATATTTTTTAAAAGCCAAACTGGGTATGTACCGTGATGTGGTGGCAGTTGACAAGGGACTCACCCCACTCTCCATGGCTAAAGAGAACTGGCGCAAACCTGTAGTACTTACTACCGATGACCGCAAGGAGATATGGCAAAGCAAGGAGCTTCACGGACGCTTCTATCGGGCTCTTCATGAGCCCGGTGTAGATTTCTTAGCGTCCGTATCCTGGCTACGTTATGGTGACCTTTTCGGGGAAACTGAAGGTTTTGTCTGTGCAATTATGGACGAAGTTATCTTGACGAATAACTACCGGAGACATAAATTATTAAGGACGGGACGGTTGACGTGTGTCGGGCATGCCACCGTCCGGGTGAGTCCATCAGACATATAATCTCTGGTTGTTCTCGTCTGGCTAACGGTGAGTACTTGCACAGGCATAACCAAGTGGCCAGGATAATTCACCAGCAACTTGTTTTGAAATATAAACTTGTGGATTCTGAGGTACCGTATTACAAGTATGTGCCCGACCCAGTTCTGGAAAATGACCATGTCACGTTGTACTGGGATCGGTCTATCATTACTGACAGGACTATTGTCGCCAATAAGCCCGATATTTATTTATTTTATTTTTAAGAAAACTTACAGCTAAACAGATACAATGAGTAATAGCATACATAAAATATGGCCAATTACAAGTTTCCACATGTAGTCTATGAACAAAATAGAAAATTGATAGTAGACTTTAAAAAACAGAAAAATTACTATTTACGCTTGAAGAAGCCATTAGATATAGTGGTGATAGACCGATTAGCGCACCGCGCAATGATTATCGATGTCACCATTCCACATGACGAGAACCTCGTGAAAGCTGAGAAAGAGAAACAAATTAAATATCTCGACTTAGCACACGAGGTTTTTGACATGTGGAATGTGAGCTCGGCTGTCATTGTGCCGATTGTCGTATCAGCTAATGGCCTGATGGCCGAAAGCCTCGATCAACATCTCTTGAGGCTCTCGTTAGGTGGTTGGATCAAGGGCCTGATTCAGAAGGCAGTACTCCTCGATACGGCTCGCATCGTGAGGAGGTTCCTATCTCTGGAGCCCTAACCGCCGGTAGCTTGGACCCTGCTTCCGATACCAGCAAAGCACTATTTTTTATATTTTTAAATGTTTTTATATATTCTTTTTTATATTCTAATATTTAAAAATGTAATTTATATGTATATAATCAAATAAAGGATAATAATAATAAACCTAAAAACTATAGACCAATTACATGTTTACCGACGGTCTATAAAGTTCTTACATCCATTCTTAGAGCAAAGATTTCACACCATATTGACAAAAATTCAATTATGTCTATGTCTCAGAATGGATGTAAGAATGGGTCCCGCGGTACTAAGGAGCTGCTCCTTACAGACATGACCATAAGCCAACAAGTTCGTAGATCCCGGAAGGATTTGTCTACATGTTGGATAGATTATATGAAGGCCTATGATACATGGCTCATGAGGGTGCTAGAGTTGTACAAGATAGATGCAACTCTGCGCACCTTCCTGATGTCGTGTATGGGGCAATGGAGGACGGTCCTTCTCTATCCAGGATGTCGACAGATCCGGGGGATCGACGAACCGATCAGGATCGAGCGGGGAATATTTCAGGGCGATAGTTTAAGTCCGCTTTGATTTTGCTTAGCCTTGAATCCTCTGAGCACACTGCTGGAGGATTCAGGTGTAGGCTATCGGTTGAGAAGAGGAGGTCAGGTAATATCTCACCTCCTTTACATGGATGACTTGAAACTCTTTGCCCCCAGCAATTTGCGACTGATGGAGTTACTGAAGGTAACAGAAACGTTCAGTAACGCCATCAGGATGGAATTTGGTATGGACAAATGTGCAGTCATGCATGTAAAGCGAGGGGAGATTATGGAATCCGTGGGAACCAAAATCTCGGATTCTATACACTTTAGATCCCTTTCCTCAACCGAAACCTACAAGTATTTGAGTATGTCGGAAGCATTAGGCATCAATGTTGTCGACATGAAACAGTCGTTGGGGGAGCGCTTCTTTGGCCACCTGAATAAAGTAGTAAATAGTTTTCTATCAGGCGGAAACAAGGTACGTGCCTTCAACGGTTGGGTCATGCCGGTTTTGATGTATTCTTTCGGCATACTCAAATAGACTCAGACAGAACATGATGCCCTGGATAGGAAGGTCCGTACATTGCTGACGGCATATCGAATGCATCACCCACGGTCATCAGTGATGAGACTGTACATCCCGCGGAAGTGTGGGGGCCAAGGTTTCTTAAATGCTAAAACCCTCCACAACCGCGAGATTTGCAGTCTCAGGGAATATTTCCTTCAAATTGACGTGGGGATGCACCGAGATGTGGTTGCAATGGACAAGAGCCTCACTCCGCTTTCCTTGGCGAAAGAGAACTGGCACAAACCTACAGTTCTTGATACTAACGATCGTAAGGAAGTATGGCAAGGCAAAGAGCTTCATGGATGCTTTTTCCGGGCCCTCCTGGCCTGATGTAGACTTTCTGGCGTCCATATCCTGGCTGCGTTTCGGCGACCTCTTTGGGGAAACCGAAGGTTTTGTCAGTGCGATTATGGATGAAGTTATTATGACGAATAATTATCGGAAATACATTGTCAAGGACGGTACGGTTGACATCTGTCGGGCATGCCATCGTCCCGGTGAATCAATCCGACATATTATTTCTGGTTATTCTCGTCTTGCTAACTGCGAGTACTTGCACAGACACAATCTAGTGGCTAGGATTATCCACCAGCAACTTGCCTTGCAGTACAACCTTGTGGAGTCTGAAGTACCATACTACAGGTATGTGCCCGACCCAGTTCTCGAGAATGGTCACGCCACATTGTACTGGGATCGATCTATCATCACTGACAGGACTATTGTAGCCAATAAGCCTGATATTGTGGTGATGGATCGACGAGAGCGCCGTGCAATGATTGTTGATATCGCTGTTCCTCATGACGAGAATCTCGTGAAAGCTGAGAAAGATAAAAAAATCTAATATCTTGACCTAGCACACGAGATTGTCGACATGTAGGACGTGGACTCTGCAATCATAGTACCGATAATTGTAACAGTAAATGGCCTAATAGCGGAGAACCTTGACCAACACCGCAGGAGGCTCTCATTGCGCGGCTGGATCAAGGGCTTGATTCAGAAAGCAGTACTCCTGGACACGGCACGTATAGTGAGGAGGTTCCTCTCTCTAGAGCCCTAACCGCCGGCAGCTTGGGCCCTGTTCCTGATGCCGATGGGTCACTATTTTTTATATTTTAAAATGTTTTTTTTTATGATTTTATAAAAATATTTAAAAATGTAATTAATGTGTATACAAATGTAATAAAAAAAAATTAAAAAATAATTAACATAAATAGAAAGATGTTAAAACAAATAAATTTATTGAAATCCGAGACTTAAAGAAATGTTTTTAAGTACTTCGATCGAATTCATTTCCATTTTAATTGACTCTATAATTAATTTAATTTTTTCTTTTGAATTTACGTAATATCGTTACGTATTGTATTCAGATTTCAGTTAAGAAATGTTAGAAGTTAAAGACAATTTTTGTCATTATTGGTTTATTATATATGTTACGTTAAAAATATAAACTGAAGTTTGATTTTAGGTTAGGTATTGCTTACAGCAGATTAAATTATCAACATTGTGTTTATTCAACACGTAAAAACTTTTTCCCTTATGTGTACCAAACTGACAAATCGACGAAAACTGGCAAATTCTGGAAAATGGCGAGTTAAAGCAACTGTCTAAACGGTAAAACTGACCAATCAGTGAAATTGACTAATCAACAAAAATGGCGCCAGGTCAATGGTTGGTTTTGGATATGTGAAAAAAATCATATAGTATAGTAGTATATATAACGAAATTAAAAGGAAAACTATCACAGCTAAGTAGGCTTTACAAGTTAACGAGTAATAGTCGACCAAATTGAATTTGCAGTTGGAGAATTGACCGTAACGTATATGGATGTATGGGAGAGCATGTTTTTCAACTACAATGTTAAGTTTCTTTTTGTGATAAATTCATCCCAACTACGGAACCCTTTATTGTGCGTGGTACGATACGCACTTGGCCGGTTTTTCAATATACGTGTCCTCCATTTCATGACCTAAGTCTATTTGTACGAAATTTATACTGTTTATTTTTTCTATGTTTTTAGGGTTCCGTAGTCAACAAGGAACCCTTATAGTTTCGCCATGTCCATCTGTCTGTCTTTTTTTTATTTATTTTAATAAATTATAATACACAGGTTGGGTTGGACGTTAGGTGTTAATTCTAAAGTCGCCAAACTTTTACGTTTGATGGCGAGAGGCGCTCTTTTTCATAACAATGAACCTTTACCACTACTTATATATTATACTGTTATGGTTTGTATGTATTTAGTTCTGTTTGCTATCCTGCAAAAAGTATTTCAATTTTGTTTTAAGTGATCTAAATGAAATCTATTTTGTTAAAAACTTTAGGTACCAAATACTTCGATGTTCTCTTACCATAATAATTTGTTATCTGTGGTTGTACCAGTCTGTTCTTTCTAACCCTACGTTTGTTGTACTTGTTTTTAACATTAACTTTATATTTATCACTATAATAATATTCCGGACCTTGTAACGTTACGGTTGGCCGGAGGGCCAATCGTAGGTCACAAGTTGTATAATTAAGAAATATAAAAAAGGAATTAGATCTTCAGAGCCTCGGACTCGGTAAAGCAGGTACGGGAACAGGATCTTCAGCCGGCCTCACAGGAACAGGACGGGACCACAGCGTCAATGTCCCTCAGTTGGATGGGCAGGAGGAGGCAAATCTATTCAGGGGGTCTACTCCTAAACGCTAAACCGAAGTATCGGCCGAATGTTTGGTCGCTCCTTTACTACGGCTAACTATTGCTGACCACGGCGAAAAAAAAAAAGGCAGTCGAAGAGATAAGCCAAAGTCAAAACTGTGACTTGAAGTCGGGTAAAGACTCAAAATCAAAAAAGGAAACTATGGAACTTATAAAACGGCCGCACATTCGGCCGATACTTCGGTTTAGCGATTCGGAGTAGACCCCCTGGAGAGGAAATGTACGATGTCAGACAAATTCTATGGAAGCTAAATGATGTCCGGGAGTGAGCACAGCAGAGAGATGATCTTTAATTAAGCCGCTGCAGGAGAGTGGAGGCACTGCCTCACGCTCAACAGGAGGAAAGCCCAGGCCTCCCTACGAGTGAGGGAGTGATCAGCAGCCGGTATAAATCAGCTGCCACGGCTTTCTTCACACGGCCAGTCTGCCGCTGGTATCAGAGGCCTTCCAGAGGCGTAGGCGAGAGGAGGCAGATATTGGAGGAGGTAGTCTTCAATCACAATCAATTATAGACAGTTAGATATTATTTATTTAATTTCCACAATAGTTCAGTCTCCAATAATATCAAGCACTATATTTAGACTTAAAACTGAAGTTAAACAGTATTATGAATCGAAATTATAAATTAAAGGCAGAACATCTCAGGTAATCTCTACTGAAGGATCACTCAGATTCAGACTGGAGGTGAACTAAAATGGCAGACTGACTGAACGGACGGATTGAACTAACCCCGTGTCAGCTGTGATGACCGCTTTTATAGATTCTGGGCTCGTTCTAGAAGCTTCGACAATTTAAAAATTACTTCGTTTGATTGTCAGCCAGAATCAATAAAAACGGCTTACATGTGAACCCTGCATTATAACATATGTGTGTGTACCTGGCCTAATCAAGAAAGCCAGAGAGTTTAAAAATGAAAGAAAGACAGGTGTCAGTTTTTAATTCTTTACAGTAGAAGATTTAATACTGTATATAAAATACATTATTTGTATTCAAAAACAGGGTCTCCCTTGTTTGACCCAAAGGAATTTGACAAATTTTCACTTCCCAAAAAATTTCTCGCATAATTTCATTTGCCAAATTATTACTTAGCAAAAAATCTATTCACAAAAAATTGTAACGCAAACCTAATGTTTGACAAATGAACGTTTAAACTATAACTTGTTTACCAACTAGTACTTTTAACAATTTTTATTTAGTCAAATATTTCAGTTGGAATAACAGTTTTTACGCAAAATCAAATAATAATATAAATAAGTAATTAACCTAATCTAAATAGTTCAGATCCGGGTAACCTACTAAAAACAATCTCTTTTTTCTATTAATGCAAGTCGTTTCTGGCACTCGCCGGCCGCTGCCGCGGCACCGCTCGCTTCGCTCGCTCGGCTCGTGCGTAGGAGGTCACAGTTTTAACCTAACCTAACCATTTTTTTTTTAAAAGAAATTAACCTAATCTAAATAGTTATGTTCCGGGTAACCTACTAAAAACAATATCTTTTTTTCTATTAATGCAAGTTGTGTCTGGCACTCGCCGGCCGCTGCCGCGGCACCGCTCGCTTCGCTCGCTCAAAAACGTTTATTGTCAGAAGATTGTTTGCTGTAATAAATCATTTGATTAAAGACCAAATGCCATAATGACATTATACTTGGTAATATTTTGCCAAGTAAAAATTTGACCAAATGAAAATATGCGTACTAAAATCATTCGAAATATTGCAATGGTATAAAAAAAGGTTGCTAAAATTTGTTTGGGTAATGAAAATTTGGTAAAATCTTTTCGGCAAAACGGCAGGATCCCTCAAAAACAGTTTAAAGAGACTAAAAGGTTGTGTTTTGAGCGTTAATAGTGTTCCAGGAGTAATTTACAAAGAATAGATTATAATATGTTGGGTTTTGCTTTGGCTTCCATTATAAATCCCGCCAAAAACTGCCAACGGCTCATCTCGGCGCCAATCAACGCGCGCGCGTGGCGCCAATGTCAGTCGCACAACCGAACGAGCGGAGTCTGCAACGCCGTCATTGCATGCGCTCAAAACTAACTAAACTAACAAAACCTGAGTGCCTGAATCATATAACTTTCCATTAGCACGGCCTAAACCTTGTGAAACCCGTAAAAACTATCAGCCCGTCCCGGGATGAATTGGAGCAGCTTCAACATCCTGGACGCAGAGCTGGTCGGCGGGGGTAAGTGAGGCCACATTTAAAATCTATTCAAATACAATACATTTCTGGTCATATCGAGCCGGGATAACCCAGTTAACACGTGTGGACATGGTTATGTGGTCTGCGTGCTGCGAAGCCAAATACTCCGGTGTATATTTCCCGTCTCCACTACACCACTGACGCGGAAGACATCGTGAAGTACGTGCGCCAAAGGCTGAAGTACGCGCCGAGAGTGCAGCTGCTGGAGTCGCATCGCAACGTCAACTTTAAGGCGTTTGTGGTGCGCATACCAACGTGCTACCTGCATCAGGTGATGGCAGAAAGCTTTTGGCCTCAGGATGTGGTATTCCGCCGCTTTCGCGGTCAAGTACCACCAGAACGCACAACGACTTAGTGCATCTAAGTGATACTAACATTGTTTTAAGTTGTATTTACTATCACATGTATTAATATATGTATACTTAGGTTTAGTTATTTATCTATAGGTCTTTGTAACCTGAAAATAAATGGTTTATTATTATTATATAAACTCAGTAAATTTATTACAATAACACATTGTTATTTCGTAGCCGCCATTTGGTACCTACTTGTGCTAGAATTCGAAACGTTTTGTCATAAATTGTAATATTTCTATGTGGGCTTCAAATAAGTCATTTTATTTAATTTAATCGTGTTATTAGTAAACTATAGAAGCCTAATCTATTACGTAAATAAGTCAAATAAAGTGGTTTGTTGCAAATAATTTCTGTAGTAGGTATTAGGGTCATTGACTTTTGGTTCTAGAAAAGTTACAATTTATCGATGTTTTTATGCATATTTCTGTTGTATTTACAGGCAAATCAGTTGTTATTAATATTTGCCAGTGTTAAACAGTGTTTTAGTGCCTAAGTGTTGTGATTTACGTTCGTAAAAACATTGTTTTTCGTGCGCAGGCCGGCCGGTCGGGCGTGTATAATTAGACGTCGTAACATTCGTAAATTTACGTATGCGTACCTAATATTTACGTATAAGTAGTGTTATTTCGTTTTTTTTTTAATTTAACGGGGTCAATTAGTCAAGTGAGTTTGTTAATTTGAATACGTGTTAAACATTTTAGTACTTAATCAAAATGGACAACGCGGAATTCGATAGATTAATGCAACCACTTCTGACCTCAAGGAGATGTGTTTTATTCGCTTGCAGAATTTATTCGAAATGTCGAAAACGGTATCTATAGACCCAGCCACCGTAGGGTTGTTTATTGCGAGAGTGCAAGATTTGTCTAAGATTCGGGATGAAGCCGATAAATCTCTCGCGGCAATTAACTCGTTGAATAGACAATACGATCCGAAATTTAAGCCAACTTATAAGGAAATCGAAACATTCAATGATATTTATTACATGATTCGTACCGTCGCGGATACACTCACGTCAAAGAACGTTTCGATTAAAACCGAACGAAATACGAACGAGAATAGTGACGGTGACTTCCGGCGGGTAAAGTTACCCGAATTGCAACTTTTTAAATTCGATGGCAAAATAGAGAACTGGTCCACTTTTCGTGATACATTTTAAAGTCTCATTCATAATAATTCCCGTAAAATCGAGAAATATTATTAATTGCTGTTGTGCGTTAGTGGTCCAGCATTGCAAATCGTGAAGTCGATGCCGGTCAGTGCGGATAATTACGCGATTGTATGGAAATCGCTAGAGAAACGCTACGAGAATAAACGCGTCCTAGCAACAGCATATTTAGATTTATTTATTTATTTATTTGGATCTCCAACAAAGATTACACCTTACATGCTAAAAATAAAACATAAAAAGATACAAATCCTTGTGCATCTTCAATTATAGGAGACCACAGCTTGCATTAAGATATCAAACAATCAATTATTAATATGGAAATAAAGTATACAATTTAAAGTAAAAATAACAAGAATCAAAATTATAAAAAAAAAAAAAAAAACTATATATATTGATAAACTATATATATAGATAAGCTGTTTGGTTTCAAACCGACTGCCAGTGAGTCCACATCAAACTTAAATACATTTATGAATACCTATCAAGAGAATATTAGTGCACTAGAGCTTCTTAAAATACCAAATTTGGCCAGTTTCATATTATTTTACGTATCGTTTCGTAATTTGGATACGGTTACTAGGCGGGAGTTCGAACAAACCGTGGCCCCGGGGAATATCCCTACCGTTACGGAATTATTGAGGTTTGTTGAGAGTCAGGCGCGCGTACTTGAGATGTCGGAGTGCAAACCGGTGCCCGTCAAACCGTCGGCACCAGGCAAGCAAAACCCATCTTAGTCGCCCCCTCCCGCGGCGTCAAAAGCCTCAAACTCAAATAAATCGCATAGCCAGCGCATACATTAGCGTCTGGTGTGGCCAGTACTGATAAGAGTGAGTCAAAATATCCAATTTGGTGTCTGTATTGGCAAAAGCCACAACAACATTCCATTTTTTTTTACGTTGCCCCACACTAGGAATTTCTCCTGTATCGTGGGTGCGTTTACAAACATTTAAACTCACATACACAAACAGCCAGACCCGGAACAACTACTCGTAGGTCATAAAAATATTTGTTCCGTGCGGGAATCGAACCCGCGACACGCAGCGCAGCAGTCAATCGCTTAACCACTGCGCCAACCAACTATAAATATAATCTGTGTTATTAGGACTACGCACAGCATTACGCAATAAGAATCTTAGTCCGGCAATGATGACATACGGAACGACACCACGCCTGCCATCAGACTTCATCGTGTCAACAAAAACAAATATCAATGAAAGCGACTACGTACGTCGTCTAATGGAAACAATGGCATCGGTCAAAAGTGTGCCGCGCTCGAACAGCAGTCATACTGAGCCATTTATACACAAGGACCTTGCAACGTGCACACATGTTTTCGTGCCGAACGATACAGTCTGATCGCCGCTTACACCGCCGTACGATGGCCCGTATGTAGTTATCAAGCGCTATAACAAGTTCTACAAAATCAAGTTACCGCTACGCACATCAGTGATATCTTTGGACAGACTCAAAGCGGCCTACATATTCAACGAGCCGAGTGAAGATAAAGATCACCGCCTAGAATAAAGAACCCACTCAGACCTACACCACCAGATCCGGCAGAGTCGTGAAGCCTGTGGTACGCTTCACTTAGAGGGGAGTGATGTGGGACTCACGTCCACATACTTACGTCAGCGCCCGCTAAAACTTTCGCCGCGCCAACAGGCGACATACCGGCCTCACAAGCAAATGTGTACTGAGCAGATGTTCTGAGATGTCCCTACGCACCCGCAAGGGGGCGTGGCATGCAATGCTGGGACTATAAGTCCCCTGGCTGCGGAGGGTGCGTGGTGGTCCGCAAATACGGACCCCTCTCTATATTTGCCTAGTGCGGCTGGTGACGGCGGACACATTTTATTAAAATAAAAATGCGTCGATGTGAGTAGTTGCTATGTGTAAATCTGTAGGCGCGCCGCGACGTTAGTTTATATTAGCGCCGCTTTCTTCACGACACCACAGCGGTCAACCCCCACCAAGTGAGACCCCCGGGGGAGGCCCTGTGAAGGCGAACAGTGACGTGTGTGCCGACTCGACGCTTCTAGAGAATAGGTGATTAGTCCCCGCTCGTCTCGATCTCAAAGCTAGCCGATCACGGTCCGGGCTAAGGGACTGTCATGCGTGTGTGAGCGGTATTGTACTGTGAAACACCGCTCAGTGTCTACACGCATCGCGGCCCATGCCGCGCCTGCGTGTATGTGAGTGTAGATGCATGTATAGTAATGGGTGTCTGTTGTTAGTTACGTGACATGCCTATATTAACTTAGAACACGCCACGCAACAGATGTTTGAGTCATCTGTGGAGTTCAGTTGAGTCGAGTTAGCCGCGTGTAACCTGAGTGTAGCTTACCCGAGGCGTCCAGTCCGGTGAAGGGGGGACTCGTCCGCTATCAGGTCGCGGGGCAGGGGTCTCGCGTCAGGGGGGCGCGTGCCAGGGTGCAATCTGCTTGACATGGGGCTAAGCAGACACGTCGGCACGCGCGTAAATCCCTTTCGCGAGACGCCGCACGAACTCATCCAGGCCCTCGATCCCGAGGTCCCGCTGGATAACATCGTTCCTCACGAAGCAAGGAGCGTCAACAATGGTCCGCAGCGCAAGACTTTGACGCGCGTGCGAGCGAGTCGAGCCGCAAGCTGCTCCAGCTTGCGGCTCGACTCGCTCGTGAGGGCGAACCAAGCGGAGGTGGCGTACGTCAAGATAGGGCGCACGTACAACTTGTACACGCTCATCTTGGCGCGCGCCGGGATGTGGGACGAGAGCACAGGCTTGAGCAGGTTGCGGGCGACCCTGCCCTGTGCAGCGACCTTGCGGACATGTGGCCCCATAGTGAGCCGACGATCGATGGTCACACCCAGGTATTTGACCCGGGGCGCCCAATCGATGTCGGCCCCATGCAGTTTCAAGGGTGGCGGGAGAGGCGCGAATCCGGTGATTATCGCCTGCGTCTTACCCACGTTCACCAACAGCCGCCACTTCGACAGCCACTCGGGAAGGAGTTCCAGGGCGCGCTGCATTTTGACCGCCGCGTACTTCGCATTAAGCGATGTAGTAATGTACGCGGCGTCGTCGGCATACAGCGCAAGCGTAGCGTCGGAAGTGGTGGGGATGTCGTCGGTGTAACGCGAGTAACACGCCGGCGACACGCAACTGCCCTGCGGCACACCAGCCAGCACCGGGCGGGCGCCGGATAGCCCTCATGCCACACACGGTCGAAGGCCTTTTCCATGTCGAGGAATACTGCCACGGAGTATTCGTTCTTGTTGAGCGCGGCTGCGAGTTGATGCAGTACCCTCGACAGCTGGAGCGTGGTGCTATGCTCCGCCCTGAACCCAAATTGCTCCGGCGCGATATGGGGTGGAACACCTTGGAGACTGTCGGCAGCAGGGTCAATAGCTCTCCGGCTTCAAGATATTTTTCCCAGCCTTGGGCAGCATAATGACGCGCCCTTCCTTCCACGAGGCGGGAAAGGCCCCTGTGAGCAGTACCGCGGTAAACAGGCGCGCCAGCGCCACTACTATTCGGAATGGCAGCTGGCGCAGCACTGCATTAGTGTTACCGTCGGCACCGGGGGCCTTCTGGGAGTTCGTGTTGAGGATGGTGCGTCTGACTGCGCGCGGCGAGAAAAAGATTGGGTCTTCATCGGGAGCTATCGGCAGTGCGAAGTAGTCTACCAGGTGCTTCTCGACTGCTGCGACATGATCAGTGTCGCAGGTCGGGTTAGGGCGGAACTGACGTTCCAGGTGCTCGGCGAAGACCTCCGCCCGGTCCTCCGCTACGTACTTTAGCGCCCCGTCGCTGTTGAGTAGAGGGCGCACCGGGGCTGGGGTGTTCGTAAGCTGGCCGCAGGGCTTGTGTAACGACGGCCAGCTGTCCGTCGTGGTATCGATACGTTCTTCCCAGCCCGCGGCGGTGTGTGCCCTGAGCTTGGCCTTCACTTTCTCCGCGAGACGGTTTAATTGCCTTTTCAGCGTCGGGCATCTGAGCTGTTGCCACTGCTTGCGAAGGCGCCTCTTCACGGCGATCATCGATTTTATGTGCGCCGGCAGGGGCGGCAGTAGCCCTCTCCCCTGCGGCAGCGTCGTCGTCACCGTTTCTAGGGCGCTTTGGATGTAAGCAGTGACGTCACCCGCCATCTGATCCACGTCCGCGGCAGTGACGATAGGCCGAGTTGGCGTAGTGTTTTCTAGCTTTTCTCTGAAGGCCTCCCAATTTGTTGATCGACGTGGCGTGATCGGCTTCAATCGGGTCGGCATACCCGATATGACGACAAGTACAGCCTGGTGGTCCGATTGTAACTCGTCGTCTATCACTTGTTGGGTGATCTGGCAGTGCAGCCCTTGGTGGACTACGATGTCCAGCACATCCGGTAAATTTCGTGCCGTGTCCGGGTAGTGTGCATCTCTGGGCCGGGCACCGTATAGCTAAAGGCTTCCGCGTCCGCAAAGAGCCCTCTCCCCTCGGTATTCGTAGTTGTGCTATTCCACGCTGGGTGTTTACTATTTAAATCACCGGCGAGGATGGTAACCTTCTGTGGCGTATTTATAAGCACCCGCAGCTCCGTGTGATCCAAATGGGCCACGGGTGGCTTATAACAGGCGTACAAGTTTATATCCTCGCCGGCTAGATGCAGCTGTACACCCAGCGCGTAAAATGATCAGAGCGATGGCAAGACGAGCTCTTGGTGGACGACTCTTTGCCGCCAGACCACGATAGCGATTATTGTTTGCCGACCTTTCATCCCTCCTATAAACGAGATAAATCCCGGGAACCTAACTCTATCTTCGGGTCTCAGGAGTGTCTCACTTATGAGCGCCACGTCGATATCTTGTTCCCTCAGGAGATGGCGGAGGGTGGCGACCTTATTCCGGAGGCCGCGGGCATTCCAATGGATCACCCTCAGTGGCCTAGCCATTATACATAGTTAGTAAAGTGGCCAGGCCATCCATTTCTACATCCTGTCCCTGCCTTATTGCTTTAATAAGATCCATCAAAAGCTTGATGGCGCAGGCTGTAAATTCCTTCTTTGTAGAATCAGCACCGGTGGCGCCACCACTCATAGTATCTTGTCTCGGTGTTGTGACTGCAATTTGTTCAAAATTTTGCCGCTGTGGTTTGGTGGCACCGCCCGCAGCGGTGGCGTCGCCTCGCGGCTTTTGTAAGAACTTTGTTTTTTTAACAGCGGACCACTGCGTTATGCCGGCGCCCGCGGGCTGTTGTTTTACAGCCTGCGTCCTGTTTAGGGCAGGGGCGGCCTCGGGAATCTCTTCCTGGGTCGACGGGGGCGGTTTGGGTTTATTCCCTCTACCTATACCCCCGCGCTTATACTTCTTTTTTTTCTTTTTCCCCCCTCCCGAGGAGACGGCTTGGGCTGCGTTCCGAGGTGTGGGCTCATTGGCCGCCGCCATCGGCATCGTGCCTTAAGCCTCTAATTCCGTGGCCTGCAGTGGCTGGTCACTGGCCACTCGTGGTTGGCGTGTGGCCTCTCGCGTGGGATCTCTCTCAGAGTGTATCAAGGTCAGCAAACATGTTGCTAGTACCAGTAACCTATTTAATGAGTTGGTAGGTAGTAAGCCAAATTCAGTGTGTGAGCCAGCTGTAATGATTGATTTGACTGGTGATGACACCATACCATTGTGTCCTATTGTTATGAGTCACAATAAATTAAAAAAATACATTAGAATCAAGAAATTAATTAAACGGTCACAGAGAGCAATTAAAAAACAAAATCTCTTAAAATTGAATCTTTCCCTAAGAAAGGAACGTGTAGTCCTATCAAAAACTTTAAATACATGTACTATTGAATTAGATAAATGTAGGCAAAAATATGACACTGACATCCAGCTCCTCTATAATGATTTATTACACAAGGAGCACTTACTGAAGGATATTTTTGAAAAATATGAAGTTCACAACGTCAACTAAGTGACTGCTTGTTGGAGGCTGGGGAACTACTGGATTTGGTGAAGCGCACTGCTGAGAGGTATGAGTCTCTGACTAATAACCTCTCATGTAGCTGTGCACACCAGTCACTACCTACTCAGCCTCAGCCTAACTTGCACCCTCCGGTATTGGCTCTTCCAGGAGAGACCTGTGTTAGCTCACAGCAAAATAAAACAAAATTTTTTTGTGATGAATTAGGTTCTGGCTTTGGAAAAATTTTACTCAATTACCTTAGCCATAGTTTTACCAATCAGAGCTATCATAACATAAGTTTTAAACAAATGATTAAAAAAATTACAGACACAAACCTAAATAATTATTCTACAATGGTTTTGTTATTAGGAAATAGTACTAGTATTACCAGAAAGGACATAGTGGATGGTGTGAACACCTTATTATAGTTAAATGAAGGAAAGCTGATATTGTGTGCTTTTCCTTATTCTGACACCTTATCAGATGATGATAATAATTATACTTTTAGGTTGAATAATACTATTCATAGGTTGACATGTTGTCATAGTGACAAATTATTGTATTTTGACACTAATAAGTTTGTTAGTGGTTTTAAGTTGACTCAGAGAACTTTATCTCTGTCTGGGAAATGTAGACATAAGATTGCTATGTTGATAGCATATAATATTAATGAGGTTATAGCTAATATAACGAAATTTAGAATTAGTGACGAGTCTGTGTTGTCTAGTTATACTAACAACATAGAGATTAATTATGAGTTATCATGTTGTACGAAGGAGGATCCACCTATAATACCAACATCCTTGGAGGCCACTACCAGTCAGATAGGGTATTCTCTTCCTGCTGGAACTCATACAGGCATTCTAGACTCTTCAGTTGTAGTTGTGGAGGTCACTCTGGATAATTCTTTAAACTAGACTGTAAGACAACAGAAGTTACCCACTGAAATAACCAATTATTATTATTAGCGAAAAATAAAAAGGTATCTTCTGGCCATTTAACTCATAAAAAAAAAACAAAGGGAGTGCAACATACTTTAAAATTATTTCATCAAAATATCCAAGGTTGCTCTTCCAAATTACTGGAAATAGAATTGTTTTTAGAAAATACCAAGTTTGATGTCATTTGTTTAACAGAACATTGGTTTAAAAGATCATCAAGTGATGTCAATTAATTATGAAAATTATTGTGTAGTTAGCCATTTTAGCCGAAAACGTATAATACATGGCGGATCATTAATATTAATTAAAAATTCTATCAAATCGAAAGAACGAAAAGACATCATCGGACTATCTGTTGAACACACCATTGAATTGTCCTGTGTTGAGCTTGATAAGCATGTTATAGTATGCGTATACAGACCTCCAAGTTACCAGAATCTATCTTTGTTTGATTCTGTACTGGAAGATGTGTTAAAAAAACTTAGTACTAATAGTAAGTCAATAATCATATGTGGTGATTTTAATATTAACTTATTAGAAAATAACTCGAACACTGTCAGATTATTAAGTCTTTTTAGGTCATTTGATTTGTCAAATGTTTTTATTGAACCAACCCGAGTGACAGCTTCTTCTGCCACTTGTATAGATAATATTTTTTGTAATTGTGATTACTTACACAAACAAATTGTAAATAAGTTGCCATCTGATCATAGTGGACAAACAATAACATTTTGCTCCTATATGCCTGTACAAAAAACTCAAATAAGGTTAAGGCCAATTAAAAGTAAAAATTTAGAGAAATTAAATAATTCTTTGGCCAGTAAATTATGTGTTCAGAGATTTAATAATATTTGTGACCCAAATGAGTTCTACGCCGAGTTCTTTTCACTATTAAACACACAATTTAATGACACTTTTCCACTAAAGACTAAAAGTATTTACACAAAGTTCGCACCAGTTACCCTAATAAAGAACATTTTTAACGCCTGGGAGGAAGCACAAGATGTCATTGGAATCTTTTGCGACCTCTCTAAAGCGTTCGATTGCGTGAACCATAAGACACTTTTGCTGAAACTAGAGCACTATGGGATTAGGAATGCAGCTCTTGATTTACTAAGATCATGCCTAAAAGATAGAAAGGTTAAAGTTCAAATAAACGGCGTTAACTCATTAGGGTCTGAAATGGCAATGGGCGTTCCTCAAGGTTCGATATTGGGTCCATTCCTCTTTTTAGTTTACATTAATGATTTACCCCAATTACTTCAAAATAAACCGAAGATTGATCTTTAAAATACATCGACGATCACAAAATCTTGACGAAGTGAATAACTCTATTCTTCAGGTCCAAGATTGGTTTACGGTAAATAATTTGGTACTAAATTTAAAAAAAACCAAATGTATTAGATTTAAATTACCTAATGTTAGAAGTAGCGAATGTGATATCATATTGAACGGAGAAAAACTGGAATTTATTAATCAAACGGTTTTCCTAGGAATCACTATAGACGAGAAACTGCAATGGGGACCACATATAACCTCTCTGGCAGGGCGGCTAAGCTCGGCCGCTTATGCTGTTAGAAAGATAAGACAGCTAACAGATATAGAAACCGCGCGTTTGGTTTATTTTAGTTACTTCCACAGCATTATGTCGTATGGCATTTTACTGTGGGGTCGGGCTGCTGACATTGAGTCCATCTTTATTTTGCAAAAGAGAGCTGTCAGTGCAATTTATAATCACCGTCGCCACGAATCTCTTAGGGAACTATTTAAAAGAATTAATATTATGACGGTACCTTGCCAATTCATTTATGAAAATATTATGTATGTAAGGAAAAATCTACATATTTTTAAGAAGATAAGCGATAGACATAATTTTAATACTAGAAATAAAGATAAAATAGATCAACCATTTTTCAGATTATCTAAAGTACATACATCTTTTATGGGGTACTGTGTTAAATGTTACAACAAAATACCTTGTGATATATTGAAATTAAATGAGAGAAAATTTAAAACACATATTAAAAGAACACTTTGTTAACAAGCATACTACAAGTTAGAGGATTATATCCAGGACAGGAATGCTTGGAAACATGCTGGTCCAGCTCCATAGGACAATCTAGAGTCTAGACAAAATCAAACTGGTTGCTATTTTTATGGTAAAATCTGTTATTTTTATGATATTGATTTTACATTCTGTGATAACCTATACTCACACACTGACTTATTTTTTTATTTTTTTAGAAAAACATACTTTTATGATGTTTGTAAATATGTGAACACCATGTATCTATCTAATAATTAAGTTATTTTTCATTGCTTAGTTTTTAATTCGTTTTACCTATATTATGGTATAGTAATTTTATTCTAGGTGCATCGTCTTCACATATAATCATATAATTAATGTAATCAAACAAAATATTGTAAAACATTTTTAAAAGAGTACTGGTGGAGTTTCGTGCCCATTCTTCTCCATATGAAACTACCTTTTGGAAGGGGCAACTAGAATCAATTCTATTTTTTTTGTAAATTTTGACGTTCAAAAGTGCCTTTTATGTGCCTATTTGAAATAAATGGTTTGACTTTGACTTTGCCGTGATGGCGACGGTCCCCGCTCGCTTGTTCCTAACTTCCGTTTGAAACACGGGGCACTTTATATTGCACGCGGGCTGCGGCCCATCGCAATTTGCGCAGGTGGCCGGCTCTTCTCGCGGGCGCGGACAATCACGCGCCGCGTGCTCGCCTCCGCATGGCACACAAGCGAGCGGGCGGTGGCACTGGTGCGAACTATGTCGAAAGCGTTGGCCCCGGTGACCCCTTGACCCCTGAGTTTGTTTCGCCATTTCTTCTCACGGGTAGTCAGATAGGAAATGTCGACTACATCTAGCTTATTTTTTACTTTTTAATATGACGTGTAAAAGTGATTCCGATATCCTATTTACAGAATAAACGATTTCATTTCATTTCATGACACTGTGCGCGCATGACGCTTTCCTCGCCAAGCCTCGATCTTGACAACCCGCATAAACATAAAAACGGTGGTGTCGAAGATGGCCCGGGGTGTCTTCTTGATTATCGCGTGGAACACGCAGCCGGGTCGTCCTTGTGCGCCCTTAATGTGGCGCACATACTCCGGCTGGTACCCCAATGCCCAGAGCTCCTCCTCAATCTCCTGGGGGTCCGTATCCGCCGGCAGCCCTCGTATGGCAATCTTCATGTTGCGGTCCGCCGGTAATGAGTAGGCGAACCAAGACACGCCGCTATCCTTCTCCAGGCCCGTTAGGTACCGTTGAACCAGCCTGTACTCGCCCTCGCTATAATAAAAAAAATGCATGTAGAAGTAAAACACGCGGGTGCTGATTTGCCCAAACAAAATGAGCAGGCGTGAACACCCACTAACCAACAAGTATACAATCACAACAAAACTGTTCTCGAACATTTCCGAGCTCGTGATGTATTTATTAACAAAATAGTAGCAGAGGATAGTCTAGTAGATTGTACTCGAAAAAATTACAACATAGATTTAAATAATATTATACCATCCGATATAAACAAAACAGGAAGGCTACCTAAGGGCTCAGAAATATTCGTTGGGGCCAAGGTGATGTTGCGTTGCAATGTAGATGTGTACAAAGGTCTGGTGAATGGTGCCATTGGGCATATTACAGAAATCATAATATGGCCCTGTTTCCGGAGAGCAAAAATGATACTGACATACCATCCGTCCGTATAGACTTTGGTAAAGACGGTATTCATCTCATTCAACCCAAGACTGTGCAATTTCTAGCAAGACATAGTCACGGCACTGCAGAACGAAGAATGCTGCCAATTGTATTATGTTGGGCTTGCACCATAGAAATATAAAAAACAGGAGAAGTGGCATGTGAGAAGTGTCTGTGTCCGCGCGACATGATCGTAACGCTCATGTACCAGGCAAATGGTCGTGCGCTTTCGACCGCGGTGGTGACAACATTATATGAATGCCGTGTTGTTTTTGTAAAAACTGAAGTCAACACACACACTACAACGATAGCGACTGATGTTTTCGTGTAAGTAATTTGTACGGTGCATGGTAAATGCACGGTGTGTTTGATGGGATAAGGTTTATAATTGATTATGTAGTACGTTCTGATTTATTTCTTGCGAGTGTGTGCGCGACTTCGTATAGATTGCTTTTACTGAACTGAATGTTTAGTTGTGGCGAGTGGTAGGGACAAACTGGAGACACCTGGTTCCGATACATTTTCAACTACCGGGGCATATCTCCTTCTTTCTTATATCTATGGCTTGCACAGTACACAAAATGCAGGGTAGTACTATCGCCCATGCCGTTGTATACTTAGGCTTGAAGCTGTTTGCTGCTGTTCAAGCATACGTGGCCTTAAGTACGGTAAAATCATTAGAAGGTCTCGTTATTGAAGAGCTAGACTGTTAAAAAAAATGTCAAAGGTAATTAAAATAAACGCATTAGTAGATTCGTTTAGTTTAATTGCCTTTTACAATTTTTTTATTTTTTATTCTGTGACCTAATTTGTACCTATCAATTCGTTTAATTCAATTGCATTGACATTTTTATTCTATTCTGTTGCAGTAATGTGAAATTTTATTTTATTTGATGTAATGTGGGTTTTGCCTGAATTAAATGAATTATTTTATTTTTTATTTATAATAAATAAAGTTTGTGTGAGAGCTGTTAAAAAAACCCGGCCAAGTCCGTGTCGGACAAGCACATGAAAGGTTCTGTACCACCGTACAATATTGAAAGAAAAAACACATAATTATACTTAAATTTTTACTTTTTTAAGATAAGATAAGATATTTTATTTGCATAAAACACGGTATACAAGGTGTTATAAAAAAAATTGTATTAGATCGAACATGTTTTGCTTAAAACTGAAGCATGCAAACTTACTTGCTAAAAATACATTATGACATTGAAATATATTACATTTAAATTCATTTAAAAAAAATATTAATACTATAGAAATTATTATTATTGAGCCATTTATATAATTGGATTTTAAATAATTTACAATTTAATGTTTTAAATATATTTGGTAATTTATTATAAAGACGTACACACATAGCCAGAGAGTTTTTATGATATTTCGCTGATCTAGGCAGCACATCCAGCACAAGTCTATATTGGTCACGCCGGCGCCGAGAGCTTATTTCCTCTGCTGTTTTAAATAGTTCTTTGTGTTTTCGAACAAACATGCATGCTTCATATATATATAATGAAGGTAAAGGTAGCAAACCAAGTTCCTTAACTATTGGTTGACAAGATTCGTCAGATGGGATCTCATATAGGGCTCGTAAACCTTTCTTTTGAGCGAGAAATGCTCTATTGTTGTCCGTACTATTTCCCCACATAATTAGTCCATTATTTTTATTATTTGTTTATTACAGCGGCAATAAAAATAAATCTCTTAATAATCTGTGAAAGTTTCAACTATCTGCCTATTACGGTTCATGAGATACAGCCCGATGACAGACAGATTGACTTACGGACGGACGGACAGCCGAGGGTTAGTTATGTTCCGTTTGACACCCTTCGGGTACGGAACCCTAAAAACTCGCAAGTTTAATATGAATGAAAGTCGAAATCACTTGAGTCGTCATGACCAGAGTTTTGACAATCAAAATTAAATTAAACCTTTACAAATGAAAAATATTTTATCGTATTTAGTTTTTGATCGTATTTTTATATGATCATAAATCGATGTTCGTAATGTGTTGATAGTCTCCGTAGACGAGTACCGTATACGAGTCACTACGTAGATTTACTCATGGAAGTTGCCTATCCAAATATCTGTTGATGCGCCAGTCATACTGAGTTCAACGTTTTGAGAGCTAAAATTATCATTTTACGAGCCACGCTGTCTAAACGATGCTAATGGAATCTTTGAAACTCTAACATCTGGATATTGTGATTCATGATCTAGAACAAGATCCAAGATGTTCTAACGTAAATAATAAGTATTTAGGCAATGAGATATTGACCAAGTTTAATAAAAGAAATTTTTATGAAAGCCATATTGTAAATCTAGAAGCTTCTCCCCATTATTAGCATCTTCTTTTGACTTTATAATAGCTATTTTAAAGTCAAAAGAAGATGCTAATAATGGCGAGTGCTTAACATGTTCAATTGTATTTGTTTTGTAAAACAAAGTTACTTTGCTTTGTGTTGTGTGTTCTTTGCTGTTTGTGAATAAAAATATTTGAAACAATTATCCTGCTTAACATTTATCAAGTTTCAAACAGTCCTCAAGTGTCATTAATCAGTGGGTTTCAAGTCTCTAATAAAGATATGGACTAATTCATACTATTTATTAATCTTAGAAATTCATACATCCTAAGGTACTTTTTTTTTCAAATGAAACTACAATGTAATATAGGGATAGTAATTTATTAAAATCATCAAGATAACTTTGTGGAAGTTTCCTTTACTTAACGTAAAGGTTGTAAGTATCACACAGATTCTTAATTTCAAACTCAGATTTAATTTCGGTGTCTAAGTATCGGTTAACGATGGCGGGACACTCCAAATCGTTTGAGATGTAAGACAGGGGTGTGCGCAGCTGGTGTATGGCGACTGGTCGCTGCGAGTATCGCTGCAGCGCTTGGGGCACTGACGTCACATTAGTTGCAGCGCGCAGCAGCACTAGTTGAGAGCGAAGCGCGCGCACTGGCACCACGTAGTCGCGCGTGCGCTCGATGCTCGTCAAAGCAGCTTCTATAAGCCCACGGGCGTACTGCGCCGAAAAATGCATACGTCCCAATAGAATTCTGACACACACATCCACTTTCTGAGACCAAGTGGTGGCTTTCCGCAACAATTCGTGTAGACCTACTATATCTTCACCAACTATCAGCTTGGACATATGCCAAATAATGGCATCCTGAAGGTTCTCCTCTCTCTTGAAATCGCGTAGTTGTTCCTCGATAATAATTTGGAGCTCATCAGGTGAACATCCCACACAAAAAACTGATCCTGTTAAACCTGCAATTATACGATATTTATGAAACCATGATCCTGATGGTTAAGGTAAGACACTCATTAGCAAAGAAAAATGGGAAAAAAGTACCTTGATCTTCGAGTATTGCGGCAAGTTCAAGAGCCACAGGTACTCCACTTTCGTATCCCAGCAAGTAAAAATTATTTTGAACCCTGGTTTTGTTTATGAGGATCTGCCAACAATGAAATAAATTCCTAAAGTATCAGCAAACTAGTGTTGTCTGTTCCTAGTGTTTTCGAACAAGATTCCATCATCTCTCTAGTCACGGCCGCGTACTGGAAGCTGCTGCCTAAGTTGACTCCGTACAACCTGGTCCTTCACCAGGTTGTACGGAGTCAACTTAGAAATCCGATGGACGTGGTAAGACGAGGACTGGTAATTATGGCGATGATTGCGAGAGGAGAATGTCCAGCAGTCGACGTCTTTCTGAAGTATGGTGATGATTGCATAATATGTATATACCAGGAGTATGTTTTACCTTAGCATATCTCTGGGCAGTCTCCCGCACGGTCTCCATTCGGTGGTCAAGTCCCGGCTGCAGCACCAGCGCCGGCAGCTTGAGGCGCTCGCACAGCACGCGGAACCTCTCGTGGTGACCCTCCATACCCGGCACTATGCACAGATATCTCTTGTTCACGTCAAACTCGTCATTGGACTACAAAATAAGGAAAAACAGTCATATATTAGAAGCTTTGCGTATTCAGTGTTGAGATACTAATTTTTATATTTTTTTATGGTTCCTTTATTATCGACACCTAAATGCACGGATTGGCTTATTTCTACACCGACAAGAGATATGGTACAATAATCTTTTCGCGCGTGGCCAAAATTGGAACTGTCGCTGACAAATTGTTTTTTCAAAACATCATCATCATCATCATTCCCCTGCCCTTATCCCAATATATTTGGAGTCGGCGCAACATAAATGTTTTTAGAATAGAAAAGAATAGAATATATTTTATTGTAAAACATGAGTATACATCATAACATGTGCAAGGTCTTATAATAATAGTTAGATCTGCATGTTTTGCCATTAAATGGCGTATTTTCTTCCATACTTCTCTATTAGTCGTCATTTCGGTGGTCGTAGGGGTTTTTAGGGTTCCGTACCCAAAGGGTAAAATGGAAACCCTATTACTAAGGCTCCGCCGTCTGTCTGTCTGTCTGTCCGTCTGTCACCAGGCTGTATCTCATGAACCGTGATAGTTAGACAGTTGAAATTTTCACAGATGATGTATTTCTGTTGCCGCTATAGCAACAAATACTAAAAACCAGAATAACATAAATATTTAAGAGGGCTCCCATACAACAAACGTGATTTTTTGCCGTTTTTAGGGTTCCATACCCAAAGGGTAAAACGGGAACCCTATTACTAAGGCTCCGCCGTCTGTCTGTCTGTCTGTCTGTCCGTCTGTCACCAGGCTGTATCTCATGAACCATGATAGTTAGACAGTTGTAATTTTCACAGATGATGTATTTTTGTTGCCGCTATAACAAAAAATACTAAAAAACAGAATAAAATAAATATTTAAGGGGGCTCCCATACAACAAACGTGATTTTTTTGCTCGATATTGATAACGACAATAGGTAGACGCTTGAAATATTCACAGAATATTTAGTTATATATTTACCTTAAAATAAATAGTTAAATTAAAATAAAATAAATATTTAAGGGGTGCTCCCATACATCAAACGTGATTTTTTTGCCATTTTTGTAGATAATAGTACGGAACTCTTCGTGCGCGAGTCAGACTCGCACTTGGCCGGTTTTTTCAGTACAATTTCACAAATATTATTTACCAAAAACGACCCCGTCATTGTCACTCAGGCGCCAAAAGATCCTTGTACCAGTATAATTATGTATATTTGTGCCAATACGTGATAAAAATAAAGAATACATAATCTGCCTTTAATTCAAATTCAAATTCATTTTTTTTATTTCAGACCAGGTGATCCATATAGTGTTAGTATGAACTTAGCCTATATTAGTAAACTCAATAACTTATAATTATGTACAGTAACTAAACACTAATTGGCTACATGAACATGCACATGTCTGCCAGCCCAGAGCCTTATAAATGGTCCATCAACCTTGTCCGCCAGTGTAGCTAAAATACTGTTAGGGCTACCACTGAATCGCCGAAACATAGATGCACACTGTTTGCGCATGATAGCATGAAATTCATATATTCGCGCCTCCACAAACATGCCCGATGCACTGCAAAACCGAGGCAGCCCCAACAATATCCTTAGTGCATTATTATATTGCACGCGCAGTGTTGTAAGCCTTCTGCGTATACCTAACCCACAAGCTGCACGAGTTAAACGACTGGCAGTAGGCTCTGAAGAGCGTCAGTTTTACCTCGTTAGAGCACCGCGCAAACCTTCGGGCAAGCATATTGCATCGGGCTGTCAACGCCCTGCGCTCCCTATCTATATCCTGATCATTTGTGAGAGAACCACATGACCGAGGTATTTAAATTGAGTGACGACTTTTAATAGTGTTCCTTGTAACGTCACCGGTGGTATATTCGTGGGTGTATTATTATGTACTTTAAAGACCACCACCTCACTTTTAGTAGCATACTTCAAGCCATGAGCCTCCGCATACCTCTCACATATGGCCAATAACTTCGTTAGTCCACAGATTGATGGGCTGAGCAGCACCATGTCATCAGCATAACTAATGTTGTTGATCATTCGTCCATCCACAGAACAACCAACCATAGCGCTGCTCAGCTCACCAACCAGCCGGTCCATGTACAGGTTAAATAGAGTGGGTGAAGTCAACCCCCCTTTTTTTTTTTGACGCTGGGAAAAATGCATTACGCATGGGAGGGGTATGTGGGACTCCCCGGAAGATCCGGTATACCCACTAAACGACCCAGCGGCGCTCCTACCTCGTCTGCAAGGAGGAGGACTGGGAATCCGGCAGAGCCATAACATCCAGTCCCCCGCTGACGACCGCCCGCCTTGCAGGCGGGCCCGACACGCCCCCCCCGTCGGGGAGGGGCCCAGGAATGACCGCGAGCGCTCTGTCATTCCCGCCCGACGTGGATGGTGATCTGTGCAATGCAGGAGAAGGCGCCCCCGCACCCGTCTCCCGCTGTTCACATAAGACGACGATCGTACAATCGCCTTCTCATGCCCCGTCTTCGCCTGCGGAGCGGCGCTGCGTGAGGGTCATCCTCCCGCGCGCGCTCCGCGTCCTCCTTCTGCGACATTACGTCCTCGCAGAAGGAGGCGACCGCTGTCCAGGCCCCCTCGCTTTCCAGCATCGAATTGACGACGCTGGGAAGCGAGAGGTCCTGCCCGACCGCTGCGCTCAGACCGCGGCGCAGCTCGGACCAGGCCGGGCACACCTCGAGGGTGTGCTGTGCCGTGTCCTCCGCCGCGCCACAATCGAGCCCATACTGTATTGATTGAGCATCTGACCACTTAACACAGTTTATCTGACTTTCATACCAAAATTTAAAACCTCAGGTGGAAGGTCTGTTTTATCCGACATTTTTTGCCACAGAATGTCATAATTCACCTGGTCAAAAGCCTTCGACAGGTCCAGAAAACAACCATATACAGGTGTCTTCCTGTCTGTGTAGTACTGCACAGTCTGCTTGAGACACAGGATTGCACTTTCCGTCGACAAACCGGTTCTAAAACCAAACTGCGCGTCGTTGAGTTTGATATGCATCTTCACCTGTCTCTCAAGAAGGCGGTCCAGCACTTTGCTAATGACGGAACCTAGTGAAATAGGCCTATAATTGTTTTTGTCGGATGAATCACCTGTCTTATTTTTAACTATGGGAGGGAACTACGACAGTTTTTACGAGATCGTCAGGCAGGTAAGAGTGACCCACACAAAAATTAAAAAACATGGCGAGTAACCTCAACACTCAAACCATCGTGCCCTGGTGACCTGCCTCGCTTCATACTTTTCAATGCATCTTTTACATCTTTCACGTTGAATCTTACATGAGGATCACCCTCACATGGGGTCCGAATGCCTCGCCTAGATGCATTATGTATATGCGGAGCGACTTTATTTTGGTTCATGAACATGTTCGTTATATCACTGTTATGTGATAAGCCATCAACACTCGATGGCAGGCTGGTGATGGGTGGATGGATGGTTTAATGTTCCCACTGCTGGGACACAGGCCTCCTCTTTCTGTGAGAGGGAGTGGGCCGTAATCCACCACGCGGGCCCAGTGCGGGTTGGTGGATGTCACATGTCTTCGAATTTTTAGTTCTAGGACATGCCGGTTTCCTCACGATGTTTTCCTTCACCGTTTTAAGAGCAGTGGTGATGAAATAATTTACACAAAGTAAAGCGTCTGTCTGGGTTCGAACCTACGACCTACTACTCGTAAGTCGAGGCCGTTAACCACTGGGCCACCACTGCTCTACTGGGCCATCATTGCTCTACTGGGCCACCACTGCTCTTTAGCAGTAACGTGATAAAATAAAGAATAAGTTAGGTATAATTCCCAATAAGATTTTTTTCTTTATACTCACCAACGAGATGTCTTTATTAAGTGTCGGTAAAACGACGAAGTCAATTGTGGCGAGGAGTTCGTCAGGAATAACATGGGAATAGAATGTCGCTAGCCCAGTAACATTTTCTGGGACTATATCAGCTGCAGACTCCACCAGCTCATTAATTCTGTAATAAAATCAAAAGACTAAATAGGAATTATAAGGAAAGGTATAAGACTCTAACTGTAGAAAAAATAGTAATGAGTTAGAGTTACAAGGCTTTGTGAAACAAAAGACACGGATGGATTTGGATCGAAGGAAGAAAGGTGATGACTACTGAGATGACGGCTAATAAAGATGTTTGGAAGAAAAAATGCTGCACTGACCCCAAATAAAATGGGATAAGGGTGTGATATAAAATATATATGGGGATAAAGATAACGAGTGAGACTATAATAATATCAACACAGCTTGATGATTGAAAATGTGTAATTACAAATATAATTTCCTTATTGAGATTGTTAAGTTAAACTAACCCGTTAAGAGTCAACCGCGGTATTGTGTCTTCCTCCAAAGATATATTGTACCCAATATTCAGGAAGGCACAAATTATTGGTATTTTTTCATTGGCCATCCCCAACTCTTGCAGGGTAGTGTCAGGATTTGTATTTTGTGGGATGCTTATTCCTGAAAGATAAATTGTATTTATAAGCTTTGTGGCTTTGTTATTAAACTATAGTTTGGCTACAGCACGATGTCTACATAAGAAATACTGATGGCAAGGTAAGAGTGTTATTAACTGGCCGACTCGTTCGTCTAGTGGTCGCAAGTGCGTGGTTGAGCATCTGGGTTATTACATGCTCTTATTATTTAAACATAACTGGTGCATTGTGAGAAAAATAGACAACTCTGCCTGACCATTTGGGATATAGAAGCGTGTTGTTATGTTATTAATTAAATTGGTTTTGTTACCGGTCAATGCAATGAGTTTCTGTAACAGTCTGGGCGTGTGTGCCTGCGCAGGTTTTGCAAGCAGTACGGCAGAAGTGCTACGCAGTGCTCGCTCCGTGGCCTCTGCCAAGTCGTGTGAGCTTGGCTTGCTCTGTGCCAAGAAAACATACATTAAGTAATACAACAGATAACTTGTAATAATCATTTGTTTAGCAGGTGATGTGCGTGGCAGGAAGTCTTCGTTAATAGATAAAGCGTTGGTACTGAATACATATATATATATAAGTTATATAAGTATATATTATATAAGTTATAATGGTAACATTATATAATATCTCCTCGTCATTCAATTTAATAAAAAAATCAAATTGGCAATGGATTTCAATAAATAAGTAAGTGCATGTATTGACTATAGCTCATTGCGAGTAAGTAAGTCGTTTATTCTGCAATTATTAAATACAATGAAAAGTTTTAAATCACAACTTATTTAGACTACACAATTTATATATACAAAATTCTTAACAAAAATATTACACAATACTTATACAAAATTCTTTTTCTGTAAGGAATTCGCTGACAATATAGTATGCTTTATGCGTTAAAAAGTGATAGTGGCAATTCTTTCCATTGCTTATGTAATTTATTATAAATGACCGGAGCCATGCAGTAGACACTCTTGCGCATTAGTGTCGTTTTGACGGGACGGGAACACACTTGGTTATTGTCGCGTCTATTACGTGGGACTACGTCGGTCGGCCAGGCGCTGAAAACGATTTGGGTTCGACTTCACAAACACAGCTACCTGCATTATGTACAGACTAGGTAGTGTTAATATTTTGTGCTGTTTAAAGTATGGCATGCAACTATCAGTGGATATAAGCTTAAACATCACCCGTTAACATCTTTTCTGGGCTTTAAAAACTGTTTCTCTTTCGGTTGAGTTTCCCCAGAATATTATACCGTAACGTAAGTGAGATTCTACTATACTATGCCATAACAAGCAAGTAAGAAGTGCATCAATGTATATTATTGGGAACAGTGAATGCAGAGCGTATGCGGACTTACTAATTCTCTTACATAAAGTATCAGTATGTGCTTTCCAATTTAGGTTTTTATCTATTACGAGTCCCAGAAATTTTGTATTTTTTACTTCTTCTACAACTTCATTGTTGTAGTGTTTATTAGGACTAATGCTAGAAATCCGCTGACTAATATGTACTACTTTTGTTTTTTTCTTTTATTTTTGAATTATTTGCCTCATATTTTCTTCAATGAAGTTGTTCAGTTCGTTATAAAAGTATATCTCAAATATTTTGAAAATCACAGATGTGAGAATATGCGAGTGAGTTTCTTTATTTACCTAGTCTTGATCTATATAATATAATTAAATTATTTTATATGAACTTAAAATATATTAAAAATAGTTTATTGGTAAAACAAGTATTATGTATAAACAAAATTTTTTGATTGGATCCTCCTTTTAGGCAGATAGTGCCTGTATTAGGAGAGTCCGCTCTTCCATAGCATGTTGTGTTATATAAAAAGCAAAACGTATAATTGTTATGCTAAAACTATATAAATTAACATTAAATTGAAATTAAATTAAAATAGATAAATCAAATGTGGGTATGAGTGGGTGTAAGTATGTGTGTGAATACCTATATGTAAGTGAAAGTGTAGCCTGTAGGTGTGACTGAGAGCACGTGAGTGTGAGGGTGTGTAAGTGTCTAGGTTTCCGAAGTGTTTCGGTTTCATTGTAGGTAAGCGTTTGTATCCATTCCATTATTATTTTTTTACTGACATGTAGTTTTTGGGATAAATATAGATGTATTTATTGATTTTATTATATAGCACAGCAGATCGTTTACTAAATTGCATACTGGCAAGCAGACTCCTTGTCCTTGGGATATTTAATATTAAATATTTAAGAAACTTATGTTTTTTTAATATAATTTGTGATATGTAAAGTTTCCTGACTGAGTGCAAGTTACTAAGTCGAAATAGGTCTTCAGTAGGATATCTCTTTTTTTTTAAGTACATGCACTTGATAAGAGCGCGTTGTGCCCTTTCTACCGCTAGAAATTTTGTTTTGGCTGCACCACCCCAGACAGGTATACAATAGGAAAATAGCGCAATACAAATCATCTTAAGGAAATCTTTTTGATGGCCTGAATGATTACAGGCAGTCTTGGGAACGACGTATATAAGAGTCCTGAAGATCCAGCTTAATTTCCTGACTCTATTGGCAACCTGCTCAATATGTGGGTACCACGATAATCTCTGGTCCATGATAACACCTAGGTACTTAATATGAGGTACTTTGTTGATTGTTGAGCAGCCACAACTATTGCGATTATCGTTATTGCAAGTATGAATTTCAACATTAAAGTCTTCGTCTGGTTGTGTACGTTGCCAGACACTAAACAAAATGTAGTTTGTTTTTGTGATGTGTAATGTAAGCAAATTAATTGTTAACCACTTAGCGATTTTAGCCAAGCCTATCTCAGTAGCACGTTTAACATTCTACCATGTATCAGCAGTGAAGACTACAGCAGTATCATCCGCATAAGAGAACGTACGTACTTGTGCGTTTGCAACATTTATGTTACAGAGTTCATTGACGTAAATAAGGAACAATGTGGGTCCCAATACGCTACCTTGAGGGACGCCGTATGACGTGTTTGCATCTTCACTGATGTACTGACCCACTCTAACCCTCTGCTTCCTGTTTCCGAGATAATCTTTTTTTTCGATCTAAGAATACAGTTATACATTTTTACCTTTATCAAGCTGTTCGGTTATATGAGCACTTAGTGCAGTAACTGCATCTTCAGTGGAAATCCCTCGACGACAGCCAAATTGTGACTCTGATAGTACGTTAAAATCTTTTAGGTATGTTAAAAGCCTTATATTGATAAGGTTCTCTATCTCTAATATTTTTGATATAGAGGGTAATACAGATATTGGCCTGAAGTTGAAGACATCGTCACTGTCCCCACTCTTGTACACTGGTGTAATAATAGCCAGTTTTAAGGAAGTCGGGAAGATGCCTTCACCAAAGCAAAGATTAGCAAGATGTGTAATTATAGGAACAACCTCCTTTCTTATACATTTTAGAAATGCAGTAGAAACATTATCCCAACCAGCCGCACTGTCAGATTTGAGACTCATTAGGATATGATTCACTTTATCATCGTCAGTGTTTAACATTACGAGGGAATTGGGTTGAGTTCGTTGTAAACAGAGGTCATTTTGGTTATAGTTTATTCGCAAAATATTCGTTAATATAGTTAACTGATTCTAAAGGAGTCGATTTTATATCAAGTAAGTCTGTACTGCAATTGTTAAGTTTATTTGTGAAAATTATAGTTTTAATGTTCTTCCAAAGCAATTTATTGTTAGCAACTGATTTTTTAATTAATGCTCTTTCATATTTTCGTTTTAATTTTTTGATAAGATTATTACTGTAATTTCTATATCTAATATATGTTAATTTTAATATGTCGTTATAAGGATCTTTTTTATTATCTATTTGTAGCTTATTACGATTTTAAATACAGCGTAAAATTCCTGGGGTGATCCACCCATCTTACTGTTAGGGATTTTAATAAGAATAGTATTTTTATTTATGGAATCCGTTAATTTGTTCACTAGTAGGTTAGTTAGAGTTTCGGATCATTACAAAAAAGTAAGTCAGCTAGATTACGTTCTTGCACATACTTAAGTGCTTGCTCAAAATCCACAATGGATCTAGTTTTGCTAGCTAATGGGGTATTTTTTAATTTTGATAGGGATAGAAGTGTGGTGTAGTGATCTGTAATACTAGTGTGTACGTTTATCTATAAATGCAAAATATAATATTATTCAGTATCTCCAGCTGCAAACAAGACGCCTGAGATAATTTTATTTCCTTAACATTAGATTTTAAATTATTTTACTTACTTCGCTTAAACTCGACAGATCCAAACTTGTTGCTGTAAAACCACTCTTTGCTCTAGCTATACATAAGTCTTGGCCCACAGAACTGACCGTTGACACTACTGCAAAGTACCTGTGAGACATCAAAATTATGAAAAATCCAAGCATTTAATGGTTATCAAGCTTAAATGACACTGGGCTGGTTACATCGTATGCCGGAGGAGCTCAACTTAAAACAAACACACAGTGGGTACCAAACAGCAGCAAATATAAAGAACTAGCGAGATAAACTTGACTCTCGTCTCCAAGAAAGATCAGACACTGAGACTAGCAGTGGGTCACTAAAGGCTAATGATAATGACGATCGAAAGTTTGGGTATATAAATTGAATATTGAAATAAACTCACTTTAGTTCAGGACATAACGATCTTGAAGCTAGATCTAAAGAGTTAAGAAATGTGGTCAGTTTCTCTTTATGTATGTCGTCTGCGACGTTTGTTATAGCTACGTAAATGCCTTGAATATTTCCAAGAGTAGTAGCATCGTTTATAACGGCAGAAATACTATTTTTGATATCAATATTTTTTTCTAGAGTAACCACTTCGACGCCAATATTTCTCCAAGACCTTGAAAAAAGAAAACAAAATAACAGTTTCGAATTACTTTGGTCCAATTATTTGTGGATGTATGAAATAATCTTACCCTATTTTATACTGTTGGTACAGATTTAAGCTTGTAGAGTGAATGTATAGTTTTTTAGCTCCGCGATGTACTAGTTTTTGGGCTACCTGAACTCCAAGAGCACCATCATCCCAGAACATTAAATGACTTTCATCAGGTTTGCATATTATTCTGAAACAAAACACGACTTCTTTTGAAACGAAGTTCTTGCTAATACATACGTTATGATATCCTAAATGTGACAACAACAAAAAAATCCAACACTTGATCGGGCAAACACATTCATATGCTTACGGAATACAGGCTAATGTACAGTCATATTCGTAAAATGAATTTGTTAACGTTTTGTCTGTGCAAATCCCGGATATCGGATGTCCAAATTTGTACAAAATCTTTCAGATACACAACTGCGGAGACTTTATGTAGCTGCGCCAAGATTCATAGGCGTAGGTCAAATTACCTGGGGTAAGCGTTGCTCACACAGTCTTGCATCCTCAGCAGCACCCTGCCGCGGTGCCTGCTGGCCGCGAGCAGTCGGAAGGCGCGCACGGCGTCGTGCGGCGCGTACGACACGCGCGACAGAGGACGCACGTAGCCGCGACTAATACCCTCGCTCAACATCGAATGCAGATACTTCATTTCATCATATTTTCGTTGCGTGAATAGAGATGACAAGTCACTTGCGACGTATGACCTCTGTTTAGTCATAAAAAACATTCCAAGTTCGTATTCTTCACTATCCTGAAGTTGAACTGTGTCGACGAAAATTCCAGAGAATGCTATGCATTTGAGAGATGTCTGAAAAAGAAAATAACGTATCAATAATTATAATTTTTACTTGCTGTTGTTTATTTAGTTAGATATTATATATGTATAAAAACGTACATTTTTAAGTTGCCCTTTGACGCAACTTACGATAACTTCACAACCTTTTCCTTTTGTTGCTGATAAAACAGTATCTGAAAAACTACTGTTGCGGGAACTTCCAATGTATTCACCTGGAATATAAATATTTTTTTTGTGGTATATTATACATAACAAAAATACAAGAGCCGTACTATAAAGCATCATTGTTTTTTTGCAAAAAAGTAATGGTGCTTTGCAATATTCTAGTGCCTTATTAAGGCACTAGAATATTGATGGCTGTAAAGGGCTTAACCGCGGTTTTGTTGGCGGTAAAAATTACTCGTCTATCCTCGCAAAACCATGGTAATGTAAGCCGCTATTCCGAATAAAATCATAATTATCTTTACTGCAAGCTTATGGCTTGCCCGTCAACATAGAATGGTCCCAGATCATTAGAATTATCGAAATTGCATACCTTCTAACTTTGGGTACAGATTCTGCAAGAACTTCTTTTTCCGTAAATCGCTGACTGTCGTGAATACTGTGCACCCATGAGCAAGTGCGACGGCAATGGCCGCCTGTCCCAATGCGCCTGTGCCTCCGTGAATAAGCACGTCATTACCAGGTAACATTCCACCCTTGATTATCTATTATCAGAATATAATATCGAAGGGATAATATTATGTTAGTGATATACAGCGACTGGATTTGGCATTTTTTTTTCCAATTTAACTCACGAGACAGTAGAATGCATGTACGTAGGCGAGCGGTACGGTGGCGGCGTCCTCCAGGCTCCAGTGCGCCGGCACCGGCCACAGCAGCTCCGGCTGCGCGCGCACCACGCTGCTTGCCGCGCCGCCATGCACCAGCCCCATCACGCGCTCTCCACTGTTGTGTAAACATAACATAACATCACTTTTATATTCCCCAAAGGTTTAGGCAAAGGTACACCCAAATTTCACCAGCTATGTTTGTGATCTCTCTAAAGTGTTTGACTGTGTTCATAATGACACACTTATTCGCAAGCTCAACCACTATGGTATCAAGAAGCTGGCGTTGAACCTAGTTATTTGTTATCAGTGCACATTCAGCTGGATAAAAGTGCAATTAGGCATCGCAAGGCAAATTTCTTGGCCTTACCTTGTTCCTCATATAAATGTTTACTTTTTGTTAGAAAAAGTGGTTGGGCGAGTCTAATATTCACATTATTCATAAATTGTGTACTTGGCCATATTATTACGCAGCAGACGTTTAATTTTTTGTCTGTGATTATTGGTCTTGCCATTTACTTTTTTTACTTTTTTTTATTTGCGACACCGCGCCCTATGTGGCTTGCGATAAGCAAAACAAAAACATTAAAAAAATAACTTGCCTGTCAGTAGTTCCACTGTAGTCCATTCCGTACACATTTGAATCACATGGCGTCATGCCAACCGATCTTTTCACATCGGACGTGCAGAGCCCAACGTAGTGAACCTGATAATACGTACACCATAATTATAGAATAATTTAGTGATGGCTAAGCACAGCCTAAACCGTTGAAAATAGAAAAAGAATATTGAAAAATTCAGAAACCCGACCTACAAAAACTACTAAACAGTCCAAAACAAGATAATTTTTCAAGCAATCGGATGTAGTTGGTGGCAGTTATTTTAGATCAATATTTTGTCTTCCAACACAACCAGTGGATGACAGGAGCCCTAAGGAAGATAATAAGGGATGTTTGTAGTGTGCAAATTACTTCATACATACCGTCACTGCCAAATCAGACTCCTGTAACGGAGGAGCCTCCACCCAATGCAGGGACTCAAGATCTCCGATTTTTGAACATTGTAGTGTAACAGCATTATTTAAGTTTCCTTGTTGCTGCATGTTACCTAAGATTTCCTGTAATAACAATCTATATAAGCGTAGGTACTAAGAAATAAGAATGAAATGAATGAATGGGTGTAACTATGTGTAAATATGATAAAGGAAATATTGCTGCTTCAGCTATAGGTAGGTAAAAAGCCCAACATTATGAAGCGCTATTTTTCGCTTCTTATAGCGGCAGTGACTAGAATATCAAAATAAGCCGTAATAAGTCTTGTAATGTGTCTTGCACCTAAAATACAGTTTTGTCAAAAACACATTTAAAGAACATAATCATATTCTTAGAGAAAATCTAACAATGATTATGTAAAAACGTGCGTTGTAGCTGCTTACCAGTGAATGTGGTACAATAAGGTCCACCCTTGTTGCGTCTTGGCTAACGGGAGGCAGATTGCGGTATTTAATATTCTGTAAAGTAACTCCGCCACACCTGTTATGATAAGATAACATAATATATTTATTTGCGTATAAACATGTGTACACATACAATAGTAAAAATATGCTTGCAGGATTACAAAGAAAAAAATAAGTTCAGACATGTTTGCTAAATATTATGGCGTGCAAATATAAATAGTTAAGATTATTAATAATTGATTTCAAGTCAATATCATTAAACTAAATTCTGCATAACAACAGTAAATAAAAAACAATAAAATTCACAAAAACATTAAAAAAAAAACTAAAAATCTATGTCCAAATAAATGCTTCAGTCAGAATTTCGCTATAGTATAACTAATTATTTTAAAACTAGCTTTTGCCCGCGGCTTCGCCCGCGTGGATGTCGGAAAAAATGTCACGAGAACGTACTACCGGAATTAAAAGTACGCTATGTGTTAATGCAGATTATAAACTAGTATGTTACCAAATTTCATCTAAATCCGTTAAGCCATTTTTGCGCCAATCCGAAACATAAAATCATCCCCTTTAAAATTGATTACCCCTTTCCACCCCGTTAGGGGTAGCTTTTGTGACAACCCTGGTAAACCTTTTCTTTCCGATCTTAAACATAAATACCGAGTTTCAAGTTAATCGAACCGCGCGATATATCTTTCCATACAATTATTTTCCCCCACAAAATCAACACCCCCTTTAAAAGGTTGTTTTCGAAAATTTATGTTTATGGCCGTTTTATTTATTAAGAAAATATACGGGTCAATTTTCAAGTTTATTGATGAAAGGAAACATAATTTTGATATAAACTGTGTCCCCCTTTTCACCCAAAAAGGAGATTATTAAAAAAAAATATTCAATCATGTGTTATTCAATTACTTTGGAGTATATCAAGATGCACAGTAAAATCCATCCCTAAAACATTAAAACCCTCTTTTGCCCCGTAAGGGTTACATTTGAATAAACCCAAAAACATGTAAGGCTTTATATTCTGTGAGCATTAGGTATATATAAAATACCGAATTTCGAGTAAATAAAACCGCGCGTTAAAATTATTTTCCATACAAACTTTAACATCCCCCAATCGCCTTTAAAAAAAACAAAAAATTACTTACTTTATAATTTACTTAGGTTAGTATTCGTGCCAAGTTTCAGATTTATTATCTCAAGGAATAAGATTTTTACAAATGAAATCCCCCCTTTTAAACCTTTTAAAGGTCAAATTCCCAAAAATACCTTCTTAGCAGATGCCTACGTCATAATTTAGAGTTAATCAAGCCACGCAGTAAAATCCTCCCTTGTCAAATTGACTACCCCTTTTCACCCCGTCAGGGGTCAATTTTCAAAAAACTCTGATACATGTTATTCTTAATTTTTGTTGCTAAGTATTAATACCAATTTTCAAGTTAATCGAGCCACGCAGTAAAATCCTCCCTTTAAGATTTTTTTATACAAACAAAATCCCCCCCTTTCAGCTCCTTAAAGGTCGAATTTTCAAAAACCCCTTTTTAGCGGATGCCTACGCCATAATAAGTATTTATGTGCCAAATGTCAACCCAATCCGTTCAGTGGTTTGAGCTGCCTGTTACCAGTCAGTCATGGTTTACTTTTTGACTACCCCTTTTCACCCCGTTAGGGGTAGATTTTTGAAAAACCCTGATACTCATTTTTCGATATTTTTGGTTTTAAGCATAAATACTGAGTTTCGAGTTAATCGGACTGTGCGTTAAAATTCTTCTATACAAACTTTGAACTAAAAATGGGAAACTTTATGATCTATTTATTAAGTATTCGTGCGAAGTTTCAAGTTTATTAACTCAAGGAATAAGATTTTTCATACAAACAATACCCCCCCTTTTATCCCGTTAAAGGTCGAATTTCCAAAAACCCCTCCTAAACGGATACGACCTTTCATCATAATGACTATCTGTTTGCCAAATTTCAGCCCAATCCGTTCAGCGGTTTGAGCTGTGTGTTGATAAACCAGTCAGTGTGTGGACAGAATATTAATTCAGATTTGTTACAGATTTATTGGCAATCTTGTCATTTGGTTGAAATAGGTAGGTTTTTTTTATTATTTTAGTAATATTTTATATAGATTCTTTTTAACCGACTTCCAAAAAGCAGGAGGTTATATGTTCGGCTGTTTGTTTTTTTTTTTTTATATATGTTCACCGATTACTCCGTCAATGGACGGATTTTGTTTGGAAGCGTATGCTCCTAAGGGAGTCCTTTTGCCACCAAATCAGAATCTGACGAGGGGATCCCATGGAAATCGAGGAAAATCCTCAAATTTTATAGGCATACCTATGGCGATTTGAGTATTTTTTTATAGTAACTAGTGCATTTGCTCTCGGAAAGCACCATTTGGTGAAGTGGGACAGATGATGAAGACCACTGATGGACACCGGAACTACTTAATAATAAGTATTACACCGTTGCGATTCGATTAGGCACTATAATATGGTTGATAAGCAATTTATGCTCGTCAAAATGCATATGGTAAAGTCACCATCAGTTCTCCTGGTTCTTACCATCGCATCGGGAATACCAATAATATGTAAAAGGTGATGAGCATTTGACATTAGGCTATTGTTAATTAGATAAATTCCAAACTGACCCACTAAAAAGTGAAAAATTAAAAACTTTTTACAAAAAAAAAAACACCCGGTGTTTAGTGAAAATAAAGCGATCAATGTGAAAGGACGTTTTTTCTTTCGCTAATCACCTGCATTCAATAGTGCACCTTTTTTACAAGAACAACCGACTTCCAAAAAAACAAACTTTTTTTTTTACTTTTTGAAGTGGTTTATTTTTATTGTTTGATGTTTTTTTGCTAACTTTTATTATTTTATATACGTAATGTAACGTAATGACATACATATTTACTTGTAAAGTATTTTTTTTTTAATTATTGTGAATGTGAAGACTATGTGGGTTATTGCTCTTTTATTTTCCCTTTGTCTTTTATTCTCAGTTACTGTTAATCATGGTCTGGCAGTTTGAGTCATTTATGCGGCCTACCCAAATGTCCTTTCTTTGGTATTGATCGTCGCATCGTTGAGCTCCTTAAGTTCTGAGTAGAGCTGCACGATTACTGACACATGCGTGCACTGACTGGTCAGGTCCACTCAATCTGTGTGGTTCTTTCCTCAAAAGAATATTTCAGACTGCAATTTACATGGCCTTCACATAATCTGACCAAGATTATGTCTGGACTTTAAAAGAGACTGTGACCTCTGAGTTTGTTTCGGCCTTTCTTCTCAGAGTAGTCAGATAGGAAACACCGCCCTCATCTAGTTTTAAAAATATGACTGACGTGTAAAAGTGTTTGTACAAACTTTTATCATTTATGACTACAAAGTGAAAAATAACTTTAATTTTGGAAGTCGGTGACAATTAACTAAAATACAGATCCAAAGACACCGACTTCCGAAATTAAAGTTATTTTTCACTTTGTAGTGTTTTTTTTGGAAGTTGGTTGTTTTTTTTTTCTAAAAAGTTTTTTTTTTTATATTTGTGAATGTGAGAACGTTGTAGGCTTAATAGTACTTGGTCCTTGTTGACGGTCACCTACACTGTCCTCCCATACCTAATATATTAACACTGTAACTTGAAAACATTGTAAAAGCCCATTCTTTTCAAAAGAGTAACCGTGGAGTTTCTTGCCGGCTCTTCTCCATAGGAAACGACCAATTGGAACCGTGCACCTAGCTTCTGACGTTTCATAAGTGCCCATGTAGGTTTATGTGAAATCAAATATTTTGATTTTGATTTTGAGTCACGGTTTCCTTATTGACTACCCCTTTTCACCCCGTTAGGGGTAGATTTTTGAAAAACCCTGATACACGTTATTCTATATTTTTGGTTTTAAGTATAAATACTGGGTTTCGAGTTAATCGGACTGCGAGTTAAAATTCTACTATACAAACTTTGGCATCCCGTAATCCCCCTTCGGGGAGAACTTTGAAATAATTAAAAATGGAAAACTTTATGATTTACTTATACTACATAGGTTTAGGTACCTAGTTAAATAAAGGTGAACAAATCATAAACAGGGTTTTTTATAGATGAGACTTTCTTGTTTAAAAATACTTTGTAACTTATAATCATTTTTTTTTTAATTATTAGCACGATAGTTCCCTCTTTTATTACTGTATGTTAAACTTTATCATTTATTCTTATACTACTCTTCGTAGATGTAATTGCTTGAGCACAATTATTTAGTTAGATTACAAAAATCTGTCTATTTTAAAGAGCCCAAAAAGACATGTTCTCTAAACGTCAATGAAATAAAACGTTGCTAAATTGAAGAGTACAACAGTGACGTAGCATGCCAACTGAAGTGCCAGGTATTACGTTTAGTCAGTTACTTGACAGCTCTCTCGTCACGTGAGTTTTATTGTTTACCTTTACCTACCTAAACGTAAAAGTTATTCGTGCCAAGTTTCAAGTTTATCAACTTTATTATTTTTACTTAAATACAAAATTTTGCGAATGAACAACTTCAATACAAAACTTTATCCCCCTTTTCACCCCTTTGTTGGTTGAAATAAAAAAAAAACAACGATTTACGTTGTATAAGCCAACGATAAGCCGAACTATTAGTGATTTTAACTTAAAAAATAAAGAGCTTTAATTAAAAACAAAATTTCATACTCCTTTTCACCCCTTAAGGGTTGAAATTCTAACAACACCGTTGCATTAGGTTCCGACCATAAGCCTAGATAATAAATTTAGTGATTTTTACATTCTAAAATGAAGGACTTTCCATACACAACTTCATCCCTCTTTTTAACCCTTCGGGGTTGGAATTATCAAAAACACTGAAACATGTATAAATTAATTTTCAATCGTCAGCCAAAACACATAATTTGAAGATCCTAACTTCAAAACTGACGGACTTTCATATAAATTTCCATCCCCTATTTTACCCCTTTAGGGGTGGAATTCCCAAAAATCCTTTCTGATTTCTTATTTACATTAGTCAGTCAGTCAGTCAGTCAGGACTTGTCTTTTTATTGATATATAGATAGATAGATGATATCTACAAATGCAAACTGCCACCAAATAGTATTGGATAATAGATTAGGTCAAATTGTTCACAGTTAGAACATCTTATTAATGCTACTTACCCTGAAATCGAAAATCTACCTACAAGGCACTATTAGCTGGTTTTGTTCTAGAGCAATAGTGTCACCTCGAAATGATTCCGTTAATGAAATAAATGATATTATATTACAAAAAGTACCAGGACACAATTCATTTTACAAATCCATCGACACTGTACGAGTATGCAACATCGAGGACACTGTACACTACCCTCAAGAATTTTTAAATTCCCTAAATCCGCCTGTTCTGCCACCACACATCCTAAAGTTAAAATTTGGTACCCCCGTGATGCTATTAAGGAATTTAAAACCTCCCAGTATGTCTAATGGCACAAGAGTTTTAATCAAAGAACTTCCAGACAATGTCCTTGTAGCCACCATCATCACCGGACCCGCAGCCGGACAACTCGCACACATTCCACGTATTCCAATGATACCGACGGATTTGCCTATTTCGTTTATGAGGCTGCAGTTCCCGGTTAAAGTTACATATGCTTTAACAATAAATAAGTCCCAAGGACAAACCTTTTCACTGGCCGGCATCGACTTGAGAAAAGAGTGTTTTTCTCACGGGCAATTTTGTATGTTAGCCTGTCCCGCATGGGGTCTTCCGAAAATCAATTTATTTTGCTTCAAACGAATACCACTTCAAATATAGTTTACAGAGAAGCCTTGAAATGATTTTACACTTTACTCTCATTTTCTTTCTTTTTACATGACTACAGAACGACCTTGTTATTTTTCGCTTTGGTATTCAATTTTTTTTTACCCATAACGCTACCTCGTGGTACTCCGTAGTTTATTTTTCGTTCATGTGACCTAAAGGTTTCCTCTTGTTTAGTAAGAACATTCACTTTAGTCACTTCAGTATATTGGTTTCTGCCTTTGAGGTATGATTCAATTAGCTTTAGAACATCACCTCTTATTCCTGATGCATTATGTATAGTCTCATCAACCGTATATTTACTTTGTGAACGCAGCAACTTACGTGTCGCGCAGCTGTCGAGCAACTGTGGTGCGTCTCAAAGTATTTGTAACGCGCTCTAACTATAAAAAGGATAGCCCCTCAAGAAAAAACTGAAGAGTACTTAATCAAACGTCTAGAATCTCTCGAAGCACAGTGGAATGACTTCGAGCAACGACATACGATTCTAGAGCAAACCTTAGAAGACAAAAATATCACCTACTTCGTGGATAACGTGTACAGCAAAACTCAAGCTCAATACGAATCTACATAAGGAGACATACTTAACTTACTGGAACAACTACAGGGAAAAAAAGTTGTGAAGTTCGACTTCACTGGGATGCTGAATCGAGATACTGACGATACCACCAAAACATTGCTGAGTAAGCAACTTTAAACCCCTAGACCGCGCCATGTCAAAGATTGACATAAAAACTGTCACGGAGAAATGCGAGCTAGAAGCCCATCTCTCCATTTTAAGGTCGAAGTGGAATGTCATCGACAAACAACACTGGGAGCTGGAAGTGTTACTCAAAGGCTCCAATGGTAATTATTACAACATGTTCATCGATATGGAAGACAAGTACGACGAGCTAAAAAAAACTTGAACAGTAAGATTTGGTCAACAATGCACTACGAAAAATCGGCGCCAAAAATTGAGGTTCCTGAATTTTCGGGTAGAAACAGCTAGGATCTATTGGCATAAAAATAGTGAAAATTGCTCATTTTCTTGCTGGCTGTACATTTTTTTTTAAATCTGTGAATGCAGATGTTATTTCACTTATCTATTTTTATTTTATTTATTTCCGTATTTGACCTATCCGTGACATCACAGCGGGCCCTATCAGAATACCAGCGCTGCGTCACTTATTTTTTAAGTCTTTACCTAACGCTATTCGGCACCCTATGGTTCTATTTGCAGATGACAGTACGGCTCTTTTACAAATAACAAAAATAAAAATCATGAACTAGAAATAAATGATTCCCTATCTAAAATAATAAATTGGCTTACAATAAATAATCTGAAAATAAATCTTACAAAAACGCATTATATGAATTTCAAGAATAAAATCGCAAAATTAATTCCATTATCTATTGAGTACAATAATGCAACTGTATCTGAGGTTACAAGTACAAAATTTCTAGGTATCTATATCGATTCTAATATGTCATGGAAAACACATGTAAGTAGTGTGTGTAGCAAATTAAATCAGTTCTCTTATGCCCTATACATGCTCAAAAAAGTATCTAATCAAACCACACTACTAAGTGCTTATCATGCCTATGTGGGATCCACTTTATCTTATGGGGTACTATATTGGGGATACTCGACTGATAAAGAAATTGCGTTCAAGGCACAAAAAAAGTGTATTAGATCCATATGTGGGATACGTCAAACAGATTCATGTAAACCTCATTTTATGAACCTGAAGATATTAACCCTCCCTGCTCTATATATCTACGCGGCCTCAGTTTTAATTAAATCAAACATCAGTAGCTATGACACATTAATAAGCAGTAGACTTAAAAATACACTACGCAATAAAACATCCCACACTGCCGTCTACAGCAATAGTATTTTTTGTATGGGCATAAAAATATATAATAATTTACCCATTGAAGTCAAGAACCAGCATTCAATTGGTATTTTTAAAAGGAAGCTAAAAGATTTCCTGATTAAAAAGGCATACTACTCTGTAAAAGAATTCCTTGAAGATAAATAATTATTTAATATTGAAATGATTGTGATACTTAATATAATGATGTGATATTAAATTCTATGAATAGTTTGTGATAATATATGAATGAATAATGATAATATAAAGTATATGAATAATGATAATTAATATAATATAATATTAAGTCTGTATAACTGTAATATTGAGTAAGTATATAATTTTTTTTTTCTTCTTATGTTAAAAACATACCATTACCATTTAAATTGCAATGCGTTAACAGGCAACTAAGTTCTAGAACCTACCTATTGTTAACATCTACAAAATCCTGTACACTTAGTTCGCAATAAAGATTTTGAATTTGAATTTGAAAACTCAATTTGGTATCATCAAACGTCCAATCGTGAAACTGTCACCACTTCCTATCGAGAACAGTGTCCAAGATCACTCAGAAAAGAAAACTCCAACCATGCCGGGTGGAAATATATGTTTTTCCACATTTCTTCCAAAGTTTTTAAATGTATTTACGTTAATAACTGGGTCTTAAGGCAAAATCCTGACTAACTTCGAACCTGAGCGGCCGATTTACTACGACACAATAGGAAACGTACAAGTGATTCATGAAGAATGGACATTACTTATATACTATAACTTAACAACTTACTGAGACGGAGTTTATCGAATTGAAGCTTACCTCAAGGGATTGAACGAACTGTGCCAAAAAACCGACCCAAGATACTGCCAGGCAACTTAAGAACAGCTTTACCACGAAATGGGAATACTGAGTTACTACAACACTATACTCGTAGCTTCTCATAAGCACATGAGTACTCGTAAGAAACGAGGACTGATTGATGGAGTGGGATATGTTGCTAACAGCCTCTTCGGTATTCTAGATCAACAGTTCGCAGGTAAATACCACAACGACATACAAGCTGTCCAAAATAACTAAAACTATCTGCTTGATTTGGTAAAAAATCAAACTTCAATAGTCGAACTTCAAAACAATATGCTGAAGAAGAATGAAAAAAATATCATGCGACAGTTTGGTTTCATAGACGACTTCATGGTGCAGACTAACATCAACTTAGTCAAAGTGGAGTCTGAAATGGAAATAGTGATGCTACTAACTACTTCAACTCGGCCTGACTAACAGCATATTTGCTGATTACCAATTTAGACAGAGTTCAAGAGATGCTGTTTGAAAGCCTAACTGATGTCTACAAAGGGCACATAGAAATCCATCTACTTACACCTGCCAACTTGATCGAGCAACTAACTGATATAGCGGGAAAACTCCTGAGGACCTCGTCGTTGCCTGTTCGAAACATCAGAAAAGATGTAAAAGACCTCTACAAACTACTATACGTGAGAGCGCGAGTTACCACTAACTACTTCTTGTTCGAGATACACGTCCCACTGATCTCAGATGAAGACTTCACACTATACCAGGCGATTCCGTTGCCCATGAAAACAAGCACAGGAACAGTCATCGTTCAACTAGCTTCGCAGTACATAGCAGTAAACTTCGGGAAAAGCACTTATGTCTCTTTATCTGAAGATGACATGAAGCGGTGTAATCACATTCAACCAGGCAATTTGATATGCGACAAGTATCTGCCAATATTCAACTTGCATAACAGCAATGCCTCTCGTGAAGCAAAATTACTGGGTCATCGAACGACCTCACCTTGTGACGTTAAAAATGTTCTGTGTAAGCAGGAGTGGATCGCGTTCCACACAGCGAATACTTGGCTGGCGATTTGTTGCGGAACTTGCAAAATACGAATTAGTGTGAACATGATATCACTACGCGCTCCATGACTTCCGGGATACTGACCTTGCCACAGGATTACTTGTTGCAACTAAAGGAACTAACAATTCACTCGCATTACCAATACAATAACAAAATGAAGATGGATCTTTCCATGAACATATCGTCGCTCAACTCGACGGTAAATAACATTGTGAACATAACACATAATAATATGTCTCACGTTATGTTGCCAGAAACTGCAGAATTGGAGGAAATCGACAAGCGATTAGCTATTATGAAAACACATGAAAACCACCTCCCATCAACCATTTCCACTCATGACATTCACCAATACGCCGTATCATATACCATTGTGGGAGTTATCATCACTGTCTCTGTGGGGTGGTTTGTAAAGAGATACGGACCATTTTGTCGCTGTAAACAAACTAAAAGCCGTTCAGCTACGAACAATCAGCTTGAAGAAATTGAACTGCAACCGGTACAACACAGAAAGCAAGAAGAAAAAATTCACACGGCAAGCCAAGCAGAACTGCAAGCGGTACGTCCTCGTAGTCGTAATGCAGACAACATCGCGTCCAACTTAGAATAATATAATTTATTATTTGTTTCTTTGTAATAGGGTTTCTTCTCTTGACAATCTATAATTAATTTTCTTTACATCTTTGTGGGGTTGCCAACATGTACGGTCTCATCAACCGTAAATTTACTTTGCGGACGCAGCAACCTACTTGGATGTCGTGCGTATCAAATATTATGCTATAATTATAGCGTTTTAAGCAATACATATCGAGTCAATCAATATTTGTGGAGCTAACCACTGTTCAATAGAAAGAATCGCTATCACTTTAACTTGTTAACCTTCTACATTTTATAATATAACTTTAAACTAAACTTGTGGTTCTTTGTGTGTACTCCATAACTAAACCAACATCAACAAAGTGATAGTGTACGGTGCCTACAACCATTGTCCTACCTACGGTGCCTACATCCTACACATTATAAATGTACAAATTATTCTGTTCAGCTTGACACAATTTTGAACAAGTATCTCTGTCTGTTCAGTATTTATTATTATCAATCCGAAACGACTTAAGAGCGCATGGGAGAGAAGGAATTTAGAGTACATCTGTGTGCGCATAATCTCGGACTATGATTATTTATATTGTTGTTGGCTAGTCTCCGTTGAGATTCGCTGCCGGGGCCGATATTGGGGCTAGAGATTTTTTTATAATATACTTAGTCACCTTGTAAGGTCATGGACATCCAAAAAGTAAGCATTCACAACAGTCTTCCCATTCAAGTTGTAGGCATCTTGAAGGTGATTCCTGGCGTCGATCTCTAGTCTCCTGATTTGTGTGGGCAGGGATACTGCATCATGTGGTTGTCGCAGCATGTTCAGCTGCAGCAAGCCGTCGATAAACGTGACCCAGTTGCCGCGCCACACCAGTGCTGCCTGGTTCAGTGATGCGCTCGCTGCCTCGACGCTTAGGAACTCACCGCTACAAGATGTAATAAGCTTAATTGCATAAGATTAACATTGCTACAATGCAAGGTATACGGAAAGCTTTCGTAAAATGGTGTAAAACTTTGGGCGTGCAGTAGCTTCGTTATTAACCGACTTCAAAAAGGAGGAGGTTATAATAATTATGTTCGGCAGGTATGTTTTTTTTTATGTATGATCACCGATTTCTCCTTCAATCGTGAACCGATTTTGAAAATTATTTTTTTGCTTGAAAAGGTATGCTATCGAGGTGGTCCCATTGCCACCAAATCTAAATCTGATGAGTAGGTATCCCATAAAAGTCAAGGGAAGTCCTTAAATTTTATAGGCACACTGATAGCGATTTGGATATTTTTTATAGTAACTCATGTATTTGCTCTTGTAAAGTACCATTCGGTGAAGTGTAACTGATGATGAAGACCAGAAATGGCCACCGGACCTACTTAATAATAAGTATTTAACGGGGTGCGATTCGAGTAGGTACTTTAATAGTGATTGTAAGCAATTTATGCTCGTAACAATGCATATGGTGAGTGGCAGTTCTCCTGGTTCTTACCAGGAGAACTCCTCAACAATTAACGGCCCTGCATCGGGAAAAGCAATATTTTGTACAAGGTGATGAGCAGTTGACATTAGGCTAGGCGTCTAAATAGACTAATTACAAACTGACCCACAAAAAAGTGAAAAATATTAAACTTTTTACAAAAAAAAACAAAACCGACTTCCAAAAAATCACTACAAAGTGAAAAATAACTTTAAGTCGGTGGTAAAAAATAAAATACAGATCCAAAGACACCATTTTGTATGAAAACGAAGTCCATTGCAATGCAAATGAACACGCTACGCTCGGATGCATGGTCTGATGATTATTAACGGTGAGTAGCCCGAGCAGCCTAGCTACAGAAGCGTAGCTTCATAATCTCGTTTAGGGAACTGGGACGGGAAGTGAAGTATCTCCGCCGTATGATTGTGCATTGCCAAGGGCACATCGAAGCGCAGCTTATACTGTAGTGGAAAGATGGCACACTCGCAGCGAGACAAGCAAAACGTGAAACAACAGCAACAAAACCTTTTAGACTGACTGCCCCAGAAAGAGGTAATGTTTCTTATTATTTGCCATCTTATTATGACTAACCTGTAATTGTAGTCCCTGTCTTGCAGCAGTTGGTAAATGTCTTTTGAATTGAGCACCATGTCAGTATTATTAGCTTTTGTCACGCATCGGTCGAAACCACTTCGAATGTACCCTGATGCCACTCGGTTATTCTCGTTCAAGATCTGTTGTAGACAATTGTTATTGATAAATGTTCATATCATCACGTTTGTATTCCGTGAAAGGCTTGGTAGAGGTGTTTATAGAAAATACATAGTGCACCAGTTATTTTTGAGTCTGCTGTAAAAGGGGGCGAGCTTATTGCAATTATCCAGGCAATTGCTACTGATAGATTCTGGAAAAACCCAATAACACTTTAAAAGCAAATAATCGAACCCCATTTCAGCAGTAAAACTTTTGTAAAACTATTGAAATGTCAAGGAGTGGGTTAGCCAGAAAGATAAAGCCCATTCCAAAGTGTAGTAGGTATCTTTGGAGAAGAACGAGCAAGAAACTAAATGGACACTTTATAACAATGAATATCTACTAAATATCAGTATACCTCAAACTTTCCGCTCCCTCTCTGCAGTGCGACGCTGAGCCTCAGCGGTCGCTGGTCGTGGAGCGTGGGCTGAGCGTACAGGTGCACGTCTTGGAAGTGTACCGGCGCCTGACGCTTGGCAACCCCTGAGTGCATCGCGAGGGTATCCCATGCTGCCACCAGAGCAGCCGCGAAAGGATAGCACTGTTTTTCTGAAATTCAGGAAGATATTGGATTGACTGCATTCATCTTACTTACAAGCAAGCTAGCGATGGTAAGGTGGTCAGTACCACCTTTGCATCTGTAATAAAAAGGCATTGCAGATGCGTTGCCATCCGAAAGACTCAGCTGAAATGTTCATGTGCTTGTTATTTCACTGGCCCTACTTATTCCATTCAAACCAGAATGGATTGAGTAGCAACGCAACTTAAAAATGGCCCCAAGGGTGATGATATTGTATCTGGGCAGTAACACCCACGGTAACTCCGTGGGTGTTACTGCCCAGATACAATATCAGGTCAGCAGACCAGCTAGTTTTTACACGGCATGGACAGTAGAAGAAGAATCCAGTTTGATATAATATGTTAGATGATAGTTATTTATACACAGAAAAGCCTTTTTTGTGAACAATGACAGACTTAGTTACATAACAAAGTCAAATTATTTATTTCAAATAAATAGGCACATAAGAGGCCTTTCTGACGGTTTTTTACAAAAAGATAAAATTGATTCTAGTTGCCCCTTCCAAAAGGTAGTTTCGTATGGAGAAGAATGGGCAAGAAACTCCACCGTTACTCTTTTAAAAATGTTTTACAATATTTTGTTTGAGTACATTAATTATTTATGATTATAAGACGATGCACCTAGAATAAAATTACTATACCATAATAGGTAAAAAGAATTAAAAACTAAGCAATGAAAAATAACTTAATTATGAGATAGATACATGGTGCTCACATATTATTTACAAACATGGTAAAAGTAAGTATTTCTAAAAAAAAAAAGTAAGTCTAGTGTGTGAGTATAGGTAATCACAGAATGTAAAATCAATATCGTAAAAATAACAAATTGTACAGTAAAAATAGCAACCAGTTTGATTTTTCTAGACTAGATTGTCCTATGGAGCTGTACCAGCATGTTTCAAAGCATTCCTGTCCTGGATATAATCCTCTAACTTGTAATAATTATGCTTGTTTACAAACTGTACTTTTAATATGTGTTTAAAATTTTCTCTCATTTAATTGCAATATAACACAAGGTATTTTGTTGTAACATTTAACACAGTACCCCATAAAAGATGTATGTACTTTAGATAATCTGAAAAATGGTTGGACTATTTTATCTTTATTTCTAGTATTAAAATGATGTCTATCGCTTATCTTATTAAAAATAATTATGTAGATTTTTCCTTACATACATATCGCCGCTACAAGCGTCTGCCTGGTGATTATTAAAAATCTTATTTGTAACTAATGAATTATTCCAATTTATCATAATCGTAACAATTACTTGAGGCGTCATCTATTAGCTCCTTTGTGAATTACAAACATCTTGTATTGTTTTAAGATTAATTATTAAATTAATTATGATGTTCTCGTTAAAACTATAGTTTAAACTAAAAGAGAACATTGAATGACTTTTGGTTTGAAGTCAAATTTATCAATCCTACATTTGACATAGTAAGTTTTGTTTATGATTTCCAAACACCAATTATCGTAGTAATGGTGCCGATTACATTTGAGTGGTCAATACCTCAATGTTAAAATTTAATACGAGAACTAAATCAGTTTCAATAATAATTAAGAAAATGTAAAGTAACAAGATTATTTTACACACACATTTCTTTAAGAAAACTTGTTGTTTGATTATTATACGGATCTACCGGAACCATTGTCAATTTAAGTGGTAAAATAGTAGTAAAGTTACTAATTAAGCTTTCATCTAATACTGCTCTTGCAATTGTGAATACAAGCATTGTTTATGATAAAAGAATTAACTGATAAGCATCTTAGTATTGTTTGTAAGTTTTATTCAGCTAATTAAGTAATAAGATTTAGAGGATACAACTGCCGCGCGGGCGGCAGTCTGGCAGCCATTGCGATAGAAATGCGTGTGCCTTGTAACGACTGAAATTGTAATCTCTCTGAATAGGTGTTCTTTTTTTTCTTTTTTTTTGGGTGGGAAATCATCAAATAACTTCTCCCGCTCTGGGCGGAGCAGGAGGGAGTGTCAGACTTTTACTGACTAAAACCCACCCGTGTTCCTTCCGTTGCCTGTGTGCCAGGGCCACGATATCCCCTTCGGACAAACTCGCAACCCTGGCAGGCATTGGTCCTAACGGACCCCGTCAGTTTGTGCTGACATCTCTTTGAGGCGCGCGTGGAACACAACGCGCCGTCGACCCGGGCCTGGTCCTTATCGGACGGCGAGCTACCCATCGCTCACCGTCCGCAGGCCCGCGCCTACGGTGGCCGGAAATCGGCTTGCAACTCCCGACGCCCGGGGCGTCTCCTGCGGCGACTAAGGGCGCGAGGGCGCGAACCTTATCTCACCCTCACGCGTTCCGCCTCCTCTTTCGCTAGCATTACTGCTTCGCAGAAGGAGGTGACGGCCTCCCATGCACTCTCGCTCCCAACCATGGCCTGAACCAGGGCCGGACGCGAGAAATCGCCGCCGCCGATCGCCTCCGTGAGGACACGGCGGTGCTCCACCCAAGCTGGGCAGACCTCCACCGTATGCTCCACCGTGTCGTCCGGGCCATCCACGTAGTGGTGACACCCGGGCGTTTCCTCCCGCTTTATCCTGAACAGGAACCTCCCGAAACAACCGTGTCCGGTGAGGACCTGCGTCAGGCGGAAGGTGAGGACGCCGTGGTGCCTCTCTAGCCACTCCTCAAAGAGGGGACTTATCGCCACAATTGTGGCGTGCCCAGCGCTGGGTTGCGACAATCGTACTCTCCATGTCGCCATGAGATCCCGCCGGAGCTCTGTCCGCTGTGCCGTGATTTCTCGCGGCAGCGGAGTTTCACCCCGGCGTTTCGCCTCCTCGCGCCACTCCCAGATGTGCGCGAGGACTTTTGCCTCCAGATCCCATGGCGGCAGTCCGGCAAGAAGGCTCGCCGCCTCACGGGAGACCGTGCGATAACCCCGTACCAGACTGATGGCCATGACCCTTTGGGATGCGTTCAACCGCTGGGCTGGACGCAGCCTTAAGGAACGCGCCCACACCGGTGCCCCGTAAAGGGCCATGGACCGCACGATCCCCGCATAAAGCCTCCGGCAGGAAGCGTTTGGACACCCTAGGTTGGGCAGGAGCCGCTTCAAGGCAGCCCCGGCCGAATAAAGGTGTTCTGTGATTGTATTTGTCGAACAAGAAACCTCTGTAACATGATGGTTTTGATTTAAAAGAGTATCCATGGAGTTTCTTGCCCGTTCTTTTCCATTTCAGCAGAATTTGCTTCGAATTGGAACGGGCGACTAGCTTCATATTAACTCAAACTGAACGACTCCATGAGAAATGATAATTCAAAAGTGCCTGTAAATGTTCTAAATGAAATAAATGCTTTGAGTTTGAGTTAAGTGTTGTGTGTGATTGAAAACCAACTACCTATCTACCATCAGTGAAGCATTAAGTACACCAGAGACTGGTCAGAGATGGCACTGGGTTCCTTGCCGTGTCATCAGAATTGGGATCGCTCACACGATCCCCTTCTGCCCATGCTCAATGTCGAACATCCAATAAATTACGTACAACTCCGAAATCTGAAAAAATAATGGTTTTTCCAAAATCATGGACATGATGCGTTCCTTAAATATTTCTTCCTTCCTAAGCACCTACAACCCTGGTGACAACCTGACGACTGTTCACAAATTTAATGATGATGGCAACAGGTGCTGGTAGTGGCAATGGACTCATGTAAAGGAAGATACTGGAGAGTTATTTTCCATGAAGACGCACATACGGAACTTAATAGTAAATAGTGCTGATGCCAGTAGCCTAGGAGTTGGCTGCATTCTCATCTATCCTATACTGCAGTATGATCACAACTGACGCTGAGATCACAATATGACAAATACCTGTTTTAACAACGCTATCCTCAGTGAAAAAGCAATCATTGACCTATAGAAACAAATAATAAAATTCGAGATGAGCAAAGCCTCATTGTGCACTCAGGCAAAACAACATGACTGTACAGCACAGAATTACCGAAGCACAGCAGAATAAACAAAGACTTGACACCTGAAATGCAAAAATAATAAATAGTCCGTTGATGGATTTCAACATCAATCCCGGGAAGTATTTTATTTTATATTTAATTATTGTTGGAAATATTTGCTTACAGTCTTTGAACTAAGTTCAGTAGCATCACACACTGGCAAGGTTCCTGGTTATTGTTATATCAAAAAGAAAATGATAACCCGCAGAATTACTATCAAGGTATTATTATCATAACAAAATTGTGAGCAACCTTAAAGGAACTTGAGTCTTCTAAAGCTCTATGCACCCAGCTACTTCAGGTCTTGGAATCAAGGTGAAAGTGTAGATCATCGTCAACAACAACACTTTTCTGAAGAATAAGCTGGCTGACCCACACTTACATCACAGGGTCTTAGCCGAATAATACAGTCAACTTCAATATAAAGGGTCAACATTCAAAGAGTACCATCAACATGCTTTGAAGCATATTTTATTTCAGGCCTTGAACATGAATTGTGTACCGCCCATAGGGCCCTATCTCTTTTAGAAGTTGTCAAGGGTACTTGAAAATAACCGCTATCTCAGCAAACCAATTGTTGATCAAGGTCGACTTAAAAGTCAACTCAACCAACAACTTCAACTGCTCCAGCCTGTTGAACAAATGACCGTGTCAGCAGCCTAGGAGCAACCAAATGAAGGCCAGCTTGAGGACAGCCAACCAGAAATGACTGTTCCAGCTCTTCCACACAACATAGCTAAAATAATAGGTGAGGAGTTTTCAAACTACTTTCCACTCACCTTGCCAACACTTCTACAATGTGGTGTCAAAAGTTCAATACAATATCTAAGTCAACAAGTACCTGCCTATAATCGGAACACATGATGCTCACATGTGATTAGTATCATGCACCAAAGTACTTTTTGAATTATTTGTACCAACTCTATATGTTTGCAGTTCTACCTGTAACAATTAATTCTAGTCTATTGTAAAGTACTATTAGTATCTATGGGAGTAACATAAATAACTCAATAAGTAATACTCAACAAACGATTAGTGCCCATTGAGGTCAACTAATAATGATCACAACAATTAATAATCTATCAGTAAGCCCTGGATGTAACTGATAATGAAAACAATAAACTATTAGTAAGTCCAAGAGGTACTTAATAGTCAATACTCTCATGTTATCCCGCTGGCTCCACGGCAGACAATACTGCCCAGAGCCTGGTTCCTTATATCCTGTCAAATCAAAGACTTTGTGTCTACCACAGAGCATTACCTTCACACGAAAACGATCAAACAATATAACAAAGATAACAAGACTTTGTACATGCCACGGAGCAATGGTCCTAAACTCCTTACCCTTTAATCCTGTCAAATCAAAAACTTTGTGTATATCACAGAGCATCACCTTCCCATGAGAATGAAACTATTCAGCTAACAGCTGATCATACAATACTATTACACACTATACTTACAAGTGTGCTTATGTAAGGTGCAACACCAATGAAACTATTCAGCTAACAGCTGAACAAGTGTGCATAAGTAAGGTGCAACGTCAATGAAACTATTCAGCTAACAGCTGATCATACAATACTATTACACACTATACTTAACAAAGTGTGCATAAGTAAGGTGCAACGTCAATGAAACTGTTCAGCTGACAGCTGATCATACAATACTATTACACACTATACTTAACAAAGTGTGCATAAGTAAGGTGCAACGTCAATGAAACTGTTCAGCTGACAGCTGATCATACAATACTATTACACACTATACTTAACAAGTGTGCATAAGTAAGGTGCAACGTCAATGAAACTGTTCAGCTGACAGCTGATCATACAATACTATTACACACTATACTTAACAAGTGTGCATAAGTAAGGTGCAACGTCAATGAAACTGTTCAGCTGACAGCTGATCATACAATACTATTACACACTATACTTAACAAAGTGTGCATAAGTAAGGTGCAACGTCAATGAAACTGTTCAGCTGACAGCTGATCATACAATACTATTACACACTATACTTAACAAGTGTGCATAAGTAAGGTGCAACGTCAATGAAACTGTTCAGCTGACAGCTGATCATACAATACTATTACACACTATACTTAACAAAGTGTGCATAAGTAAGGTGCAACGTCAATGAAACTGTTCAGCTGACAGCTGATCATACAATACTATTACACACTATACTTAACAAGTGTGCATAAGTAAGGTGCAACGTCAATGAAACTGTTCAGCTGACAGCTGATCATACAATACTATTACACACTATACTTAACAAAGTGTGCATAAGTAAGGTGCAACGTCAATGAAACTGTTCAGCTGACAGCTGATCATACAATACTATTACACACTATACCTACTTAATAAGCGTGCATAATGAAAGGGGCAATCAAAACAATCATTGACATATAGAAACAAATAATAAAATTCGAGATGAGCAAAGCCTCATTGTGCACTCAGGCAAAACAACATGACTGTACAGCACAGAATTACCGAAGCACAGCAGAATAAACAAAGACTTGACACCAAATGCAAAAATAATAAATAGTCCGTTGATGGATTTCAACATCAATCCCGGGAAGTAATTTATTTTATATTTAATTATTGTTGAAAATATTTGCTTACAGTCTTTGAAGTAAGTTCAGCAGCATCACACACTCGCAATCAATGCATAATTAATGCACAATTAAAGACAAATTAAGTAGATAGCAGATCTACAATAAGCTATCAATCATGTCAATGTAAACTAAAACTGTTTAATACCAAGTCCTACAATTCGACACACGTTGTAGGAAAATAAAAGCAACAATAATCTGCCGACAGAATTTATCTCCACTATTTCAGATCCTACTCAACTCTTCAAGGATTCCACCGGCTGGTACAGAGCGCGCACCGCCGATCAGAACGGCCGCATCGCCGGCGCTACTACAAGCGTCTGCCTGTTAAGATTATTAAAAATCTTATTTGTAACTAATGAATTATTCCAATTTATCATAATCGTAATAATTAATTGAAGCGCCATCTATTAGCTCCTTTGTGAATTAGAAACATCTTGTATTGTTTTAAGAATAATTATGATGTTCTCGTTAAAACTATAGTTAAAATTAAAAGAGAACATTGAACGACTTTTGGGTTGAAGTCAAATTTATCAATCCTACATTTGACATAGTACCCCTTAAAAGATGTTTATTATGTACTTTAGATAATCTGAAAAATGGTTGGTATATTTTGTTTTTATTTCTAGTATTGAAATTATGTCTATCGCTTATCTTATTAAAAATATGTAGATTTTTCCTTACATACATAATATTTTCATAAATGAATTGGCAAGGTACCGTCATAATATTAATCCTTTTAAATAGTTCCCTACGAAATTCGCGGCGACGTAGATTATAAATTGCTCTGACAGCAATCTGATGTCCCATCCCATGGGCAATGAAAGACACGCAATATGTCCCAACCTGTTGAGGTTAGGACAACAGTGAGAGTCAACAGAGAACAACTGAGGGCATTAATATATTAAATCCAGTTTAGTACCTCTAACAACGTGACCTTGCAGGTAGCTGTACTCATCATCATGAATGGACTTCAGGAACTGGCAAGCTGCAGCCGCTCGTTTCTTTCCACCGACAAAATATGTAACGTTCCTATATGGAAATTTAAATAAATATAAAAAAAACAATATAAGTCTAAATCGCCAACCTGTATGACGTAAAGTCAAGGAAATTAATTAGTAAGCAAGCTAATTGACTTTTATTGACAACTTTAAGTGTCCGTATATTCAATTCAAAACTTTACTTCTTTGACAATCGAAATAACACGGTAAGGGCTAATTGACGAAGGCCAATTTGTTTAGCATTCATGTCCCTGACGGATGACTTTACATATTTAGCAGGCGTGGTGATCAATGCTCGTGCTTCCACTACACGAATAAACACTCCTTTGCCTTTAGTAGGACAATAACGGGCTGGTTTTGTTTATTTGATAGATTTTGTAATCCAATGATTGGACTTACCATGTTTCACTATGGTTCCATTCGACTAAGTGTGACAGCATAGGTGTTTCTGTAGATACAGGGAACTCCACTTTCGGGTACAAAGCTTGCACCTTTGGTGTGTAACCATGCATGTACAAACTGTAATTAAATTAGAAATAAAATAATTAATTACTCATAGCATCGCATAACGAGCCTATAAAGTTCCTACTGCTGGGACACACCAAAGTCTCAATAAATGGAACAACTAATTTTGTATGTACCTTTATTTTAGCGAGCACCTTGGAATAGTTTCTAATAGACATTAATGCCAAGAGTGCCAACTGTAACCGTCTTATTACAAACCGAGTGCCAACTTTAGTCCAAGCCCATGCCTTCGAGCTCGTTAATGAATAATAAACTTTATTCAGATCACAGTAACGTTCTTAGAATTAACTTACGTATCTAGTTTATTTATGCACGTGTCTGTACTCTAATGTACATTATAATTCCATGGTCTGTGATAAATAAACCTATTTTTCTTACTTTCTTTCATAACACAAAATTGACAACTTAGACAGTTCGCGTTTGACGTCAGTTTTTGTAAGTAATTAGAATAATTATTTCGACATTAAAAAATACTCGGATAGCACCGAGTAAAGAAACGGAATTCTTCACTCACAGGTCTAAAGACAAACATTTTGCTGCAATAAGACTGCAAAAGTCTTTTAATATTTAAGAATGTCTGAGTACTTACTCGCCAACTGCCTTAAGTAAGAAAAGCACGTTGTCAGGATGTCCGCGCCTGGTGAGCGGAACATGCCTACTTTCCGCCGGCATGGCTCTCTTGAGAATGGCCTGCAGCAGTCCATGCGGCGCCACCTCCACCAATACAGCGTTGCTAGGTATCAGCCGCAACGTCTCCTCAAATAATACAGGGCTCTGCGACACGCAACCAAAATAATAAAAAAAATCGGTCAAGTCGGACTCTTGCACTACCAAAATTATGAAAGTGGACTTTTGATTATTATTGTTGTTTATTTATTTATTTATTTTTCTTTAATGGCTATAGAACAATTTTTTTACACTGTTACATTTGATATAACGTTTACTAAAATCTAAGGTTAGTTATTTTGATTAATTTCTTATAGGTTAGCACTGCATGCCCCATAAAGGTAATCAATGTGCCACAAGCACTATACTATAAAATTAATATCTAAGTAGGAAAACTAATAGAGACAAGTTCAAAGTTACGTGAGTTATCAAGAGTTTAAAAATTACAAAAAAGCAAAATTTGCCTATAAATTAAAACAGATAATAGAGATATACAAGCTGTACCAACTCAAAGTGCCTGATCGCCTCGTGATCATCATACGAGACTACTTGTCGAATCGCACCTTCCGCTACCGAATAGGAGAGGCCCTCTCTGCCCCTCATCCGATACGAGCTGGCGTGCCCCAAGGCTCCGTGCTCTTCCCCCCCCCCCTTATTCTCGCTCTACACAAGCGACATACCCAAACACCAAAAGTGCCAGCTGGCCCTATTTGCCGATGATACAGCTATTTACTACTCATGCACTAGCACTGAAAGCATCACCCGACACCTCCAGTCAGCAGCCATTTCTCTAGAGAAATGGTTCACTAAATGGAGAATAGAGCTAAACCCATCTAAAAGTGCAGCTGTATTATTTGTCAAAACTGGCAAAAACAGCAACGCTCGAACTCGCACCCGACCCATAATAATGTCAGGCCAACCGATCCGTTGGGAATGCAAGGCCAAATACCTAGGGGTCATCCTCGATCAGAAACTCAATTTCATAGAGCACATAAAGGCAGTACGTAACCGTGCCGCCTTTGCACTATTTCGCCTCCATTGCCTACTCAATGCGCGTAGTAAACTCGCCCTCAAGTCAAAGGTACGAATTTACACAGCGTGCATATCATGACATATGCCGGCGCGGCGTCGCACAGTGGGCCCATACTGAAAATTAGTGGACTTAGGCAACAAAGTTCCTATATCGATGCGATTTTTTTTTATATGACGTGTTATATTATTCCTGACAACTTTTATTCTTATAAAATTTCTTCTAAAGTTGATAGTTTGTCTTGAAAAAAATTAATTAGATTTTTTTGTATGAAGCGAATCACGTTTAATTTTTTTTCTTCAATTGTACTAATATGTTGAGTGTGTGGCGTGAGTATATGATAGCTAGGGTCATTCTCTATCCATGAAAAAAAAATCAGCGCCGGCCATCTGCGGCAGCGCGAGTAATCATTCGGTAAAAAAAAAATGATTTGGAAGAATTTTTTTGTCATTTAAAATAAATTCAAAGCATATTTTTTGTCTCATTTGGCTGTTTTCACCTTCTTTTTAGTTAAATAAATAGTTTTAATAGCGCATACGTACTTATAACTAGTAATTCTGGTAGAGATTTAGTTATTATTGCATGTTATCGGTAGCACCTGCATTGTGATTGATGACTCATTTGTTTGTGCACTCGGCTAAGCGCATAACTAATGAGTCATCGAAAAATGCTCGTCTCTGATTGGCTGAATAATTTTCACTCATTGTTATGTCCACTACTTGAGTAATTAACACTAACTATAAATATAAAGACATTAATTAAGTCCATCTAGTTTCGCTCTTGTCGCTTGTTTGTGAACACAGTGAAATACTTGTATTTTTATATTTACATTAGAACTATGGCTGGATTTTGTACCAACCTAGATCTTTTTGTGAAATTAAGAAGTGGTGGCGATCTGAAAAATCATATGTTTCTGTATGAAAGTATCATTTCTGTCTTGACTACCGAAGTTTCTGAAGAAGACAAGGACCGAATCAAGGAGTTCTGTCGACTTTTTTGTGTAAATTTAAATAAAAAGTGGATAGAGTCGAGTAGAAATCAAAAAACTTTTATGAATCGTGTAATTAATCGCAAGTGGTTGGAAAAAAACATCAACTGGCCTGTTTGTGAGTGTTGATCTGAGAAGTGTGATGGGCTTTTCGGACGCAGCCTTATCTGAGCTTGTGGATATAGATTGTCATGTTCCTACTCTTGCAGTATGTACTGCGGAAGCGGGAACATCTACAGAAAAGGAGCACAGAAAACCGTTCGAAGAGTTAAGTAATAAGCAAAAGAAAAGACGTTCTACTTCCATAGTAGAAGAAAATTCCGAGGAAGAGTTGCAGCACTGGTACATAACAAAATTGAAAGACAACGGCAAAACGAATCTGGCAAAAGTGGTCGAATACCTTTCCAGTAATCCAGATGCGCTATCCGAAGTAGAAGAGAGACTATTCAAAAAGCAGAGCTTAAGTACTGTCTCTGAAGATAAGTGTTTAGCTCTTTATACATCAGTTGCGCTCTCGAAATGGAAGTACTTAGCTCTTCGACAATTTCTGAAAGAAGAAAACTGTGCTGCCTTTCCATCTTATCCAAAGCTTGTAAATGCCAAGAAAAGATGTTACCCACCACAAGAGAGTATGGAGATTACCGAAAACGGAGCTCACATTAAATTGCAAGCGCTATTGGACCACACTGTGGAGAGGATATTACTTGATATAAATACTGTTGATAGGTCTCAAAATGAAGAACTCAAGTTGACCTGGAAATGGGGACTTGATGGTTCTTCGTCGCAGAGTAACTATAAACAGAAAACGTCAAACACAGCTCTACAGAGTTTGATGATTCATCAGTAGTCATGATAAGCATCGTCCCTCTTCGGCTAGTGTCTACTAGGCCATCATCTGGGAATGAAAATCTAGTTTGGGAGAACCCCACACCTTGCTCAACTCTGTACTGTCGACCAGTGAAGTTCACTTTCACTTCGGAGACAGCTGACTTTATAAAGTCTGAAGAGTCTGAGATGAAAAAACAAATTGATGAACGAATATCTACACAGTGTGGAAATATTATTGCATCACATGAATTGCATATGACCATGATTGATGGAAAAGTGGCCAATATTATTGCTGGAGTACCATCATATGCAACGTGTCCCATTTGCTTGGCAAAACCGAGTGAGATGAATAATTTAGACGCTTTGACTTCTAAACCACTTCGTGAAGAAATTTACAAACAAGGAATTTCTTCACTGCATATGAAGATTCGGTGTATGGAATGTCTTCTCCATATATCTTATAATCTGGATTTTCAACGATGGACTGCTCGCGGCGAACATAAGGCTTTGAAACAAGCTAAAAAAAATACCACACAGCAAGAGTTTCGTGAGCAAACTGGAATGCTGATTGATATAGTCAAACAGGTATGTATTTAATTTTCGCTCTCTTTATGTTGTTTGTGAATTATATCTCTATGTATTGTATATTACAGTATTGTTTTCCCAATTTAGGGTTTTGGAACTACAAACGACGGGAATACAGCGAGGCGCTTTTTCCAAGATTACAAAAGATCTTCCAGAATAACGGGAATTGACGGAAATCTGATTTTCAGATTTTCCGTTATAATTATCAACGACTTGCCCGTACAAATTTAAATTAATTCACCTATCATTAACAAAATTAGTATAACCTGAAACATTACGATATATTTATTCAACAATAGATAACGTGCAGTTAAAAAATAAAACAGCCAATCAGAGACGAGCATTTTTCGATGACTCATTAGTTATGCGCGCACAAACAAATGAGTCATCAATCACAATGCAGAGCACCTGCATTGTGATTGATGACTCATTTGTACCGATAACATGCAATAATAACTAAATCTCTACCAGAATTACTAGTTCTAAGTACGTATGCGCTATTAAAACTATTTATTTAACTAAAAAGAAGGTGAAAACAGCCAATTGCGACAAAAAATATGCTTTGAATTTATTTTAAATGACAAAAAAATTCTTCCAAATTATTATTTTTTTACCGAATGATTACTCGCGCTGCCGCAGATGGCCGGCGCTGATTTTTTTTTCGTGGATAGAGAATGACCCTAGCTATCATATACTCACGCCACACACTAAACATATTAGTACGATTGAAGAAAAAAAATTAAACGTGATTCGCTCCATACAATAAAATCTAATTAATTTTTTTCAAGACAAACTATCAACTTTAGAAGAAATTTTATAAGAATAAAAGTTGTCAGGAATAATATAACACGTCATATAAAAAAAAATCGCATCGATATAGGAACTTTGTTGCCTAAGTCCACTAATTTTCAGTATGGGCCCACTGTGCGTCGTGTTCGCACTCGTCGAGCCGTCTCGCCTTAATAAAATGCAGACACTCCAAAATCGCTTCATGCGACGTGCCACGGGAAGCCCCTGGTACGTACGTAATGAACAATTACATGTCGATTTTAACTTGCCGACCATCAAGCAATTTTTCAAAAAAGCTAGTAAACGCTTTTTCGATTCAGCTACCACTCACACTAACCCACTAGTTGCAGCAGCTACCCGATACACACCCTCACACATATCACGCATCCGACGCCCTAAACATGTCTTATCAGATAAAGATGACGACATAGCTCTATACCAAGAGAGTATCAAGTTAGCTCGAAAATCTTTCAACACTACACAAACATTCCGTACTCGACGGCGAGCACCTCCGCGAACTAGAGTAGTACGACACCCCCCTCCGACCCTTGCCCCCGCCCGCCCGAGCGGAGCAAGTAGCATAACAAATGTCCCTAATAATAATAATATACCGGTACTACAAGTCCCCTCTTGTACAGTAGTCAGTAACGCCCTAAGCCTAGGTTCGAGTCCCACTATGGGACGCCCTTAGCTGTGTTACTTAAATTATAAGTCTAACTCGGTGAGAGGCCCTTCTGGCCCCGCCAACGCTCGGTTACGCAGAAAAGGCACCCCGGAGCCATCTGCAATAGGTCCGTATTAAAAAAAAAAAAAAAGAACAAATTGTCATTCACTAGCTAGAGGTTCTGAGCTCGGTAGCCCCCGCAGCCAGCTTTGATCCTTAGTATGACTAGTTCCTGCTTCGATGCTTCGACTGCTCCGCAGTCTTCAGTAAACTATTCAGCTAGGGGAGGTCTGAAGGGCGATAGCCACGCAGTCCCTTTCATCCCTCCACTTAGGGTTGCCACCTGATATATTGATTATTGTAACATTTGTAACGTGTAACAAGTTAAGTTGCCAATAAATCAACAAGTTGCCAATAATCAAAGTTCAACGGGGCTTTAATTTCACAACTAGCAACCCTACACTAATTCAAATTTCGACCAAAAAAAGTTCGTTTTTAGGGTTTCGTACCCAAAGGGTAACACGGGAACCCTATTACTAAGGCTCCGCCGTCTTTCTGTCTGTCTGTCTGTCCGTCTGTCACCAGGCTGTATCTCATGAACCGTGATAGCTAAACAGTTGGAATTTTCGCAGATGATGTATTTCTATTGCCGTTATAAAAAACAGAATAAAATAAATATTTATTATTACAACAAACGTAATTTTTTTTGCTCGTTTTTCCTCTATAATGATAACGGCAACAGGTAGACGCTTGAAATATTCACAGAATATTTAGTTATAATTATATTAAAAATAAATATTTAAATGAAAATAAAACAAATATTTAAGGGGGGCTCCCATAATGGTACGGAACCCTTCGTGCACGAGTCCGACTCGCACTTGGCTGGTTTTTATTGAAATGTTATCATGAAATATAACACCATTAAGTACAAATCACATGAACTAATTTTAACTTGTGTTGTCGTCGCCTCAATAGTGTTAACAAAGTATACTACTGGTCTGCAATAAATATTGAAATTAGCGACATCTATTGTGGTGACATCACACACATCATCATTGTGGTGGTGGCGTCTACATTGATAAAAAGTACTAGATCGATAATTTCGCCATCTAGAATAAAATACGTCTGGCCCCGTGGTGGTGACGATGAAGTAGAACTGCGTGTTCATAAGTTCGAATCCGACGAAATGGAAGACTTTTTAAATTAATTTGAAATATAAATTCATAGAATAATCTACCAAGATGAATTTCTTCGAAAATGTGGTAGATAATATTACGTTCCGGCGCACTCGCAGCAGATCGGAACCAAATAATGATAGCAGTGACATTATATCCCGAACATTCAGACGATGACGAAGAAACGCAACTAAACATACAGTATTTAAAATGAGATAGAAAATCTTAAATCACAATTAAAAAGCGCGCATCAAGAAATATAAGTATTGTCTTTTTTTTTTTTAGAAAATAGTAACTTGAAGCAAATTAATATAGATTTAATAAAGAAAAATGAAATTTATAAAAAAAATACTACAAGCCCAATTAAGCAAAAAGTGCAAACTCCGAAGAAGAATGCAACCAGCCGCACGAAGACAAAATGGGCACAAACTTCAGAAATTATAAGAGACTATTGCACACCTCAAGTTGAAACCGGTACTAGTGCTAGTAGCACTCAAAACACCACATAACCCAACGGTATTACCGAAAAATGTCCTTTGACGCCGCTTGTAAAACATAAAATTTGTATTCTGAGTAGTGAATCATCTAATAGAATATATACAATGAGCGAAAGAAGTCATATCTGTAACTATTATGTGTCACTATCATACGCCTAAATGTGGATTGAAGCATAACAATATACATACAAAAGTACGAAACTTCACACACTCCGATTACTGTATTATTCATATTGGCGCGGAAGATTTCAAGAAAACGCATAATATTATACAGAACTAGTTACCTTTACCTACTCACAAAAAAATACAAACATTAAGTCACACTAATTTTATAATTATGTTTACCAGCCGTGTAGATACTTTCAATAACTTAATTTACATGGATGTGGAGACATATATGCATCCATTTAAAGATATTTATTTCTCAAAAGACTTACAAATTCAAGAGAAAACATAAATAGGTTTATACAATATTATGTGCCACCAAGCGTAGCCTAATACATTTTGCTACACATACTACGAATCTAAAAACTAACATTATAATTACACTTTGACTTAATAGTTTTGTCGTAGCAATCAAAACAAATCAGAAGTAGGTAGTTCTACACAAGGATCAGCAGAACTTTAAGCGACGTGGGTAGGATGCATTTCAACGGTTGTAGCGTGTTAACTAAGGCCTACACCACAGTGCAGAACAATAACAAGAACAGAAAAAAATGAAGTAATATTTTGTTTTATTTACTTTTGTAAACTAACGTGCAAACAGAGATTTTTTATAGACTTTAGGGATTTTATATTTTAATTAGTTATTACTTGTTTATTTTATCGTTGATTTTGATTTTATCGCTGATTTGTTTAATAGTACTCTCACGGTCAGTCCAAGTTTGATAATTATTTTAGAGATATTATATTTTATATAATATTATACATATTTTATTTTTATTTAGTTATTCAGTAGGTTGGAAAAGATCTTTTAGTGTATAGTTTCTTAAAGTTTTCTTGAAAATGTTAAACGATTTGATTTATTTTATGTCCTTGAGCAATCTATCTATCTATATAAATAAAACGACAAGTCCTGACTGACTGACTGACTGACTCATCAATGCCCAGCCCAAACCCTTGGACCTAGAAAGCTGAAAATTTGTACAAGGTTTTCTTTATAATGTAAACAAGGAATAAGAAAGGATTTTTGGCAATTCCACCCCTAAAGGGGTAAAATAGGGGATGGAAGTTTATTTGAAAGTCCGTCAGTTTTGAAGTTAGGATCTTCAAATTTTGCGTTTAGGTTGACGATTGAAAATTAATTTATACATGTTTCAGTGTTTTTGATCATTCTACCCCGAAGGGTTAAAAAGAGGGATAAAGTTGTGTATGGAAAGTCCTTCATTTTAGAAAGTAAAAATCACAAAATTTATTATCTAGGCTTATGGTCGGAAGCTAACGCAACAGTGTTGTTAGAATTTCAACCCTTAAGGGGTGAAAAGGGGGTTGAAATTTTGTTTTTAATGAAAGTTCTTTATTTTTAAGTTAAAATCACTAATAGTTCGGCTTATGGTTGGCTTATACAACGTAAATCGTTGTTCTTTTTTAATTTCAACCCACAAGGGGTTGGAAAGGGAGAAAGTTTTGTATTGAAGTTGTTCATTCGCGTTTTTACATTCAAGTAAAAATAATAAAGTTGATAAACTTGAAACTTGGCACGAATACTAACCTAAATAGATCATAAAGTTTTTCAGTTTTAGTTTTTTCAAAGTTCCCCCCGATGGGGGATTGGGGAATGTCAATGTTTGTATAGAAGAATGTTAACGCACAGTTTGATTAACTCGAAACTCAGTATTTATACTTAAAACTCATCAATCATCAGGGGTTTTCTCTCAAATCTACCCCTGACGGGGTGAAAAGGGGTAGTCAAAAAGGAAACCATGAATGAATGGTAACACACAGCTCAAACCACTGAACGGATTGGATTGAAATTCTTGCACGTAGTAGGTATCTACCTACTTATTATGACGTAGGCATCCGCTAAGAAGGGGTTTTTGGGAATTTGACCTTTAAAGGGGTGAAAAGGGGGATGTCGTTTATATGAAAAATCTTATTCCTTGAGTTAATAAATCTGAAACTTGGCACGAATACTAACCTCAGTAAATTATAAAGTTAGTAATTTTTTATTTTTTTTAAAGGGGGATTGGGGGATGTTAATGTTTGTATGGAAGAATTTTGACGCGCGGTCCGATTAACTCGTAACTCAGTATTTATACTTAAAACCAAAAATAAAGAATAAAGTATATCAGTTTTATTTTTTTAATCTTTCCCTAACGGGATGAAAAGGGGTTGTCAATTTTACAAGGGAGGATTTTACTGCGTGGCTTGATTAACTTGAAAATTGGTATTAATACTTAGCAACAAAAATTAAGAATAACATGTATCAGAGTTTTTCGAAAATTGTCCCTGGCGGGGTGAAAAGGTGTAGTCAATTTGACAACGAGGATTTTACTGCATGGCATGATTAACTCTACATTATGACGTAGGCATCTGCTAAGAAGGGGTTTTTGGGAATTTAACCTTTGAAGGGGTGAAAAGGAGAGATTTCGTTTGTATGAAAAATCTTATTCCTTGAGTTAATAAATCTGAAACTTGGCATGAATACTAACCTAAGTAAATTATAAAGTTATTATTTTTTTGTTTTTTTTAAAGGGGGATTGGGGGATGTTTAAGTTTGTATGGAAGAATTTTAACGCGCGGTCCGATTTACTCGAAACTTGGTATTTTATATACACCTAATGCTCACAGAATATAAAGCCTTACATGTTTTTGGATTTATTCAAATGTAACCCTTACGGGGCAAAAGGGGTTATTTAAGTTTTAGGGAAGGATTTTACTGTGCGTCTTGATAAACTCCAAAGTAATTGAATAACACATAATTGAATATTTTTCAAAAATAAACTCCTTTTGGGGTGAAAAGGGGGACACAGTTTATATCAAAATTATGTTTCCTTTGATCAATAAACTTGGAAATTGACCCGTATATTTTCTTAATAAATAAAACGACCATAAACATACATTTTCGAAAACAACCTTTTAAAGGGGGTGTTGAATTTTGTGGGGGAAAATAATGATATGGAAAGATATATCGCGCGGTTCGATTAACTTGAAACTCGGTATTTATATTTAAGATCGGAAATCAGTGTTGTCTAAAAATCTACCCTTAACGTAACGGGTGGAAAGGGTTAGTCAATTGTAAAGGGGATGATTTTATGTTTCGGATTGGCGCAAAAATGGCTGAACGGATTTAGATGAAATTTGGTAACATAGTTTATAGTTTACAATCTGCATTAACACAATCATAGCGTACTTTTAATTCCGGTAGTACGTTCTCGTGACATTTTATCCGACATCGGATAAAAAAGTCGGCCCCTTCATACATAATCTTCCTTTTTCCATATTTAGTCCTAGGCTGGGATAAGCAGATATCGTTAGCCTGTCTTGTTAAGATTTTGTAGGTTTGTACCCTTTTTGTAAATATTATCTGCGAGTGTATGTCTCTAGTTAGTATTTTCCGAACAAGTATACATGTGTTATACTTACATGTATAATATTTGATTAATTATTTTATTTTGGGCTACTTGTAGCACTTTTAGGTTTATTTTGGCAGCAGTTCCCCAAACCTCAATCAAATAGTCTATGTGAGACTTAATCATGGAGTTATATATACTGTAACGTACCTGTCTAGGCAGACATCGCACTATACCACGTACTGCACCTGTTATTGATGTGAGCTTATTCTTAAGATATTCTTATGTGGTTATACTCCAATCTCAACCTTCCTTATACCTACCTATGACACTTATAGCTTTCGGTATGGGAGTTTAAATAACAAATTAACAAAGGCTTAAATATTGTAATATCAGATTTGCAAGCCCTTATCCTAAACCTAAACACCATGAATGCCACTTACTCGGAAGTTGATTGTTCCCAGAAAAACCAAACAAAGTTGATAACTAATATACAATCACAAAAGAAAACTCAGTTTTTTCTATAGCAAACACCTTAATATTCTTCATCAAAATATTGCAGGACTTATGAACAAATCGGATTTACTGACAATTAAATTAGAAGAGCTTTTTAATAAAAGAATCAATATAGATGTAATGTGCATCACTGAGCATTTTGTTGGGACAGGTTACGAGAGTTTGCTGCATCTACCTAATTACTACCTAGCTGCCTATTTTTCGAGACATATTAAACGAGGAGGAACCTGTAGGTATATTTGTTCGAATAGGATTGCATTGTAGAGAATTGACGGATGTAGTAAAACAGTCGGTGACCGGTATTTTCGAGTTCTGTGATATAGAACTGATATCTCATAATATTATTATTGTCTGCGTATATAGAATACCTAAGTTTAACTATAACGTGTTTTATGAAAGATTGGACAATGTATTGCAAAAATTTCGTTCACTTACAAATAAAAATATAATTTAACTGGAGACTTCAATATCGATGTACTAAAAAGAAACAAAAATACATTAGAATTTGTAAAACTTTAGAGAAGAGAAGGAGAAGAGAAGAAAAATGAGTCCCATGCAAAATTTAAAGACGACTTTTTTTAATATATCGTTTATGCTCCCCGGAAAAAAATGTCACTATATTATTATATACTAATAAAAAGACTAAATGGTTATCTCGAGGAATTAAATTCTGTAGTCAAAAACAGAGACAGCTACTCTGGGCATATACTCAATCCTAATTCAAAAAATAAACTTGTTTAAAAAAATATTCAACACTTTATAGGAAAATAATAAAACTAACTCAGAAATCCCAAAATAATCATTTTATAAATGATTCAATAAACAAATCAAAAGTAGCCTGGCAAGTAATAAATAAATCAAAATTTTGTTTGCCCCAGGAACCAATATTATCTATAACAAAAGACAATTTAATTTTAACGCGGGGTTTTTTTTTTTTTTTTTGGGTGGGAAATTATCAAATAACTTCTCCCGTTATCAAATAACTTCTCTCTCTTCTAACGCGGGGTGCGTTGGACATAGCAAATGAATTTAATAAAATTTTATTGAGGCTGTTGAAAACAATATTCAAACGAATTGTACGTCGACAAAAAACTGTTTAATGAAAATCTGACATCGCAGTCATTATTTATGTTACCTGTTGCAGATGATGACATTATTAAAATAATTAACAGCCTTAAGAATACGAATACTGTCGGATACGATGGCTTATCAACCAGTATGATAAAATATGTCAAGGAAGTTATAGCGCCACCACTATCACATGGTAATCAATCTTTGTATTGCTGATGGTATATTCCCAAATAGTTAAAAAAAAAAAAAAATATTAAGCCCCCTTTTAAAAGAAATGACAGAACTGATGTTGCAAATTATAGACCAATTGAAAAAATACCGGTGTTTTCAAAAATAATTGAGAAAGTAATTCACAATTCCGTATACTCGTAATTATGCATATTTTGAAAAATTTAAATTATTTTGCAATGAACAAAAGGGGTTCACAAAAAAAATTCAATATTAATATGGGGCGGCTTTTTGACCTAATATCCAGTGTTATCACATCTGTCGATAAAAGAATCATACTTAAGTAATAGATTATAATGTACGGAAATCTCTAGAATATGTCCTATAACCAAAGTAGAAACCACATATACCTCAAGCAAGGTACATAAAATATGGCATGCCTCAGGGTAGCGTTTGCGTTTTAACCTCATTTGGAGGAAATTTGCAAGCGATTAAGTAAATTAGCATATTCGCTATATCAACTTTCGAAAAAAGTAAATACACTGTTAGGTAACAGCCTATCATGGACTAGTCGCCTCAGTTCTGCGGTATGGTGTTATTTTTTGGGGACAGTCAACAAACAGGGAAATTGTTTTCAGAATGCAGATGCAGAAAAGATGCGTACGTTCAAAGTGTGGTTTAAAAAAAAACAGATAGTTGCATTTCATATTTTTAAAAGTTAAATTATTACCCCTACCAGCTCTATTCAGCCTGGAAGCTGCATTATTTGTAAAAATTAATCCACTTTTATTCAAAAAACTATGTGCAGTAAAGAAAACACCGATACGTGCTCAATATATTTTATGGTTAAATGAACTTACCTAAAGTGAACTTCAACCAAAATTATACGAGATGTTGCATCCGAAGAGATTTAACTCACATGGTAGTATCGTACCCTAATGCATTAAACTGCACACTGTGTTGAGAGACTAAAAAAAAAATTAATTTAATAGTCTGTGTCATTTTATTTTTATTTTATTTTATTTATTTATTTGGGTCAAACAAACAGTAACACATTATATCTACGCAAAAAATATATACAAAGATATTATATAAATGTGAAACTCACACCGTTATCCACAGCATATACAATTAATATAACTTTACAAATGAACAATCTATGCGAGTAAGACTACAAGACTGTTCAAATAACTATACATCGGAATCCTTAAGTTTCTTTAACAAAGCAGTACGAAATCTATTTGCTGACACTGAGAATAAATCTAATTCTGTAGTTTCTGAACAAAAAACATTATAGTTTTTGCACAAGCGACGTAGAGGCGCCCGCAGACCAGCATTGGTGCGGCAATGGGACGCAGCAAAAAGAGGACGTGCGCGCACCTCTCGTCTAATAACAGTTCTTGGGACACAGTAGCATATTTTATTAGTAATCTCAGAGCAGTTATACCTGTTATAGCATACGTCAAAATGAAACATAATTTCTAGATATAAACGTCTAGACTTCAGTCTCATAAGATTGTATTTATTAAGTAGATTTTTATAGCATGGGAAGTTGTGGGAGCACCTATAGTGCATCGATCTGAGGAATTTGCGCTGCACTTTTTCTAGCATCTCAACATATTTATTATAAAAAGGGTTCCACACTACCACTGCATATTCGAGTTGAGATCTAACTAGTGCTTTATAGAGATAAGAATAAGTGCTTGCGTGTTTAAATTCAGTAGCTGATCTTATAACGAACCCATACATACGATAAGCCTTTTTGGTGATGTTATCAATATGTTGATCAAGATGAAGTTTGTTATCTAGCAGTACCCCTAGGTCTTGCACGGATGGAGCTTTCAATAGAGACATTGTTTAGATTATAATTATGATTTAAAACGTTTTTATTTTTTGTAAATGATATCGTTAAACATTTAGAAATACTACGGTAAAGTTTGTTTTGAACGCAGTACTCAGAGAATCGATTTAAGTCTTCTTGTAACTGACAACAATCTGCAGGTTTTCTTATAGCTTTAAAGATTTTAAGGTCGTCAGCAAAGAGCAAAAATTTTGAGTGTCTGAAACAATTTCCAATATCATTTATGAACAAAATGAATAAAAGAGGCCCTAAAATTGAGCCCTGGGGTACGCCAGATGTTACGACAGTAGTCGCCGAGTGGAATCCTTTGATAACAACCCTTTGTGATCTATTACTAACATATGATGCAAACCAGCGAAGCAAATCTCCTCGTATGCCGTTAAATGCAATTTTGGTAAGAAGCAAATTGTGGTCTACTTTGTCAAACGCTTTCTGAAAGTCTGTGTACACTGCGTCTACTTGTACTTGTTGATCCATATTGTTAAAGAGAAAGTCGGCAAATATTAATAGATTAGTAGTTGTAGACCTACTTTTAACAAATCCATGTTGTTGTTCAATTATAATTCTGTAAATTATCTTATGTATTTCCTGATAAACGAGCCTTTCAAAAAGCTTGGAAAAAGCAGACAAAATAGATATGGGGTGATAATTTTCGACCTCTTGTTTCGACCCTGATTTATATACAGGAGTTATATTAGCCCTTTTAAATTATTCAGGGAAGGTGCCCTCTGATATAAACATATTAAATATAACTTGCAGGGGTCTGTATATACTCTTAGCAGACTTTTTAAGGAAATAAGGGGGTAGTTGATCCGGTCCTGGACCTTTAGTAGAATCTAAAGCTTGTAATGACTTCAAGACCAAAAAAAAAAAAAAAAAACGTAATGGTTACGTTCTGGTCGCTAAACGTAATGCTAGTAATATGAGTGCATGTGTCACTACTCTCTTCAGGGGGTAGCCATTCGTTCAAATTTAGGTTTGAGGGTTCATAAACCGATTGAAAGTAGTCCATGAACATATTGCAAATCTCATCCGGATCACTGGATGCCCGGTTTTTAAAAAACATAGTGGAAGGAATGCCGACATTACCCTTACGATTATTGACATAGCTCCATAGGTATTTTACGTTCTTTTTAACATTGTCCTCGACAGAATTCAGGTAGCCAGCGTAATTTGACTTGCATAAGACCCGAAATCTATGCCGTAGAAGCGAAAATTGTTCATAATCCGAAGTGTTATTATACGTTTTCCATTTCACCCAGGCTCTGTTCTTGTTTTTGAAAATGCGAATTACTGATTTAGAGAACCACACAGGGAATTTAGATGAACGTGAGTTAGAAAAGGGTGTATAAGTTCTTATAACATTGAAAATAAGATCGTAAAAAGTATTCAGACAATCCTCCGATGACAACCCCTGCAAACGATTAGTCCAAGCTATATCGGCCAATTCTCTGTTTATGAGTTCGTAATTAGCTTTATAATAGTTATACTTTACAATTTTTACAGAATTGATTGTCTGTAACGTCGTTTTATATCTTATATCAGCGCAAAAGGGTGGATGATTTTTATCGGGAGGTAACAAATTACATGAAGGTGCATAAGTCGCGCACTCGCTATTGGATATTAGTAGATCCAGAATATGCCCCTTATAATTTTTGAAACTATTGTATTGATAAGCGGTAAGCAAAGATAAGAAATTACTCATAAGCCTACAAACAGATGATGAGCCAGTACTAATAAATGCAGTCGTGTTATTGTTTGTAGCAGAGAGCCACTCAATATGCGGGAGATTGAAATCTCCGAAAATATGAAAATGATTAAAGCCGAATTTGTCAATCAGATTTTCTAATGTTTCAAAATAATCAACATAGACTTCTTTGGCCGTGTTGGTTGGAATATATACCGCGCTAATTAGAAATTTTCCGCGTCCAGCAAAAGGTAGTTGTATAAAAACATCTTCAATATGAGAACTAGCCTAGGAATCGAATGGTACACAGGTGGAATGTAATGTTTTTAATACAGCTATAAGAACACCTCCCCCATCCTTCTTATTGGTAGCAATACGATCGCGATCATTTCTGTAAACTACGTAGCGCACATCAATAAACTCATCGTCAAATATTTCAGGGGTTTGCCAGGTCTCTGTTAAGATAATTATGTCATAGCAATTTGATAATATGTTCATGTACAAGAGATTCAGTTTAGAACGAGTACCCCTACAATTTTGGTAGTATACTGTTAACTTATCTAACACGGTGAAAGTGAAACAATACTAAGAATAAATCAGCAGTAAACATGCACGCAACCAATATGAAGCGGAAGTCCAGATTATGTATAATATGTAAGATTAAAATTACTATTTTTATGAAAAGTGATGTCAACAAGTATAACATGTTTTTAAAAAAGCTACTATGCCATTGTTTAAGAATTACACTATGTAAAAATAAAATTTGAAGACATAATATGAGCCTTAATAGCTGTTTAACAGAGCAAAGTAAATAATCAAAAAAATACTTAGATTCTATAAAGATGTGAAATACTAAACAGCTAAAGCATGTATAAAAATCACTTCTAAACATGATCGGTACCGGGTTTGAATTTTGGGCTTGATTTTAGAAATGTCTTTCTCGGATCGTATGGCAAATGCTGGTTCGGAGTCAATTTCGCGCACGAGAATAGTAGCATGTTTAACCCACACATATTTGAAGTTGTTCTTGACGGCGGCATCCTTACATTGTCCAAATAATTGCTTCTTTTTGAGAGTTAAGTGTTCATGCATATAAATGGGATTAGAAGGTCCAGTAAGTTGCAGTTGGTTAGTATCTAGTCCTTTTGTCATCTGTCAACCCAAACCTCATTCGTTTTAGAACTCATTAAAAAAAAAAAATGGGTGGGTAGGGTGTTAAATCTCTTCGGATGCAACATCTCGTATAATTTTGGTTGAAGTTCAGTTAAGGTAAGTTCAATTAACCATAAACTATACTTCAATGTTGCATCCTCGAGATTTAACTCACATAGTAGATGTTTAGAGTATGTTTTATTATGGAATGGAAAACCTGTATGTTCATGTATATGTGTGTGTAGTTTGGAATTTGTTTTTGAAACAAAACAAAAACAAATCCGGCCAGTGATCACAATCAGTTTTTAAATTATAAGGTAACCATCAAAAGGCTAACACTTGGTAGCAATCAAATGGCACTTGGAAACATTCAAATAACGAATCAGATTAAGAACAGAAGATTATTTTTACAGGTTTATGAATTGAATATGCGATCAGCAAACGCCATGTCTTTTACAGATTCAAGAACAGGTTGGTTGTACAATTTTGCAAAGCAAAAATTGTGTTACTGGTCCAGCCAGCGGTCTTTTTTTATTATTTTCATTGGGACGACTGATCTGAAAGCTGCTGACGTGGATGCATGCCCAGTACTGTAGGCAGTGAACATATTTACATCCACGCCGCTATCACTAAGCGTTTCTTTGATTCAGCGGCTGATGGACTGGGGCCCAAGTCTGCTATTTTTATAAATTCAGTCATTCCAACACGATCCCATTGTCATGACATTGTCATGCCATTGTCATTTTGCTAAAAGTTCGTAATCTGGTAAATTCATAATGGTCGATCATTGGTCGGTCAATGTTCTCGTTTATTATAATGGCATTGTCGTATTGCCATAATTATAAAACCCATTAGTAGAAATGTCATTAATTTGTCATTATGTACGAGATTACCAATAAATGCAATTTATTTAAATGTAGTGTCAGTGGCCGACCATTGGAAAATCATAATGACGCCATTATAATAGTAGATTACCAAACTTGTCAAAATCAACAATTATGAAATCAATGATCGACCATTCTGACACTATTGTAATAGCAGACTTGAGCCCCTGGGAGATACAATTATTGTGTATTGGTTTTTTACCCGGCTGCGTGACGCAAAGGAGGGTCAAGTGTTTATTATAAGTGTGGATTAAATTATCGCAATTATAAGTGTTTCTAAGTGGGCAAAAATTTTCTATATAGGAACTTAGGGTTTTTGCTGGACATAAGATTGCTTGTTAGTATAGAAAGGTAGTAAGTAGCAACTGGGGATTTTTTTCTGTTTGGTGTTGAAGTTTTAAATTTTTAATCATGTTGATTAAAAATAATTATTCCTGTTTCAGTTACATGGATACCATTCACTTTGATCAAAGATAAGGTTTGCATCCGTTGTCCTGTGGACAATGCAAGCAAAGTTACAAGTTAAAAAAAAAAAATTAATACAATATTTAGAAAAGGTAGGCTTGATTTTTAAAAACCCCTTTAAAAATCTATGAACATAATTATTTTCTGTTTGTCTTTTTGGTTAAATTTATTTCATGCAGAGCGATAAGGACTTAACGTCCCATAACTTTTTTATTTTTTGTTAAATTACTCATTAAAGAACTTTAACGTATAGGTATATTATTGAACTATAAACATAGCAAATATTATTAGTTATACACAAGGAATACCAGCGTTTAAGAGCAAAATTATACTGGCTCATGGTATTATTAGATAAAGATTTAACCATAATTTATATTTCTTCAATTGAAATTTTTTGCCTTTTGTACGATTCTCTGACAATATTGCGCACGCGTAAGCTTTCTCTACACGGGATGGGGTTCCCTGGAAGGGAGGTAATAAATGATTCTCATTAAGTTTGAACAACGTTATTTCAGAATCAATTAGGTTACTGAACCACAACCATGGTTGGCTAGGCCAATACGGGACCCCCTGGGGGTGAACAGCGGGAGACGGGTGCGGGGGCGCCTTCTCCTGCATTGCACAGTTCACCATCCACGTCGGGCTGGAATGACAGAGCGCTCGCGGTCATTCCTGGGCCCCTCCCCGACGGGGGGGGCGTGTCGGGCCCGCCTTCAAGGCGGGCGGTCGTCAGCGGGGGACTGGATGTTATGGCTCTGCCGGATTCTCAGTCCTCCTCCTTGCAGACGAGGTAGGAGCGCCGCTGGGTCGTTTAGTGGGTATACCGGATCATCCGGGGAGTCCCACATACCCCTCCCATCCCCCGATGGGTGGGTATGCGTAATGCATTTTTCCCAGCGTCAAAAAAAAAAAAAAAGGCCAATACGGGACGATAACTATGTCAGTTGCTTTGTTGTTCAGAATTTACATTAAGCATTTTATTACAGGAGAAAATTGTGGGAAGACATAGTAGAAGTAATTGTTCTAAGGCATTGTAAATGCATTTATATCATAGGCGTCTGGGTCACGTTTCCAGGATAAATATTTTGTGGATTTTTTGTTAAGGCGCCATGCAAAAAAATCAATAACAGGTTCACCGAATTTTTTCGTACGAGTAATAGATTTAAATAATGTGAATCTAACTCCCATTCGGTATTAACATTAGTACCTAGAATCTAGGTCCGCGTCAGTGTTCTCCCTGGATTTAATATACGATGCGTAAATAAATATATTTTATTGTTTTATTGCACCACTACCACATTTGCCGAGTGATATCATTTAAATGAGGGAATTGCGTGCCAACCATTTTGTTGGCATAAGCAATGACAATAGTATTATCTAAAAAGAACATCTGCATTTGTTTTGTTTTTGCAAAAGGCTTTTAGGCCCATCAATGCTGCCAGTAACTCGAGGAAGTTAATGTGGTGTTTTCTTTCTTTCATTGACCGAAGTCCTCTAGTAATTTCACTTGCCTCCTCACTCACAGGCTGGCCCCCATCCTGTGAGTGAGGAGTCTTGTGAATATTTCCCATTGAAAGGAGCAATCACGAAATTTGTTCATATTTCTGTGCGACATTTGACCCCACCAAGTCTTCTTGTGAGAGAGTACAAACAGTTATTTTTTATCATAGTTGTCATTTGACTTCAAAGTGCTAAACATTTCTCCCGTTCTAGCCGTTTGGTATATACCTAGCCATACGCAATGGCTGGGTACGCTGCTGATAACGTACCGATTAGTTTTGCAAAATCTCTGATAACTAGTGTCTATGCATCGGCGGTATTTATGGATTAGCTCCTTTATTCTTTGAATTTTTTTGATGTAGCTGTAAACGTATGGACTGTGAGTTGATGAGAATCCCTAAGAATTTGCAAATCTGATTTGGTATGAGATAACTTTTTTCTAAGTTGATAACTAAACATAATTTATCAAATGTTTACTGAATACTGTGTTTACTGAATTTACAGTCCTGAGACATGAGTCGTAAGTATTTCCTATACAAGTAACGTGATCCAAATAAGATGCTACTGTATGGCCATTGTACCTCAAACAAGACAAAATGGGTTTGAGTAATTTTGTATTATACTAATGGCGCAAAAAAAATCACTTAACGGGTTACTACTTGAAATATGTTATTATACTCTAGATGAGTTTCTTAAGGTCAGGTGCGTAGTACTCGCAATCGGCGTGCGTGTATGACCAGGGCCTCAAGTCTCCTATTACAATAGTGTCAGAATGGTCGATCATTGATTTCATAATTGTTGATTTTGACAAGTTTGGTAATCTACTATTATAATGGCGTCATTATGACTTTCCAATGGTCGGCAACTGACACTACATTGAAAGAAATTGCAAAGAAAATGATCGACCATTATGAATTTACCAGATTACGAACTTTTAGCAAAATGACAATGGCATGACAATGGGTTCGTGTTGGAATGACTGAATTTATAAAAATAGCAGACTTGGGCCCCAGATGTATGAACGTAGGCGAAGCAAAAGGAGTATGTAAGGAGCGTAGCAGGTGGCATTCTATAGTTTCTGCCTACCCCCATGGGAAGAAGGCGTGAGTTTATGTATGTATGTATGTATGAGTTTCTTAATGACAAACCTCTATAATTATATAATGCTGACATTAAATTAAATAAATTTTAATACTGTACATTAATATTAATCTTTTGAATTGCATTGACTTAAAATTTTGACATGAAATAAAATTGACTGAATAAATTGTAATAAAATTTAATTTGCATGCATGCGTTAATACAATTACGTACTGAAATACTTGTAAGAAATGTATCATTGTAATTGAATAGTACTCATTTAATTGTTTTTATTCATTTATATGTCAATATTGGCAAAACATAGCGCACTCCCTAATCTTTAAGAAACCTATGTTTCATAAATAAATTATTCTTATTCCTATTCTAAAAGGATAATAGAGTATTATTACCGTTTTTAGGACAGAGCAGAAACAAAAATACCGGACAAGTGCGAGTTGATCTCGCGTGGTTCCGTACAATGAATATTTTATCTACCATGTTTTTTTTATCCCAATATAATTTATCTGAAATAAATGATATTGGGATAAAAAACATGAACAGATATAATATACTGATACAAACTTAACATTGTAGTTGAAAAACATGTTCTCCCATAAATTCCAACTACAATTAATGCAAGATTGTAGGTAGGTACGTACAATATTGAGATTCGAGATATATCGAGATTCACCACGTTATTTTAACATCATAGACTTCTTATTGGTTTTCCTGTAAGCAATAAGTAAAGAACTCATCCTAATTTATTTCAGCGTTTGTCTGATGTTGTCCCAAGGAATAGATGTGATAATTCCAAACTCTGTGTTCACAGCACTAAAAAGCTCTTGTGCGCTGTGGCTCCAACCACATTTAATAAATTGCACAAATTATGGAGGACATTGAGTATATCTGCTCTTAAATGCAAATTAAGGACTTTATTAATTGATAGAACATATTATAGTATTTCGGAGTTTATGAAAGACGACAATTTTCTTCTTTTTTAAAATGATGATGTTGTCTTAATTAATGTTGTTTTCCACTGTGTATTAATAACGTATAATAAGTCATTATGTTTTAACAAGTGATTTTATAGTGTAATTTTAATAAATATAGTCGCGGTTTGTCTCTTTTTACCAATTTCTACGCCACAATTCGCGGCTGAACATGAAAGAACATTTCTGTATTTAATATCTTGCATGCAATGTATGTATACCATGTTTATGCAAATAAATAAACTTACTTACTTATTTACTTAGTTATAACTATCTACTGTATTTTTTCAAAATTTTAGGTTTAGTAGTTTCGGAGATAAAATTTTAGGTTTAGTAGATTCGGCCGAAAGGTATATTTTCTTCTATTTTAAATAATTTTAAAAGTTTTTTTTTTTATATATAAAAATAATATTTCTGAACTCCTTACAACAAGCCCTTTCATTTGGTATGTCACACTGTACAGTTTGCAAAACTTTTTTAATTTCCTGATTTGCCCCAAAAGTGCACTTTAATTCAAATTCATTTATTTACGTTACACGTCCGTGTTTGGGTCATAGCAATTGATATGTGTACCAAATTTCAACTTAATCGGTAGGTACCGTAGATTCGGAGCAAATCGGCTGTGACAGACGGACAGTTAGACACACGAGTGATCCTATAAGGGTGTCGTTTTTCCTTTTGAGGACCCTAAAAAGCACCGCTACTCACCAGTAGGTTGTTAGTTAGATATTCTGCTGAACAATATTTAGCTAAATCTTCGTTAATCCATTCGCTCTGCGGAATAGAAGTTGATAGCCAACGCTCACTGCGGGGCTTCGGATTCTTTATTACTTCTTTCAGTAACTTGAGCAGTTGAGGACCTGAAAATAATTTGCAATTTTATCTTACATAATAGTGTGTGTCATAATAATGTGCTTGATTACATTTCCTTTTGAACGCCATGGGTCCATATAAACGTATCTACATGGCCTGTAGTACGTACAGGCCGCAACATAAGTTTTTTTTATTATTTCTATTTTGTGACCTTGCCTACTTTTTGACAGCTATTTGACGTTCTTGGCATCCAGGGTACTTGTCCATTCATTGGAGGCTTTCAAAAGTTAAAATATGACTTTAACTCATACCTGCAATTGAGATGTATCGCGAATGATACGGTATATTAGAACTCGGCACTTCCTTCGCGAACACGCCTTTCGCCACAAGCTGAGCGACGAACTCCTTCATCACGCCAGCAGGGCCAGAGATGGTGCTGGAGTCAGGCCCATTATGACACGCCACGTCGATTTCAGGCGGACATATCTTCGATATCTACATTTGAAAATAAATACCAAAACGTTGAGAACGGACTAAGTGTTTATTTATTTAGGATCTCCGCCAAAAGAGCAAAAGGGCAACATAAGGTATTAAGAAGGTGTACTCCTTCATTTATAGGAGGCCACATCATGCACAAGTGCACGTGCTCCGTACACTTGAAAAAAGGACTTTGTTTCATGGTTTCTTGTAACAACCCTTGGGTTTTCATTGTTCATGTTACCCGTGATAGAGGTAACACGAAACATATACATAGTAACATGAAAACTGAGTAAGTTAAAAAGATAACTGTTACAGGCAGACATACGGCGTAGGTTTAGGAATAGGGTAGTAAAATGGATGATTGGATTTACTTGTTCATATCCCAGACCGACAGCAGCCATTGAACCATGTATGATGGGAGTCTCCAGCGACAAACGTCCACGTTGGTAAGCGCACAAAATCATTTGTTCCGCTGTTAAACATCCGTCGGCGTATGCGCATGCCAGCTCACCAACACTGTGACCTGTAGAATCAATGCAAAGGTCAAATGGGGTCTCTCTTGCCCCTACAGTATCCTATCTTCACTAACTTATCTCCCTCTCAACTTCCGCTGGCTCGGGAGATCGTGCACCGTTCAAACAGCTCTCGCGTTGTTGGAGCAAATGGTTCAAACCTAGCGCGAAGGACGTTGATGCAACCATCAGATGACGCTTAAGCGGTGAATGCAGTAAATAAGTGTCTATTCTATTTTTTGTTGTATGGCAAGCAAAGCCGTTGTCAACTATTCTGCGATACAGATGGCGCTGTCGCCACAGTAACAATAGTTCCGCCGTGTTTGAATCTTTAATAATATTTATAGCAGCAATTACATGCTGTTGATAGATAATTTAGTGAAAGTGGACTGTAATAAATAAGTGACATTGTTATCTAGTGACTACATACACCATTAAATAAGTTAAATACTGTAAAAATCAAGTGTTTTGTGCTGATCAAAATAGGACGGAAACTGTGTTGTTCTGGTGAAATACTGACAAATATTAGCACTCAGTGTCAATTTAAGTATATTAACAATAATTCTATACAAATTCAGTGTTTAAATCTATCTTTATAAAAACAAAAACAAACATTTTCAACTAACCGTCAATTTATATGAAATAATTACAAATATTCTCATAACGGAAAGTTTGCTACTGCGCACCTATAGAACCGTAATTTGGAAACACAATTAATTGACTGGTTGGTCGAGCGGTCTATGTGTTGGAAACGCACTTTTGATTTTAAACATTTTGGATTTTGTTCTTTTTCCGTTTTTTTAACTCTTTCTATTGATACCTATTACATAAAATGAATTTCTTTGAGAACATAACGTTTAGAAAAAAACAAAGACACTCCATGACGGAAATATCGTTTGATGGAACGAATGCAAATAGTACAAAAATAGATGGCAGCACCAATAGTTTACCGAATATATCAGCTGACGATGATATTTTGCTATTACAACAACTTAAATTACAAATAGAAGATCTCACTTCACAACTAAACTCCGCACACGAGGAGATTAATAATTTATCTTTAGAAAACTGCGAACTGAAAAAAAGCTTGAGTGAAGTGACGTCCAAAAACGATGTCCTGAAAAAAGCAACTTTTAAACTTGCAAATGAGACCACTTCCAGACAGAAATCGCGATCGTCAACTCCACGTAGCTGCTCTCATAACACCAAGCCTCAAAATCAGCTAAGTGAACCAACTCAGTCTACATCGACACCTTTTGAACAAAAAACAACTTTAATCTGTGAGAGTACAAAAACGTGTAAATAAATCGGCCCAAAAAGAAAAACGGAAATCAGAAATTCGGAAATCCAAAAAAATAAAAATTTGCATCATTAGCTCCAATAAAATTAATAACATTTTATCAATTGCTAAGGAAACTTTTCAATATTCACAAATATGTCACTATGTCACACCAAATTGTGGAACCATACAGCTTGTTCGTAATTTGTATCAAAAGTTTAAAGATTTTTCAATAGACGACTACTGTGTAGTCTAGATATCTAATAGGAGAGGAAGATTTCAAAAAAACAAAAAATTATGTTGAGATTGTACGAGTAGTAAAACTTAGAAATGAATTGCAAAAAATACAACATACAAATATAATATTGTGCGTACCTACTTTTAAACTGAGCAATTATTCCACGATGTTTAACTGGCGTTTAGAATCATTTAACAGCTTACTTTATTTGGATCTTCAGTCTCATAATTACACCATGGTGTTGGATTCTAATCTAGATTTATTATACGACTTTACTATGTTCTCTAAATATGATAGAAAACTGAATAACCGAGGAATGAAAAACATTAAACGTTTGATAACTTATCGCTACTTGTTAACAGCAACAAATCTGTCCAACCGCAAGACAGTGTAATTAATCTCAATTCTAACCAGCTTTTTCTCTAGCAATTTGTGTATTTTTCATCAAAATATTGCTGGACTTTTAAACAAGTCGGATCTTTTAACTATGTATAATACATTCAGGAATTGTCAAGCGAGCGAATATTTATAGATATTATATGTATAACTGAGCACTTTATAATGTCTGGTCAGGAAAGTTACTATATTTACCGAATTATAAACTTGCAGCAAGCTATGCAAGAAGTAATATAAAACGTGGTGGTTCCTGTATCTTAGTCAAAAACGGTTACGAATATAAAAAAATTACCGGAGATCATGAAGTTCTCTACAGCGGGAATAATTGAGTGTTGCGCTATAGAACTTACGCAACAAAAGTTGATTATAATATGTGTGTATAGACCCCCCAAGTTTACAAATTTAAATAAATATTATGAAAATTTATATTCCATTTTGAAAAAACTTTGTATTAAAAATAAAAAAAACTAATTATATGTGGGGATTGCAATATAGATATTTAAAATTTTGGATTGTCAGATCATACTGCACAAATAATAAATGTGAAAACAAACAAAACTAGCTTGATAAAATCTTGGCACACCATGCAAAGAGACACTTCCAAGGAAAATCTTGAAACTTTAAGAAATCATCTCCAAAGTCTATAATTTTGTGACGTGTGACGTATACAATACAGAAGATCCTGATGAATCGTATAATAACTTTTTTTTTTAATTATTACACAAGTTATGTTTCCTTTTAAAAAAATCACAATAAAATCTGAAAAAAAAGATTACTTGGATATCTCGAGGCATACGTATTTGTAGTGGAAAACAACGACATTTACTTTGGCAGCAGAGATTAAAACCATCAAAAGAAAATAAGGCATTATACTTTGACTATTCGCGTAAATTTAAAAAAATTGTGAAGTTGACTCAGAAATCGCAAAACAATTACTTAATTAATCAATCTAAAAATAAACCTAAAACAGCCTGGCAAATAATAAATAACAATATATGTATAAGTGACCCTATCTATCAAATAAATTACAATAATACAGTATTAACTGATCCTTATGACTTAGCTGAACCTTTTAATATTTTTTTCGTAGATCAAGTCGCTGCGGTATCACAACGTGAGTTTAATAATGTTATAAAGACAAATCCACACTCCATTTTTTTACCTCCAGTAATTCCTCAAGATATCATACACATAATTAAATCCTTGAAAGACAAAAAAAGCTTCGGCTGTGATGGTGTTTCCACAAAGGTCATAAAATATGTCGGTAGTTATATAGCTGCCCTCTAGCTCATGTTATTAACGCATGTATAACAGCTGGAACATTTCCAGAAAAACTTAAAATAGTTAAGGTGAAGCCACTCTATAAAAATAATGCAAAAGATGAAATTTCAAACTATAGACCAATTTCCTTACTATCGATTCTTTCCAAAATAATAGAAAAAGTAACTTATAATTCAATATACGCCTTTTTGACAAAATTTAATATATTGTGTAATGAGCAGAAGGGTTTTAGAAAAAATTATAATATTAATTTGGCTATTTTCGACTTTTTGAATATCATAATGCCAAATGTTGATAAAAAAATACCTATATGTGCCTTATTTACTGATTTATCAAAAGCGTTTGACTATGTAGATCATGACATACTTTTACATAAAATTGAAACATACGGTATCCGAGGAAATGTGCTGGACGCAAACAATTTACAGAAATTTCTAGTCTGTGTAAAAACAAAAAAAGAAGTAAAGTATGCTTCTTCTCGAAGAAATATCAAATTTGGTGTCCCTCAGGGCACCATCATCGGCCCCTTACTATTTTTACTGTATGTAAATGATTTGCCAACCCAAATACCGAATCCGATGGTCCTTTTTGCTGATGACAGCACTTTGATAATTAAATGTCATAATAAAGATTCTTTTTATTAGAACGTATGCATTGTATAGTTTATCAAAAAAGTTAACTTTCAGATAGTATTGATAGCATACCACAGTCTAGTTGTTTCTGTATTGAGGTTTGGTATAATATTCTGGGGCAACTGTAGCGAGAGGGAAAATATTTTCTAGGCGCAAAAACGCTGTATAAGATCTATTTTTAACCTGAAAGTGACCGACAGCTGCATACCTGTTTTTAAACAATATAATCAATTAACTTTTGCATGCCTATATATACTAGAAATAGCCATTTTTGTTAAAACAAATGATCACTTATTCCCGAATTTGAAAAATACAAGAACCAGGGGGCCGATTCTACTAATTTGCAAAGTCACACGTTCAATTGTGTTTCCACAACAGTTCGATTTCGATCGCCGTTCGATAGTTATCTAAAAAGTAATTCTACTAATTTTATATCAAACTGGGAACTAGACTTTAGCCGAATCGCAACTGAATCGTAACGGGAACATAGCTGCGGATAACCTGTGTTACCAACATGCCAAATAGTATGTTTTAATAATACCACAGAAAAAAAAAAAGTTGAATCTAAAAATGTTACTATAAATACGAATAAGTGTCATTAAAGGTATTTTCTAATACAAAAAGATATCTAGACCATATATATATTTTTGTCCTGTTTATTTTATTGTTACACATACAATATTTCAGCTTTCTAAATAATAAAAATTCAGAAGAACGTTTCGTTTTATGTCTGTAGCTGGCCGAAAATGTGTAACAAAACGTTTCGGTTATGTCAAAGACTCGCTCGAAAGTTAATTATTGTGTGCGAGTTCAAAATCGTTGATTTACTGTGAGTATTCGTTTTAAAATACTACTGTTTATTTATTCATCAATTCAAATATCGCACCATAGACATTTTGTATCTAATGATAAACGACGGATAAACGGCTTTATGATTACATACTTTTTCCTCGGTAATCCAATTCTCAGATCGTTTTCTCTTTTGTTGGTTCATCACAATATAATATTAAAATTACTAAAGAATGTAATACTATTAAAAAAGAGGCAATTATTTTATTAGAGACTTCGATATCTTAAAAATTCCAAACCTAAATGAACTTTGTTCAACTTGCGATGGTTTTGTTTAATGATTGTTTCATATATCGCGCGAAAATGTTACGTATCGTTACACGTACTAAGATGTATTATTAGTAATTAATACGACATTAAATGTGCTTAAACCTAAACAAAACTGCAATCGACGAAATAACTAATGTTCCATGCAAAATAACAGTCTCAATATTTTTAACACTCATAAACATCATAATAATAATTAGCGTATTAACAAAAAGTTTTCTTTTCTGAGCATACAGAACGTTGCAATTGAATGATATCATGGTGAACGAATAATATTTGTACTAATCTGTGGTTGATATAAAGACAACGGTTCAAATGGGTTCTTGGCGGGAAAGTGAAGTGACATATTTAGCAGTTTTGTTTTATTTTCTAAAACTGTTTAGCCGAATATTAATGTGTAATAATGGTGGATTATTAACCATTAAGTGCTCGTGAACGTGCATTAGTGTAGGCAAATGAAACAAAACAGTGCAACATCACTTCAAGTTCTCTCAAGAAGTTCGCGAGAGGCCTCAGTAAAGTGCCACATCTTTACTGAAACTCAAGCAAGGGGAGTGGGCGGGGATATCATCATCATGCATTGAATATTTCATTTCATCAATATTTCAACAGTTTGTAATTATATAAAGACTTGGCTAAAAGGTCCTAGTAACCAGGCCATTATAATATTATTTAACAATAAAATAAAACCTTTGTTTCCGTATCAATACCATCAGAACGAAGATTGACGGGCATATGAGGACTGATCTCCTCAATCAAAGCTTTTACGAGGTCTTTGGAGAGTCGGTACGTCTTAACGAACTGACGATGCGTAAGGTCAAAAGCATTATTGCTTAATCTTGACGATAAATTTCTTCCTCTTACCCTTCCAACGTCAACCTCATGGGCAAGTTCAACGAAATCCATATAAAACAACATTATTATTACGGAAGAAAACGAAAGCAATCTTAGATCGATGCAACAAAAGTTGCACTTTACCAACTTGGGTTCAACCGCGAATTTTGACAGATGAACCGCCGAAGTTTAGCTTTGATTCGATTGTAAATAGTGTCAAAATAATAGTAGAATGTGACTAAACGTCACGCTCATGTTCGATTTTGTTATCAGAATACATTTTGAGATTGCTTCGATCGATCGTTGCCGTCAACCTAACCGTAACCGCAGTAGGATCGTTGTTCATTAGTAGAATGAGAAAACGTTTAAAAGCCGTGATTCAGCTGCGATTCCATTGCGATTTTTGAAAGTTTTTGTTAGTAGAATCGGCCCCCAGGACTACAAGTTTAAGAACTCAATACGAAGACCAGTTATGCATAGGTGGCTATAAAACTGCATTATTGAGAAAGAGTGTTATGTGCATGGCTCCTCTTATTTATAACCATGTACCAAAATTGATTAGAGAGCAACCAATAAGAAGATTTAAAAGTACCTTAAACTACTAATTTAAATTAAACTACTAACTTAAATTACTATTTCAAAAATGCTATTACTCCGTATCAGATTTGTTAAATGACAAGACTATTTAATTTTAATTATATTACGTAAATAAATACCTTTTTTTAAGTAAATAGAATAATTGTTAGTATAAATTAATAAACATTTTTTTTTGCATGCCATGAGGTTTACAATGTTCATTATATTAAGCAATTAAATACCTATAAGTAAATAGAATAATTATTAGTATAAAGTTAATAAACATATTTTGCATGCCATGAGGCAGAATGTATAAGAATTCGGAAATATTGTAACACCTAATTGTATTTACCTACATTCTATGCAAATAGATAAATCTAATCTAATCTGCCAATGTCTAAAGTGAGTTGAGAAAACAGGTGTGCATTAAAATAAAATAAAAAGAACAATTATATGAAGAAAAAAATAAACTAATAAACTCTTCAATTGATTGATACAGTTGAACACAATGTGAATAAGTGTCAAACATCGGATCGGTTGTTCAGTGTCATATTTATTAGTGTCAAAATTAGAGGCTACGATTTTGACACTGACAAATTTATTTATTTAAACACCGTGGCATTACAACGGCAGCCCACTTTATGTATCCAATGACTACCAATCATTCATAAAAAAAAAAAAAATATTAACATTTTATAACTAAAAAAAAAAACATGACGCATGACGTAGTTTGAAACACCCTGTTACGAGCCTTGCGTTCCAAGGGCGGCGCGGAATGGAGTGCAAGGCTTGCACTGCGCTCATAACAGGTTGTTTCAAACTACGTCATGCGTCATAATGAATAATATTTAATTTTTTTCATAATTATACAAATGTTAATAAAAAAAATGTTTTATTTTATGAATGATTAGTAGTCATTGGAAACATGAAGTGGGCTGCCATTGTAAGACGATTATAATGCCTCGGTATATATATTAATGAATGTTTCACAATAATATAAAATTATGATTTTGTTTCCCCAAATATTCTGTTTGTGTGGATGTGGTATATGTAGATATATTTAATGTTCTTAATATTTACGTAATTTTATCTTTTTGTTTGTTTCAGTCCAGTACTTACCCCACAAGAACTATTGGATATACAAACTTTGTGTGTACGACGTGCTTATGAAGTAAATTTTGAATTTAAAATTAATAGGTTCTTGAGTACTTTTGTCAAGTGAAAATGGTCTGTCACTCTAAAATTTTCTTCGAATATATTTTTGCGACGATCTATTTCTCCCTGTCGTTTCTTTTATCTTACACGAACTACATTAAGGTCAACTGTATCATCAAAGATTTTTATTATTTTTGTTATTTATTTTATACTTAAGAACAATGCACTCTTGTTTTTCCAATTCAAGACATTGGCAGAATATTCGAAATCGGCTATGCTTGCTATAATCAAAAATAGAATAGAATAGCGAACTGAGCTAATAAACATCTTTAAAATAATATTGGTATGGAAACCAGATCAATAATGTACGATGGGCTAGCATTTTTTCCAGATCATACAGGTTGGAATGTGGGGTGAGGCAGGGGGGAGGCGTTGAGATCACCCACGTTTTATGTAAACGAGCTAATTGGCGAGCTCAGCAGCACCAGAGTGGGTTGCTATAAAGATGTTATCTGTATAAACAGTCACCATCAGTTCTCCTGGTAAGAACCAGGAGAACTGATGGTGACTTCACCATATGCATTTTGACGAGGATAAATTGCTTAGCAACCATATTAAAGTGCCTAATCGAATCGCAACGGTGAAATATTTATTATTAAGTAGTTCCGGTGGCCATCTGTGGTCTTCATCATCAGTTCCACTTCTTCAAATGGTGCTTTTCGAGTGCAAATGCACAAGTTACTATAAAAAATACTCAAATCGCTATAGGTATGCCTATAAAATTTGAGGATTTCCCTCAATTTCCATGGGATCCCCTCATCAGATTCTGATTTGGTGGCAATGGGACCACCTCGGGAGCATACCCTTCCATAAAAAAAAAAATTTTCAAAATCCGTCCTCAATTGACGGAGTAATCGGTGAACATACATAAAAAACATTCAGCCGAACATATAACCTCCTCCTTTTTGGAAGTCGGTTAAAAATACTCTGTTTCGAGCTTATTGCACAACGTTTTACACGTGCAGCCTGTGGGCTAGATAAACCCAACGGTCGAACAACGCCCTTCGAGTCTTATTCAACAACGCTTTTAGGGTATTGGTGGGGCTGCCTCGTTTCTGTAGCGCATCGGGAATGTTCGCGGCCGGACATATAATTGCTTTTACGCAACGATGCGAATGAGGTGTGCATTCCTGGTGTGCAGAGTACAGGCCAGCTCCAACAATATCCTGAAAATGATCGCTAGCAGGTTCGATTGCATGTACATCAATCACTGCAGTGACGTCTCCCATGGGATGAAATAAATATAAATTAAAATAAAATAAGCTAACATAGTTCTTAAGTTTACTAACACATTGAATCCTTGTTACTTGAATAAAGTATTTAATAATAATAATATTAGACAATAATGTTCTAAGCGTAAACAACAATAATAAAGAGTTGAAGAAGTCGGTAAAAACTGTTAAGATAGGAGAATATTTATTAGTTACGTGTTTACGAGTAGTGGCCACGGGCAGTGACATTAATGTGACTTCGCACGGTTTGTTTACTATGTTATCTGATGTGAATTGTGTTCCTGACAAGTTATCATTAACTGGGATAAGATTATAGATGAGAAGCCGGTTGACTACGTTGTCATCCGAGCGGTAGCTAATGGAATGTTTCGATAACAACCGCGGTCTACCATTTTCGACGGCTTGAAATGGATAAAAACCTGTATTTTGAATGAAATCAGTTTTTTCTCTTAGATAATCATTATCATTCATCATCATTTCAGCCGAAAGACATCCACTGCTGGACATAGGCTTCCCTCTTAGATAATATATAGAATAAATAGACACGGTAAACAATTGTTTTTTTTTAAATTAATTATAGATTCTTTATTTTAATGGAAAGTAACTTATAAAAGAGATTACGCGGTAGCGGAGCGGCATCGGAAGCACGATGCTCGATGCACGACATTGCGTTCGGCAATGTCACTCACGGGCACGTGGCGACTCGCGCGCAAGAGTTTGTACCTAATTATTGACGAGTTTCGTATTATTAACGTACCTACTGGGTAAAACGGGGTCAGTATCAAAATTCGTATTTTAATTCAGTAAAAAAAATTCAGACATTGTAGGCAACAAACTTCATTGTCATTATCGTGAAAAACCATTTTAAAGTTACAAATAAAATAATTTAGGCTCAAAAACATAACCAACCTTTTTAGCTTGCAGTCGGATAAACGACCGGTAGTTACCCGTTGTTTAACGGCCACTTTGGATAAATACCCATTGGTAGACAATGGGTATTTATCCAAAGTGGCCGTGTGTGTTTTACCACTATAGTTAGGATCCAGTCAGGTGTTTTCTACTGGTAAGTTTACTTCTTAAATCGCTAGTGATGGGCACTGTTACGGTGTGTCTTTTTATGTGATGCCGCTTGCTGCTAGCTGCTATTTTGTATCTTATTATTCTTGATCAAACTTTTTTGGTAAACACCGTAATATTGATTAACAGGGGTATTGTTCAAATAAAGCCTGACAGTTATGATAGTTTTGATGTTACTTAGTTGTTCCCTCAAGTTCAAAGACTTATTGATAGTTAGAAACCATTAGAGATGTCAAAGAAATTAAATATTACAAGAAAGTTAAGAAAGAGTAAGATGAAGAAACTGAAGAAGAAAATGGAAAACTTGAAGAAGCAAATCAAAAGGGCTCATAGGCTCTTGGTTTGGTTCTTGTGGGCTCTTTGGAAAGAAGAAAGTTAAAGACTTTGTTGAGAAAGGCTACATACTACATTTCTAAACTGGATAACATGATTGAAAAGGTTATCTCTATGTGCGTACCGTGTATTCTTACTTTCCAACCGAAAGTCAAGAAGAAAAGGACTGCTGCGTCCAATTGAGAAAATAAACTTTTTTTTGGTTTGTTTATAGGATTACTAAAGTACCTAGTAGGGATAGGTCTTAAAAGGATGACTACAGGAGTGCATTACAGGAAAAGATAGCTTTGATTTTACAATACACTTGCCCCAGCTTTTAGTAAGTAGTTTATTTTATTTTAGAAGACAGCTGACTTACTGTTTGATACTAATTAAAGCATAATATGAATAGAGGTGCGCTTCCCTGGTGCGCAGGGTGTGGGGCAGCTCCAACAGAGTCTTAAGCGTGGTTGCGAGTCGCCTGGACTGTATGTACGTGGGTCACTGTTGTGCCGTCTCTCATGGAATGTCGCAGCGGTGACCAACAGTTATTTCTTTTTTTTGTTTAATGTCTGCTTACTAATTTAGTCGTAAGTTTTACTAACAATCTTGTTGAGTCTTGGTTACTCGAATAAAGAAATTTCTATTCTATTCTATTCTATAATATTTCGTGATACTAGTATTTTATTGAATGACATAAAAGTAATCAACAACCGTAATCAAGCGACACGTATTTAGTCTATAGTATGACACTTGATGGAAATTGATTGAAACACAATTTCAAGTGGATAGGACATAATATATTTTTACAGTGACACAACACGATCAATCATATTAGACAGCTCTATTTCAAAAACATATGGAACAGACTAATATGCCAGTATCAAATCTAAGTGGCCTCCAACAACACTTACGCTTTAATTTTATTATTGAATAAAATTGTGTAAATTTAAAAGATGTGTAATATGTTTTAGTCATTTGTTTTATTATGTCGTCAGGTAAACTAAATAAATATTTAGGTGTTTTTGTTGCTGTTACAGAATAGGAAGCTTGTTTTGTTTGCTCTAATAGTGTTGTATAAAATAATGATTTGAAGATGTGGGTTAAACACTTACTACTGTAGCGGTAATACTATGTTTCTTTATTAGTTGTAATAATTTAGTCCTGGAGGCCTATTGCAAACTTTTTAAAAACCAGGCAAGTTCCAGGCAATTCATTTCACTGGCTGGTTAGGTCTCGTATTATGAAGTTCCAAATTCTGACCGACTTCACGCTGGGTAGGCTGTCTGGTAGTATGGCTGGCGTGTAATTCTCTGCCGTAATGTTCAGAAACACAATTCAATATTTATCGGTAAGTTACGGTTTCATTTAAATCACGTATTTTATGATAAAAATAATAAATATATATTAATCTAGTATAAAAGTAAGTGGAAATATGAACGCAATGTATACTGTGCTTTAAAATTGTTAATTCACAAATACACATTATCAAAGTATGGTTTACAAACTAAAGAACACTATCGTATTATTTGTTTAATATTTCCATTCCTAAGATTGGTCAGTGGGTCGTCTTAGGTTCGGAGTATAAACAAAAATATGGCGTAACTGTAATTGAGTGTTTTTAATTATTATTCATTTTTAACACGATAATACAATTGTAATTAATAAAGCTCAGTGGATGAGAGTTCTCGTCCTCGTCATTATGTATCACAGTGATTTGCTTAATTTCTGTTGAAACTGTTGGTTGGGATATTGAATGAGTCAAAGTCACTTTCCAGGAACTCAAATATGTAGTTCATATTCGTCAGTCATGATAATTTTCTTTTTTTATTTAAATAACACTCGAATGTTTTCGCCAAAACAATTCAATAAAAGATAATCTGAAGCCGCGTGAATTGAATGGATTGTGAGGTTACTTTTTGACAGTTGGCAGTGAAAAGAAATGTCAAACGAACGTTCGTAATACGGTATTGTCAGGCATCATTCGGTCAGCAGTCGGCCAGGGTGTCACGTGACCGCTGACTGGCTTGTTAGACGAGTTCTTAATTCGAAATTGCAAGGCAGCTCTGTTTACGCCGTAAATTACCTGGCAATAAGAGTTCAAAAAAAGGCCCCTGTGTGAATGGAAGTATGCTTGTAGTTTCACTTAATTTATATTGAGTTTTAAAGTAAGAAACATAAGGACGTTAAAATTTTGCATTAACTTAATTTTGTAGACCTAGAGTCAGTTTCAGGACAGACTGAATGCAGAATGGCCAGGCTGTGGGAATTTTAATGAAATAGCCTGTTGTCTGAATGCAGCTTTATCTATTATATATTATCTGTATTCTAAAAGAACATAATGGAGTTCAACAAAAGCCCATACAACTTTGCCCAAACATGTACCTCGAGGTACACGTGCACCAAATCGTAGAGAAAAAATAGAGGAATTCAAAAATAACTGTATTTTTATCCTTAAATAATTTAAAACTACATAATAAATTCTTTAAAGTTTTACCTATAACACAATTAAATCATGTGGCAACTTTGTGTTTGACACTCTGGTTGACATTATTTCGTAAAATGTCATTCAAATGTCAATCTGTTCGTTTCTGCGTTTCGGGGTACTCATGTACTCTTATTGGAAAGACAACTTCTAGACTTTAGTTCATTACGCACCGCTCGGGCTCCAGGGCCGAAATTAATTGTGTATTTAACGTCTCATTATCGGCTCTTGAAAGGTTAAATTCCATGAAGTGGGTTGCTGAGTATTGAATCTCAGAAATTCAACTTCCACCCCTTATGCACATCACAATAGAAGCAGTCTAAGCTTATAAAGAGTATTTATGTAATTATTTGCGGTTGCTTGGCTTAATGTTCTATTTATTTTAAGAAATAAAGATAAAAAAAAACAACTTCTATTCACTGAAACCTGGTTGATCTGGCTTGATTTATGTCGAGCTGGGATATGACGGAAACCCTCACGTTGAAACCCTTGGATGTTGTTAGTTGTTATTCGCTCTGAAAGACTTCTAACGCTGCTTCTAACATTACTTACTGTTATTACCCTAATCTAACATCAACATTCACAGCTTGTTTATACCTACTTTTGGGTATAAGCATACTTTCTTACGTTAGGTACATAACTATGCATAACGAAAATCGATTATAGAATGAGGGTTATTATTGAATTCAGATTGAATTATTTCTGTATATTTGAAAGGAAACAAACCTGAAACCACAGTGGCTGAAGCCAACAGTAGACAGCTGTCAACTTCATAATTGTAGTCTTTGGTCAACTTGACAGGTTTTTTTTCCAATAAGTATGGTAGTGTTTGTGCCGATGTTAGAATGCCAAAATGGCCTGCTTTTTATTAAGTTAAAAGTTATTTTATTCTCATCCCCGGATAACCAGAAAAAAATATACAAATGCAATATTATTCAGTATAATCTAGTGTATTTTATGCCACTTAGTGTACCTCGGTACTTCGTTTGGGTAGATTTTGGTGACATCCTTTATAGCAAGAGTGAGCTCGAAATTCGAAAGGATAGACAGAGATATATGTATAAAAAGTACTCGGTGACAGAGAATAAGATGAGTAAGATTAAGTAGAGCCAGGAAGTTAATTTTTTATTTATATATTTTAATTAAAAGAAGTTAAACGAGTTTTCAAGTTTCATTTCGGTCTGCACCCCTACATTAATTTACACTAAAAAGATGAAAAGACCAAAAAATTAGCCTGGTGATTGAGCATTACCTTTCGAAACACGTTGCTGAAAACCAGCAACTCGGATACACTTCGATCGCATTCAAAGTCTCATTAATAGCGAACCCATATACGGAGTAATTTTTCCATGACCTTTGGCAGTATCAGGCTAATGTAACAATACAAGCAAAAATATAAAACCTTTGAACTAAAGCGAATTACCAATTATTCCATCAGGCTTTAAGTCCAGTTCGTGAAGGACATCTGTAAGTCCGATTTGAATAGCAGCAATCCCCACGAAGGAGTGTAGGATATAATCGAATATGTCTTTCTCAGAAGACGTTATTATCTTAACAATGTCGAGACCTTCAGGTTGCAGCACTTTATGACAACTGTAACAAAATATTTTGTATTGAATACCTCTCGTAGTACTGTTTGAACAATTTAAAATTCATTTTTTAAGGTAGGTACTGATATTTTTTACCGTTTTATAGCAGCAGCGAAGATCGGTATGCGCATGAGTTGCGCGCCCATGCCAGCCCACTGCGAGCCCATCCCGCTGTACACGAACCACAGCGGCCGCCGAGCGTCGTCGAGGTACTCAGCCTTCTCACATAAGCTCACAGTTCTTTGGTTCACGTCCGTGTCTGGCAAGAAAAAAGACAAAACATTGCTTACGATACAGGGAAGAAATATCTATACTATATAAAATAATAATAATAATAATAATCTGGCAACACCAACGTCAACAGAAAGTCAAAAATTCGTTTTCACATTTTCAATTTTTTTGAGAAATACAAAACAATCCTGAAACCCGAATCCTGAATATCATAATAATTATTACCAAAAAAGAGCAAAATGGACCAAAATAAATGGACTTTATAATAAAAAAAAACCGGCCAAGTCCGAGTCGGACTCGCGCACGAAGGGTTCACCATTATCTATAAAAACGGCAAAAAAATCACGTTTGTTGTATGGGAGCCCCCCTTAAATATTTGTTTTATTTTAATTTAATTATTTATTATTAAAGTGAATATATAACTAAATATTCTGTGAATATTTCAAGCGTCTACCTGTTGCCGTTATCAATATCGAGCAAAAACGAACAAAAAAATCACGTTTTTTGTATGGGAGCCCCCTTAAATATTTATTTTATTCTGCTTTTTAGTATTTGTTGTTATAGCGGCAATAGAAATACATCATCTGTGAAAATTTCAACTGTCTAACTATCATGGTCTATGAGAACCGACAGACAGACAGACGGCGGAGCCTTAGTAACAGGGTTCCCGTTTTACCCTTTGGGTACGGAGCCCTAAAAAGGCCATAGAGGTGACATGTGTCACCTTCGATAACAGGAAGAATAAAGACAATGAAAACGAAACTTAAACATTTTTCAAAAACAACCTTTTAAAGGGGGTGTTGAATTTGGTAGGGGAAAATAATTGTGTGGAAAGATTTATCGCGTGGTTCGATTACCTTGAAACTCGGTATTTATATTTTAGATCGGAAATAAAGTAAAAGTTGTATCAGGGTTGTCATAAAATCTATAGTTAATTTTAAAGGGATGATTTTATGTTTCGGATCAGCGCAAAAATGGCTGAACGGATTTAGATGAAATTTGGTAACATAGTTTATAGTTTATAATCTGCATTAACACATAGCGTACTTTTAATTCCGGTAGTACGTTCTCGTGACATTTTTTGTGATATCCACGCGGGCAAAGCCGCGGGCAAAAGTTAGTCATGACATATTTATGAACGGCTATTTTAGTCAAATTTCAACATAGCCAATAGCTTAGTGATCCGACGACAGCTTTGCAAACCTGTGGTACGATTACAACTTCCACGCGAACGAAGTCGCGGACAGAAGCTAGTGTTTAATATAGTGGTTGGTAACGGATAGTCAATGGGGCCAAAAAGCCCTGAAGTCCACTGCGTCTCTGACGACACAGCAAAGATAGTCTTTCTACTAGTTAGAACGATAAACCGCACACGTACTCCTTCAAGATGGACCGATGTCCTTGTGAAGGTTGCGGAAATCCACTGGATGCGAGAAGCACAGCATCGGTCGTTGTGGCAATGCTTGGTGAGGCCTATGTCCAGTACCAAGTTTCAGCTGATTATGATAGTTACTATAGTGTCAATTTGTTCATACCTAGAACCGCATATCCCCTGCCTAAATGTCCAGAAATGTTGTTCGCATGGATGTTGTGCAACAACGCCAATTCTTCAGCATCAATGGGTCTGGACTTGAGGTTTTCAAATATCTTAATAATGGCAGACTCTTGTCTGCCTGATAATGTGACCAAATGTGGAATAGAGGACTGGTAGCGGGAGAGATCCTGGAACATATAATAGTTGTTATGCCTCGTCTGGGCAGCAAATCTGTTGTCATTCGAAAATGGACGTGTTAGTTTTCATAATTACATTTTCAACTTCTCGATCACTGATTAAATACCTTGGCTTTATAGTGTCCATGCAGCAACACGTGTGAGTTTACGCCGGTGGCAGACATGCCGTTGACGGCGACGTAGGAGCGGCGGAAGCACTGGTGCTCAGTGACGACCCGCATGCGCCCCTCGCGCAGCGCCACCACGTCCTGCCGCGGTTTACTACAGTGCAGGTTGGCGGCTATCTGACCAGTGTGGTAGCCAAGTAACACCTGCGTATTTCGTAAACATTAATAAATAAGTCCACCAAAATGGTCACTGTGGTACCTACTACCCCCGACAAGCTCATTGGTTAAAGAGATTTATTATAGGTAGGTACTACTAAGATACTAACCTTGGTAATAGCAGTCATGCCAGATGCTGCCACTGTCAAGCCAATGTTAGATGTCACGCTGCCGACTAGTAGGGGGTCTTGCCTATCTTTGCAGTAAACATCTTCAATTGCTTCCAGCTCAGATTTATCAGCATCCGGTACGCCTATAAACCCCCGAAATGTGTTAAAACAAAAATGATCCACAAATCTTTTAAACGTGATCACTGTGGAATTCATGTATTCCGCTATTCACGTTGTGATAATTCACTATGCAACACAGAAAAATCACCGATATCCCGAGTGGTTATTGGTATTAGGTATACTTAGTAAACAACATAATAATGTTTATATTTAGATATCACGTCCCAAAATATAAATAACGGTAATCTTACTTTGTTTACTTTCCGCAACACTTGATCGAGGGTAGTTAAAATTATATAATTGATGTGTACAAAGGTCATCAAAACAATTAGATTACTCATAAATATAAAAAATGTGTGTTTGTGTTAATATTCCTAAGTTATTCTGTTGTTTTAAGGTCGTGAATCATAAATAATTACCACGTGTATCATCACGTTTGAAGGTGGAGGAACGAAGTGTTCCTCTGCCTCCAACCTTTTCTCACCTGTGCCATATCCTTCTACGTATTCTACCTCCTGTGGCTGCACCTGCACTTCCTTGTAGAACTGTCTAATGAACCCAGCCGTAGTCTGAGGGTTTCGAGAGTACCCGAATTTGGGTCCCATTTCATCACTCAATAGAGAAATGAATTCATTTTTAACATGAACTAGTTCCGCGTAAATTCTAAAAATACAACAATAATATTATTGTTCAAATAAAAGATTTTTGAACATTTTGAGAATTTTTTATCTATGTATTAAGTTATACCTGTTCGCGTCTTTTGCTTTCTGCAAAAATACTACACTGATTGCGTCTGACAAAATATAACCATCAGCGTCTTGTGCGAATGATTTTGTCGTGCCATCCTGTGGGACAGTAGCAGAAAGCCTGAAAAATTAAATAAAACAATTGCTACGTATCTGGAAACTTCTACAGACCAAATCTCGACTACTTACGGCTGAACCCAATAACCTATCTATCTCCAGTTTATGTGAGACGTCATTCAGGGATAGATAGAATTATACTGTAGCGGCATCAACATCGCCACATGTGAACTACGCGTCACACTGATGTCACGCAAATCCTGCATGCAAGCAGAGTGTACCGCGCAACTAGCATATAATATATATATATATATTTTTTTTTTAAATTTATTTAAAGGGCTTTGTCGCTTAGCGACCACATCGCCCAGTGCAGAAAAAACAAAATTGTTCATTAGTATCTACCTTATCACTAACTTGTACAATTGTTTAGCCTTATCGGAAATTGGAAAAGCAAGGATGGCATTACAAAAGCCAATATCATACCTTTTATATTGTCCAAAAACATTTATTCTAGTATTTTCATTCCGGACACACTCCATCAGAATATGAAAGACATCATCAACCACACCACAGTCATCACAATTTGGAGACAAAGCCTTCCTCATTAGGTAATAAAACTTATTTGATGGAATATGTCCGGAACGAAATCTTAAGGCTATAGTAATTAGGTTTTTATTGAGGTCACAATCAATCCACGGAACCCGAGAAATCTCTGGCTGGATAGTTCGATACCATATCCCTTTTTCTTTTGATCTTTCATCAAAATACTCCTGCCAAAGATCTAAACATTTTATTTTAACTTTTCCAAAATAGTCCGAATACAGTGGAGTAGTATTTATGAGAACTCCATCAACACACGCTTGTTTGGCAAGCATATCAACCTTATAATTTTCTTCTACCTGACAATGCGACGGAATCCATTGAAGGCATACCGTTTTGGAATTAGACTGAAGCTTTAAGAGCAATTCATAAATCACATAGGCTGTCGGAATACCTCGCATGTGAGAAGTGTGCCGAGCCAAATATTGCAGCGAACTTTTGGAGTCCGTTAGAATCACAAATTTATCGCCATCAATTGATAGAATATAGGACAAAGCTTCCAAGATCGCAATCAATTCAATGTGCATAATAGAAATATCTGAATCAATCTTAAGCTTCATGTGATTCCGAAGAATGGGGTCCAAAAAAGCAGCGCCTCCTAAACTTTTATCTTTAGAACCGTCTGTAAAAATTTTATGATAACCTGAATATTGTTCTAGAATATATGAAGTGCATAAGTGTTTAATTTCTAAAGTATGGTAGTGGCGTTTAGCTTTAGTAATACAGATGTTCTATGTCACGAAGTCCGTTTGGCTATGAATGTTGTCAAGCCTGCACATGCACATTGTTTTTGTGTGCGTAACCTCGAGAGCGCTCAGTGTCGATCGGGACACGGTCCGGATCAGTAGTGGTTTTTAGTTCGCGCCAAATTGTTTCACGGAGTAAGGTCAGCATGGCAACAAAACGAAGAAGAGTTGTCCATATTGAGGTAATATTTATTTATACGTTTTCAATTAAAATGTTATACAAAGATACTTAATATAGCAATAGAAGTATATATAAAATGAATGTTTTTTTGTGATATAAAATGTTTATATTACTTAATTATTTTGATTACATTTTGTTTTAGGGTCGAAACATGATAGCTAGTGTTTATCATTTTCTGCGAGAAGAATATGAATTTACAAAATCATTAATGGAACTCAACTGTGATTTGTCTCATTTACGAGACATTACACGCCGTACAGCTGAAGCTACGGGTGTGAGCCAAAAAACAGTTCAAAGAACATTAAAAGAAGAGAAGGAATTCCCATCCACTTCATCAAAATTCACTTCACCTATGAAGAAAAGGAGAAAGCGAGATAATAAAGTGGATATAGATAATTTTACAGCCGATGTGGTTCGCAGTACTGTACAAGATTTCCATATTGTCCATAAAGAAATTCCAACATTAGCTAAGTTAAGAACAGCATTGAATGAAAAAATCGGATTCGAAGGTTGTTTAGAAACTGTTCGCAAGTTACTGTTGAAATTAGGTTACAAGTGGCGCAAAACAGAGAACAACCGTAAAGTCTTGACGGAGCGTCATGATATACAAATGGGGCGTTTAAAATATTAAAAAAAAATAACAGAGTACCGCTCTCAAAGTCGGCCCATTGTCTACACCGATGAGAGCTACGTCCTTTCGACACACGTGCGAAACAACACCTGGGCAAAAAAAAAGGAAAGAACTCCGTTTTAAAAAAAAAATAGCACAGGCACTCGCTTTATTTTAGTGCACGCGGGAACCAAGGATGGTTTTATTGAAAATGCTTCCTTGGTTTATAAGGCCAACTCAACAGCTGGTGATTATCATTCAAATATGAGCTATGATAACTATGTAAAATGGCTAAATGAAAAGTTGCTACCCAATTTACTTCCGCGCTCTGTCATTGTCTTAGACAATGCATCTTATCACAACACACGGGCTGAACGACTACCGACGCAATCTACAAAGAAAGCCGATATGCAGCAATGGCTCAGGGATAAGGGCATAGCATTTGATGAATCTCTTCTTAAATTGGAATTGTACGATACAATAAAGAAGTACAAAGCCCAACACGTAATCTACAAAATTGACGATTTTATAAAAAGCAAGGGTTTTGATGTCTTACGCCTTCCCCCTTATCACCCAGAATTAAATGCGATTGAAAATATTTGGAGGATCGTTAGAAATTATGTCGCATCTAAAAATATCGAGCAAAACATGACGAATACGGAAAGACTGATCAATGAAAGTTTGGGCCAAGTTAGCAGTGAAACGTGGCAAAAAACTTGTGCTCATGTTGAAAAAATTGAAAAAGACTACTTGAAATATTTTGATCTCGATTTTGAATTTATAATCAATGTACAAGATGATTCTGACGACAGCAAAACGGAATCGGAAATCGAAAATTTATCTGATAGTGATTGAAAATACTGAATAGTCCTACTTGTTTCGTTTCCATTCTGTAACACCAATGCTTAATTAAATGCCTACATATTCTTAATATTTTTGTATTTATTGCAACCTAATCTAATTTATTTACAAAATGTATATACTTTTAAAACCAAAATTTTATTTAGATTATTAAATCTCGACTTGAATATATATCAGATTTTTTTGCTAACGTTACCTACTTTTACACACACAAGCGCGCTTGTCGGGATACGTCACTACTACAATCAAAGCCGAACGGACTTCGTGAAATAGAATATCTGTACTAGGAATTTTATAGAAGACAATGTGAGACATATCTATACTACTTATCCACTTATCAAGTGAAAACATTCCAAGTTGAACGCTTGAGTGAATTGGAACAGAATTGTAATGCGAAAAGATGTCAATAAGTAATGGCAGCTTCTTGTTCCGCCAATAGTTCGAACCTGTAACTAGTGAAAGATTTTCTAGTAATTCTATAGTTTTATTGTTACGAAAAGATTTTGATTTTAACATAAATTTGCTAGCTAAGTATATCCAACGAATATGAAGTGGCGGAAGGCATAACTCGTTTTCCATGACATGTATCGGGGTGCTCCTTATAAATCCGCCGATAACACGCAAAGCCTGATTCTGGACCCTATCTAGTTTTATTAGATTAGAATTACAACTACTGCCAAACAAGAAACTGGCATAATAAATTCTACTTCGAATTATAGTAATATATAAACGTCTTAGGTGCTTTTGATGGAGTCCCCACCCCGGACCGGATAAAACTTTAAGTAAATTTATGAACTTCATTACCTTTTGTGAGGTTTCATTGATATGTTTACCCCATCTTAATGAACTATCCAGCCACAGACCCAAATATTTCACATTATTAACGACTTCCATTGAAACATCATCAAAAACAAAGTTGATAGACCTCCTAAAGCATCCTTTTTTAAAAACACAAATCTTAGTTTTATTTGGTGACATAGTTAAACCCAGCCTATCAATGAACACTTTGGTATATCGTAAAGCAGACCGAAGTTCTCCAAACGCTAAATCTACATTATTGTTTGTTGAATATAACACAAAGTCATCAGCATATTGAGACATATTAACCTGGCCAACGTTCTTACATATATGTAGTGTTAGAATATTAAATAAAAGTGGGGCCAATGGATCTCCTTGCGCTAACCCACGACCAGTAAATGTAACAATCTCACAATCGTACGTCGCCACTTGCAGGTGCCTATTTGATAAAAAGGACCATAAATAAACACAGATTTTTGATCCAACCCCAAACTGATCTAAAATATGTAACAGGCAAGAAATATCAACATTGTTATAAGCACTTTCGATGTCTATAAAACACGCCGCTGTAAATGCCACAATGCCAATGCCACAGATGCCAATTATACGGACACGCGCAAAAGAACTGCTTTGCGAAACCCAGGTGCGTCAAGTGCCTGGGCGAGCACGGCACTTCTGAGTGCACCCGTCCAAAGGACCGTGCCCTCTGCACTGAGCCTCCCAGCTGCGTCCTATGCGGCCAACAGGGTCACCCAGCCAATTACCGTGGCTGTCCTAAAGCCCCGAAGTCATCTTCCTCGAAGCTGACCAAGCGTTTCGACGCGAGGCAGCAACGAGAGCACCCCGGGTACCCCGCTACCCTGTCTCAACCTCCGCAGCGTCTGAGCCCTCAAAGGTCCAGTCCGTGGAACTACTTCAACCACCAGCAGGCCTTCCCTGCCTTCGGCCAATATATGGCCCCTCCTCTCCATCCTCAACCTCTGATGATGGACCCCAATATTCGCGCTCAACTGGCACCCGCCGCTAATACCGCGCTTCCCGCGGCTCGCGCGCCTCTCGCACCCCGCGCGGCTCCCGCGCCCGCCGCGCCCCGCGCGCCTCTCGCGCCCCGTGTACCTGAGCCAGCTCCTAAAGCCGCTCCCGTCACCACCACTCGCGCACCCCCTAAACCCGCGACTTCTTCAGTTGGCGCCGTCGCTAACGCACTAGACGCGTTTAATGTGATCACGAGCACATTCAACGTGTTCATGTCTCCTCGCGCCATTCAAATGGCCGGGGAATTAGTCAAGGCTCAATCCTCTGGCAATCTTTATCAGATCCAGAGCATATTCAATGCGTACCCGGAAATTACGCAAGTCCTCAACACCTTCGCGAAACGGCCCTAATATGTATAATACGGCCCCCGCAAGAACTAAACTCAGATCCCTCAAGTTAGGCTTTTTCAATGCCAACGGCATTAGGGGACAACGCGACGAAGTCGCCGAGTTCCTCCGCGTCCACAAGTTAGATATTCTCCTAGTACAGGAAACCTTCCTCAAGCCGAGTCATCGAAACCCGTCAATTGCGAACTATCGCATAGTTCGCAACGACAGGTCTCGATGCCACAAGGGCGGCACCTTGATCTATTATAGAACCCCTCTATACTGTATTCCTCTCGATCCTCCAACTCTCTCGTGTCTTGAAGTGTCTGCATGTAGATGTTATTGTTATTGCCGCAATAGTGGCATGCCAAGCGCTGGGTTGCGACAATCGCACTCTCCATGTCGCCATGAGATCCCGCCGGAGCTCTGTCCGCTGTGCCGTGATTTCTCGCGGCAGCGGAGTTTTGCCTCCTCGCGACACTCCCAGATGTGGGCAAGGACTTTTGCCTCCAGATCTAATGGCGGTAGTCCGGCAAGGAGGCTTGCTGCCTCACGGGAGACCGTGCGGTAACCCCGTACCAGCCTGATGGCCATGACCCTTTGGGACGCGTTCAATCGGCGGGTTGGTCGCAGCCTTAAAGAACGCGCCCACACCGGTGCCCCGTAAAGGGCCATGGACCGCACGATCCCCGCGTAGAGCCTCCGGCAGGAGGCGTTTGGACCCCCTAGATTGGGCAGGAGCCGCTTCAAAGCAGCCCCGGCCCGCTCCAGTCAGGGAGCCAAACGTCAAAAATGCTCCACGAAGTTCCACCGGCTGTCAAGGGCGAGTCCCAGGTACTTCATCGTCGACTCGACGCCGATGTGAACCCCTCCCGCCGTTATCTGGGAACCCGACAGTGGCGCGTTCCGAGGACTATAAAAACACCTGGCCTCGGACTTGTGCAAAGCCACCTCGAGTCCCAATTGCCGGATCCTATCGACGATTGTCGCAACCCCACGTGCTGCCAGTTCGGCCGCCGCGTCAGCGTAGCAGACTACACTGACGCCGCTAGGGAGGTCGGCACGCAGCACCCAGTCGTCCCCAATGTCCCACAGATGCGGCCCCAGGACCGATCCCTGTGGGACACCGCAAGAGGTGGAGCCATGGGCGGGGGAGTATTTTCCCCTCGCAAAGGGAACAAAGCGCTCACCACGTCCTCCACGAGCTGGGGCCGGAGACTCTGCGTCAGCGGGGGAGCCCATGGGCGGAGTTTATTGCCCCACGGGTCTCTGTTGAGAGTCTCCAGCATCTCCTCGCGTGCCAGTCCTCTGGCCCGCTGGATCTCCGCTCGGAGGGCAGTCTTTGCCGCTCTGTACCCCTCGTATGGCTCCGCCTGAATGGCTTCCGTATCCGGAGGGCGGATATGGAGCCTGCGGTGCCTGGAGTACCGGTGGCGCGCAGCAACGCACGCCTCGCGTAAAGTGGTCAGCTCACGCGACCACCAGCACACCTGGCGCCGAGCACGTCCGGGCTGGACCCGGGGCATTGCCACGTCACATATTTCGGACATGGCCTCCGGGAACCACTCCGCCTCGTCGTTGATGTCGGCAGGCCTGTCTGATGATGACACCCATGCCTGCACGATCGAGGCTTCCAGGAGGAGCTCCCGGTCCAGCTGCTTCAGCGCCCACCACGGACCACTCGGGGTCTGTCAGACCAGCGCGCCTGAGGTCTGGGCGGAGACGTTAAACCGGTGATCGGAATACGTCTCCACCCCCTCCATGACGCGCCAGTCGATGACACGCGGCGACAGAGCGGGGCTGGCGAACGAGATGTCCACCACTGATTCACCCCGCATCCGCACACACGTGGGGTCAGAACCCCGGTTTAAGACGACCAGGCCTGTCTCTAGAGACCAGTCCTCCACCATCCTGCCCCGTGTGTCCGTATACCGGGAACCCCAAGCCACGTTTTTGGCATTGAAGTCCCCGATGACGAACACGGGGAGGGGATGGTACCCGACGACGATGACTCTCAGCTCCCTAAGGGAGTTGTGGAACTCGGCGAGAGTTTGGTTCGGGGAGAAGTAAACTCCTACCACGACAATCTCCCCGAACTGTGCTGCCACGCAACCCTGTCCCCTCTTGACGGCCTCGAGGGACGGGGTACCGGCGGCGGCCGACGAAATAAGGGTCACTGAGCCGCTCAGGTCCTCCACCCAGTCATCCCTGGGCGGGACAAAGTACGGCTCAGCGACCACGGCGATGTTAATCGACCACTGCGCCATGCTTTGGAGCATTAGATCCTGAGCGGCGGCGCAGTGGTTGATGTTGGGGTTTGTTACTACATTTATCTTTTTCCGGTATATTATTTATATTTTATTTTAACAAATTCATCGGTGTTTCCTCGTTGAAATCCGTATTATCAATGCAATCATGAATAATACGGATTTCGGCGATGAACCTTCATGGTTAGATAGTTACACACTTCCATGAGGGTGGAACTATCTACCTAGATAAAACGTACAGGAATGTGTGAAGACTCACATTATGCGATATGTACTAATAGACTCAGAACCTGCTTGTAAGGTATCTACCAGAACCTAATTCAATTTTTTGGTTAAATAGGTTTTAGGTGATGACATAGTTTGCACTGAGTGCTTTGCTTGCCTAAATGATGTTCTCCAAGCTGGGCCTGCATCAGCTCCTTGATTTGTCCAACAAAGTGTATGTATGCTTTGCGTGTGGAAAATCTATACTACGCGTACGTGCAATAAGAGTGCCTTCAAATGGTATATGGAAATATGGAAAATCTTCATATGGAATATGATTCTTAGTTGGATATCTCCTCACATGGTATGCATCTTATTTCACTAGTGTTGAAATTAAGTTGAAAACAATGTCGAACTTAAATGTTCCGTCCAATATGTACAAATTGCTAAATGTTTGATGTTCTCTTACATGTGCATTCTCGAGTTTGTACTTACCTCTAAAGTCTCTACATCAACCTTTATCTGTCGAAATTGAGGAGTAATATTAAAAATAAGTAATATTATGCTCAAACGTCATTTTGGCTAATTCGTATTTTGAATTTACCAGCATACATTGTGACAAGTTACTCGTACTAAGAGATTCGATTCTAAATCTAGATTTTGAAACCTAATTACCGTGTAATGCTAAGAATTACGATTAAACGATAAAGGACATTTGATAGCTCTAAAATCAGCCTTTATATTAAAGCATAAATCTTTGAGTCACCGCATGTTTCATACCGATAGTAAGTTTCATAGTCACTCGGTCAATCTCCTTTGAACAGAATGTATCCGACTAGAATTTGCGTGATGCTAGTACATACATTCACAAAAACAGACAAAAATTCTAAAAACTATATTTTGGCATTAGAATGATCTCAGACCTCAAACCATTTTTTTTTTTTTTAATATTCAATGGACAATTTTAACTTTGCTTCGATTTTGTTATAAAAGAAAATGTACTTTTTTGTAGTTTGTGTAAAAATAGTAGGTTAAAAGTGTTATTAAATATATATTTATTTGGAATTGGCTATTTACTAGCTTTTATTTGATACCCATACTAATATAATCACAAAATATTTAACAATAATACAAGGCAAGTAAGAGCCCACATCGTTACGAGGCGTTTGCTCTGTGTACGGCTAAAGTAAAACTGTTAATCAAATTAGCGCTAGAAAAACATAGCAACAGGGTTCAAATTCAAATGTAAAAAGACCCAAAATCATTTTGGAACTATGTAAAGTCCAAAAGGGGTAGTCGATGTCCACAAAGGATTTTAAAAAACGGGGAGGTTTTGTCTGGGTGAGCAATGTGTGAATGAGTTTGCGCAGTACTTTCACTCGGTCTATAGCGCGAGACAGCCCGAGTTGATTGTTGCTGCGGCAATAGAAGGGGCGGGTGGTGAGAATGGAGCTGCGAAGATTCATCTGCAGGAATTACAACAACTTAAGCCGAAGAGATCTGCGGAACCGGATGGTATTCCGCATTACATATAAAAGTAGCTAAAGTGTTGGAGTGCGCTATTCATAAAATCATTTGTATGCAAGTGAGAACGCAGCTCTCAGATGCACAGCATGGGTTTAGACCAATGAGGAGCACCACCAGTAACTTACTGAGTTACATGGCTCATGTGTTGCCGATTGTAGATAGTGGGGTGCAAGCTGACGCTGCTTACTTTGATTTCTAAAAAGCATTTGACCTGGTCGATAATGACGTGTTGCTCAAGAAGTTAGCAGCCGTTGGTTTCACTCCGTACCTGCTTTATTTCTTCGCCAGTTACATGTGGGATAGGCAACAATATGTAGAGTATGAGGGACACAAGTCAGAGCCGTACTTTACGTGGTCTGGTGTAAGCCAAGGGAGTAACCTCGGACCTCTGCAATTTACAATTATGGTAAACAATTTGCCCAAAGTCGTTAAGGATGCAAATTGTTTGTTATTTGCAGACGATCTTAAGTTATCCATGGCAGTGAAGGGTGATGAGGACTGTGAACGCTTACAGAAGGCCATAGATAGCGTAGTTACTTGGAGCAAGGAAAACCTTCTGGAATTCAACGCCCAAAATTGTGTCACCATCACTTTCTCGCGTGCACGTAGTCCTATTGTATAAGATAACAACATTGATGGGACGCCGATGATCAGGGTTATAGAGGTTAGGGACTTGGGAGTTATTCTTAACGCAGGGCTAGCGTTTCGTGATCATATAGTAAAGTGCTATAAGAAGGCCTACAGAAATTTGGGGTTTATGCTGCGCACTGTTCGTGGTTTCACGAATATTATGGCGATTATCGCTTTATACAACACTTTGGTGAGAAGCCAATTAGAATGCAACGCAGTCATCTGGGCCCCACATGAGACTAAATATATGTTGGAGCTGGGGTCATGTTGGAGCGAATACAAAATAAATTTGTAAGATTTTTATAATATATTTGAGGCTCTATGGAGTGTATCCTTTTTACCGGCTTATGTATCCAACCTTGTTTATATTAGGCATGGTTCGATACAATGAGCTGAGAGTTAGGCGTGAGTTCACACTTGTCTCATATTTATTTAAATTAATTAGAGGCAAGATACATAACGCCGACATATTACAGTTGGTGGGTTTGAGTGTGCCTGACAGATATGTGTGGCGGCAGCGGCGGCCTCAGCTGCTGGCTGTACCTTGTGGCCGCACTAATCTGTTAAATGAGGCACCCCTGACGCGAGCGCTTCGCACTCTTAACTTTGTAGCAGAGGAAATTGTTATTTTTGCTTGTAAACGGAGAGAATTCACAAGGATAGCATTGTATGTAATACGTTTTAGAAAATAAGTTGTTATTATTAAGTTTGCTTCACATTGGGTTGTACCTGTAATAATAGTTGTAAGTGATTATATAAATAAATAAATTACCTAATATTAGAAGTAGCGAATGTGATATCATATTGAACGGAGAAAAACTGGAATTTATTAATCAAACGGTTTTCCTAGAAATCACTCTAGACGAGAAACTGCAATGGGGACCACATATAACCTCTCTGGCGGGTCGGCTAAGCTCAGCCGCTAATGCTGTTAGAAAGATAAGACAGCTAACAGATATATAAACCGCGCTTTTGGTTTATTTTAGCTACTTCCACAGCATTATGTCGTATGGCATTTTACTGTGGGGTAGGGCTGCTGACATTGAGTCCATCTTTATTTTGCAAAAGAAAGCTGTCAGAGCAATTTATAATCTACGTCGCCGCGAATCTCTTAGGGAACTATTTAAAAGGATTAATATTATGACGGTACCTTGCCGATTCATTTATGAAAATATTATCTATGTAAGGAAAAATCTACATATTTCTAATAAGATAAGCGATAGACATAATTTTAATACTAGAAATAGAGATAAAATAGATCAACCATTTTTCAGATTATCTAAAGTACATACATCTTTTATGGGGTACTGTGTTAAATGATACAACAAAATACTTTGTGATATATTGCAATTAAATGAGAGAAAATTTAAAAAACATATTAAAAGTACACTTTGTAAACAAGCATATTACAAGTTAGAGGATTATATCCAGGACAGGAATGCTTGGAAACGTGCTGGTCCAGCTGGTCCAACTGTCCATAGGGCAATCAAGAGTCTAGACAAAATCAAACTGGTTGCTATTTTTATGGTAAAATCTGTTATTTTTATGATGTTGATTTTACATTCTGTGATAACCTATACTCACACTAACTTTTTTTTTTTAGAAAAACATACTTTTACTATGTTTTGTAAATATGTGAGCACCATGTATCTATCTATCAATTAAGTTATTTATCATTGCTTAGTTTTTCATTATTTTTACCTATTATGGTATAGTAATTTTATTCTAGGTGCATCGTCTTCACATATTATAATCATATAATTAAGTACTCAAACAAAATATTGTAAAACATTTTTAAAAGAGTAACGGTGGAGTTTCTCGCCCATTCTTCTCCATACGAAACTACCTTTTGGACAACTCGAATCAATTCTATTTTTTTGTAAATTTTGACGTTCAAAAGTGCCTCTTATGTGCCTATTTGAAATAAATGGTTTGACTTTGACTTTATACAATATTATTTTCAGTATATGCGAAACCTGAATAGTTTATTCAGAAAAAGGAACTGAATCGATTTCAATAATTTTTACACCATGTTATATTGTGTCCCAAAAATATTTAAGTGTGATGGAAAATGTTATTACCATTTGATTACTTACAATACAATCACCGTACGGTTAGGTAGCTACTGCCAAATTATTATCAATGAGCGCAAGACGACCCTTCAAGTGCAGGGGCGCCAGCGCCGCCGCCGTTAGCATGTTGTTTTACGAAAAGCCGACAACATAACAGGGTGATTTTCAAAATGTTGTATATTTTGTTGTGTGAAAACGTCTACGTGAATATTATCTAAGAAAAATGCATTTAGGTGATCGAACTAGTATTATTATCCTTGAGCAACATTTTTTCCAGATGGGTTTCAACATTTCAGATCATAATAATAGGTAATAAAAAATAAAAAAAATGTTTTCTTCTTCAGTCTCATAATATTTTCATAGACATTTCAACCTCGTGTCTGTAATCAGAAGCGCGTAACAAAAAACACATAAAAAAGAACCACTCTCATATTTAGATGTTGTAGTTGCACAATGTCTTTATGACTCTAATTATGATGTAAATGATATAAAATATAAATATTATAACCTAATGCATAATAATAATAACTTTGTATCAATATATGTCTTCCATTTCGTTAATTTTTGTTATTCTGTATTGTTACACTAATAATAGTAGATATTTGGGTTTTTCAACTGGCAAAATTCTCAATTTAAAACCGTCCAATCAGATGACAACATAACATCTGTCCACCATTTTGACAATGGGTGCCACCAACGAGAAAAGTGTGTTTGTTCCTGTGCAGTGTTTTCTCAACACTAAATCTTTCATTTTGGTTGTTCAGGTTTAAAAACAACGGTAAGGCAATCTCTTATTATTTTTGCGTAAATTTAAAGAATAATTTTGACCAACGACTAAAAAGAAGCTGGATAAATCCAATAAGATTATTTCTAACCTCCAAATGTTTGAGGTTGTAATTCAACTCATGGTTGATTTCATTTTTCTAACGATTTGTTACGTTTTTTTGTTGCGGAATAAAAATGATGTAACAAAAATGAAGTAAAGCCCATCTTATACAGAATTATTATGTTTATATAATAATGCTTGGCTTATTAATTGTATTCACACATTATTTTTTCAATATTTCAAAAATAAAATAAGTTATAAAAACCATAAATAAATCAGAAGTAAAAGAACATTTACAAGTTACACGATAGTTTCTAAAGTTTAAAGCTTATTATAGTAGTAATTAAGCCACTGTTGATTATTGTTTTCTACTTAAGAGTGGCGTATGTGATATAGACACTGTGTTTTTTATTATTTATTTTATAACTAGCCTTTTCAAAATAAATGTATGGCTGAAAAAAAATCCCTTAACCATTATTTTTGTAATGACGTATTTAAGGTTATTACCAATTTTGAACTCTTAAGTTCCACGACAAAATGTTTATTAAATTTTGATTGGGGAAAGACCTTTCAATAAGTAGTTAAAAAAGTGCTAATGACCATAAGAAATACACAATTTTGAAACAGATTTTATGACTGTAATTCAACAGACTGATTTTATTATTAATAAATTATTAAAATGCGATTTCGTTGTTTTCATTATCTTCTGTGAAATAGCCCTAATATTTCATTTTTGTTATTTTTTTGTGACATTGTTCATTTTTGTAACGGTATTCGTTTTTGTTTCAGTTTTGTAACTGTACAAAAATTTTGAAAATCACCCAACAACCTTATAACTTTGTGATTTTTCATGATACAGTTTTGAAATTTTGTACATAGATTCTTTACATAAAAAAAGCTTTTTACAAAAAAAAACAACCGACTTCCAAAAAAACACTACAAAGTGAAAAATAACTTTAATTCCGGAAGTCGGTGTCTTTGGATCTGTATTTTAGTTTTTTGCCACCGACTTTCGAAATTAAAGTTATTTTTCACTTTATAGTGTTTTTTTGGAAGTCGGTTGTTTTTTTTGTAAAAAGCTTTTTATTTTTCACGTTTTAGTGGGTCGGTTTGTAATTTATCTAATTTACAATAGCCTAATGTCAAATGCTCATCACCTTTTACAAAATATTGCTTTTCCCGATGCAGGGGCGTTAATTGTTGAGGAGTTCTGCTGGTAAGAACCAGGAGAACTGATGGCGACTTCACCATATGCATTTCGACGAGAATAAATTGCTTAGCAACCATATTAAAGTGCCTAATCGAATCGCAACGGTGAAATACTTATTATCAAGTAGTGCAAATGCACGAGTTTCTATAAAAAATACTCAAATGGCTATAGGTATGCCTATAAAATTTGAGGATTTCCCTCGATTTACATGGGATCCCTCATCAGATTCTGATTTAGTGGCAATGGGACCACCTCGGGAGTATACCCTTCCACAAAAAAAAATAATTTTCAAAATCCGTCCACAATTGACGGAGTAATCGGTGAACATACATAAAGAAAAAAAAAAAAGAAAAAAAACAAACATACAGCCGAACATATAACCTTTTGGAAGTCGGTTAAAAATAATAGACACGTGTTTCGGGTTCCACATATACTAAAACTAATATTGTATACTAAAAATAATATCGGGCTATCGGATCCCCTTTTTAAGAAAACCACCGCTTATTCATACAAACACTTATCGAGTTCGCTCTGTGGAGCTGAAGATGCACTCGCCTGAAAATAATCCTATTGGCGCCCGTGTTATCCATATTAAATAACCGATATCAACCTACCCGCATCGTAAATGGCCTGATAAGTGTGCTCGAGTATTTTGCGTGACATCGGATCCATGTGGTTCCCGAGGTGGTAGTGCACAGCGAAAAACTGGGCATCGAAGCGATCTAACTCGGGAGCCATACCAGAAGCTTGTGCCAGGTCGTGATGCTTGTAGTTCCATCTTAGATCCTCCGATGTTACTGGATTCTCCTGTTTGACAAACAAAATGACAATATTTTAATATTATTAGAATTTGTGGCATTCCAGCAGTCAATCAACTCAGCCTAGCAGTTCACTGCTGGACATAGGCCTCTCCCAGGCTGCGCCACAATACCCTATCCTCCGCCTTCCGCATCCAGTCTGTCCCAGCCACAGTTAGGGTCGGGTTCCAGTTTAACTGGATGCAGCTGAATACCAATATTTTACATGGAGTGACTGTCCATCTGACCTCCACAATCCTGTTGTAGACTGAACCAAACTGACCGCGACAAACGTAGCTTAACCTTCGATCGACCCGTGCGGCTGTTATCATTTAGCCACGAGCCCCACTAACTAGTAATAAGTACTATTCATTAATCGAAGCCACTCAAAGATCTTGGACGATTCTAACGCAGTTGTTGGGGTTAGCACAAGATGTCAGAAGGTCCTGAATCAGTGATTTGTGTCGTTTAAAATGTTTATTTAAATTATTTATTTTGTGTAAATTATTGCAGTCAGGAAAATTAATAGTTTATCATATTTTAGCCGTGTAGCCACTTCATACCCTGCCAGGGTTACGAGCCTGTCCGAAAGGGATATCGTGGCCCTGGCACACAGGCATCTGAAGGAACACGGTGGGTTTTAGTCAGTAAAAGTCTGACACTCCCTCCCGCTCCACCCAGAGCGGGAGAAGTTATTTGATAATTTCCCACCCAAAAAAAAAAAAAAAAAAAAAACCTGTCAACGGACAATTTAAGTTGGTACATTAATTTCCATGACTTTACTTCACAGGTCTATTCTTCATCTAAATCAAATGTACCTACCTTGTTATAAAGGATGTCGGAGAGTTCCTTAACGTTGTGGGACTGTGGGAAGAGGCCTGACATGCCAGTAATGACGATCTTCTCGCCATCAAGCGGTAGATTCTGTATAGCTGGATCAGTTACCAACAAGTTCCCCCGAGTCGGTACGTGTTCCTGAGGTGTAGGCGTCATCTTGGATCACTGGTGATTTTCTAAGAAAAAATATATAGGGGAATTTATGTTAACAAAAAAACTGCCTTGACTGTACATAATACTTTCCTATTATAAAAACGCATTACGGCGCTTAAATAACAAATATCATCAGGCCTGTATTCCACTTAATTTGTGGACGCTTTAAAATGGCAATTGAAAACGTTTATTCTTCATATTTACTTAAATACACTGTAAGAATAAATAAATAAACACGTTACATTAATGCTTCATAAATCGATGATACACCACAATTTTTGTACCTTTCATTTATATACTCTTATCTAACAAAACACAAGCTACTTACGAAAGATTATATACTGTATTGCGGGATTATTTTTCAAAAAATATAAATCAGATAGATGTGATTACGAGTTAGCAGTAATTCAAGCAGTTAAAGCTGTATAACCCAATGCCAAAGTTACCAGTTGCTACTACCACTATTGGAAAGCGCTGTCAAAAAAAATCCAAAATCTAGGTCTGAAGAAAGTCGATGGTGGAGACCATATTACACAAATGTATATGCAATCTATTATAAAAATAATAAATTACAACAAAACAGACACTTAAGCGTCAAAGTACTCACCCGCATCGCTGTCATCCGGAAACGTGCCCAGAAGACTGGCAGCATTGCCACGTTGAATGGCAATGCTAATTCTTTGGCCAAAGAACGAGCCAGCCCTCTGGTCACGTAAAGTGTCGATCAGTCGGTGAGAAATTTCATTATCTATATAAGTCCAGGTTTCCTCACGATGATTTCCTTCACCGATGTCAGTAAAGTACAAGATAAACTCAGAAAGTACATCGTCATCATCTGCCTGCCTGTTCCCAACTATGTTGGGGTCGGCTTCCAGTCTAACCGGACGCAACTAAATACCAGTAATTTATATGGAGCTGCCTGTCGGACCTCCACAACCCAGTTACTGGGTAACAGTATCTCAGTATCAGACTTGCGGGCTTCTGACTACCCTTAACGACTGTCAACGATCTACAAATGACAGCCGGGACTGACGGGTTAACGGGCATCCTAGATACGGAGGGGTCTCGGTATAAAATTGATGGTCACCTATCCACGAACCGACCGCGGCAAGCATTGCTTAACCTTTACCTTACCTTAAACTTTATTATTTAGTCACGAGCCCCCAGAAAGTACAGATAAATTGAAAAAATTCACATTGATACTTGCCCGGATTGGAATCCACAACTACTGGACAAAATAACTGCTTTTACTTACACGGAGAAGTTTCAAGTTCCTAACCACCTTAATGAAGGAATTCCTTATAACGTATGAAACTATGTACTTACGCAACAGTTATATAAACTAGTAGTTGGATTTATGTTCAAAGAAAAAACTCATTGCAAATACATTTTGTTAGGAACACAATGATTAATTTGCAATAAATAGAATACGATTAATTAAACTTTAACTACTTACCCAAATTCATTGAAATTGCAAGCTTTTTGCTTCTATACTTATATAATAACATAATAACGAAAAATTTTGTCCGTTTGTCTGTTTGACTTTTTTTATTTAATAATAATAATAAGCTCCATACACAACCACAAGTCCTGATTAACCATCAAATCACGTAGGGGGTGGACACACAAATGAGAAATGACTGGCGTGGCTGACGTGGCTCTGGAAACCCACTCAAAATGCGTGCTCAAAGTGCGTGCACTGAGTGGTCAGGTCCACTCAATCTGTGTGGTTCTTTCCTCAAAAGACCATTTCAGACACCTATCTACGGCCTATCACATGATCTGACCAAGATTATGTCTGGACTTTAAAAGAGACTGTGACCTCTGAGTTTGTTTCGGCCTTTCTTCTCAGAGTAGGTAGTCAGATTGGAAACGCCGACCTCATCTAGTTTTAAAAATATGACTGACGTGTAAAAGTGTTTCTACAAATCTACTTACAGAAATAAAAATCATTTATCATTTAAAATGGAGACTAGTACAAAAAGAAAACGTATAGGAGGACCGCTGCCCGGGGGTGATCACTGGGGCGCACTTGGAGCTGACTCAGCTCCGCATGCGAACCGTCGGCGGTGAGAAGTTGAACAGGCGGGCTCCCACCGACAAAAATATTACAGCCGAAATCATTGACGATCGTGACAGACTTACAAACAGGACCGACACCCCTGTAGAACCGTACAGTCCAAGCACACTATCGTACCTACACACCTTCAAGATCATCAACACCATCACCATCCATACCATCGTCACCCATACTATCGTCAACCCCCATAATTAGTTCAAGTTCAGTTCCACTCACTTTGGCCTTGAATGTTGTGCGGGAGGTATCTACCTTCTTACCCGCGTCCACCAAGGCTGGAAAGGCAAGAGTTTGTATGAGATGGAGTAAAGATGTAAACCTATTTATCATGCGAACCTATTTATACATTAGTAAATTAGAGACCGACATGACCACCTACCGACACCAACTGCATGTATATTTTACACGACAATATCCAGAAATTACGGTTACAGAACAAAGAATCGTAGACCAAAGAAGAGCGTAAGAAATAAACTTCTAACTCAAGAAGTAAAAGATCAATAAAAGAAGAAGTACGAAAACAATTTATTGCTACAGGAAGAATCAGAAAATTCTTCAAACACTAACACTATCACACAAAGCATCATTTTATATTATTTGAAAGCTAGTATCTAAGTGTTCTCTTCTCTTCTGTCTATTTATGGGTTTTTAAATAAAAAAGCAAAACACAAATTCTGTCAGAAACTCAATTTTGATTTGGTACATTTTTTTCCTAGACTAGTCCTTAACCTTTGATATGCGGAAGCACTGATCAGTGCTATATAGCCTGAGGCGCGAGCGCGTCACGCAGGTACAGTCGCCAGCACATCAAGTTACCACAAACTGTAAAATTTTCCTCATTCGATTTTGAACTTATCCCTCAACATTTTAAGGTTTAAAATCATTTGGAGAAATTTGACAGTTTGGTATAATCTGATTTGTTGGCGACTGTACAATAAATAAAATAAAACATACTTGCGTTTGTGCTATACTCCGTTTGAAATAAGATTATAAATTTAAATAAACTTTTTAACAATCAGTTCAATCAGTCAATTTTGACTTCTATTAAGTAGGCATAAGAATGGCATAGGCATAAACGTGGTTACAATACCAACTGTTGATTACAGCTGCCATTTGTCATGCCACCAACGCTATAGAAGTCTAAATCGGTTGAACGGACTGTTTAATAAGGTGTAATGTCTGCTCTTATTTCGAATGGAGTATAGCTACTACAGAAAATGCATGACCCAATCGCGATGTGTTTTGATGAAGCGATAGTGGATCGAGTCGAGTAAAGACTGTGCGACGTTGTTCAGCGTTGTTATTAAACCAAATGTATTAATTAGGAATTGATAACCGTCACGTGTCAAGTGATCGAGTGCTAAAAGTGTCTGGTTGATGAACCATAAAACTTATCCCCACACAACTATGTGGGAACCTACCTAAACGATGTTTGTGTACAGTACATAGCTAAGTCATTCAAATAAAAAGACGAGCGGAAAGAATATTCATCAAACCATCGTCATCGATCTAAACAAAATTCAACACCTCAACTGACACTAGCGCAGCACGCGCACCGGCTCACTTCACCCAGAAGAAGTGGCGTTGCTATGACTACGAGAATCGCGTGGCATGAAGTGACCACGCCGCGCACGCACGTTCAACACTCCTTCACTAAATCGCATTTTCTTTTTTTTAATTTCCGTCTTTGACGGCGATGGCCTTATACCTATTGTGCTCGGGCCTTTGGCACTCTCTGTGCTTTTTGTTTCGGTGCCGTGGATCTACTGGGAATAGAACCCAGCGACTCCTCAGCACCGGTAGGTGAGCCACCCTGGCTCAATGCGTCTCCGAAGGACGGGTAAAAATCCGATTGGGGTTTTGGGCGTTCATTGTCCCCCCCAGAATACGAGGGACTGATCGAGCTCTGCTCGGTGAGGGATTCTCCTACTGCGGAGCAGCAGGTACCCTCCTGGGGTAGTTTGTTTTTATGACTCGCTTCCATTATTGTTGCTGAACACAGCTTTGCCTTTTTTATGGGGTGGGGTCCCCAGACCACTCCTTCACCTCAGTCATATCTTATGAGCAGACACGTACTAAAGGTGAACCACTCTTCCCACTCTCCAAACGATGAGGAGAGAAACGCGCGCCGTCCAGAACATCAACAACTGTTGAAGTCCTCAGACGGCGCGCCCTTCGCGGAAGTCAGATGTTATTGACTCCGCCCCATGTCTCTCTTAGTCAGGTCTCTCACCTGAGGCCTTCCGGCATGAGTGACTCTACCGGCAAAGCCCCCAAGATCATTGAGACACGTAAGCCCCACCACGACGACAACGTGGAGACACACTCGGTGGGGTTCGTTGTGAGGCTAAAACCACATTGTAAAATAGGCTAAGTGTTTTAGAAAAAATAAATAAATAAATAAAAATAATTTAATGGTGAATATTTCCGTTGGTTAGAGTTAAAGTTTAATACATAAAAATGATCGTATTTCTGAAATTAAATAAGTATTATTATTTAAATTCATACTTACAAGGTGATGCAGCTAGAATTATTTCCAATCTTGAAGTTTCTGCAAAAAATTATACTGAAGCTTGGAAGCTGCTTTTTCAACGGTATGATAACATTAGAATATTAATTGATCATCATCTTGATTCATTACTGAATATAAAACAGCTTCCAGGTGAGTCAGAAAAATCGTTAAGATATTTAGTTGATCACATTACTAAAAACTTACGTGCCTTAGTCAGCTTGGGACAACCAACGGATAATTGGGATGTGATTATTATATTCATGTAGTCAGCTAAGTTTGATAGTCAAACTTTGTTGAAATGGGAGGAATATCGCAGTAGTTTAGGGAGTCAACTACCAAATTTGGATCAGTTTTTTTTAATTTATTATGGATCGTGCTAGTGTACTCGAATCTGCAAATCGCAGTAATAATAATTCCGGCAATATCGATTCAAAGAAGCCTACAGCTCCTCCACGTTATACTCCAAATAAACAAAGACAAAGAAAGAATCAGAATAACAATCTTTTGCAAGCACTAGTGATAATAATAAGAATAAAGAACCGAAGGGTTATTCATGTACGAGTATTGTTTGCGACGAACGTCACAGAATTTATGACTGTCCAACATTTAAGGCTAAGGGTAGATGATAGAATGACAGATGTGACAAGGTATAAACTTTGTATTAACTGTTTGAGACAGGGTCACTCCGTTAAGGATTGTCGATTCAGGTCATGCCAAGAGTCTGGCTGCACTGAGAGGCATAATAGCTTGCTACACCGTCCGCAAACGTCGGCAAGTCTCGCCACGGTTGACGATACGGGTGAGATAGTAGCAAATTATTCTAATAGAAATAAAAGTCAAATAATATTGTCAACTGCCATGGTGGAGGTATCGAATCCATTTGGCCAGCAAAAGGTCAAAGTTCGTGCACTATTGGACTGTGGCAGCCAATCATCTTTTATAACTGAATCCCTAAAGATCACGTTATCATTAAAGTCTCATCCCATTGACACTCTAAAGGTCATTGGCATAGGCAACACATTAACAAATAATGTTATTGAAAGTTGTAATATTAAATTACAATCAATAAATAGTAAATTCAACATAAGTTGTTCATGTCTTGTGTTGAAGGAATTGACAGGTAGACTGCCAAAGATTCCCATCTGTATTGGTTCTCTGAAGTTACCTGAAAATATTCAGCTGGCTGATCCCATGTTTCATAAACCAGCCGACATAGATGTCTTGATAGGTGCAGAGTTATTCTGGGACATTCTAGGTAATGAAAAATTTTCATTAGGTGTCAAAAATCCTAAGTTAAGATGTTCACAATTAGGTTGGATTGTATCTGGTCCCATGGAATCTGTGAAGCCGCATAAAAATATTCACTGTAATCACAGTATAGTTTCCAAATGCGATAGTACTGATGATAGCATTGATAATATGTTAATTAAATTCTGGGACTTGGAAGAAATTCCTGGAAAATTAATTATAAGTGATTATGAAAATTTATGTGAAAAACACTTTCTCACTAACACAACTAGATCCAACACAGGTAGATTTTGTGTAAAATTACCACTTAAAGATACTGCTGATTGTTTAGGCGATACTTACAAGTTAGCTAAGAGACGCTTTATTAATGTAGAAAAACGGTTAAAACGAAACCCTATATTAAAACTAGAGTACACTAAGTTTATTAATGAGTATGCAGAGCTAGGACATTTGTCTGTTTTAAATGATGATTTCAGACAAAGGATAGGTCCAAGTTATTACTTGTGTCATCATGCAGTTCTTAAACAGGAAAGTGAATCTACCAAGCTTCGTGTTGTATTTGATGGTTCTGCTTCTTCCACTTCCGGTTGTTCTCTGAATGACATATTAATGGTAGGTCTCACCGTACAGAATACTCTTTTCTCTATTTTAATACGCTCTAGGCAATACAAGTATTTGCTTACTGGAGACATTGAAAAGATGTATCGCCAAGTCCTTAGTACACAAAGATGATAGGTACCTACAACTTATCTTGTGGAGAAAAGAGGATTCTGAGCCCATTCAGACACTTATGCTCAACACTTTGACCTATGGAACAGCAAGTGCAAGTTACCTGAGTACCCGCTGTCTATGGCAGATAGGACAGGAACGGGATGATGAGCTTATAAAGTGCATCATACAGAATGACTTTTATGTCGATGATCTCATAACGGGTTCAAATGATTCACAGCAATTAATTTATATACATAAGGCTGTATCTGAAGCGTTAAGGGCAGGTTGTTTTAATTTAAGAAAATTTAAAACAAGTCATTCTTTGTCATTCACGTTTGTCTGTTTGACTTTTTTTATTTAATAATAATAATAAGCTCCATACACAACCACAAGTCCTGATTAACCATCAAATCACGTAGGGGGTGGACACACAATGAGAAATGACTGGCGTGGCTGACGTGGCTCTGGAAACCCACTCAAAATGCGTGCTCAAAGTGCGTGCACTGAGTGGTCAGGTCCACTCAATCTGTGTGGTTCTTTCCTCAAAAGACCATTTCAGACACCTATCTACGGCCTATGGCCTTCACATGATCTGACCAAGATTATGTCTGGACTTTAAAAGAGACTGTGACCTCTGAGTTTGTTTCGGCCTTTCTTCTCAGAGTAGGTAGTCAGATTGGAAACGCCGACCTCATCTAGTTTTAAAAATATGACTGACGTGTAAAAGTGTTTCTACAAATCTACTTACAGAAATAAAAATCATTTATCATTTAAAATGGAGACTAGTACAAAAAGAAAACGTATAGGAGGACCGCTGCCCGGGGGTGATCACTGGGGCGCACTTGGAGCTGACTCAGCTCCGCATGCGAACCGTCGGCGGTGAGAAGTTGAACAGGCGGGCTCCCACCGACAAAAATATTACAGCCGAAATCATTGACGATCGTGACAGACTTACAAACAGGACCGACACCCCTGTAGAACCGTACAGTCCAAGCACACTATCGTACCTACACACCTTCAAGATCATCAACACCATCACCATCCATACCATCGTCACCCATACTATCGTCAACCCCCATAATTAGTTCAAGTTCAGTTCCACTCACTTTGGCCTTGAATGTTGTGCGGGAGGTATCTACCTTCTTACCCGCGTCCACCAAGGCTGGAAAGGCAAGAGTTTGTATGAGATGGAGTAAAGATGTAAACCTATTTATCATGCGAACCTATTTATACATTAGTAAATTAGAGACCGACATGACCACCTACCGACACCAACTGCATGTATATTTTACACGACAATATCCAGAAATTACGGTTACAGAACAAAGAATCGTAGACCAAAGAAGAGCGTAAGAAATAAACTTCTAACTCAAGAAGTAAAAGATCAATAAAAGAAGAAGTACGAAAACAATTTATTGCTACAGGAAGAATCAGAAAATTCTTCAAACACTAACACTATCACACAAAGCATCATTTTATATTATTTGAAAGCTAGTATCTAAGTGTTCTCTTCTCTTCTGTCTATTTATGGGTTTTTAAATAAAAAAGCAAAACACAAATTCTGTCAGAAACTCAATTTTGATTTGGTAAATTTTTTTCCTAGACTAGTCCTTAACCTTTGATATGCGGAAGCACTGATCAGTGCTATATAGCCTGAGGCGCGAGCGCGTCACGCAGGTACAGTCGCCAGCACATCAAGTTACCACAAACTGTAAAATTTTCCTCATTCGATTTTGAACTTATCCCTCAACATTTTAAGGTTTAAAATCATTTGGAGAAATTTGACAGTTTGGTATAATCTGATTTGTTGGCGACTGTACAATAAATAAAATAAAACATACTTGCGTTTGTGCTATACTCCGTTTGAAATAAGATTATAAATTTAAATAAACTTTTTAACAATCAGTTCAATCAGTCAATTTTGACTTCTATTAAGTAGGCATAAGAATGGCATAGGCATAAACGTGGTTACAATACCAACTGTTGATTACAGCTGCCATTTGTCATGCCACCAACGCTATAGAAGTCTAAATCGGTTGAACGGACTGTTTAATAAGGTGTAATGTCTGCTCTTATTTCGAATGGAGTATAGCTACTACAGAAAATGCATGACCCAATCGCGATGTGTTTTGATGAAGCGATAGTGGATCGAGTCGAGTAAAGACTGTGCGACGTTGTTCAGCGTTGTTATTAAACCAAATGTATTAATTAGGAATTGATAACCGTCACGTGTCAAGTGATCGAGTGCTAAAAGTGTCTGGTTGATGAACCATAAAACTTATCCCCACACAACTATGTGGGAACCTACCTAAACGATGTTTGTGTACAGTACATAGCTAAGTCATTCAAATAAAAAGACGAGCGGAAAGAATATTCATCAAACCATCGTCATCGATCTAAACAAAATTCAACACCTCAACTGACACTAGCGCAGCACGCGCACCGGCTCACTTCACCCAGAAGAAGTGGCGTTGCTATGACTACGAGAATCGCGTGGCATGAAGTGACCACGCCGCGCACGCACGTTCAACACTCCTTCACTAAATCGCATTTTCTTTTTTTTAATTTCCGTCTTTGACGGCGATGGCCTTATACCTATTGTGCTCGGGCCTTTGGCACTCTCTGTGCTTTTTGTTTCGGTGCCGTGGATCTACTGGGAATAGAACCCAGCGACTCCTCAGCACCGGTAGGTGAGCCACCCTGGCTCAATGCGTCTCCGAAGGACGGGTAAAAATCCGATTGGGATTTTGGGCGTTCATTGTCCCCCCCAGAATACGAGGGACTGATCGAGCTCTGCTCGGTGAGGGATTCTCCTACTGCGGAGCAGCAGGTACCCTCCTGGGGTAGTTTGTTTTTATGACTCGCTTCCATTATTGTTGCTGAACACAGCTTTGCCTTTTTTATGGGGTGGGGTCCCCAGACCACTCCTTCACCTCAGTCATGTCTTATGAGCAGACACGTACTAAAGGTGAACCACTCTTCCCACTCTCCAAACGATGAGGAGAGAAACGCGCGCCGTCCAGAACATCAACAACTGTTGAAGTCCTCAGACGGCGCGCCCTTCGCGGAAGTCAGATGTTATTGACTCCGCCCCATGTCTCTCTTAGTCAGGTCTCTCACCTGAGGCCTTCCGGCATGAGTGACTCTACCGGCAAAGCCCCCAAGATCATTGAGACACGTAAGCCCCACCACGACGACAACGTGGAGACACACTCGGTGGGGTTCGTTGTGAGGCTAAAACCACATTGTAAAATAGGCTAAGTGTTTTAGAAAAAATAAATAAATAAATAAAAATAATTTAATGGTGAATATTTCCGTTGGTTAGAGTTTAGAGATACCTTTGAAAGTTTAATACATAAAAATGATCGTATTTCTGAAATTAAATAAGTATTATTATTTAAATTCATACTTACAAGGTGATGCAGCTAGAATTATTTCCAATCTTGAAGTTTCTGCAAAAAATTATACTGAAGCTTGGAAGCTGCTTTTTCAACGGTATGATAACATTAGAATATTAATTGATCATCATCTTGATTCATTACTGAATATAAAACAGCTTCCAGGTGAGTCAGAAAAATCGTTAAGATATTTAGTTGATCACATTACTAAAAACTTACGTGCCTTAGTCAGCTTGGGACAACCAACGGATAATTGGGATGTGATTATTATATTCATGTAGTCAGCTAAGTTTGATAGTCAAACTTTGTTGAAATGGGAGGAATATCGCAGTAGTTTAGGGAGTCAACTACCAAATTTGGATCAGTTTTTTTTAATTTATTATGGATCGTGCTAGTGTACTCGAATCTGCAAATCGCAGTAATAATAATTCCGGCAATATCGATTCAAAGAAGCCTACAGCTCCTCCACGTTATACTCCAAATAAACAAAGTCAAAGAAAGAATCAGAATAACAATCTTTTGCAAGCACTAGTGATAATAATAAGAATAAAGAACCGAAGGGTTATTCATGTACGAGTATTGTTTGCGACGAACGTCACAGAATTTATGACTGTCCAACATTTAAGGCTAAGGGTAGATGATAGAATGACAGATGTGACAAGGTATAAACTTTGTATTAACTGTTTGAGACAGGGTCACTCTGTTAAGGATTGTCGATTCAGGTCATGCCAAGAGTCTGGCTGCACTGAGAGGCATAATAGCTTGCTACACCGTCCGCAAACGTCGGCAAGTCTCGCCACGGTTGACGATACGGGTGAGATAGTAGCAAATTATTCTAATAGAAATAAAAGTCAAATAATATTGTCAACTGCCATGGTGGAGGTATCGAATCCATTTGGCCAGCAAAAGGTCAAAGTTCGTGCACTATTGGACTGTGGCAGCCAATCATCTTTTATAACTGAATCCCTAAAGATCACGTTATCATTAAAGTCTCATCCCATTGACACTCTAAAGGTCATTGGCATAGGCAACACATTAACAAATAATGTTATTGAAAGTTGTAATATTAAATTACAATCAATAAATAGTAAATTCAACATAAGTTGTTCATGTCTTGTGTTGAAGGAATTGACAGGTAGACTGCCAAAGATTCCCATCTGTATTGGTTCTCTGAAGTTACCTGAAAATATTCAGCTGGCTGATCCCATGTTTCATAAACCAGCCGACATAGATGTCTTGATAGGTGCAGAGTTATTCTGGGACATTCTAGGTAATGAAAAATTTTCATTAGGTGTCAAAAATCCTAAGTTAAGATGTTCACAATTAGGTTGGATTGTATCTGGTCCCATGGAATCTGTGAAGCCGCATAAAAATATTCACTGTAATCACAGTATAGTTTCCAAATGCGATAGTACTGATGATAGCATTGATAATATGTTAATTAAATTCTGGGACTTGGAAGAAATTCCTGGAAAATTAATTATAAGTGATTATGAAAATTTATGTGAAAAACACTTTCTCACTAACACAACTAGATCCAACACAGGTAGATTTTGTGTAAAATTACCACTTAAAGATACTGCTGATTGTTTAGGCGATACTTACAAGTTATCTAAGAGACGCTTTATTAATGTAGAAAAACGGTTAAAACGAAACCCTATATTAAAACTAGAGTACACTAAGTTTATTAATGAGTATGCAGAGCTAGGACATTTGTCTGTTTTAAATGATGATTTCAGACAAAGGATAGGTCCAAGTTATTACTTGTGTCATCATGCAGTTCTTAAACAGGAAAGTGAATCTACCAAGCTTCGTGTTGTATTTGATGGTTCTGCTTCTTCCACTTCCGGTTGTTCTCTGAATGACATATTAATGGTAGGTCTCACCGTACAGAATACTCTTTTCTCTATTTTAATACGCTCTAGGCAATACAAGTATTTGCTTACTGGAGACATTGAAAAGATGTATCGCCAAGTCCTTAGTACACAAAGATGATAGGTACCTACAACTTATCTTGTGGAGAAAAGAGGATTCTGAGCCCATTCAGACACTTATGCTCAACACTTTGACCTATGGAACAGCAAGTGCAAGTTACCTGAGTACCCGCTGTCTATGGCAGATAGGACAGGAACGGGATGATGAGCTTATAAAGTGCATCATACAGAATGACTTTTATGTCGATGATCTCATAACGGGTTCAAATGATTCACAGCAATTAATTTATATACATAAGGCTGTATCTGAAGCGTTAAGGGCAGGTTGTTTTAATTTAAGAAAATTTAAAACAAGTCATTCTTCTATCTTTGATAATGTTGTTATGTAATGTATAATAAAAATGTAATATGGAATGAACAAGTTAGTTTAATTTTTAGTGAGTCGACTAGTACGCTAGGGTTGGCGCTGGATCTCCATCTAGTAATAGATTGCATTTTCCTATAAAGGGATTCTCACATGATAATAGTCAAACCATAACAAAACGGTTTATTATGTCAAACCCTTTTAAAATATTCGACCCATTAGGTATAGTCCTGCTGTAGTGATACCAAAGATAATGATACAAAGACTTTGGCAATGTAAGTTGGACTGGGATCAGCCAGTCCCTCAGGAAATAAAGGATGATTGGACTAAGTTTTCTGAGAATATAAAATATTTATCTAATTTACAAGTACCTAGATTAGTTATAGGTGAATCGCCTCAATTTATTGAACTACATTCATTTAGCGATTCCTCAAATTACGCATATGGTGCGTGTGTTTATATAAGAACGATTAGTCATAATGGAGACGTCACGGTCAGATTGTTATGTGCCAAATCTAAGGTGGTTCCTTTGAAGCCCACTACCATACCCCGCCTAGAACTCTGTGCAGCCTTACTCGCCGCTAAACTTACCAATTCTGTGACAGACTCGCTTCGGTACAAACCGGATAAGCTAATTCACTGGTGTGACTCCACAGTAGTATTGGCTTGGATTCGTAGTGACGTCAGTAAGTTAAAAATATTTGTAGCTAATCGTATTAGTGAAATCAAAGAATTAACTTCTTATTCAGCGTGGCGATATGTTCCCACGGATTCTAACCCTGCTGACTTAATATCACGGGGAGTAGATGCTAAACGCTTAATAGCAATGGCGCTGTGGTGGACAGGGCCTAGCTATTTATTAAAAAATGAGTCTGAATGGCCTAAGTTAGGCGTCAATGATTTGGAAGATTTACCGGAATTAAAAGTACATGCAGCGATAATTAATCAACCTATCATTGACTTTGATAGATATTCATCTTTAACTAAATTGCAAAGATCGTTTGCTTATGTTCTCAGATTCATATTTAATATTAAAAATAAAAATGATAAGCGTGTAAATATATTGTCAGTTAATGAACTGCGAGAGTCATTCCATTCTCTATGTGCTATCGCGCAGGGTCAAGCGTTCCCTATTGAGTATGATCTGCTAATGAAAGGTAAGTCTTTGAACAGTAATAGTAAACTATTATCGTTGTCACCGTTTTTAGACGAACACAAACTAATTCGTGTCGGTGGACGAATTGATGCGTCAGCATATTCATATTCAAAGAAGATACTTCATGCTTTGCATAGGCTAACTAAATTATATTTTGAAAGGGAACACATAAACAATATGCATGCTGGTCCACAGCTGCTGTTAGCGTCTGTAAGAGAAACAGTGTGGCCAATAAATGGTAGTCATCTTGCAAGGCGTACAGTCAATAATTGCGTCCGATGTAGGCGAATACGAGGTTTGACTTTGCAACCCAAGATGGGTAATTTACCATCTCAACGTATTACGCCTGACTATCCCTTTATATCCGTTGGTTTGGACTTTGCTGGACCATTTTATATTGTGATTCGCAAAGGTCGTGGCAGTCGTGTAGTCAAGTGTTATTTATGCCTTTTCGTCTGCTTGCGGTATAAGTGCATTCATCTCGAAGCAGTCAGTGACTTATCGAAAGATGCATTTATACGAGTACTGACACTCAGGCGCTTCATCGCTCGTCGCGGCAAACCGATGGAAATATTCAGCGACAACGGTAGCAACTTTGTTGCCGCCGCTAAGGACATCGGATCCTTCATAAAGGATAATCACGAGCCTTTATCTGAATTTGCAAGTCGCAATCAATTCACGTTCATTCCGGCTTACACTCCTCATTTCGGCGGCATTTGGGAGGCCGGGGTGAAATCGGCAAAATATTTTTTATGGCGTGTCATTGGTGACAGCCATTTAACTTTCGAAGAAATTTCCACATTATTTGCACAAGTGGAAGCTATTCTCAATAGTCGTCCTTTATCCCCCCTTTCCTCCAGTCCTGACGACCTCCTTTCCCTCTCCCCGGGGCATTTCATCATTGGGAGGCCGTTGACCGCTCTACCGACACCAAACCTGACAGACATCAAGGAAAGTCAGCTGCGGCGTTATGAACGCATTGAAGCAATCCGAAAACAGTTTTGGAGAAGGTGGTAGAAGGAATATCTGGCCGAATTACAACATCGGACAAAATGGCGAACGAATACTTCACAGCTGGAAGTTGGAGATATGGTGCTCTTAGCAGATGATGCTACTCCCCCACTGGCATGGAAGCTCGGCCGTGTTCTTCGCCTCATAACTGGACCTGATGGGATATCCCGAGTGGCCGACATTCTCACCAATAAAGGCTGCGTGCGACGCTCTCTAGTGCGTCTCTGCAAACTACCTACGGCGGCGGAGCTTAATAGCTGTTGAAAGCGATCTTTCAACGCCCCGGAATATGTTCAGGCTTTATAAAGCCTTCAAAAGTGGCAACATTTTATATTTGTTTTTATTATATTGTTTTGGCAAGATTGTGTTCGGTGTCAATGTCATAGTGACGGTATGACTACTAAGTTTAATCTGTGGAGACTCTTTACCGCCAATACCCGAAGAAAACCTTTTGTAACTCTGTCTGAAAATATAAGTTTTTTTATGCTGCAATTTCTGGGCCTTTTTTTGCACCATTATATCCCCAAAGATATAACACCTGTTGCAAGCAAGAATGTTGGGTTCTAAAACCGAACTGTTCATTAGGGATGAGGCCCTTCGTCTCGGCATAGTCTCTGAGACGCTTATAAATAAGCCTCTCATAGATTTTGCCGAATACGTTGAGCAAACTGATGGGGCGGTAACTGGAAGGCTCGGTCTTAGACTTCCAGGCTTCGGGATACCGATGACGGAGGCACTTTTCCACGTTTGAGGAAAAATGTTATTACTAAGAGCACCATTGAAGATGGTGGTCATTAGCATAATAAGGTGGGCTGGGAACATCTGGACCATCCTATTGGTGATACCGTGTGGTCCGGGGACTTTACGGGGTTTCAGACTCTTGATTATATCGTGCACCTCGTCTGGGGAGACGGGATGTAGAGGACAATCAGGGTCTTCGACCGGAGGGAGAGAGGCTCGTTCGACTTCGGCATCCACTTCGGCGAGGTGAGCCTGGTCTACTGGTTGAGAGCTGGGCGAGCACTGGGTCTCGAGGCTGTCAGCTAGGCATTCAGCCCTGTCGGTGTCGTCGAATGCTATCGTCCTGTCGGGTCGTGTCAGGGGAACCCTCATTTAACCCGGGTTGCCCTTTTTATACCCTTGTAGGGAGGTGCAATTTGGGCACGCCACAATTGTGGCGATAAGTCCCCTCTTTGAGGAGTGGCTGGAGAGGCGCCACGGTGACCTCACCTTCCGCCTGACGCAGGTCCTCACCGGACATGGATGTTTCGGGAGGTTCCTGTTTAGGATTAAGCGGGAGGAAACGCCCGGGTGTCACCACTGTGTGGATCGCCCGGAACACACGGTGGAGCATACGGTGGAGGTCTGCCCAGCTTGGGCGGAGCACCGCCGTGTCCTCACGGAGGCGATCGGCGGCGGCGACCTCTCGCGTCCGGCCCTGGTTCAGGCCATGGTTCGGAGCGAGAGTGCATGGGAGGCCGTCACCTCCTTCTGCGAAGCAGTTATGCTAGCGAAGGAGGAGGCGGAACGCGTGAGGGTGAGACAAGGTTCGCGCCCTCGCGCCCTTAGTCGCCGCAGGAGACGCACCGGGCGTCGGGAGTCGCAAGCTGATTTCCGGCCACCGTAGGCGCGGGCCTGCGGACGGTGAGCGATGGGTAGCTCGCGGTCCGATAAGGACCAGGCCCGGATCGACAGCGCGTTGTGTTCCACGCGCGCCTCAAAGAGATGTCAGCACAAACTGACGGGGTCCGTTAGGACCAATGCCTGCCGGGGTTGCGAGTTTGTCCGAAAGGGACATCGTGGCCCTGGCACACAGGCAACGGAAGGAACACGGGTTGGTTTTAGTCAGTAAAAGTCTGACACGCTCTCCCGCTCCGCCCAGAGCGGGAGAAGTTATTTGATATATTCCCACCCAAAAAAAAAAAAAAAGGGAGGTGCAATTAGTGGCCGTTATAATGCGTATTTTGACAACATTATTTTAATGTTACGTGCTAATGAGACCTGTTGTGATTAGGAATTCTAACTAATGTTAATTAAAAGGTCATTAAACATAGTGAAATGAAATGAAATGAAATCGTTTATTCTGTAAATAGGATATCGGAATCACTTTTACACGTCATATTAAAAAGTAAAAAATAAGCTAGATGTAGTCGACATTTCCTATCTGACTACCCGTGAGAAGAAATGGCGAAACAAACTCAGGGGTCAAAGTCTCTTTTAAAGTCCAGACAATCTTGGTCAGATCATGTGAGGACCATGTAGATCTGTGTCTGAAATGGTCTTTTGAGGAAAGAACCACACAATTTTGAGTGGACCTGTCCAATCAGTGCAAGCATTTGTCGTAATCGTGCAGCTCGACTCAAGACTTAAGGAGCTCAACGACTCGACGAACAATACCAAAGAAAGTACATTTGGGTAGGCCTCATAAAGTGCTCAAAATGCCAGACCACCATTAAAACTGAGAAAAAGCATAAAATAATAGGAAAATATTTAAAGAAAAAAAAAAAAAAATGACCCACATAGTGCTCACATTCACAATAAATTAAAGCAGTAAATATAATACTTTTCAAAGTAAACATTAATGTAATATTGTATATAATATTCTGCAATGTCAATATTTATATAAAATCATGCATAATAACATTAAATGTCAAGTTTTCCAGTTTGATCACAAGGCTTGCAGAGCGAGCAGCTCAATCCCAAGCTTTTTTGTCTTCTAAATAATCAGAAATTTTATAGTACCCTTTTTTACAAAGTTTGGTTTTAATACAGCTTTTAAATCGTTTAATGGGTAAGTTTCGAATGTCAGTAGGAAGTTTGTTGTAAAAGCGTATACATTGACCCATGAACGAGTTGCCTACTCTGTGGAGGCGAGTGCGATGTACAGCAAGATTGTGTTTATTCCTGGTATTTAAACAATGAATATCGGACATTTTCTTAAAATTTGATATATTTTTGTGTACATACAATAGATTTTCAAATATATATTGAGAGGCTACAGTCAGAATATCTATTTCTTTGAATTTTTCACGAAGTGAATCTCTTGGACCTAGATTGTAAATGGCTCGAACAGCCCTTTTCTGTAAAACAAAGATAGTATTAATGTCCGCACAGGTTCCCCAGAGAAGAATCCCATATGACATAAGACTATGAAAATAACTAAAATAAACAATTCTCGCAGTATCTACATCAGTTATCTGTCGAATTTTTTTAACAGCATAGGCGGCTGAACTAAGCCTACCTGACAATTTTTCTACGTGTGGGCCCCATTGTAATTTACCGTCAATAGTTATCCCAAGAAAAACTGTCGACTCAACAGGGTCCAACTCTATTCCATTAAGTTGAACATTGGTAGTTAGCTGCCTGACATTTGGCATTGAAAATTTAATGAGCTTAGTCTTTTTTTCGTTCAAGAGAAGATTATTTACATTAAACCAATGGACAACCTTAGAGAGTGCATCGTTAACATGTTCAAAATTGACTAGCTGACGTTTGATTTTAAAAATGAGGGAAGTATCATCTGCGAATAATACAATCTTGTGATTATCCCCTATGTGATAAGGTAAGTCATTTATATAAATTAGAAACAAGAAAGGACCTAGAATTGAACCCTGCGGAACTCCCATAGTGACCGCAGATCCTGCAGATCTCTTGCCATTAACATCAACCCTCTGAATTCTGTTGTTCAGATAAGAAGTCAGAAGGTCGAGAGCACTGTCCCTCATACCATAGTGGTGCAGTTTTCGGATGAGTGTATCATGATGAACGCAATCGAAGGCCTTAGACAAGTCGCAGAAAATGCCAAGAGCATCCTGCAACTCCTCCCAGGCCTCGAATATGCTCTTCAGTAATTCCACGCCCGCGTCTGTAGTTGAACGACCCTTTGTAAAACCAAACTGTTTCAGATGAAGTAAATTATTTGTATTGAAATGTCCTAACATTTGTTTTAAAATTAACTTTTCAAAGATTTTGCTCAATGTAGGTAATATCGAAATTGGCCGAAAATTCGTGGGATCAGTTGTGCTGCCAGATTTGAACAGTGGAATCACTTTACTAAGTTTCATCAGATCAGGAAATACACCAGATGCAATACAAGAATTAAAAACAATTGCTAAAAACGGTGAAATAACATCGATTATTGAAGACATGGTATGTACTGATAATCCCCAAAGGTCAGCAGTTTTTTTTACATCAAGATCTTTAAAAGATTCTATAATATCCTTAGCGGTAACAACCGTGAATTTAAAGTGTTTATCACATTCTGGTACGCATTCTTTTAGTAAGGAGTAAGCAGAAGTGGAGGACGACGATGACAGAGTTTTGGTTGTTAAAATGGGAATATTAGTAAAGAAATTTTCAAACTCAGTTGCCACCTCCACGTCTGCCTTAATATCTACATCATTTATTTTTAGGTGGAAGTCACGATTACGTACTGTTGTTCTACCTGTTTCTGAATTAATAATATTCCAAGTTGTTTTAATTTTATTACCAGAAGATTTTATTTTATTTTTAATATGTATGGCTTTTGCTGAGGAATAGGCTCGTTTAAAAGTTTTAGAATATTTTTTAACGAATTCTTTAAAAGTTTCATCATGGTTATATGTTTTTTCATGATACAATTCGTATAACCTCTGCCTACTTTTGTAAATACCTGGTGTTGCCCAATCACTAAATATAACGCGGTCACAAACAGGCAATGTTTTTGAGGTGAATACCTTCCTAAATTCACTATTAATGAGGTTAAATAGTGAAGTATAAGCTTGATCTGGGTCGGTGTGATAAGACAAACCCGGTAGTTTTTCCATTAAATTATTTTTAAATTGTTCTAAGCGACTTATGTTTACAGGAATAAAACTCACAAGTTTTCTTTGAGCTCTGACTATTTTCTGAGGGAAAGTGACTAACTGGCCACAGTGATCAGAGTCCAATTCATTTAGAATTAAATGGCTAGAAGGTCTTAAGTTTGTAAAAAAATTGTCAATACAGGTAGCGCTAGTAGCAGTTATTCTAGTCGGCTCAAAGAATGTATTGTACAAATTATATGACTTTAATAAGGTTATAAACTTATTTACTGTAGAAGATTTTTCCAGTATATTAATGTTGAAATCTCCACAGACAACAACTGTTTTATTACTGTTACAAGTCTTTAATAATATTTCTTCCATATATTTCTCAAAAATATCATATGAAGCACATGGGGGCCTGTATACACTCACTACAATGAACTGCTCAAGCTCAATGCAAGCTATTTCAATAACTCGCTCAACAGAGAGGCTCACAATATCCTTACGTTCTTTAAATTTCATATTATTACGAACAATTATTAAAGAGCCACCACGTATCATATTAACTCTGCTGAATGAGCTGGCAACCTGGTGGTTGTTAAAGCTGAACATGAACTGGTGGACTTTTAACCAATGTTCAGTTACACATAGGATATCAATATAACTACAGTTCATGAACAACTCTAATTCTAATTCCTTACCTATCACACCCTGTATATTTTGATGAACTATTTTTAAAGTATTATTATTACATTTATTTTGATTACTACAATTTGATGGGTGTGATATCAAAGAAGTTTGTGTAACATTTATTAAGCAAGAGGTTTCCTCTATTGTCCTAATTTCTAATTTAAATGATAATCAATGTCATTAGTTGTTGCCAAATTATTGGCAGAATTATTTAAAAAGTCATTGCATTGCTCAAAAGAAGCAAGTTGTTTAGCCAAATTTTTGGCTGAAATAGAAAAAAAATATGATAGCGACACAGCTATCTGTCTTTTGTTATAGTTAGAAAGATAGTACATATAAATATTATATCTATCTTTTGTCAGATACAAATTATTACTAACTAAAGTTTCAATTGATACTAAAATTAATTAGGTTTAATGTATTCGTTGAGGGCGGGACATGGTTGCAACTTATTTTCGGAGAGGTGCCATTTTTGTGACGCCGAGAATTTCACATTGTTTGCCAATTTAATTGGTACAGTGATAGCAAAATGTCACGATTTGATTGATTTGTTTTTATGTAGTCTACCATTTCACTGCCTCTTTAAAACCCTACCACAAAAAATATTCAGTCTTGTGTCCTCTAGATTGTTGTTACGTTTATTTACAAATGGAATTACAATTAATTAAAACTTTGGATTACAATGTAAATTTGAACTATGAATAGAGTTTTTTTTTACGTTATGACGTATACGTCTAGACTTACTTTGACTTATGACATCGTTGTATATGTATGTACGAGTTGGACTGATACATTTTCTGTAGTTTTTGGTGTTGATGGTTTGATCTTGTATAGCTATGATAAAGCCTTCTGTTTCAGGGAACAGGCTACCTATTTTAAGCCACTAATTTGATTTTTTTTTTTATGTGGGACTGCTCTAGGTTATGAGGGACATGTCTACCGGAAGGACTTTCTTTTTCCAGTTTAATTTTTTTTGGTTTTTTGGGTCAATGATGTTTATGTCTTGAATATTTTGTTCATTTAAATTAAGCGGGTTCTAATTGAAATAATTTAAGGTAATAGCTTTGTTTATGTGTTAGTTGCGGAAAAACGTCAGTCGATAATATATGATTGCTCGGGACGCCCGAGTAATCGTATATTATCGACTACCGAGGTCGGGTACCGCGCAGCGTACTATACGTACTTATGTACTAATATCCTTCCACCCTTAGCCTAACAATTATTAAATTATACTACTGTTTAAAAATTATCATATCGCGGCGTTCGTTCCGTGGCCTCGAGCCTCGACCTCAAATCTCTACCATCATGTGCCACCGAATTAGAAGCATCGATATTTTCGGACGAGACATCAGCGACTTCTGGCGTTGGTTGGGAGACATTATCATTTTTTAGACTGCTTGACGGCGAGGATAGTATAATGAGGGGAAGCTCCGAAGGTAGATCTTCACTCGTATTGATGACTTCATCAGCGTGCGAATCATATTATGCCTGTACACTCTCACCCTCAACCTTAAATTTCATGAGCTGGTTGACGTGTCTTTTGAATACCGAACTGTTGTTTTGACCGAGTAATCGTACTTCATATAAGTAATTTCCTAATGTGTTCACAATCATTCCTGTTGTCCAATATGTCTATTTCTAAGGCTCCGCCGTCTGTCTGTCTGTCTGTCCGTCTGTCACCAGGCTGTATCGCATGAACCGTGATAGTTAGACAGTTGAAATTTTCACAAAATTAAATGATGTATTTCTAATGCCGCTATAACAACAAATACTAAAAAATAGAATAAAATAAATATTTAAGGGGCTCCGATACAACAAACGTGATTTTTTTGCTCGTTTTTGCTCGATGTTGATAACGGCAACAGGTGGATGCTTGAAATATTCACAGAATATTTAGTTATATATTCACTTTAAAAATAAATAATTAAATTAAAATAAAACAAATATTTAAGGGGGCTCCCATACAACAAACGTGATTTTTTATAGATAATGGTCGCAACCCTTCGTGCGCGAGTCCGACTCGCACTTGGCCGGTTTTTTTTTTGTTTGTATAATTTAACTAGCACTATTTCGTTTTTATTGAATGTCACCTTTCGAATACCACTGTATAGTTTACTCTGCAAGCACTGGTTATCTTTGCCTACATTTTCGAGGTCAATATTGGCTGATATCGGTTTACGTACGTCTAATGAATCTAGCTTGTTTCTTATTTTTTGGCCGAACAGAATTTCAGCGAGTGATTTGCCAGTTGTGCTATGTTCTGAGTTTCTACAGTTGAATAAAAATTCATTCAATTTTACATTGTAATCTTTTGCACTTACTTTTGATAAAATTAATGCTTTCAGTGTCTTTTTTATGATTTTTACATTGCTCTCGGCCTGCCCATTGCTACTTGGGCTGTAGGTAGGAGTAGTTGTATATATGATGCCGTTATTATTACAGAAATTCGTAAACTCTGTGGAGACAAATGATGTTCCGTTATCCGTCCATATATTTCTTATTAAACCAAACCGGCTCATTACCTCACATAATTTACCTATAACTACGCTGCTTCCATAGGCGGAAGATACATCAAAACATTCCAACCATTTGGAATACGCGTCCACTATTAATTATTAGATAAACTTTGTTATTATATTTGGTTCAAGTAAATCTAAATGCACGCGGTATCATGGCTCCGGAGGAAACGGCCAGGGCGTAAAAGGGGCTGGGGACGGTGTGGGACGGAGTGTATTGCAAATTTCACAGGCTGCAACGTGTTTTGGAAGATGTCCTTTATGTAATTGAAAGAAAGAAAGAAAGAAAAAATGTTTATTCTGCACAAACAAAACGCACATTTCAACAAATAAACATAATTTATAATACACATACAAAGTAGCCAAAAACCTCGTATCCAATTCACTTAACATTTTGACAATCTTATCCATTGGTTGGGATTGGTTGTTATCAGGGCCAGGGATCAAAGACAATTTACATTGTGTACTAGAGTATTGTCTATGTATATAATCTGTTGTTTTATTAGCAAATCTGGCAAAAGTGGCAAATGACAACCAGTGATGACAACAACCAAAGTCAATATTCAGATCAGCAACCAAACATGAATCAAAACAAAAACAAAATTGCCGAGTGGAAAAATAACTACTTTTATGACAAACAAACTATAATATGAACAAATACAATAACCGTGCGTCGTATCTGTGCAAGAACAGGTCTTTGCTCAGCAAAATGCTGTGACTTCGGACAAACCCTATCGTCAACAACGCTGATTTTCAGCAAAAACCATGGAATAACGTAATGACGTCCCCCTGTGTGAATTAATAAATCGGGTAAGTAAAATAATTTCCACAGAAACAAGTGTGATTCTGACTAATAAATAAGTAGTATGTACTGACTTAAAAATAAAAATAAACATAAAATGTATAAGTGTAAAATATTACTTATTGCATAACTTTTAATTAAAATACATAAACAAAACCATATCACAATGAAAATAAAAAAAATGACTTAGTAATAATATAATTTCGATACACCAACAATACTCTATAGTGACATAAAATATTTTCATTGATACACCATAATTCCAGATGCACCATGGGAATTACGATGGCGGCCATTTGCAAACGCCATGCATCATCGTTCCATGGCGTTGGCAAACGTCAACGATGCTCTTTCGGACAGAGCTATAAGTTTGCTCATTACTTCATTAGTACAATGCCAAGCCTCCTGAACCTTGGGCACGCCACAATTGTGGCGATAAGTCCCCTCTTTGAGGAGTGGCTAGAGAGGCGCCACGGCGTCCTCACCTTCCGCCTGACGCAGGTCCTCACCGGACACGGTTGTTTCGGGAGGTTCCTGTTCAGGATAAAGCGGGAGGAAACGCCCGGGTGTCACCAATGTGTGGATCGCCCGGAGGACACGGTGGAGCATACGGTGGAGGTCTGCCCAGCTTGGGCGGAGCACCGCCGTGTCCTCACGGAGGCGATCGGCGGCGGCGATCTCTCGCGTCCGGCCCTGGTTCAGGCCATGGTTCGGAGCGAGAGTGCATGGGAGGCCGTCACCTCCTTCTGCGAAGCAGTTATGCTAGCGAAAGAGGAGGCGGAACGCGTGAGGGTGAGACAAGGTTCGCGCCCTCGCGCCCTTAGTCGCCACAGGAGACGCCCCGGGCGTCGGGAGTCGCAAGCCGATTTCCGGCCACCGTAGGCACGGGCCTGCGGACGGTGAGCGATGGGTAGCTCGCCGTCCGATAAGGCCAAGGCCCGGGTCGACGGCGCGTTGTGTTCCACGCGCGCCTCAAAGAGATGTCAGCACAAACTGACGGGGTCCGTCAGGTCAGGTCCGTCGGAGGAAGGTAGATGTCGGCCCTGTCCGTCAAATAGGCCTAAACCACTCGACAGAGGTAGGTCGGCATCCGGTGATAGCGGAGGGCCTCCCTAGTGCAACCCCAGGGCAAGGTATTGAAAGCATTGACGATGTCAAGAGACACCGCCAAGACAAACCCACGCCGGGCAACAGCATCCCCCGTCGTGAAGGCTCGAACGCGCTGGATGGCATCCACCGTAGAGCGCCACTTGCGGAAACCAAACTGGCTCTTCGCCAAATCCGGCCCCACCCGCACCAGCCGCCTGACAAGGCGTTCTGCAAGAACTCTTTCAAAGAGCTTGCCCACCTCGTCGAGCAGCACGATGGGCCGGTAAGTGAACGGAGAGTCCGCCGGGCGCTTTGGCTTCTTAATGAGGACCAGTTTCCCCGTCTTCCAACGAAGTGGGAACTGGCTCTCCCCCAAGCATGCGCTTAGGAGCCCCCTTAGTCTAGGCCCGAGAGCTTGCAAGGCCAGAACCCAGGCTTATCCAGGTAAGTGGGCCGTCGGGTCCTGGGGCGGTATTCTTGGCATTCAGCCTACGTACCGCCACTCTCAAATCTACCTCGGTCACCTCCGGAGTATCTTCGTCGTCGTCATTGGTGTGGTCCGCGCACAAAAAGGGCTATTGTGACATTTTGCACAAGGACGGGCCTTAAGAAAACGGCGCCGGCGTGGCGGCGTAAGTAAGTACGTTCATGATCTAGAAGCCACTATTGATCATGCGCAGCGTGATTTAAGATGTTCTTACCTAATTATTAAGTATTTGGGCAACGAGATATTGACCAAGTTTAATAAAAGAAACTGTTATGAAATTCATATTGTAAATCAAGAAGCTATTATAAAGTCAAAAGAAGATGCTAATAATGGGGAGTGCTTAAGAGGAGGCTCCCTATTTTTATGTTAATTTGCATGAATATTCTGAAACAGTCATACATACAAGCAAAATGAAACTTTATGATTTATTGGATCTTTTTCTTTCCATGTTGAAGACAGTTCCGTAATTGTAATATTTTCTCTCAATAGATTTTTTATTCGAAAATCATGTCTATTTTAAGGATAATTATAAAAAACAAACAAAATTGTTTAGATTTTATGTCTAAAATAACTATTCACAGCAAGAAAATTTAGTTTATTATCTCGACACAATACCTATATATTTTTTCTCTAGATCATATACCTATTACTTTAGTTATAAACGAAATAAGAATTGAGACTAACGCTATTTAGTTTCGTGCTCGAACACGATCAAAGAGCGCACGCGATATTCAACTTTATTACTGATATATATTATCGTTTAACATATAACGGAGTGGCGGGGAGCAAGGGGCGGAGCTTGCGTTCGAGATTTGATTTTGACTGACTGCTCTTAACATGTTTATCTGAATTTGTTTTGTAAAACATAAAGTTACTTTGCGTTGTGTTGTGTGTTCTTTGCTGTTTGTGAATAAAAATATTTGAAAAAATTATCCTGCTAAACTTTTATCAAGCTTCAAATAGTCTTCAAGTGTCATTGATCAGTGGGCTTCAAGTCTCTAATAAAGATATGGAACTATTTATATTAAATATAACCTTCGAATTCATATTTATCCGAAGGTATTTTTTTTTCAAATGAAACTACAATGTAATACAGTGTAGTAATATATTAAACTCGTCAAGAAAACTTTATGGAAAGTTCCTTTACTTTGCGTAAAGGCTGTAAGTATCACACAGATTCTTAATTTCAAATTCAGTTTTATCTCGGTGTCTAAGTATCGGTTAACGATGGCCGGACACTCCAAATCATTTGAGACGTAAGACAGGGGTGTGCGCAGCTGGTGTATGGTGACCGGTTGCTGCGAGTATCGCTGCAGCGCTTGGGGCGCTGACGTCACATTAGTTGCAGCACGCAGCAGCACCAGTTGAGAACGAAGCGCGTGCACTGGCACCACGTAATCGCGCGTGCGCTCGATGCTTGTCAAAGCAGCTTCTATAAGCCCACGGGCGTACTGCGCCGAGTGTTGCATACGTCCCGATAGAATTCTGACACACGGATCCATTTTCTGAGACCAAGTGGTGGCTTTCTGCAACAATTCGTGTAAACCTACTATATCTTCACCAACTATCAGCTTGGACATATGCCGAATAATGGCATTCTGAAGGTTCTCCTCCGTCTTGAAATCGCGTAGTTGTTCCTCGATAATTTCTTGGAGATCATCAGGTGAACATCCCACACAAAAAACTGATCCTGTTAAACCTGCAATTATAAGATATTCATGAAACCCTGATCCTGATGGTTTAGGTAAGACACTCATTAGCAAAGAAAATTTTGAAAAAAGTACCTTGATCTTCGAGTATTGCGGCAAGTTCAAGAGCCACGGGTACTCCACTTTCGTATCCCAGCAAGTAGAAATTATTTTGAACCCTGGTTTTGTTTATGAGGATCTGCCAACAAGGAAATAAATTATGTATCAGCAATCTTTTTTAACGTACAGTCGGTGACCAGCATTACCTGACACTTCTTCCGTTATTATTCTTTGTATGTGGGGTCAGGTTATGCCGGTCACCGACTGTATACAGGGTGGAATTTTGTAATGCCACCTGGAGGGAAAGTACTCTTAATACTGCAGATAGAAAATTTTACTCAAAGGAAACATTCCTTTATTTTTGAATAGAAAGCAAACTGCATTCAAAGATTTTCGAAAATTCTCTTCTCCCACACCCGGGAATCGAACCGGCTAAAATCTGAAAAAATTATACCCTGTACTTTTATTGCATCGATCGTTAGGGTCAAGGTATAAGGATGAAATCTCTCTAACAAACATGATAAATTAAATGAAAGGAAAACCTGGAAATCTGAAGTTACAAATTCAATGAGTCAAGTTAAAGCTCTCTAACTAACATCCATCTTTTGTAATGCAGACTCCTTTGCGACATACTCGTAGCTGCGTGTATGAGGTAATTTAAATATGGAATGTTAGAATCAAATTTGAAAATTAGATTGTCATAGTTGTTATTCACATTTGATTGTTTTTACAACTCATTTCACATTTTGTCTCACGGTGAAAATGGCTTATCAAGAACAGTTTGATTTAATGGAAGCTTATTTTTTAAATAACAAAAACGTGCATCTAGCTCTGCAGTGGTATGGAGAGAGATATCAAGACCGACAGGCACCAACTCGGTTCGTATTGAAAAGAATGGTAGAAAATTTAAAGAATACGGGTGGTTTCAAGAAGAGACGGCAAACTATTCAGCAAAACTATTTCGATTTTGAACTAGATGTTTTAACATACTTTGAATCATTTCCAAAGGCTTCAAGTAGAGATGCTGCCGATGAATTAGGAACAACCCACACTCGCGTACTTAAAGTGCTGAAAAAGTATAAGTATAAATGCTATCGTGAAGGTCGGTTGGTGCAAAAATTTGCGTATTGGGGATCGTGACAGACGATTACAATTTTGTGAAAACATGCTTGGAGAAATTGACCCAAACCCTAATTTTTTGAGTAACATTGTATGGTCTGACGAAACCAACTTCAGCAATAATGGCATGTACAATCGCCGCAATAACCATTATTGGTCTCGAGTGAATCCTGTTCGTGTTCATGAAACTGACAATCAAGTAAGATTTTCTTTCAACGTTTGGTGCGGAATTATGAGAAATAATGTAGTGTTAGTCCACGTGTACGAAGGTCATTTAAACAGTGTCAAGTATATTGAAATACTGGATCTCTTAAGAAACGAGTTAAATGGTTTCCCCGAGGAAGAGCGAAACCAAATAATTCTACAGCAAGATGGTGCTCCAGCACATAACAGCAGAATCACTACTGCCTACATTAATAACCATTTTAATACCTGGATTGGTACAAACGGCACAATCAGATGGCCTGCGAGATCGCCAGATCTCACCCCATTAGATTTTTTTTTGTGGGGATATGTAAAAAATCAAATTTACATGAAATCTTATGCGAATGACAACGAGTTGAGAGTTGAAGTTCAGAATACGATTTATAATATTCACCACAGCACTTTATTAAAGGTTACTAGAAATGAATTCGTTAAAAGAATAAATTTGTGTATCCAAGAGAATGGAGCCCATTTCGAGCAACTAATTAGTTAGTTTACCATTTTTTGTAAATAATTAAATTAATTTAAGATTTCCTGGTTTTCCTTTCATTTAATTTATCAAGTTTGTTAGAGAGATTTCATCCTTATAATTGACCCTAACGATCGATGCAATAAAAGTACAGGGTATAATTTTTTCAGATTTTAGCCGGTTCGGTTCCCGGGTGTGGGAGAAGAGACTTTTCGAAAATCTTTGAATGCAGTTTGCTTTCTGTTCAAAAATAAAGGAATGTTTCCTTTGAGTAAAATTTTCTATCTGCAGTATTAAGAGTACTTTCCCTCCAGCTGGCATTACAAAACTCCAACCTGTATAGTGTTTTCGAACAAGATTCCATCATCTCTCCAGTCACAGCCCGGTACAGGAAGCTGCTGCCTAAGTAGACTCCGTACAACCTGGTAAGGGTCTCGGAAATTCGATGAATGCGGAAAGACGAGGGCTGGTCATTATAGCGATGATTGTGGGAAGAGTATGTCCAGCATTGGACGTCTTTCGGCTGAATGGGGATGATTGCATACTATTTATATAACAGGAATATGATTTACCCCGGCGTATCTCTGGCCAGTCTCCCGCACGGTCTCCATCCGGCGGTCGAGTCCCGGCTGCAGCACCAGCGCCGGCAGCTTGAGGCAATCGCACAGCACGCGGAATCTCTCGTGGTGACCCTCCATACCCGGCACTATGCACAGGTATCGCTTGTTCACGTCAAACTCGTCATTGGACTACAATATAAGGAAAAACAGTCCTTTATTAGAACGACGTTGAGATACTCCTTTTTATATTTTTTTATAGTTCCTTAATTATCGACACCTAAATACAAGAGATATGGTATAATCACATCACATCACATCACACTAATAGTATAAAGGCGAAAGTTTGTGAGTGTGTGTGTGTGTGTATGTTTGTTACTTCTTCACACTCTAACGGCTAGACCAATTTTAATAAAATTTTGCATGGAGGTAGCTGACACCCTGGATTAAGATATATACTACTTTTTATCCCGATATTCCCACGGGATCGAGACTTACGCGGGTGAAACCGTGGGGCGCAGCTAATAATATTTTCACGCGTGGTCAAAATTGGATCTATCGCTGACAAATTCTTTTTTCAAAACAATATCATCATCATCATTCCCTGCCCTTATCCCAATTTATTTGGTGTCGGTGCAACATGTGTTTTTCTTCCATACTTCTCTATAAGTCGTTATCTCGGTGGTCTTAGTGGTTTTCTCAATACAATTTCATAAATATTTACCAACAACGACCCCCTGTTAATGTCAGTCAAGCTCCGAAATATCCTTGTAGCAGTATAATTATGTATATTTGTGCCAATACGTGATAAAAATTAAGAATAAGTTAGGTTAGGTTAGGTTAGTTTTTCAATTTTTACTTATTGAAGTGGTTTATTTTTATTGTTTGATGTTTTTTTTTGCTAACTTTTATTATTTTATATACGTAACGTAATATATATGTAATGACTTGATTATTTACTTGTAAAGTATTATATTATTTTAATTATTGTGAATGTGAAGACTATGTGGGTTATTGCTCTTTTATTTTTATTTTCACTTTGTCTTTTATTCTCAGTTAGTGTTAATCATGGTCTGGCAGTTTGAGTCATTTAAGCGGCCTACCCAAATGTCCTTTTTTTGGTATTGATAGTCGCATCGTTGAGCTCCTTAAGTTCTGAGTAGAGCTGCACGATTACTGACAAATGCGTGCACTGACTGGTCAGGTCCACTCAATCTGTGTTATTCTTTCCTCAAAAGACCATTTCAGACACCAATCTACATGGCCTTCACATGATCTGACCAAGATTATGTCTGGACTTTAAAAGAGACTGTGACCTCTGAGTTTGTTTCGGCCTTTCATCTCAGAGTAGTCAGATAGGAAACGCCGACCTCATCTAGTTTTAAAAATATGACTGACGTGTAAAAGTGTTTGTACAAACCTACTTACAGAAATAAAAATCATTTATCATTTATCATTCATTTATCATTTATCATTTATCAATCATTTATCATTGGTATAATTCCCAATAAGATTTGTTTACTTTATACTTACCAACGACATGTCTTTATTTAGTGTCGGTACAACGACGAAGTCAATTGTGGCGAGCAGTTCATCAGGAATAACGTGGGAATAGAATGTCGCTAACCCAGTAACATTTTCTGGGACTATATCAGTTGCAGACTCCACCAGCTCATTTATTCTGTGATAAAATCAAAATTAATAGACTAAATAGGAATAATAAAGAAAGTTGTAGACTTTAACTATAGAAAAAATAGTTTTGAGTTCGAATAAGGCTTTGTGAGACAAAAGAAACGATGGGTGGATTTGGATGGAAGGAAGAGAGGTGATGACTACTGAGATGACGGCTATTAAAGATTTTTGGAAGAAAGTATGCTAAATAAATAGGGATTAGGGTGTGATAAATATATACAAGGGGATAAAGATAACGGGTGAGGACTATAATAATATCAACACAGCTTGATGATTAAAAATATAATTTCCTTATTGAGATTGTTACGTTTAACTAACCCGTTAAGAGTCAACCGCGGTATTGTGTCTTCCTCTAAAGATATATTGTACCCAATATTCAGGAAGGCACTAATTATTGGTATTTTTTCATCGGCCATCCCCAACTCTTGCAGGGTATTGTCAAGGTTTGTATTTTGTGAGATGCTAATTCCTGAAAAATAAATTGTATTACAGGCTTTGTGGCTTTGTTATTAAACTATAGTTTGGCTACAGCATGATAATTATGTCTACATTAAGAATGCTGATGGCAAGGTACGAATCTTATTAACTGTCTAACTCGTTGGTGACTACACTAACGAGTCAGACAGTTAATAAGATTCGTACTTAGATGCTCAATCGCGCACTTGCGACCACTAGGTCGCAAGTGCGCGATTGAGCATCTAGGTTTTTTCTCCCTTTGACATGCTCTTATTATTTAAACATAACTGGTGAATTGTGAGAACAATGGACAGCTCTCTGCCTGACTATCCGGGATATAGAAGCGTGTTGTTATGATAATAATTAAATTGGTTTTATTACCGGTCAATGCAATGAGTTTCTGTAACAGTCCGGGCGTGTGTGCCTGCGCAGGTTTCGCAAGCAATACGGAAGACGGGCTACACAGTGCTCGCTCCGTGGCCTCTACCAAGTCGTGTGAACTTGGTTTGTTCTGTGCCAAGAAAACATACATTGTGTAATGCACCACAGATTTACTCCGTGCAACATATAACAACAACACAACATAACAGATAACTTATAATAATCATTAATTATGCAGGTGATGTGCAAGGCAGGTTAAAGTCTTCGTTAATAGATAAAGCGTAGGTAGGTACTGAATCGCTTCACTGAATCACTTTTTGTCTAATTAGACAAAAAGTGAAGTATACCGTACCGTAGTGAAACATAGTGTGTGTGTGTGTAGTTACCACTATTATCTTTAATATCTCCTCGTCATTAAATTTAATAAAAAAATCATAGTGGCAACAAATTTCAATAAAAAGTAACTACATGTATATTGACTGTAGCACTTTGCGAGTGAGTTTATTTATTTACATTGTCTTGATATAGATAATAATTAAATTATTTTATGAACTTACTTGGCTTAAACTCGACAGATCCAAACTTGTTGCTGTAAAACCACCCTTTGCTCTGGCTATACATATGTCCTGGCCCACAGAACTGACCGTTGACACCACTGCAAAGTACCTATGAGACATAAAAGTTATACAAAAAGTAAGAATTTAATGGTTATCAAGCTTAAATGAAACTGGGCTGCCTACATCATATGCCGGAGGAGCTCAACTTAAAACAAACACACAGTGGGTACCAAACAGCGGCAAATATAAAGAACTAACAAGATAAACTTGACTTGAGACTGAGACCAGCAGTGACTCACTAAAGGGTAATAATAATGACGATCAAAAGTTTGGGTATATAAATTGATTATCGAAATAAACTCACTTTAGTTGAGGACATAATGATCTTGAAGCTAGATCTAAGGAGTTAAGAAATGTGGTGAGTTTTTCTTTATGATTATCGTCTGCGACTTTTGTTATAGCTACGTAAATGCCTTGAATAGTTCCAAGACTAGTAGTAGCATCATTTATAATGACAGAAATACGATTTTTGACATCATTCTTTTTTTCTAGAGTTACCACTTCGACGCTAATATTTCTCCAAGACCTTGAAACAAGAAAACAAAATAACAGTTTCGAATTACTTTGGTCAAATAAAATTCTTTGTGGATGTATGAAATAATCTTACTCTATTTTATAATGTTGGTACTGATTTAAACTTGTAGAGTGAATGTATAGTTTTTTAGCTCCGCGATGAACTAGTTTGTTGGCTACTTGAACTCCAAGAGCACCATCATCCCAGAACATTAAACGACTTTCATCAGGATTGCATATTATTCTGAAACAAAACAAGATTTACTTTGAAATTCAGTTCTTGCTGATTATACTTATGACATCCTAAATGCATAATTACACTTAGTCAGACTAACACATTTGGATACTTACGGAATACATGTTAACATACAGTCAAATTCTGTAAAGTGAGTTTGTTAACGTTGTCTGTGCAATACCGGATATCGGATGTCCAAATTCGTAAAAAATCTTTGAGATACTCCAATGCGGAGACTGTGTGTAGCTGCGATAAGATTCGTAAGCGTAGGTCAAATTACCTGGGATAAGCGTTGCTCACAGAGTCTTGCATCCTCAGCAGCACCCTGCCGCGGTGCCTGCTGGCCGCGAGCAGTCGGAAGACACGCGTGGCGTCGTGCGGTGCGTACGTCACGCGCAACAGAGGACGCACGTAGCCGCGACTAATACCCTCGGTCAACATCGACTGCAGAAACTTCATTTCATCATATTTACGTTGCGTGAATAGAGATGAAAAGTCACTTGCGACGTATGATCTTTTATCTATAAAAAACATTCCAAGTTCGTATTCTTCACTATCCTGAAGTTGAACTGTGTCGACGAAGATTCCAGAGAGTGCTATGCATTTGAGAGATGTCTGAAACAGAAAAATAACGTAACAATTATTATATTAAATTTTACTTGTTGTTGTTTATTTAGTTAGATATATATGTATATAAACGTACACTTTTAAGTTGCCCTTTAACGCAACTTACGATAACTTCACAACCTTTTCCTTTTGTTGCTAATAAAACATTATCTGAAAAACTACTGTCGCGGGAATTTCCAATGTATTCATCTGGAAAAGAAATATATATATATATTTTTTTAGTATACAAAGCAAAAATCCAAGAGCCGTACTATACAGGGTTACAGGGAAAGTCGTACTGAATATTAAAGGATGTTATTATTCAGGTCATTTCCGATGAATTTCATTCTGAAATAAAATGTCCGAAACTTAACCGTTATGGAGATATTAAATTTTAAAGATTATTTTTAAAAATCCTTTATTTTTTGGCTTTTAGTCGTTTTCTTTGGGATTAGAGCTCCTAGAGTCGGTTTTTTTGATGTATCTAGTTAGAGGACATGTCCATTAATAAAAATGATCAACAGAAACTGAACCTACTACTAACAGCTTAAAAAACTGCTCGACAACGGTTAGCATTATGAATTTTCTAATAGAGTGTTAACTTAACTTTAACAGGCTTTTAATAAAAACAATTGTATGGAACTTATTCTGCAAATAATTTTATAAAGTTCTACGTCTCTTTAGTTATCAAAAAAAGTATAACACTTGCTATTAAATACGCAAAACATTGCCCAAATAACAGTTAAGTTAGGAGAGGGTACATTTTTAGTTTGAGGTAAAAGTAGCTAAAATACTTAAAAAAAAGACAAAAATTTTAGCAATATTTTTATAATTCATGTTCTACATGGCCGCCGCTATTTCTTACACAAAGTCTCATTCTTTTTCTTAAATTACTTTTCACGACAGAAGTTCGTAGGTTTCGCCTCATTTCCTCAGCCGCATCAATAATTTTTTGTCTTAGAATATCGACATTTGCGATCGGTGTCATTTGGTCGTATACTAGGCTTTTCATATGACCCCACACATAAAAATCCATCGGCGTTAAATCGGGGCTCCTCGCCGGCCATGCTATGGGTCCGCCTCTTCCAATCCATTGGTTTGGGTAATTCTCGTCCAACCATGCTCGAACACTTCTTCTGTAGTGCGCTGGGCAGCCATCATGTTGAAAGAACATGTCTCGTCTCAATGCAATAGGCAAGTCTTGCATTAAAGAGGGTAACTCCTCCCTCAAAAAGTTTTCATATGTCTCGCCATTCAAGTTATCGGGCAGGAAGTATGGCTCTATCAAGTTATTTGATATCATACCCATCCACACATTAAGACTGAATCTCCTTTGTGACCCTTTTGGTCATTTTTTCTTGGGGTTACCTTGCACTTTGGGAGCCCAATAATGGGTGTTATGATAGTTTGTGATGCCGTCTTTGTCAAATTTCGACTCATCTGTCCACATGATTTTCTTTAAAAAATCCGGATCTTCATTATCGGCATTGAGCATAAATCTGCAGAAGTCTAGTCGTCTCAATGGATCCCCTTCTTCAATTACTTGCACTGGCTTCATTATCTTCGTCGTCGTCATCAAAAACACGAGGTCGTCCCATGTCAGTCCGACGTACTAGCACAGAACCAGTTTCTCGTAGTCTTCGATAAACTCTGTCAAATACGCCAATATCAGGTACTCGGCGAGTAGGATACCTTAGCATGTATTCATTGCGTGCACGCAACGACACTCCTTCGCAAAATCCATAACACATTAGGATGTCAGCATATTCCTCGTTGGTAAATGTTGCCATGTTCACAACACAAATCAAAGTCCAGTTACAAGCCACGTCACACAGTTAGAAGATGAAACAGTCCAAAAATCCAAGCCAAGTCGCGTTTTTCCAAAAAAAAATCGGAGGGCACGGATAACACATCTACCATGGAAGAATCGCATGAGCAGACTAAACAAACACCACGATCCACGATTTGACAATTCAGACATTTAAAATGACATAAATACCTGTCACCGCACGTCTCCCGGGCACAAACAATGTCTACCCAAACCTTTTTTCATTGTTTAAAAGTGCCAGGTAGTAAGCCGGATTCTTTTGTATCGAAATTCTGTTATGTTGTACTACCAGATGGGCCTATTCTAATAACATTATTTAAAGATTTTATGAACAAACCTAGTAGATGATATACCTTTTTGAATAGCTAAAGAGACGTAGAACTTTGTAAAGTTATTCGCAGAATAAGTTCCATACATTTTTTTTTTTAAAGCCCATCAAAGTTAAGAACACTCTATTAGAAAATTCATAATGCTAACCGTTGTCGAGCAGTTTTTTAAGCTGTTAGTAGTAGGTTCAGTTTCTGTTGATCATTTTTATTAATGGACATGTCCTCTAACTAGATACATCAAAAAAACCGACTCTAGGAGCTCTAATCCCAAAGAAAACGACTAAAAGCCAAAAAATAAAGGATTTTTAAAAATAATATTTAAAATTTAATATCTCCATAACGGTTAAGTTTCGGGCATTTTATTTCAGAATCAAAATCATCAGAAATGACCTGAATAATAACCTCCTTTAATATTCAGTACGACTTTCCCTGTAACCCTGTATAGTATCATTGTTTCTTTGCGAAAAAATAATGGTATACATATGGCACTAGAACATTGGTGGCTGTAAAGGTCTTTACCGCGGTTTTTTTGGCGGTAAAAATACTCGTGTACTTTCGCATAACCATGGTATTGTAAGCCGCTATTCCAAATAAAATGACAATTATCTTTACAGCAAACTTATATGGCTAGCCCGTAATTATAGAATGGTCCCAGATCATCGGAATTATGGAAATTGAATACCTTTTAACTCAGGGTACAAATTCTGCAAGAACTCCTTTTTCCGTAAATCACTGACTGTCGTGAATATTGTGCACCCATGAGCGAGTGCAACGGCAATGGCCGCCTGCCCCAATGCGCCTGTGCCTCCGTGGACAAGCACGTCATTACCAGGTAACATTCCACCCTTGATTATCTAATAACAGATCATAATATCGAAGGGATAATATTATGTTAACGATGTAAAGCGACTGGATTTGGGCGTTTTTATCCAATTAAGCAAACTCACGAGACAGTAGAGTGCATGTGCGTAGGCGAGTGGCACGGTGGCGGCGTCCTCCAGGCTCCAGTGCACCGGCACCGGCCACAGCAGCTCCGGCTGCGCGCGCACCACGCTGCCGGCCGCGCCGCCATGCACCAGCCCCATCACGCGCTCTCCACTGTTGTGTAAACATAACATAACATCACTTTTATATTCCTCAAAGGTTTAGGCAAAGGTACACCCACATTACGCCAGCTATGTTTGTGATCTCTCTAAAGTGTTTGATTGTATTCATAGTGACACACTTACTCGCAAGCTCAACCACTATGGCATGTTGAACCTAGTTCATTTTTATCTAAGTGGCTGGTAACAGCATGTTTATGTTATCAGTGCACATTTAGCTGCAACAACATTGCACAAGTGCAATTAGGCATACCGCAAGGCAGATTTCTTGGCCCTATCTTGTTCCTCATATAAATATTTACTTTTTGTTAGAAATAGCGGTTGAATGAGTATAATATTCACTTTTCATAAATTGTGCACTTGACCATATTATTACGCAGCGGACGTTTCGTTCAACGTCGGATAACAAAAAAATGACTGTGATTATTGGTCTTGCCAACCACTATTTTTACATAATTTACGGCAGCGCGCCCTATGTGGCTTGTTATAAGCAAAACACCGCAAGGCAGATTTCTTGGCCCTATCTTGTTCCTCATATAAATATTTACTTTTTGTTAGAAAAAGCGGTTGAATGAGTATAATATTCACTTTATTCATAAATTGTGGACTTGAACATATTATTACGCAGCGGACGTTTTGTTCAACGTCGGATAACAAAAAATGACTGTGATTATTGGTCTTGCCAACCACTATTTTTACATAATTTACGGCAGCGCGCCCTATGTGGCTCGCAGTATAGTGTTAAAATGCATTGCAGACGCTGCTGCCCATTCTCTAGTAAGTCCCTTAGTCGCCTTTTACGACACCCACGGGAAGAAATAGGGTGGTGCTATTCTTTACGTCCGGCACCACACAGACATAAAAAAAAAATATAATTATTAAAAAAAAATAACTTGCCTGTCAGTGGTTCCACTATAGTCCATTCCGTACACATTTGAATCACATGGCGTCACGCCAGCCGATCTTTTCACATCAGACGTGGAGAGCCCAACGTAGTGAACCTGATAACATGGGCAACGTATATAACTATTTGATGATGAAGCGAAAGCACAGCTTAAACCGTTGAAAATAAAAAAAATCAGAAACCCGACTTACAAAAACTACTAAGCAGTCCAAAACAAGATTATTTTTTAAGCAATCGAATGCAGTTGTGGGCAGTTATTTTCGATCAATATTGTGTCTTCCAACACAACCAGTGGATGGCAGGAGCCCTAAGGAAGGTAATATGGGCAGTTTGAAGTGTGCAGATTACTTCATACATACCGTCACTGCCAAAGTAGACTCCTGTAACGGAGGAGCCTCCACCCAATGCAGGGACTCAAGATCTCCGATTTGTGAACATTCTAGTGTAACAGCATTCTTTAAGCTTCCTTGTTGCTGCATGTCACCTGAAATTTCCTGTAATAAAAAACCTATATAAGCGTAGTACTAAGAAATAAGAATAAAAGGTGTATAGGACGGGCGGGTGTAGGTGTATGTGGGTGTGTGTGTATTGTCTTTGGTCCCTGACATCAACCAATGAACAAGATTATTAAAATGTTTAGTGAATTGGATACGAGGCTTTTGGCCACTTTGTATGTGTGTATTTTGACTGTGTTATTTTTTTTTCTTTTTTTTTCTTTAACTATGTGTAAATAAGATAAAGGAAATATTGTTGCTTCAGCTATATGTAGCTAAACAGCCTAACAAAAAAAAAGCCCTACTCGTTCTCTTTCATGACTCATAGCGGCAGCGACTAGAATATCCAAATAAGCCTTAATAAGTCTTTTAATGTATTTTGCACCTAAACTACAGTTTTGTCAAGAAACATTTAAAGAACACAAATATTCTTAAATAAAATCCAACAATGAATATATGAAAACGTACGTTTGCGCTGCTTACCAGTGAAGGTGGTACAATCAGGTCCACCCTTGTTACGTCTTGGCTAACGGGAGGCAGATTGCGGTATTTAATATTCTGTAGAGTAACTCCGCCACACCTGAAGCATTATAAATATAAAAATTATACTGTTCAGCTTGACACAATTTTGTACAAGTTTTAAAAAATATTTATGTCAGTTCAGTATACTAATATCAATCCGTAATGACCAGAGTGCGCATGGGAGAGAAGGAATTTAGAGCTTAATCGCTTAATCTTGCACTATAATATTTGTTGTTGTTGGCTAGTCTCCGTTGAGATTCGCTGCCGTGGCCGAAATTGGGTCTGGAGATTTTTTTTATTATATATTTAGTCACCTTGTAAGGTCATGGACATCAGAAAAGTAAGCATTCACAACAGTTTTCCCGTTCAAGCTGTAGGCATCTTGAAGGTGTTTCCTGGCATCGATGTCTAGTCTCCTGATTTGTGTGGGCAGGGATACTGCATCATGTGGTTGTCGCAGCATGTTCAGCTGCAGCAAGCCGTCGATGAACGTGACCCAATTGTCGCGCCACACCAGTGCCGCCTGGCTCAGTGATGCGCTCGCTGCCTCGACGCTTAGAAACTCACCGCTACAAGATAGATACATGTAATAAGCTTAATTGCATAAGATTAACATTGCTACAATGCAAGGTATACGGAAAGCTTTCGTAAAATGGTGTAAAACTTTGGGCGTGCAGTAGCTTCGTTTTTAACCGACTTCCAAAAAGGAGGAGGTTATAATAATTATGTTCGGCAGGTATGTTTTTTTTTATGTATGGTCACCGATTTCTCCTTCAATCGTGAACCGAATTTGAAAATTATTTTTTTGCTTAAAAAGGTATGCTATCGAGGTGGTCTCATTGCCACCAAATCAGAATCTGATGAGTATCCCATAAAAATCAATGGAAGTCCTCAAATTTTATAGGCACACTGATAGCGATTTGGATATTTTTTATAGTAACTCATGTATTTGCTCTTGTAAAGTACCATTTGGTGAAGTGGAACTGATGATGAAGACCAGAGATGGCCACCGGACCTACTTAATAATAAGTATTTAACGGGTTGCGATTCGAGTAGGTACTTTAATAGTGATTGTAAGCAATTTATGCTCGTCACAATGCATATGGTGAGTGGCAGTTCTTATTTAAGGGAAATGGGACGGGAAGGGAAGTATCTCCGTCGTATGATTGTGCATAGCCAAGGGCACATCAAAGCGCAGCTTATACTGTACTGGAAAGATAGCACACTCGCAGCGAGACAAAAGCAAAACGTGCAACAACAGCAATGGAACCTTTTAGACTGACTGCCCCAGAAAGAGCTAATGTTTCTTATTATTTGCCATCTTATTATGACTAACCTGTAATTGTAGTCCCTGTCTTGCAGCAGTTGGTAAATATCTTTTGAATCGAGCACCATGTCAGTATCATTAGCTTTTGTCACGCATTGGTCGAAACCACTTCGAATGTACCCTGATGCCACTCGGTTATTCTCGTTCAAGATCTGTTGTACATAATTGTTGTTGATAAATGTTCATATCATCACGTCTGTATTCCGTGAAAGGCTTGGTTGAGGTGTTTCACTATGCAGGGTGGAAGGGACATCGACGCGAAGGCTGTTACCATGGATTCAGTACATCATTCTTGACCCCCCTGCGTTAAAAGTTTCGTCGGTTATTAAAAAAAAAAATCCATACATTTTGACCGAGTAGGTATTATACTTCTGTAGGAAACAGCTGGTTTTTTTCAATTACCGACGAGAAATTTCAACGGACGGGGGTCAAGTATGATGTACTGAATCCAAGGTAACAGGCTTCGCGTCAATGTTGCTTCCACCCTGTATACATATAAATTACATTTTTAAATATTAGAATATAAAAAAAAGAAAATATAAAAAAGTACTTCGCTGGTATCAGGAGCAGGGTCCAAGCTACCGGTGGTTAGGGCTCCAGAGATAGGAACCTCCTCAGGATGCGAACCGTATCGAGGAGTACTGCCTTCTGAATCAGGCCCTTGATCCAACTACCTAACGAGAGCCTCGACAGATGTTGATCGAGGCTTTTGGCCATCAGGCCATTGGCCGATACGACAATTGGCACAATGACAGCCAAGCTCACATTCCACATGTTAACAACCTCGTGTGCTAAGTCAAGATATTTCATTTGTTTCTCTTTCTCAGCTTTCACGAAGTTCTCGTCATGTAGAATGGTGACATAGATAATCATTGCGCGGCGCAATAATCGGTCTATCACCACTATATCGGGCTTATTGGCGACAATAGTCCCATCAGTAATGATAGACCGATCCCAGTACAACGTGACATGGTCATTTTCGAGAACTGGGTCGGGCACATATTTGTAATACGGTACCTCAGAATCCACAAGTTTATATTTATTTTTATTATTATTTTTACTATCACGTCTGTATTCCATGAACAGCTTGGCAGAGGTGTTTATAGAAAATACATAGTGCACAAGTTATTTTTGAGTCTCCTGTAACAGGGGGCGAGCTTATTGCCATTATCCGGGCAATTGCCACTGATAGATTCTGGAAAAACCCAATAACACTTTAAAAGCGAATAATCGAACCCCATTTCAGCAGTCGAACTATTTTAATAGCACGCAATAAAACTTTTGCGTCATATAAAACTCAAACTCCAAGCATATATTTCAATTAAACCAATTCCAAGAACTATTGAAATGTCAAGAAGTAGGTTAGCCAGAAAGATGAAGCCCATTCCATAGTGTAGTAGGTTTCTATGGAGAAGAACGAGCAAGAAACTAAATGGACACTTTAATACAATGAATATCTACTAAATATCAGTATACCTCAAACTTTCCGGTCCCCCTCTGCAGTGTGACGCTGAGCCTCAGCGGTCGCTGGTCGTGGAGCATGGGCTGAGCGTACAGGTGCACGTATTGGAAGTGTACCGGCGCCTAACGCTTGGCAACCCCTGAGTGCATCGCGAGGGTATCCCATGCTGTCATCAGAGCAGCCGCGAAAGGATAGCACTGTTTTTCTGAAATTCACGGAGACATTGGATTGACTGAATTCATCTTACTTACAAGCAAGCTAGCGATGGTAAGGTGGTCAGCACCACCTTTGCATAATAATATTTGTATTAAAAAGGCATTACAGATGCGTTGCCATCCCAAAGACTAAGCTGAAATGTCTCATGAGCGTGTTATTTCACTGGCCCTACTTATTCCATTTAAACCAGAATGGATCGTGTAGCAACGCAGCTTAAAAATGGCCCCAAGAGTGATGATATTGTACCTGGGCAGTAACACCCACGGAGTTAGTCAGCAGACCAGCTAGTTTTTCCACGGCATGGACAGTAGAAGAAGAATCCGGTTTGATATGTTAGATGATAGTTATTATACACAGAAAAGCCTTTTTTGTGAACAATGACAGACTTAATTACACATCTGATGTCCCATCCCATGGACAATGAAAGACGCAATATGTCCCAACCTTTCGAGGCTAAGACAACAGTGAGAGTCAACGGAGAACAACTGAGGGTATTAATATATTAAATCCAGTTTGGTACCTCTAACAACGTGACCTTGCACGTAACTGTATTCATCATCATGAATGGACTTTAGGAACTGGCAGGCTGCAGCCACTCGTTTCTTTCCACCGACAAAATATGTAACGTTCCTTTATGGAAATTCAAATAAATAAAAAAAAAATAGCATATGCGGTAAAAATATTTTAAAATCAGCCTGTAATAGTCGCACTGCAAGCCAAATGCTTTTTCTCTCGCATAGAGCAGGATAAATTATTGAATATCACGCATTCACATTTCGTATTAGGTAAAAGTCGCGACTTTTTCGAGCACAACGAGGTTATGACTTCGACTATATCCTTATGGTCAATGACCATAAGGATATCGTTACAAAAAATATATAAGTTTAAATCGCCAACCTGTATGACGTAAAGTCAAGGAAATTAATTAGTAAACAAGCTAATTGGCTTTTATTGACCACTTAAAGTGTCCGTATATTCAAATCAAAACTTTAATTCTTCTTTGACAATCGAAATAAAACGGTTAAGAAAGAGCTACTTGACGAAGGCCAATTTGTTTAGCATTCATTTCCCTGACGGATGACTTTACATATTATTTAGCAAGCGTGGTGATCAATACTCGTGCTTCCACTACACTAATAAACAATCTTTTGCCTTTAGTAGGACAATAACGGGCTGGTATTGTTTATTTGATGATTTTGTAATCAAATGATTGGACTTACCATGTTTCACTATGGTTCCATTCGACTAAGTGTGACAGCATAGGTGTTTCTGTAGATACAGGGAACTCCACTTTCGGGTACAAAGCTTGCACCTTTGGTGTGTAACCATGCATGTACAAACTGTAATTAAATTAGAAATAAAATAATTAATTACTCATAGCATCGCATAACGAGCCTATAATGTTCCCACTGCTGCGACACACCAAAGTCTCAATAAATGGAACAACTGATTCTTGTATGTATCTTTATTTTAGCGAGCACCTTGGAATAGTTTCCAATAGACATTAATGCCAAGAGTGCCAACTCTAACCGTCTTATTACAAACCGAGTGCCAACTTTAGTCCAAGCCCATGCCTTCCATCTCGTTATTGTTTAATAAACTTTATTCAGATTACAGTTTTTTTTTCTCTTTTTTTTTCTTTTTTCCTAGGATTCATCAATAGAATGAACCCTAATCTTATTACAATCTGGCCTTATAGATAGACTAATAAGTAATTAAATTATAACCTAAACTACTAAATTGTCTTTACTAAGAATGTGTCCAATAGCACTTTTCTTATTGTTTCTATTAAGGCGAATACACTTTATTTTTGTGTTTGATTGGCACTTTTGTACTTTACACTATTAATTAACACTAAACACTAACTCGAACGGTTTTATTCTTTCTAGTCTCCTTACTATGTTTGTGTGATCGAGAAGCTGGATTGCCTCGACGTTCACATGCTGATGAAGTCTCTTTTCGTGAGCTTCTGCAAATTTCTGGATCACTTTATCGATGAACTCAACTTTTAGATCCCGATGGAGGTCATATTTCGTATGTATACCAAAGTGCATTAACAATTTCCCTTAGCACTTTGTTCTGGAATCGTTGTATAATTAATATATTGGTCTGTTTGGTGCAGCTGGATACCATAAGTCCAAACTGGCATCAGGACTTGTCTGTATAGCAACAATTTGTTTTGCATGGACAGCATGGAGTTTCTTCCAAGCAGCCAATACATTCTTTTGAATCGGTGGTCGAGTTCATGTTTTTTCTTCCTGACGTGGGCTTTCCAGCGTAACTTTGCGTCAAGGGTCATACCGAGATACTTGGCTGTATTATCGTATGGGACTTGTTTATTGTTTATGTAAACTGGAGAATTATGATGTTTTTTGTTGAAAAAGTCTATGTGAACAGATTTGGATTCATTTAGTTTAATCTTTCATTTTTTGGTCCAGTTATAAACTTGATTTACAGCCATTTGGCTTTTTTCTACTGCTTCTTCGTGGCTGTTTCCTACAGCCATTATGGCTGTATCATCAGCAAAGGTCCCAATCATGTTTTTCTCTAATTAAGGAAAATCGCAAGTGTATAGTAGGTACAGGACCGCTACTTCAGCCACCTTCCATAAGTCTGGTACGTATTTTAGCCTTAGTGCAGCATTGATAAGGGTTGTTAACTTAACCAGGCCCTTTCTTGGTAAGTTATGTAGTATTTCTCCCGATATTAAATCGTAACCTGGTGATTTACGTGTACTTATATTACGTTTTATTTCTCGTGCAACTTCTCCCGGTGTTACTAGTTTTATTGTTACTTCATTTTCAGATGTCACCATATTAGCTGAAGTGTGCTCTTCAGCGAGTGTCTCGTCGGTTCGTTGAAATATATTTTCTAGATGCTCTGCAAACCTCTTAGCTTTTTGCTCATTACTAATGGCACATTGCCCGTTTTCACACTTACTAGGATAGGGATTTGGGTAAACGGCCTTTTAGGTACTTATTAGCCTTCCATAAGGAATAGTCTGTCTTTTGGTTGTTACTTAGATTCTGGAGATAGGTGTTGGTTGATTCGTCTTTAAAGTTCTGGATTAGTCTTCTTATTTTTTTTGTCAGATTATTTAGTTTTTGTTTGTCATCAGGGCACCTAGATTGATGCCATGTTTTCTTTGACTTCTTTTTTCTATAATGAGCTGCTTGATTCTAAAGGGGTATGTATTTCCCTTCGTCCTCTTGTTGAAGTCAGGTGTATTGTCCCACGCTGCTTGCTGGAAGTGCATTATGAAATTTTCTACTTCAAAGTGTAGAATTTCGGGTGTTTTTAATGGGACTTTAAGGTCTATTTGATCATTCAATCTGATCTTGAAGCCCTCCCAGTCTTTATGCTTATTGACAAGAGTGGGGCTATTTTCTTTAAACAAAATGGTCTCACTAATTTCTAAATAAATTGCAGAGTGATCCGAGTTCTTGTCATACCTTTGTTCCAATTTTATATAACCAGTTGCTAGATTCTTGGTTACGAAAAAATCTATTAAGTCCGGAATTTTATTTGGATCTGTTGGCCAATAGGTGGGCTTTCCAGTTGACATGACATCACTTTTCAGCTCTTTTATGGCACTAAGTAGTTCTTTGCCTTTCATTGTTGTTAATCTGGAGCCCCAATATGTATTTTTAGCATTGAAGTCACCTCCTAAGATAAATCTACTTCCAAAGCGGGTTAGAAAGCTCATAAAGAGGTCTTTTTTTATCGTATACCGTGGTGGACAGTAGATGGCAGATACTGTAACAGGATATTTTTTGGTTTGTAGACAAAAAGCGACTGCTTGGATCTCTTTCTCTTCGTATTTAAACTCTTCATAGTGCTGAAGGTTTTCTTTTACAATAATTGCACTACTGCAGAATTGTCTGGGTGTAGTGCATGGTATACTTTGTACCCTTTAAACTTAATGTGAGATTGCTTTGTGAAGTGAGTTTCTGATATCAGGCACACATTAATTTTTTCTATGTCTAATATAACTTGCAACTCATTCTGATGTTTTTGTAACCCATTTGAGTTCCACGCCATAAGTTTCAGTGTAGTATTCATTTTTTTGGCTTAGTAGTTACAGTAGCAGCTTTGTTGCTATTTTCATTTTTTTTCAATCTCTCGTCAAATGATGACATTAACTTTAAGATTTCATTCAACTTTTTGTCACTGTCCATATCAGCCAAAGGCGTCTTCGCTATGCCACTTGTAGCTTCTTTGGCATAAGAGACGTTTTTGGCTGTAGTTTTTATTGTGCTTTGACTTCGTTTATACTGGCTGGTGATTTCAACTTTTCCAGTAGGTGTGTTTTGTTGAGGGTTTGTATTATTGCCTTTCAATTTATTGTTTCGAATCTGCTGTATTTTTTTAGCTACGACACATCCCCTGTAGTTAGCCGGATATGGAACTCCACAATGGACACACTTTGGCTTTTCTTCTTTTGATTTTCTGCAATCCTTAGTGAGATGTTTGCCTGTGCACTTTACACACCTCGGTTCTTTGGAGCAGTACTTTTGAGTATGGCCGTACGCCTGACATCTTTTACACTGAGGTACCAGTTTTGTGGATTTCAGCGGTTGTAAGATTACAGTAACGTTCTTAGAATTAACTTACGTATCTAGTTTATTTATGCACGTGTCTGTACTCTAATGTATATTATTATTTCATGGTCTGTGATAAATAAACCTATTTTTCTTACTTTCTTTCATAATACAAAACTGACAACTTAGACTCGCGTTTGACGTCAGTTTTGTAAGCAATTAGAATAATTATTTCGACATTAAAAAATACTCGGGTAGCACCGAGTAAAGAAACGGAATTCTTCACTTACGGGTATAAAGACAAACGTTTTGCTGCAATAAGACTACAAAAGTCTTTAAATATTTAAGAATGTCTGAGTACTTACTCGCCAACTGCCTTAAGTAAGAAAAGCACGTTGTCAGGATGTCTGCGCCTGGTGAGCGGAACATGCCTACTTTCCGCCGGCATGGCTCTCTTGAGAATGGCCTGCAGCAGTCCATGCGGCGCCACCTCCACCAATACAGCGTTGCTCGGTATCAGCCGCAACGTCTCCTCAAATAATACAGGGCTCTGCGACACGCAACCAAAATAATAAAGAAATCGGTCAAGTGTAAGTCGGACTCTCGCACTACCAAAACTATTAAAGTGGACCTTTTGATTATTATTGTTGTTTAGTTATTTTTCTTTAATGGCTATCCAACAAATTTTTTACACTATTACATTTGATATAACGTTTTACTAAAATCTAAGGTTAGTTATTTTCATTAATTTCTTATAGGTTAGCACCGCATGCCCAATAAACGTAATCAATGTGCTACAAGCACTATACTATAAAATGAATATCTAAATGATTAAAAGGAAATATCTAAGTAGGACTGCTGTAGACATTGTGACGTGATATACGTTGACGTGTTTGTAAACGCTCCGTAGTCTTTGTTCATAAAAAGTGCTTTTACATTGTTTTTTTCAACCTAAAACTTTTGTGTATAGAAACTTTATATAAAAACTAACTTATAAACAAAACTGTGTAAAAGAATAGCAATATTCAAAGTGACTGCAACAAAAGTGAGCAAAAAACGATTCAAAATAGTCGTTAAAAAGTGCACTTCGGTATGTTGTCATTGCGTTAAGAGTGCGCGAGCGACCTTCAAAGTGAAAGCAAGGTTACTCTACTAACATTATCACCTTAGTTTTGGCATCAGTTGACCTATTAATTATTATAGAATATCAATCCTTGAGACACGCATGGTTCCGAGGCGTTTGTGTGGATTAACATGCAATAGAGTGGCAGTTCGATTCCAATAGAGGACAGCTTTTTTTGTATGTTTATATATATGGTTTTCTACAATTTCAACGATTATCATAGCAACAAAAGTGATACAAAAGATAATTAACGAACTACAATCTCAACTGAATTTATTACAATATGGATTCTTACAATAATATTACACTTAGAAAAATGATTCCTACCAATCTATACCAATCGAGATCATTGACCGATTTATCTAATTCTCACATATTTGACTCAACAATTACAAGTCTTTCAAACACATCCCTGGATGTAACATTGATGGACCATTCAGGAGAGACGGTGCAGAAAGATCTTAGGTAACCAACTGGAGATAATACGTGCGCACAAGTGAAGAATAATTTGGAAGAGGTACAGCCAACTAATAACACACCGATTACTAAAAATCGGATGCCAAAATTGGTTATGTCACCAAATGATATAAAATTGGCGCCACCGATGAAAAATTCAACACCGGAAAATAAACATACAAGAACGAGCGTTCACACCGAAATCAAACAGAGAAAACTGTGTGTATTAAGTAATAGCGCACAAAAAGGCAAACCACATGCTATCGAAGAAAGTTTTTCCAAAGAATATAAATTCTGTAGTTATTCATTACCAAACTGTAAAATAAAACCACTATTAGCTGACAAAGAATCAAAATTGAGAGACTTTAGTATGAATGATTATTGTATAATTTTATTGGGAGACACTGACATTAAATATAGCAATAACTTTATTGATTTAGTAAAAGTTATTAATGAAAGCTTGGTACAGATAACCCACACAAATATAATTATATATGCACTCCTACGTTTATACGAGGAGCGCCTATATATAACTTTAAGGTTGAGATGTTTAATAATTTACTCTATAGGGACCTCCAATATTATAAATACGCATACTATTTTGATACTAATTATGACCTAACATTTGAATTTGACATGTTTTCATATAAATAAGGTATATTATTTGACGCTGGAATACGATTCATATTTAAAAAGATAATGAATAGGATTAAAGTTGACCTGGAATTATTCCCTTACGTAACTAGTGACAAAAATAAAAAGCTCGCAGTTATTTCTTTTATAATAATATTCACATTCTACACCAAAATATTGCAGGTCTTGTCAACAAATCTGACATTTTGGCAGTACACTTAGAGGAATTATAACTAAAAAATACACCCACTGATGTAACATGTATTACTGAACATTTTATGATGCCAGGACAGGAGGCTACTATGAATTTACCCAACTTTCGCTTAGCAGCTAGTTTTTCAAGAGAAGTAAATAAGGGAGGTGCCTGTATAATAACTAAAATTGGACATCAATATAAGGTAATAAATAATAAACATTCGATTAAAGGTATCGTAGAATATAGTGCTATAGAACTAACGGAACATATTCTAATAATAGTTTGTATTTATAGAGTACCAAACTCATGTATTACTGTATTTTATAATAATTTAGAAGAGTTATTACGCCAAATTTGCGATAACACTAATAAGAAAATTGTTTTATGCTGAGACTTTAATATCAATATATTAAAAAGAAACCGACAAACTCTAGACTTCGAAAATGTTCTGGAAAGCCATAACTTGAAACTAGAAATTAAAGATCCCACTAGACTTGTCAGTGACACTTGTATTGACAATTTTGCTCACAATGCTCGTCAATGCAAAAGTGATATAATTGAATTTCGATTATCGGATCATACAGCCCAATTATTACATTTCTCGGTTAAAAAAAACCTGTGTGATAAAATTTTGGCGTATTAGAAGACGTGAATACAGTAAGGAAAATCTCATAAAATTTAATAACTGTATGAAGAATTTGACCTTTGCTGACATTTATCTGACAAATGACCACCCTAACGAAGCTTATGATCGGTTTATAGAACTGTTCCTATGTTTCTATAATTTGTGTTTTCCTTACAAAACAATAACGAAAACTTTAAATAAAAAATCTAAATGGATTTCAAAAGGTATCGAAATATGTAGCAAAATAAAAAGAAAATTATTATGGCTGTATAGGGCCCTTCCAACGAAAACAAACAAACATATTTTTAGACAATACGCTACTAATTTAAAAAAAATATATAAACCTAACACAGAAGTCACAAAATAACCATCATATATATACTACACAAAACAAAACAAAAGCCACATGGTCAATCACACTAATATTATAAAGGCGAAAGTTTGTGAGTGTGTGTGTGTATGTTTGTTACTTCTTCACGCTCAAACGGCTGGACCAATTTTGATAAAATTTTGTATGGAGGTAGCTGACACCCTAGATTAAGGCATAGGCTACTTTTAATCCCGATATACCCACGGGATCGAAACTTACGTGGGTGAAACTGCGGGGCGCAGCTAGTTATAAATAATTCCAAATTTAACTTTCCCAAAGAACCTATTACGGAAATATTAAGAGATAATATTAAAATTAGAGATCCTACATCAATTGCGAATAGTTTTAATGACTATTTTACCGACCAAGTATCACAATCAGTAAAAACAACTAATTCTAAAAATAATAAAGCACCCTCGAATCACAACATTAACTCTAACGTAAATTCATTTTTTTTTTTACTCCTACAACTCCAATGGAGATTAATAGAGAAATAAAACAATTAAAAAATACCCAAAGCGTAGGTTATGACGGTATTTGTACCAAAGTTGTAAAGCATGTGTCACAATCAGTTGCTACTCATTTAAGCCACATAATAAATCTATGCATTTCTTCTGGATGTTACCCAGGAAAACTTAAAACATGTGTTGTTATTCCACTCCACAAAAAAGATGACAAACAAAATATGGGAAATTATAGACCGATAGCTTTGATCCCCATCTTCTCAAAATTATTTGAAAAATTTATAGATAGTCGACTATATTACTTTTTAGAAAAATATAATATTTTGGTTAACGAACAAAAAGGATTTCGCAAGGGCAAATCTATTAATATTGTATTCTAATCTATTAATATAAATTGTTTGGCTGATATGGACAAAATAAATCCAATATGTGCTATGTTCATGGACATGAGCAAAGCTTTTGACTGTGTTGACCACAAAGTATTGCTCCAAAAATCAAACATGTACGGCATAAGAGGTAAAGCGCTCGACCTCATTTCTTCATATATTTCTAACAGAAAACACGTAACAGAAATTACACGAATATGCCAGAGAACACGAAATGAGATTAAATATAGATCCCACGCTAGAACTATAGAATTTGGAGTTCCACAAGGTACTGTTTTGGGTCCCTCATTCTTCCTAGCTTACATTAATGATCTCCCTAGACACGTCAAGCAACCAATGATACTGTTTGCAGACGCGATAGCACAGTAATAATCAAATGTGATAAATCAAATGATTATAAAGATGAACTCAATCAAACATTAAGTACAATAATTCAATGGTTGTTAAGTATGTGGCGAAACCACGGCGCGATCTATTTTAGTACGTTGAAGCTCGATAGATGGCGTTGACGTCGAAATAGATCTCGCTATGGTTTCGTTACCTCGGATTGTATAAGTAGTTTAAGATTATTATTTTTTTGTGTGACTCGTCTTAAGGAATAAATGCTAGAGGGCAATAATTGCACAAAGGCAGTTTTATTTCCCGCTATCGGAGCCCTAGATTTGTTCATGGTCCTTCGAGCCGGATTTGGCTGGGCGTGTTTTTGGTAATCACCGGTGGTGGTAGTGGTTACTACCCCCTTCGTCGCTACTGGCAGTGGATCGCTGTCCAGATCATCCCTACGGCAAGGCGCCTGGTGAGGCGCCAAGGCAGTGGTGGAACCGGGTGGCAATACCTGGAGGAGCGGTGAACTCGGGAGGTGACAACGAGGTTGCGGAGCGCCAGAGGGCGCCACCGAATTAGTGACAGTGAGTGCGGTGTTCAATTGTGAGTACATTTTGGCCCTTACTTATTAGAAGAAATCAAAGTTGAAAAAATTAAGAAGTACATGCGAATTTGAACTTTAAAGTAAAGACTATTAAAAATTAGAAAAAATCAAGAATCTTTGAAGACAGTGAAATTTGACTTAGAAAAATTTAGTAATTTAGACTTGTAATAGTTTTAAGCAATAGTTGGTTGAGACGGGGAATCCATGCCCGATTTTTCCTAGAATTATAACTTGCAAAAAGACTTGAACTTTGTTTACAGTTTATTGTGAGATAATTTTGTTTAAGTGTTGTTTGAGTCAATTACAGAGTTTTTGATAAGCAATTTAAAATGGAAACGTTTAGCGATTTACAGGAGGATATAAGGGTGAAAATGCTAAAAGTTAAGACCAGAGGCGGCTCGTCATAAAGAGTGCGGTCATAGAGAGGTGCAGTGCACTCCCACGAAAATAGCATAATCTATATTTCTTTATTATAATCCTATACATACATTCTTTCTACTATGCCCATACGCATACAATAGCAGTTTACTAGAAAACCATTTCCTACGCGTACATTTGGCGTCAAGTTGTAACGTGTGGAGCGCCAGTGATTGCGCTCCTATGAAACAAAGTTCAGTACGATTTCTAGCACTGTATTCAATGAGTGCGAAAGAGAAATATCGACACAGTCCGACGCGTGAAACAGAAGATTTTGTATGAGAAGTTAGCCTAATTTGGAGCGCCGCTCACGCGCGACGTTGCCAAACGGCCGCGCGTGGGAATGCGATCTATGCCTATGCGCTGTTGCCGATCTTATGTAAACAAACGGTCGGCTCAACTCGGCTGTCAGTAGATTCGCAGTGTTTATTCTAAATAATTATTAAAAATAGTTTGTGCGCGACATTTGTATTAAAAATGGAACAATACAGTGTATCTTTTATTAAAAATTGTGAAAAGACTCTCGAAATGCGTATCGAACTTAAAGCTAAGGGACCACCACGTCCCGAAATTGCACTTTCTCAAAAATGTGTTACGAAAAATAAATCTTTTACGCGTGGTTTTAAATCTGAACAATATTTCAAAACACCTTGGTTGTGTGGATGTGAAGAAAGCAAAAAATTATTTTGTTTCCCGTGTCTGGTGTTTGGAGCTGGCGCCGGCAGTGGTGGTGAATCTGCATGGACGGAAACGGCCGTGTTGAAGATTTAGCGCATCTTTCAATAAAAGTGAAAAACATTCGCAATCTCGATTTCATATCTTATTTGAAGTGCAATTGGCATCTATCGGCCGTCAAGATATTCGTAAGGCGCTCGATTCTGCGTATCGAAAATCTATTAGAGAGTTCAATGAACGCGTTGATGAAAATCGATAAAGATCGCCGAATGGATTTTCTTTACAAATAAAATCAATGGTAAGCTCTAGTTCTACGTTTCTTTTTTTAGTGAACCCCCACAAATAAATGTCACGAGCCGCCTCTGGTTAAGACTAATTTTAAAAAGTCTCCTAAAGAGCGTTTGACGGTTCCATATATTGAAACTAGATTAGATAACCTTGAGCAACAGTCGAGTTTATTTACAAGTACTCATACTAAAATTATTAGTCAAGTTAAGCGAAGTGATTTATATAGTTCGGATTATCATAAAAATAGTGTCTATGATGATGTTGAAGAGTTGTTTGTACAATTTAAGACTGATTTAAAAGAAATGTTATATAATTTAAAAACACCAGAGACAGAGTTAAATTCAAGGTCTAATAGTCAATGTGATGGTTTAGCTAGGCGTTTCAAGTTGCCAGAAATTAAAATACCTATACTGAGTGGCAGACGTTCAGAGATTTGTTTTTAGGGCTTGTGCATGAAAACAAGTCTCTGGATGATGCTCAAAGGTTCTACTATCTCAAGGGACATTTAACGGGTGAAGCGGAACAGTTGTTGCGAAACATTAAGGTGACGTCTGATAGCTATCAAGTTGCTTGGGAAAAAATGGATAGTATGTACAACAATAAGCGGTTTTTGGCAAACGGCATTTTGAATCGTCTACTAAATCAAAAAAGTTTGGGTTCTGAATCGGCCTCTGAAATTAAGAAGTTAGTAAATACAACATCAGATTGTTTAGAGTCCATAAGAAACCTAGGTGTAAATACTTCATCTTGGGATATTTTGATAATCCATCTAATGAGCGCTAAATTAGACAAAGATACCCGAAAAGCATGGGAATTAAAAATAGCATCAGATCCAACTGACGAATTTCCAAAGTTTGTGCAATTTTCCGATTTCTTGGTAGGGCGTTTTAGAGGTCTAGAAAATTTAGATTCAAAGTCTAACAGAGTAGAGACTAAAAGTACAAAATCTTTTCACATTGTAAAGGAGAAAAACACTGCGTCGTGTGCGTATTGTGCTGCAGATCATAAAATAAATGCTTGCAAAAAATTCTCCAAAGAATCTAACGAGAAACGACGTGAATTTGCATTGGAGAAAAATTTATGTTTTGTGTGTTTGAACAGCAATCGCTCTGCCAAATATTGTAAAAACATGGTCCGATGCCAGGTGTGTAAACGCCGCAATCATTCATTATTGCACCCTAGTGGTGGTTCTGGTTCTGTTAGCGCAAAAATTGAGACGGTTCACGAGGGAGCTTCTTCGACTGTCAAAAAGTCGATTGAGGAAAACGCTGCATCAAACAGCAATAAGTTTACCGCGCAAGAGGAGGAGTCTAGTAAGCCACTTGTGTCTTGCCTTTCGACAGGGAACTGTAAAACGGTTTTATTAACTACAGCTGTGGTGCAAGCTGAGTCGAAAGACGGGACATATTTTTCGGTTAGGGCATTATTAGACCAAGGGTCGCAAGGATCTTTCATTACAGAAGCTATGGCTCAGTATTTAGGATTAAAAAAGATTGCGGCCAAACACACTATAGTAGGTGTAGGTGGTGACAAAAGTGCGACTTCAAAGTCCACTGTCAAATTTAATATAAGGTCGAGAATAGATCCCCAGTTTCAGGTTAAGGTTGATGCTTATGTCTTGAAATCAGTATCGTCCCTTCTCCCAGTTACCAAAGTAACCAGGGTAGAATGGGTAAATCTGACAGTTGATGATTTGGCTGATCCTGAATATCACAGACCTAATAAGATCGATATCTTATTAGGTGCTGAGGTATACAGTCAAATCATTCAAGAAGGCATTCAAAGAAATTTGGGTGGTTCTCTCTTGGCGCAGGATACTGCGTTTGGGTGGATAATATCGGGGGTATGTGAAGTAGATAATTCATCCAAGATACATTCTCACATCAATGTGATGCACTCAAGTGTTGATGCTGACAACATGCTGAAAAGGTTCTGGGAACTAGAGGCTGAAACATCAGGAACAAAAAGAATGCTCACGGAGGATGAGAGTAAATGCAAAAAACTATTCTCAGCGTCCACGATGAGAAACAAAGAGGGCAGGTATATTGTGAAATTGCCGCTACGTGACGCTGACCCGGTCAGCAGACTAGGTGAGTCCCGAAGTATTGCTGAAAAAAGATTAAAAGGATTAGAGATAAGGTTAGGAAAAAATCTAAAATTAAAAGTAGATTATACAAAGGTCATACAAGAATATTTAGAATTAAATCACATGGTCAAAGTTACTGATAGAGAAAAGAATAATAAAGCAGCAATTTACTTACCTCACCGTGCAGTTGTCCGGGAGGATAAGGACACGACGAAAGTCCGAGTCGTATTTGATGCTTCCTGTACCAACGGCAAACGGCAGAGCACTTAACGATGAATTGATGGCAGGCCCGTCGTTGCAGGCTGAACTCCGCCATACTATTATGCGCTGGAGATTGCATAAGATTGGTCTGGTAGCGGATATCATCAAAATGTATAGGCAAGTGTTAGTCAATAGGGAAGATACTCCATTTCAAAGAATACTTTGGAGAAATAGTCCTGAAATGGAGCTCCAGCAGTATGAGCTGATTACCGTTACTTTCGGTACTGCATCAGCACCATATTTGGCGGTAAGGTCGTTACAACAGCTGGCCCATGATGAGTGCTTGGATAGGCCAGGTATTGCAAAAATCATCTTGGACGAATTTTACATGGATGATGTGATGACAGGAGCTGAGGATATTTAAGGTGGTTTTTATATTTACTCAGAGTTAAGTACAGTGCTAGCCAAAGGAGGGTTTCAATTGCAGAAATGGAGAAGCAATTGCATTGCATTGTTAGATAAGATATGGAATGAAAAGGGTAGCAAGGATGAGGGTTTAAGGATTAAGGTAGATGACATCACAAAGATCTTGGGACTTACCTGGAATCCAAGTGGTGACTTCTTTCAGTACTCCGTCGATCTAACGCCGCTAGTTGAACCTGCAACAAAAAGAAAAATTATTTCTGACATTTCACGTTTATTCGACCCATTAGGATGGTTAGCGCCTAGTATTATTGTAGCCAAAATATTAATTGAAAAGCTGTGGCTAGCTGGAATTTGGTGGGATCAAGAAGTTCCAAATAATTTATTAAATGAATGGCTTACTTACCGTCGAAACTTGGCTGCTTTGGTTAAAATAAAAATCCCGCGTTGGTTACACACGTGTAATAATAATAAACGCGAATTATACGGGTTTTCGGATGCCTCAAAGGTGGCATATGCTGCTGTCGTAGACTTTAGAGTAGTGGACGACCAAGGAGTAATCCACGTCTTGTTATTGACGTCTAAAACAAAGGTCGCGCCTATTAAGCAAGTGTCGATTCCCAGGCTCGAACTTTGTGGGGCGGTACTGCTGGCTAAGCTTATGGTGGAAGTAGCTGAAGTTATGGGGATACCCAAGGATCAGTTACATGCTTTCACCGACAGTGAGGTAGTTCTCGCCTGGCTAAATAATCATCCGAGCCGCTGGAAGACTTTTGTGGCGAATCGGGTCTCAGAAATTCTATTAACTCTAGACACCCAGCATTGGTCTCACGTACCCTCCAAGAAAAACCCAGCGGACTGTGCATCGCGAGGTATATCTCCTGCCGAGCTTTCAACCACTTCTATATGGTTTGAAGGTCCGGATTTTTTAAGAGAGGACTTGATTATCTTTAAAAGGCCTAAGCAACTCGTAACTAAACTCGAAGAAGTTAGAGTACAAACTGCTGTCCTTGATGTTGCCTTTTGGCAAAGGTTTTCCTCGTTATCAAGGCTTGTTCGCGTGATTGCCTACTGTCGACGATGGTTGAATGTGAGAGGAAAGGTAAACATCAAGCACGATGATAAACACTTGTCCAGACAAGAAATTGAGCAAGGTATAGAAGTTTGTGTTATGAGATGTCAGGAAGAAGGATTTTCGGAAGAGTTGAAAGAACTGAAGAGAAATGGAAGTTTAGTTAAGAAAAACAAGAAGCTAAAGGCTTTAAACGTATTTTTGGATTCAAAAGGTATAGTAAGAGTTGGCGGCAGATTGGAAATGTCTTCTTTAACGTTTAATGAGAAACATCCAATTCTTATACCAAAGGAATCATTTTTGACAGATCTTTTGATTGCGGAAGCGCATCAGAAAACCATGCACGGTGGGCCGCAACTTATGATCACGTACTTGCGGTCAAGGTACTGGATTGTAGGCGTTAAGGCTTTGGTTAAAAAGTGTTACAGAGGCTGTGTCACTTGTATTAGATACTCAACCAAGGCCACGTCTCAGCTCATGGGATGAGTACCCTCGTCACGTGTTACCCCAAACAAACCCTTTTTCGTTAGTGGCGTAGACTACGCCGGGCCCATCAATATAAGAGTGTCAAAGGGTAGGGGCAATAAGTCATATAAGGGTTATATAGCATTGTTCGTATGCATGTCGACAAGAGCTGTGCACCTCGAGGCTGTCAGCGAATTAAGCACCCAAGGTTTCTTGGCTGCTTTTAGAAGGTTTGTCGCAAGACGGGGTAGTTGTGCTGAGTTGTATAGCGACAATGGTACAAATTTTGTAGGAGCTGCCCGCGAGTTATTGTGCCTGTTTAATGATGAAAAATCAAACTTCAAAGTGGAACTGGCAGAATATCTCGCGAACAACGGGACTCATTGGAACTTTATTCCTCCTCGCGCGCCCAATTTTGGGAGACTGTGGGAGGCAGGATTAAGGTCCATGAAGTTCCACCTTAAACGAGTCATAGGGAACACTACGTTGACTTATGAGGAGATGGCCACAGTGTTAACTCAGATCGAGGCATGTCTAAATTTAAGGCCAATGTCACACGTAGAGGATCAAAATGAGCTTTTTGTACTGACTACTGGTCATTTCCTGGTGGGCGAACCACTCGTCGTAGTGCCAGATTCAGAGGCGGCTCGTGACATTTATTTGTGGGGGTTCACTAAAAAAAAAAAAAAAACGTAGAACTAGAGCTTACCATTTATTTTATTTGTAAAGAAAATCCATTCGGCGATCTTTATCGATTTTCATCAACGCGTTCATTCGATACGCAGAATCGTGCGCCTTACGAATATCTTGACGGCCGATAGATGCCAATTGCACTTCACATAAGATATGAAATCGAGATTGCGAATGTTTTTTCACTTTTATTGAAAGATGCGCTAAATCGTCAACACAGCCGTTTCCGTCCATGCAGATTCACCACCACTGCCGGCGCCAGCTCCAAACACCAGATACGGGAAACAAAATAATTTGTTGCTTTCTTCACATCCACACAACCAAGGTGTTTTGAAATATTGTTCAGATTTAAAACCACGCGTAAAAGATTTATTTTTTCGTAACACATTTTTGAGAAAGTGCAATTTCGGGACGTGGTGGTCCCTTAGCTTTCAGTTCGATACGCATGTCGAGAGTCTTTTCACAATTTTTAATAAAAGATACACTGTATTCTTCCATTTTTAATACAAATGTCGCGCACAAACTATTTTTAATAATTATTTAGAATAAACACTGCGAATCTACTGACAGCCGAGTTGAGCCGACCGTTTGTTTACATAAGATCGGCAACAGCGCATAGGCATAGATCGCATTCCCACGCGCGGCCGTCTGGCAACGTCGCGCGTGAGCGGCGCTCCAAATTAGGCTAACTTCTCATACAAAATCTTCTGTTTCACGCGTCGGACTGTGTCGATATTTCTCTTTCGCACTCATTGAATACAGTGCTAGAAATCGTACTGAACTTTGTATCATAGGAGCGCAATCGCTGGCGCTCCACACGTTACAACTTGACGCCAAATGTACGCGTAGGAAATGGTTTTCTAGTAAACTGCTATTGTATGCGTATGGGCATAGTAGAAAGAATGTATGTATAGGATTATAATAAAGAAATATAGATTATGCTATTTTCGTGGGAGTGCACTGCACCAGCGCTCTTTATGACGAGCCGCCTCTGGCCAGATTCAAATTACGAGACTCCGAATATCCATACTCTGGGGCGATGGCAACCCCACCAGAGAATGATGCAGGACTTTTGGCGCAGATGGTCTCAGGATTATCTTCACCAATTTCTGCAAAGGAATAAATGGGAATACCAGAACCCGGAACCATCACTAGGCGATGTAGTTTTAGTTAAGGAGGACGACTTACCTACCGGAAAGTGGTTGCTGGGCAAAGTGGAGCACAAACATCCTGGTCCGGATAAAATTACGCGGGTAGTTACCATCCGTACCAAGAATTCTATTATTAAAAGACCCACCTCAAAATTGTCGATATTGCCCGTAATAATAATTCCTTTTGTTATTGTGTATTACTTACTGTAGAATGTGCCATGGTGGGCGGTTTGAAGGACATTCTGCATTACGTCCTTGGTGGGCGGTATGTTAAGTATGTGGCGAAACCACGGCGATCTATTTTAGTACGTTGAAGCTCGATAGATGGCGTTGACGTCGAAATAGATCTCGCTTTGGTTTCGTTACCTCGGATTGTATAAGTAGTTTAAGATTATTATTTTTTTGTCTCATCCGATCCGCGCAGGCGTCCCTCAGGGGTCTGTGCTGGCTCCGCTCATTTTTACGCTGTTCTCCAGTGACATCCCGAAAAGTAGAAAGGCGCAGTTAGCTCTGTTCGCAGACGACACGGCCATCTACTACACCGGCCGCAGTCAAGACCAGATCTCCCGCATCCTACAGACCGAAGTCAACAGACTCGGTGACTGGTTCAGGAAGTGGAGGATCGAGGTCAATCCTGATAAGAGCCAAGCGGTCCTCTTTTCTAGGCCCCGGCGTAGACCGGATCTACCACGACAGATCAAGATGTTCGGCAAGCCTATCCCTTGGGAGAAGCGAGCCAAATATCTCGGTGTGATCTTAGATCACCACATTTCGTTCGCTGAGCACATAAAGCAAGTGCGTTCGCGCGCTGCTTTCGCTCTCGGTAGGCTTCATTGCGTTCTGAACTCACGCAGCAAGTTGTCCCTTAAGGGCAAATTGCGTATTTACACAGCGTGCATCCGGCCGATTATGACGTACGCGTGTGCCGCTTTCGCACACGCCCATCCCCATCTCATTCACAGAATGCAGGCACTTCAAAACCGATTTCTCCGTAAAATTACGGACGCTCCATGGTTCGTTCGGAACGAAACCCTACACGTAGATCTTAGAATCCCCACCATCAAGCAGTTTTTGAAACGCGCGACAAAGCGGTTCTTCGAGTCCGCAGATAGACATCGCAACCCCTTGGTTGTGCAGGCAGCTAGCTATAGCCCATCTCAAATTAATAAGACTCGCCGACCTAGGCATACTCTCTTAGACCCGGATGACCCCATTACTCTCCTTCAGGAAAGCAATAGGGCCACAAGTACAGTGCACAAACACAAACCGTCATTCCGTCCTCGCCGCCGAGGTACCACGCGAAGATCAAGAATAAATTGTTCCCCCCGTCCCTTGCACGTCGAACCGCCAGCCCCGAGGCTGAGTGAGCCGTAGCATTTAATAGTAATCCCCGTTAATAATCATGAATTTAAACTTTCGATCCAGCCCGTCCCCAATTTGCTTTGTTTTTCCCCAACGACGCCCTAAGCCGAGGTTCGTACCCCACAGAGGGTGCCCTTAGAGCGCTGTCGTTTAGTTTTTAATACTTTTATTTACGCTCCTGGCTGGAGGCTTTAAGCTAATACCTTAGGGCAGCCACAGGAAAGACCGGTTAAGCAGTCACGGCCTCTCAAGGTCAACTGCGAGATGCCATATATAAAAAAAAAAAAAAAAAAAAAAAATATTTTTTTTTGTGTGAATCAATTTCAATTCAATCAATTCAATTTCAATTTATTTAATAAAAAAACGTTTACAAAAGGTGTAAATTTAGCCAATAGTAGTATAAATATCCTATACAATTATAGTGCGTACTAATAAACTAAAGCTAAAATATTTTTAATTACAGGTGCAAGTAATGATGATTCGGAATTAGAATGCTTAGCGACCCGCCCGAACTAGGTTTATTCAAACCTGTGTTTCAGACCATCACTTTACATTTTAATTACATTGGGACAAAGTAAAAGTAATATAAAAATAATCTATTAAAAATAAAACTAAATCTATCCTATGTAAAATAATTATAATACAAAAGTACTACTAGTTACATACGAGGGAATAAATTAAATCATGACAAAATTTCTAGAAGTTTTTCTGTGTCTGTGTAATTGAGTATCGCTAAATATTCTGATAAGATTGTTCTACATTTTTTATAGCTAACACTATAGAGGCTTAGTACCTTGTTCAGCCTATTATACAGAAAAGGTCCTAAGAATACATAAAATCGATTAGCAAACGCATGTTTAATTTGAGGCTTGATGCAAACCAAGTCCTTCCTTCTCTTGTCGGAGGGTACTGGGTCAAAAGGAAGTGCAGTGTGCTGGTGTAGAACTATGCTGAGAATGAATAATTGCCGTACTGTTAGCACATTACATGCTATGTAAAGCTGGTGCGTAGGAAATCTAAAAGGGCGAAAGGTAGCAACCTTTAGAACTGCTCTTTGAGCGCGCTCTAGGGGGAGTAAAATTGTTTTTGCAGCACCACCCCAAGAAGTTATGCAATATGTAAGAATGGATTGACACAAAGCTAAATAAACCTGTTTAATTAATTTATAATCAGCTATATTCCGTAAATTCTTAAAAACATATATTAATTTGCGCACTCTAGTACATAGTAAATCGATATGGTTGCGGAAATTTAGGTTGGAGTCAATAGTGACACCTAGATATTTCAGATGGTCAGCGTTAGCTAAAGTGGGACACGAACATGCAGTGTCAGCGCTCGTGCAACAATTATGTGCGTAAATTTTTAGATTAGTAAGCGGTATGTTAGTATTTCTCATTGTAAATAAAATGTGTTTTGTTTTATCTGCATTTAATGTTAGGATATTATCATGGAGCCAATCAGACACAATGTTAAAGCCTTTCTGAGCATGTTCATATACCTCAACTCTAGATTTAGCTGAGAACAATAGAGCGGTATCATCCGCATAAGACATTATGATACCATTTTGGAGTGGCAGACTGCACAGTTCATTTATATAGATTAAAAATAACGTGGGGCCCAAAATGCTACCTTGTGGAATACCAAAACAATTATTTTTAAGTTCAGAACTCGAATCGTCTTAAGGAATAAATGCTAGAGGGCAATAATTGCACAAAGGCAGTTTTATTTCCCGCTATCGGAGCCCTAGATTTGTTCAATGGTTAATAAACAATAATCTTAAAATAAATGTGGACAAAACAAAAATAATGCACTTTCGCCAAAGAACTCAACCTAAAAATATTAATGTCAATTACGATGAACAGAGAGTACATTCGGTAACAAATACAAAATTTCTGGGAATAGATATAGATGACAAATTGTCTTGGAAAACACATGTAGATAATCTCTGTAAAAGAATTAATAAATCCTCATTCGCTCTCTACAAACTGTCCAAAATTGTCAAGAAAGAAGCCGTCTTAACGGCATATCACGGACTTGTTACGCCTATATTAAGATATGGTATTATATTCTGGGGCAACTTGGTAGACAAGGAATATATATTCAAAGCCCAAAAGAAATGCATCAGATCAATGTGCCATCTAGATAGTACTACAAGTTGTCAACAATACTTTACTAATTTAAAAATTCTAACATTACCTTCCTCATATACGAATTAAATCTTTTTGTAAAATCGAATCCAAGCTATTATAAGACTGCTTCTAAAAGCTATTATAGACAATTACGTGACAAAAAAAGGTTAGACGTAGAAATACCGTATGGGAAAACGGCATTACGCAATAAAAGTATTATTTGTATGGCATCACTGATTTATAATAAATTGCCCGATGACATTAAAAAGAAATTATACACATTCCTAATTAAAAAGTATTATAATAATGTAAAAGACTACTTCGAAGATAAAGATATTGTATTTTGATTATAGCAAATATTTGTACATTCATTCAACATGATAATAATTACAATTACTATGACATTATTAATTTGTTTAACATTACTGTTTTATTTTATTAGTTCAGATTTAATTTAATGTGTGACGAAATTGACGATGTATGTATACTCTCAATAAAAAAATAATTTAATAAGAAAACAGATTAAGAGTAATTGTGTCATAATGTTCCTAATATATTAAATTTGCACACCTCGTATGGTTATAATACGGTGTACCTTATGAACCTTTTGTAACATCCTCTGAACCTGTGATAAGCAAATAAATACCAAAAAAAAAACCAAAACCAATAGAGACAAGTTTAAAGTTACTTGAGTCATCAAGAGTTTAAAAATTACAAAAAAGCAAAATTTGCCTATAACTTGAAACAGATTAACTTATGTTTTTAAAACACAATTATAAGTAATAAAAAATTACTATAGATTGCGCTGACAAGTAAACACCGCTCGAATTTGTGGTCGCGGTAAAATAATTATTAAAACTATCAAATCTCACCTCTGGAGTGTGTATTGTACATAAAAGTGTAACTGGACATACAAACTAACTGTGACAGTGTTATTTTCGATGAATAGTTTTGGTTTACTAACTAAATACAGGATCTCAAAATATGTAAATAGTGACATTAAACTGAAGAAACTTACGGTGCTACATGTGACCCCTTTGCATGTCTATAGTTTTTACTCGTAGTGCAAAAGTGTTCAAAAGGATAATAATTATTGTAATCAATATTGACTAATTCAAATTTCGACCAAAAGAAGATCGTTTTTAGGGTTCCATACCCAAAGGGTAAAACGGGAACCCTATTACTAAGGCTCCGCCATCTGTCTGTCTGTCTGTCCGTCTGTCACCAGGCTGTATCTCATGAACCGTGATTGCTAGACAGTTGAAATTTTTACAGATGATGTTATTTCTGTTGGGGAAAAAGTTTCTTCGCATTTTTTAAGAAAATTCAAAACATTTTTTTAATATAGTTTATTTACATTTAACTAAAGTATGTAGGTACCATTTTGTTCGATAACTTTTTGCAATCTTGTAGGTAGGGACATGATCCCATTGCTATAGAAATTTTGGGACTTCTGATCAAAATACCGCGACAAGTGGTTTTGGCAGTCCTCTCGTGATGTTAACCTGACACTGCCTAATGAATTCTGAAGAGACCGAAACAGGTGGAAATCTGAAGGTGCAAGGTCAGGACTATACGGCGGATGCATTAACACCTCTCAGCCAAACTCTCTTAATTTTTGCTGAGTGGCTAAAGATGTGTGAGGTCTAGCGTTATCATGATGAAAAACCACACCCCTTCTGTTGATTAATTCCGGCCGCTTTCTCTCAACTTCTTGCTTTAATTGATGGATTAAGGGCGAAAAGAAAACAAGATTCATAAGTTAATTACCGATTATATTAACTCCAAGAGCACAGACAGTATTCACATCGACAGACATTAGCAGAGAGGAAGTATCCTTAACGTCAAACTCAAATGACGTTTACTTGACAAGAATGACAAGTGACAATATTGTATACGTTTACTAAGAACGCTCCAATATTAATTTCATCAGTTGATCGCAGTAGAGTTCAGAATCGATGGTCCTGCATGGTGGTAACAGCTCATAATGAATAATGCCCTTCCAATCCCACCACACACACAGCATCACCTTGTTGCGAGTTAACCCGGGTTTCACCACAGTCTGTGAAGCCTGACCGGCCTTTGACCACGACCTTTTTCGCACGTTCTTGTCGTACGTAATCCACTTTTCATCACCAGTTATCAGCTTCTTCAAAAATGGTTCGGTTTCATTACGTCGTAATAAAGAATCACAAATGATTACACGGTTCATTAGGTTTCTTTCGGTGAGCTCGTTAGGTACCCACTTCAGCTACGTCGTAACTACTGATAAGACGATCTTGCTCCACTTTTTCAAAAATAGCAATCATTTTATCCGTAATAGGGCAACCAGAGCGACGTGCATCTTTGACATCAAAATTTCCGGATTGAAAACGCTTAAACCAAATTTGTGCTACTCTCACAGACACTGCACTAGGTCCATAAACATCGCAAAATTTTTCGCGGCTTGTGTTGCATTTTTACCTTTTTTGTAGTAAAATTTTAAAATGTATCGAATTTCTTCACTCATCTTGACAGTACGAAAAACAAATGAAAATCACACATTTTCCTAACTTGAATTTGGAATTATGTTCTTTAAAATTTAAACTTTCAATGATACCAAAACCAGCCAGATACAAATAGTATGGCCAAAGAGATTTTATTACAAGTTCATACATACTATATTGCGAAAAGACTTTTCACCCCTCCTAATATACTAAAAAATAGAATAAAATAAATATTTAAGGGAATTATTTTTTGCTAATATTTGCTAAATATTGATAACAGCAACAGGGAGACGCTTGAAATATTCACAGAATGTTTAGTTATACAGGGTGGAATTTTGTAATGCCACCTGGAGGGAAAGTACTCTTAATACTGCAGATAGAAAATTTTACTCAAAGGAAACATTCCTTTATTTTTGAATAGAAAGCAAACTGTATTCAAAGATTTTCGAAAATTTTCTTCTCTCACACCCGGGAATCGAACCGGCTAAAATCTGAAAAAATTATACCCTGTACTTTTATTGCATCGATCGTTAGGGTCAATTATAAGGATGAAATCTCTCTAACAAACATGATAAATTAAATGAAAGGAAAACCAGGAAATCTGAAGTTACAAATTCAATGAGTCAAGTTAAAGCTCTTTAACTAACATCCATCTTTTGTAATGCAGACTCCTTTGCGACATACTCGTAGCTGCGTGTATGAGGTAATTTAAATATGAAATGTTAGATTAAAATTTGAAAATTAGATTGTCATAGTTGTTATTCACATTTGATTGTTTTTACAATTCATTTCACATTTTGTCTCACGGTGAAAATGGCTTATCAAGAACAGTTTGATTTAATGGAAGCTTATTTTTTAAATAACAAAAACGTGAATCTAGCTCTGCGGTAGTATGGAGAGAGATATCAAGACCGACAGGCACCAACTCGGTTCGTATTGAAAAGAATGGTAGAAAATTTAAAGAATACGGGTGGTTTCAAGAAGAGACGGCAAACTATTCAGCAAAACTATTTCGATTTTGAACTAGATGTTTTAACATACTTTGAATCATTTCCAAAGGCTTCAAGTAGAGATGCTGCCGATGAATTAGGAACAACCCACACTCGCGTACTTAAAGTGCTGAAAAAGTATAAGTATAAATGCTATCGTGAAGGTCGGTTGGTGCAAAAATTGTATATTGGGGATCGTGACAGACGATTACAATTTTGTGAAAACGTGCTTGGAGAAATTGATCGAAACCCTAATTTTTTGAGTAACATTGTATGGTCTGACGAAACCAACTTCAGCAATAATGGCATGTGCAATCGCCGCAATAACCATTATTGGTCTCGAGTGAATCCTGTTCGTGTTCATGAAACTGACAATCAAGTAAGATTTTCTTTCAACGTTTGGTGCGGAATTATGAGAAATAATGTAGTGTTAGTCCACGTGTACGAAGGTCATTTAAACACTGTCAACTGTATTGAAATACTGGATCTCTTAAGAAACAAGTTAAATGGTTTCCCCGAGGAAGAGCGAAACCAAATAATTCTACAGCAAGATGGTGCTCTAGCACATAACAGCAGAATCACTACTGCCTACATTAATAACCATTTTAATACCTGGATTGGTACAAACGGCACAATACAGATGGCCTGCGAGGTCGCCAGATCTCACCCCATTAGATTTTTTTTTGTGGGGATATGTAAAAAATCAAAATGAAATCTTATGCGAATGACAACGAGTTGAGAGTTGAAGTTCAGAATACGATTTATAATATTCACCACAACACTTTATTAAAGGTTACTAGAAATGAATTCGTTAATAGAATACACTTGTGTATCCAAGAGAATGGAGCTCATTTCGAGCAACTAATTAGTTAGTTTACCATTTTTTGTAAATAATTAAATTAATTTAAGATTTCCTGGTTTTCCTTTCATTTAATTTATCATGTTTGTTAGAGAGATTTCATCCTTATAATTGACCCTAACGATCGATGCAATAAAAGTACAGGATATAATTTTTTCAGATTTTAGCCGGTTCGATTCCCGGGTGTGGGAGAAGAGAATTTTCGAAAATCTTTGAATGCAGTTTGCTTTTTATTCAAAAATAAAGGAATGTTTCCTTTGAGTAAAACTTTCTATCTGCAGTATTAAGAGTACTTTCCCTCCAGGTGGCATTACAAAATTCCACCCTGTATATTTATTTTAAAAACAAATAATTAAATTAAAATAAAACAAATATTTAAGGGGGGCTCCCATACAATAAATGTGATTTTTTTGCCATTTTAATAGATAATGGTACGGAACCCTTCGTGCGTGAGTCCGACTCGCACTTGGCCGGTTTTTATCCTGCAATATAACACCATCTAGCACAAATCACATGAACTAATTTTTACTTGAGTTGCCGTCGCCTCAATAGTGTTAACAGAGTAAGATACTACTGGTCTGCAATAAATATTGAAATTAGTGACATCTATTGTGGTGACAAAGATCTATATTGATAAAGAGTACTAGATTGATAATTGCGCCTTCCATACTAAAATACGTCTGGCCCCGTGGTGGTGACGACGAAGTATTTTACAGAACTGCGTGATCGTAAGTTCGAATCCGACGAAGTGGAATTCTTTTTTAATTTGAAATATAAATTTATAGAATAATCTACCAATATGAATTTCTTCGAAAATGTGGTAGATAATATAACGTTCCGGCGCACTCATAGCAGATCGGAACCAAATAATGATAGCAGTGTCATTATCTCCCAAACATTGGTTTTTTTTTTTTTTTTTTTTTTTAAATTGGATTGTACCACAAACAGTTTGCCAGAAATGTCAGTACAGTATTTAAATGAGATAGAAAATCTTAAATCGCAGTTAAAAAGCGCGCATCAAGAAATAGAAGTATTGTCTTTAGAAAATAGTAACTTGAGCAAATTAATATAGATTTAGTAAAGAAAAATGAAATTTAAAAAGAAAAAACTGAAAGCCCAATTAAGCAAAAAGTCCAAACTCCGAAGAAGAATGCAAGTAGCCGCACGAAGACAAAATAGACACAACCTTCAGAAATTATAAGAGACTATTGCACACCTCAAGTTGAAACCGGTACTGGTGCTAGTAGCACTCAAAAGACCACATCACCCAACGGTATTACCGAAAAATGTCCTTTGACGCCGCTTGTAAAACATAAAATTTGTATTCTGAGTAGTGAATCATCTAATAGAATATATACAATGAGCGAAAGAAGTCATATCTGTTACTATATTATGTGTCACTATCGTACGCCTAAATGTGGATTGAAGCATATTTTAAACAATATAGATACAAAAGTACGAAACTTCACACACTCTGATTACTGTATTTTATTTTATTTTATTTCTTAAGAAAACTTACAGCTAGTATACAGATAGTTGACAGTTAGTGAAAGAAGGCCAATTAAAAGTTTTCACTGACAATATTAGGGTAGCATAAGAAACAGCAGACAGACAAGCGAAAGCAAGAATAAGTTATAAGCACTCGGAGAGAGTTAAGAAAAGACTGAACAGATTTGAGTGATTTTCAAAGAAGTTTTTACACAGTATTTTTTTTAAGTTTAGGAACACTGGTGGAGAATAAATCAAGATCATCAACACTCTGACACATCGAGTTGTATGCCTTGCTAGCTCTTATCATATACGAGTTTTGTCGATATATACACCGCACTGAGGGAACATACTGAAGTTGATGATTCCTTAAGGTGAAGGATGGCACGCAGCCCAATTTTGCTCATCAATTCAGAACAGTCGGTTGAACCATTTGCCAAATTGAACAAGAATAGTACCATGTCGGCAATTTTTCTTCGCTCAATTAGTGGAAGAATGTGAAACTTCCTGCAGCGGCTGTAATAATTAGGCAACTAGGTTTTGGATCTATACTGAATGTACCAGTGGCGAAGGGTGAGTTTATGCGAAAGGGGGAAAGGTAAGCCGGAGCAAAAACAAAAAAAAAAAAAAAAAAAAAAAAGCTTACCTAGCCCGGACGTGGCGCACGTAGTCCAGTTACCTAATCATAAAATCTGTGACTGACTTCTTGGCTTCAGTCTTCTATAAGCAGATGTCTTCAGTCCACCTTTACCATACGTCTAAGCACTGATAGATTGAAACAGTGTCTTGCAAGTATAATAAAAGTGGCTTTCAAAAACGCCGTTTGTGGTGTGATCAGTGTGATGACGTTGACGTATGATGTCTACTAGACAAAACTACTTAACTAAAATACTACTGACTTATAATACTACATATACTCTAAAGCTATTCGTCTATTCTTTCGTACAAAGTACGCTAAGACATTATCATAAAAACCGGGATGATTTTTAGCAATAAATGTTTTTCTGTAGAAAAAATGGCTAGATCAGATAATCGTTCTTGTTTTTGAGAATTACACAAGTACGTATGAATTCGCTTCAAAGCCGAAAACGACCTCTCCGCGGATGCCACTGTAACGGGAAGTGTCAAAAATATACTATATAATTTTGTAATTTGTGGAAAACTGTCACACAATAATGAATTTTGAAAATTGAGATAAAGCTCGTAAACATCTAGTTTGTTCAAAGACGGAGTTGTGTATAAGACTTTCAACTCGTTCTTTAAAGCAGTGAACTCAAATATTTGCGGAAATTTTAATAGCAAAGAAGATATTATTTCATCAGGAAATGATCTACTATAAAAACTATACTTAGATTTATTAAGTAAATTAAGAAAACTCATTTGAGAAAGTGATTGGTACCTGTGTTGTATTTGCGTCTTAACATTGTCTATTATTTCAATGAAAAGACGCCGATACATAGTTCTAGTGTCTACTTCTGTATTTAGTCGTCTACGCTGACGCGGTGGCTCATGGAATTCCTGAACGCTGTCATAAATAAAATCAAAATTATTTATAAAATCATTCGCAAGCCAACTATTGAATGAATCTATTTCGCGGTTTGCCACTTCGATATCAATCTGTTTTGACTGCAATAAATTAAAAAGAACGTCGGTTTTTTGAAAAATGTCTGATAAAACATGCAAAAAAAAACAAAACTGCCTGTTTTCTAACTTACTGAGGAAACATTCTGCCAAGGAAAGAGATTCACTATCCCAAGATTGCGGGTTATCTAACATCGAATCAAAAGTATTAATCATGTCTAATCTACAGTTAAAAATTACATTAATAATGCGTGAGTGATAGTGCCAACGGGTTTCTGATACTCCAGGCATACGGCGGTCAGCTATTTCCTTCAAAAGGTTGGACCGTTTAGTTGATTTGTTGAAAAACCGAACAATACTATTTACGTGTCCAAAAAAAGTTTTCAGTTCCTGAATATTTTCAAGGGAACGGCTAAGTACTAAATTTAATATATGAGCGTAACATGGGACAAACATTGCCATAGGGCATGCATCGCGAATTTTTACTTGTACTCCACCGTGCTCGCCAGACATTACTGCCGCGCCGTCGTAAGACTGACCAACTAACTTATTCCTACAACGATACTGGTCAAGTATTTCTAACAACTGTTTGTATAAAACTTCAGCAGTTCGACTTCCGCTAACATCGTAAAAACCTAGGAATCGTTCTTCGATTCCAGTTTCAGATAAATATCGAAAAATTACAGTCAATTGCTCCCTATGACTGACATCGGGAGTTTCGTCAATCATTACAGACAGAAATGGAGCTTTATCTATCTCGATTCTAATGTGGTCTCCTAAAACGGATGCAATACTATGTATTAAATCATTTTGAATATCACTTGAGAGACCAGAAAACGCGGGGTTCTGAACTGAAGAACATAGTTCCAAATGAAAGTCCATTACGGTGTCATACTTGCTCAGATATAACAAGGTTTCAATATAGTTACCGCGGTTATCAGAATTCGGACGTTCATCGTGGCCGCGAAAAGCTACTTCTTGTTTACCTAACAAAATAACGGTGTCAATAAACCGTTTCATTAAATTCCTATTTCGAGCTACTTTCCTATTATGAGCTTCATGCGAATTAGTGAAAAATAGTTCTATCCTACTATTCCCGAAGTCATGTAAATCTAAACAGCTACGAATATGTTTTTCAGTCTGCACATGTTTTTTTGATGAATTCGTCAGATTATCAATATCTGTAAACCCCCTTTATTCCATAAACTACTAGAATCTGAGAAAAGTAAACATGGAAAACAAAACATCTTATTTAATTTACAACTACCAGTCAGCCATTGATATTTATCGTAAAGGGAAACATTAAAATGTTTGAAAAACCCATCGCGTCGTTTGTAGTTTATAGTCATATCTGGTCGAGCACGACCTAGCCTAATTATTTGTTTCTTATTTTCAAAACTTAACCTTGAAAAGCATGTTTCCTCACGAAGCAAATAATCTGTCACACAACAATCTAAAACTATTAATGCCGCCATCCTACTAATAACTTTTCAAATCTACTCTAAAAAAGTAATTTCAACTTGTTAATCTATCGACTTACCACAAATTCCTAATTACAACGACGGCGAACGCACAATTTCACAACAAACTCACGATTATCAAATTCTAATTGTTACACTAAAACTACACTAATAACTTATATGAATACAACAAACAAAATGCTAATTAACTACAAGTATCAACTAAATTAAAGGTTATAAATTCTATTAACTATTTACGTCAATCGTCAGCAAACATTTAAAATTATTGCGTGCGTGGAGCGTGGAGCGAAGTTTGTCCCTACCCCCGTCCCGAACCAAACCGAACGCTTACGAAATTCAGCGAATGCATGGACCTATATTCCTACACTGTACCTATCATAACTCGACTTATTACGGCTTACTATTGCCTCAAAAAACTGCGTGTCACGTGACCTGAAGTGACGTCATGACGAGATTATTTTGTATAGAAATTTAAGTTTTCATAACCCGGGCGGACAACGAGTTATACTGGAGGCACTAGAGCAAAATTGGCGCGCACTTTAAATGTTTTGTTTTCGTTGGAATATAAAGACAATATTTTTATGTTGGTTGGGGTTTTGTAATACTTTAATTTTATGGTGTAAGTATTAAATAATACATTCAGTGTGATTATTAAACACTGCTGAGAACTACTGACTGTCATAATTTCCTAAGGGAAGCCGACAGGAATCGTGTTATTGGTTAGCTGCGCCCCTGGAATGTACCTTAAGAACCTCTTTTGAATACTTTCTATACTACAAGTACGACTTCTATACGACTATAAGTGTTATAAATGGGATTCCATACTGGTGAGCAGTATTCGAGATGACTGCGTACAAAAGCACAATAAAGAATTTTGAGTGTTTTGATATTAATAAAATCGGCTGATATCCTCAAAATGAAACCTAGCGCCTTAGAAGCTTTTTTAATAATATTATCGATGTGTGTGTCAAAAAGAAGTTTTGAGTCAAAAGTGACGCCTAAGTCTTTAATCGTATTAACTCTGACAATTGAAGTGTTGGCTAGCTTGTAATCGTAAACAATAGGTTTAGGTTTACGAGTGAAGGTACATGTATAACACTTAGAGACATTTAGATCCAAGTGGTTGGCCGTACAATACTCTTGGAATCTGTCCAGATCACGCTGGAGACGTTCAGCATCTTCATAAGTTCTGATTTCACTTAGAATCTTCATGTCGTCCGCAAACAAAAGAACTGTTGAGTTGGAGAAACATGAAGAGACGTCATTGATGAAGATGTTGAACAACAAGGGTCCCAAAAGCGATCCTTGCGGAATCCCTGAGGGGGTAATCATAGTTCTCGATGTGTATCCATTAAGAACAACCGTTTGACATCTGTTGGCCACATAAGACGAGAACCACCTAAAGAGATTTCCACTGATACCTATAGCCAATAGCTTACGCAGAAGTATAGCATGATCCAAAGGATCAAAACATTTGCTGTAATCCGTGTAGATTACATCTACTTATGTGCGATGGGCAATACATTCAGTCAAGTAGTCACCACAAAGAATGAGATTGGTGGTAGTGGATCGACCTCGCAGGAAACCATGTTGGCGGTCACTGATGCTTAGTTTAAGACAAGCATAAAGCTGCTTGTATATTATTTTTTCCAGTATTTTAGCGAAAATGCATAGTTTGGATATGGGCCTGTAGTTTTCCACAAGGTCTCTAGGCCCTTTTTTTGTGGATCGGAGTGATTAACGCCGACTTCCACATTATAGGTACCTCACCTAAATTTAGGGACCGCCTGAACAGAAGTGAAACAGTCAGACTTTTGGCACAGTTGAGTATAAATACTGGCGGAATATTGTCTGGTCCTGCAGATTTAGATAAGTCAACTCCTTTAAGTAGATTGAATACTTCTAATTCATTAACTTCGACTGAATGAATGTCCGAAACATTATCGCTCAAATGCATGTTTGAACCCTGCGAATGGCTATTGGAAAGATCGTCGTCACCGTTAATACTACTAGCAGAATTGAGAAAATTCTAATGTAAATAGTCACCAAACATGTTGCAGATATCCTCTCCTTTATTTGAAGTGCTATTTCTATATTTAAGTAATGAAGGATAAGCATTGAAATAATTTTTTGATTATACGTACGACCAAAACGCTTTGGGGGTCTTAAAAATGTCTTCTTCAATTTTTGTAATATAGCAGCTAAACATTTCACTTTCAACTTCCTTGGCACGCTGTCTGAGCAAAACAAAAGACTCATGGTCAGAGAGGTTTTCTCCTTCCTCTTTCAGTTTCCTCTTTCAGAGGAATTTTTATCAGAGGCTGTTTGAACCACAGAGGGTATCTGCTGCTTGGAACTACCGTTTTAATAGGTACAAAAGAATCGCGTAGTTCATTGAGAGTGTCATAGAAAAATGATACGGCATCTTTGAGTGTTCTAGTGCTCACTTCATTGAGCCAGTCGATCTGGCTCAGACGGTGATTAATAGCCGTATAGTCGGCCGGTCGATACGCGAAATCAGCAGACACACAGAGAGCCCTATGATGAGGATCTTCCGGCACCAGAGGATCTGCACAACTTCCTACTGAAACCTCGCTATTAGATAAAACTATCTAGTATTTTATTGTTGACATTTACGTGCGAATTGTATTGGGAGATATTGCAGACTGTAAAGTTATCAAACAAATTGACCTGAACATGACCTTGGATATTACTAGGGCAAACAGACTGACCATCATAATCTGGTTGCAAGTTTATATTTGGAAGGTTAAAATCTCCAAGAAATAAAAAATTATCAGGGGGATGCTTCTGAACAATATCTGTTAGGTTAATAGAAAAATTAGTTAACTGACCTGCTTGGGAGTGGCCAAGATTTTGATTGCAGATGTACACTACACAGATATGCATTTTAAACGATACTCGCGGTCTCTTCCTGTGTAGGGTGAGAGTGACCCACAAGTCCTCGGCAGACGAGAACCATTCACTGCGGAGATCACTGATAAGTTCACGTCGCACTGCAATAAGCACACCACCCCCTTTTTTTTTTTTTGTTTTGGGTGGGAAATTATCACATAACTTCTCCCGCTATGGGCGGAGTGGGAGGGAGTGTCAGACTTTTACTGACTAAAACCCACCCGTGTTCCTTCCGTTGCCTGTGTGCCAGGGCCACGATATCCCTTTCGGACAAACTCGCAACCCTGGCAGGCATTGGTCCTACTGGACCTCGTCAGTTGGTGCTGACATCTCTTTGAGGCGCGCGTGGAACACAACGCGCCGTTGACCCGGGCCTGGTCCTTATCGGACGGCGAGCTACCCATCGCTCACCGTCCGCAGGCCCGCGCCTACGGTGGCCGGAAATCGGCTAGCGACTCCCGACGCCCGGGGCGTCTCCTGCGGCGACTAAGGGCGCGAGGGCGCGAATCTTGCCTCACCCTCACGCGTTCCGCCTCTTCCTTCGCGAGCATTACTGCTTCGCAGAAGGAGGTGACGGCCTCCCATGCACTCTCGCTCCGAACCATGGCCTGAACCAGGCCCGGACGCGAGAGATCGCCGCCGCCGATCGCCTCCGTGAGGACACGGCGGTGCTCCACCCAAGCCGGGCAGACCTCCACCGTATGCTCCACCGTGTCCTCCGGGCGCTCCACACAGTGGTGACATCCGGGCGTTTCCTCCCGCTTTATCCTGAACAGGAACCTCCCGAAACAACCGTGTCCGGTGAGGACCTGTGTCAGGCGGAAGGTGAGGACGCCGTGGCGCCTCTCTAGCCACTCCTCAAAGAAGGGACTTATCGCCACAATTGTGGCGTGCCCAGCACACCACCCCCTAAAGTTTGTTTCGTGCTAGAATAATTTCTATCGCGCCTCTACACTATGTAACGGTCGTCAAACAATTCAGTCTTTAATAAGCCAAGTCTCAGTTAAGCAAATTATATCGTAGGATTCGTAGGAGTTAACACACACATTACGATAGAACATTAACGTTTTTGTACGCAATCCCCAAACATTTTGGTAAAACACACTAATAGGTGACATCGCAAACAGAAAGATTACTAATTAATAGTGCTTCAACAGAAATTGTAATGTGAGGTACATTCAGTTTAAAGCAAGTTAAATTATGATACATTAAGAAATTGAGCGAGATGAAGCTGATTACAACCTTAGTTCCATGCAAATAGGATTCAATAGAGAAATAGCTATGGTCAACACCGGGCGATAAGAGAACAAAGGGGCAGCGGTAAAGGAATGCGCATAAAAAAATGGCACCAGTGTTTCTCAAACTATTAGCGTAGTGCGTGCGAGTATACAAGTACGACAAATTATAAAATTGACAAAAAAACTTTAATTCAGAAACTTTTTTTAAGTCCTGTTCCGTTTTTATGTCATGGCCCATGACATAAAAACGGAACAGGACAACTTCTCCAACCCATGACTCATGGGTTGGAGAAGTTGTATTTTTGTTTGTAAGGATTTTGCAACCAACTACCCAAGTGTATAAAAACCTCGTTCTTTAGCGAGCGTTTTCGTTTTGTTCCACAGCATTTTGTTCTTAAAAGTTAGGTGATCATTAACGTAGATGACACTGTCGGACTGCAGGCCCAACTTGCTTGCAGTTATAGATGCTTTAAGTTTTTTAGCAGCGGCCACGAAATCATTTTTGAGGTATCTGTTATGAACTGAGCAAATAATATTTTTATTTTGTTCGTTGTTTCGCATCGGTACTCTCGCAATGAAGTTTATCTGCTCTTTAAGGATACTGCATCCAATGATATCTCCTATCTTGCCAATGATTGCGAACAGATTTTCTGAGTTGGTTGATGAAACACCCTTAATTTCTATGTTGTTCATTCTTGATCTTTGCTCAGTTTCACGATGTAGATCTTCAATTTTGGAGCATCGATCATGTAACGCCGCCATATCCTCCTTAGCTTTCTTAAGGCAGTCCACTTCACTCTCCAACCCCGACACTTTGCTGGCTAATGTCTCCACCAAACGGTCCAGAAACTCGACATCTGTTTTTTGTTTCAGGAAAACGCATAATTATGTAGAACTAGTTACCTTTACTCACGAAAAAATACAAACATTAAGTCACACTAATTTTATAATATGCCTACCAACTTTACACACATACCATAACATCACACGTGTAATCCCTGAAGGGTTAGGCAGAGGTGTACCTATAGTACACCCACATTTCGCCAGTTATGTTTAACAACTCGCAACTCTCAACTCTGTCTCTCTCTGTCTCTCAACTTTGTTTTCGCAACTTTTAAATATAATATGGATAACAGTAATATTAATTATATTTAACAGCCGTGTAGATACTTTCAATAAATTAATTTACATGGATGTGGAGGCATATAAATATGCATACGGTTAAAGATATTTATTTCTCAAAAGAATTACAAATTCACATAAAGAGAACAGATATTTAAATAGGTTTATACAATATTATGTGCCATCAAGCGTAGCCTAATACATTTTGCTACACATACTACGAATCTAAAAACAAAAATTATAATTACACTTTGACTTAATAGTTTGGTCGTAGCAATCAAAACAAATCAGAAGTAGGTAGTTCTACACAAGGATCAGGAGAACTTTAAGCGACGCGGGTAGTATGCATTTAACAGTTGTAGCGTGTTTACTAAAGGAATTGTCTTTGTCGGTGCCTGTCGCGCCCGCGATATCGCGTGAGTGTGTAAGAGCCTTAAGGCCTACACCACAGTGCAGAACAACAACAATAAACGAAAAAAAATAATTAAGTAATATTTTGATTTATTAACTTTTATAAACTAACGTGCAAACAGAGATTTTTTGTAGACTAGGGATTTGTATATTTAGATTAGTTATTACTTGTTTATTTTATCGTTGATTTTGATTTAATCGCTGATTTGGTTAATAGTACTGTCACGGTCAGTCCAAGTTTAATAATTATTTTAGAGATATTATATTTTATATAATATTATACATATTTTATTTTTATTTTATATACTAAAAGATCTTTCCCAACCTACTGGATAACCAGTAGGTTGGGAAAGATCTTTTAGTATATAGTTTCTTAAAGTTTTCTTGAAAATGTTAAATGATTTGATTTATTTTATGTCCTTAGGCAATTTGTTATAAAAGTTGGCCCCTTCATACATAACGTTCCTTTTTCCATATTTAGTCCTCGGCTGGGATAAGCAGATATCGTTAGCCTGTCTTGTTAAGATTTTGTAGGTTTGTACCCTTTTTGTAAATATTATCTGCTAGTGTATGTCTCTAGTTAGTATTTTCCGAACAATGTGTTATACTTTTAAAATATTTAATTAATTATTTTATTTTGGGCTACTTGTAGCACTTTTAGGTTTGTTTTGGCAGCAGTTCCCCAAACCTCAATCAAATAGTCTATGTGAGACTTAATCATGGAGTTATATATACTGTAACGTACCTGTCTAGGCAGACATCGCACTATACCACGTACTGCACCTGATAGTGATGTGAGCTTATTCTTAAGATATTCTTATGTGGGACAAATTAAAAAAGGCTTAAATATTGCAATATCGGATTTGCAAACCCTAAACCTATACACCATGAATGCCACTCACTCAGAAGTTGATTGTTCACAGAAAAAACAAACAGATTTGATAACTGATATGCAATCACAACAGAAAACTCAGTTTTTTCTATAGCAATAACCATAATATTCTTCATCAAAATATTGCAGGACTTATGAACAAATCGGATTTACTGACAATTAAATTAGAAGAAAGATGTAATGTGCATCACTGAGCATTTTGTTGAGACAGGTTACGAGAGTTTTGCTGCATCTACCTAATTACTACCTAGCTGCCTATTTTTCGAGAAATATTAAACGAGGAGGAACCTGTATATTTGTTCGAATAGGATTACATTGTAGAGAATTGACGGATATAGCAAAACAGTCGGTGACCGGTATTTTCGAGTGCTGTGGTATAGAACTGATATCTCATAATATTATTATTGTCTGCGTATATAGAATACCTAAATTTAACTATAACGTGTTTTATGAAAGATTGGACAATATATTGTGAAAAATTCGTTCACTTACAAATAAAAATATCATTTTAACTAGAGGCTTCAATATCGATGTACTAAAAAGAAACAAAAATACATTAGAATTTGAAAATTTTCTTTTGCAATTTAATCTTAAACTGGCTCTCTATGAACCGACCAGATCAAGTAGTAACTCTTGCATTGATAACTTTGCGCACACTTACCGAAAAGAATGCAAAGCGGAAATTATGGATCTAGTTCTTTCAGATCATACTTCTCAGTTACTCAAAGTACCTATCAATAAAATCTGTACACTAAAATTCTGGAAAACTATAAAACAAGACATCTCAGCGTGTAATTTATCCAAATTCAAAAATCACTTGATGTGTTTATCTTTCTTGCAAGTGTACAATACCAAAGATGCAAATGAGTCCTGTGAAAAATTTAAAGACGACTTTTTGTTATTATATCGTTTATGCTTTCCGGAAAAAAATGTCACAATATATGTATACTATAAAAAGACTAAATGGTTATCTCGCGGAATTTAATTATGTAGTCAAAAACAGAGACAGCTACTCTGGGCATATACTCAATCCTAATTCAAAAAATAAACTTGTTTTAAAAAAATATTCGACGCTTTATAGCAAAATAATAAAACTAACTCAGAAATCCCACAATTACCATTTTATAAATGGTTCAAAAAACAAATCAAAAGCAGCGTGGCAAGTAATAAACAAATCAAAATTCTGTTTGCCCCAGGAACCAATATTATCTATAACAAAAGACAATTTAATTTTATCGCACCCCATGGACATAGCAAATGAATTTAATAAATATTTTATTGAGGCTGTTGAAAACAATCTACAAACAAATTGTACGTCGACATAAAACTGGTTAGTGAAAATCTGACGTCGCAGTTATTATTTATGAATACGAATACTGTCGGATACGATGGCATATCAACCAAAGTGATAAAATATGTCAAAGAAGTTATTAAATAGCGCCACCACTATCACATGTAATCAATCTTTGTATTGCTGATGGTATATTTCCAAATAGTTTAAAAAAAGTATTTATTAAGGCCCTTTTTAAACGAAATGACAGAACTGATGTTGCAAATTATAGAGCAATTGCAAAAATTTCTGGTGTTTTAAAAAAATAATTGAGAAAGTTATTTATAATTCCGTATATACATATTTCGAAAAATTTAAATTATTTTGTAATGAACAAAAGGGGCTCAAAAAAATGACAATATTAATATGGAACTTTTTGACCTAATATCATCACATGACATGACACGACATGTCATGTGTTTATGTCATGACATCTGTCGATAAAACAAACATGTCTGTGCGATATACAGGGTGGAAGGGACATCGACGCGAAGCCGGTTACCATAGATTCAGTACATGATTCTGGAGCCCCCTGTGTTGAAATTTTTCGTCGGCTTTTTCTTAATTTTGATGTTTTTTTTTTGCAGTTTTTTTTTACTGTTACCTGTATAAAATCATTATTTCTATCTAACCCAATGAGACTTTTAATAAAAAAATTGTAAATTCACTTTTTTCACTTATAACAGCAATGTAAATAAAACTCGAAAGAGGTAACTGATCAGCTGTTTTGCTAAAGTTCACTTGCGGGGTCAACATCGGCCTAGTACGCGGACGTCCGGTGCCTATTCACTATCAAAGGCGCCGACAAAAAGACCGCGGCTGCTTTGGCGACAGAGCCGACAGATACCAATGAATCCAACGGACGCGTCACATGAGGCATTTTATTCATCTACATAAATGAATGTCCCATTTACAATTTTTATTTTAGATTTATTATGAGGGATAATTATTCTTCTAAAGCTTCATCGATTTAAGTAAAGAAAAAATGTGTAGAAGTTTGTTGATAGTCAGGAAATCTTTTGATAAACTATTATCAACTTTTTTTTTGTTCTCTATGCAATTATGCAACAATGTATTTTACTTTTTCATAAAAAAATACTTCCTTTTTCGCAATAAATTATTTTGTGAGTAGGTAACTAGGTACAACTAAATGTTATTGTAGACTCTATCATTTTGTTGATCTGTGATCGGTGTGCCTTGTAGGCACTGTAGAAATAGGCATCAAGTGCGGCAAAATCAAAGAAACATCAGTAAAAGTAAAGTACCTACCTACATTTCTTTTAAATGTCGCCGATTTTAACCCATTTTTGCCAGTTCCTAGATATCATTGATCGCAAACGGGTGCATGTGCTGTTTGTCGCAAATTTGTGATCTCGTAGTCTCTTTTCAAATCAGTTATTTAAACTCATAAGTATTTTTCTCTGTATCTGTGTGTGTGTGAGATAGTGACTTTAAAAATGCCTTCCGGACCTGAAGAAGTCTTTAGTGCCCGTGAGTACGGGAATATGCTCATGTGTTATGGTAAAGCACGTGGGAATGCAAGTCGGGCGCTACGTATTTATGTGGAGAGATATCCCGTAGATAGCCACCCACGGGATTCTCGAGTAATTACACGAGCCTTCCAACGTGTCTTGGACAATCAACCAATTGTACCACAGCGTGAGGGAGCTGGCAGACCCGTTGGACAGAGTGTTGCGAACCACAAACTGACTGTCGTGAGGCAGAACCCGCGACTGGGAATACGCACGGCAGCTCGTTTAGCTCGTAACCGTTACAGGTGTCGAGTCTCGCACTGGACTGTCCATCGAGTTTTACGCAGTGATCGACAGCGAGCGTACCGATTTCACAAGGTGCAGGCGTTATTGCCCGCAGACAGAGTTTGTCGTGTGTCGTACTGTCGGTGGCTGCAACGAAAGCACGTCAGAATGCCTACGTTTGCTGCGAATGTGATTTGGATGGATGAGTCCACATTTACTCGAAACGGGATGTGGAACAAGCGTAATTCCCATATCTGGGCTCATACCAATCCGTTCGCATTGCAACAGACGGGGCACCAAACTCGATGGTTGTTAAATGTGTGGGCCGGTATTTACAAAGACCGCGTGATTGGACCCATTTTTCTCCCTGAACGACTAAATGGGCCACGATATCACGATTTCCTTCGAACAACTCTCGAGGAAATAATCCAGGAGATTCCGGTGCCCCAGTTCCAGCAGACGTGGTACCAACACGGTGGCGCTCCCCCACACGTGAACCTTCCTGTCCGACGCTGCCTTACCGAATCTTTTAGAGACCGGTGGATTGGAAGATTTGGTCCAGAACCATGGCCAGCTCGTTCACCGGACTTGACCCCGTTAGGTTTTTTTCTTTGGGGTTAGGTACGTCAAGGATAAGGTGTTTGTGACCGAGTGCAATACCGCAGCAGAAATGAGAGATCGCATTGTGAATGTGTTTGCGACGCTGCGTGAGGAGTGTGTCCAGGATCCCACCTTTTTGCCTCGTATTCACGCTGAAACTCTGCGCCGCGCTCAGATCTGCGAGCAAGTTGGTGACGGCCACTTCGAACCCTATCTCATTAGGAATGAGCGAGCTTAAGGTAAGTTCATTAAGTAGGTACTTGAACATTACTGGATCGCTAATTCACTATGTAGGTACCTACATAACCACAATCTTTTTTTTGTTAAATCCATATCTGCATAGTTATTTTATGGGGATAGCTAAGCTTTTTTTTTGTCATAACTAATATCATTGGTTATGTTGATTAATTATTTAATTAAACATGATTTTATGTGATACCTATCAATGTTGTCTAAGCGATATTTCGTAGGTACGTTCATGAAAGTCCGGCGGCGTGGGCGGCCGGCCGCGGCACACACTTGTGTGTGTTTGTAGGTAGTTACGTTAGGTAGCGCGCGCGCGCCATCATTTATGGTGGAGCTGTGATGGTGATGTGATCGCGTAGTTTGCAATACATTGCGCCCTCAAAAATGTCAATTTTTTTAACCAGTCATTTACGAGATGAATGACTTTCGTAATTTTATTTATGGCATTAGGTGTAACCTTTTCACGACGTTTGCGCGTCGATGTCCCTTCCACCCATACAGACATGACGAAGGCGTTCGATTTTGCGGATCATAAAATTTTACTACAAAAATCATATGGCATCAGGCAGAACATCCTTAAACTTTTAAGTGCTAGATTACAATGTACAGAAATCTTTAGAATATGTCCTAAAACCATAGTAGAAACCACATATACATACGAAGCCAGGTACATAAAATATGGCGTGTCTCAGGGTAGCATTCAGGGACCGCCGCTATTCTTGATTTATATAAATGACCTCCCAAAATTCACAGGACAAAAAATGGTACTCTTTGCAGACGATAGCACAGCTATTATTGAGTGTAATAATCCAAACAATTATCAAAATGACATTTATAATTCTCTATATAAAATAATAAATTGGCTTAATGATAATAATCTTATAATTAATTTAAATAAAACTAAAGATATGCACTTTCACCACCGCTTTGAGAAACCACTAGTTAATTTAGCTTATAATGATTCTGAAATAGAAGAAGCAAGTAATGTAAAGTTCTTAGGTATAACTATAGATGATAAACTGACTTGGAAACCTCATTTTGAGGAAATTTGCAAGCGATTAAGTAAATCAGCATATTTGCTATATCAACCACTTTCGAAAAAAGTAAATAATGATACACTGTTAACAGCCTATCATGGACTAGTCGCCTCAGTTCTGCGGTATGGTGTTATTTTTTGGGGACAGTCAACAAACAAGGAAATTGTTTTCACTATGCAGACAAGATGCGTACGTTCAATGTGTGGTTTAAAAACAACAGATAGTTGCATTCCATATTTAAAAAAGTTAAAAATATTACCCCTACCAGCTCTATACATCCTGGAACCTGCATTATTTGTAAACCTACTTTTATTAAAAAAACTATGCGCAGTAAAGAAAACACCGATACGTGCTCAATATATTAATGAATTATGCCTTGTGAAATGTAAAACTTCTTTAATGAAGAAAAGCTTCTTTGGTGTTGCTCCACAATTATATAATAAAATACCCGATGAAATAAAATGTATGCCACTGCACAAGTTTAAAAAAAACACTTAACGGGTTACTACTTGAAATATGTTATTATACTCTAGATGAGTTTCTTAATGACAAATCTCTATAATTATATAATGCTGACATAAATTAAATTGAATATTGTACATTAATATTAATCTTTTGAATTGCATTGACTTAAAAATTTGACATGAAATAAAATTGACTGAATAAATTGTAATAAAATTTAATTTGCATACACGCGTTAATACAATTAGGTACTGAAATACTTGTAAGAAATGTATCATTGTAATTGAATAGTACTTTTAATTGTTTTTATTAATTTGTATGTCAATATTGGCAAAACATAGCGCACTCCCTAATTTTTAAGAAACCTATGTTTCACAAATAAATTATTCTTATTCTTATTCTAAAAGGATATAGAGTATTATTACCGTTTTTAGGACAGAGCAGAAACAAAAATACCGGACAAGTGCGAGTTGATCTCGCGTGGGGAGGGTTCCGTACAATGAATATGTTATCTACCATAATAGATAGATATATACTGATATAAACTTAACATTGTAGTTGAAAAACATGTTCTCCCATACATTCCAACTACAAATGCAAGTTTGTAGGTACGTACAATATTAAGAGATTTACCATGTTACTTTAACACCACAGACCTCTTATTGGTTTTCCTTTATGCAATAAATAAAGAACTCATCCTAATTTATTTCAGTTTTTGTCTGATGTTGTCCCAAGAAATAGATGTGATAATACCAAACTCTGTGTACACGGCCCTAAAACAACCCTTGTGTGCAATAAATTGCTCAAATTATGCTCTTATTAAGCTCTTAAATACAAATTAAGGACTTTATTAATTAATAGAACATATTATTGTATTTCGGAGTTTATGAAAGACGACAATTTTCTTTGTTTTTGAAATGATGATGTTGTCTTAATTAATAGTGTTTTCTACCATGTAAATAAGATCACTCCACATTATATAGTGTATTGTTTTTATTGTTGATGGTTTTAAAATTTTCAATGACTAAATTAATAATAAGTATGGACATTGAATTGTATTAATAACGTATAATAAGTCGTTATGATTAAACAAGTGATTTTATAGTGTAATTATGATAAATATTATCGCGGTTTTGTGCACCATCTGTTTTTACCAATTTGTACGCTACGATACGCGGCTAAACATGATAGAACATTTCTGTATTAAATATCTTGCATGTAATGTATGTACACCATGTTTATGCAAATAAATAAATCTACTTACTTACTTAGTTATAACTATCTACTGTATTTTTTCAAAATTCTAGGTTTAGTAGTTTCAGAGATAATGGGGCCGAAAGGTAAATTTTCATCTATTTTAAATAATTTTAAAAGTATTTAAAAAAATATATAAAAATATTATTTCTGAAATCCTTACAACAAGCCCTTTCATTTTGTATGTCACACTGTACAGTTTGCAAAACTTTTTTTAATTTCATGACTTGCCCCCCAAAAGTGACCTATATTTAAAATTCATTTATTTACGTTACACGTCTGTGTTTGGGTCATAGCAATTGATATGTGTACCAAATTTCAACTTAATCGGTAGGTACCGTAGATTCGGAGCAAATCGTCTGTGACAGACGGACAGATAGACAAACAAGTGATCCTATAAGGGTTTCGTTTTTCCTTTGGAGGACCCTAAAAAGCACCGCTACTTACCAGTAGGTTGTTAGTTTGATATTCTGCTGAACAATTTTTAGCTAAATCTTCGTTAATCCATTTGCTCTGCGGAATAGAAGTTGATAGCCAACGCTCACTGCGGGGCTTCGGATTCTTTATTACTTCTTTCAGTAACTTGAGCAGTTGAGGACCTGAAAATAATTTGCAATTTTATCTTACATAATAGTGTGTGTCATAATAATGTGCTTGATTACATTTCCTTTTGAACGCCAAAAAATAAAAAAAACTTATGTTGTGGCCTGTATGTACATACAGGCCACAACATAAGTTTTTTTATTTTCACTATTTCGTGACCTTGCCTACTTTTTGACAGCTATTTGACGTTCTTGGCGTCCAGGGTACTTGTCCATTCATTGATGGCGTTCAAAAGTTTAAATATGAGTTAACTCATACCTGCAATTGAGATGTATCGCGAATGATACGGTATATTAGAACTCGGCACCTCCTTCGCGAACACGCCTTTCGCCAGAAGCTGAGCAACGAACTCCTTCATCACGCCAGCAGGGCCAGAGATGGTGCTGGAGTCAGGCCCGTTATGACACGCCACGTCGATTTCAGGCGGACATATCTTCGATATCTACATTTGAAAATAAATACCAAAATGTTGAGAACGGACTAGGTGTTTATTTATTTAGGATCTCCAAAAAAGGAGCCAAAGGGCAACATTAGGTATTAAGAAGGTGTACTCCTTCATTTATAGGAGACCACAGCATGCACAGCGTGTGCACGTGCTCCGTACACTTGAAAAAAGGATTTTGTTTCATGGTTTCTTGTAACAACCCTTGGGTTTTAATTGTTCATTTTGCCCGTGATAGAGGTAATAGTAACACAAAAACTGAGTCCTGTTACAGACAGACATACGGCGTAGGTTTAGTAATAGGGTAGTAAAATGGATGATTGGATTTACTTGTTCATATCCCAGACCGACAGCAGCCATTGAACCATGTATGATGGGAGTCTCCAGCGACACACGGCCACGTTGGAAAGCGCACAAAATCATTTGTTCCGCTGTTAAACATCCGTCGGCGTATGCACATGCCAGCTCACCAACACTGTGACCTGTAGAATCAATACAACGGTCAAATGGGGCTATATCTTGCCCTTACAGTAATATACGAAACGTTACTCTCTCTCTTTCATCCTTTACTAACTTATATCTCCTTCTCAACTTCCGCTGGCTCACTTCCGTAACGCTCTCGTCACGCATTCACCAGCTTACTCCCCAAGTCAAGAGTGCCGAAAGAAGTTTTACTTAAAAAAAAAAAGAGCTGATCACGCCACAAACGGTGCAGGTGGATCAGGAAATCGCAGCTCTAGCGTTGTTGGAGCAAATGGTTCGAACCTAGCGCGAAGGACGTTGATGTTTGTGCAACCATCAGATGACGCTTAAGCGGTGAATGCAGTAAATAAACTTGCGGAACCAGTGAGTGAATAAGTGTCAAACATCGGATCGGTTGTTCAGTGTCATATTTGTCATCAATATTAAATAAAAGACTTTAAAGCGTTTTCAATAAAAGTTATAAGTCCTAAATTTAAATTATTTAATGTTTATTTATCAACAATGTTTTTTTAATGTTAACTTTCATCATTTCTTTTTTTATTGAAAAAAAAAAAAGAATTACATGCATACATGATTATAATCTGCCTATAATGTTCCCACTGCTGGGATACAGGCCTCCTCTCTTCGAGAGGAAGTGGGCTGTAATCTACCACGCGGGCCCAGTGTGGGTTGGTAGATGTCACATGTCTTTGAATTTTTGGTTCTAAGACATGTTTCCTCACGATGTTTTCCATCACCGTTTTGAGAGCAGTGGTGATGAAATAATCTACACAAAGTAAAGCACCTGATTGTGAAAAAAAATAATTAGGTTCAATATTACAACTTGATCAATTTGTGCCACAGCAAAGCAGCTGCATAAAGATAAGCCCAGTGATGCTCGTAATCATCATTAGATTTTATATTTTACAGACTTTCCTTTAAATAATTGAACTCATTTTCCTAGGTCATTTTATGCATACCTTGTTAAAATGTTGTCTCTAAGGGATAGTGTTCGTTGGAGATAACGTTATTTCGGACTCACGTGATTCGGGATAGCGTTTATTCAGAATAGCATGATTCGTAATAGCGTTCATTCGGGATAGAGTGATTCGGGATAGCGTTCATTCGGGATAGAGTAATTCGGGATAGCGTTCATTTGGGATAGAGTGATTCGGGATAGCGTTAATTCGAGATAGAGTGATTCGGGATAGTGTTCATTCGGAATAGTGTGATTCGGGATAGCGTTTATTCGGGATAGAGTGATTCGGGATAGCGTTCATTCGGGATAGAGTAATTCGGGATAGAGTGATTCGGGATAGCGTTAATTCGGGATAGTGTTCATTCGGAATAGTGTGATTCGGGATAGCGTTCATTCGGAATAGCGTGATTCGGGATAGCGTTCATTCGGGATAGACTGATTCGGGATTTCTATTTTCGGTATAAGAGTCGCCGCTAGTTGCTATTTTGTATTCTTGATCAAACGTTTTTGGTAAACACCGTGATATTGATTAACAGGGGTATTAGAACGACTAGAATTCTTGAGAGACAAATAAAATTGTCTTCCATTGTCCGACATCAGAGTGTAGGGTAACATAAAGGTATCGAATAAGTCGTCTAGTTTCTGAATACAGAATGCGCTCGTCGTAGTTTTTGTAGGAATTATTTCTACCCACTTGGAAAATGCATCTACGACAATTAGAAGTTGGTAGCCCGATAACAGCCCTGCAAAATCGATGTGTACTCTTTGCCACGGGCCAGTTGGGTCTTCCCAGTGATGCAGAGGGGCTTTTGGTGGATCATTCTGGTTTAATCGACAAGTTCTGCACGATTTTACTTTGTTGTCGATATCTTTATCAATGTTCTTCCAGTATACGAAACTCCGCGCAAGAAGTTTCATTTTCAATATCCTGACATGATCCTGACATGTCCCGCGTGAAGTTTATCTAAGATGACTGGCGTAGCCCGGAGGAGACTTCTAACCATACGGACTTTGTGCAGTATCCCATTAGAAACTAATTAAAGCATAATATTTCGTGATAGCAGTATTTTATTGAATGGCATAAAAGTAGTCAACAACCGTAACCAAGCGACACGTATTTAGTCTATGACACTTATCCTTTAATTTTATTATTGAATAAAATTGTGCAAAGGAGAATGCCCAAAAAAAACCCAGAGTCGATTAAAATAATTTATGAACGACAAAATAGACCTTAAGTAAGAGGTTATAAATACGCTATTCGTTTCGCTTAAAACCATAACCAAACAGGCCAGCAGCATATAACAATTCTGTGTAGCAAGGCGCGTTGATGATTGGTTGGTTTATTGTTTTATTACTGTGTTTGTTGCTCACTCGTGAATGAGATGGAGAATATAGATAAGGAATTACATTTACGAGAAAGAAAGGGAGCACATGTATAAGTCTTCGCGCCATTGTTGTTAACCAGGTAGCGAAACCGTGACCAACCCTGTCCCGCGCGCAGTCCCTCGTAAGCTTTCGTTGCGACCGTGTTTTTTTTAATTATCTTATTTCTATTTTTCCGACGACCACTTGCATTTCCCTTTAGGTACTGAATCTGTTTTTTGTGACGAACTTGGCTTTCATTTATGGACACCGATTTGTGCTTTGTGGACTGAATATGGATAGAAACAACCATTGTGTTAGTTGTGACCGTTCTCTGGCACGAAGACAGCATCATGTTCTCTCGGCTGATTTCCTTGAGACGCATAGAGCGTTCGTAGAGTATATGTTCAGCACCATTGGGCCACAAGAGGTATGTACCACTTTGAATACTTATAGTTACCTACAAGGAATTCAAAACAATAGACAGTTTAAAAATACTAAACATTCTTAGTTACTCATCTTTATGTATTTTTATCCGATTTATGTCAGTGTTGGTTAGATATAACTGTTCACAGAAGATCATATAACTGTTAGTGAAATAGCTTTAACTCACATATAGGTAATTAGATAATGCCCAGAGAAATGCGTCACTTAATGCAATTTTTTTAAACTTCTTAATTACAAAATGGTTGTGTACAGTATGCACCGTGGCGATTGGCTAAATGTATTTTATTACATTTAGAAGTCGTAGGTACGTACCTAAATAAAAAAAGTCTCGTTCGTCATCTGTGTTAACGAGTAGAACAAAACATTCCCAGTCGTTAATAGTGTTAACGATGGGGTTTTAAAGACTGGGATGACTGGTTATATGGCTTATACACAGTTTTCTTCGAGGCTTGACTTATACTTGGTAACAATTGTTAGCAATAGCCTATTAGCACAAGAGTTGCTAGCATTTCATCAAGTTTCACTATTGTTACAGATTGAATTTAATGGTTCGAGATCACTTTGTCATCCTTGTTGGCAACGAATCGACTACGCATTACGTCGTACGCAACAACAAGAAGACCAGCCAGCTCCACCAATTCCACCATCAAGACAATCCATTAGTCCTGCTGGATTAGCACGTACGCCCAATTCTTCCAGACGGTGCATATTTGAAAACTGCAACAATCTACAACTACGTCAAGTACCTAACACATTAAAGGTTTATCTTCTTAGTTATTATAACTTATATATATCTCCACTCTCTCGAATCTGCCAAAACCATTTGGGCAACACCACTTGGGAAGATTTTGCGACACACGTATCCCGCCGCTTAAACGACTTTAACGCTGAGTATATGCAAGATATAATTCGAATCTATACAAAAGCTCTTGAACAGAAATCTTCACTTAACTTCGAGAATTTGGATGAAATTGATGAAAACACCCTTCATTTTTGGACTGGAGTAAACCATACGCAATTTAACAGTATTCTCAACGAGGTTCCATCTCTTCATGAAATGTCTAAAACACCCAATACCGACCTAGCAGCATATTTAAGTAAAATACAGACAGGCGAGCCCGGTGTGCGACTAGCAACAGTTTTCGGTATGTCAAGACAGAATCTTGAGAGAAAAATACATTTGGCAAGGGAATGCTTGGATCGAGATTTTGTATCTGTTCATTTGGGGTTTGACCATATAACGCAGGAAGAGGTTGTGAGAAGAAACAGACGCATTCCAAACCATATTTTTGGTACGGACCCAAGGACGCGAGCGATAATTATATGTGATGGCACATATTTATATTTACAGAAGAGTACTAACTTCTTGTTCCAAAGGGAGAGTTACAGTTTGCACAAATACAAAAACTTGATTAAACCTTTCCTTATGGTATGTGCAGATGGCTATATCATTGAAGTCTCTGAACCATATGCGGCCACCAAGTCAGACGCTACAATAATGCAGAATATATTAAATAACCACAATGGCCCATTAGAAGAGGCACCTATTCGATGGTTTTTAAACGCAGGCGACGCATTGATTTTAGACCGAGGATTCCGCGACGTAATTCCGGATTAAGAAGAATGTGGGTTTGAACCGCACATGCCACCATCTAAGAGGTGGCATGAATCACAACTCAGCACAGAAGATGCAAACAAATCCAGACTTATAACAATGGTCCGATGGGTTGTTGAGACAATTAACGGTCGCTTCAAAAGAGACTATAAAATATTCCGTAACACTTATTTTAATAAATCAGCGTCATTTGCCATAACCGATTTCAGAATTGCTGCAGCTCTTATAAATGCATTCCAAGAACCTTATGCTGACAGCCAATATTCTGACGCGTTCATCAACATAATTAATACCAACATGCATAAACCGAACCTGCTGGCAGATTATGTGGAACAACAAAATATGAATCGGCAAAGAGTAGCGTTTGAGAGATTACAAGCAAACCCCCCAAACCTACGAGATTTTCCAAGATTGTCATACCACGAATTGATTTTGTTCGCTGCAGGCACCTACCATTTAAAGATAGCACGGTCGTACTGTTGGGAGCATGTAAGAGAGAACGGTACTTACGAAATAGAAGTGTACCGACATCCTCATCATATCAATATTGGTGGCTTAGGTGAGAAAACTTTATTAAGAGGATGCATACAGTCGCGGCATGTTCGATCCAGAACGTACTATACATACATCATGTATACACCGGGTCACAACAGCAGAGACGCAATTGTTGAATACGTTTGTTCATGCATTCATGGTCGTCGAACTTTAGGCAGTTGTGCTCATATAATAAGCATGTTATACTACCTTGCATTTGCAAGACACGAAGGGCTTCAACAGCCAGCGGCTTTTTTTGATAGCGTTCTCCTAGATTTAGAAAATATGTAACATTTTTAAAATCAATAAAAGATCGTAGCATATATATTCGGTTGTTTTCATTTATCAAGATAATAGCCATAATAATAATCCGCAATCACTTTTATACGTAAGTATATAAATAATATTTTATATATACATATATATATATAATCAGTAGATACGTACAATGTTCTTTACTCTCAAATCTCTCTCAATATTACGCACAATTCGTCAGAATATCGTTTGTAAAACCGCTTTAACTATCATAGATTTTTAAAAGTTTTGTCAATTAGTTACGAGTTTTCTATTACTTGGTGATGGTTTAATCGAAAACTATTATTGGATTCGGAATAAAGTATGTATACTCTACCTTGCCACACATAAATCGTTTTAATCGATTCTGGGTTTTTGCTCCATATATTTTAGATATTATGTAATAACTAATCTAATAAAATAGAAATATTTTAGATATTTTTTTTTTCTTTTTCACTGCTTCTTTTTAGAGCTGCACTCTTACTACTAATTTAGCAAAACAATGTTAATTATAAGTAGTACTCAACTTAGTAATTTTATTGATATTAAGATTACTATTTATTAGACCCACTTCTAAGTCACGGTGTAAGACTGATTGATAATAATTATGAAGGCTGGTTGTTATTATTAAATTTATTAAATTCTTTATTTAGAGTAACTCATGAGACTCATACAGTGTTAGTAACAATAAAATAAACTTATAACTATGTTAGTGATACAATTACAAAACACACACAACAACATAATCACTGCTTCAGCAGTCCAGCTGAAATACTGGAGCAACGACTTACAATAGAGCAGTCCAGCCTGTCAGCAATAACTCCCAGGATGCTGTTGGAACTGGCTCGCACCCTGCGCACCAAGGACGCACATCTTTTACGCATTAATGCATAAAAGCAATCAACACGCAATTCCGCAAACAGCCCTGACGCGCTACAGAAGCGAGGCAGCCCCATCAACACCCTGAAAGCATTATTGTACTGCACGCAAAGGGCACTGTACGATCTCTGCGTAAAATGTACCCACAGGCCACAGGTGTAAAATGAAGAACAAAAGGCTCTAAAAAGTGTTTTTTTAACCTCCGGTTTAAGCGTGCTTCTACAAGCACGCTTAAACCTGCGGGCAATCATATTCGCTCTAACCGACAGCGCGTCATCATCCTTAAGGCTAGTGGTTAAAATATGCCCAAGGTACTTGAATGAGTGCACTCTCGATAACGGCACACCATTCAACATTACTGGAGGTACCGTTTCTGGACATTTTCCACCAGCCCCAAACACCATCACGACACTCTTTCTCACATTATACAAGAGGCCATGAGCACTGGCGTACCTCTCACACACACTCACCAGTTTCCTCAGGCCACAGACCGAGTAACTGAGCAGCACCATGTCATCTGCATAGCTAATGTTGTTGACACATATGCCATCAATATAACATCCGACTCTGGTGCTACTCAGTTCCCCAATCAACTGGTCCATGTACAGGTTGAAGAGTGTAGGAGAACTCAGACCCCCCCTGCCTCACACCTGACTCAAGACCATATGGACTCGAGCATGCCCCGTCCCACCTAACACTATTGACCTGGTTCCCGTACCAAAATTTAAAAATATTGATTATTTCAGGTGGTAGCTTCGCATCATTAAGCTTTTTCCAGAGAGTGTCATACGAAACCAGATCAAAAGCACTCGACAGTTCGAGGAAACAAGCGTAAACCGGAGTGCTACGGCGTGTGTAGTACTCCACAGCATGCTTAAAGCCCAATATAGCACTATCGGTAGACAACCCTGGTCGAAACCCAAACTGGTTGTCATGCAATTGAACATGTCTATTTAATTGCGCATTAAGCACGCTGTCCAATACCTTAGACACAACCGTAGCCAGTGAAATAGGTCTATAGTTATCCCTATCAGTCAATAGTCCAGTTTTATTTTTAGCTATGGGCACTACAACTGTTCTCAACATATCCGAGGGTATATACGCATGACTCAAACAAAGATTGTACAATAAAGCCAAAACACGCATCAAGTGAGGGCCCGCATACCGAAGATGCTCGATGCTGAGCCCATCATGGCCAGGAGACTTCCCCCTTGACATTGACTGTATGATAGAAGCAATGTCTCTGGCAGTAACCCTGACTCCTAATTCCCCTTTGGGCTCAACATCGATCACCGCCTGCGACGGTACTAACGACGACTTAACCTCAAATTTAGCTTTAAACAGTTCAGCTACTCCCTGCGCATCACTCACACCATCAACGCACACAGGCACGCCAGGCTGACGATTAAGTTTGTTTGTGTTCTTCCAAAACCCACGAAAGTCCTTATTCAAATGACTTGATGCCAGGATATCCATTTTTATCTTATCCTCGTGGCGCTGGCACCACTTCAACCGAGATTTAAATATCCGTTTCGACTCGCACATATCTTCATAGTAACGGCCAGAAGTAGGCATACCATAGCATGACCATAATATAAACTTATCCCTAGCATGCCTGTGCGCGTCGGCCACATGTCTGTTCCATCCAACAACAACCTTTCGTTTACATTTCTTACTATCTCAACCAACCACTGACGATTCACATAATGCCCCAACGATTTGCCCATACAACTTATCGATTAGACGTCTATGATTTAAATCAGTGCACATATGATCACAACAATAGCGGAACTGCAAAGGAAAATCTATTAATCTCAGACGCTTATGACACTCAGTATTATACAATCTAATCTGCGCCAAGTCCCGCTCACCCCACACAATCTTGTTATTTAAATGTTGAGTAGATACATATCTTTTAGGTACTATTACATCTAAATTACATTCAATAATTAACGGAAAGTGGTCAGACCACACTACATCATACTGAACAAACACCCTATTAACAGTTTGAGCCGCAGCCCTGGTAACCAAACAGTGGTCAAGCCACCTCGAAGACCCGTGAGCCTGACTTATAAACGTGTACGTATTTGATGCTATACCCAAACGCTCAGTGTCTATACACGACCAGTCCTGTTCACTACAGAAACCCATCAGCTCATTATAAAAACGCTCTGTTGGGTGAGCATTAAAATCCCCCAGTATAAACGCACTCAGCACTGTTAGAATCAATGATAGCACTCACCGCACTGAGGACATCCGTGAAATCTGCCAAATTACATACCGCATCAATCGTTATATGATTTATTTTGAATTAAGTAACTAGTGCATAGTTATAAGTATTTTCCGTTGATAAATATTTACGTACATTAATTATAAGTTTAAGACTGATAATTTAAGGCCGTGCCGTTGTCGTGTAGTTACCACGCTGTGATACGATACGCCACCAAGGCAGGCAGTTTTAAGTATACGTACAGTTTAATTGTTGTTTAGTATATAACCTCATCTAGGTCACGATGCTTCTGATTGGTAAAATTATAAAGACTGAATGATATTTTGAAAAAATATGTTATTGTTGATTTTATAATTAATGCGAAGTTTAAATTTCTTCATGCGCGTCTCCTGCATTTTTCTAATAGGTAGGTATATAAACATAGATCTGTAAATTTTAGACTATGCTAATTTTAATTCCGTACCTAACTGTGATGTGATTACTGTTCAAAATGATGCCATTTACTGGTTTTGTTATCTATTTTGAGATTTTTTTTATTAATAAACGATTTTAAATAATAATTTCATTTTTTATTTAGTAATATGAGAGGGTAGTCGTAATATGGCTAACATTATGTTTAAATATTTCAAGGTGGTTATTCACAAAGGACTCATAAGCGTTGGTAATTCCAACAAAAAATGACCCATGTTAATATAGAACGTCATTTAATTCAGACGTCTCCGTAAAACAACGTATAATGTTCACTACGGACCCCCGCTCTTCCGCCATAAAACGTACTATGTTGATATGGAACTCACTATCTTGTGAAATAAAAGGATAAGAAATATACACTACATAGCATTTAACTAGGCTGGGGCGTTGTTACAACATACCAAAAAATCTAAATGTCAAGTCTCACCATTTAAGAGTTACACAAGTCAAGAACTTCTCTAACCGCTCTGTAACCTCTACTGACGACACTATCAAGCCTATAGATCGGACTTTATTCTACGGATGAGTTGACTTGTTCTGTATGGGAATCGAACCCGCGACACGCAGCGCAGCAGTCAATCGCTTAACCACTGCGCCGTTATCATCACTAAACTAGTCAATTAAGTTTTGAATATGACGACTTTTTTCCCAGACTTCGATAGGCCAAAAGGTTGGTTAGATAAAACTTTTTAAAATATTTCGGCATCTATCACGGTGAAATAATTATGTAGACGCTTAATAATTCCATCAACAATTTCCTCGCCCATATTTTTACAAGCTTTTATTTAACGTGCAGTGTATGTATGAAACTACATATGTTTGTTCTGTTGGCATCTTGCAACTCAATTTATATCTTCAACCGATTGAGCTGAAATGTTGTATACACGTTTAGTTTGGATGACAATGCATGGTAAGCTGTGTGAAATTATTCTAAATCCAAAACGGCGGAACACCCAAAATGGCGGACAAGTTATTTTTAATGCACTCCTACATTAAGGGTATCAATTAATGAAAGTGCTTGCTGAGAATAACTCGAAAAATAAAGTGACGTCACTCTAAATCCAATATGACTACATTTTTTATGCTGTACCACTATGGGTATCGAATGAAAGGACTCGGTTCTCAGCAAGAATACGAATGCGAGTAAAAAAAAATAATAAGATGGTGATCATTAACTCCGTTGCTCCAATCCGTGTGAAATTTTGGCCGGGGTTTTTGGAGTCCTCGGCTCGATTATGATATTGAGGTCGAATTGTTTGAATCTGTAGCATCGGTTGGTTAACTTTGACTAGTGTAATTTGCCGAGATAGGCGTCAACAACATTGGTTTGCAACCCGTCTAGGAGAAGGATAACTCCAAAATCAAACCCGGAACTGTGTTTCGTAAGGCAGAAGTAAGCTTTCAGCTGAATTAAGTGGCGCATTCCTCCAAACACCCAAATCAAGGTGAGGCCGTGCCGAAGACTGAGTGTCATCAGGGTGTAATATGATGTCGTGAACGTACCGCCTCAGGGCACCGGGGTGAACCCTGTTGTATATTAGCTCTTACCCATCTAAACGAAGCTCTGGGCGGGTCGACGAATATTTCTTCGGTACTCGTGGGAACAAAAGAGGAAAAACAGAAACATCAACATAGAGAAAGTGAAGGCTAGAGAAAAAGAAATTAAAACGGCAAGAAAAACTTGCCACCGAAAGCGATGACGTGAAAAGCCAACGACTCAGCAAAATCCGTGATCAGGACAATACCGAAACACGCACTCAATGACAGTTGAAGCTTGATAAAGCTAAGCCGTGCATGCAATGGTTAAGAGCAGTGGAATCATAGGTAGAACACGATGCACGAATTGCAAAAATTCGTCAACACATACCTGAAAATCGAGAAACCGAAACAGTTGAACAATGAGAGTTTCGTTTGACCGCTTTACGAGAGTATGACTCACAAGTTAGAGCAGGCAAAACTCCTGAACAGCGAGAGGTTTGTTTGAGAAATTTACGAAAGCATAACTCTCAAGTTAGAGCAGACAAAACTCCTGAACAGCGAGAGGTTTGTTTGAGCAATTTACGAAACCATAACTCTCAAGTTAGAGCAGACGATATTCCTGAACAGAGCATTATAAGATAGTAACATAATCGAACGTTACGAAAAACGGCCTACAGATCATCCCAACCAAGATTTTGATAATACAAAGTTGATACGACAGAGGGGCTTTCCTTTCAACTGCCTATACTAGGAACCATTTTCAAGTTCTGTACCAAAAATCAATTAAATAGGAGCAGTAGTTTAGTCGCAAATGATTTTTGAAGTTTTTGCCCTGTTTGAACACGATGTATCTCTCCTAACAGCTGATTATGTCTCGCATAGGTCATGCACCTTAAAACGATAAATCTGAGTATAACCTACGATGCGTTGTTGCCGCTGGTACGCAAGTCACAAATACAACCAAATATTTTCGTTAAAAGATGGCAATGCAAACAAGGAAGCAATAAATACACACACTTGCACTTTCATTACGAAAGTGACAATCATAGCAAAACATCCCGCGCGTAAAAGAAATAGAAATAGGTCACTGTGTTGCTATTACATCTTAGTCTTAGATCCTTGCGATCGATAAGTAGGGCGTCTAAAAACTCTTTCAGTGCGCCGACGCAACCCTCTGGGAACGTACTTATGTAACGTATCACGGAAGCTCACGCGCCGCTGTCGAACTCGCGCGCTGACAATTGTGATTTTGTTTTGATAATGTGATAGGACACTAAATAAGTTTAAGACAGACAGTGGTGCCGATTCTGTTGTCACAAAATTCTCTAAACTAGACTAAAAATCACCAAAATTTAGTTTATTCCTGTCAAACGGCGTTTCCCATTCTGAAATTGACTAAAGTGACGCAACTTAACTATATTATAGTTTGACAGCACTAATGTCATTTTAGTTACTCAATTTAGTGAAAATGGCCATTTTGCTATTCTGAATTTGACGTTTTCACCTAAAATTAGGATTAGTGCCAATTCTGTTGTCACAAAATTCTCTAAACTAGACTAAAAATCACCAAAATTTAGTTTATTCCTGTCAAACGACGTTTCCCATTCTGAAATTGACTAAAGTGACACAACTTAACTGTAATAAAGTTTGACAGCACTAATGTCATTTTAGTTACTCAATCTAATGAAAATGGCAATTTTGGGAGTCTGAATTTGGCGTTTTTCAGCTAAAATTAGGTTAAATCGACTATTTTTAATCGCGATTAAAAAGGTGTGGAATAAAATTAGTTGTCATGAACTAAAATTTACAAAGTACATTTCTCTTCTATTTCTTGAAAGTTGGGATGCTTTTGTTGAGTTGGGAGTCTTTTACAAGTTCAAGCAGTACGGCTATGGAATGCCTTATCCGTGTCGTTATGGCGTGCTCAATCTTGGTCCACTTTTAAAATTCTGTTAAAAAAATACTTCCTCTCTCCTTAAACATCATCGTTACAGAATACAGTTCCTTGCTCTTGTTTCATGTTTATTATTGTTTATATATTCATATAGATAAGTGTATGCTTTATGTATGTATATTATTGTGTAAGTAAATGGTACCCCACTGACTACCTGCAGTATTCTCGTCTTCTCCCTTTAATCCATCCAAAGGCTGTAAAAGGTCACTTTTAGCAATAAGACCGCCCATTGTGTCACCCTATGTAAACTTTTAACATTTATTTCTACAACTTTTATGGTCTACATAATATAGAGTATGCTATTCTATGCTTGTGAGTTTGGAAAATCTTAAATCATTATGGAAGCTTTTGTCAATTCGGCAGAAAGTTAATACTAAAATTATTGTTAAGTATTAGAATACAATACGAAATTACATCTAATGCGCCTACTACAATAAGATTTAGGAACGAGGTGGATAAATCTATTTTTCAGATTCTGTGAAATATGAAAAAACATTTTTTTTTTAACTATCAAGAAAGAGTTAAGTTGGAAAAACCCATTGCAAATGGCAGAAGAAAGACAAATATTTAGACTCCCTAGATCAGGAGTTTGCTGAAGCAATAGATAAATAAATAATTAATTTAAGTTACTGCAACGCACCGGGCAGAGGCTACTTATTTTCTAAATTTATTAATTTCACAAAATTGTATGGGTAAGCTTTAGGTAAATATACCTGGCACCCACACAGGCACTTCACAAGAAAAAAAAACTGCTGGCATGAGCGCATGTTAATCAAGGCACATATTTAATGTTACTTGTGGGTAGTTGTACCAGTTACACAAAGAAAATTTTATTTGCTCTTATTTGAAATTCAATATAATTTAATAGGAACATTATTTACAATTATATAAGTTATATTTTTAAAGTTCATAGTACCTGCTTTTGTAGCGTTTTCTCTTCACAATATAACTATTCTCTTACTATCATTTCACTTCATCACAATGGATCCTCTAAGAAGCACTCTGAGTAAATTTAATGGAGTTGTTTCACACATAGATGTCCTGTCTTTGAAGATAAACTTCAGAAGGCCCCTCCATCACCTGTCACAACTTCTTAGGAGTTTGGACATTCATCACGCAGGCTATCAGCAGTGTTCAGCAACAGGTGGAGCTACTTGCTTGCAGTGTCGACCAAATTGAGATGTAGGGACAAAGGAAGATCTTGCTGTTGCATGGTGTCACCAGATGGGACGTGCAGTAACTAATAAAATCAGGCCTATCCTGTTCAAGCTAGGCAGTCTTGCGCTTTGGGATAAGATTTGGTTTTCCAAAGCCAAATTAAAGGCTATATATAGGCGACACCATTAGCCAAGTTCCTAACAGAGGGGGATCTGTTCTTGGCTGCGAGAGAAATATGCGGTGTCACCAAGAGCTGGACTAAGGATGGCTGCGTGTATTTCCTTGGTCCCAATGATTCGCGGCATCGGGTTGAGACCCTTGCTGTATTGGACAAGATTGCGCCAAATCCCAGTGAGCCCGAGCGGAGTGATCCAATAACGGATGTGCCAGCCTCTGTCCCGTTGCTGCTGCGAGGACCGCTAGCAAGCATGCTGCTTTTTTGAAGCAGTGATTTCTTTGTGATGTTTTATTCAAAGTCGGGGTATTATGTACATTTATATCTGTAATTTTTATGGTGTACATAGAAGAATAATATAACAAATGTTTTGTTGTACTGTGCTAAGGTACTTAGTACAGTATTGATTCATTCAAGTCATGTTGTCACTGTCAGCTGTCAGTGTTAGTCAATACCCATGTCAATTTAATTCGGTGCGTTCTGTTTTTCGTAAAGGTGGAATGGCAGACTGTGTTTTGTTTTCTTGTTGTTTTTTCTCTGAAATGTTTTACATATTATTTTTATATGCTTTTGTTTAACTTTTTTTACCCGGACTGAGTAGGTTTTAATTATTTTGATTGAATATCGCAACCGGCAGGTGGACTAGTTATTGCTCCTACAGACTGGTGCGATATCGCGGGTGCGACAGGCATTGCAACCATTGTCGCGCCCGCGATACCGCACCAGTCTGTAGGAGCCTTTATACGATTTATTTTTATAAGTCTGGTAAGTGTTTATGTCTATTGATGAAAGCAGTGATAGTAGGTACTTAGTAGTTTTTTCTCTATAACAAGCAACGACGACGACAATTTCGTGAGTACTCCTTCTCTTGCAGCGCAGTGTGCGGGATGTTCCTAAGAATTTTAACGTTATACATATTAACTTATTTTTCCTTATTTTTCTGTCGTTTAAAATTCGTTCACCTAAGGCTAAAGCTAAGAATCTCATGCAACGCAATTTTGGTGGAATGAACGTCTGTCGACAATCTTTGCAAGGATGCCGAAAATATAGATTGGTGCTGGACTGATTGCCTCTGGATCAGTCGATGAGCAAGTTAATATTTTTATGGCTAAACTTATCGAGCTTTACGATCACCACGCATCTGTTCGAGCAGTTAAGGTTGACATTTGCCGGCACCATGGCTCACGAATGAGATAGCGTATAAAGTTGTTAGGGGTACCTACTGGGATGTAATGAAAGGCTCGAGAGTCAAATGCCAACTGTCTTATATTTCTTAATAAGCTTACATTTATAAAGTGTTAGTGTGTCTGTGTGCGTGTGTGAGTATGTATGTATATATATGTGTCCCCACAGTATTCCTCCCCTTTAAAAAAATTGTTATACTATAATTTTTACTTGTTTTCTATCCTAAGGTTACATTTACATTGCAATATTGCTTATAAGTTACATTGTAATTATCTAGAGTAGTTACGTACACTTATAATCAATGTAGTGTGTTTCATTTTACAATAGGAATACAGGGTGTTCTTTTTCTTAACCAGATTTACGCTTTGTATTGTTTAGTCTTACTTATAATAAGTTTTAACAGTTCACTGGAATCAAGATATTTATATTAATTTGCTTGTTTTTTATTATTACACTTTGTTATTTTTACTCACTTTTATGTTTTTCACGTCACTTACGCTATATTATGTCGTGGTTGTGCTTGCTGGGCCAATGGTAAACTAGTGGTACTGTGCCATACTGCCATTTCTTTTTGTAGCATTTTTCTAGTACCTTGCTTGCATTTCTTATACACCATGTATAGTATGTACATGCTAAGTACTGCTGCTATCATTATTATTATTATGCCATATTTTTCAAAAGTTTGCTCTAAATGCGAATTGCTCGCACTATTCGCTCCGTTTTGGGCGATGATTACTTCTTCAGTTTTTTTCTCAATACTATATGTTTTTCCCATATTGATGAGTAATGAACACTGATTTATTCACTAATTTAGTTTGCTTCACAGTAATGTTGAATGCTGTATTGTGTTTTATGCAGTGGCATTCCAATAATACTTTCCGTTGGCTCAACAAAATAATTGACTTGCACACGACTCACATTATTTCTTACGACGCTAAGTCTAGTCAACACTTTTTACATACTACTTATATTACCCATGTTTGCTTTACATTTTATTTTTTACACTACTTAATGAAATATCTTAACTAATTACGTATTTATAAGAATCTGACAGGAGTTCGTACTATTCTACCACTTTTTGTTTTTCTGACACTTTCTTCATTATTTTGTACAATTTGATTTTCTTTTAATAAATAGGCTGGTTTTAACCTATCTATTGAAACTGATACTACTCTTTCTGGTAATTGAATTTTATATACTTTTTCTGTCCTTTCCAACACTTCGTATGGGCCTTCATACGGACATGTTAATGATCTCTTTATCTTGTCAGTTCTTAGAAATACGTGAGAACAATCTTTAAGATCGCGATGTACAAAGAATACTTTCGGTTCATTTGATTTCATATCAATTGGCTTATATTGTTTTATGGTATCACTAATATTCTGTACAATGGTATGTGGTTCATAATTCTGATTACTTATTTCTACGAAAAATTCTCCTGGCAATCGTAAAGCTCGGCCATAAACCATTTGTGCGGCGCTTATACCTCTATCAGATTTGATGGCTGCACGAAGTCCTAACATTGCACTAGGAAGTTCGTGAGTCCAATTTTTATTGCCATTTAACCTGGCCATTAATGATGCCTTTACACTTCTATGCCATCGCTCAATTGCTCCGTTGCTTTGAGGATGGTATGCGGTTGTCCTTATCTTTTGTACACCTAAGTATGACATTAAAATTGCGAATAATCTACTTTCAAATTGCCTGCCCTGGTCACTCGTAAGTTGAACCGGACAGCCAAATCTACATACCCATTCTGTATATACTTTTTTTGCTACCGTTTCTGCCGTTATGTCTTTTAATGGATATGCCTCTGGCCAACCTGTACCTCTATCTATTATCGTTAAACAGTATCTGTATTCCTCTGAGGTTATAGGAAGTGGTCCTATTATATCAATATGAATATGATTAAATCTGTCAACAGGAGGATATTTACCATATGCTGAATTAGTATGTCTATTTACCTTTGATTTTTGACAATTAATACATGTTTTTGCCCATAGGCCAATATCTCGGTTCATACTCGGCCACCAAAATTTTTCTTTAATAATTTGCCGTGATGTACGTATACCGGGATGACTAAGATTATGTATCGCATAAAATATATCTTTCCTACAATTTTCTGTTAAATAAGGTCTTGCGTTTTCTTTTGATATTTCACAATATATGTATTGATCGCTATTCGGAACTAGAAACTTTTTAAGTTGGTATCTAGAATCTTTTATAACGTTTTTAATTTCAAGATCTTTCTTTTGTTCTGTTGCTAGTTTTTCATAATCAATTACGCTTGATGTACATTCTATGCTTTCTATGCGCGATAACACGTCTGCAACAATGTTATCTTGCCCACTTATATGGCGTATGTCGGTTGTGAATTCGCTTATAAAAAGTAATTGTCGAATACGTCTCGGACTTTCCTTATTGTTTGTTTTACATAATTTTGAAAAGGCAAACGTTATAGGCTTGTGGTCCGTAAAGATAATTAATTGACGACCTTCAAATAGGCTTCTAAAATGTTCTACAGCTAAAAATATAGCAAGTAACTCTCTGTCATAAGTGCTATAGTTTTTTTGTGTTTCAGTTAACTTTCTTGAGAAATATCCCAATGGGTACCATTTCTCATGAATATACTGTTGCAATACAGCTCCAATGCAATTATTTGACGCGTCTGCAAATAGTGCATGTGGCGCGTTAGTTACTGGAAACGATAACGTGACTGCCTGTGTGAGACTGTTTTTACATTTCAAGAATGCTTGTTCAGCATCCGGTGTCCAATGTATGAGTGTTTTGTCGTTCTTTTTAGCTTTATGAATGTACTTATTTAATATTTCCAAATATTCAATTGCTTTAGGTAAATGACTACGGTAAAAGTTGACCATGCCTAAGAATTTTCTTAATTCACTGACATTTTGCGGTTTTGGATAATTGACAATTGCTTGTATTTTATCTTCTAAGGGTTTGATGCCTGATGTACTTACCTGGTAGCCTAGGAACTCTATACTTGTTGCATTAAAAGTGCATTTTTCTAAATTAATTGTAATTCCAAATTCGCTTAAACGTTGAAATACCTGCTCTAAATGTTCGTTATGTTTTTTTTTGGTTTTGCAAATATCATCTGGATTAATTAAAATATTATGATAGGCTTTTTTTATATCTATTTTCGAAAATATTGTTTTATTCGCTAGTAGATATGTAAAATCCTGTACTCTAGGTATTGGATATCTATCAGGTTTAGTTACAGCATTTAAAGCTCGGTAGTCGCCACAAGGACGAACTTGCCCTCCTTTTTTAGGTACTAAATGTAGGGGACTAGCCCACTCCGATTTAGATGGCCTACATATGCCTGCCTCTAACATATTTTTAAACTCTTCTTTGGCAATTTTATATCTCTCTGGCGCTAAAGGTCTAGGTTTGCAAAATATAGGCGGTCCCGTAGTATCAATGTAATGATATGTGTGTGTTTGGGTGTCTCTTTGAATGACATAGGTTTAAGAATATCTGGATATTTTTTTATTATATCATACATCGGATGGTTTTTTTGTAGCGCAGAAATCGCTGGTTCATATTGACTTGCGATCATTCCACGTACTGCCAAATTAGTTATCTTATCCTTTAAACATTGACCATTAATATCTACAATTAACATAAAATGATTTAGAAAATCTACGCCTAGTATTGGTTGCTTTACGTCACAAACGACGAAAGTCCATCTAAATGGTCTCCTTAATTTTAAGTCTAATATTAGTGTTTTTGTTCCATACGTTTTAATTTCTGTTCCGTTTGCTGCAAATAGTTTAAAATCAGAATTTAAATCTAATTCGCTTTTTTTCTTTACTAACACTTTAGGTAACACAGAAATACATGCTCCAGAATCTATTAAAAATTTAATGTTGAGTTTTCTATCACTTACTATTAGGCGGTGATCCTTAACTGTCAAACTTCCCGCCACCGGTTGCAGTTCTGCTAGTTTTCCGACTTCGGTGGGGAGTTCTTCGTTTTCCAGTTGCACGGGTCGATGCATTTCCTCGCTTTTTGTCCATACCTCCAGTGATACGAACACAGCCAATCTGCATTCTCGGATGTCCTGCGTGGTCTTGACTTTGAGCGGCTACGTGAGAAGTTTCTATGTCCACCTCTGCCTCTGTATCTTCCTCTTCCTCTGTCCATTTCATTTATTTTCAGGTTTATCTTCGCTATTTCTGCCATGATGGTTGCTACGATGAATGTGGTCGTGGACTTCGCATCACCTCGCGCTACTTCATTGACTTGGGCGGTCTGGTTGGATTCCATTATTTTGTCTGCTATTATTGCCATTTCTTCCAGGTCCTTTGTAGGTGTGACGGTGAGTACTGCTCTAACTGCCGACGGTAAGTGACCTTGCCATAATATTTTTAATGTGTCATCCTTTATTTTTTCTCTTGCTAATTCTTTCATTTTTCTCAGTAGGTGACTAGGCTTCTGGTCTCCTAATTCCATTTCTGACACTAATTTTTGCACTTGTCTTGTTTCTGATTCTTCATATATCTGCAGTAGGCGTTTTTTTAATGTTTCGAATTTACTGGTTTCCGGGGGATCTGCCAAAATATCTGCTATTTGCTGAACCACATCCTTGCTGAGTTTTCCTATCACCATGTAATATTTGTTCAAATCGGACATTTTCTGTGGTGCCAAAATTGCTTCCACTTGTAAAAACCACAGACGTGGGTTGTCCGCCCAAAAATTTGGTATTCTATCTGTTACGGATACTGTTGACACCGTCACTGGTTGTTCTTCATATCGTTGAGTTGGCGTGGAGTATTGCGGATTCATTTTATCACGCGATGTGTGTACGTGTAACTCGGATTCGCGCGTGCGCTTGTTTTGAGATCGGGGTCACCACTGTTAGGGGTACCTACTGGGATGTAATGAAAGGCTCGAGAGTCAAATGCCAACTGTCTTATATTTCTTAATAAGCTTACATTTATAAAGTGTTAGTGTGTCTGTGTGCGTGTGTGAGTATGTATGTGTGTATATGTGTCCCCACAAAGTTATGGCAACGTTTAAATTTAAGCGTGGTGCTAATGACGCTATTTTTGTCAAAATTCAAAGATTTCTACAAGCATGAATGGACTCCTATTCACCTTTTATGTTAATTTAAACAATATGGCTGCCTAATCACCAAAGTGGAGCTGGAAATTGCAACCAGTGAAATTTCACAATCATTTAACATCGGTTTCCCAGTTCGATTTCGTGGACAGACCTTATCTAAAAGAAATGTGATTTTGAATTTCCCGCTTTCGCGAGTTTTCGGTGTCATCCACCAGGACTCGCCAAAAGCCGTACCATTTTATTTGTACGGACTTTTTATTCTTCTCTCCAGAGTAAATATGTTTCTTGCCACCAACCAATTGATATGGCAAACAAACAGACAAATTCAAGATGTCCTTGATAGAGCTTTCCTACGGTGACGAGAATACTGGAGATTTTCAACTTACTGAACACCAAACCGGATTTTCTTTTCTCGAGATCATATTTTTATTAGAACATTTGCTTTATTACGCTGAAATAAAAAGCAAGTTAATCATGCTTCAAGGATCAATGTTTTGAATACTACAGTATTTCTTTCAATTTCGGTGTACAACCCTAGCACGATTACATGGGTCACAGTTAATAAAAACAAATACAGGATACTACATCTAAATTTATTAAAATTTATACAACAATATAGTTTTACGCCGTCCTTATGTTCTCTGTATTTTATTTGAATCATTATTGATAAGCAATAAATGATTAATATGATTTTACTCAGGTTTTTATGCATTTCGGATCATTTCGTTCACTCTTTTTTTTATTTCCCAACAAATCTTGGTCTATGGTTTATTCAACTTAGCGATTGTCAAACTCGATTATAGTTGTGTCAAAATTGTTTCTAAGTTTAGTGAATCTTGTTTTCAGAATAGCTTTTAAGAATAACTAAACTGTAACTAAGAAATTTTAGTAATAGTTTAGTTTAGTTCGGTGTACAAGAGAATCGGCACCAGTATTTTTTTTATTTTTATTGTGACAGGACACGTAACTTGGGATTATTATTATTTAGAGTTAGTATTTTTTTTTTTTTTTGTGATTGACTGCTTTTATTGTGATACGCCACGTTTTTATTGTGATTGTTGTTGTGCGCGTATGTCAAAACTTTACCTAACATAAAAGCTAGCACAAGTGGAGGCCTGCCACCGCCCGCCCGCTTTGACACGACAGAACACACGCCGCGCTTCGGCGCGCGTGCGTCGTTGCCGCTTTGTTACCTAGGTATCTAAGTTCAGTTAAATTTATTTACAAAGGGTGGTTGCGTTTTACTGTGATTTGTAAACTAATTAGTTTGTTTGAAAAAAAAAAAACACATTTTTGGTGCTTTTTATTTTTATACCGTATCGAATTAATACTAAACACGTCTATTATACGTAGTGTAATTTAATGCCCCTCTGTCATATCAACTCTGTATATGCCTTCTGGAATTTGCAATGCTTTTGCGAACCTAATTATGCAAAATCAAACCAAAAACCCGAAGAATGTGTTAATATTATATACAGGGTGGAATTTTGTAATGCCACCTGGAGGGAAAGTACTCTTAATACTGCAGATACTCGTAGAAAGTTTTACTCAAAGGAAACATTCCTTTATTTTTAAATAGAAAGCAAACTGCATTCAAAGATTTTCGAAAATTCTCTTCTCCCACACCCGGGAATCGAACCGGCTAAAATCTGAAAAAATTATACCCTGTACTTTTATTGCATTGATCGTTAGGGTCAATTATAAGGATGAAATCTCTCTAACAAACATGATAAATTAAATGAAAGGAAAACCAGGAAATCTTAAATTAATTTAATTATTTACAAAAAATGGTAAACTAACTAATTAGTTGCTCGAAATGGGCTCCATTCTCTTGGATACACAAATTTATTCTTTTTACGAATTCATTTCTAGTAACCTTTAATAAAGTGTTGTGGTGAATATTATAAATCGTATTCTGAACTTCAACTCTCAACTCGTTGTCATTCGCATAAGATTTCATGTAAATTTGATTTTTTAAATATCCCCACAAAAAAAAATCTAATGGGGTGAGATCTGGCGATCTCGCAGATCGCCAGATCTCACCCCATTAGATTTTTTTTTGCCATCTGATTGTGCCGTTTGTACCAATCCAGGTATTAAAATGGTTATTAATGTAGGCAGTAGTGATTCTGCTGTTATGTGCTGGAGCACCATCTTGCTGTAGAATTATTTGGTTTCGCTCTTCCTCGGGGAAACCATTTAACTCGTTTCTTAAGAGATCCAGTATTTCAATATACTTGACAGTGTTTAAATGACCTTCGTACACGACCGTGGACTAACACTACATTATTTCTCATAATTCCGCACCAAACGTTGAAAGAAAATCTTACTTGATTGTTAGTTTCATGAACACGAACAGGATTCACTCGAGACCAATAATGGTTATTGCGGCGATTGTACATGCCATTATTGCTGAAGTTGGTTCCGTCAGACCATACAATGTTACTCAAAAAAAAAATAGGGTTTCGGTCAATTTCTCCAAGCATGTTTTCACAAATTGTAATCGTCTGTCACGATCCCCAATATGCAATTTTTGCACCAACCGACCTTCACGATAGCATTTATACTTATACTTTTTCAGCACTTTAAGTACGCGAGTGTGGGTTGTTCCTAATTCATCGGCAGCATCTCTACTTGAAGCCTTTGGAAATTATTCAAAGTATGTTAAAACATCTAGTTCAAAATCGAAATAGTTTTGCTGAATAGTTTGCCGTCTCTTCTTGAAACCACCCGTATTCTTTAAATTTTCTACCGTTCTTTTCAATACGACCCGAGTTGGTGCCTGTCGGTCTTGATATCTCTCGCCATACCACCGCAGAGCCAGATTCACGTTTTTGTTATTTAAAAAATAAGCTTCCATTAAATCAAACTGTTCTTGATAAGCCATTTTCACCGTGAGACAAAATGTGAAATGAGTTATAAAAACAATCAAATGTGAATAACAACTATGACAATCCAATTTTCAAATTTTAATCTAACATTCCATATTTAAATTACCTCATACACGCAGCTACGAGTATGTCGCAAAGGAGTCTGCATTACAAAAGATGGATGTTAGTTAAAGAGCTTTAACTTGACCCATTGAATTTGTAACTTCAGATGTCCTGGTTTTCCTTTCATTTAATTTATCATGTTTGTTAGAGAGATTTCATCCTTATAATTGACCCTAACGAACGATGCAATAAAAGTACAGGGTATAATTTTTTCAGATTTTAGCCGGTTCGATTCCCGGGTGTGGGAGAAGAGAATTTTCGAAAATCTTTAAATTCAGTTTGCTTTCTATTCAAAAATAAAGGAATGTTTCCTTTGAGTAAAATTTTCTACGAGTATCTGCAGTATTAAGAGTACTTTCCCTCCAGGTGGCATTACAAAATTCCACTCTGTATATGAATCAGAAAAGCAAACCAGACAGCGACTAATTACACTTACAGATAATAGTAAAATGGTAATCAGGAATGTTCCTGCCGTCGTAATCGTACCATATTTTGTGGCTGCCAGTGATCCAGAAAACTATTACTATAGCTTACTGCTTCAGTATGTTCCATATAGAAATGAGAGCATATAAATCGTTCATTATGATACAGCAGGATAAGCTTTTCTGGCAAGATAATCTGATCACCGCGCAACTAACGCTCGTTTAGAGATATTTAGAGAGCGGGACAGATAGCTGCAGATTACTTTTAACCAAATTCATGCTTTTAAAGTCTTGAATCAAGAAGCTCAACAGTAAAACTTTGAAGAAGAGTTGGGGATGCCAGAATAGAACATGGCCGATGACGAATTCATTAATCTAGAACAGCAATGAATATTGGACAAAAGGATGCATTTTTATTCATACGAGTAACAAGAAGTATTTCAGCACAGCTAAATAATCAAAGCGATGAGCGCCTAAGGTTATTCATAACGGGTAATGCTGGGACTGAAAACACCTTCCTCTTTATCTTATTGTAAAATCAAGTAAATCGGTGTTACGGCAAGCAAGTTGTTAAAGTTTGTGCGCTTACAGGGGTGGCAGCGCGCTTAGTGGGAGGATCCACATTACATTCTACACTAAAATTGCCTGTACCAAAGGATGGTGGAATAGTGCAAATGCCTATTTTTACTGGTAATTACTTGCGTTTGCTGCGGCAACAGTAGCGACACATTGAATTTTTATTTATCGATGAAATCTCTATGGTCCCATATCAAATGCTTTGTATGGTGGATTCCCGACTTTAACAACTCTAAAACAATTAATTAATCATTGGTGTTATAAATATTTGTGTATTATAAGGTGACTTAGCGCAGTTACCTCCTGTGCGAGGACATCAAGTGTTTGATCAACCCTCTAGATTTGTCCCAGCAACACACCTATGGCGTTCTTATTAACCAAAAATATGAGATAACAAAGTAGCACAACTTCGTAGCTCCTGAATGCATTACGAATTGGTGAACTTCAATCAGAACATTATGCTATTTTAATTAATCGGCTAAACAAAGAAACAACTGGCGAATTTGCGATCGAAAAGACCCTGCAATTTATCCCACTAATCAATAAGTATACAATCACAACAAAACTGTTCTCGAACATTTCCGAGCTCGTGATGTAACTATTAACACAAAAATTGCACAGGATAGTCTAGTAGATTGTACTCGAAAAAAAAACTTAAAAAAAAACCGACTTCCAAAAAAACACTACAAAGTGAAAAATAACTTTAATTTCGGAAGTCGGTGTCTTTGGATCTGTATTTTAGTTTTATGCCACCGACTTCCGAAATTAAAGTTATTTTTCACTTTGTAGTGTTTTTTTGGAAATCGGTTATTTTTTTTTGTAAAAAGTTTTCTATTTTTCACTTTTCGTAAATGACGGAGTTATGCGCGAACAAAAAACGCAATGCAGAGTAAACGAAAAGATCGTTAATTTAGACAATGTAGATCAAATTTTTAGATGTTTGTTGATTTTTCAAAAACTGCTTCTCCGATTTCGATAAATTTTTCATGGGACTATTTGGGAAGTATACCCTTTCCAACAAAAAGAGAATTTTTCAAATCGGTTGGCAAGCGACGGAGTTATGCGTGAACAAACATAAAAATAAAATACAAACATCCGAATTGAGAACCTCCTCCTTTTTTAGAAGTTGCTTAAAAATGACAACATAGATTTAAATAATATTACACCATCCGATATAATAAACAAGACAAGAAGGCTATCTAAGGACTCAGAAATATTCGTTGGGGCCAAGGTGATGTTGCGTTACAATACCATCCGTCCGTATAGACTTCGGTAAAGACGGTATTCATCTCATTCAACCCAAGACTGTGCAATTTCTAGCAAATAGTCACGGCACTGCAGAATGACGAATGCTGCCAAATATAGTATGTTGGGCTTGCACTATACACATATAAAAAACAGGAGAAGTGGCAAGGGGGCGTTTCTGTGTCCGCGCGACATGATCGCAACGCTCATGTACCAGGCAAATGGTCGTATCTGCGAACTTGTGCGATTTCGACCGCGGTCGTGACAACATTATATGAATGGCTGTTACAGTTGTTCAGTGGTTTCTTGTAAAAACCAAAGTCAACACACACACCATAACGATAGCGACTGATGTTTTCGTGTGAGTAAGTTGTACGGTGCATGGTAAATGCACGGTGTGTTTGATGGGATAAGGTTTATTTTATTATTTTTAAGCATACGTGGCCTTAAGTAGGGTAAAAATCATTAGAAGGTCTCCTTATTGAAGAGCTAGACTGTTAAAAAAAGGCCAAAGGCAATTAAAATAAACGCACGCAGATGCGTTTATTTTAATTGCCTTGGACATTTTTTTTATTTTTTATTCCGTGTCCTTTATAATTTGTACCTATCAATTCGTTTAATTCAATTGCATTGACATTTTTATTCTATCCTGTTGCAGTATTGTGAAATTTTATTTTATTTTGATGTATTATGGGTTTTGCCTGAATTAAATGTTTTTTTTTTATTTACTCGTATAATAAATAAAGTTTGTGGTGAGCTGTTCAAAAAACCCAGCCAAGTCCGTGTTGGACAAGCACATTAAAGGTTCTGTACCACCGTACAATATTGAAAGAAAAACACATAATTATCTTTAAATTTTTACTTTTTTATTTTTATTTTGTTTATTATAGCGGCAATATAAATAAATCTCTTAATAATCTGTAAAAGTTTCAACTGTCTGCATATTACGGTTCATGTGATACAGCCCGATTACAGACAGATTGACTTACGGACGGACGGACAGCGGAGGGTTAGTTATGTTCCGTTTGGCACCCTTCAGGTACGGAACCCTAAAAACTCGCAAGTTTAATATGAATGAAAGTCGAAATCACTTTCAGTCGCCATGACAGAATGCAATCAAAATTAAATTAAACGACATATAAAAATGAAAAATACTTTATCGTATTAAGTTTGTAAGGTTTTATTAATTTAACTGAAATTACACTGTTTAAAGTCTAATAATCAAATCGATCTACGGTTTAAAATTTTTATACTGGCCATACTGATGGCGGAAATCCGTATTTCAGTAAAATCGGGAGATTGAATGGATTGCACTGGCCACACTGGTGACGACGGTTGCGATGAGTTGGGAGAAATCGGACACTGTTTGATGGGGGTTGGGCAGCCAGCGGTTGTGGGATTGTTGTACCGTGGTGATTAATTTTAAGAAAGAAATTTTGATATAATTATGTTGTGAGAGTAATAAACAAGTTTTGAAGTTTAACTGTGGTTGTTTCTGAGATATCCTATAAGTTTTTGATCGTATTTTTTATAAGATCATAAATCGTATCGTCGGTTCGTATTGTGTTGATAGTCTCCGTAGACGCGTACCGTATACGAGTCACTACGTAGATTCACCCATAGAAGTTGCCTATTCAAAAATTCAGTTGATGCGTCAGTCTCGTCTCGTCGTCGTCAGTACTGAGTTCAACGTTTTGAGAGATAAAATGATAATTTTACGATCCACGCTGCCTAAAATGATGCTAATGGAATCTTTCAAACTAACATCTGGATTTTGTGATTCATGATCTAGAAGCCACACTTGATCATGCGCCGCGTGATTTAAGATGTTCTTACATTTAATAAGTATTTAGGCAATGAGATATTGACCAAGTTTAATAAAAGAAATCGTTATGAAAGCCATATTGTAAATCTTGAAGCTATTATAAAGTCAAAAGAAGATGCTAATAATGGGGAGTGCTTAACATGTTTAATTGTATTCGTTTTGTAAAACAAAGTTACTTTGCTTTGTGTTGTGTGTTCTTTGATGTTTGTGAATAAAAATATTTGAAATAATTATCCTGCTAAACTTTTATCAAGCTTCAAATAGTCTTCAAGTGTCATTGATCAGTGGGTTTCAAGTCTCTAATAAAGATATAGACTAATTCATACTTTTTTATTTACCTTAGAAATTCATACATCTTAAGGTACTTTTTTTTTCAAATGAAACTACAATGTAATACAGGGATAGTAATTTATTAAAATCGTCAAGATAACTTTCTGAAAAGATCCTTTACTTAACGTAAAGGTTGTAAGTATCACACAGATTCTTAATTTCAAATTCAGATTTTAATTCGGTGTCTAAGTATCGGTTAACGATGGCGGGACACTCCAAATCGTTTGAGACGTAAGACAGGGGTGTGCGCAGCTGGTGTATGGCGACTGGTCGCTGCGAGTATCGCTGCAGCGCTTGGGGCATTGACGTCACATTAGTTGCAGCGCGCAGCAGCACCAGTTGAGAGCGAAGCGCGCGCACCGGCACCACATAATCGCGCGTGCGCTCGATGCTCGTCAAAGCAGCTTCTATAAGCCCACGGGCGTACTGCGTCGAGAGTTGCATACGTCCCGATAGAATTCTGATACACGCATCCACTTTCTGAGACCAAGTGGTGGCATTCCGCAACAATTCGTGTAGACCTACTATATCTTCACCAACTATCAGCTTGGACATATGGCAAATAATGGCATCCTGAAGGTTCTCCTCTGTCTTGAAATCGCGTAGTTGTTCCTCGATAATAACTTGGAGCTCATCAGGTGAACATCCCACACAAAAAACTGATCCTGTTAAACCTGCAATTATACGATATTTATGAAACCTTTATCCTGATGGTTAAGGTAAGACACTCATTAGCAAAGAAAAATTGGAAAAAAGTACCTTGATCTTCGAGTATCGCGGCAAGTTCAAGAGCCACAGGTACTCCACTTTCGTATCCCAGCAAGTAGAAATTATTTTGAACCCTGATTTTGTTTATGAGGATCTGCCAACAAGGAAATCAATTCTTAAAGTATCAGCAAACTATTTTTATGTTCGTAGTGTTTTCGAACAAGATTTCATCATCTCTCTAGTCACGGCCGCGTACTGGAAGCTGCTGCCTAAGTTGACTCCGTAAAACCGGGTGAAGGTCTTGGAAATCCGATGGACTTGGGAACACGAGGACTGGTCATTATGGCGATGATTGCGAGAGGAGAATGTCCAGCAGTGGACGTCTTTCTGAAGTATGGTGATGATTGCATAATATGTATATACCAGGAGTATGTTTTACCTTAGCGTATCTCTGGGCAGTCTCCCGCACGGTCTCCATCCGGTGGTCAAGTCCCGGTTGCAGCACCAGCGCCGGCAGCTTGAGGCTGTCGCACAGCACACGGAACCTCTCATGGTGACCCTCCATACCCGGCACTATGCACAGATATCTCTTGTCCACGTCAAACTCGTCATTGGACTACAAAATAAAGAAAAACAGTCATATATTAGAAGCTTTGCGTCTTCAGTGTTGAGATACTAATTCTTATATTTTTTTATGGTTCCTTTATTATCTACACCTAAATGCACGGACTGGCTTATTTCTACACCGACAAGAGATATGGTAGGTATAATGGTACAATAATCTTTTCGCGCGTGGCCAAAATTGGAACTATCGCTGACAAATTGTTTTTTCAAAACATTATCATCATCATCATTCCCCTGCCCTTATCCCAATATATTTGGAGTCGGTGCAACATAAATGTTTTTCTTCTATACTTCTCTATTAGTTGTCATCTCGGTAGTCGTAGGGGTTTTTAGGGTTCCGTACCCAAAGGGTAAAATGGGAACCCTATTACTAAGGACCGCCGTCTGTCTGTCTGTCTGTCTGTCCGTCTGTCACCAGGCTGTATCTAATGAACCGGGATAGCTAGATAGTTGAAATTTTCACAGATGGTGTATTTCTGTTGCCGCTATAACAACAAATACTAAAACCGGACAAGTGCGAGTTGGACTCGCACACGAAGGGTTCGGTACCATTATCTATAAAAACGGCAAAAAAATCACGTTTGTTGTATGGGAGCCCCCCTTAAATATTTGTTTTATTTTAATTTAATTATTGATTTTTAAAGTAAATATATAACTAAATATTCTGTGAATATTTCAAGTGTCAAGTGTGATACCTGTTACCGTTATCAATATCGAGCAAAAACGACCAAAAAAATCTCGTTTGTTGTATGGGAGCCCCCTTAAATATTTATGTTATTCTGGTTTTTAGTATTTGTTGCTATAGCGGCAACAGAAATACATCATCTGTGAAAATTTCAACTGTCCAGCTATCACGGATCATGAGATACAGTCTGGTGACAGACGGCGGAGCCTTAGTAATAGGGTTCCCTTTTTACCCTTTGGGTCATACAACAAACGTGATTTTTTTGCTCGTTTTTGTTCTATATTGATAACGGCAACAGGTAGACGCTTGAAATATTTACAGAATATTTAGTTATACATATATTCACTTTAAAAGTAAATAATTAAATTAAAATAAAACAAATATTTAAGGGGGGCTCCCATACAACAAACGTGATTTTTTTGCCATTTTTATAGATAATGGCACGGAACCCTTCGTGCGTGAGTCAGACTCGCACTTGGCCGGTTTTTTCAGTACAATTTCACAAATATTATTTACCAACCACGACCTCGTCATTGTCACTCAGGCGCCAAAAGATCCTTGTACCTGTATAATTATGTATATTTGTGCCAATACGTGATAAAAATAAAGAAAACATAATCTGCCTTTAATGTTCACACTGCTGGGACACAGGCCTCCTCTTTCTGTGAGAAGGAGTGGGCCGTAATCCACCACGCGGGCCCAGTGCGGGTGGATGTCACATGTCTTCGAATTTTTAGTTCTAGGACATGCTGGTTTCACCGTTTTGAGAGCAGTAGTGATGAAATAATTTACACAAAGTAAAGCGCCTGTCTGGGTTCGAACCTACGACCTACTACTCGTAAGTCGACTAGCCGTTAACCACTGGGCCACCACTGCTCAATATGTTAGTTATAATTCCCAATAAGATTTTTTTCTTTATACTCACCAACGAGATGTCTTTATTAAGTGTCGGTACAACGACGAAGTCAATTGTGGCGAGGAGTTCGTCAGTAATAACGTGGGAATAGAATGTCGCTAGCCCAGTAACATTTTCTGGGACGATATCAGCTGCAGACTCCACCAGCTCATTTATTCTGTAATAAAATCAAAAGACTAAATAGGAATTATAAGGAAAGGTGTAAGACTCTAATTGTAGAAAAAATAGTAATGAGTTAGAGTTACAAGGCTTTGTGAAACAAAAGACACGATGGATGGATTTGGATCGAAGGAAGAAAGGTGATGACTACTGAGATGACGGCTAATAAAGATGTTTGGAAGAAAAAATGCTGCACTGACCCCAAATAAAATGGGATAAGGGTGTGATATAAAATATATATGGGGATAAAGATAACGAGTGAGACTATAATAATATCAACACAGCTTGATGATTGAAAATGTGTAATTACAAATATAATTTCCTTATTGAGATTGTTAAGTTAAACTAACCCGTTAAGAGTCAACCGCGGTATTGTGTCTTCCTCCAAAGATATATTGTACCCAATATTCAGGAAGGCACAAATTATTGGTATTTTTTCATTGGCCATCCCCAACTCTTGCAGGGTAGTGTCAGGATTTGTATTTTGTGGGATGCTTATTCCTGAAAGATAAATTGTATTTATAAGCTTTGTGGCTTTGTTATTAAACTATAGTTTGGCTACAGCATGATGTCTACATAAGAAATACTGATGGCAAGGTAAGAGTGTTATTAACTGTCCGACTCGTTCGTCTAGTGGTCGCAAGTGCGTGGTTGAGCATCTGGGTTATTACATGCTCTTATTATTTAAACATAACTGGTGCATTGTGAGAAAAATAGACAACTCTGCCTGACCATTTGGGATATAGAAGCGTGTTGTTATGTTATTAATTAAATTGGTTTTGTTACCGGTCAATGCAATGAGTTTCTGTAACAGTCTGGGCGTGTGTGCCTGCGCAGGTTTTGCAAGCAGTACGGCAGAAGTGCTACGCAGTGCTCGCTCCGTGGCCTCTGCCAAGTCGTGTGAGCTTGGCTTGCTCTGTGCCAAGAAAACATACATTAAGTAATACAACAGATAACTTGTAATAATCATTTGTTTAGCAGGTGATGTGCAAGGCAGGTTAAAGTCTTCGTTAATAGATAAACCGTAGGTACTGAATACATATATATATATAAGTTATATAAGTATATATTATATAAGTTATAATGGTAACATTATATAATATCTCCTCGTCATTCAATTTAATAAAAAAATCAAATTGGCAATGGATTTCAATAAATAAGTAAGTGCATGTATTGACTATAGCTCATTGCGAGTAAGTAAGTCGTTTATTCTGCAATTATTAAATACAATGAAAAGTTTTAAATCACAACTTATTTAGACTACACAATTTATATATACCAAATTCTTAACAAAAATATTACACAATACTTATACAAAATTCTTTTTCTGTAAGGAATTCACTGACAATATAGTATGCTTTATGCGTTAAAAAGTGATAGTGGCAATTCTTTCCACTGCTTATGTAATTTATTATAAATGACCGGAGCCATGCAGTAGACACTCTTGCGCATTAGTGTCGTTTTGACGGGACGGGAACACACTTGGTTATTGTCGCGTCTATTACGTGGGACTACGTCGGTCGGCCAGGCGCTGAAAACGATTTGGGTTCGACTTCACAAACACAGCTATCTCCATTATGTACAGACTAGGTAGTGTTAATATTTTGTGCTGTTTAAAGTATGGCATGCAACTATCAGTGGATATAAGCTTAAACATCACCCGTTAACATCTTTTCTGGGCTTTGAAAACTGTTTCTCTTTCGGTTGAGTTTCCCCAGAATATTATAACGTAACGTAAGTGAGATTCTACTATACTATGCCATAATAAGCAAGTAAGAAGTGCATCAATGTATATTATTGGGAACAGTGAATGCAGAGCGTATGCGGACTTACTAATTCTCTTACATAAAGTATCAGTATGTGCTTTCCAATTTAGGTTTTTATCTATTACGAGTCCCAGGAATGTTGTATTTTTTACTTCTTCTACAACTTCATTGTTGTAGTGTTTATTAGGACTAATGCTGGGAATCCGCTGACTAATATGTACTACTTTTGTTTTTTTCTTTTATTTTTGAATTATTTGCCTCACATTTTCTTCAATGAAGTTGTTCAGTTCGTTATAAAAGTATATCTCAAATATTTTGAAAATCACAGATGTGAGAATATGCGAGTGAGTTTCTTTATTTACCTAGTCTTGATGTATATAATATAATTAAATTATTTTATATGAACTTAAAATATAATAAAAATAGTTTATTGGTAAAACAAGTATATGTATAAACAAAATTTTTTGATTGGATCCTCCTTTTAGGCAGATAGTGCCTGTATTAGGAGAGTCCGCTCTTCCATAGCATGTTGTGTTATATAAAAAGCAAAACGTATAATTGTTATGCTAAAACTATATAAATTAACATTAAATTGAAATTAAATTAAAATAGATAAATCAAATGTGGGTATGAGTGGGTGTAAGTATGTGTGTGAATACCTATATGTAAGTGAAAGTGTAGCCTGTAGGTGTGAGTGAGAGCACGTGAGTGTGAGGGTGTGTAAGTGTCTAGGTTTCCGAAGTGTTTCGGTTTCATTGTAGGTAAGCGTTTGTATCCATTCCATTATTATTTTTTTACTGACATAGTAGTTTTTGGGATAAATCTATATTTATCCCAAAAACTACTATGTCAGTAAAAAAATTATTGATATTATTCAGTATTTATTGATTTTATTATATAGCGCAGCAGATCGTTTACTAAATTGCATACTGGCAAGCAGACTCCTTGTCCTTGGGATATTTAATATTAAATATTTAAGAAACTTATGTTTTATTAATATAATTTGTGATATGTAAAGTTTCCTGACTGAGTGCAAGTTACTAAGTCGAAATAGGTCTTCAGTAGGATATCTCTTTTTTTTTAAGTACATGCACTTGATAAGAGCGCGTTGTGCCCTTTCCACCGCTAGAAATTTTGTTTTGGCTGCACCACCCCAGACAGGTATACAATAGGAAAATAGCGCAATACAAATCATCTTAAGGAAATCTTTTTGATGGCCTGAATGATTACGGGCAGTCTTAGGAACGACGTATATAAGAGTTCTGAAGATCCAGCTTAATTTCCTGACTCTATTGGCAACCTGCTCAATATGTCTCTAGTCCATGATAACACCTAGGTACTTAATATGAGGTACTTTGTTGATTGTTGAGCAGCCACAGCTATTGCGATTATCGTTATTGCAAGTATGAATTTCAACATTAAAGTCTTCGTCTGGTTGTGTACGTTGGCAGACACTAAACAAAATGTAATTTGTTTTTGTGATGTGTAATGTAAGCAAATTAATTGTTAACCAGTTAGCGATTTTAGCCAAGCCTATCTCAGTAGCACGTTTAACATTCTACCATGTATCAGCAGTGAAGACTACAGCAGTATCATCCGCATAAGAGAACGTACGTACTTGTGCGTTTGTAACATTTATGTTACAGAGTTCATTGACGTAAATAAGGAACAATGTGGGTCCCAATACGCTACCTTGAGGGACGCCGTATGATGTGTTTGCATCTTCACTGATGTACTGACCCACTCTAACCCTCTGCTTCCTGTTTCCGAGATAATCTTTTTTTTCGATCTAAGAATACAGTTATACATTTTTTACCTTTGTCAAGCTGTTCGGTTATATGAGCACTTAGTGCAGTAACTGCATCTTCAGTGGAAATTCCTCGACGACAGCCAAATTGTGACTCTGATAGTACGTTAAAATCTTTTAGGTATGTTAAAAGCCTTATATTGATAAGGTTCTCTATCTCTAATATTTTTGATATAGAGGGTAATACAGATATCGGCCTGAAGTTGAAGACATCGTCACTGTCCCCACTGGTGTAATAATAGCCAGTTTTAAGGAAGTCGGGAAGATGCCTTCACCAAAGCAAAGATTAGCAAGATGTGTAATTATAGGAACAACCTCCTTTCTTATACATTTTAGAAATGCAGTAGAAACATTATCCCAACCAGCCGCACTGTCAGATTTGAGACTCATTAGGATATGATTCACTTCATCATCGTCAGTGTTTAACATTACGAGGGAATTGGGTTGAGTTCGTTGTAAACAGAGGTCATTTTGGTTATAGTTTATTCGCAAAATATTCGTTAATATAGTTAACTGATTCTAAAGGAGTCGATTTTATATCAAGTAAGTCTGTACTGCAATTGTTAAGTTTATTTGTGAAAATTATAGTTTTAATGTTCTTCCAAAGCAATTTATTGTTAGCAACTGATTTTTTAATTAATGCTCTTTCATATTTTCGTTTTAATTTTTTGATAAGATTATTACTGTAATTTCTATATGTAATATATGTTAATTTTAATATGTCGTTATAAGGATCTTTTTTATTATCTATTTGTAGCTTATTACGATTTTAAATACAGCGTAAAATTCCTGGGGTGATATACCCATCTTACTGTTAGGGATTTTAGTAAGAATAGTATTTTTATTTATGGAATCCGTTAATTTGTTTACTAGTAGGTAGGTTAGAGTTTCGGATCATTACAAAAAAGTAAATCAGCTAGATTACGTTCTTGCACATACTTAAGTGCTTGCTCAAAATCCACAATGGATCTAGTTTTGCTAGCTAATGGGGTATTTTCTAATTTTGATAGGGATAGAAGTGTGGTGTAGTGATCTGTAATACTAGTGTGTACGTTTATCTATAAATGCAAAATATAATATTATTCAGTATTTCCAGCTGCAAACAAGACGCCTGAGATAATTTTATTTCCTTAACATTAGATTTTAAATTATTTTACTTACTTCGCTTAAACTCGACAGATCCAAACTTGTTGCTGTAAAACCACTCTTTGCTCTAGCTATACATAAGTCTTGGCCCACAGAACTGACCGTTGACACTACTGCAAAGTACCTGTGAGACATCAAAATTATGAAAAATCCAAGCATTTAATGGTTATCAAGCTTAAATGACACTGGGCTGGTTACATCGTATGCCGGAGGAGCTCAACTTAAAACAAACACACAGTGGGTACCAAACAGCAGCAAATATAAAGAACTAGCGAGATAAACTTGACTCTCGTCTCCAAGAAAGATCAGACACTGAGACTAGCAGTGGGTCACTAAAGGCTAATGATAATGACGATCGAAAGTTTGGGTATATAAATTGAATATTGAAATAAACTCACTTTAGTTCAGGACATAACGATCTTGAAGCTAGATCTAAAGAGTTAAGAAATGTGGTCAGTTTCTCTTTATGTATGTCGTCTGCGACGTTTGTTATAGCTACGTAAATGCCTTGAATATTTCCAAGAGTAGTAGCATCGTTTATAACGGCAGAAATACTATTTTTGATATCAATATTTTTTTCTAGAGTAACCACTTCGACGCCAATATTTCTCCAAGACCTTGAAAAAAGAAAACAAAATAACAGTTTCGAATTACTTTGGTCCAATTATTTGTGGATGTATGAAATAATCTTACCCTATTTTATACTGTTGGTACAGATTTAAGCTTGTAGAGTGAATGTATAGTTTTTTAGCTCCGCGATGTACTAGTTTTTGGGCTACCTGAACTCCAAGAGCACCATCATCCCAGAACATTAAATGACTTTCATCAGGTTTGCATATTATTCTGAAACAAAACACGACTTCTTTTGAAACGAAGTTCTTGCTAATAAACGTTATGATATCCTAAATGTGACAACAACAAAAAAATCCAACACTTGATCGGGCAAACACATTCATATGCTTACGGAATACAGGCTAATGTACAGTCATATTCGTAAAATGAATTTGTTAACGTTTTGTCTGTGCAAATCCCGGATATCGGATGTCCAAATTTGTACAAAATCTTTCAGATACACAACTGCGGAGACTTTGTGTAGCTGCGCCAAGATTCATAGGCGTAGGTCAAATTACCTGGGGTAAGCGTTGCTCACACAGTCTTGCATCCTCAGCAGCACCCTGCCGCGGTGCCTGCTGGCCGCGAGCAGTCGGAAGGCGCGCACGGCGTCGTGCGGCGCGTACGACACGCGCGACAGAGGACGCACGTAGCCGCGACTAATACCCTCGCTCAACATCGAATGCAGATACTTCATTTCATCATATTTTCGTTGCGTGAATAGAGATGACAAGTCACTTGCGACGTATGACCTCTGTTTAGTCATAAAAAACATTCCAAGTTCGTATTCTTCACTATCCTGAAGTTGAACTGTGTCGACGAAAATTCCAGAGAATGCTATGCATTTGAGAGATGTCTGAAAAAGAAAATAACGTATCAATAATTATAATTTTTACTTGCTGTTGTTTATTTAGTTAGATATTATATATGTATAAAAACGTACATTTTTAAGTTGCCCTTTGACGCAACTTACGATAACTTCACAACCTTTTCCTTTTGTTGCTGATAAAACAGTATCTGAAAAACTACTGTTGCGTGAACTTCCAATGTATTCACCTGGAATATAAATATTTTTTTTGTGGTATATTATACATAGCAAAAATACAAGAGCCGTACTATAAAGCATCATTGTTTTTTTGCAAAAAAGTAATGGTGCTTTGCAATATTCTAGTGCCTTATTAAGGCACTAGAATATTGATGGCTGTAAAGGGCTTAACCGCGGTTTTGTTGGCGGTAAAAATTACTCGTCTATCCTCGCAAAACCATGGTAATGTAAGCCGCTATTCCGAATAAAATCATAATTATCTTTACTGCAAGCTTATGGCTTGCCCGTCAACATAGAATGGTCCCAGATCATTAGAATTATCGAAATTGCATACCTTCTAACTTTGGGTACAGATTCTGCAAGAACTTCTTTTTCCGTAAATCGCTGACTGTCGTGAATACTGTGCACCCATGAGCAAGTGCGACGGCAATGGCCGCCTGTCCCAATGCGCCTGTGCCTCCGTGAATAAGCACGTCATTACCAGGTAACATTCCACCCTTGATTATCTATTATCAGAATATAATATCGAAGGGATAATATTATGTTAGTGATATACAGCGACTGGATTTGGCATTTTTTTTCCAATTTAACTCACGAGACAGTAGAATGCATGTACGTAGGCGAGCGGTACGGTGGCGGCGTCCTCCAGGCTCCAGTGCGCCGGCACCGGCCACAGCAGCTCCGGCTGCGCGCGCACCACGCTGCTTGCCGCGCCGCCATGCACCAGCCCCATCACGCGCTCTCCACTGTTGTGTAAACATAACATAACATCACTTTTATATTCCCCAAAGGTTTAGGCAAAGGTACACCCAAATTTCACCAGCTATGTTTGTGATCTCTCTAAAGTGTTTGACTGTGTTCATAATGACACACTTATTCGCAAGCTCAACCACTATGGTATCAAGAAGCTGGCGTTGAACCTAGTTATTTGTTATCAGTGCACATTCAGCTGGATAAAAGTGCAATTAGGCATCGCAAGGCAAATTTCTTGGCCTTACCTTGTTCCTCATATAAATGTTTACTTTTTGTTAGAAAAAGTGGTTGGGCGAGTCTAATATTCACATTATTCATAAATTGTGTACTTGGCCATATTATTACGCAGCAGACGTTTGGATCCACAATTTTTTGTCTGTGATTATTACTCTTGCCATTTACTTTTTTTACATTATTTGCGACACCGCGCCCTATGTGGCTTGCGATAAGCAAAACAAAAACATTAAAAAAATAACTTGCCTGTCAGTAGTTCCACTGTAGTCCATTCCGTACACATTTGAATCACATGGCGTCATGCCAACCGATCTTTTCACATCGGACGTGCAGAGCCCAACGTAGTGAACCTGATAATACGTACACCATAATTATAGAACAATTTGGTGATGGCAAAGCACAGCCTACACCGTTGAAAATAGAAAAAGAATATTGAAATATTCAGAAACCTGATCTACAAAAACTAGTAAACAGTCCAAAACAAGATAATTTTTAAGCAATCGGATGTAGTTGGTGGCAGTTATTTTAGATCAATATTTTGTCTTCCAACACAACCAGTGGATGGCAGGAGCCCTAAGGTAGGTAATAAGGGATGTTTGTAGGGTGCAAATTACTTCATACATACCGTCACTGCCAAATCAGACTCCTGTAACGGAGGAGCCTCCACCCAATGCAGGGACTCAAGATCTCCGATTTGTAAACATTGTAGTATATCAGCATTTTTTAGGTTTCCTTGTTGCTGCATGTCAGCTAAGATTTCCTGTAATAAAAACCTATTTAAGCGTATTTACCAAGAAATAAGAACAAAAGGTGTAACTATGTGTAAATAAGATAAAGGCAACATTGCTGCTTCAGCTATGAGTAGCTAAAAAGCCTAACAGAATGAAGCTTATTTTTCGCTACTTATAGCGGCAGTGAATAGAATATCCAAATAAGCCTTAATAAGTGTTTTAATGTATTTTGCAGCTAATAGACAGTTTGTCAAAAACACATTTAAAGAACACAATCATATTCTTAAAGAAAATCCAACAATGATTATTTAAAAACGTACGTTTGCGCTGCTTACCAGTGAAGTTGGTACAATCAGGTCTACCCTTGTTGCGTCTTGGCTAACAGGAGGCAGATTGCGGTATTTAATATTATTTATAGTAACTCCGCCGCACCTGTTATGATAAGATAAGATAATATATTTATTTGCATAAACATGTGTACACATACAGTAGTAAAAATATGCTTGCAGGATTACAAAGAAAAAATAAATTCAGACATTTTTGCCAAATATTATGGCGTGCAAAGATGAATAGTTATGATTATTAATAATTGGTTTCAAGTCAATATCATTAAATTAAAGTGGATTCAGCATAACAGCAGTAAATAGAAAACAATAAATTCACAAAAACATTAAAAAAAAAACTAAAAATCTATGTCAAAATAAATGCTTCAGTAAGACTAATTATTTTAGAATTTATCATGAAGTCAAAAAATTAGAATGACCTACTTAAAACAATTTATTCAGATATTCTACACTAATATTATAAAGAGGAAAGATTTTTTTGTTTGTTTTTATATTTGTAACGAATCGCTCCGAAACTATTGAACCGATTTAAAAAAATCTTTCACCAGTAGATAACTACATTATTACGGAATAAAATTAGCTATAATTTATTTTCAAAAAATTAGGGATTCGTAAGAAAATTGCAAAATTGTAGAAAGGTAGAAAACCCAAAATTGTTTTTGGCGTGCGCTGCGAAAACTATTAATGATAGAACAAAATAATGTACTACAGGTTTATAGGTCTTATTAATGTCTACAAAATAAATCGATTATAGATAACTCACAATAACAGCTTTTGTGTTCTAAAACTTAATTACAATGCAGGTAGGAACAAAGGTTGGTTCCATTCGCGTCATGGTATGAACCCTTATCCAAATAAATTATTTCATCACCAGGACTATTTATTTCTAAGCAAATTCCATTTTAATTCATTCATTGGATAATGGATTAGGTCAAATTGTTCACAGTTTAGAACATCTTATTACTGCTATTTACCCTGAAATCGAAAATCTACCTACAAGGCACTACAGCTGGCTTTGTTCTAGAGCAATAGTGTCACCTTGAAATGATTCTGTTAATGAAATAAATGATATTATATTACAAAAAGTACCAGGAGACAATTAATGTTACAAATCCATTGACACAGTATGCAACATCGAGGACACTGTACACTACCCTCAAGAATTTTTAAATTCCCTAAATCCACCTGGTCTGCCACCATAAATCCTAAAGTTAAAAGTTGGTACCCCCGTGATGCTATTGAGGAAACGCTCCCAGTATGTGTTGGCAACACCGAGTGAAACGACTTCGAGCACGAGCAGAGAAGTTTTGTTTTTTTTTTTATTTGGAAGGAAAGAAAGTTCCCGCCATTATTCTTTTGTTTTCCCAAGCGGCGAAACGCGTTTTATTTTGTGATTGTTATTATTTACGAATTAATACAATGTCGCCCATGCGCATGTGACCGCCCGTAATATTCTGAATATTCATGAAAAAATGTCGAAAATAAACTTCAAAAGGGGGGGTCTATCTATAATATTTTTCATGTTATTCAATTTTTAATTTTTTAAGTAGAGTTTGTAAGACTTGCTTTCTATTTTTTGACACATCTCCGAAGTTTATGGGTCGATTTGGATTCTGTTTATTATTTCCAAAAGCGTATCAGTTATTTTAACAGGTTAATTAACATTTTTACTAAAAATTATCGACTACGAAAAAAAAGACGGAATCGAAGTAATTTTTTCGGTAAAAAATTGTGTATTTATTTAAAAAAAACTAGTGTAAGTCCATAAATTATCCCCATAGGACGACTTTTTTAATTATTATTTGTAATCTACTACATATCAGCTAAAAATTCACAGAACATTACTAATACCTATCTCTAAAAAAAAACCAGCAAACAACTTGTTGAACATTTGCAACTATTCAAATAAAAAGGGTCGCTCAGGTAGAAACCGGTTCCTAGAAACAGCTTTTTAACAATTGCGTCCCTACCACGTGCACACCCTTGTCGGCTAGCGTTACTTCATTCAGTCGCTTGATTACTGACCCCGTGACGCTACGTGTTTTGTGATTTGTGCACTACTTAATCTTGTGAGGAAAGTTTGTTTAAGCAAACTTAACTACTCTATCATTGCAATGGTACGATTGCGTGATCTACCGCCGTCTCATGTGGCTGACATGCATTTCATTTACGGTGTTTGTAATGTAAATGCACGCGCTGCTGTCGAAGAGTACAGACGTCGATATCCAAGTAGACCAGTACTTGGGTACCGATCCTTCATTGCCGTACATCGTCTTTTTTGCGAAAGAGGATTATTTCCGCAACGAAATGAGCCCCGCGTGATTGTTGATGTAGACGTGGAAGAGGATGTGTTACGATTAGTGCGCGCTAACCCTATGCTAAGTATTCGTCTCCTATCGATAAGAGTAGGTATACCAAGAATAAGAGTTTGGAGAATTCTCAAAAAAGAAGGCCTGCATCCTTATCATTTCCGACGTGCACAACTTTTGGGAAATGTCGATTACGGTGCGAGATCTGTTTTTTGTAATTGGATAATTGCACAGCAAAGAGCTAATCTCAATTTTATGAGGAAGATTTTGTGGACAGATGAAGCCACGTTTACAAGGGCGGGTATAACAAATCATCGCAATCTTCATGTGTGGGCCACTGAAAATCCACACGTCATTAGAGAAACAACTTTCCAGACTCAATTTTCCATAAATGTATGGGCTGGAATGATTGACGATGAACTTATTGGCCCTTTCGTGTTACCAAACAGACTAGATAAACACGCATTTTTAGATTTTATAGTCAATACGTTGCCGTTGCTTTTGGAGGAAGTACCGCTCGAAACAAGAAGGCGGATGTATCTGCAATTAGATGGAGCTCCAGCACACTTCGCACGGTTCGTGATTATTTAAATCAAAATTATCCGCGATGGATTGGCAGAGGAGGTCCCATTGCTTGGCCGCCGCGATCTCCCGACCTTACACCCTTAGATTTTTATCTTTGGGGCTACATGAAACAAAAAGTGTATGCCGTGCCCATTGAAAGCCGCGAGCAATTAACGGCTAGGATTTTTGCTGCTGCTGCAGAAATGAAAGAAAACCGTGAAGAATTACGTCGTACAATAAAAAGTGTTGCCATGAGGGCTTTAGTTTGTTTACAGGAGGGTGGGGGCCATTTCGAAAATCTAATTAATTAAAATTCTTGTATTTTTTATTTTTTTAAGTAAAAATCTGGCTATTGCTTGTTTGTTTTTATTTCCATTATCGTCCTCCTTATTAGTTTAACCTTTTAGTACTCACTGCTAAGAGCGGGGACATTTAATTGACTTTCACATTTTCTTTTCCTAAATTTGACCCTTAGAGTTTTAGAGTTTTACTTTGGATTTAGTTACAGTTTGGTTTAATAATGTTCTGTGAATTTTTAGCTGATATGTAGTAGATTACAAATAATAATTAAAAAAGTCGTCCTATGGGGATAATTTATGGACTTACACTAGTTTTTTTAAAATAAATACACAATTTTTTACCGAAAAAATTACTTCGATTCCGTCTTTTTTTTCGTAGTCGATAATTTTTAGTAAAAATGTTAATTAACCTGTTAAAATAACTGATAAGCTTTTGGAAATAATAAACAGAATCCAAATCGACCCATAAACTTCGGAGATGTGTCAAAAAATAGAAAGCAAATCTACAAACTCTACTTAAAAAATTAAAAATTGAATAACATGAAAAATATTATAGATAGACCCCCCCTTTTGAAGTTTATTTTCGACATTTTTTCATGAATATTCAGAATATTACGGGCGGTCACATGCGCATGGGCGACATTGTATAAGTTTGTATAAATATCTAGTTCGTGTTTTAAACACACTCCATATATTCGATAAGTTAACATCAGAAGTGTGCTTAATTCATCTCGCGCCCCAAAAGTAAAGTAAAACTAAATAAATGGGAAAAAAACGGTTAAGTAAGCGTAAACACAGGCAAAGCACGTTCGTAAATCATCTAGGAGAAGCAATACGAGTTCTAGCAGAAGCAGATGTAGCAGTACGAGTTCTAGCAGTAGCGGCTCAAGAACACCCCCGCTGGCACCCCGCAAAAGGATAAAGGTATCTAAGGCAAAAGATACTGGAACTGTGAGTACAATTTTGCATAATATGATACCGGATTTTGACCCCTTGAATGATAATATTACTGCTTGGTTAAACGTTATAGAATCGTATGCATCAACGTTTTCATGGACGGATAGTATGATACGCTATCAAGCACTAAATAAGCTCAAAGACTCTTGCTAAAATCTGGTAGGATTCTTTATTGCGTAATGATCATATGTGGACGACTTGGCTGTGGAAGGATTGGAAGGAAAATCTTTCTAATACATTTAGAGTAAAAAGAAATATGTTTGACCTACTTAAGGAAATCGTCGACTAGAAACCTGTTGAAAATCAACCGCTATATGACTTCTGTTTTGAACAAAAAGCGAAAATTTATAATCTGTGCTTAAATTTTACTGAAAATGACGTAATCTCGATAATATTAGGGAATATCGGCGATAATAACATAACAGCATCCGTTGAGGCTAGCAACTTTAAAACATGCGATAGATTAGCTGGATTTTTGCATAGCCGCGTTTACAAAGCAAAAACCGTTAAACAAACTCTTATCCACAGCAACACTTGTGACAATGTTAAGGTTTCAAGTCAAGTTCAAAGTTCTGTTTCCCAAACATCAACGGCAACTACGACAACCGGATCAACCGTGAAAACCCCAAGTCAACGTAAACCCATAGAGTGTTATAATTGCGGCGGTAATCACAAACGATTTCAATGTACGGTAAAATGTGAATTTTGTGGTAAAAAGGCCATTCTGAAACTTCATGTTTCCACAAAAAGAATTTGAAAAGTGACAAACCTGAACAAATAAATAACCAGGAAACAAAATACGTACAACTTTCTAATGCGAAAGACAAGTTCTGTAAGAAAATAGGCATTAACGGTTTTGTTCACGAAGCATTCTTAGACACCGGGAGTACCTGTTCTATAATGACATCTAATTTGGCAGACCAATGTAATCTCTAAAGAATTCCGTTGAATACCTCTCTAACACTGCAGGGATTTTCTAAAGACAATTTAAAAATCGTAACGGAGGTGGTGAAGGTAGCCTATATACAATTAGATTCCGTGAATATAGACGAGATTGAGATGTACACACTTAATGAACTATCGGGATGTCATGTAATGATAGGACGCAACGTGACAGAATGGTCTGATTTAATGTATTCGCGAATTGGTGAAACTTAAACGTTTCAAAACGTTAAACATTTTGAAGAATTCTGCAACGTTGTTGGTGAAATATCCTTAGAGTTTGATACAAATTCTCACCGAGATGAGTTGGTTAATCTATTCGGTAATTATCAGCAATGCATAGCCACGAATATAAACCAACTGGGTAAAGTAGAAGGTCATGAAATGGTCATAAATGTACGTGATAAAAAACCTGTCCAATGTAGACCATACAGGACATCACATTCGGATAGGCAAATGGTAAGAAGCATGGTAAATGAACTCTTAGAGAATGATAATAGTCCGTGAAAGTAAATCCGAATATGCGCGCCCAGCTCTGCTTGTGAATAAAAAGAACGGTGAGAAACGATTGTGTATTGATTACTGCGCATTGAATAAAGTTACTACGATAGATAAATAACCGATGCCACGCATCGAAGACTTGATGGATAGACTACAAGGCTGTAAATTTTTCACAAGTTTGGATCTTAAAAGCAGCTACTATCAAATTAAAATGGCAGAGGAGTCTATTCACAAGACAGCGTTTATAACCGAGGAAGGCCATTATGAATTTTTCCGACTCCCATTCGGTCTAGCCAATGCACCATCATGTTTTCAACAAATGATGGACAAGGTCATGGGGAACTTAAGGTTTGGTGAGATTGTTTTGTATTTAAATGACGTGTTGATAAATAGTGAGATGGCTGAAGAAAATCTTCATTTTCATGAGAAGCTACTTGCAATTTTTAAGGAAAATGGCCTTACGCTTAACTTAAAGAAGTGCCATTTCTTAAAGTCAGAAATATAATTCCTGGGCTATACAGTAAACTGTGAGGGTTTGAAGCTATGCGAAAGTAAAGTTAGAGCAGTTAAGGAATTCCCTGTACCAAAAACAATTCACCAGCTCCGGCAGTATCGAGGCCTCATCAGTTATTTTTGCAAGTTTATCAAAAACTGTGCCATGCTTTCTAGCTCGCTTTCCAAATTACTGCAAAAAGACAGCCCTTGGGTTTGGAATTCCTAACAAGATCGCGCTTTCACGGTATTAAAAGAGACGTTAAGTGCAGATGATATTTTGAAATTATTTGACCATGCCAAGCAAAGCATATTATAAACTGATGCAAGCAGAGACGGAATTGCAGGCATTTTGATGCAGGTTACAGATAATGGTGAAAACCCTATTCATTATTATAGTCGTCAAACTACCGAAGGCGAAGAAATATCATTATTTTGAGCTTGAACTGCTAGCTATCGTCCAATCTTTGGAAAAGTTTAGGCGCTATTTGTTAGGGGCTAATTTCCGTATAGTGACAGACTGCAGTGCGGTACGTTATGCTTTAAAGAAAAAAGACATCATTCCCCGAATTGCGCGGTGGGTGCTTTCTACGCAAGAGTTCTCTTTTGATATCACTCATAGAGAGGGCACTCGTATGCAGCATGTAGATGCTTTAAGTAGGAACCCATTAAGGTCTGGGGAAAAATCTGAAGAGTAAATTGTCATGTGTATAACGCAAGCGGATTGGTTGCTCTTAGTTCAACTGCAGGATCCTCGGATAGTAGTAACCAGGCAGACTTTAGAGTCGGGCAAAGCAGACAAACATAGGGACGTATTCAACAACTACGAACTTCTTGGCAATAAAGTATATCGACGTACAAGTCACGGTCGTCGCTGGGTTGTCCCAAAGAAATGTATATGGCAAATTATCAAATGTAACCATGACGACCTCGGTCATTTCTCGGTCGATAAAACAGTCGAACGTATTTATAACCGATATTGGTTTTCTCAAATGCGATACATTGTTAAGAAATATATAAAAACCGTTTAAACTGCATTTACTATAAAAATAATGGCGGCCCGAACGAAGGTGAGCTTTACCACTACTAAAATATGCACAACCATTCCACACAATTCATTTGGATCATCTCCCTTTGTTGAAACACAAAATAAGAACAAGTATTTGTTAGTCGCAGTAGATGCATTTACTAAATTTGTATTTATCTCGCCGGTAACTTATACGGATAGTAGTAACGTAATTAGTGAACTTGAAAATATAGCAAAGATATTCAGCAACCCTCGTAGAATTTTAACGGATGCGGGTTCCGTGTTTACGTCAAAAAGGTTTAAAGAATTTTGCCATGGTAAAAATATTCGCCTGCATATAATAGCCACAGGTATGCCGCGCTCAAACGGCCAAGCTGAAAGATTTAATAAAACAATTCTGGGGGCAATGAAAACTATGTGTGCAGATTTGGATGAAGATTGTTGGGATAACTGTATTACGCCATTACAACAAGCGATTAACAGTACGTATCACAAAACGATCCAAGCAGTCCCATGTGAGGTCATGTTTGGATATAGACTACGTACCGATATGTACGAGTGACATCTTCGGGCCTGAGCTTGACCAAGATGACGAACATTGTATAGATGTGACAGATTTACGTAAAAGAGTGGACGAAAATATAAAGAATAGTGCAAAGTCTCAGAAGAAAAGATTCGACCGGTGCCGCACTAAAGCTAAACTCTATCATGAAGGAGACTTAGTCCTTATTAAAATACAAAGTCAAACAAATGACGGACGAAGTAAAAATTTACTGCCTACCTATAAAGGCCCATTTCAAATAACGAAATGCCTGGATAAAGACAGATATGAAGTCAAAGACATGCGGGGCAGTGAAAGAAGTTATAGATCGTATAATGGGGTGGCCACTGCTGAGAATATTAAACCTTGGATTGAAACTATATATATTTATATATATTTTTCATTTAATTATGCAACTAGTATAATATAGGAATAAAAATTGCTTTGTAAAAGTTCAGTTTCTGCCAAGTTGATTACATTCGATTGACACTGGACGAAAAAAAAAAGTGTTCTATTAGTCATTCGTCAGAATCGAGGTGGTAAGCTGAAACAGTTACTGCCTTAGTCTAAGAGTGAACTGGACCAGGCACCACCTTGGATTAAGGGAGTGAGCTAAAATATCAGGAGCAAAGAGGTTGTCTAAGCCTAAAGACAACTCTGTTTTGGGGTCCAGTACAATTTTAATTGGGAATAACTTACTGCAGAATAATTAACAAAGCCACCGTCTAAAGGGATTTTGTTTTGAGATCTGTAATATGTTTTGAGTAGAAGAGCTATAGTAGGTTCATGAATGGAATTACCAGTTGCAGAGTAGTGAGAATTCCTAAGCCAAAAGGAACAGAAACGATGTAAAGCCTGCAACTGGAGTTCTATTAGTATTATGAATCATGATTTTTGGTCAAAGCATTTTTGTTTTATATTTAATAACCAGTAAATTATATTATTATGCTTTCAGATGCGTGTTTCGTTAAGCTAAGTATGAATGATGGTGTAAGGCGTGCCTGAGGACATGCACGTCGCAGGAGGGCCGTGTTGAGGAACATCAAGTGAAGCTACTTCAAGCGTGAACCGAGAGGCTTTGTTTTTTTTTTATTTAGAAGGAAAGGAAGTTCCCGCCATTATTCTTTTGTTTTTTTTTAATTTCTTTTAACACTTCAAATATAGTTTACAGAGAAGCCTTGCAATGATTTTATACAATTTACTCTCATTTTCCTTCTTTTTACATGACTACAGAACGACTTCCAAAAAGGAGGAGGTTATATGTTTGGCTGTATGTTTTTTTATTTTTTTATGTGTGTTCACCGATTACTCCGTCAATTGAAAGAAATGAAAGAAAATACGTTTATTTGCGGTAAACATGACGCAAAAAAGAACATAAACACAAAAATAAGAAAAGCTTGCATGCGTCACATCCACGCAAAACGGCTACCACTCAGCATTATGCTGCGACCCTATACAAGACAGAGCCCCAGCGCTGGTTTTCAGCGACAGGCAATTGTGAACAGATTTTGAAAATTCTTTTTTTTATGGAAGGGTATGTTCCCGAGGTGGTCCCCTTGCCACCAACTCAGAATCTGATGAGGGGATCCCATAGAAATCGAGGGAAATCCTCAAATTTTATAGGCATACCTATAGCGATTTGAGTATTTTTTATAGTAACTCGTGCATTTGCACTCGAAAAGCCCCATTTGGTGAAGTGGAACTGATGATGAAGACCACAGATGGCCACCGGAACTACTTAATAATAAGTATTTCACCTTTGCGATTCGATTAGGCACTTTAATATGGTTGCTAAGCAATTTATGCTCGTCTAAATGCATATGGTGAAGTCACCATCAGTTCTTCTGGTTCTTACCGGAAGAACTCCTCAACAATTAACGCCCCTGCATCGGGAAAAGCAATATTTTGTAAAAGGTGATGAGCATTTGACATTAGGCTGTTGTAACATAGATAAATTACAAACTAACCCACTAAAAAGTGAAAAACATTTCGCTTTAGTATCCAATTTTTTTTTTTTTTGACGATTGGATGAGTCATGACAATACTATTTTCATTGTGCCTTCCATGACATTGTTCATTGCTTCTTCGATAGTAAAATCCTTCTCTTACTACTCGTATAATATTAAAATTGTAAAGGTGTGTGTGTTAGTATGCAGATATGTTTGTCCCCACTTCACGCAAAAACTACAGTACCGATTGCGATGAAACTTTGTACTTCTATAGCTGGAGTTTTGTGATAGTACATAGGTAACTTTTCACCCCGAATTTTTTCCAAAGAATCGACTCGTACGTGGATGAAACCGCGGGGCGCAGCTAGTATTAAATATATTTATTTAATACACAATGTCAAAATTTATTTGTTAAAAAATCTGAGATACCATAATAACATTTTTCACATAGCATTGTTTTAAATTTTTGTTTAAATTAACATTACATTTTTTTAGGTCCTTTGGCAATTTATTATAAACGACAGGTGCCATTAATATGAAAAATACTCTATATATTATTAAGGCAGTATTCGATGAACGAACACAGAGACGATTTTCATCTCTTTGAGTACGATTGAATGCTTCAGATGCAAGCACAAAAAGTTCAGGATTTTGTTTCACGAAGACAGCTACTTCAAATATATACAGTGATGGCAATGGTAAGATACTGTACTTTTTAAAGAAAGGGACACAACTCTCAGTAGATTTTAAACCGAGCATAGCCTTAACGCACTGTTTCTGTGCCATAAAGACATGACCTTTGTTAGTGGAGTTCCCCCAAAAAAATATGCCATATCTGAGGATAGACGCCACAAGCCCATGATATGCAGATAAGAGTGTTTTGGAATTAATTTTATAAGCAAGTTCATCTAGGGCGTAAGCTGATCAACTCACTCGCTTGCACAGTTGTTCAATATGTGGTTTCCAAGTCATTTTATTATCAATATGCAAGCCAAGAAATTTAATGGTCTGATTCTTTAATAGGTTGGTTGTTAAAATTTACGTTTAGGTTGTTTAGTGTTGGTTGGCGCTGTCTGAAATTCATTAATTTTGTTTTTTACTAAGTTGGCTCTTAAATTATTTACATTAAACCAATTCATAATAGAGCTCAAGGTGCTATTTAAGCCATCTTCATAAGTATGTATGTCTTTACATTTGACAGTAACAGTACTATCATCCGCAAAGAGAGCTATAGGATTATCAGTGACTTTGGGTAGGTCATTGATGTATATTATAAATAACGATGGACCCAGAAAACTACCTCTTGGTACTCCGTAGTTTATTTTTCGTTCATGTGACCTAAAGGTTTCCTCTTGTTTAGTAAGAACATTCACTTTAGTCACTTCAGTATATTGGTTTCGGCCTTTGAGGTATGATTCAATTAGCTTTAGAACATCACCTCTTATTCCTAAAGCATTATAAATGTAAAAATTATTCTGTTCAGCTTGACACAATTTTGAACAAGTATCTCTGTCTGTTCAGTATTTATTATTAGCAATCCGAAACGACCAAAGAGCGCATGTGAGAGAAGGAATTTAGAGAACCTCTGTTTGCGCGTACTCTCGCACTATGATATTTGTTGTTGATGGCTAGTCTCCGTTGAGCTTCGCTGCCGTGACCGATATTGGGGCTGGAGATTTTTTTTATAATATACTTAGTCACCTTGTAAGGTCATGGACATCAGAAAAGTAAGCATTCACAACAGTCTTCCCATTCAAGTTGTAGGCATCTTGAAGGTGTTTTCTGGCGTCGATGTCTAGTCTCCTGATTTGTGTAGGCAGGGATACTGCATCATGTGGTTGTCGCAGCATGTTCAGCTGCAGCAAGCCGTCGATGAACGTGACCCAGTTGTCGCGCCACACCAGTGCTGCCTGGCACAGTGATGCGCTCGCCGCCTCGATGCTTAGGAACTCACCGCTACAAGATGTAATAATAAGATTGCATAAGATTAACATTGCTACAATGCAAGGTATACGGAAAGCTTTCGTAAAATGGTGTAAAACTTTGGGCGTGCAGTAGCTTCGTTTTTAAGCGACTTCTAAAAAGGAGGCTGGTTATAATAATTAAGTTCGGCAGGTATTTTTTTTTTTAATGTATGTTCACCGATTTCTCCTTCAATCGTGAACCGATTTTGAAAATTATTTTTTTGCTTGAAAAGGTATGCTATTGAGGTGGTCCCATTGCCACCAAATCTAAATCTGATGAGAGAGTATCCTATAAAAATCAAGGGAAGCCCTCAAATTTTATAGGCACACTGAAAGCGATTTGGATATTTTTTATAGTAACTCATGTATTTGCTCTTGCGTGAAGTGGAACTGATAATGAAGACCAGAGATGGCCACCGGACCTACTTAATAATAAGTATTTAACGGGGTGCGATTCGAGTAGGTACTTTAATAGTGATTGTAAGCAATTTATGCTCGTAACAATGCATATGGTGAGTGGCAGTTCTCCTGGTTCTTACCAGGAGAACTCCTCAACAATTAACGGCCCTGCATCGGGAAAAGCAATATTTTGTACAAGGTGATGAGCAGTTGACATTAGGCTAGGCGTCTAAATAGACTAATTACAAACTGACCCACAAAAAAGTGAAAAATATTAAACTTTTTACAAAAAAAACAAAACCGACTTCCAAAAAATCACTACAAAGTGAAAAATAACTTTAAGTTGATGGTAAAAAATAAAATACAGATCCAAAGACACCATTTTGTATGAAAACGAAGTCCATTGCAATGCAAATGAACACGCTACGCTCGGATGCATGGTCTGATGATTATTAACGGTGAGTAGCCCGAGCAGCCTAGCTACAGAAGCGTAGCTTCATAATCTCGTTTAAGGGAACTGGGACGGGAAGTGAAGTATCTCCGCCGTATGATTGTGCATTGCCAAGGGCACATCGAAGCGCAGCTTATACTGTAGTGGAAAGATGGCACACTCGCAGCGAGACAAGCAAAACGTGAAACAACAGCAACAGAACCTTTTAGACTGACTGCCCCAGAAAGAGGTAATGTTTCTTATTATTTGCCATCTTATTATGACTAACCTGTAATTGTAGTCCCTGTCTTGCAGCAGTTGGTAAATGTCTTTTGAATTGAGCACCATGTCAGTATTATTAGCTTTTGTCACGCATCGGTCGAAACCACTTCGAATGTACCCTGATGCCACTCGGTTATTCTCGTTCAAGATCTGTTGTAGATAATTGTTATTGATAAATGTTCATATCATCACGTTTGTATTCCGTGAAAGGCTTGGTAGAGGTGTTTATAGAAAATACATAGTGCACCAGTTATTTTTGAGTCTGCTGTAATAGGGGGCGAGCTTATTGCCATTATCCAGGCAATTGCTACTGATAGATTCTGGAAAAACCCAATAACACTTTAAAAGCAAATAATCGAACCCCATTTCAGCAGTAAAACTTTTGTAAAACTATTGAAATGTCAAGGAGTGGGTTAGCCAGAAAGATAAAGCCCATTCCAAAGTGTAGTAGGTATCTTTGGAGAAGAATGAGCAAGAAACTAAATGGACACTTTATAACAATGAATATCTACTAAATATCAGTATACCTCAAACTTTCCGGTCCCTCTCTGCAGTGCGACGCTGAGCCTCAGCGGTCGCTGGTCGTGGAGCGTGGGCTGAGCGTACAGGTGCACGTCTTGGAAGTGTACCGGCGCCTGACGCTTGGCAACCCCTGAGTGCATCGCGAGGGTATCCCATGCTGCCACCAGAGCAGCCGCGAAAGGATAGCACTGTTTTTCTGAAATTCACGGCGATATTGGATTGACTGCATTCATCTTACTTACAAGCAAGCTAGCGATGGTAAGGTGGTCAGCACCACCTTTGCATAATTTTATCTGTATTAAAAAGGCATTGCAGACGCGTTGCCATCCCAAAGACTAAGCTGAAATGTCTCATAAGCGTGTTATTTCACTGGCCCTACTTATTCCATTCAAACCAGAAGGGATCGAGTAGCAATGCAGCTTAAAAATGGCCCCAAGAGTGATGATATTGTATCTGGGCAGTAACACCCACGGACTTAGTCAGCAGACCAGCTAGTTTTTACACGGCATGGACAGTAGAAGAAGAATCCGGTTTGATATGTTAGATGATAGTTATTATACACAGAAAAGCCTTTTTTTGTGAACAATGAAAGACTTAGTTACACATCAAAGTCAAATTATTTATTTCTAATAAATAGGCACATAAGAGGCACTTTTGAACGTCAAAATTTACAAAAAAATAGAATTGATTCTAGTTGCCCCTTCCAATAGGTAGTTTCGTATGAAGAAGAATGGGCAAGAAACTCCACCGTTACTCTTTTAAATATGTTTACAATATTTTGTTTGAGTATATTAATTATAATATATAATTATATGTGAAGACGATGCACCTAGAATAAAATTACTATACCATAATACGTAAAAAGAATTAAAAACTAAGCAATGAAAAATAGCTTAATTATGAGATAGATACATGGTGCTCACTTATTATTTACAAACATCACAAAAGTACGTTTACCTAAAAAAAAAAATAAGTCAGTGTGTGAGTATAGGTAATCATAGAATGTAAAATCAATATCATAAAAATAACAAATTTTACAATAAAAATAGTGTCATCATCCGGCGGGTTCTTGGCACCGCCAAGAGCCAGCCGCTGCCGCCGCCGCCGCCGCCGTTGAGTGCCAGCTGTTTTAGAACCTAATGGCTTGGTGCGCGACGATGGGAAGAGGCCAGACGGAATGCCATGGAAGTTGGGTAGGCCTTTGATGTGGGATGCAACCTGTGTCGACACCCTCGCGCCATCCCATCTTCCTGGCACGGCGGGTTTTGCTGGGGCGGCAGTTGCAGGAGCAGAACACCTCAAACGGCGCAAATATAACAACCTTATTGGGAGCTATATGTTTAAGCCGTTTGGGGTTGAAACACTAGGCCCTTGGGGTCCAAGTGCTCATCAAGTATTTCGGGACATCGCCAAGCGGTTGGTCGACTCATCACGTGACCAGAGGGCTGGCCTATTTTTAGCCCAAAGAATCAGTATTGCCATCCAACGTGGCAATGCTGCAAGCCTTTTGGGCACTTTTCCCATTGACAGCGATGCGGACGAATTTTTTGATGCCCAATGAGCACTTCTCCCTTTTTAATTATTTTATTATATCTATACCTACTTGTACATATTTTAGAGTTAGCTTGTATATTTTAATTAAGGACCAATTGTTATAAATAAATATATTATATTAATACAAAAAAAAAAAATAGCAACCAGTTTGTCTAGACTCTAAATCGTCCTATGGAGCTGGATCAGCATATTTCCAAGCATTCCTGTCCTGGATATAATCCCCTAACTTGTAATTTATGCTTGTTTAAAAAGTGTACTTTTAATATGTTTTAAATTTTCTCTCATTTAATTGCAATATAACACAAGGTATTTTGTTGTAACATTTAACACAGTACCCCATAAAAGATGTATATTATGTACTTTAGATAATCTGAAGAATGGTTGGTCTATTTTGTTTTTATTTCTAGTATTAAAATTATGTCTATCGCTTATCTTATTAAAAATATGTAGATTTTTCCTTACATACATAATATTTTCATAAATGAATTGGCAAGTTACCGTCATAATATTAATCCTTTTAAATAGTTCCCTAAGAGATTCGCGGCGACGAACATTATAAATTGCTCTGACAGCAATCTTATGTCCCATCCCATGCGAATGAAAGACACGGAAATGTCCCAACCTGTTGAGGTTAGGACGACAGTGAGAGTCAACAGAGAACAACTGAGGGCATTAATATATTAAATCCAGTTTAGTACCTCTAACAACGTGACCTTGCAGGTAGCTGTACTCATCATCATGAATTGACTTCAGGAACTGGCAGGCTGCAGCCACTCGTTTCTTTCCACCGACAAAATTTGTAACGTTCCTATATGGAAGTTCAAATAAATTTAAAAAAACAATATATAATAAGTCTAAATCACCAACCTGTATGACAAAGTCAAGGAAATTAATTAGTAAACACGCTAATTGGCTTTTATGGACAACTTAAAGTGTCCGTATATTCAAATCAAAACTTTAAATCTTTGACAATCGAAATAAAACGGTTAAGAAAGGGCTACTTGACGAAGGCCAATTTGTTTAGCATTCATGTCCCTGACGGATGACTTTACATATTTAGCAGGCGTGGTGATCAATACTCGTGCTTCCACTACACTAATAAACAATCATTTGCCTTAAATAGGACAATAACGGGCTGGTTTTGTTTATTTGATAGATTTTGTAATCAAATGATTGGACTTACCATATTTCACTATGGTTCCATTCGACTAAGTGTGACAGCATAGGTGTTTCTGTAGATACAGGGAACTCCACTTTCGGGTACAAAGCTTGCACCTTTGGTGTGTAACCATGCATGTACAAACTGTAATTAAATTAGACATAAAATAATTAATTACTCATAGCATTGCATAACGAGCCTATAATGTTCCTACTGCTGGGACACACCAAAGTCTCAATAAATGGAACAACTGATTCTTGTATGTATCTTTATTTTAGCGAGCACCTTGGAATAGTTTATATCAGACATTAATGCCAAGAGTGCCAACTGTAACCGTCTTATTACAAACCGAGTGCCAACTTTAGTCCAAGCCCATGCCTTCGAGCTCGTTAATGAATAATAAACTTTATTCAGATCACAGTAACGTTCTTAGAATTAACTTACGTATCTAGTTTATTTATGCACGTGTCTGTACTCTAATGTACATTCTAATTCCATGGTCTGTGATAAATAAACCTATTTTTCTTACTTTCTTTCATAACACAAAATTGACAACTTAGACAGTTCGCGTTTGACGTCAGTTTTTGTAAGTAATTAGAATAATTATTTCGACATTAAAAAATACTCGGATAGCACCGAGTAAAGAAACGGAATTCTTCACTCACAGGTCTAAAGACAAACGTTTTGCTGCAATAAGACTGCAAAAGTCTTTTAATATTTAAGAATGTCTGAGTACTTACTCGCCAACTGCCTTAAGTAAGAAAAGCACGTTGTCAGGATGTCCGCGCCTGGTGAGCGGAACATGCCTACTTTCCGCCGGCATGGCTCTCTTGAGAATGGCCTGCAGCAGTCCATGCGGCGCCACCTCCACCAATACAGCGTTGCTAGGTATCAGCCGCAACGTCTCCTCAAATAATACAGGGCTCTGCGACACGCAACCAAAATAATAAAGAAATCGGTCAAGTGTAAGTCGGACTCTCGCACTACCAAAACTATTAAAGTGGACCTTTTGATTATTATTGTTGTTTAGTTATTTATTTATTTTTCTGTAATGGCTATCCAACAATTTTTTTACACTGTTACAGTGTTAGTTGTTTCGATTAATTTCTTATAGGTTAGCACCGCATGCCCCATAAACGTAATCAATGTGCCACAAGCACTATACTATAAAATTAATATCTAAGTAGGAAAACCAATAGAGATAAGTTTAAAGTTCACGTAACTTTAAAATTGTCTCTATTGGTTTTCCTAAAAGTTAGCTAGTTATCAAAAATTTAAAAATTACAAATAGCAAAATTAGCCTAAAACTTAAAACAGATTTACTTTTATTTTTAAAACACAATTATAAGTTATAAAAAAAATATTAGAGATTGCGCTGACAAGTAAACACCGCTCGAAGTTGTGGTCGTGGTAAAATAATTACTAAAACTATTCACCTCTGGAGTGTGTATTGTACATAAAAGTGTAACTGGACATAGAAACTAACTGTGACAGTGTTATTTTCGATGAATAGTTTCGGTTTACTAAATAAATACAGGGGGTCTACTCCGAAGCGCTAAACCGATGTATCGGCCGAATGTTCGGTCGTTTTATAACTTCCAAAGTTTCCATTTTAGACTTTCAGTTCTTACCAGACTTCACGTCACAGTTTTGACTTTGGCTTATCTCTTCGACTGTCTTGTTTTTTTTTTTCGGCGTACTCAGCGATAGTTAGCCGTAGTAAATAAACGACCGATCATTCAGCCGATACTTCGGTTTAACGCTTCGGAGTAGACCCCCAGAATCTCAAAATATAATAATAGTGACATTAAACTGAAGAAACTAATGTGCCCCTTTGCATAATATGCAAAGGGGCACATTAGTTTCTTCAGTTTAATGTTTTGTACTTGTAACAACTGTAGACATAATATGTCTACAGTTTTTAGTGCAAAAGTGTTCAAAAAGATAATAATTATTGTAATCAATATTGACTAATTCAAATTTCGACCAAAAAAAGTTCGTTTTTAGGGTTCCATACCCAAAGGGTAAAACGGGAACCCTATTACTAAGGCTCCGCCGTCTGTCTGTCTGTCTGTTTGTCCGTCTGTTACCAGGCTGTATCTCATGAACTGTGATAGTTAGATAGTTGAAATTTTCACAGATGATGTATTTCTGTTGCCGCTGTAACAACAAATACTAAAAAAATTGAATAAAATAAATATTTAAGGGGGCTCCCATACAACAAACGTGATTTTTTTGCTCGTTTTTGTTCTATATTGATAACGGCAACAAGTAGACGCTTGTAATATTCACAGAATATTTAGTTATGTATTCACTTTAAAAGTAAATAATTAAATTAAAATAAAACAAATATTTAAGGGGTGCTCCCATACAACAAACGTGATCTTTTGCCATTTTTATAGATAATGGTACGGAACCCTTCGTGCGCGAGTCCGACTCGCACTTGGCCGGTTTTTATTCAAATGTTATCATGAAATATAACACCATCTAGTACAAATCACATGAACTAATTTTAACTTGTGTTGTTGTCGCCTCAATAGTGTTAAAAAAGTAAGATACTACTGGTCTGCAATAAATATTCAAATTAGCGACATCTATTGTGGTGACAAAGATCTACACTAATAAAGAGTACTAGATCGATAATTTCGCCATCTATACAGACCATATAGCTACAATACGTCTGTCTCCATTGTGGTGACGCTGAAGTAGAACTGCGTGATCGTCAGTTCGAATCCGACGAAATGCAATTCCTTTTTTTAATTAATTTGAAATATAAATTCATAGAATAATCTACCACTATGAATTTCTTCGAAAATGTGGTAGATAATATTACGTTCCGGCGCACTCGCAGCAGATCGGAACCAGATAATGATAGTAGTGAGATTATCTCCCGAACATTGGATTGTACCACAAACAGTTTGCCAGAAATGTCAGACGATGACGATGAAACGCAACTAAACATACAGTATTTAAATGAGATAGAAAATCTTAAATCGCAATTAAAAAGCGCGCATTTAGAAATAGAAGTATTGTCTTTAGAAAATAGAAACTTGAAGCAAATTAATATACCTAGATATAATAAAGAAAATTGAAATTTATAAAAAAAAACACTAAAAGCCCAATTAAGCAAAAAGTCCAAACTCCGAAGAAGAATGCAACTAGCCGAACGAAGAAAAAATAGACACAAACTTCAGAGATTATAAGAGACTATTGCACACCTCAAGTTGAAACCGGTACTAGTGCTAGTAGCACTCAAAACACCACATCACCCAACGGTATTACCGAAAAATGTCCTTTGACGCCGCTTGTAAAACATAAAATTTGTATTCTGAGTAGTGAATCATCTAATAGAATATATACACGGCGACACGCGACGGCACGGTTGGCGCAATGGTTAAGCGATTGACTGCCGCGCAGCGTGTCGCGGGTTCGATTCCCGCACGGAACAAATATTTTTGTATGACCTACAAGTAGTTGTTCCGGGTCTGGCTGTTTGTGTATGTGAGTTTATATGTTTTTAAACGCACCCACGACAGTAGAAATTCCTAGTGTGGGGCAACGTTTAAAAAAAAAAGAAAAATAAAAAAGATACAATGAGCGAAAGAAGTCATATCTGTAACTATAATATGTGTCACTATCATACGCCTAAATGTGGATTGAAGCATATTTTAAACAATATAGATACAAAAGTACTAAACTTCACACACTCTGATTGCTGTATTATTCATATTGGCGAGGAAGATTTCAGGAAAACCCATAATTATATAGAACTAGTTACCTTTACTTACTCACGAAAAAATACAAACATTAAGTCACACTAATTTTATAATTATGCCTACCAACTTTTAAACACATACCATAACATAACACCTGTAATCCCCGAAGGGTTAGGCAGAGGTGCACCTATAGTACACCCACATTTCGCCAGTTATATTTAACAACTCGGAACTCTCAACTCTGTCTCTCTCTGTCTCTGTCTCTCAACTTTGTTTTCGCAACTTTTAAATATATGGATAACAGTAACATTATGTTTAACGGCCGTGTAGATACTTTCAATACCCTAATTTACATGGATTTACATTTACTAATTTAAATGACATATAAATATGCATACGGTTAAAGATATTTATTTCTCAAAAGAATTACAAATTCACTTATAGAGAAAACATAAATAGGTTTATACAATATTATGTGCCATCAAGAGTAGCCTAATACATTTTGCTACACATACTACGAATCTAAAAACTAACATTATAATTACACTTTGACTGAATAGTTTTGTCGTAGCAATCAAAACAAATCAGAAGTAGGTAGTTCTACACAAGGATCAGCAGAACTTTAAGCGACTCGGGTAGGATGCATTTCAACGGTTGTAGCGTGTTAAATAAGGCCTACACCACAGTGCAGCACAATAACAAGAACAGAAAAAAAAATCGGCTAAGTGCGAGTGGGACTCGCGCACGAAGGGTTCCGGACCATTATCTATAAAAAAGGCAAAAAAATCACGTTTGTTGTACGGGAGCCCCCCTTAAATATTTGTTTTATTTTAATTTAATTATTGATTTTTAAAGTGAATATATAACTAAATATTCTGTGAATATTTCAAGTGTCTACCTGTTACCGTTATCAATATCGAGCAAAAACGAGCAAAAAAATCACGTTTGTTGTATGGGAGCCCCCTTAAATATTGATGTTATTCTGGTTTTTAGTATTTGCTATAGCGGCAACAGAAATACATCATCTGTGAAAATTTCAACTCTCTAGCTATCACGGATCATGATATACAGCCTGGTGACAGACAGACAGACAGACAGACGGCGGAGCCTTAGTAATAGGGTTCCTGTTTTACCCTTTGGGTACGGAACCTTAAAAAACAAGTAATATTTTGTTTTATTTACTTTTGTAAACTAACTTGCAAACAGAGATTTTTTTGTAGACTAGGGATTTGTATATTTTGATTTGTTTAATAGTACTCTCACGGTCAGTCCAAGTTTAATAATTATTTTAGAGATATTATATTTTATATAATATTATACATATTTTATTTTTATTTTGTTATTTATTTAGTTATACAGTAGGTTGGAAAAGATCTTTTAGTATATAGTTTCTTAAAGTTTTCTTGAAAATGTTAAACGATTTGATTTATTTTATATCCTTAGGCAATTTATTCCATGTTTAGTCCTAGGCTGGGATAAGCAAATATCGTTAGCCTGTTAAGATTTTGTAGGTTTGTACCCTTTTTGTAAATATTATATGCGAGTGTATGTCTCTAGTTAGTATTTTCCGAACAAGTATACATGTGTTATACTTATATAATATTTGATTAATTATTTTATTTTGGGCTACTTGTAGTACTTCTAGGTTTGTTTTGGCAGCAGTTCCCCAAACCTCAATCAAATAGTCTATGTGAGACTTAATCATGGAGTTTCGCGGTCACGCGCCACCACTTTATTTTTTTTTCATGTAGGATGGCATTTAATTATTGCGAATACTCATTATTACTCATTACAATCGTTTAGATTAGACGGATCAAGAGAGAGTAAAAAAAAAAACATTCAAAATAATGGTGGCGCGTGAGAGTCCGAAGTTAGCGATGCACCGCGATGATTGGCCGACATGTTTGACACTGATTGGTCGATGTCATTCGCAAACGCGCTGTCAGTGGCAACTTTAGGTCGCTATCTTGCCTCTTCATTCCGGTAGGTGGCGCAGGCGGCAACAGTAATCAATATAGATTTAATGTGCATCACAGAGCATTTTGTTGAGACAGGTTACGAGAGTTTGCTGCATCTACCTAATTACTACCTAGCTGCCTATTTTTCGAGACATATTAAACGAGGAGGAACCTGTAGGTATATTTGTTCGAATAGGATTACATTGTAGAGAATTGACGGATGTAGCAAAACAGTCGGTGACTGGTATTTTCGAGCGCTGTGGTATAGAACTGATATCACATAATATTATTATTGTCTGCGTATATAGAATACCTAAATTTAACTATAACGTGTTTTATGAAAGATTGGACAATGTATTGCAAAAATTTCGTTCACTTACAAATAAAAATATAATTTTAACTGGAGACTTCAGTATCGATGTACTAAAAAGAAACAAAAATACATTGGAATGTAAAAAAAATCTTTTGCAATTTAATTTTAATCTGGCTCTCTACAAACCGACCAGATCAGGTAGTAACTCTTGCATTGATAACTTTGCACACTCTTACCGAAAAGAAAGCAAAGCGGAAATTATGGATCTAGTTCTTTCAGATCATACTTCTCAGTTACTCAAAGTACCTATCAATAAAATCTGTACACAAAAATTCTGCAAAACTAAAAAACAAGACATGTCAGCGTGTAATATATCTAAATTCAAAAATCACTTGAAGTGTTTACGAGTATCTTTCTTGCAAGTGTACAATGCCAAAGATGCAAATGAGTGGTTCTCTATTGTGTCACCTAACTTTTTTATCCATTATTTAAAGTGCCATAACTTTTTTGTCCTAATCATCATTTGTCCGAATGATAACTTACCCGAACTTAATATCACATAATATCACATGCCATAAAATTAAAATCCCTAAAAATATGTCCTAAATCCGTTTGTCATAAATATTACAATCAATTATATACAAAAGACATAAAACCATTTTCAATAAAAGTTACTCGTATAAGTCCTAAATTATATTTTAGTATTAAATAAATAATTATAATTTGAACTTCCTTTATAATGACGAGGCTTATTGCCTCGTCATTATAAATATTGTCGTGTGTTCTTTGGGCAATCTGGTGCAGTTCTAGATTTTTCATATTTACAACCTCATCTAACCCAAATGATTCACCAAGAATAATGGTATCTGACGCATTCCCATTGATTTTAAATATTGATTCTACGTTTGAAATAAAAATAATCAAATTGCCCGCCACGCGAGTGTTACAACCACCTGCTCCTCAACTCGCGGGCCGCCTCGCCCCTCCGCGATTTTAAATTACACTCTAGGGGTAGAGCAGATTGAGACAAGGTTCGCGCCCTCGTGCCCTTAGTCGCCGCAGGAGACGCCCCGGGCGTCGGGAGTCGCAAGCCGATTTCCGGCCACCGTAGGCGCGGGCCTGCGGACGGTGAGCGATGGGTAGCTCGCCGTCCGATAAGGACCAGGCCCGGGTCGACGGCGCGTTGTGTTCCACGCGCGCCTCAAAGAGATGTCAGCACAAACTGATGGGGTCCGTTAGGACCAATGCCTACCAGGGTTGCGAGTTTGTCCGAAAGGGATATCGTGGCCCTGGCACACAGGCAACGGAAGGAACACGGGTGGGTTTTAGTCAGTAAAAGTCTGACACGCCCTCCCGCTCCGCCCAGAGCGGGAGAAGTTATTTGAAGATTTCCCACCCAAAAAAAAAAAAAAAGGGGTAGAGCAGATAAGACTGCGTGGAGTCGGATTTACAGCGATTCGTTTCTGTCACTAAAACCTAATTTTTAGCAAATGTTTTAGGACTAAAAAAAATATTATAAATGAACATTCGGAATAATACTCATTATTTAACACAATACTTAGGACATATTAATTTTGGGCCTGTAAAATTAGGAGATTCAATTATTATAGTACTCGATATTATGACAAAATACTTTTAGAACTATAGATAATTATGTTAAACAAAATTTGGGGATTTTGAACATTATGGTTACTGAAGTTTGTAGCAAACGTGTTATGGATAATGATTTTCGGACAAACAATTTTAGGAGAAGAAAGAGAGTACCAAATGAGTCCTATGCAAAATTTAAAGACGACTATTTTTAATATATCGTTTATCCTTTCCGGAAAAAAATGTCACTATACATATTATTATATACTAATAAAAATACTAAATGGTGATCTCGAGGATTTAAATGATGTAGTCAAAAACAGAGACAGCTACTCTGGGCATATATTTAATCCTAATTAAAAAAATAAACTTGTTTAAAAAAAAAATTCAACACTTTATAGGAAAATAATAAAACTAACTCTGAAATCTCAAAATAATCATTTTATAAATGCTTCAAAAAACAAATCAAAAGCAGCCTGGCAAGTAATAAACAAATCTAAATTTGGTTTGCCCCAGGAACCAATATTATCTATAACAAAAGACAATTTAATTTTAACGCACCCCATGGACATAGCAAATTAATTTAATAAATATTTTATCGAGGCTATTGAAAACAATCTTCAAACGAATTGTACGTCGACAAAAAACTGGTTAGTGAAAATCTGACGTCGCAGTCATTATTTATGTTACCTGTTGCAGATGATGACATTATTAAAATAATTAACAGCCTTAAGAATACGAATACTGTCGGATACGATGGCATATCAACCAATATGATAAAATATGTCAAGGAAGTTATAGCGCCACCACTATCACATGTAATCAATCTTTGTATTGCTGATGGTATATTCCCAAATAGTTAAAAAAATGTAAAAAATAAGCCCTTTTTTAAAAGAAATGACAGAACTGATGTTGCAAATTACCAATTGCAAAAATTCCGGTGTTTTCAAAAATAATTGAGAAAGTAATTTATAATTCCGTATAATTATGCATACATTTTGAAAAATTTAAATTATTTTGCAATGAACAAAAGGGGTTCACAAAAAAAATTCAATATTAATATGGCACTTTTTGACCTAATATCCAGTGTCATCACATCTGTCGATAAAAGAAATCATGTCTGTGCGATATATGTATACAGACATGACGAAGGCATTCGATTTTGTGGATCATAAAATTTTACTGCAAACATTACAAATGGTTATGGCATCAGAGGGAACATCCTTAAACTTTTAGAATGATACAATTGATAGATTATAATGTACGGAAATCTCTAGAATATGTCCTATAACCAAAGTAGAAACCACATATACCTCTGAAGCAAGGTACATAAAATATGGCGTGCCTGAGGCGCTACCCTGAGGCACGCTTCTGGGACCGCCGCTATTCTTGATTTATATAAATGACCTCCCAAAATTTACAGGACATAAAATGGTACACTTTGCAGATGATAGCACAGCTATTATTAAGTGTAATAATCCAAAAAAGTATCAAAATGACATTAATAATTCTCTATATATAATAATAAATTGGCTTAATGATAATAAACGTTTAAAAAAAATAATCTTGTAATGAATAAATAAAACTTAAGTTATGCACTTTCACCAACACCTTGAGAAACCACTAGTTAATGTTGCTTACAATGATTCTGAAATAGAAGAAGCAAGTAATGTAAAGTTCTTAGGTATAACATAATAAACTGACTTGGAAACCTCATTTGGAGGAAATTTGCAAGCAATTAAGTAAATCAGCATATTTGCAATATCAATTTTCGAAAAAAGTAAATACTGATACACTGTTAACAGCCTATCATGGACTAGTCGCCTCAGTTCTGCGGTATGGTGTTATTTTTTGGGGACAGTCAACAAACAGGGAATTTTTTTCAGGATGCAGAAAAGATGCGTACGTTCAATGTGTGGTTTAAAAACAACAGATAGTTGCATTCCATATTTTGAAAAGTTAAATTATTACCCCTACCAGCTCTATACATCCTGGAAACTGCATTATAAGTAAAAACTAATACACTTTTATTCAAAAAACTATGTGCAGTAAAGAAAACACCGATACGTGCTCAATATATTAATGAATTATGCCTTGTGAAATGTAAAACTTCTCTAATGAAGAAAAGTTTCTTTGGTGTTGCTCCACAATTATATAATAAAATACCCGATGAAATAAAATGTATGCCACTCCAGAAGCTTAAAAAAAACACTTAACGGGTTACTACTTGACAGATGTTATTATACTCAAGATGAGTTTCTTAATGACAAATCTCTATAATTATATAATGCTGACATAAATTATAATAAATTAAATAAGTTTGAATACAGTACATTAATATTAATCTTTTGAATTGAATTGACTTCCAATTTTGACATGAATTAAAATTGACTCTAAATAAATTGTAATAAAATTTAATTTGCATGCATGCGTTAATACAATTAGGTACTGAAATACTTGTAAGAAATGTATCACAAATAAATTATTCTTATTCTAAACGGATAATAGAGTATTATTACCGTTTTTAGGACGGAGCAGAAACAAAAATACCGGACAAGTGCGAGTTGATCTCGCGTGGTGAGGGTTCCGTACAATGAATATTTTATCTACCATGTTTTTTTATCCCAATATAATTTATTTGAAATAAATGATATTGGGATAAAAAAAAACATAAATAGATATATACTGATACAAACTTAACATTGTAGTTGAAAATCATGTTCTCCCTTATATTCCAACTACAAATGCAAGTGTGTAGGTACGTACAATATTGAGAGATTTACCATGTTATTTTAACACCATAGACTTCTTATTGGTTTTCCTGTAAGCAATAAGTAAAGAACTCATCCTAATCTATTTCAGCGTTTGTCTGATGATGTCCCAAGGAATAGATGTGATAATTCCAAACTCTGTGTTCATGGCCCTAAAAAAACTCTTGTGCACGAGCATCTTTTACATGGCTCCAACCATATTTTTAATAAATTACCCAAATTATGGAGAACATTGAGTATATCTGCTCTTTAATGCAAATTAAAGACTTTTTAATTGATAGAAAATATTATAGTATTTCGGAGTTAATGAAAGATGACAATATTCTTCTTTTTTGAAATGATGATGTTGTCTTAATTAATGTTGTTTTCCACTGTGTAAATAAGATCACTGGGATCCTGCCGTTTTGCCGAAAAGATTTTGCCAAATTTTCATTACCCAAACAAATTTTAGCAACCTTTTTTTATACCATTGCAATATTTCGAATGATTTTAGTACGCATATTTTCATTTGGTCAAATTTTTACTTGGCAAAATATTACCAAGTATAATGTCATTATGGCATTTGGTCTTTAATCAAATGATTTATTACAGCAAACAATCTTCAGACAATAAACGTTTTTGAGCGAGCGGTGCCGCGGCAGCGGCCGGCGAGTGCCAGACACGACTTGCATTAATAGAAAAAAAGATATTGTTTTTAGTAGGTTACCCGGAACATAACTATTTAGATTAGGTTAATTTCTTTAAAAAAAAAAAATGGGTAGGTTAGGTTAGGTTAAAACTGTGACCTCCTACGCACGAGCCGAGCGAGCGAAGCGAGCGGTGCCGCGGCAGCGGCCGGCGAGTGCCAGAAACGACTTGCATTAATAGAAAAAAGAGATTGTTTTTAGTAGGTTACCCGGATCTGAACTATTTAGATTAGGTTAATTACTTATTTATATTATTATTTGATTTTGCGTAAAAACTGTTATTCCAACTGAAATATTTGACTAAATAAAAAATGTTAAAAGTACTAGTTGGTAAACAAGTTATAGTTTAAACGTTCATTTGTCAAACATTAGGTTTGCGTTACAATTTTTTGTGAATAGATTTTTTGCTAAGTAATAATTTGGCAAATGGAATTATGCGAGAAATTTTTTGGGAAGTGAAAATTTGTCAAATTCCTTTCGGTCAAACAAGGGAGACCCAATATCTTGTATGCAATGTATGTACACCATGTTTATGCAAATAAATAAACTTACTTACTTAGTTATAATTATTTACAGTATTTTTCAAAGTTATTTTAGTTTAAGTTAGTTCAGTTATTTTTCGGTGATAAAATTTTAAGTTTAGTAGATTCGGTCGAAAGCTAAATTTAAATCTATTTTAAATAATTTTAAAAGTATATATTTTTTTTATAAAAATAATATTTCTGAAATCCTTACAACAAGCCCTTTCATTTGGTATGTCACACTGTACAGTTTGCAAAAGTTTTTTTAATTTCCTGATTTGCCCCAAAAGTGCACTTTAATTAAAATTCATTTATTTACGTTACACGTCCGTGTTTGGGTCATTGCAATTGATATGTGTACCAAATTTCAACTTAATCGGTAGGTACTGTAGATTCGGAGCAAATCGGCTGTGACAGACGGACACATAGACACACGAGTGATCCTATAAGGGTGTCGTTTTTCCTTTTGAGGACCCTAAAAAGCACCGCTACTCACCAGTAGGTTGTTAGTTTGATATTCTGCTGAACAATTTTTAGCTAAATCTTCTTTAATCCATTCGCTCTGCGGAATAGAAGTTGATAGCCAACGCTCACTGCGGGGCTTCGGATTCTTTATTACTTCTTTCAGTAACTTGAGCAGTTGAGGACCTGAAAATAATTTGCAATTTTATCTTACATAATAGTGTGTATCATAGTAATGTTCTTGATTACATTTCCTTTTGAACGCCATGGGTCCATGTAAACGTATCTACATGGCCTGTAGTACGTACAGGCCGCAACATAAGTTTTTATTATTATTTCTATTTTGTGACCTTGCCTACTTTTTCACAGCTATTTGACGTTCTTGACGTCCAGGGTACTTGTCCATTCATTGGTGGCGTTCAAAAGTTTAAATATGACGTTAACTCATACCTGCAATTGAGATGTATCGCGAATGATACGGTATATTAGAACTCGGCACCTCCTTCGCGAACACGCCTTTCGCCACAAGCTGAGCGACGAACTCCTTCATCACGCCAGCAGGGCCAGAGATGGTGCTGGAGTCAGGCCCGTTATGACACGCCACGTCGATTTCAGGCGGACACATCTTCGATATCTACATTTGAAAATAAATACCAATATGTTGAGAACGGACTAAGTGTTCATTTATTTAGGATCTCCATCAAAAGAGCAAAAGGGCAACATAAGGTATTAAGAAGGTGTACTCCTTCATTTATAGGAGACCACATCATGCACAACGTGTGCACGTGCTCCGTACACTTGAAAAAAGGATTTTATTCCATGGTTTCTTGTAACAACCCTTGGGTTCTAATTGTTCATGTTGCCCGTGATAGAGGTAACACGAAACATATATACAGTAACACGAAACATATACATAGTAACACGAAAACTGAGTACGTTAAAAAGATAACTGTTACAGACAGAAATACGGCGTAGATTTAGTAATAGGGTAGTAAAATGGATGATTGGATTTACTTGTTCATATCCCAGACCGACAGCAGCCATTGAACCATGTATGATGGGAGTCTCCAGCGACACACGTCCACGTTGGTAGGCGCACAAAATCATTTGTTCCGCTGTTAAACATCCGTCGGCGTATGCGCATGCTAGCTCACCAACACTGTGACCTGTAGAATCAATGCAACGGTCAAATGGGGCTCTCTCTTGCCCTTACAGTAATATACGAAACGTAACTCTCTCTCTTTCTATCTTCACTAACTTATCTACTCTCAACTTCCGCTGGCTCACTTCCGTAACGCTCTCGTCACGTTTTCACCAGCTTACTCCCCAAGTCAAGCGTGCTTAAAGAAGTTTTACTTAAAAAAAAAGGGTTGATCACGCCACAAACGGTGCAGGTGGATCAGGAAATCGCAGCTCTCGCGTTGTTGGAGCAAATGGTTCGAACCTAGCGCGAAGGACGTCGATGTTTGTGCAACCATCAGATGACACTTAAGCGGTGAATGCAGTAAATAAACTTGCGGAACCAGTGAGTGAATAAGTGTCTATTCTATTTTTTATTATAGCAAACATAGCCGATGTCGAATATTCTGCCAATGTCTTGAATTGGAAAAACAAGTGTTCTAAGTTTAAATTAAATAACAAGAATAATAAAAATCTTAGATGATACAGTTGAACTCAATGTAGTTCTTGTGGGTAAGTACTGGACTAAAACAAACAAAAAGATAAAATTAAGTAAATATTAAGAACATTAAAAATATCTACATATACCACATCCACACAGACAGAATATTTGGGGAAACAAACACTGAGCTAATAAACATCTTTAAAATAATATTAGTATGGAAACCAGATCAATAATGTACGATGGGCTAGCACTTTTTCCAGATCATACAGGTTGGAATGTGGGGTGAGGCAGGGGGTAGGCCTTGAGATCACCCACGTTTTATGTAAATGAGCTAATTGGCGAGCTCAGCAGCACCAGAGTGGGTTGCTATAAAGATGGTATCTGTATAAATAATATTAGCTATGCAGACGGTATGGGCGATGGGATTCTGAGCGCGTCAATCTGGTCTAAGAAAGTTGGTTGCCAAATGTGAGGAGTATGCCAAAACACATGGTTTTATGTATTTATCCAAAATCGGAGAATGACAAGGGGACTCCACTATAAAGAGTATTTAAGTTTAAATATCTTGGTCATATTTGACCCCAGACCTCAACAACAGACTCGATGTTGAGCGAGAGCGGAGTGCGTTTTCGGTACAAGTGAACATGCTAGCTCGCAGGTTTGCACGCTGCTCAGTTAAAGTCAAAAATACTCTGTTTCGAGCTTATTATTACATAACGTTTTACACGTGCAGCCTGTGGGCTAGATAAACCCAACGGTCGAACAACGCCCGAGTCTAATTCAACAACGCTTTCAGGGTATTAGTGGGGCTGCCTCGTTTCTGTAGCGCATCGGGAATGTTCGCGGCCAGACATTGGTTTTACGCAACGATGCGAATTCCCGGTGTGCAGAGTACAGGCCAGCTCCAACAATATCCTGAAAATGATCGATAGCAGGTTCGATTGCATGTACATTAATCACTGCAACGACGTCTCCTATGGGATGAAATAAATGTAAATTAAAATAAATTAAGCTAACATAGTTCTTAAGTTTACTAACACATTGAATCCTTGTTACTTGAATAAAGTATTTAATAATAATAATATTAGACAATAATGTTCTAAGCGTAAACAACAATAATAAAGAGTTGAAGAAGTCGGTAAAAACTGTTAAGGTAGGAGAATTTTAAAATTAGTTACGTATTTAGTGGACACATTCAGTGACATTAATGTGAATTCGCACGGTTTGTTTACTATGTTATCTGATGTGAATTGTGTTCCTGAGAAGTTATCATTAACTGGGATAAGATTATAGATGAGAAACCGGTTGACTACGTTGTCATCCGAGCGGTTTTCGACGGCTTGAAATGGATAAAAACCTGAATTTTGAATGAAATCAGTTTTTTCTCTTAGATAATCATTATCATTCATCATCATTTCAGCCGAAAGACATCCACTGCTGGACATAGGCTTCCCTCTTAGATAATATATAGAATAAATAGACACAGTAAACAATTTTTTTTTTTTAAATTAATTATAGATTCTATTGGGATATGATTGATTATCATTTATCGCGCGCGAGTGCCCCGCGCAGCTAGTGTCCCCCTGCGTCTCTCCGCCGCCATTGTTTTGGAATGCGCGTGTGCAAGATACGCACGCATGTATAGATTCTTTATTTTAATGTAAACTAACTTTTATGAGAGGTACCGGAGCGGCATCGCAAGCACGATGCACGACACGGGGCGTTCGGCAATGTCACTCACGGGCACGTGGCGACTCGCGCGCAATATTTTGTACCTGATTATTTACGAGTTTCATATTATTAACGTAGGAAGGTACGTACCTGCCGGGTAAAACGGGGTAAATAGAGATCCACGGGTGATTAGATACAAAACTTTAAACGTGTTTTCAAGGTTGTATAAATTAATGTAGTTTATTCCTTTGTTTTTTTTTGTTTATTGTATGTCGTTATGTACCTACCACCTAAGTTCACATTGTGGAATGCAATAAACGTATTGAGTATTGAGTATTGAGTATTCCTTAATTTAAGTATCAAAATTCGTATTTTAATCCAGTAAAACAATTCGAGACCTTGTAGGCAACAAAGAACCATTTTAAAGTTACAAATAAAATAATTTAGGCTCAAAAACATAACCAACCTTTTTAGCTTGCAGTCGGATAAACGACCGGTAGTCGCCCGTTGTTTAACGGTACTTAGGATAAATACCCATTGTCTACCGCTATTTTACCACTATAGTTAGGATCCAGTCAGTTGTTTTCTATTGGTAAGTTAACTTCTTAAATCGTTATCGATGGGCACTGTTACGGTGTGTCTTTTTATGTGATGCCGCTAGGTGTTATTTTGTATTCTTGATAAAACGTTTTTGGTAAACACCATAATATTGATTAACGGGGTATTGTTCAAATAAAGCCTGACAGTTATGAGTTTTGATGTTACTTAGTTGTTCCCTCAAGTTCAGAGTCCCTTTGTAGTGCTTTGCCTGGTGGAAATCTAATCTTAGCTGCCAATCTCGTTCTTACCTCTCTTCCGAACATAAGCATATGGGCGAGTCACCTGAGATGACTGGCGTAGCCCGAAGGAGACTTCTAGCCATACGGACTTTGTGCAGTATCCCACCACTCTCCCTCTCCAATTTGTGCAATGATCTCTTAACCGTCTGGACAAATCGTTCAGCTTGTCCATTAGTTGCGGGGTGGTACGGTGCGATCATTTTGTGAGTAATGCCATTCCTAATTAAGAACGACTGGAATTATTGAGAGACAAATTGTCTTCCATTGTCCGACATCAGAGTGTAGGGTAACCTTAAGGTATCGAATAAGTCGTCTAGTTTCTGAATACAGAATGCGCTCGTCGTAGTTTTTGTAGGGATTATTTCTACCCACTTGGAAAATGCGTCTACGACAATTCGAAGTTGGTAGCCCGATAACAGCCCTGCAAAATCGATGTGTACTCTTTGCCACGGGCCAGTTGGGTCTTCCCAGTGATGCAGAGGGGCTTTTAGTGGATCATTCTGGTTTAATCAACAGGTTCTGCACGACTTTACTTTGTTGTCGATATCTTTATCAATGTTCTTCCAGTATACGAAACTCCGCGCAAGAAGTTTCATTTTCAATATCCTGACATATCCCGCGTGAAGTTCATAAGATGACTGGCGTAGCCCGGAGGAGACTTCTAACCATACGGACTTTGTGCAGTATCCCATTAGATACTAATTAAAGCATAATATTTCGTGATAGCAGTATTTTATTGAATGACGTAAAAGTAGTCAACAACCGTCAAGCGACACGTATTTAGTCTACGACACTATCCTTTAATTTTATTGTTTTATTATGTCGTCAGGTAAACTAAATAAATATTTAGGTGTTTTTGTTGCTTTTACATAATAGGAAGCTTGTTTTGTTTGCTCTAATAGTGTTGTATAAAATAATGATTTGAAGATGTGGGTTAAACACTTACTACTGTAGCGGTTTAATACTGTGTTTCTTTATTAGTTGTAATAATTTTATTCTGGGGGCCTATTACAAACTTTTATAAAACCAGGCAAGTTCCAGGCAATTCATTTCACCGACTCCACGTTGGGTCGTTTGTCTATGGCTAGCTTGTAATTTTCTGCCGTAACTTTCAGAAATACAATGAAATATTCATCTGTAAGTTACGCGTTATTAAATTCACGTATTTTAAATATATATTAATCTAGTATAAAAGTACGTGAAAATATGAACGCAATGTATATTGTGCTTTAAAATTGTTAATTAATAAATACACTTCATCAAAGTATTGTTTCACAAACTAAAGAACACTATCGTATTATTTGTTTAATATTTCAATTCGTAAGATTGGTCAGTGGGTCGTCTTAGGTTCGGAGTATAAACAAAAATATGGCGTAACTGTAATTGAGTGTTTTTAATTAATATTCAGTTTTTAACATGCTAATTAATTGTAATTAATAAAGCTCAGTGGATGAGAGTTCTCGTCCTCATCATAATGTATCCCAGTGATTTGCTTAATTTCTGTTGAAACTGTTGGTTGGGATATTGAATGAGTCAAAGTCACTTTCCAGGAACTCAAATAGTTCATATGCGTCAATCATGATAATTTTCTTGTTTAGGGTTCCATACCCAAGGGGTAAAACGGGAACCCTATTACTAAGGCTCCGCCATCTGTCTGTCTGTCCGTCTGTCACCAGGCTGTATCTCATGAACCGTGATAGCTAGACAGTTGAAATTTTTTTAGATGATGTATTTCTGTTGCCGCTATAACAAAAAATACTAAAAAACAAAATAAAATAAATATTTAAGGGGGCTCCCATACAACAAACGTGATTTTTTTGCTCCTTTTTGCTCGATATTGATAACGGCAACAACTAGACGCTTGAAATATTCACAGAATATTTAGATATTCATTTTAAAACTAAATAATTAAAATAAAACAAATATTCAAGGAGGGCTCCCCATACAACAAACGTGATTTTTTTGGCATTTTTATAGATAATGGTACGGAACAGTTCCTGTGCGAGTCCGACTCGCACTTGGCCGGTTTTTAGTATCTTTCTATAGCCCGAAAAATTCAGCAGTAAGCCAAGAAACTCTCGTCGATAACCGCAATTATGAATCTTCTATGAATTCCTAGTGCGACTATTGGCATAACATGGCACTTGATCATTCATGAGCATTAATATATAACTATGAACAGCTCGACAATATTAACTGATCACATGATTCATCTATTATAATATGACGGCAAAATTATGTGATAATTTGTGGAAGTCACATACAAAAATGTCACATCGAAGGAACCCCAAAGCTATCTAACGAGACAAGAGACGCCAAAATATAGGATGCTGCTTCGGCTTCTAAAATATGTGTCATGATCGTTCGTTCGTTATCTCTACAGTTTAACATAGAGTTCATCATTTAATAAGTTAAATCATAATATTTCTTAGTTTAAGGAAAGTCTGCACCTATGTGTAAAAACTGCACCACTTTTGAAATAACGATCTCTTTTCGTCACAATTTTTCAAATTAATATGAAACTAGGCAAGTATATTGTTAATGCAGAAGTACCTACATTAATAAAACACGAACTGAACTAAACTGTATCATTAGGGTTCCGTACCCAATACCTTTTGGTGACGGAACCCTAATGATACAGTTACTGTTGAAACTGTTGGTTGGGATATTGAATGAGTCAAAGTCACTTTCCAGGAACTCAAATAGTTCATATTCGTCAGTCATGATAATTTTCTTTTTTAGGGTTCCAGACCCAAAGGGTAAAACGGGAACCCTATTACTAAGGCTCCCCCGTCTGTCTGTCTGTCCGTCTGTCACCAGGCTGTATCTCATGAAACGTCATAGTTAGACAGTTGAAATTTTCACAGATTATGTATTTCTGTTGCCGCTATAACAACAAATACAAAAAAAAAAAACAGAATAAAATAACAATTTAAGGGGGCTCCCATACAACAAACGTGATTTTTTTTGCTCGGTTTTGCTCGATATTGATAACGGCAACAGGTAGATGCTTGAAATATTTACAGAATATTTAGTTATATATTCACTTTAAAAATAAATAATTAAATGAAAATAAAACTAATATTTAAGGGGGGCTTCCATACAAAAAAAACGTGACTTTTTTGATAATGGTACGGAAACCTTCGTGCGCGAGTCCGACTCGCACTTGGCCGGTTTTTATTTAAATAACACTCGAATATTTTCGCCAAAACAATTCAATAAAAGCTAATCTGGAGCAGCGTGAATTGAATGGATTGTGAGGTGACTTTTTGACAGTTCTAGTATGAAAACAAATGTCAACGAACGTTCGTAATACGGTATTGCTAGGCATAATTCGGTCAGGAGTCGGCCAGGGTGTCACGTGACCGCTGACTGGCTTGTTTGACGAGTTTATAATACGAAATTGCAAGGCAGTTCTATTTACGCCGTAAACTACCTGGAAATAAGAGTTCATAATAATGTTTGAATGGAAATATGCCTGCAGTTTCACTTAATTTATATTGAGTTTTAAAGTAAGAAACAGAAGGACGTTAAAATTTTGCATTAACTTAATTTTGTAGGCCTAGAGTCAGTTTGAGGACAGACTAAAAGCAGAATGGCCGAGCTATGGGCATTTTAATGAAGTAGCCTGTTGTCTGAATGCAGCTTTATCTATTATATTATATTATCTGTATTCTAAAAGAACATAATTATTTTATTTTATTTATTAGGGACAACAAACAGCAGTTTATTAAATATTACACATGATAGGAGTACTAAACTAATAGAATTAACAAATACACTACTCACGACGTTATCCACAGATTACCATATAAAGCAAGAGTGAGCTCGAAATTTGAAAGGATAGACAGAGATATATTATATAAAAAGTACTCGGTGACAGAGAATAAGATGATTAAGATGAAGTAAGAGCCAACAAGTTATTTATATATTTTAATTAAAAGAAGTTAAACGAGTTTTCAAGATTCATTTCGGTCTGCACCCCTACATTAATTTACACTAAAAAGATGAAAGACCAAAAAATGAGCCTGGTGATTGAGCATTACCTTTCGAAACACGTTGCTGAAAACCAGCAACTCGGATACACTTCGATCGCATTCAAAGTCTCATTAATAGCGAACCCATATACGGAGTAATTTTTCCATGACCTTTGGCAGTATCAGGCTAACAATATAAGTAAAAATATAAAACCTGTGAACTAAAGCGAATTACCAATTATTCCATCAGGCTTTAAGTCCAGTTCGTGAAGGACATCTGTAAGTCCGATTTGAATAGCAGCAATGCCCACGAAGGAGTGTAGGATATAATCGAATATGTCTTTCTCAGAAGACGTTATTATCTTTACGATGTCGAGGCCTTTAGGTTGCAGCACTTTATGACAACTGCAACAAAATATTTTGTATTGAATACCTCTCGTAGTACTGTTTGAACATTTTGAAAGACAAAGAGTTTTCAAATAACTGAATTAAAATTCACTAATTCATTTTTTAAGGTACTGATATTTTTTACCGTTGTATAGCAGCAGCGAAGGTCGGTATGCGCATGAGTTGCTCGCCCATACCAGCCCACTGCGAACCCATCCCGCTGTACACGAACCACAGCGGCCGCCGAGCGTCGTCGAAGTATTCAGCCTTCTCACATAAGCTCACAGTTTTTTGGTCCCCGTCCGTGTCTGGCAAGAAAAAAGACAAAATATTACTTACAATACAGGGAAGAAATATCTAAACTATATAAAATAATAATAATAATAAGCTGGCAACCCAATTTTTTTCACCGATTGAGGAGCGCACTGTAAGATGCGGTTCAGGAGTATAGGTCCACTCCAACTGAACTTAGACCCCGATTACCACGCCTACCCATGCACAAGAAAAATAGGGCGCTGGTGTGTGCCTTGGACTCGCAGCTTAAACATTATTTCGAGAGCAGCGATAACCTCGCTGATACACATTCGATCCTGTATTGCACGGCTGTTGCGGCATGTCGTTAAGCAAACGTCAAGTTCCCAAACTGGGACGGAGCTACTCGACCAAAACCAGCCGTATCAGCCTGGCAATGCACCGTCGATCAAGATCAAGCGTCGTATCAATGGGGCCAGGGTACTTATCGGCAAACTATACTACTTCAGGGAGGGCAATACACGACCACGAGTGATGCGCTTTGTGAGGCGGGCAGTCTTAGGGACTGGAATTAGCCCTCGAGAATACATGTCCCATATCACAGCATCGACTTTCTGAAGCGGAAAGTTTGTGCATGGGCGAGCCGTATTCAGCGGTACAAGCGGCCGGTTGATCGATATACGCAGAATCGCATGTTCCAGAGCGATGAGAGGTGGGTATACAGAGCTTGGGAGCAACCAGGAAATTCATACCATAAAGAGGGAACAATTTGTTTGTAAGTTTGTATGTTCGTTTGTACGTAGTATAGAGGGTAATCTCCGGAATGAAGGATCCAATTAAAAAAAAAATCACTGGCATAAAGCAACATTATTCCTGAGTGCTATAGGCTATAATTTATATTAACCGAGCTATCACAATTTTTGTCTTGCAATTTGGAAAGAAATACCTCATAAAACAGAATTCACGCAAATTCTACCGGATAAAGTCTGTTCTAATTTTGAATACTTATATACCCTATAAGTCTGGTCAGCGTCTGGTAGACTATATATTATCACGCTATTTACTATGGGGTATGAGCAATATTGCATTATCTTTGTATTCCTCTATGGTTTACATCAAAATTGTAAATAGACGAGCCAAACGGTTAGAACATTGCAGATAGTTACATATTTAACTTCTAAATGATTACTATCACGCTATATCTTTATGGGGCTAAGCAGTCAATCAACATGAAATTTACAGGCTGGATTTTTAAGATGGGGAAGCAAGGGTATCTTTACCGTTATAGCTCCACGAAATCGGTCTTAAGAGACTGTCCTTAACTTTTAAGACACTTTGAAAAAAAGTTACAGTCAGCAAGAAAATGGGCAATTTTCACAAAAAAATATTTTTACGCCAATAGATCCTGTTTCTTATGAGTAAGATGCATCAAGTCTCAGTTAGAGGCTTGATGCATCGGATCTGGTGCACTTGCGTGAATGACATTTCCGCGAAAGACACGTCTAGCTAAACCCACTTGCGCGGATAATGGTTGTCGTGATTTTGTGATGATTTTTCATGATGAGCTGATTCGTCATGGATGTCGTTCTCATGGTTTTCGAGGGCGCAGCTGACAACGATAATGAGGTCAAAATCAAAATTCAAGATGGCATGGGCCACTGATAATTTGCTATTTTGTAGGGTTCCCTACCTCAAAAGAAAAAAACGTCTGTCACAGCCGATTTGCTCTGAATCTGCAAGACCAATTAAGTTGAACTTTGGTACACTCATGGACTTCTATGACCCAAACACGGACGTAGAACATAAATTAATGAGTTTAGAAACATGGGGGTCACTTTTGGGGGGATAATTAGAAAATAAAAATAAATGTTTTGCAATCTCTACCGTGCGGCTTATCAAATGAAAGGGCTTGTTGTAATGATTTCATATATATATTTTTATAATTTTAAAATGAATACTTTTAAAACTATTTACGAAAATATATCAAAATTGACCAATCCCTTATCTCCGAAACTACTAAACCTATTTTTTTTTTTTAATATAGAAAGTAGTTCTTTACTAATATCTTCTTTACTAATATTTTATAATATATAATCTGTATTACAGAAAAACCTATGAGAAGTCTATGATCTTAAAATAACATGGTAAATCTTTCAATATTGTGCGTACACACTTACATTTGCAGTTGGAATGTATGAGGGAACATGTTTTTCAACTAAAATGTTAAGTTTGTTCTTAGGATAATTAATCTCCACTACGGAACCCTTCTCGGACACTTGGTCGGTTCTCCACTTCGGACACTTGGTCGGGTTTTTCATCATGGGTGTCGTTTTCATGGATTTCGAGGTCTCTGATAACAAAATTTGGGGTCAAAATCAGACACGCACTTGGTCGATTTTTTATAATGACTGGCCGCTACAAAAGTCAGAAATAGCAAAAACTTTTCCCACCAAAATCAAAGTCGTTTATCTGCTTATAATGTGGTGGGTACAAAAGATGTTACGTATAAAATTCAGTGCAAAGACATATTCCGCTGTGCACCCATGGCATGCAAATATTTAATGGACGTTAGTCAGTTAAAAGTAACATACAAATATAGATAAATTCATAAAAAAATTAGGTATTAAATTAGATTTTTAACGTTACGAATTCTATGAACGAAACGAACAAATTATTCAAGTCAATACAAGTCATAACAATATACCCATACAAGTCTAAACTTTATAAATTATTTGAAGTTCTAATTTTCTTCTTAGAATGTCAGAAATCACTAACATAGCAATATAATAAAATCGTAGTGGAGTCAAAACTGTACATTGATTAATTATCTATGAATTAAAGTTATTGCTACTAGGTCTGGGAACAATTTTATTCATAAGCCGAAAATATAGTAGTTAGAATTATTATTTTTGTCTGAATATATGCAAACAATACCGGATAGATTTTGTTCAAATTTTGTATAGATATTTCCTATAAGTCTGGTCTGGTCTGTAGATAATTATCACGCTATTTGCTATGGGGGACGAAAAATATAACATTATGTTCGTATTCCTCTATAGTTTACATTAAACAGTAGAAAAACGAGCCAAAAGGTTATAATATTGCCGGTAGTTACAGATATAACCTTTTAAATGATTATCGCTATTATGCTATACCTTTACGGAGTGAAGCAGTCAATCATGACATATTTATGAACGGCTATTTCAGTTAACTTTCAACATAGCCAATAGCTTAGTGATCCGACGACAGCTTTGCAAACCTGTGGTACGATTACAACTTCCATGCGAACGAAGTCGCGAACAGAAGCTAGTGTTTAATATAGTGGTTACTAACGGTTAGTCAATGGGGCGAAAAAGTCCTGAAGTCCACTGCGTCACTGACGACACAGCGAAGATAGTCTTTCTACTAGTTAGAACGATAACCTGCACACGTACTCCTTCAAGATGGACCGATGTCCTTGTGAAGGTTGCGGAAATGCACTGGATGTGAGAAACACGGCATCGGTCGTTGTGGCAATGTTTGGTGAGGCCTATGTCCAGTATCAAGTTTCAGCTGATGATGATAGTTACTATAGTGTCAATTTGTTCATACCTAGAACCGCATATCCCCTGCCTAAATGTCCAGAAATGTTGTTCGCATGGATGTTGTGCAACAACGCCAATTCTTCAGCATCAATGGGTTTGGACTTGAGGTTTTCAAATATCTTAATAATGGCAGACTCTTGTCTGCCTGATAATGTGACCAAATGTGGAATAGGGGACTGGTAGCGGGAGAGATCCTGGAACATATAATAGTTGTTATGCCTCGTCTGGGCAGCAGATCTGTTGTCATTCGATAATGGATGTGTTAGTTTTCATAATTACATTTTCAACGTCTCGATCACTGATTAGGTACCTTGGCTTTATAGTGTCCATGCAGCAACACGTGTGAGTTGACGCCGGTGGCAGACATGCCGTTGACGGCGACGTAGGAGCGGCGGAAGCACTGGTGCTCAGTGACGACGCGCATGCGCCCCTCACGCAGCGCCACCACGTCCAGCCGCGGTTTACTACAGTGCAGGTTGGCGGCTATCTGACCAGTGTGGTAGCCAAGTAACACCTGCGTATTTTGTAAATATTATTAAATAGGTCCACCAAAATGATCACCGTGCCCGTTACCTACTACCCCGGACAAGCTCATTGGTTAAAGAGATTTATTATAGGTAGGTACTACTAAGATACTAACCTTGGTAATAGCAGTCATGCCAGATGCTGCCACTGTCAAGCCAATGTTAGATGTCACGCTGCCGACTAGTAGGGGGTCTTGCCTATCTTTGCAGTAAACATCTTCAATTGCTTCCAGCTCAGATTTATCAGCATCCGGTACGCCTATAAACCCCCGAAATGTGTCAAAACAAAAATGATCCACAAATCTTTTAAACGTGATCACTGTGGAATTCATGTATTCCGCTATTCACGTTGTGATAATTCACTATGCAACACAGAAAAATCACCGATATCCCGAGTGGTTATTGGTATAAGGTATACTTAGTAAACAACATAATAATGTTTATATTTAGATATCACGTCCCAAAATATAAATAACGGTAATCTTACTTTGTTTACTTTCCGCAACACTTGATCGAGGGTAGTTAAAATTATATAATTGATGTGTACAAAGGTCATCAAAACAATTAGATTACTCATAAATATAAAAAATTTGTGTTTGTGTTAATATTCCTAAGTTATTCTGTTGTTTTAAGGTCGTGAATCATAAATAATTACCACGTGTATCATCACGTTTGAAGGTGGAGGACCGAGGTGTTCCTCTGCCTCCAACCTTTTCTCACCTGTGCCATATCCTTCTACGTATTCTACCTCCTGTGGCTGCACCTGCACTTCCTTGTAGAACTGTCTAATGAACCCAGCCGTAGTCTGAGGGTTTCGAGAGTACCCGAATTTGGGTCCCATTTCATCACTCAATAGAGAAATGAATTCATTTTTAACATGAACTAGTTCCGCGTAAATTCTAAAAATACAACAATAATATTATTGTTCAAATAAAAGATTTTTGAACATCTTGAGAATTTTTTATCTATGTATTAAGTTATACCTGTTCGCCTCTTTTGCTTTCTGCAAAAATACTACACTGATTGCGTCTGACAAAATATAACCATCAGCGTCTTGTGCGAATGATTTTGTCGTGCCATCCTGTGGGACAGTAGCAGAAAGCCTGAAAAATTAAATAAAACAATTGCTACGTATCTGGAAACTTCTACAGACCAAATCTCGACTACTTACGGCTGAACCCAATAACCTATCTATCTCCAGTTTATGTGAGACGTCATTCAGGGATAGATAGAATTATACTGTAGCGGCATCAACATCGCCACATGTGAACTACGCGTCACACTGATGTCACGCAAATCCTGCATGCAAGCAGAGTGTACCGCGCAACTAGCATATAATATATATATATATTTTTTATTTTTTTTATTTATTTAAAGGGCTTTGTCGCTTAGCGACCACATCGCCCAGTGCAGAAAAAACAAAATTGTTCATTAGTATCTACCTTATCACTAACTTGTACAATTGTTTCTTTCCTTATCGGAAATTGGAAAAGCAAGGATGGCATTACAAAAGCCAATATCATACCTTTTATATTGTCCAAAAACATTTATTCTAGTATTTTCATTCCGGACACACTCCATCAGAATATGAAAGACATCATCAACCACACCACAGTCATCACAATTTGGAGACAAAGCCTTCCTCATTAGGTAATAAAACTTATTTGATGGAATATGTCCGGAACGAAATCTTAAGGCTATAGTAATTAGGTTTTTATTGAGGTCACAATCAATCCACGGAACCCGAGAAATCTCTGGCTGGATAGTTCGATACCATATCCCTTTTTCTTTTGATCTTTCATCAAAATACTCCTGCCAAAGATCTAAACATTTTATTTTAACTTTTCCAAAATAGTCCGAATACAGTGGAGGGGGGGGAACTCCATCAACACACGCTTGTTTGGCAAGCATATCAACCTTATCATTTTCTTCTACCTGACAATGCGACGGAATCCATTGAAGGCATACCGTTTTGGAATTAGTCTGAAGCTTTAAGAGCAATTCATAAATCACATAGGCTGTCGGAATACCTCGCATGTGAGAAGTGTGCCGAGCCAAATGTTGCAGCGAACTTTTGGAGTCCGTTAGAATCACAAATTTATCGCCATCAATTGATAGAATATAGGACAAAGCTTCCAAGATCGCAATCAATTCAATGTGCATAATAGAAATATCTGAATCAATCTTAAGCTTCATGTGATTCTGAAGAATGGGGTCCAAAAAAGCAGCGCCTCCTAAACTTTTATCTTTAGAACCGTCTGTAAAAATTTTATGATAACCTGAATATTGTTCTTGAATATACGAAGTGCATAAGTGTTTAATTTCTAAAGTATGGTAGTGGCGTTTAGCTTTAGTAATACAGATGTTCTATGTCACGAAGTCCGTTTGGCTATGAATGTTGTCAAGCGTGCACATGCACATTGTTTTTGTGTGCGTAACCTCGAGAGCGCTCAGTGTCGATCGGGACACGGTCCGGATCAGTAGTGGTTTTTAGTTCGCGCCAAATTGTTTCACGGAGTAAGGTCAGCATGGCAACAAAACGAAGAAGAGTTGTCCATATTGAGGTAATATTTATTTATACGTTTTCAATTAAAATGTTATACAAAGATACTTAATATAGCAATAGAAGTATATATAAAATGAATGTTTTTTTGTGTTATAAAATGTTTATATTACTTAATTATTTTGATTACATTTTGTTTTAGGGTCGAAACATGATAGCTAGTGTTTATCATTTTCTGCGAGAAGAATATGAATTTACAAAATCATTGATGGAACTCAACTGTGATTTGTCTCATTTACGAGACATTACACGCCGTACAGCTGAAGCTACGGGTGTGAGCCAAAAAACAGTTCAAAGAACATTAAAAGAAGAGAAGGAATTCCCATCCACTTCATCAAAATTCACTTCACCTATGAAGAAAAGGAGAAAACGAGATAATAAAGTGGATATAGATAATTTTACAGCCGATGTGGTTCGCAGTACTGTACAAGATTTCCATATTGTCCATAAAGAAATTCCAACATTAGCTAAGTTAAGAACAGCATTGAATGAAAAAATCGGATTCGAAGGTTGTTTAGAAACTGTTTGCAAGTTACTGTTGAAATTAGTTTACAAGTGGCGCAAAACAGAGAACAACCGTAAAGTCTTGACGGAGCGTCATGATATACAAATGGGGCGTTTAAAATATTTAAAAAAAATAACAGAGTACCGCTCTCAAAGTCGGCCCATTGTCTACACCGATGAGAGCTACGTCCTTTCGACACACGTGCGAAACAACACCTGGGCAAAAAAAAAGGAAAGAACTCCGTTTTTAAAAAAAATTAGCACAGGCACTCGCTTTATTTTAGTGCACGCGGGAACCAAGGATGGTTTTATTGAAAATGCTTCCTTGGTTTATAAGGCCAACTCAACAGCTGGTGATTATCATTCAAATATGAGCTATGATAACTATGTAAAATGGCTAAATGAAAAGTTGCTACCCAATTTACTTCCGCGCTCTGTCATTGTCTTAGACAATGCATCTTATCACAACACACGGGCTGAACGACGACCGACGCAATCTACAAAGAAAGCCGATATGCAGCAATGGCTCAGGGATAAGGGCATAGCATTTGATGAATCTCTTCTTAAATTGGAATTGTACGATACAATAAAGAAGTACAAAGCCCAACACGTAATCTACAAAATTGACGATTTTATAAAAAGCAAGGGTTTTGATGTCTTACGCCTTCCCCCTTATCACCCAGAATTAAATGCGATTGAAAATATTTGGAGGATCGTTAGAAATTATGTCGCATCTAAAAATATCGAGCAAAACATGACGAATACGGAAAGACTGATCAATGAAAGTTTGGGCCAAGTTAGCAGTGAAACGTGGCAAAAAACTTGTGCTCATGTTGAAAAAATTGAAAAAGACTACATGAAATATTTTGATCTCGATTTTGAATTTATAATCAATGTACAAGATGATTCTGACGACAGCAAAACGGAATCGGAAATAGTGATTGAAAATACTGAATAGTCCTACTTGTTTCGTTTCCATTCTGTAACACCAATGCTTAATTAAATGCCTACATATTCTTAATATTTTTTTATTTATTGCAACCTAATCTAATTTATTTACAAAATGTATATACTTTTAAAACCAAAATTTTATTTAGATTATTAAATCTCGACTTGAATATATATCAGATTTTTTTGCTAACGTTACCTACTTTTACACACACAAGCGCGCTTGTCGGGATACGTCACTACTACAATCAAAGCCGAACGGACTTCGTGAAATAGAATATCTGTACTAGGAATTTTATAGAAGACAATGTGAGACATATCTATACTACTTATCCACTTATCAAGTGAAAACATTCCAAGTTGAACGCTTGAGTGAATTGGAACAGAATTATAATGCGAAAAGATGTCAATAAGTAATGGCAGCTTCTTGTTCCGCCAATAGTTCGAACCTGTAACTAGTGAAAGATTTTCTAGTAATTCCATAGTTTTATTGTTACGAAAAGATTTTGATTTTAACATAAATTTGCTAGCTAAGTATCTCCAACGAATATGAAGTGGCGGAAGGCATAACTCGTTTTCCATGACATGTATCGGGGTGCTCCTTATAAATCCGCCGATAACACGCAAAGCCTGATTCTGGACCCTATCTAGTTTTATTAGATTAGAATTACAACTACTGCCAAACAAGAAACTGGCATAATCAATTCTACTTCGAATTATAGTAATATATAAACGTCTTAGGTGCTTTTGATGGAGTCCCCACCCCGGACCGGATAAAACTTTAAGTAAATTTATGAACTTCATTACCTTTTGTGAGGTTTCATTGATATGTTTACCCCATCTTAATGAACTATCCAGCCACAGACCCAAATATTTCACATTATTAACGACTTCCATTGAAACATCATCAAAAACAAAGTTGATAGACCTCCTAAAGCATCCTTTTTTAAAAACACAAATCTTAGTTTTATTTGGTGACATAGTTAAACCCAGCCTATCAATGAACACTTTGGTATATCGTAAAGCAGACCGAAGTTCTCCAAACGCTAAATCTACATTATTGTTTGTTGAATATAACACAAAGTCATCAGCATATTGAGACATATTAACCTGGCCAACGTTCTTACATATATGTAGTGTTAGAATATTAAATAAAAGTGGGGCCAATGGATCTCCTTGCGCTAACCCACGACCAGTAAATGTAACAATCTCACAATCGTACGTCGCCACTTGCAGGTGCCTATTTGATAAAAAGGACCATAAATAAACACAGATTTTTGATCCAACCCCAAACTGATCTAAAATATGTAACAGGCAAGAAATATCAACATTGTTATAAGCACTTTCGATGTCTATAAAACACGCCGCTGTAACCAAGTTTTTAGAGAATCCTAGTTGAATTTCAGAAACCAACCGCGTAAGGTTATCCAGACAAGATCGTGCCTTACGAAAACCCACCATGTCCTCAGGAAAAAGACATTGTTTTTCAAAGAACCACTCTATACGTTTGCCTAAAATAGCATGAAAGATTTTACAAATACAGGATATCAGGGAAATAGGACGTAAAGATGAAGATGAATTACTATGCTTGGGAATTGGAACTATTTTAATTTGACGCCATTGTAAGGGAACAAAACCGACAGAAAAACATTGATTATATATTAAAAGTAACGTATATTTACCGGAAGGCGGAAGGTGTTGAATCATGGAAAAGGAAATTTGATCTGACCCAGGAGCTATATCGGTGGTTTTAATACAGTTAACTAATTCTGGCATTGAAATTGGCGACTCCAACATTGCATTAATAGAATTAAAAGTAGGCTGCGAGGGACAAACAAAATCTGGAGCAAGCTCGCTAAGCAGGCGTTCGGCTTTTTCTTTATCTACACAGGCGTTGGGAATTTGACGACCTTTTAACCACCTCATCTTCCGCCACATTTCGGACGCTGAAGAGGTTTCATCTACAGATGAACAAAACTGCTGAAAAGATTTACACCTGGCCCGGCGAATAAGCCTTTGAGCAGTGCTAATTTTTTCTTGGAGGATATCTAAATTCCTTGGAGAGGGGCAACCTCTCAGATTTGCAAGAGCCAAGCGCCGCTCCGCAACAGCCCTGGACAACTCTGAAGACCAATATGGTTTTGGGTTAAATTTGTTGCAAATGTTTTGAGGGATTTTAATGTAAGGAATATACTTGTCCGCAGCATTTAGCATTATATTATATAGGAGGTCATATAACTTCTGAGGATCCCGGGGATATATGCAATTTTCTAAGTAATCGTCTATAAATGTAGCATATAAAGTCCAATCAGATTTTTTATAATTTCTTCTGTTTTGATATGCACGGTTAATACTAAGTAGACAGTTTAATTTAATTATTAAATGATCACTTCCGAGTGATTCGTTTGTTGGTTTCCACATAAATAATAAAGAAAGATCTGAAGAAACAAATGAAATATCTGGGCTAGATTGCTGGAGAACTCCAGCAACCATCCTGATTCTAGTGAAGCTACCATCGTTCAAATTAATGAAATTATAATCCGACATGGAGTCAAATATTTCAGAGCCGCGCCGATCAGTTCTTAGTGACCAATTAGAGTGATGCGCGTTAAAGTCTCCCAAAATAAGAGTTTTACTGTTCCCTATAGAAAAGATCGCGTCCCAGTCACTTTGAGTGGTGTATACTGTCGAAGGGCAATAAATTGAGATTATATTCTCAATATGCTGACAATTCAAAATTCTAACATGTAACAATTCAATACCAGGATTGCAACTTTGCGTTCTGCAAACGACAGATTTAACAGAGCGATGAGTCACAATGGCAACACCACCGTAACCATCTACTCTGTCCAATCTAAATGTATTATAATCACTAATTCTAAAAAAACTCTCGGGTTCCAACCATGTTTCGCTCAGCACGGCAATGTGGATTTTTTCTTGACTTAGATAATATAATTCAAGTGAACGACATTTGGGCCATAAACTTTGGCAACTCCATTGTATAATATTTAAGTTCATACAATTAATATTATCAAGCATTTCCAACAAATAAATCGAATAATGTATCAATGGATAAGCTACTTACAATTTTATGTGTCAGCCACTCTGAAAATATGGAAATTGATTGTTGGATTTTATTCTGTAGGGATTCTTTGTTTTTTATAATATTTCTAATTTTCCTAATTAAATGCCAAAAGTTTAGATTATGTGAAGACTTATTATCAGAATTACTGTTTTTCTCTAAATAAGGTGCACTATTTTTTTCTGAAGAATCTGAAGATTCAGAAATTTGCTGCCATATTATGTCCTCGGCAGGCGTGGGGGTCCCTGGTCGACGATTTTGCTTCTTTAAATTACGTTTAGGCATAGGTTTAGCTCGTTGATTTGCTGTGGGTGTACATGTGCAGTCCATTTGGGAGGCTATACCGACATTTTCTTCAATCGGAAGTTGCGTTGATACCGAAATGATATTTGTGGCAGTCACTGTAGAAGTCTGTTCAACTTCAGTCATTGGTTCTGAAACCACTTGTGGAACATTATCACGGGAGGGAGGAACGTACATTGTAAGGGCTTTCTTGTAAGTGCAGTTAAACTCTGACATCAAATCCCTCAGCTTCTTTTCTTTCTTAAAAAATGGGCATATTTTGTCAAACGCCATATGAAGACCTGAACAATTCACACAAGTGTATGATGTAATTATACAATTTTCATGTTTTTGAGAGCATTTGGGACAAACCGGTTTCTTTAATGGACATCTTATTTTTAAATCACCGAATTTCCAACAGTTAGCACATTGTGTGACCGGGAATATAAACTGCTCCACAGGAATCCTCAAACCGTAAATATAGACGTAAGGCGGAAGAGAAGGACCTTCAAATCCTAGCCGGATCGTTTCACTCGGAGTCCAGCCGTTACCATCAGAGTTCTCCGAGCACCGTTTATTTAACCTCTTAATAGATGTTATTTCAGCACTGCTAGACAAATTAGCTTTAAGATCTTCATCAGATATATCCAATTCCATAGATTTAATAAGGCCGTACGACACACCTACTTTGGATGTTTTTTTACAAGACCAACCCATGTCAGTAACCACCGAGCAACTTATAAATGCATCTGTGCCGATATCGTTATCAAACGTAATTAACATTTTATTTTGATGCACGTATTTAATTCTATAAATATTGCCACTGGCAATTTTATGCGTCTTAAGTAATCGTGCTAAAGCGAATTGTTTCGGCAAAGGTTCTTTACAAGTCACGCATACCTGTATCCTCTCTTCTTTTTCCCTCTCACGTTGGTCTTCTCTACAACATACCAGTTTGTTTCGTCCTCTATTAATTACGGTCCATCCTTCTTCAGATGAGTTTTCATCCCTTGGCCTTTTCCCTCCTATCGACTCAGTGTCAACCTGTTATGTATTGTCCTCCAATTCCATATTATTACCGTGCTCGAACTCGTCACCACTCGAGAGTGAATTGATGTTTACATTACTTTGGTTTGATTCACACATATGATCAAAACAACAGCTGCAGGTACCGACCGGAAAAACCGGTTGGCCCGCGTGCAAACAAGATAAAAAAATACGCACTCAATAAGCTTAGACGAAGATTAACAAACGTCCGCTCACAAGGATAGCTCGCGCGGAATATATAATATATATAACTTCCCGACATCAACCGTCGGGCAATTGCCTACCAGACTCAACACCCGTCTGGTCGGAGGATCCTCCCTTTTCTATGGTGGATGAGTGAACTTTACACCCTGTTCCTCATACCACCAAACTGGTGACCCCGAGTATGAACGTCAGCGCAGCCTTCGTGCAACTACTTCAGCGAGACGTCACCATCATCATCATCACTTCCTCAAGCTCTCGAGCGGCAAGTCACACAGTCACACAGCCAGCCAGCACCCACGGCTTCATCAGGTATCTTGACCACCAGCATCCAGCGGACATGCATTCCTGGTCATCACCCACAGCCTCATCAGTAACCTTGGCACAGCACACTGCACTTTCGGCCGGTCCACACGTAGAGAACATAATACCTGTCCTGGTCGACGCCAGCAGTCAGCCTCAACCCGGCGCTGTACCACATCCGACTCACTGGAGCATAATGCAGCACCACCCCGACTCACTGGGGAATCACCGCAGACAGTTCCGACTTACCGAGAACTACGCGGCAGCCGGTTCCGACTCACTGGAGCCCTCTACTGGGCACTGGCAAGCGTCGCAAGATACATGACTTAGCCCACTATCGACCTCCGGTCTCCGGGGCGAGTGATGTAGTGGCATCAACATCGCCACATGCGAACTACGCATCACACTGACGTCACGCAAATCCTGCATCGCGCAAGTAGAGTTTACCACGCAACTGGTATATATGTTACGGCTAATACCCGAAGTGCAGCTACACCTAGTTTTAGCCGGTTAGAATTAGGTGTAGCCACTTACTCTTGGTTAAACCTAGTACGAGCCGATTGTTTTCGGCTAAAACTAGGTCTAGCCTTCATCATGTCGGCTACAACTAGGTCCAGCCATTCCCTGTTGGATAAAACTCTCAAAAACATGAAAATTGTATAATTACATCATACACTTGTGTGAATTGTTCAGGTCTTCATATGGCGTTTGACAAAATATGCCCATTTTTTAAGAAAGAAAAGAAGCTGAGGGATTTGATGTCAGAGTTTAACTGCACTTACAAGAAAGCCCTTACAATGTACGTTCCTCCCTCCCGTGATAATGTTCCACAAGTGGTTTCAGAACCAATGACTGAAGTTGAACAGACTTCTACAGTGACTGCCACAAATATCATTTCGGTATCAACGCAACTTCCGATTGAAGAAAATGTCGGTATAGCCTCCCAAATGGACTGCACATGTACACCCACAGCAAATCAACGAGCTAAACCTATGCCTAAACGTAATTTAAAGAAGCAAAATCGTCGACCAGGGACCCCCACGCCTGCCGAGGACATAATATGGCAGCAAATTTCTGAATCTTCAGATTCTTCAGAAAAAAATAGTGCACCTTATTTAGAGAAAAACAGTAATTCTGATAATAAGTCTTCACATAATCTAAACTTTTGGCATTTAATTAGGAAAATTAGAAATATTATAAAAAACAAAGAATCCCTACAGAATAAAATCCAACAATCAATTTCCATATTTTCAGAGTGGCTGACACATAAAATTGTAAGTAGCTTATCCATTGATACATTATTCGATTTATTTGTTGGAAATGCTTGATAATATTAATTGTATGAACTTAAATATTATACAATGGAGTTGCCAAAGTTTATGGCCCAAATGTCGTTCACTTGATAATGATTGTGCCATGGGCTGGGACCGAATATCTTCCACTTTTCTCAAAAAACATCTGTCCTCACTGGTTCAACCTATAACCTACATCTGCAACCTTGCCATCAGTACTGGTAAATTTCCAAAGGTCTTCAAAAGGTCCATCATTCACCCGATCTTCAAGGGTGGGGACAGAAACCGTGTCAATAACTACAGACCCATAGCTGTGCTACCAGCCATCTCCAAGATTCTAGAACGCATATTAAATAAACGCCTCGTGGATTACTTGGAGAAATATAATCTTCTCTCCCCATCTCAGTATGGATTTAGAACCGGCAAATCAACTTCAGATGCGGTTCATGACCTCACCAATCATATCGTCACTAACTTGGATGGTGGCCAGAAGGTCTTGGGGATCTTTTTAGATCTTGCGAAAGCTTTTGACACGGTTTCTGCTCCGATCTTAATAAAGAAGATGGAACGGCTTGGAATAAGAGGAATCCAACTCGAACTTTTTGAGGATTATCTGAGTGAGCGTACCCAGAGCGTCAAAATAGGAGAAAGTGTCAGTGACGAGTGCCAAGTTAATTACGGTGTGCCACAAGGCAGCGTGCTCGGTCCGACACTCTTCCTCATATATATAAACGAGCTGGGTATGCTCATTCTCCCGAAAGGCAAAGTCATAACTTTCGCAGATGATACAGCCCTCTTATTCACTGCAGACACCTGGAGTGAGGTCTTTGTGTGCGCCCAGTCAGGATTCAATATTGTATCGGACTGGCTACGTGACAATGTTCTCACTCTAAATGCGGAAAAAACAAAATACGTTACCTTCTCCATAAAACAGCATACACCGTCTCCATCCATGACGCCAAACACTATTATAGCCCACACGTGTGCATTTCCTCACTCCACTACATGCACTTGTATTCAAATCAGCAAAACCGATTGTGTTAAATACCTGGGTTTAACTATAGACAGCACACTAAAATTCCAGGACCATATCAACACCTTAAGTAAACGTCTGAGAAAACTGATATATGTTTTTAAGACCCTAAGAAACGTGACTGACGATAAAATAAAAAAAATGGTATACTATGCGCTGGCTCAGTCTTTAATAACATACTGCATCACCTCTTGGGGTGGTGCTCCAAAAACTACCCTTCTGGAACTGGAAAGAGCACAGAGAGCCATTCTGAAGGTGTCTTTGTTGTTACCTTATCGCTACCGTACAGCACTATTATACCAAAAAGCGAAAGTCTTGACGGTGCGTCAACTGTTTATTCAACAAATCATCCTGAAACAGCATAGACTTCTAACGTACAATCCTTCACTCCCTCGAGCTAAGAGAAGATTTAATCCTGTTGTGAACTATCATACTTCGCCTTCAACATCTTTTTCAAAACGTTTCTTTTATCACCTTGGTCGGTATCTCTACAATAAAGCAAATAGGGTCATATCTATTTATGAACTCAATAAAATAAAGTGCAAAATGAAACTACATAGTTGGCTTCAAGAACTCAACTACGATGACACTGAAAATTTATTAACAGTCATAACATAAACATCATTATGCAAATATGCTACGATCAAAAACAAAAAAGAATTTATTCTCACAGTCACACACTCTCACAACCCCCCCCCCCCCCCCCACGCGCACAACACCCCCACACACACATCCCCAACTACACAAACTATAGATACACGCAGTACACACTCAACCTCACTCCCACCCTGATACTAACCATACTAACAAATAAATCGCAACTATAATTAGTAAGCTTTTAAAGAAAAAAAAAAAAAAAAAGGAAATGTTAACGTATCCCTAATTGCATACCATTTGTACGAGTACATAACATAATTTGTTAAACTTAAATGAAGGAGTCCTGGTGACCTGAAATACAGGCCTTGAGCCTAGATTAGGCACCAGTCTCCCACAATATAATACCCCTATAATATGTCACCGTAGAAATAAGGCTAGCAATTGAGAGTAATATTGTGGAGAAAATAAACTATTTTTTATTATTTTTTTTTATTATTTATTACTTGAATTATATTATCTAAGTCAAGAAAAAATCCACATTGCCGTGCTGAGCGAAACATGGTTGGAACCCGAGAGTTTTTTTAGAATTAGTGATTATAATACATTTACATTACATTACATTAATACATTTACATTTTTTTTTTTTTTTGTCTTAGCCGTAACATATATACAACGTCCCGACATCAACTGTCGGGCAGTTATCTACCAGACACAACACCCGCCTGGTCGAAGGATCCTCCCTTTTCTATGGTGGATGAGTGAACTTTACAACCTGTTCCTCATACCACCAAAATACTATCTATCATCAAGAGAGATTTTTCATTCACTGAAAATAGGTTATTGGGTTCGGCCGTTAGAGATAACGAAATCGTAGATAGTTATGAGACTGACCTCCCATGATGTACAGATCCCTGTGGATGGAGACTTAAAGATGTGCCTCCAACAATAGCTGACTCACATGCTCCACGTTTCAGGGCTGAATATGCCGCTTCTAGTGCAGTGGTGGCACTACAGTCAGCTTCATTCATAGATAGTGACGGACCCTTTAAATTCAGCCAGTACGAGATGCGATTCGAGAACATTGTCTTACTCGATCTATAAAAAAAAACCGGTGAAGAGTGAGTCGGACTCGCGCACCGAGGGTTCCTTACGTATATATGATGTTGATGATTTCTGAAAAACTGTGCTGTTTAGAGACATTATTTTATTTTTCCTGTAATTTTTACATAAACTTCTATAACATAGAATAATTTCTTCGATTTTTCTCTATGCAAACTTCGGAGATAAGATATTATATATTTTTTTACATTTTTCATCATAAGTTGCGTAAAAAAAAAATAGATTGTGCAAACAGCGCTCTTTCATATGATACCCCACATGCCCTAGTAGACCCCATTCGAATTTTTAAGACCCCCTTTCAGACCCTGTTGCAAAAAAGGTATATTTGTTTGCAAAATAGTTGGGTAAACGTCATCTAAAACTATTCCAAATTTCAAGTTGATAGCATTGTAGTTCTTGAGATATCCAGCTGTGACAGACAGATTTAGTCTCACCATAAGGGTTCCTTTTTACCATTTTGGTACGGAACCCTAAAAATGTACACTGTAGATTTTTTTAGATTTTGGCTGATCTTTATATTGTAAAAATAATTATTATAACAGCAATGTAACTGACCCTAATATGCCTAGACCGGATCTGGAGATCGTATCCGTGGTACCATATGTTTCCATGTCAGAAAAAGATGATCCAACAAAAACTGCTACTTTTTTCCCATACAGATGAGCCGGACTCAGACCTAAAACAAAAAGATGATTTTTTAGGGTTCCGTAGAAAAACTTTGCCAAGTCCGTCTGTCTATCTGGCCGCAGTTTAACTCAGACATTTTTGGTACCAAAAAGCTGTTATTTGGCACGGTTATACATAAATCACAAAAACAAAATTGTGAAACTAAATCTGGAAAATTTATATTTTTTGGTACCTCCCTTACACGTAAAGAAGAGACGTTTTTTACCGACTTTAAAAAAGAAGGTTATATATTCGTTACGCATGTATGGAATATTATTGGAACGGCAATAATTATATTCACTATGCTATAGATTATCATATTATTACATAACACATACATAATCTGCCTATAATGTTCCCACTGCTGGGACACAGGCCTCCTTTTTCTGTGAGAGGGAGTGGGCCGTAATCCACCACGCGGGCCCAGTGCGGGTTGGTGGATGTCACATCATATTCACCATATTATTAAATGAATATAATTATTGCCGTTTAGTGCTTCCAAACAAATACACAATTTTCGTAAAGGTGTATGTATTTTTGTATGTACACGCATTTTTCTGAAAGTATAACTCGGATTGCGACCATTTTTAAGGAACAATGCAAGTTTCATCAAAATCGGCACACTAGTTTTCAAAATATGGATACGTGTAAGTGTGACGGCCAGGCTTATTTATACGAGCTACGGGAAAACATCACAAAACCTTGGTCAAATTATATTGAATTTAAGAAAAATCAATATACTAACTACATAATACAAACAAATATTCCAGTTAAAACTTAAAACAGAAATAAAAAAAGTAATTTAAAAACAAATTATTAAAAAAAACAAAAAACCCGAGGTATTTCACTCAGAGCACTGATTTCAACAGCACTTGTCCGAACCGCACCTTAGCACTTCCACTAACCGCACTGAAATAAAATTTTTGATAAGTGCGGTTCGGTGGAACAGTTTATTAATATTATTTTCGGTCCCCGAACGGCACCTATGTAAAATATTTTTTTAGTGATGGGGTGTATTTTTTTGTTCAAGACATTAGCAAATAAAACATATCGATACAAATCAGCAGAAGTTAGGTCTTCCGGATAATTCCACCTTGTTCACCTGGAGCAAAGAGTAATGTTTTATTTGTGTCGCTGTCAGTATACAAAAAATAAGAGACCTTGTCACTTTTCTTAGCGATTTCGTTTGTTCAAAATTGTTCTGAGGTTCAAATCATACAGTATTTCACACATATAGACCGCTACATGAAATCTAAGTATGTTTCAGTATGCAGTGAGTCGGGGCTGTCACATCGAGGCAAGTTTAGTAATTGCGTGTTATCATGTAGGTAGGATGTTTTATAATAATAATTGTGTCGTTTGTTTTTTTCTTACCAGAATACATTTTTAAATATTTCCTACAATCAAAAATTAAAAACAAAACATTTAAAAATATAAAAAAATTAGTTCCGCCGGTGTTGGGAGCAGGGTTCGAGGTACCAGTTGTTAGGGCTGCAGGAGGTAGGAACTTCCTCACAATGCGAGCCGTATCAAGGAATACTGCCTTTTGAATCACGCCCTTGATCCAACCGCCTAATGAGTGCCTCGAGAGATGTTGATCGAGGCTTTCAGGCATCAGGCTTTTGGACGTAACGATAATCGGCACAATGACAGCCAAGCTCACATTCCACATGTCAACAAGCTCGTGTCGAGATATTATGTTTCTCTTTCTCAGCTTTCACGAGGTTATCGTCATGTGGAATGGCAACATCTACAATCAATGCGCGGCGCGCTAATCGATCTATCCCCACTATATCAGGCAAATTGGACTATTGGTCCAATTGATTAGTGAAATTGATTTTAGTTTAGATTTTTTTTAAAATTATTATGTACGAGTATGTATCTAGGTGTGTGAATGGAATCAAATCAACTCCTCATAATATGTAACTATTATATCGTCAACATGATCTATCAACTCAGCCTTGCGCTGACCAGTGCAGGAAATAGGCCTCTCCCAGACTGCGCCACAACACCCTGTCCTCCGCCTTCCGCATCGAGTCTGTCTCAGCTACCTTTTTAAGGTCGTCGGTCCATCTCGCCGATACGCGGTCTCCACTCCAAGACTCGTCTGTCCATGGGCCATCGGTCCTTCAACAAACATGGGTCGCCCACTGCCACTTCAGCTTGCTTACTCTGCAAGATATGTTGGTAAATTCGATTCTTTTCCGGATAGTTTCATTTCTGATCTTATCCTAAAAAAGAAACTCCGAGCATAGCCCGCTCCATAGTACGCTGAGCAACCTTGAAATTGTGGACCAGCCCGACTATATGTGTCCACGTTTTGTCATCGTATGTCTTATCGGGCAGCACGCATTGGTTGAAGACCCAAGTCTTCAAACACTGCAGGATTGACGACGAGGAGACTTGACGAAGTTTTCACAACTTCAAAAAGCGACCTTTTGATGTAGATTGGTCTCGGAAAGACGTGTGAATAGTACATGACTTTCGTCTTGTCCAAATTGATACCGAGGCTAACCCGTCGAGAGGCTCCATTTAAGCTGTGCAGCATCTGGTATAACTTTTTCAGCGTCTCTGCTATTATGCTATGTTGAAATAGTTTAGTGACTTGAATCCAACGTTAAACAAGTTGCATACGTAAAAATTTACCCGCATTCATTATGTACGATATCGGAGTCCTTTACTGTACGTGGTTGGATTGCACTTACTACTCGTTATGTAATAGTTGGTAATGTCCTGAACACAGAATGTAATATACGTCCCATCACTACAAACTGTATGCAGGTGCCGTTCGGAGACTTAAAGTAATATTAGAAAACTGTTCCACCGAACCGCACTCATCAAAATTTTGTTTCAGTGCCGTTAGTGGAAGTGCTCAGGTGCGGTTCGGTCAAGGTCTGTTGAAATCAGTGCTCTTAGTGGAATGCCTCAAAAACCCGACTGCAAGAAATGAAGTGAAAGGATGGAAACAAGATAAAAAGTAAACCAGTATCCATAAGTACCAAAAATAAATAAATGCAGTCGGCGGCAACTAGGATGTTACGAACGCCTTATTTGCCTCCGACTGCATTTATTTATTTTTGGTACTTATGGATACTGGTTTACTTTTCATCTTGTTTCCATCCTTTCAGTTCATTTCTTGCAGTCGGGTTTTTTGTTTTTTTTTAATAATTTGTTTTATTTTAATATTTTTTGTGCTATTAATGAACAAATTGTTTAGTTGAGTATTGGCGAGTTAATAAGCTATACAACATAGTAAGGTTAGCAAGATAGGATATGTCAATTGGCTCCTTTCCTTCATAGAATTCTTAACGTTAAAACTCCAATTTAATACCTATTTATTTTACGAGTTTGTCTATAATTGTATGTAACGGTTTAACTGACAAACTTGCATTAAATATTGGCATGCCATCAGTGCACGGCGGAATATATATTTGCACAGAATTTTATGCATCTTTTGTACCCACCACATTTATGCAAATAAACGATTTTGATGGGAAAAACTTTTGCTATTTCTGACTTTTGTAATGGCCAGTCTGTTCATTTTAACAAAAACTGGTCAGTTGCGTGTCAGAAAACGCACAATGAAGGGTTACGTAGTTAGGATGAATTTATCCCATCAAAATATGTCGCATGAATGGCCGTATTTTTTTACTGCGTTGACTTGAAGCTTGATTTTTTAGAGCTCTAAGGGACCGTAGACCTTCGTATTTGATATTAATTTCAACTTAATACCTCTACGCATTCCTGAAAAAAGGGTCTTGACTGACAGACAGACGGACGGACGGACAGGCAACCAAGTGATCCTTAAAGGGTTCCGTTTTTTAATTTGGCACCATCTTGCGTTTTGATTTTGACTCCATTATCGTCGTCAGCGCCCTCGAAAACAATGAAAAGCACACCCATGATAAATTTTCGGTAACACCATTTCAAATTTTGATTTTGTCTCCATTATTGTTACCAGAGACCTAGAAAACGATAACAACGACACCCATGACGAAAAATCCTCACAAAATCACGACAACCATCTTTTCGCGCTGGTGGGTTCGCGGAAGTGTCTTTAGCAGAAATATCATTTGCGCAAGTGAACCAGAAGAGACAAACTCGCAACCCTGGCAGGCATTGGCCCTAATGGACCCCGTCAATTCGTGCTGACGTATCTTTGAGGCGCGCGTGGAACACAACGCGCTGTCGACCCGGGCCTGGTCCTTATCGGACGGCGAGCTACCCATCGCTCACCGTCCGCAGGCCCGCTCCTACGGTGGCCGGAAATCGGCTTGCGACTCCCGACGCCCGGGGCGTCTCCTGCGGCGACTAAGGGCGTGAGGGCGCGAACCTTGTCTCACCCTCATGCGTTCCGCCTCCTCCTTCCCTAGCATTACTGCTTCGCAGAAGGAGGTGACGGCCTCCCATGCACTCTCGCTCCGAACCATGGCCTGAACCAGGGCCGGACGCGAGAGATCGCCGCCGCCGATCGCTTCCGTGAGGACACGGCGGTGCTCCGCCCAAGCCGGGCAGACCTCCACCATATGCTCCACCGTGTCCTCCGGGCGATCCACACAGTGGTGACACCCGGGCGTTTCCTCCCGCTTTATCCTGAACAGGAACCTCCCGAAACATCCATGTCCAGTGAGGACCTGCGTCAGGCGGAAGGTGAGGACGCCGTGGCGCCTCTCTAGCCACTCCTCAAAGAGGGGACTTATTGCCGCAATAGTGGCATGCCAAGCGCTGGGTTGCGACAATCGCACTCTCCATGTCGCCATGAGATCCCGCCGGAGCTCTGTCCGCTGTGCCGTGATTTCTCGCGGCAGCGGAGTTTTGCCTCCTCGCGACACTCCCAGATGTGCGCAAGGACTTTTGCCTCCAGATCTCATGGCGGTAGTCCGGCAAGGAGGCTTGCTGCCTCACGGGAGACCGTGCGGTAACCCCGTACCAGCCTGATGGCCATGACCCTTTGGGACGCGTTCAATCGGCGGGCTGGTCGCAGCCTTAAAGAACGCGGCCACACCGGTGCCCCGTAAAGGGCCATGGACCGCACGATCCCCGCGTAGAGCCTCCGGCAGGAGGCGTTTGGACCCCCTAGATTGGGCAGGAGCCGCTTCAAAGCAGCCCCGGCCCGCTCCAGTCAGGGAGCCAAACGTCAAAAATGCTCCACAAAGTTCCACCGGCTGTCAAGGGCGAGTTCCAGGTACTTCATCGTCGACTCGACGCCGATGTGAACCCCTCCCGCCGTTATCTGGGAACCCGACAGTGGCGCGTTCCGAGGACTATAAAAACACCTGGCCTCGGACTTGTGCAAAGCCACCTCGAGTCCCAATTGCCGGATCCTATCGACGATTGTCGCAACCCCACGTGCTGCCAGTTCGGCCGCCGCCTGATGCGACCTCCCCTGCGCCAGAACCAGCGTGTCGTCAGCGTAGCAGACTACACTGACGCCGCTAGGGAGGTCGGCACGCAGCACCCAGTCGTCCCCAATGTCCCACAGATGCGGCCCCAGGACCGATCCCTGTGGGACACCGCAAGAGGTGGAGCCATGGGCGGGGGAGTATTTTCCCCTCGCAAAGGGAACAAAGCGCTCACCACGTCCTCCACGAGCTGGGGCCGGAGGCTCTGCGTCAGCGGGGGAGCCCATGGGCGGAGTTTATCGCCCCACGGGTCTCTGTTGAGAGTCTCCAGCATCTCCTCGCGTGCCAGTCCTCTGGCCCGCTGGATCTCCGCTCGGAGGGCAGTCTTTGCCGCTCTGTACCCCTCGTATGGCTCCGCCTGAATGGCTTTCGTATCCGGAGGGCGGATATGGAGCCTGCGGTGCCTGGAGTACCGGTGGCGCGCAGCAACGCACGCCTCGCGTAAAGTGGTCAGCTCACGCGACCACCAGCACACCTGGCGCCGAGCACGTCCGGGCTGGACCCGGGGCATTGCCACGTCACATATTTCGGACATGGCCTCCGGGAACCACTCCGCCTCGTCGTTGATGTCGGCAGGCCTGTCTGATGATGACACCCAGGCCTGCACGATCGAGGCTTCCAGGAGGAGCTCCCGGTCCAGCTGCTTCAGCGCCCACCACGGACCACTCGGGGTCTGTCGGACCAGCGCGCCTGAGGTCTGGGCGGAGACGTTAAACCGGATATATCGGTGATCGGAATACGTCTCCACCCCCTCCATGACGCGCCAGTCGATGACACGCGGCGACAGAGCAGGGCTGGCGAACGAGATGTCCACCACTGATTCACCCCGCATCCGCACACACGTGGGGTCAGAACCCCTGTTTAAGACGACCAGGCCTGTCTCTAGAGACCAGTCCTCCACCATCCTGCCCCGTGTGTCCGTATACCGGGAACCCCAAGCCACGTTTTTGGCATTGAAGTCCCCGATGACGAACACGGGGAGGGGATGGTACCCGACGACGATGACTCTCAGCTCCCTAAGGGAGTTGTGGAACTCGGCGAGAGTTTGGTTCGGGGAGAAGTAAACTCCTACGACGACAATCTCCCCGAACTGTGCTGCCACGCAACCCTGTCCCCTGTTTCGTGATCATATAGTAAAGTGCTATAAGAAGGCCTACAGAAATTTGGGGTTTATGCTGCGCACTGTTCGTGGTTTCGCGAATATTATGGCGATTATCGCTTTATACAACACTTTGGTGATAAGCCAATTAGAATGCAACGCAGTCATCTGGGCCCCACATGAGACTAAATATATGTTGGAGCTGGGGTCATGTTGGAGCGAATACAAAATAAATTTGTAAGATTTTTATAATATATTTGAGGCTCTATGGAGTGTATCCTTTTTACCGGCTTATGTATCCATTCTTGTTTATATTAGGCATGGTTCGATACAATGAGCTGAGAGTTAGGCGTGAGTTCACACTTGTCTCATATTTATTTAAATTAATTAGAGGCAAGATACATAACGCCGACATATTACAGTTGGTGGGTTTGAGTGTGCCTGACAGATATGTGTGGCGGCGGCGGCGGCCTCAGCTGCTGGCTGTACCTTGTGGCCGCACTAATCTGTTAAATGGGGCACCCCTGACGCGAGCGCTTCGCACTCTTAACTTTGTAGCAGAGGAAATTGTTATTTTTGCTTGTAAACGGAGTGAATTCACAAGGATAGCATTGTATGTAATACGTTTTAGAAAATAAGTTGTTATTATTAAGTTTGCTTCACTATTGCATTGGGTTGTACCTGTAATAATAGTTGTAAGTGATTATATAAATAAATAAATTACCTAATATTAGAAGTAGCGAATGTGATATCATATTGAACGGAGAAAAACTGGAATTTATTAATCAAACGGTTTTCCTAGAAATCACTCTAGACGAGAAACTGCAATGGGGACCACATATAACCTCTCTGGCGGGTCGGCTAAGCTCAGCCGCTAATGCTGTTAGAAAGATAAGACAGCTAACAGATATATAAACCGCGCTTTTGGTTTATTTTAGCTACTTCCACAGCATTATGTCGTATGGCATTTTACTGTGGGGTAGGGCTGCTGACATTGAGTCCATCTTTATTTTGCAAAAGAAAGCTGTCAGAGCAATTTATAATCTACGTCGCCGCGAATCTCTTAGGGAACTATTTAAAAGGATTAATATTATGACGGTACCTTGCCGATTCATTTATGAAAATATTATCTATGTAAGGAAAAATCTACATATTTCTAATAAGATAAGCGATAGACATAATTTTAATACTAGAAATAAAGATAAAATAGATCAACCATTTTTCAGATTATCTAAAGTACATACATCTTTTATGGGGTACTGTGTTAAATGTTACAACAAAATACCTTGTGATATATTGCAATTAAATGAGAGAAAATTTAAAACACATATTAAAAGTACACTTTGTAAACAAGCATATTACAAGTTAGAGGATTATATCCAGGACAGGAATGCTTGGAAACGTGCTGGTCCAGCTGGTCCAACTGTCCATAGGACAATCAAGAGTCTAGACAAAATCAAACTGGTTGCTATTTTTATGGTAAAATCTTTTTAGAAAAACATACTTTTACTATGTTTTGTAAATATGTGAGCACCATGTATCTATCTATCAATTAAGTTATTTATCATTGCTTAGTTTTTCATTATTTTTACCTATTATGGTATAGTAATTTTATTCTAGGTGCATCGTCTTCACATATTATAATCATATAATTAAGTACTCAAACAAAATATTGTAAAACATTTTTAAAAGAGTAACGGTGGAGTTTCTCGCCCATTCTTCTCCATACGAAACTACCTTTTGGACAACTCGAATCAATTCTATTTTGTAAATTTTGACGTTCAAAAGTGCCTCTTATGTGCCTATTTGAAATAAATGGTTTGACTTTGACTTTATACAATATTATTTTCAGTATTTGCGAAACCTGAATAGTTTATTCAGAAAAAGGAACTGAATCGATTTCAATAATTTTTACACCATGTTATATTGTGTCCCAAAAATATTTAAGTGTGATGGAAAATGTTATTACCATTTGATTACTTACAATACAATCAACGTACGGTTAGGTAGCTACTGCCAAATTATTATCAATGAGCGCAAGACGACCCTTCAAGTGCAGGGGCGCCAGCGCCGCCGCCGTTAGCATGTTGTTTTACGAAAAGCCGACAACATAACAGGGTGATTTTCAAAAATTTTGTATATTTTGTTGTGTGAAAACGTCTACGTGAATATTATCCAAGAAAAATGCATTTAGGTGATCGAACTAGTATTATTATCCTTGAGCAACATTTTTTCCAGATGGGTTTCAACATTTCAGATCATAATAATAGGTAATAAAAAATAAAAAAAATGTTTTCTTCTTCAGTCTCATAATATTTTCATAGACATTTCAACCTCGTGTCTGTAATCAGAAGCGCGTAACAAAAAACACATAAAAAAGAAACTACTCTCATATTTAGATGTTGTAGTTGCACAATGTCTTTATGACTCTAATTATGATGTAAATGATATAAAATATAAATATTATAACCTAATGCATAATAATAATAACTTTGTATCAATACATGTCTTCCATTTCGTTCATTTTTGTTATTCTGTATTGTTACACTAATAATAGTAGATATTTGGGTTTTTCAACTGGCAAAATTCTCAATTTAAAACCGTCCAATCAGATGACAACATAACATCTGTCCACCATTTTGACAATGGGTGCCACCAACGAGAAAAGTGTGTTTGTTCCTGTGCAGTGTTTTCTCAACACTAAATCTTTCATTTTGGTTGTTCAGGTTTAAAAACAACGGTAAGGCAGTCTCTTATTATTTTTGCGTAAATTTAAAGAATAATTTTGACCAACGACTAAAAAGAAGCTGGATAAATCCAATAAGATTATTTCTAACCTCCAAATGTTTGAGGTTGTAATTCAACTCATGGTTGATTTCATTTTTCTAACGATTTGTTGCGTTTTTTTGTTGCGTAATAAAAATGATGTAACAAAAATGAAGTAAAGCCCATCTTATACAGAATTATTATGTTTATATAATAATGCTTGGCTTATTAATTGTATTCACACATTATTTTTTCAATATTTCAAAAATAAAATAAGTTATAAAAACCATAAATAAATCAGAAGTAAAAGAACATTTACAAGTTACACGATAGTTTCTAAAGTTTAAAGCTTATTATAGTAGTAATTAAGCCACTGTTGATTATTGTTTTCTACTTAAGAGTGGCGTATGTGATATAGACACTGTGTTTTTTATTATTTATTTTATAACTAGCCTTTTCAAAATAAATGTATGGCTGAAAAAAAATCCCTTAACCATTATTTTTGTAATGACGTATTTAAGGTTATTACCAATTTTGAACTCTTAAGTTCCACGACAAAATGTTTATTAAATTTTGATTGGGGAAAGACCTTTCAATAAGTAGTTAAAAAAGTGCTAATGACCATAAGAAATACACAATTTTGAAACAGATTTTATGACTGTAATTCAACAGACTGATTTTATTATTAATAAATTATTAAAATGCAATTTCGTTGTTTTCATTATCTTCTGTGAAATAGCCCTAATATTTCATTTTTGTTATTTTTTTGTGACATTGTTCATTTTTGTAACGGTATTCGTTTTTGTTTCATTTTTGTAACTGTACAAAAATTTTGAAAATCACCCAACAACCTTATAACTTTGTGATTTTTCATGATACAGTTTTGAAATTTTGTACATAGATTCTTTACATAAAAAAAGCTTTTTACAAAAAAAAACAACCGACTTCCAAAAAAACACTACAAAGTAAAAAATAAATTTAATTCCGGAAGTCGGTGTCTTTGGATCTGTATTTTAGTTTTTTGCCACCGACTTTCGAAATTAAAGTTATTTTTCACTTTATAGTGTTTTTTTGGAAGTCGGTTGTTTTTTTTTGTAAAAAGCTTTTTATTTTTCACGTTTTAGTGGGTCGGTTTGTAATTTATCTAATTTACAATAGCCTAATGTCAAATGCTCATCACCTTTTACAAAATATTGCTTTTCCCGATGCAGGGGCGTTAATTGTTGAGGAGTTCTGCTGGTAAGAACCAGGAGAACTGATGGCGACTTCACCATATGCATTTCGACGAGAATAAATTGCTTAGCAACCATATTAAAGTGCCTAATCGAATCGCAACGGTGAAATACTTATTATCAAGTAGTTCTGGTGGCCATCTGTGGTCTTCATCATCAGTTCCAATTCACCAAATGGTGCTTTTCGAGTGAAAATGCACGAGTTTCTATAAAAAATACTCAAATGGCTATAGGTATGCCTATAAAATTTGAGGATTTCCCTCGATTTACATGGGATCCCTCATCAGATTCTGATTTAGTGGCAATGGGACCACCTCGGGAGTATACCCTTCCACACAAAAAAATAATTTTCAAAATCCGTCCACAATTGACGGAGTAATCGGTGAACATACATAAAGAAAAAAAAAAAAGAAAAAAACAAACATACAGCCGAACATATAACCTTTTGGAAGTCGGTTAAAAATAATAGCCACGTGTTTCGGGTTCCACATATACTAAAACTAATATTGTATACTAAAAATAATATCGGGCTATCGGATCCCCTTTTTAAGAAAACCACCGCTTATTCATACAAACACTTATCGAGTTCGCTTTGTGGAGCTGAAGATGCACTCGCCTGAAAATAATCCTATTGGCGCCCGTGTTATCCATATTAAATAACCGATATCAACCTACCCGCATCGTAAATGGCCTGATAAGTGTGCTCGAGTATTTTGCGTGACATCGGATCCATGTGGTTCCCGAGGCGGTAGTGCACAGCGAAAAACTGGGCATCGAAGCGATCTAACTCGGGAGCCATACCAGAAGCTTGTGCCAGGTCGTGATGCTTGTAGTTCCATCTTAGATCCTCCGATGTTACTGGATTCTCCTGTTTGACAAACAAAATGACAATATTTTAATATTATTAGAATTTGTGGCATTCCAGCAGTCAATCAACTCAGCCTAGCAGTTCACTGCTGGACATAGGCCTCTCCCAGGCTGCGCCACAATACCCTATCCTCCGCCTTCCGCATCCAGTCTGTCCCAGCCACAGTTGGGGTCGGGTTCCAGTTTAACTGGATGCAGCTGAATACCAATATTTTACATGGAGTGACTGTCCATCTGACCTCCACAATCCTGTTGTAGACTGAACCAAACTGACCGCGACAAACGTAGCTTAACCTTCGATCGACCCGTGCGGCTGTTATCATTTAGCCACGAGTCCCACTAACTAGTAATAAGTACTATTCATTAATCGAAGCCACTCAAAGATCTTGGACGATTCTAACGCAGTTGTTGGGGTTAGCACAAGATGTTAGAAGGTGCTGAATCAGTGATTTGTGTCGTTTAAAATGTTTATTTAAATTATTTATTTTGTGTAAGTTATTGCAGTCAGGAAAATTAATAGTTTATCATATTTTAGCCGTGTAGCCACTTCATACCTGTCAACGGACAATTTAAGTTGGTACATTAATTTCCATGACTTTACTTCACAGGTCTATTCTTAATCTAAATCAAATGTACCTACCTTGTTATAAAGGATGTCGGAGAGTTCCTTAACGTTGTGGGACTGTGGGAAGAGGCCTGACATGCCAGTAATGACGATCTTCTCGCCATCAAGCGGTAGATTCTGTATAGCTGGATCAGTTACCAACAAGTTCCCCCGAGTCGATACGTGTTCCTGAGGTGTAGGCGTCATCTTGGATCACTGGTGATTTTCTAAGAAAAAATATATAGGGGAATTTATGTTAACAAAAAAACTGCCTTGACTGTACATAATACTTTCCTATTATAAAAACGCATTACGGCGCTTAAATAACAAATATCATCAGGCCTGTATTCCACTTAATTCGTGGACGCTTTAAAATGGCAATTGAAAACGTTTATTCTTCATATTTACTTAAATACACTGTAAGAATAAATAAATAAACACGTTACATTAATGCTTCATAAATCGATGATACACCACAATTTTTGTACCTTTCATTTATATACTCTTATCTAACAAAACACAAGCTACTTACGAAAGATTATATACTGTATTGCGGGATTATTTTTCAAAAAATATAAATCAGATAGATGTGATTACGAGTTAGCAGTAATTCAAGCAGTTAAAGCTGTATAACCCAATGCCAAAGTTACCAGTTGCTACTACCACTATTGGAAAGCGCTGTCAAAAAAAAACCAAAATCTAGGTCTGAAGAAAGTCGATGGTGGAGACCATATTACACAAATGTATATGCAATCTATTATAAAAATAATAAATTACAACAAAACAGACACTTAAGCGTCAAAGTACTCATCCGCATCGCTGTCATCCGGAAACGTGCCCAGAAGACTGGCAGCATTGCCACGTTGAATGGCAATGCTGCCAATTTGGCAATTCTTTGGCCAAAGAACGAGCCAGCCCTCTGGTCACGTAAAGTGTCGATCAGACGGTGAGAAATTTCATTATCTATATAAGTCCAGGTTTCCTCACGATGATTTCCTTCACCGATGTCAGTAAAGTACAAGATAAACTCAGAAAGTACATCGTCATCATCTGCCTGCCTGTTCCCAACTATGTTGGGGTCGGCTTCCAGTCTAACCGGACGCAACTGAATACCAGTAATTTATATGGAGCTGCCTGTCGGACCTCCACAACCCAGTTACTGGGTAACAGTATCTCAGTATCAGACTTGCGGGCTTCTGACTACCCTTAACGACTGTCAACGATCTACAAATGACAGCCGGGACTGACGGGTTAACGGGCATCCTAGATACGGAGGGGTCTCGGTATAAAATTGATGGTCACCTATCCACGAACCGACCGCGGCAAGCATTGCTTAACCTTTACCTTACCTTAAACTTTATTATTTAGTCACGAGCCCCCAGAAAGTACAGATAAATTGAAAAATTTACATTGATACTTGCCCGGATTGGAATCCACAACTACTGGACAAAATAACTGCTTTTACTTACACGGAGAAGTTTCAAGTTCCTAACCACCTTAATGAAGGAATTCCTTATAACGTATGAAACTATGTACTTACGCAACAGTTATATAAACTAGTAGTTGGATTTATGTTCAAAGAAAAAACTCATTGCAAATACATTTTGTTAGGAACACAATGATTAATTTGCAATAAATAGAATACGATTAATTAAACTATAACTACTTACCCAAATTCATTGAAATTGCAAGCTTTTTTTGCTTCTATACTTATATAATAACATAGTAACGAAAAATTTTGTCCGTTTGTCTGTTTGACTTTTTTTATTTAATAATAATAATAAGCTCCATACACAACCACAAGTCCTGATTAACCATCAAATCACGTAGGGGGTGGACACACGAATGAGAAATGACTGGCGTGGCTGACGTGGCTCTGGAAACCCACTCAAAATGCGTGCTCAAAGTGCGTGCACTGAGTGGTCAGGTCCTGAGTGGACCTGACTACTCAGTGGTTCTTTCCTCAAAAGACCATTTCAGACACCAATCTACGGCCTATGGCCTTCACATGATCTGACCAAGATTATGTCTGGACTTTAAAAGAGACTGTGACCTCTGAGTTTGTTTCGGCCTTTCTTCTCAGAGTAGGTAGTCAGATTGGAAACGCCGACCTCATCTAGTTTTAAAAATATGACTGACGTGTAAAAGTGTTTCTACAAATCTACTTACAGAAATAAAAATCATTTATCATTTAAAATGGAGACTAGTTCAAAAAGAAAACGTATAGGAGGACCGCTGCCCGGGGGTGATCACCGGGGCGCACTTGGAGCTGACTCAGCTCCGCATGCGAACCGTCGGCGGTGAGAAGTTGAACAGGCGGGCTCCCACCGACAAAAATATTACAGCCGAAATCATTGACGATCGTGACAGACTTACAAACAGGACACCCCTGTAGAACCGTACAGTCCAAGCACACTATCGTACCTACACACCTTCAAGATCATCAACACCCCCCCTCCGCGACGCTAATGCGAACACACGTACTCGCAATCAGCTCTGTGATTAAAATTCTAAAACTGTGCAAAAAGTGATTTAATTAACTACAAAACTATACAGTATTATCCCTGAAGCATAAGTGACAAATAGTGTGAAACAAAAAATTATAAAAATGTGCAAAAATTTTGGACTTTGACCACATTAGTGAACACAAAGAAATCGTCCGGACGACCTTGAGTGCTACAGCCGTGCGCAGCTAATTAGTCACCAATTTCGCTTACTTATCGCAGTGTCGCAACGGCGCGTTGGCTTAGCGCTCACTCTGCCGTTCTACAAGACCTGAGTTCGAACCTTGCGAACTTTTTCTACTATTTTTTTTTTTTTTTTTTTTAATTTTACTATTTTTTTTTTCCAATTTTTGCAATTAATTTCAACCGTAGAAAAATATTAAAGGAGAGAGAAAATGCCTAGAATTCAGCGTTCCCCACCGCCTCCGTCTCAGAAAACGCAGGAGCCGGCGACCCCAACGACACTTTTCAGTACTCCTCAGCCTCTGCTTTACACACCTCACAGCTCTTCGGAACCAAGCTTAAATTTAAATGCAGACTCACCTTCTAAAAACATTTCTCGGGCAATTACCTTCAGAAATGTTAAGTGTAAATGCCCAGAAGAGGATGATGAAGTCGACAGATTATCCACTTTTATCTCCGACGTGAAGGAAATGTTTCGTGAAATCAAGGAACAACAAGAAGTTAAGTATGCCAAGTTATATTCTCTGGTGGATCAAATCCGTGAAAATGTCGATCTCATGTCTACCAAATTCGACGAACTAACCTCTAGAGTAGAATTTCTAGAAACCGAGCGCAAAGAACACAGTTCCTACATTAGCAATTTAGAAACTAAATTAGAATACTTCGAGCAAAGTTCCAGGTCAACTTGCTTAGAATTCCGCAATATCCCGGTCAGCAACTCTGAGACTAAGGCCACCCTACTGAACACTGTCATTAATACTGGGAGCATTGTTAACATGGACATACAGCCGCTCGAAGTCAAAGATGTTTTTCGCATTAAAACAAAAAACCCGGCCAACAAAACGATCATAGTGAATTTTACCACCGTTCTACGTAAAGAGGAGTTTCTAACTAAGTTTAGGAACCATACCAGAGACAGTTTTAAGATAACAACCGAACATCTAAAAATTAGTGGTCCTGTGAAGCCAATTTATATTTCGGAGAACTTATCAGCAAGGAATAAAAGGCTCTTTTTCATGGCTCGTGATGCAGCCAAATCGAATGACTATAAATTCTGCTGGGTGAAACATGGCAAGATCTTCGTGCGCCAGAGAGAAGGAAGCAAGCACTTCGAAGTTAAGACTGAGACTGACCTTTCTACCATTTTAAAATCTGCATGACTATACCCTAACTCGTTTTATCGTACCAAATTACCCGTTCCACCGTTTATTGTTAATTTCTGGTTTCTGTTCCACTTGCTTTTTTATTTTTATTTTTGTTTGTATTGTTTTTTGTTAGTTATTATTATTTCCATTCTTGTATCTACCCATTCAAACAACATTAACACTATTTCATTATCTAACACACATTATTACTACTACACTGAACAACTTACTCTACATTACATTACTTACAATTACAATATACATAGGTTTGTTGTCTATAGTAATAGACTATTATCTAATCTCGTAGTGAATATATTTATGTGCGTGCAGAATGAATCTAAATCAATACAGCGCTTAGGTATGACCTCTGAGCCGAACTTAAAAATGCTTTCCCTTTTTGTTAATATAATTTCTAAATGGATGACCTAAACTTAATTAATACAGAGATCGAGAAACTTACGGTCTCTGACTATTTCATTTGCTCGCCGGAGTCAAGCGGCAATTATTTGAGAAAACCAGAGACTACGCTTAAAATCTTACATGTTAATATTCGTAGCATTAATTGTAATTTTGATAAATTATTAGTATTTTTGGGCAGGTTGACTTATTCACTGGATGTTATTTTGCTGTCTGAGTGTTGGCTGAGCAAATGTCCCAATATTCCCCCTTTAAAAGGTTACAATACTCATACTTCTTCTTACAAAAACCAAAATGATGGTGTAGTTGCATACGTCAGAAATGATTTACAATACTCTTTTGAAATTCCATTGTTTAATGACGCAAATTGTTTGGTACTGAAATTCTCTGACAAGGTAGCAGTCATCGCTGTATATCGTTCTCCTTCGTTTAAAGACCTCAATCCATTTCTCAACAGTCTAGATATTTTACTGCACCAGTTAGGAAAATTTAAAACTATCTCCCTTATCGGAGACATAAATATTAATATTGCTCCGACGAGCGTGGATCCAAATTGTGACGAATATTTAAATATATCCGCTTCACACGCTATGCTGCCCGCACATTCTTTTCCCACTAGGCATACTAATTGTCTTGACCATGTCTTGCTGAAATCTACACACACTGCCACAACCTTGGTACTTGACTGTGATTTAACAGATCATGCTCCGGTTATTCTGTTCTGCAATCCAGATATAACGACTAATGCACCAAAACATTCAATCACAAAAATCGATATTTCTAAAGTTAAATCTGACATCGAACAAATAGATTTCTCTGAAATCCTCAAATCAACTAACCCAAATATTGCAACTGAAACCCTCATATCTTTACTATCTTGTTCCGTTATTTTGCACACTCATTATTCTGTCATTCCTGTAGAAGGCGCATCATAAAGCCTTGGATTACTCCTGGCCTGCTGAGATGTATCCGCCATAGAGATAAGCTGTATAAAATTTTCAAGAAACACCCAGACAACGATATACATAGATCAATTTTTTATCGATATAGAACTTTTTGCAATAATCTACTAAAGAAACTGAAACGCGAATATGAAAGGTCTGAATTTCAGAGGGCCAGGAACAATCCAAAGGCCACCTGGAAGTTTATTAAGAAAATATCTTATTTAGATAAGGGTAAAACATCTCCTTCCGAGTTGTTAAAGTGCGGTAACGATCCTATTCTTTCTGTCAATATGGTAAACCACTACTTTGCAAATGTGGGCAGTAGCCTCGCATCTAAGTTTTCTCAGTCTTCACCACGAGGTAGCAGTACCTCGGAAATTAACTCTACGCCACTAGTAGCAAGCTCTTCCCCGATTGCCCCTTCTGAGTCGATGGTCTTGCATGGCGTGGATGACGCCGAAATTGAACGCATAATTACGAATCTTAAAGATAAATGTGCTGTTGGTTTTGACGGAATCCCGACCACGGTTATTAAGGCCACAAAAAACACAATTGTCCCTCTCCTTGTCCACATTTTTAACCTGTGCCTATCTTCTGGAGTTTTTCCGGATGTTTTCAAAACGGCTATAGTCCATCCTATCCACAAAGGGGGAGACAGGGACCTTGTTTCTAATTACAGGCCTATATCCGTCCTTACAACTATCTCTAAAATCTTTGAGAAAATTATGAATATGAGACTAGTGAAATTTCTTTCTAAACTAAATATCCTGGCCGACAATCAATACGGCTTCAGAGCTGGAAAATCCACGGAAGACGCTACTCTGGAACTGTCAAATACAATAGTCGAACACCTAAACAATAAGCAAAAGTCTGTCGGTGTCTTCCTCGATCTATCTAAGGCGTTCGATACTGTTTCTATCCCCAAATTAATTAATAAGCTGGAACAATCTGGCATTCGTGGTATTGCCCTTGATATCTTTCGTAGCTACCTGACGGGGCGTAAACAGGTTGTTAAAATCGAAACATTTATTAGCAATTCTGAAAATATTAATTGTGGTGTACCCCAGGGTAGTGTCCTAGGGCCAACTCTCTTTCTTATCTATGTGAATGAGCTGTGTCAGTTATCTCTTCCGAACACAAAAATAATTACATATGCGGATGACACAGCTCTTTTAACCCATGGTAGGGACTGGCCTGAAGCTCGTGAGAGGGCAGAAGCTGCTTTGAGGTTAGTCATGGTGTGGTTAACCTCGAATCTGCTCACACTCAATATCCCAAAGACCAAGTTCATCCCCTTCTCCCCGGGAATTCTTGGCCAACCACCTACGACATTTGGGATCAGGACTCATGTTTGTCCTTACCCAGCGGCCACCACCTGTAACTGTGCCCAGATAGAACGGTCTGACAGTGTCAAATATCTTGGAGTTATATTGGACAATCTTCTGACTTGGAAAAAACAGGTTGACTCTGTCGTGATTCGTGTCAGAAGACTGATTTATTTGTTTAAAAAACTTCGCGCGGCTGCTGACTTTCAATGCCTAAAAGTGATTTATTTCGCTCTTGCTCAATCAGTTCTCGGTTACTGCATAACTGCGTGGGGGGGAACCCACAAAACTACCATATTGCGTTTAGAGAGGGCACAAAGAGCTGTGTTAAAAGTACTCGCGAGGAAACCTATTCGATTTCCGACTACCGAATTATATTCACTTTGTGAGGTCCTCGCAGTAAGACAGCTGTACGTACTACAAACAGTGCTTATGAAACACCGCCTTTTGCTTTACGACCCTCAGTACCTTACTAAAAAGCGACGCTCTGATAGAATCTGTAAAACTGAGCTCTGCAGGTTTGCGTTGGTGGGTCGCCACTTCAACCACATTAGCTCTAAACTTTATAATAATATAAATAGGATAGTAAAAATCTACCCTTTAACAAGGAACTTATTGAAAAAGAAATTGACAGACTGGCTTAAATCTATGTCCTATGATGCAACTGAGCAACTTTTAGTATCTTAAATAAACTCTCATGCTAGCATCCTCTCATAATACACTAATTGCACATTTTACTCACACTTAGACTCATACTCACACTCACACACACTCACAAACACTCTCACCCTCACTTCCACTCTACATCATTACATACAAACTTTTGAGTGATTTTTTTTCTTATGTACTTAATTGTTGATTTTACTATAAGACTTCCTTAAAGATGTATGTCTGGAACAAATATCTTCCATGTATGTCGTGTGGGGCGTTGATAGCTGCGCCACAGTATTTTACTTTTGCAGCTATCTTCGTGTCTTTTGCTAAGTTATCCCTAAATTGTTCCTAATAAATAAATAAAAAATAAAAAAAATCACCATCCATACCATCGTCACCCATACTATCGTCAACCCCCATAATTAGTTCAAGTTCAGTTCCACCCACTTTGGCCTTGAATGTTGTGCGGGAGGTATCTACCTTCTTACCCGCGTCCACCAAGGCTGGAAAGGCAAGAGTTTGTATGAGATGGAGTAAAGATGTAAACCTATTTATCATGCGAACCTATTTATACATTAGTAAATTAGAGACCGACATGACCACCTACCGACACCAACTGCATGTATATTTTACACGACAATATCCAGAAATTACGGTTACAGAACAAAGAATCGTAGACCAAAGAAGAGCGTAAGAAATAAACTTCTAACTCAAGAAGTAAAAGATCAATAAAAGAAGAAGTACGAAAACAATTTATTGCTACAGGAAGAATCAGAAAATTCTTCAAACACTAACACTATCACACAAAGCATCATTTTATATTATTTCAAAGCTAGTATCTAAGTGTTCTCTTCTCTTCTGTCTATTTATGGGTTTTTAAATAAAAAAGCAAAACACAAATTCTGTCAGAAACTCAATTTTGATTTGGTACATTTTTTTCCTAGACTAGTCCTTAACCTTTGATATGAGGAAGCACTGATCAGTGCTATATAGCCTGAGGCGCGAGCGCGTCACGCAGGTACAGTCGCCAGCACATCAAGTTACCACAAACTGTAAAATTTTCCTCATTCGATTTTGAACTTATCCCTCAACATTTTAAGGTTTAAAATCATTTGGAGAAATTTGACAGTTTGGTATAATCTGATTTGCTGGCGACTGTACAATAAATAAAATAAAACATACTTGCGTTTGTGCTATACTCCGTTTGAAATAAGATTAGAAATTTAAATAAACTTTTTAACAATCAGTTCAATCAGTCAATTTTGACTTCTATTAAGTAGGCATAAGAATGGCATAGGCATAAACGTGGTTACAATACCAACTGTTGATTACAGCTGCCATTTGTCATGCCACCAACGCTATAGAAGTCAAAATCGGTTGAACGGACTGTTTAATAAGGTGTAATGTCTGCTCTTATTTCGAATGGAGTATAGCTACTACAGAAAATGCATGACCCAATCGCGATGTGTTTTGATGAAGCGATAGTGGATCGAGTCGAGTAAAGACTGTGCGACGTTGTTCAGCGTTGTTATTAAACCAAATGTATTAATTAGGAATTGATAACCGTCACGTGTCAAGTGATCGAGTGCTAAAAGTGTCTGGTTGATGAACCATAAAACTTATCCCCACACAACTATGTGGGAACCTACCTAAACGATGTGTGTGTACAGTACATAGCTAAGTCATTCAAATAAAAAGACGAGCGGAAAGAATATTCATCAAACCATCGTCATCGATCTAAACAAAATTCAACACCTCAACTGACACTAGCGCAGCACGCGCACCGGCTCACTTCACCCAGAAGAAGTGGCGTTGCTATGACTACGAGAATCGCGTGGCATGAAGTGACCACGCCGCGCACGCACGTTCAACACTCCTTCACTAAATCGCATTTTCTTTTTTTTAATTTCCGTCTTTGATGGCGATGGCCTTATACCTATTCGTATTCGAGTTCAGACAATAGTTAGGAGGTAGCTATTTATTTGAATGCTTTTAGACGTATTTCAATGTCTAAATCCAACTGTCTTTGTGCATTTAAAAACTCAGTATAGTGCCTACATTTTGTTTTCAATAAATAAATAGTATTTTTTTAAACTAGGTAAGTAAGTAGGTACTTACTACCCTGTAACGCGTCACATATGCGCAGAACATTACAAAAATGTACTACAAACGTACCAATAAGTACAAATATAGATAAATACCTAGGTATATATAGATACTTAACGTATATAGATACCTATAGATACCTAATATAGATACCTAGGTACTTAACTAGTCGTTGCCAATAACAAAAGAATATTCATCAAATCATCGTCATCATTAATATTACAAAATTCAATATTCCAACTTACAGCGCGCGCCCTCTGTTCACCGTCCCCGATTCCCCGAGGTGGTGTTGTCATAGTTACCAGGGGGTCTACTCCGAACATAAATTCGAAGTATCGGCCGAATGTTCGGTCGTTTTTTTACTTGCAGAATACGGCGAAAAAAAAAACCAGTCGAAGAGGTAAGCCAAAGTCAAAACTGTGACTTGAAGTCGGGTAAGGACTCAAAGTCAAAAAAGGAAACTATGGAAGTTATATAATGGCCGAACATTCGGCCGATACTTCGGTTTAGCGCTTCGGAGTAGACCCCCAGAATCGCGTGGAATGAAGTGGTTACGCCGAGCGTTCGCTCCACGCATGCGCGATAGGCGCCTGTTATTAAATCGGATTAAGTTTTTTTTTAGTTTCCATCAATGACGGCAACGGCCTTATGCCTCTAGTCGTATTCGAGTTCAGACAATAATTAGTGCCTATTTATTTAAATTTCTAAATCTAACCTCTTCCAGTCTTTGTACATTAAAAAAAATCGGCCAAGTGCGTGTCAGACCACGAACAATGAAGGGTTCCGTTGTTGGGGCGAATTTATCCCAAGAACAAACCTATCATTGTAGTTGAAAAACATGTTCTCCCATACATCGATAATTCGATATAAGTCACGGTCAATTCTCCAACTGCAAATGTAAGTTGGTAGACTACTCGTTAACTTGTAAAATCTACTCAGCTGTGATAGTTTTCCTTTAATTTCGTTATTTATATACTACTGCCATGATTTTTTTCACATATCCAATAGTAACCATTTAGCCGACAGGGAGACACTTGAATCTAACATAAACTTGCACTATAATGCTTAATATTATTCAAACGCAACCCTTAATCGAAAAATGATCTGAACAGACCCTCAATATTTTTAACGGCCTATCCGACGATACCTCACATCATGGGACAGACGAGAAAACAATATCATCCCCACTTTACGTGCAAGAAAGGTACTTACCTACCTACTAACCCTAAAAAAATATACATACCCATGCCAAATTAGAGCATATAAGTATGTACCTACTTACTACGTAAAAAGCACATAGATAGTAATATCGCATCATCTATATAAACCATAGTCCATAGTAAAAGATACAAACCTTATTATAACATAAATATTTAGACGGTATCAATCATAGATATAAGAAAGAAGCCACTTCTCCTGTTTTTTATATTTCTATGGTATCAATAATCTAGCTCCAAAAAAAACACTACAAAGTGAGAAATAACCTTAATTTTGGAAGTCGGTGGCAAAAAAATAAAATAGATACAAAGACACCGACTTCCGAAATTAAGGTTATCTTTCACTTTGTAGTGTTTTTTTGGAAGTCGTTTTTTTGTAAAAAGTTTTTTAATTTTAACTTTTTTGTGGGTCAGTTTGTAATTTATACAATAGCCAATAGCCTAATGTCAACTGCTCATCATCTTTCACAAAATATTGCTTTTCCCGATGCAGGGGCTAATTACAGGTTAATAGTTTAGGAGTTCTCCTGGTAAGAACCAGGAGAACTGGAAATGATGGTGACTTCACCATATGCATTGTGACGAGCATAAATTGCTTAGCAACCATAATAAAGTGTCTAATCGAATTGCAACAGTGAAAGTATATATTTATTATTAAGTAGTTCCGGTGGCCCTCTGTGGTCTTCATCATCAGTTCCACTTCACCAAATGGTGCTTTCCGAGTGCAAATGCATGAGTAACTATAAATTATACTTCAATGTTGCATCCTTGAGATTTAACTCACATGGTAGTATTGTACCTATGCACTACACTGCACACTGTGTTGAGAGACTAAAAAATAATAATTTAAAGTCTGTGTCATCTGTCAACTGTCACCCAAACCTCATTTCGTTCTTCGTGTGTTGCACTGTTACGTTGTGTATTCAATAATTCAATCTACATCCTTAAAAATCTTTATACTTTCATTGCGAAAAGTAAAAATTAGTCATGGGAAACGAAAAAATTAACGTGACGATAAATATTTTAGGCATTTATTTTCATTAAGACTTATAAATTATAACTCTATCGTTATTTTAATTAGATAACACTGATGTTATCCTGATAACAAAATGGTATTTCTTAGCGAGGTAACACGCGATGTTATCCAGAAGTACAATAACTACTTTCTCGATGAGGTAGTACGTGATACTATCCTGAAAGTAACTTTATTTTTGTTTCGGCCTTCAGAAAGCCCATCGTTGCGATCTTTAAGCTCATCGCCTTATGACGCATATCTAAGTTCTGTTGAAAACAACAGAAATATCAATGAACCACAAGAGGATGATGAAATCCCAGTAGTCAAATCGGTCGTTAATACCGCGTCTCAAGAAAATTTCCTTATCCTTGCGACAAGGAAAACTTCGAGTGACCCGAGTGTGGTCAATGAAACTTCTACTGTGGATATTTCCACAGAAATTCTTGAGTTACTTGGCGAAGCTTCGCCGCACTTGGAGAAAAAATACCCAATGCAGTCTCTGAACGTTAGGGAAAAATACTGCTCGATGGATCAGGTAAAGAACACAAGGAATCATTAAAAGCAAAAATGCTTGTTCCTGAAAATTCCACATTAGTGCGTGCACCAAAACCATTTGGAATCAGCGACAAATCAGCTTGGAACAGGGATCGTTGGCCTCGTTAACCTAACGAAGGACCTCATACAGGCTGAATCTGTAAACAAACTTGATATTCTGAAAAGAATATCAGAAATCAGTCAATTGCTTCTTGATCTACACCCCGACTCCAGCGAATACTACAGGCAACCGGAGAACCGGTTTTCACGCGGGAAATATGCGGGGTCCTTTTCGACGAGCAAAAAATATGACTGCAGCACCATCCACAAGTCGACACCAACCAAAACCATCGACATCATCGGCGAGGAGGACCAACTACTCAACCCAACGCAGTCGGCAGACAGGAGCCATCAAGATGAACGACAAGAAGAACCGCCGTTAAAGGTACCTTTAACGGCGGTGCTTCTTGTCGTTCACGCCGGTATAATTAGATATTTTATAAAACTCTGGATGTTGATAACCGATGAGCCCATCATGCTAAATTATGTTAATGGTTATAAATACCGTTTATTGTGAAAGTGGTTCAAAACACTGAACTAAAAAACCCACCATCTCATGGAGAAATGGAATCTGCAATATTCAGACTTATTGATTTAGAGGCAATTTCTAAAATGTTCTGATATACCACATCATTTTATTTCACCGGTATTCTTAACGCCTAAGACTACAAGCGCTTATAGATTTATCTTAAATCTGAACACCCTTACTAAGATCTTACCAGCCCAACATTTCAAAATGGATGATATACGTACCGTATCAAAATTAATAATAAATAATGCATCCATTGGCAACAATAGACCTAAAAGAATCTTACTATTAATGCTTAAACATATTTCACATAGAAAAAGTCTCGATTCCGTGGGTATATCGGGATAAAAAGTAGCAAGTAGCCTATATGTTACTCCAGGGTGTCAGCTACCTCCATACAAAATTTTATAAAAATTGGTCCAGCCGTTTGAGCGTGAAGAAGTAACAAACACACACACACTCACTAACTTTCACCTTTATAGGTAATATTAGTGTGATGTGATTCCGTTATTCCGCTGGCGCTATTAGTATAATAAAAAATTACTCAAACTCGTTTTGTATTTTTTGAGGTACAATAAATTGCCATACACAGTAGCATCTTATTTGAATCACGTTATTTGTATTGGAAATACTTACGACTCATGTCTCAGGACTGTAAATTCAGTAATACAAACATTTGATAAATTATGTTTAGTTATCAACTTAGAAAAAAGTTCTCTCATACCAAATCAGATTTGCAAATTCATAGGAATTCTCATCAACCCACACTCCATATATCATTGTAGTAATTAATTTTTAGAATACCATGTTAACCTTTTATATAAGGAACGGCTCGCCGGCACACGGATAAACCCTGTGAGGTTTTCGTTGTGAGGCTTTCTCTTTTTTTTTTTTTATGATATATATCATATCAAATAACTTCTCCTGCTCACCGTCCGCAGGCCCGCGCCTACGGTGGCTGGAAATCGGCTTGCGACTCCCGATACCCGGGGCGTCTCCTGCGGCGACAAAGGGCGCGAGGGCGCGAACCTTGTCTCACCCTCACGCGTTCCGCCTCCTCCTTCGCTAGCATTACTGCTTCGCAGAAGGAGGTGACGGCCTCCCATGCACTCTCACTCCGAACCATGGCCTGAACCATGGCCGGACGCGAGAGATCGCCGCCGCCGATCGCCTTCGTGAAGACACGGCGGTGCTCCGCCCAAGCTGGGCAGACCTCCACCGTATGCTCCACCGTGTCCTCCAGGCGATCCACACAGTGGTGACACCCGGGCGTTTCCTCCCGCTTTATCCTGAAAGGAACCTCCCGACACAACCATGTCCGGTGAGGACCTGCGTCAGGGTGAAGGACGCCGTGGCTCCTCTCTAGCCACTCCTCAAAGAGGGGACTTATCGCCACAATGGCGTGCCCAGCGCTGGGTTGCGACAATCGCACTCTCCATGTCGCCATGAGATCCCGCCGGAGCTCTGTCCGCTGTGCCGTGATTTCTCGCGGCAGCGGAGTTTCACACCGGCGTTTCGCCTCCTCGCGCCACTCCCAGATGTGCGTGAGGACTTTTGCCTCCAGATCCCATGGTGGCAGTCCGGCAAAGAGGCTCGCCGCCTCACGGGAGACCGTGCGGTAACCCCGTACCAGCCTGCTGGGCTGGTCGCAGCCTTAAGGAACGCGCCCACACCGGTGCCCCGTAAAGGGCCATGGACCGCACGATCCCCACATAAAGCCTCCGGCAGGAGGCGTTTGGACCCCCTAGGTTGGGCAGGAGCCGCTTCAAGGCAGCCCCGGCCCGCTCCAGTCTGGGAGCCATACGTCGAAAATGCTCCACGAAGTTCCACCGGCTGTCGAGGACGAGTCCCAGGTACTTCATCGTCGACTTGACGCCGATGTGAACCCCTCCCGCCATTATCTGGGAACCCGACAGTGGCGCGTTCCGAGGACCATAAAAACACATGGCCTCGGACTTGTGCAATGCCACCTCGAGTCCCAATTGCCGGATTCTATCGACGATTGTCGCAACCCCGCGTGCCGCCATTTCGGCTGCCGCCTGATGCGACCTCCCCTGCGCCAGGACCAGCGTGTCATCAGCGTAGCAGACTACGCTGACACCACTAGGGAGGTCGGCACGCAGCACCCAGTCGTACCCGATGTCCCACAGATGCGGCCCCAGGACCGATCCCTGTGGGACACCGCACGAAATCTCTCGAAGGTTCGCCGTGGTGACCGGAGTAGATGACGGCCCTGTCCGTCAAATAGGCCTCGACCACACGACAGAGGTAGGTCGGCATCTGGTGATACCGAAGTGCCTTCCTAATGCAACTCCAGGGCAAGGTATTGAAGGCATTAGCGATGTCAAGAGACACCGCCAAGACAATCCCACCCCGGGCAACAGCATCCCCCGTCGTGAGGGCTCGAACGCGCATGATGGCATCCACCGTAGAGCGCCCCTTACGGAAACCAAACTGGCTCTCCGCCAATGCACCAGCCGCCCGACAAGGTGGTCTGCAATTACTCTTTCAAAGAGCTTGCCTACCTCGTCGAGCAGCACGATGGGCCGGTAAGCGGACGGAGAGTCCGCCGGGCACCCTGGCTTCTTTATGAGGACCAGTTTCCCCGTCTTCCAACGAAGTGAAAACTGGCCCCTCTCCAAGCATGCGCTTAGGAGCCCCCTTAGTCGAGGCCCGAGAGCCTCCAACGCCAGAACTCAGGCTTTTCCAGGCAAGCCGTCGGGTCTTAGGGCGATATTTTTGGCATTCAGCCTATGTACCGCCACTCTCAGATCTACCTCGGTCACTTCTGGAGCATCGTCCGCATGTGGCACCGCAGGAGGCGGAGCCATGGGCGGGAGAGTATGTACCCCTCGCGAAGGGAACAGAGCGCTCACCACGTCCTCCACGAGCTGGGGCCGGAGACTCTGCGTAAGCGGGGGAGCCCATGGGCGGAGTTTATTTCGCACCCATTTGTAGGGGCGTCCCCACGGGTCTCTATTGAGAGTCTCCAGCGTCTCCTCGCGGGCCAATCCTCTGGCCCACTGGATTTCTGCTCGGAGGGCAGTCTTCGCTGCTCTGTACCCCTCGTATAGCTCCGCCAGTATGGCTTACGGAGGGCGGACACGGAGCCTGCGGTGCCTGGAGTACCGGAGGTGCGCAGCAACGCACGCCTCGCATAAAGCGGTCCAGCTCACGCAACCACCAGTACACCTGGCGCCGGGTACGTCCGGGCTGGACCCGGGGCATTACCACGTCACATATTTCGGACATGGCCTCCCGGAACCACTCCGCCTCGTCATTGATGTCGGCAGGCCTGTCCGGTGATGACAACCAGGCCTGCACGATCGTGGCTTCCAGGAGGATCTCCTGGTCCAGCTGCTTCAGCGCCCACCGCGGACCACTCGGGCTCTGTCGGACCGACGTTCCCGAGGTTTGGGCGGAGACGTCAAACCGGATGTACTGGTGATCGGAATAGGTCTCCACCCCCTCCATGACGCGCGGTGACAGAGCGGGGCTGGCGAACGGTATATCCACCACTGATTCGCCCCGCATCCGCACACACGTGGGGACAGAACCCCGGTTTAGGACGACTAGGCCTGTCTCCAGAGCCCAGTCCTCCACCATTCTGCCTCGTGTGTCCGTATACCGGGAACCCCAAGTCACGTTCTTGGCATTGAAGTCCCCGAGGACGATCACTGGGAGGGGATGGTACCCGACGACGATGATTCTCAACTCCCCAAGGGAGTTGTGGAACTCGGCGAGAGTTCGGTTCGGGGAGAAGTATACTCCCACCACGACAATCTCCCCGAACCGTGCTGCCACGCAACCTCCTCCCCTCTTGACGGTCTCAAGGGACGGGGTACCGGTGGCGACTGACGAAATAATGGTCACTGAGCCGCTCAGGTCCTCCACCCAGTCGTCCCTGGGCGGGACAAAGCACGGCTCAGCGACCACGGCGATGTTAATCGACCACTGCGCCATGCTCTGGAGCAAGAGATCCTGAGCGGCGGCGCAGTGGTTGATGTTCGCCTGGAGGAGGCGTAATGGGGCCATTTATTGGCACTCCATTTCAGCCCCCTCCTAGGCCCCCTGTGAAGGCCCTGCCACGGTGTTAGCGGCGGCAGCGACGACGGTGGTGGTGGCAACGGCGGCGGCAATAGTGGCGGCTGCGGTGGTGACGGCGGTGGCGGAGGGCTTGCTTCTGCCCCTGGGTTTGGGGGAGGGGAGCGCAGGCCTTGCCCCCAGCACCTGTTTCCTGCCGCCGTACATGCAAAACAGTGCGGCGTGGCATTGCAAGAGCCAGCCTTGTGACCGGGCTGACCACAGCGGAAGCAGTGATCGCTGCGGTCCACCTCCGAGGTGCAACATGCTCCCACGTGGTTACCCACCCGGCAGCGGAAGCACCTCAGAGGTCTGGGTTCCAGCAGTTTCACCTGCGCGGATATCCAGCCCACCCGGAGCCTTCGGCCCTCCCCGGCTATCTTTTGGGCCGCCGACACGGGGCAACTCACCGTAACGGTTTGCATCCCCGTGTTATCAGGACGGATGGTGCCCGCCCTCACCTGCTCGGTAGAGCTCCCTCCAGTCTTAGCCACGGCGGCCACAACTTCTTCCGCCGTCACGCAGTAATCCAGGCCCAAAATGCGCATGTCAGCGCACTTGGTAGGCCTGGACACCCGGGCCTCTTCTGCATTTAAGGACGCCCTGAGCCTTTCGGCAAGGGTGTCAGCGGTAGGGCCGCTGGCCGCCCCGGGGATCTCCAGCATCCGGGCCCCCATTGCAGTGACCTTCATTCGGAAGCCATCGGCGACGCCGATCTCCTCCAGGTTCACTGCCGCCCACGCCTTAGCGAGCACCTCACGGTAGGTCACTTCCTTCTTCTCTGCTTCCGGCTGTAGTGTAATTACTACAGCTGCGGACTTCGGGGCGCTTCGCTTCTTGCGCCGTTGCCGCCTCTCCTTTCTATTGGCCACCCTTTTGGCCTTACCCGCCTTCCTGTTCTCTCCAGCTACCTGCCAATCGGTATCCGCCGGAGAAGAATTAGAAGGCGGGGGTGGGGGCAGCCTTCCCGCCGCCAGGGCTGGGGGCCTCGCCCTTTGCACAGCCACCTGCGCAGCTGTCCCGCCCTTCTTGGCCTTCGCGGGTTTGGCCGCGGGATTCACCGCGGGCTTGGCCGTGGGCCGGGCCGTGGCAGCCACGGTGGCAGCAAAGGCTTGCTCGCCGCTAGCGGAGGGCGCAGGACAATCAAGAACGGAAAACCGATTATGGAAGGCAGCCAGCTCCTGCCGCACCAGGGTCAGAACCCGGTCTTCCGCAGGCACGGGAAGACCCTGCCCTTGCTGCTCCGCCCCCTGTCGTACCTCCTGAAGGCCAGCTCCTCGGAGCCGGGCCAGGTCCGCTCGGAGTACCTCGTTCTCCTCCATAGCGGCCGTCAGGCGGCCGACCTCCGCCCGCATCTCGGATATTTCGTCCGACGTAAGCCCGACCTGAAGGGCCCTCGTTGCCGCCATAATGGAGGCCGTAGCAGCAGGTACGACCTTGTCTTTGGAGGCTTGTATCCTCTTCAAGGCCACACCCTTGATCGCGGCTACCACGACCTACTCAAAGCTGCTGGCGACTCGCTCCGCCTTCGAGCCACCAGCGGCGTCCGGCTCACCACCTAAGGTATCAGAGAGCCCCTCCATTGGGAGCCTTTCGGCTCCCTGGGCCGGCTCGGCTGGGCTAGTTTGGCTGGGCTCGCTGGCTCGCTGGCTGGCCTCTTGGGTGGTGAGCCCTCTGCCCCCATCCCGTCCTTGGACCCCGCCCCGCCGGCCAATTTTCCTCTAGCTCGAGTTCAGCCCACCATCAGGGGACGACCCCTGGCCGTCCCCTGGCTTGGAGCGCTTCTTCTTCAGGAACTTTGCAGCCCCCACCTCCACGAGCTCCGGGCTCTTAAAAAAGCCCCTCGCGCCAGATGCAGCGTCGGACTCCGACCCCGCATCACTCCCTTCCTCTATGGCAACCGGGGTAGCCGGGCGCACAAATTGTGCTCGGGCCTTTGGCACTCTCTGTGCTTTTTGTTTCGGTGCCGTGGATCTACTGGGAATAGAACCCAGCGACTCCTCAGCACCGGTAGGTGAGCCACCCTGGCTCAATGCGTCTCCGAAGGACGGGTAAAAATCCGATTGGGATTTTGGGCGTTCATTGTCCCCCCCAGAATACGAGGGACTGATCGAGCTCTGCTCGGTGAGAGATTCTCCTACTGCGGAGCAGCAGGTACCCTCCTGGGGTAGTTTGTTTTTATGACTCGCTTCCATTATTGTTGCTGAACACAGCTTTGCCTTTTTTATGGGGTGGGGTCCCCAGACCACTCCTTCACCTCAGTCATGTCTGATGAGCAGACACGTACTAAAGGTGAACCACTCTTCCCACTCTCCAAACGATGAGGAGAGAAACGCGCGCCGTCCAGAACACCAACAACTGTTGAAGTCCTCAGACGGCGCGCCCCTCGCGGAAGTCAGATGTTATTGACTCCGCCCCATGTCTCTCTTAGTCAGGTCTCTCACCTGAGGCCTTCCGGCATGAGTGACTCTACCGGCAAAGCCCCCAAGATCATTGAGACACGTAAGCCCCACCACGACGACAACGTGGAGACACACTCGGTGGGGTTCGTTGTGAGGCTAAAACCACATTGTAAAATAGGCTAAGTGTTTTAGAAAAAATAAATAAATAAATAAAAATAATTTAATGGTGAATATTTCCGTTGGTTAGAGTTTAGAGATACCTTTGAAAGTTTAATACATAAAAATGATCGTATTTCTGAAATTAAATAAGTTTTATTATTTAAATTCATACTTACAAGGTGATGCAGCTAGAATTATTTCCAATCTTGAAGTTTCTGCAAAAAATTATACTGAAGCTTGGAAGCTGCTTTTTCAACGGTATGATAACATTAGAATATTAATTGATCATCATCTTGATTCATTACTGAATATAAAACAGCTTCCAGGTGAGTCAGAAAAATCGTTAAGATATTTAGTTGATCACATTACTAAAAACTTACGTGCCTTAGTCAGCTTGGGACAACCAACGGATAATTGGGATGTGATTATTATATTCATGTAGTCAGCTAAGTTTGATAGTCAAACTTTGTTGAAATGGGAGGAATATCGCAGTAGTTTAGGGAGTCAACTACCAAATTTGGATCAGTTTTTTTAATTTATTATGGATCGTGCTAGTGTACTCGAATCTGCAAATCGCAGTAATAATAATTCCGGCAATATCGATTCAAAGAAGCCTACAGCTCCTCCACGTTATACTCTAAATAAACAAAGTCAAAGAAAGAATCAGAATAACAATGTTAAATCTTTTGCAAGCACTAGTGATAATAATAAGAATAAAGAACTAAACGGTTATTCATGTACGAGTATTGTTTGCGACGAACGTCACAGAATTTATGACTGTCCAACATTTAAGCCTAAGGGTATTGATGATAGAATGACAGATGTGACAAGGTATAAACTTTGTATTAACTGTTTGAGACAGGGTCACTCTGTTAAGGATTGTCGATTCAGGTCATGCCAAGAGTCTGGCTGCACTGAGAGGCATAATAGCTTGCTACACCGTCCGCAAACGTCGGCAAGTCTCGCCACGGTTGACGATACGGGTGAGATAGTAGCAAATTATTCTAATAGAAATAAAAGTCAAATAATATTGTCAACTGCCATGGTGGAGGTATCGAATCCATTTGGCCAGCAAAAGGTCAAAGTTCGTGCACTATTGGACTGTGGCAGCCAATCATCTTTTATAACTGAATCCCTAAAGATCAGGTTATCATTAAAGTCTCATCCCATTGACACTCTAAAGGTAATTGGCATAGGCAACACATTAACAAGTAATGTTATTGAAAGTTGTAATATTAAATTACAATCAATAAATAGTAAATTCAACATAAGTTGTTCATGTCTTGTGTTGAAGGAATTGACAGGTAGACTGCCAAAGATTCCCATCTGTATTGGTTCTCTGAAGTTACCTGAAAATATTCAGCTGGCTGATCCCATGTTTCATAAACCAGCCGACATACTCGTAGATGTCATGATAGGTGCAGACTTATTCTGGGACATTCTAGGTAATGAAAAATTTTCATTAGGTGTCAAAAATCCTAAGTTAAGATGTTCACAATTAGGTTGGATTGTATCTGGTCCCATGGAATCTGTGAAGCCGCATAAACATATTCACTGTAATCACAGTATAGTTTCCAAATGCGATAGTACTGATGATAGCATTGATAATATGTTAATTAAATTCTGGGACTTGGAAGAAATTCCTGGAAAATTAATTATAAGTGATTATGAAAATTTATGTGAAAAACACTTTCTCACTAACACAACTAGATCCAACACAGGTAGATTTTGTGACAAATTACCACTTAAAGATACTGCTGATTGTTTAGGCGATACTTATAAGTTAGCTAAGAGACGCTTTATTAATGTAGAAAAACGGTTAAAACGAAACACTATATTAAAACTAGAGTACACTAAGTTTATTAATGAGTATGCAGAGCTAGGACATTTGTCTGTTTTAAATGATGATTTTAGACAAAGGATAGGTCCAAGTTATTACTTGTGTCATCATGCAGTTCTTAAACAGGAAAGTGAATCTACCAAGCTTCGTGTTGTATTTGATGGTTCTGCTTCTTCCACTTCCGGTTGTTCTCTGAATGACATATTAATGGTAGGTCTCACCGTACAGAATACTCTTTTCTCTATTTTAATACGCTCTAGGCAATACAAGTATTTGCTTACTGGAGACATTGAAAAGATGTATCACCAAGTCCTTAGTACACAAAGATGATAGGTACCTACAACTTATCTTGTGGAGAAAAGAGGATTCTGAGCCCATTCAGACACTTATGCTCAACACTTTGACCTATGGAACAGCAAGTGCAAGTTACCTGAGTACCCGCTGTCTATGGCAGATAGGACAGGAACGGGATGATGAGCTTATAAAGTGCATCATCCAGAATGGCTTTTATGTCGATGATCTCATAACGGGTTCAAATGATTCACAGCAATTAATTTATACTCGTACATAAGGCTGTATCTGAAGCGTTAAGGGCAGGTTATTTTAATTAAAGAAAATTTCAAACAAGTCATTCTTCTATCTTTGATAATGTTGTTATGTAATGTATAATAAAAATGTAATATGGAATGAACAAGATAGTTTAATTTTTAGTGAGTCGACTAGTACGCTAGGGTTGGCGCTGGACCTCCATCTAGTGATACATTGCATTTTCCTATAAAGGGATTCTCACATGATAATAGTCAAACCATAACAAAACGGTTTATTATGTCAAACCCTTTTAAAATATTCGACCCATTAGGTATAGTCCTGCTGTAGTGATACCAAAGATAATGATACAAAGACTTTGGCAATGTAAGTTGGACTGGGATCAGCCAGTCCCTCAGGAAATAAAGGATGATTGGACTGAGTTTTCTGAGAATATAAAGTATTTATCTAATTTACAAGTACCTAGATTAGTTATAGGTGAATCGCCTCAATTTATTGAACTACATTCATTTAGCGATTCCTCAAATTACGCATATGGTGCGTGTGTTTATATAAGAATGATTAGTCATAATGGAGACGTCACGGTCAGATTGTTATGTGCCAAATCTAAGGTGGCTCCTTTGAAGCCCACTACCATACCCCGCCTAGAACTCTGTGCAGCCTTACTCGCCGCTAAACTTACCAATTCTGTGACAGACTCGCTTCGTTACAAACCGGATAAGCTAATTCACTGGTGTGACTCCACAGTAGTATTGGCTTGGATTCGTAGTGACGTCAGTAAGTTAAAAATATTTGTAGCTAATCGTATTAGTGAAATCAAAGAATTAACTTCTTATTCAGCGTGGCGATATGTTCCCACGGATTCTAACCCTGCTGACTTAATATCACGGGGAGTAGATGCTAAACGCTTAATAGCAATGGCGCTGTGGTGGACAGGGCCTAGCTATTTATTAAAAAAATGAGTCTGAATGGCCTAAGTTAGGCGTCAATGATTTGGAAGATTTACCGGAATTAAAAGTACATGCAGCGATAATTAATCAACCTATCATTGACTTTGATAGATATTCATCTTTAACTAAATTGCAAAGATCGTTTGCTTATGTTCTCAGATTCATATTTAATATTAAAAATAAAAATGATAAGCGTGTAAATATATTGTCAGTTAATGAACTGCGAGAGTCATTCCATTCTCTATGTGCTATCGCGCAGGGTCAAGCGTTCCCTATTGAGTATGATCTGCTAAAGAAAGGTAAGTCTTTGAACAGTAATAGTAAATTATTATCGTTGTCACCGTTTTTAGACGAACACAAACTAATTCGTGTCGATGTGATGAATTGATGCGTCAGCATATTCATATTCAAAGAAACATCCCATTCTACTTCATGCTTTGCATAGGCTAACTAAATTATATTTTGAAAGGGAACACATAAACAATATGCATGCTGGTCCACAGCTGCTGTTAGCGTCTGTAAGAGAAACAGTGTGGCCAATAAGTGGTAGGCATCTTGCAAGGCGTACAGTCAATAATTGCGTCCGATGTAGGCGAATACGAGGTTTGACTTTGCAACCCAAGATGGGTAATTTACCATCTCAACGTATTACGCCTGACTATCCCTTTATATCCGTTGGTTTGGACTTTGCTGGACCATTTTATATTGTGAATCGCAAAGGTCGTGGCAGTCGTGTAGTCAAGTGTTATTTATGCCTTTTCGTCTGCTTGCGGTATAAGTGCATTCATCTCGAAGCAGTCAGTGACTTATCGAAAGATGCATTTATACGAGTACTGACACTCAGGCGCTTCATCGCTCGTCGCGGCAAACCGATGGAAATATTCAGCGACAACGGTAGCAACTTTGTTGCCGCCGCTAAGGACATCGGATCCTTCATAAAGGATAATCACGAGCCTTTATCTGAATTTGCAAGTCAGCAATCAATTCACGTTCATTCCGGCTTACACTCCTCATTTCGGCGGCATTTGGGAGGCCGGGGTTAAATCGGCAAAATATTTTTTATGGCGTGTCATTGGTGACAGCCATTTAACTTTCGAAGAAATTTCCACATTATTTGCACAAGTGGAAGCTATTCTCAATAGTCGTCCTTTATCCCCCCTTTTCTCCAGTCCTGATGACCTCCTTTCCCTCTCCCCTGGGCATTTCATCATTGGGAGGCCGTTGACCGCTCTACCGACACCAAACCTGACAGACATCAAGGAAAGTCAGCTGCGGCGTTATGAACGCATTGAAGCAATCCGAAAACAGTTTTGGAGAAGGTGGTAGAAGGAATATCTGGCCGAATTACAACATCGGACAAAATGGCGAACGAATACTTCAAAGCTGGAAGTTGGAGATATGGTGCTCTTAGCAGATGATGCTACTCCCCCACTGGCATGGAAGCTCGGCCGTGTTCTTCGCCTCATGACTGGACCTGATGGGATATCCCGAGTGGCCGACATTCTCACCAATAAAGGCTGCGTGCGACGCTCTCTAGTGCGTCTCTGCAAACTACCTACGGCGGCGGAGCTTAATAGCTATTGAAAGCGATCTTTCAACGCCCCGGAATATGTTCAGGCTTTATAAAGCCTTCAAAAGTGGCAACATTTTATATTTGTTTTTATTATATTGTTTTGGCAACATTGTGTTCGGTGTCAATGTCATAGTGACGGTATGACTACTAAGTTTAATCTGTGGAGACTCTTTACCGCCAATACCCGAAGAAAACCTTTTGTAACTCTGTCTGAAAATATAAGTTTTTTTATGCTGCAATTTCTGGGCCTTTTTTTGCACCATTATATCCCCAAAGATATAACACCTGTTGCAAGCAAGAATGTTGGGTTCTAAAACCGAACTGTTCATTAGGGATGAGGCCCTTCGTCTCGGCATAGTCTCTGAGACGCTTATAAATAAATAAGCCTCTCATAGATTTTGCCGAATACGTTGAGCAAACTGATGAGGCGGTAACTGGAAGGCTCGGTCTTAGATTTCCAGGCTTCGGGATACCGATGACGGAGGCACTTTTCCACGTTTGAGGAAAAATGTTATTACTAAGAGCACCATTGAAGATGGTGGTCATTAGCATAATAAGGTGGGCTGGGAACATCTGGACCATCCTATTGGTGATACCGTGTGGTCCGGGGACTTTACGGGGTTTCAGACTCTTGATTATATCGTGCACCTCGTCTGGGGAGACGGGATGTAGAGGACAATCAGGGTCTTCGACCGGAGGGAGAGAGGCTCGTTCGACTTCGGCATCCACTTCGGCGAGGTGAGCCTGGTCTACTGGTTGAGAGCTGGGCGAGCACTGGGTCTCGAGGCTGTCAGCTAGGCATTCAGCCCTGTCGGTGTCGTCGAATGCTATCGTCCTGTCGGGTCGTGTCAGGGGAACCCTCATTTAACCCGGGTTGCCCTTTTTATACCCTTGTAGGGAGGTGCAATTTGGGCACGCCACAATTGTGGCGATAAGTCCCCTCTTTGAGGAGTGGCTGGAGAGGCGCCACGGCGTCCTGACCTTCCGCCTGACGCAGGTCCTCACCGGACATGGATGTTTCGGGAGGTTCCTGTTTAGGATTAAGCGGGAGGAAACGCCCGGGTGTCACCACTATGTGGATCGCCCGGAACACACGGTGGAGCATACGGTGGAGGTCTGCCCAGCTTGGGCGGAGCACCGCCGTGTCCTCACGGAGGCGATCGGCGGCGGCGATCTCTCGCGTCCGGCCCTGGTTCAGGCCATGGTTCGGAGCGAGAGTGCATGGCCGTCACCTCCTTCTGCGAAGCAGTTATGCTAGCGAAGGAGGAGGCGGAACGCGTGAGGGTGAGACAAGGTTCGCGCCCTCGCGCCCTTAGTCGCCGCAGGAGACGCCCCGGGCGTCGGGAGTCGCAAGCCGATTTCCGGCCACCGTAGGCGCGGGCCTGCGGACGTTGAGCGATGGGTAGCTCGCCTTCCGATAAGGACCAGGCCTGGGTCGACAGCGCGTTGTGTTCCACGCGCGCCTCAAAGAGATGTCAGCACAAACTGACGGGGTCCGTTAGGACCAATGCCTGCCGGGGTTGCGAGTTTGTCCGAAAGGGATATCGTGGCCCTGGCACACAGGCAACGGAAGGAACACGGGTGGGTTTTAGTCAGTAAAAGTCTGACACGCCCTCCCGCTCCACCCAGAGCGGGAGAAGTTATTTGATAATTTCCCACCCAAAAAAAAAAAAAAAGGGAGGTGCAATTAGTGGCCGTTATAATGCGTATTTTGACAACATTATTTTAATGTTACGTGCTAATGAGATCTGTTGTGATTAGGAATTCTAACTAATGTTAATTAAAAGGTCGTTAAACATAGTTTCAATTGATACTAAAATTAATTAGGTTTAATGTATTCGTTGAGGGCGGGACATGGTTGCAACTTATTTTCGGAGAGGTGCGATTTTTGTGATGCCGAGAATTTCACATTGTTTGCCAATTTAATTGGTACAGTGATAGCAAAATGTCACGATTTGATTGATTTGTTTTTATGTAGTCTACCATTTCACTGCCTCTTTAAAACCCTACCACAAAAAATATTCAGTCTTGTGTCCTCTAGATTGTTGTTACGTTTATTTACAAATGGAATTCCAATTAATTAAAACTTTGGATTACAATGTAAATTTGAACTATGAATAGTGTTTTTTTTTTACGTTATGACGTATACGTCTAGACTTACTTTGACTTATGACATCGTTGTATATGTATGTATGAGTTGGACTGATACATTTTCTGTAGTTTTTGGTGTTGATGGTTTGATCTTGTATAGCTATGATAAAGCCTTCTGTTTCAGGGAACAAGCTACCTATTTTAAGCCACTAATTTGATGCTATTTTTTTTATGTGGGACTGCTCTAGGTTATGAGGGACATGTCTACCGGAAGGACTTTCTTTTTCCAGTTTATTTTTTTTTGGTTTTGTGGGTCGATGATGTTTATGTCTTGAATATTTTGTTCATTTAAATTAAGCGGGTTCTAATTGAAATAATTTAAGGTAATAGCTTTGTTTATGTGTTAGTTGCTGAGAAACGTCAGTCGATAATATATGATTGCTCGGGACGCCCGAGTAATCGTATATTATCGACTACCGAGGTCGGGTACCGCGCAGCGTACTATACGTACTTATGTACTAATATCCTTCCACCCTTAGCCTAACAATTATTAAATTATACTACTGTTTAAAAATTATCATATTGCGGCGTTCGTTCCGTGGCCTCGAGCCTCGACCTCAAATCTCTACCATCATGTGCCACCGAATTAGATGCATCGATATTTTCGGACGAGACATCAGCGACTTCTGGCGTTGGTTGGGAGACATTATCAGTTTTTAGACTGCTTGACGGCGAGGATAGTATAATGAGGGGAAGCTCCGAAGGTAGATCTTCACTCGTATTGATGACTTCACCAGCGTGTGGATCATATTATGCCTGTAGACTCTCACCCTCAACCTTGAATTTCATGAGCTGGTTGACGTGTCTCTTGAATACCGAACTGTTGTTTTGACCGAGTAATCGTACTTCATATAAGTAATTTCCTAATGTGTTCACAATCATTCCTGTTGTCCAATATGTTTATAGGGTTCCGTACCCAAAGGGTAAAACGGGAACCCTATTATATTTTTAACGTTAATTTTTTTATTATACGGCTCCGCCGTCTGTCTGTCTGTCTGCCCGTCTGTCACCAGGCTGTATCGCATGAACCGTGATAGTTAGACAGTTGAAATTTTCACAAATGATGTATTTCTAATGCCGCTATAACAACAAATACTAAAAAACAGAACTCACGAACGTTACTTTAAAAATAAATAATGAAATTAAAATAAAACAAATATTTAAAGGGGCTCCCATACAACAAACGTGATTTTTTATAGATAATGGTACGCAACCCTTCGTGCGCGAGTCCGACTCGCACTTGGCCGGTTTTTTTTTGTTTGTATACTTTAACTAGCACTATTTCGTTTTTATTGAATGTCACTTTTCGAATACCACTGTATAGTTTACTCTGCAAGCACTGGTTATCTTTGCCTACATTTTCGAGGTCAATATTAGCTGATATCGGTTTACGTACGTCTAATGAATCTAGCCTGTTTCTTATTTTTTGGCCGAACAGAATTTCAGCGAGTGATTTGCCAGTTGTGCTATGTTCTGAGTTTCTATAGTTGAATAAAAATTCATTCAATTTTACATTGTAATCTTTTGCACTTACTTTTGATAAAATTAATGCTTTCAGTGTCTTTTTTATGATTTTTACATTGCTCTTGGCCTGCCTATTGCTACTTGGGCTGTAGGTAGGAGTAGTTGTATATATGATGCCGTTATTATTACAGAAATTCGTAAACTCTGTGGAGACAAATAATGATGTTCCGTTATCCGTGCAGATATTTCTTATTAAACCAGACCGGCTCATTACCTCACATAATTTACCTATAACTACGCTGCTTCCATAGGCGGAAGATACATCAAAACATTCCAACCATTTGGAATACGCGTCCACTATTAATTACTAGATAAACTTTGTTATTAATAGGTCCAAGTAAATCTAAATGCACGCAGTACCATGGCTCCGGAGGAAACGGCCAGGGCGTAAAAGGGGCTCGGGGCGGTGTGGGACGGAGTGTATTGCATATTTCACAGGCTGCAACGTGTTTTGGAAGATGTCCTTTATGTAATTGAAAGAAAGAAAGAAAGAAAGAAAGAAAAATTGTTTGTTCACAAACAAAACGCACATTTCAACAAATAAACATAATTTATAATACTCATACAAAGTAGCCAAAAACCTCGTATCCAATTCACTAAACATTTTGACAATCTTATCCATTGGTTGCGATTGGTTGTTATCAGGGCCAGGGACCAAAGACAATTTACATTGTGTACTAGAGTATTGTCTATGTATATAATCTGTTGTTTTATTGACAAACCTGGCAAAAGTGGCAAATGACAACCAGTGATGACAACAACCAAAGTCAATAGTCAGATCAGCAACCAAACATGAATCAAAACAAAAACAAAATGCCGATTGCCGAGTGGAAAAATAACTACTTTTATGACAAACAAACTATAATATGAACAATTACAATAACCGTGCGTCGTATCTGTGCAAGAACAGGTCTTTGTTCAGCAAAATGCTGTGACTTCGGACAAACCCTGATTTTCAGCAAAAACCATGGAATAACGTATATATAACTTTTGGTAAAAATTTTGTATCGTTTGGCAGGAGTTGGGGGGCGGGAGGGGGGAAGGGGAGGGGGGTGGATCCCTTTCTCCCCTGGCACTACTCCCATGAAAAGGTAACGCACCGTTCTTGAGAAAAACAAATTTTTGTAACCTAACCTCAAATTTTTTTAAAGTTGCTTAAAAGGCGTAGTCGGGTAGCCCTGCTTCGCGGGGCTCAAGGGTTTAAAAAAAAATAACCACGAAGTGGTTGCCCCAAGTCCCGAGCTCGCTTCGCTCGCTCTTGGATCCTAATTTCTCCTAGTAACATTCCCTTTTGTCCACATACACATATTAGTGGAGGTACACTAGCTATCTTCTGAGCAGGATTTCTAAGTTGTTATAAAAAAAAAAACATTCTTAATTTTTTTATTTATTGAATAGAATAGAATACTCTTTATTATGTACACCATAAAAGTTACAGATATAAATGTTGAAATTTTACACAGGGTGACACAATGGGCGGTCTAGAATGGGTGGTCGGTATTGAATTCATAGTTTATGACAGTAATTAATTCCTCAAAAGGATCTCTTTTATTTCTTTCTACATCTCTTCTCCACAGATATTCATAAATTAAATTATTAATATTTGCACGATTATTGTAGTTGTCTTTATAAAAAAACCGTTTGACGACACGCCACTGTGACTCAATTCTTTGAGTATGGGTGCCGTCCTCGGCCACAAAAGGGTTGTCTGGATCACTGTGATTCACCTTATGATGGATGAAACCATGGTCTCCCAGACAATCATAGGCCCGCCAGAAATCAGTATGTGTGGTGTGGTGCCCTCAGCCACATGTTTCTTTATCAAGGGCACCAAAACTTCAGCGGAACGAACATTGTCTGGGCAGACTTCCAGGCGAAGATCCTCACTCCCATCCTGGATCATCCCGAGGATCGCATGCATTGATTGCATGTGCCTTGAAAATAATGATGGATTTTTGTTAATTTCTTTAGTCGTACCTTTATTGTATTTCCTTTTCCCGAACTTGCTTTCATCGAGTTGGACTACTTTTCCGGGACCTCCAATCTTCCCGGTAACTATTTGCTTATTTTTTTGATAAGATACAACTGCCTCTCTACAATAATTGAACCAGTAATTGATGGTTGATCTAGAAAGGCAGTGTTCTCCTTCAGTGAAATCTTGTTTTATTGTTCTATCGTAGCTCAACTTATCAGAGTACGTATCATACATGAGGTAAAATACCTGCGGCAATAATATTTTAACGTTGTCAAACCAAGTGCGTTTGCCTCGGCTCACTTTTGATTTGACTCTGCATGGCCCTCTGTTACAAACAAAAGAGCCCACTGTTTTATTTGAGGAATATTCAATGGTCATTGGTTGCTTGTGGTAGTTACAACGTTTTTGACGAGGTATCATTCCCCTTGCTTCAGCAAACGCAATAGCCTGCTCACGTGTGCCCAGTTGGCGGTAGACTTTTACTAAGTTCCACATTCCGCGCACTTCCTCCACATAGAGATGACGCTTAGCTGGTGGTTCGTCCTCCAAGAAGAGAAAATAGAAGATAGAAATAGAAATTTTACCCATTTTCCCACACAGATAACGTAGCTTCAGAAAGACCCAGATTCCTCCAGTATCAATGACACAGACCGGACTTAAACTGGGAGGAATCAGAAGCCACTCACAGTCACACTGTTGGGAAGCCATATCCATTGCCCAAGACCCCTTTTCTTTTTTTTTTTTTTTGTTGCCGGGGTGGAAAATCCTCATGGATGTCCTCCGCCCTGGGGTGGGCGGAGGGGTCTGTCAGACTCTTACTGACTAAAAACCACCCCGGTGTTCCCTTCCCACACTTGCACCGGGGATCTTGGGGGCTAGTATTACTTCCGTGATCCCCGGCTAGTGCCGGCCCACCTCTGCGGGCCACCTCAAGTCTGCGGGGGGGTGAGGTGTTAGACCCCCCCGCGACGTCTCAAAGGGGCGCGCGTGGAACACTACGCGCCGCCACCTCGGGTCCAGTGTGATAGGGGGCGGCGGACGTCCCCGAGTCCGCCGTCCCTGGACCCATTTAGGGGGGCCGGAAGAGGGCATTATCTGCCCTCTGCCGACGCCCGGTACGCCTGCTGCGGGCCGGGTGAGCGGACGAGATCTCCCGCTCCCTTTCCGCAGCCTCCTTCTGCGACACGACTGTTTCGCAGAAGGATACCACCGCGTCCCAGGACTCCTCGCTGCCGGCCATCGACTCGACCACGGCCGGCAGCGACAGGTCACTGCCTACTTCTGAGATGAGGGCACGGCGTGGCTCTTCCCAAGCGGCACACTCTGCCAGCGTATGCCGCGCCGTGTCCTCCCGGCAGTCGACGCAGTGGTGACACCGGGCGTCCGGCTCCCTGTTTATGCGACACAGGTACTTCCCGAAGCAATTGCTCAAGACCCCTGAGGTAAGTACAAAAAGAGCAGCTAATGTTACTATTTCTAGTTTTACAATCATGTAGATTGCTGTATCTGCATGAAATATTTCTTTAGGATACTTATAAAATGCTTTTTTGTTCTCAGGACTCTTACTGGTGGAGGAAGGTTATTCCAACAGTGCGTGGCGGCGTATTTGAAGGACCCTCTGAATGCTGCGGTCCTATGTGTTGATGGTTGGGTAGAAAAACGTGGTTCGTATTTGCTCTGCCTCCAACTTAACTTCTCAAACAAATAATGTGGTTTCTGTGTAGTAACTACTCCAAAAAGTAAACTAGCCATATGTAACTTTCTCCTAGCAGCCATTTTCAAAATATTATTTTGATTTATAAAAGGAGTGACATGACTTCTAGGAGGTATCTTAACACAGAACCGTGTACATGCATTTTGTATGCGTTGAATCAGCTTTTCTGTTCTTGCTAACAGGCATGGGCCATACACGGTATCACAGTAGTTAATCTTGTCTGTTATCCACGGTATGGGTCAGTCTCTAAATATCTTACTCTTTATGGGTGCATGTAAGTCATATAATTGGGTGATAAAGACATTAAAATATTCAATCGTGCTATTAACATCTGGCAGTGAACCAATTTCTGACCAAGGCATTAGTTTCAGATCCACTGCAAAGTAATCCATCAATATATCCGTGCTTTTATAAATCCCGCAAGAAACCTGAAACCCTTTTATCCCAGAAAAGAGAAATATACACCATAATTTTAGAATGAATCAAAAACTGCCGAATAAATTATGACAACTGTCATGACATCTGAAAACCAGAAAATAGAATGGAAATTATGGTGATTATATTATATTATTGCATATTGTTGAAAAAACAGGGAAAGACACTGACTCCTGTAACACAGGTACCACCTAGCACCTATTATTCTTATTATTACTGTAAATCGTTTCATTAGTGACGTCAAGCGAACTAGCAGTGAAGGTGTTTGTATTGCCAGCAATAGTGCAGTACATAGCAGCAGCAGCAGCAATCAGCAGGGATCAACAGGGATCCGCATTTGGTGAGCAACAAGCTCCGGCTTCGACAATCAAGTAAGATTATTCCATTTATAATCATTTCTATCAACAACATGTCTTCAATGGAGGACGTTCTTGCCCAACAACAGCAACTACTCAATCAGCTAGAGTAAGTTTACACAAACTTCAAAAAGAATGCTCCGATCGCAAAACCTCGGACTACATACGCCGAAGGTGAGACAATTTGGATGCATACTGGCAAGAGTATCAATCGAATCATGTAAGATTGTGTAGCATCGAATATGCCAGATCGCATACTTACTTCACTTCGAAGCAATTTGACACAGTGAAGGAAAGATATGAGAAAATCAGAGCAGTTATTCAGAATCATCAGTCAATAGAGGAAAGACCATCGACACCGCTTCTAAAACCTGCTACTCCTCTAGCTACCTCAAGCACCGGTCAGCAACCTGCAGGTCAACCTTTAAAGTCACAGGGATCAAACAGCAAGACGGATGAGATGATGAGGAAACAGATGAGCAATTTCAAGGCCTTTGAATATACTGTTTCAAGTATCAACATGGATGCTGTAGCGGAGAAAAGGGAATTCGATCATCTGTTAAGTACGGTAAGGTCTCGCTGGGCGAAGATTAACACTCAGCATTGGGAGTTAGACAGTGAGCTGGGAGACCGAAATCAAGAGTATCATCGTATATACCTCAAATATGAAAGCACATACAACGATTCTATCAAAGCAATCAATAAGAAGATGTCATCCATTTCACATAGAGAGCATACTACGCCAAAAATAGAAATACCTACATTCAGCGGTAATTATCATCAGTAGACATCTTTTAAGGATTCCTTCACAGAAGCAGTTCATAGCAACCCGACATTATCTGGGGCTCAGAAGATGCAGTTTCTCAAGTCGAAAGTGAAAGGTGAAGCAGAGCGTCTCATACAGCATCTCCCAATCAGCTCAGACAACTATATCATTAGTTGGGACATCTTAAGCCATTGTTATGACAACAAGAGGATGATATTCACATCGCATATTAACATTTTATTAAATATGCCAATTTCACAGCAAGCATCAATTAATCATATCAAACGAATCCATGATACTGCACTTGAAGCGATGAACGTCATACAGAACCTCGGAGTAGGCGTGACGTCGTGGGACCCGTTGATCGTGCATATCCTGTAATGTGTCAGAAATTGGATACGGACACATTCAGCGAATACAACGCAGCTATCAAAAAACCTCGAGAATTACTCGAGTTGAATGAATTTCTAGCCTTTCTAGAGGGGAAGTTCACGAGCATGGAAGCAAGTCGAAGAAAACAGGAGACCAATCATCAAAAATTCCTTTCTTCAAATTACAATAAACCATCAGAATCCAAACATCATTTCAAGCAATAAGGTTATTTCGCAATCACCAAGTAACAGGAAATTGAAAAACAACCGGTCAAACTGTCCAGTCTGCAATGACGCACATGCTATATTTTTTTGCAAACAATTTTCTGACTTTTCCCCAATGAAGAAAAAACAATGTGTTGTCAAAACTGCTTATACGATCATAAAAGCAAAGAATGCTTATCGAAGAAACGTTGCTCGTTGAATTTCACAACACATTGCTTCATGAATCGTATTTAAAGGAATTGTCAAAACAAGGAGGAAATTCGACGCCTTCTGCACAGCAAAACAACATCCGTTACAATCAAGAACGTGCAAATCAAGGCAACACGCACGTGACTCAACAAAATATGATGCAAGAAACTTTGCTTTCAACTGCACTGCTAAAGGTTCAGAAAGCAGATGGGACATATCTGATCTTGCGGGCTCTTATTGATCAGGGCTCACAAATGTCTCTTATCACAGAGAACGCTGCTCAGCAATTAGGATTGCAGCGACCCAGGTGTGACGGCATAATCACAGGCATAGGGCAAACAGAAAACAGTTGTAAAGGAACGATGAACCTGAACTGTATGTCAAGCTCAAGAATCAACCTATATCAATTTAACATCGACGTTTACATCATGAACAACCTAACAAAATATTATTTACCATCATACTCATTCCCTAAAATAGCATGCCCATTTCTGTAAAATTTAGAATTAGCAGATCCTGAGTACAACATCAGCCCACCCATAGACATTTTGTTGGGTGGAGTGAAGTGATCACGCCACGTATGTGCGGTGTAGACGATGTCACGAAATCGCATTAAGTTTTTTTTTTTAATTTATCGGTGATGGCAATAATGCTTATTCGTATTCGAGTTCATACAATAATTAGTACCTATTTATTTCAATGTTTTTAGACGTATTTTAATGTCTAAATCCAACCGTCATTGTACATTTAAAAAAACCGTCTAAGTGCGTGTCGGACCACGCACAATGAAGGGTTCCGTTGTTGGGATGAATTTATACCAAGAACAAACATAACATTGTAGTTGAAAAACATGTTCTTCCATCGATAATTCGATATACGTCACGGTCAATTCTCCAACTGCAAATTTAAGTTGGTAGTTAGCAAGTTAAAGAGTAGTCACTCTTTAACTTGTAAAATCTACTTAGCTGTGATAGTTTTCCTTTAATTTCGTTATTTACTGCCATGTTTTTTTTCACATAGCCAATAGCCACCATTTAGCCGGCAGGGGAACACTTTACTCTAACAAAAAATTGCACTATAATGCTTAATATTATTCAAACGCAACCCTGAATCGAAAAATGATCTTGACAGACCCTCAATATTTTTGAACAGCCTATCCAAGGATACTTGGCATCATGGGACAGACGAGAAAAAAAATATCATCCCCACTTTACGTGCAAGAGCCCCTAAAAAAATACACACCTACCCATACAAAATTACAGGTTTCTAGTACTTTCTGATCTCTGAGCTAAGCCGCGGATAGACAGACGGTCACGGTGAAACTAAGTGTTCGTTGTTGACGATGGAACTAGTCACTTTAGTAAACGTACCTACATTTTGTTTTCAACTTTTGTACGGATATTACTTGAGGTGAGATTGTGTTGCTAACAAGAAATTAAATTATTATAATTCATGTATTTTTAAATTATGTGTATAAATTAAAATAAATTAAAGTAAAAATTATGTACGAGATTACCAATAATACAATTTCTTTCAATGTAGTATCAGTGGCCGACCATTGGAAAGTCATAATGACGCCATTATAATAGTAGATTACCAAACTTGTCAAAATCAACAATTATGAAATCAATGATCGACCATTCTGACACTATTGTAATAGCAGACTTGAGGCCCTGTGTGCGCGGCGCCACATGTGCTTGCGCCTGTAATTATACAGCTTAATTTGTGTGGCAGTGATGCGGCACTCGTCGTCCGAGCAACACGTGTCCTTATCACTTTATACAAGGTTAACCCACACGTAGCGCGGCCCGCACAGGGAATCAACTATCTGTACCTAATTTGATTATTGTTAATCATTTCTGCCCTAATCAGTAATCCCGTTTGTGAAAAATCGTTGCGCGCCAAACTACTAATAACGAAAATAAGTCACTTTATTCTATAAATACATTAAATCATGAATTTGTGTAAAATGATACAACTACTTACCATACGCCTCATTTGCGAAATATGGACGCGTGTTCCCGCCACTCACGCCAAAACGAGACTGGCCGACTGGCGTTTGAGCGCGATTGCCTCCCCCGCCGTTCTCACTTTCTCACTGTGGAGACGGCCGTGACAGAAAGAAACAGAAGTGGGAAGACGAAACTGCTTATATCATTTTACACGGTAATCGCTATTCATCGGTTTCTAAAAATCCTATAATACAGCGATATAAATAAATTTATCTATATATATAAAATTCAAAGTCCTGACTGACTGACTGACTGACATATCAACGCACAGCCTAAACCGCTGATCCTAGAAACATGAAATTTGGAGGGTGTGTTCTTTATGAAGAGTAGGTATCCACTAAGAACGGATTTTTGGGAATTCCACCCCTAAAGGGGTAAAATAAGAGATGGAAATTTATATGAAAGTCCGTCAGTTTTGAAGTTAGGATCTTCAAATTTTGTGTTTAGGCTGATGATTGAAAATAATTTATACGTGTGAGACACGTATAAATTATTTTTTGATAATTTTACCCCCAAAGGGTTAAAAATCGGGATGAAGTTGTGTATGGAAAGTCCTTAATTTTCGAAGTAAAAATCACAAAATTTATTATCTAGGCTTATGGTTGGAAGCTAACTCAACGGTGTTATTAGAATTTCAACCCTTAAAGGGTGAAAAGGGGGATGAAATTCATTATTTTTCAAGTTAAAATAACTAATATTTTGGCTTAAGGTTGGAAACTAACACAACGTAAACCATTGTTTTTTGTTTTATTTCAACCCACAATGGGGTTAAAAGGGGGATCACGTTTTGTATTGAAGTTGTTCATTCGCTAAATTTTGTATTCAAGTAAAAATAATATAAGTACACGTGTACCGTTTCTAACTTTTCATAGAATGAAGCGATTGCGATGAAAAAAAACGAAATGTTACTCCAACGTATACAAATACACAATATTTATTTAAATATAAGGTCGTGGGACTGACTGGGCTATCAACACACAGCTCAAACCACTGAACGGATTGGGCTGAAATTTGGTACATCGATAGTTATGACGTAAGTATCCGCTAAGAAGGGGTTTTTGGAAATTCGACCTTGTAAGGAGGTAAAAAGGGGAATTTTGTTTGTATGAAAAATCTTATTCCAAGAGTTAATAAACCTAAAACATGGCATGTATACTTACGTAAGTAAATTATAAAGTTTGTCATTTTTAGTTTTTTCAAACTACCCCCTTAAAGGGGATTTGAGGATGTCAAAGTTTGTATAGAAGAATTTCAACGTGCGGTCCGATAAACTCGAAACTCAGTATTTATACTTAGAAACAAAAATTTAGAATAAAATGTATCAAAGTTTTTCGAAAATTGAACTCTTTTTTTTTGGTGGGTAATTATCAAATAACTTCTCCCGCTCTGGGTGGAGCGCGAGGGCGTGTCAGACTTTTACTGACTAAAACCCACCCGTGTTTCTTCATTTGCCTGTGTGCCATGGCCACGATATCCTTTTCGGACAAACTCGCAACCCTGGCAGGCATTGGCCTTAACGGACCCCGTCAGTTGGTGCTGACATCTCTTTGAGGCGCGCGTGTAACAGAACGCGCCGTCGTCCCGGGCCTGGTCCTTATCGGACTGCGAACTACCCATCGCTCACCGTCCGCAAGCCCGCGCCTTCTGTAGCCGAGCATCGGCTTGCGACTCCCGACGCCCGGGGCGTCTCCCGCGGCAGCTAAGGGCGTGAGGACATGAATTTTGCCTCTCCCTCACACGTTCCGCCTCCTCCTTCGCGAGAAATACTGCTTCGCAGAAGGAGGTGACGGACTCCCATGATCTCTCGCTCCAAACCATGGCTTGAACCAGGGCCGGACCGACGAGAGATCGCCGCCAGCGTCACCTCCGTGAGGATATGGCGGTGCTCCGCCCAAGTCGGGCAGACCTCCACCGGTGTTCTCTGGGCGATCCACACAGTGGTGACACCCGGGCGTTCCGTCCCGCTTTATCCAGAGTAGGAACCCGTGGATATAACAGGATGCCGTGGGGCCCCTCTAGCCACTGAAACCCGACCCCTAACGGGGTGAAAAAGGGTAGTCAATTTGACAAGGGAGGATTTTACTGCGTGGCTTAATTAACTCTAAATTATGACGTAGGCATCTGCTGAGAAGGGGTTTTTGGTATTCGACCTTTAAGGGGTGAAAAGGGGGGATTTTGTTTGTATGAAAAATCTTATTCCTTGAGTTAAGAAACCTAAAACTAGGCATGAAAGTAAATTATAAAATTTGTTTTTTTAATCTACCCCCGGTAGTACGTTCTCGTGACATTTTTTCCGACATCTTCGCGGGTGAAGCCGCGGGCAGAAGCTAGTATTATATAAAACTAAACGCGTGACTCACGCTAATGAAATATTTCACGTGTAATTTAATAGAGGTTTAGTTGTATCACTTAACACGTTGGTGGTATTTAATGCTGTTTATACTTAAGATATATAATTTGAGTTATATTATCATTCACAATTGATAATTGTATGGTATTTTTTGTGTCACCTAATATAAATTGAGGTGTATTAACAAGCACAAAGCAAATGTAATTAATATTAAATGTGTCAAGTATTACAAATAGAGATAGCCTTATTTACACGTACACGTTTAAGTTTAAGCTTTAGTTCAATTTAATACTACTAAAGAAATATCAGTACACTAAAATTATCATCAAAATTAACCAAGAATGCAACTTGTATTATTCTACACGAAACTTATTTCCCGTTCTATAATAGATAGCGTTAAACCGATTAGATAGAAAAATCAAATTAAAATTCAAGCTTCATACAGCACACAGAACTCAAAACTGCTATAAATCGAGTTATATCACTTTTCACTAAAGGTACAGAATTATTTGTAGCAATAATTAATTTTCCTTTATTGTTGTTTGATATGATATTGTTAGGTATTATGTTTTTTTTTACAATTAAGTAGATATTTATAAACTTAGCATAATCGATGAATGTATGAAAAATATATCATGTACAAACCTCGAGCCAAAAATATTTGAGGAGTTTATGGAGAGTGCTGAATGTGAGCTACTGGAAGACATTTAAAGAGAAAAAAAAGTTTTGTATAGAGCTAGAAAGGCTTACTTAAATTTGGATATAACTTGTAAATTCCAAAAGATCTCAAGTTACCTCATAGTCTTGTGGATATTTTTTCTTATTTGAAGACGGGACAAAGCAGAAATTTTTGCTTTGCAGCACACCATTAGCGACGACCAAATTTCAAAACCACAAATGCTATTACGGTGACGGTACCTTCCAAGTTGTTCCCAGAATCTTCCATCAGTTACATAATAAGGCCCTACCTTGAAACTGAATAGTAGTTTGATGGGCGTGGCTTATTACACGCGTGTGGGGAGAGTGATGGTTCCAGCGTCCGCAGTCAGGTTCGGGGCCGCCACATAGCGTCGCCGCCACAAACTTATCTGAACCAGTGGCAAAAGTAGCACTAACGAAATCACTGACCGGATTTAGAAACTTTACTTAGGATCATGGGCTTTGGCTAAGCGTTATTCTTGTCACTCTCGCACAACTGTTAAGCTAAAACTGCAAAATAAAGACGGAAACATCTAAGAAAAAAGTGCGTGCTAAGTAACGTTAATTTATCTCGGTCTATGAAATTTGTGCACAGCTATGGAGTAGACAAATAATACAAAATATTTTATTAACAACTAAAATATTTATTAATTTTAGACAACGTGAAATTAAGAATAGTAAATCTTCTTTATTTGTTTAAACATGGATGTTGGTATATATGAGATTGATAGACTCCAACACCGTTTCACCGATTACCACTGGCTTAGTAAATGACAGTTAAATTATTTTTTCACTTCTTACTTACTATTACATACATTTCGTTAATAACTCTTAACTGTTCCATCGTGTCCTTTTCAAGTAAATGTATGTTCACTTTATTAGCCTTAGTGTGTCCTTTTCTAATAAGGTGAACATACATTCACTTACAGTTCAGTTTTCTCTTTCAAGACCTTTCGTGCATTCCAGTTGAACTATACAGGGTGGAAAAATCAATGGGCCTTGAAGGGCACTTTAAATCCTTAAGATAGATTATTTCACTTAAAGGTAACATTCCTTTATTTTTAAAAAGAAACAAAACTTCATTCACAGATTTCTCGACAAGCTTACCTAAACCGGGAATCGAACCAGCTAAAAATTAAAAAAAATAAACGCTCGCTATTTTATTTCACTAATCAATACAGTCAATGTTAAAGATAAAATTTCTCCATAAACATTAGGTCTTACACTCGTCTGTCGTAAAAGATATCCATGAAATCCAATATTTAGTACACAAGACCTTGAATCATCATTACCTAGCTAGAACTGTTCACTTTTAACAAGTAAAAAACACGTTATAATTTTCTTTATAACTCTAACATCCAAAAACTTTACATGAAGTACAAAGCTTGCTAATTTATCTTTAAGTACCTTGTTGAAAATAAAAAAAAACCTTTAATTGGTAATAATAATTCTATGCACATTTCTTTCTCAGACGAGGCGTACTGACAAAAAGTTTAAAAATAGAACGTTTAACTTTGTTTGCGATGTGGAACTTCAATTTTGAAATTATCGATTTTATTTTCCTTCCATTTCGTAATTGTGTTATATTGGCGTATCAAGAACAATTCGTTAAAATCAATCAATCAATCAACTCAGCCTGAGTTAATTATAATATAATTAACTCAGGCTGAGTTGATTGATTGATCAACTCAGCCTGAGTTAATTATAATATAATTAACTCAGGCTGAGTTGATTGATTGATCAACTCAGCCTGAGTTAATTATAATATAATTAACTCAGGCTGAGTTGATTGATTGATTGATTTTAACGAATTGTTCTTGATACGCCAATATAACACAATTACGAAGCAGTTTCGCAGTTCACTGCTGGACATAGGCCTCTCCCAGGCTACGCCACAACACCCTGTCCTCCGCCTTCAGCATCCAGTCTGACCCAGCCACCTTCGGTCTTCGTAAGGTTAAAATAGAAGCTTACATTTCAAACAACAAGCATTGCAATTGAGCTCTACAGTCACATAAGGTGAGAGGTACCCAGACAAATAAAAACCGTCTATAAAAGTTTTGTCGCGAATGGTGAATAATTTAGTGAATATAGTTTCAAAAACAGTTTAGAACGCCCACAGCAACAAAATCTAGACTTTTCCGATTATGATCATAATTATTGAGATCATTTTGCAGAAGGCTTCACGAAGTGTTATACGGTTCGAGTTATAGAGCTATAGCTTTATGTAAGCGGGCACGCCCATTATGTCTAGAGGCTTTATATTTAAGTACGTTCTGTTTACGTTATTTCTTCTTGAGTATAGTTTTTTGACAATTTTTATGTTTTTTTTTTTTTGTATAGTGGCGTGTGTTAGCTATCATAAGGCAAATAATATAATTATTTTAATGTTCTGTGTTGCGTAATGCAAATTATTTTACATTTTATTGTATAGATTCAATTCAAGCTTTACATCTGAACAGACAGCTGATTTGCTGGGGAGTTTTTTGCGCCACTTCTTCTTCCCAGCTAAAGCACTAGGAAATGGTGAAGGGTGGGCGTTTTTGGGGGACTGTCTTATATAATTTTGACGTTTGAAAAGTGCTGATTCTCAGCCTAGTTTGAATAAATGACTTTTGATTTTGATTTGATTGATTTGAGTGAATTTCAAAAAAGACAAAATTTGTGTATCCGTAACGAGGGGTCTCATTTCAAACAACTTATCAGTAAAATGATTCAAGTGTAAAAAAATTGTAATTTTAAATAGTTCAAGTAACAATGTCTTGCTAGGTGATAATTTTCTTTCATATTTACGTGTCCTTCTTAATAGAATTGATGATAAAAAACATTTATGTTAGATTTGTTGATCTTTTTATTTCTAAGACCAAATGTTATTAGAGAGATTGTATCCTGAACAATAATCCTATCGATTAGTAGAATAAAATAGCGAGTGTTTATTTTTTAATTTATACCTGGTTCGATTCCCGGTTTAGGTAAGATTGTCGAGAAATCTATAAATACAGTTTTGTTTCTTTTTTAAAATAAAGGAATGTTTCCTTTATGTAAAATAATTTATCTTAAGGATTTAAAGTGGTTTCCCTTCAGGGCCCATTGGTTTTTTCCACCCTGTATAGTACATAGTAATGCCATGCAATATGTATGTGTAATAAATAGATAAAATATTTGCATAGTATTAGGTACTCCAGAAAGGTTTGTACGCTTGAAAAAAAAAGTAAAAGGAGAAATTCCAGTTGCTATACTAAAATGTTCATAGCTCATTGAACATAAAATAATATTAAAATGGAAGTCATTCGCATTTACTCAAGATTGATTTCGTATGGTCTATCTGTATGCCTGAATAAGCCACCATGTTGGGTTTTAGTGACGTCATTAGCCTATATCCCGAGGAACAACATGATGCTTCCAACGATACCTCGATTGTCCAAATCCAATTACGACGAGTAGTTAAGGAGTTATGAGGAAACAGATGAACATACATACATAGCCTGTTAAAATCATAACACTCCTTTGGCTTTGCCGTAGTCGGATAAAAACTAACCTTTTTTTACAATTCAAATGCGATTCTATTTCTTTTTTGTAGAGCATAAATCATTCGTAATGACAGTACTTGACATACTGCTGACGTATTTCAAACCTAAAAACTAATCATATACCTACAAGATATTTTAGCTTTTGTTTCTTTAGATAAACAATAATAATTGTTTATCTAAAGAAACAAAAGCTAAAAACAATTATTATTGTTTATCTAATATACATATTGTTTATCTGATATTTTAGCTTTTGTTTCTTTAGATAAACAATTATTATTGTTTATCTAAAGAAACAAAAGCTAAAATATCTTGTAGGTATATGATTAGTTTTTAGGTTTGAAATACGTCAGCAGTATGTCAAGTACTGTCATTACGAATGATTTATGCTCTACAAAAAAGAAATAGAATCGCATTTGAATTGTAAAAAAAGGTAAGTTTTTATCCGACTACGGCAAAGCCAAAGGAGTGTTATGATTTTAACAGGCTATGTATGTATGTTCATCTGTTTCCTCATAACTCCTTAACTACTCGTCGTAATTGGATTTGGACAATCGAGGTATCGTTGGAAGCATCATGTTGTTCCTCGGGATATAGGCTAATGACGTCACTAAGTATAAGTTGTAGGTTTAAAAACAGACGTTCTTCTCTAAAAAAAAACCGGCCTAGTGCGTGTCAGATCACGCACAATGAAGGGTCCAGTAGTTGGAATGAATTTATCCCTAAAACAAACTTAATACTGTAGTTGAAAAACATGTTCTCCCATACATCGTTATACGTCACAGTCTATTTCCCAACTGAAAATGTAAGTCTGTAATCGCAAAAAAGTATTTTTTTTATATGATAAAACAACAAATTAAAATTCTTTGAACTTTTTCCTATACTTGTGCTGTGAGACCTTGCTTTTTGCCAAATTTCACGATTCTAGGTCAACGGGAAGTACCCTATAGGTTTCGATTTATTTGCGAGTATTGAATTATGTCGCAAGAATGTCGCTTATATCACCGTATTTTTTTATTGCGTTAACTTGGAAGCTTGATTTTTTTAGAGCCTCAAGGGACCATAGACCTACGTATTTGATATTAATTTCAACTTGATACCTCCACGCGTTCCTAAGAAAAAGGGTCTTGCCAGACAGACAGTCAGACAGACGGACAACGAAGTGATCCTATAAGGGTTCCGTTTTTTCCTTTTGAGGTACGGAACCCTAAACATAATGAATAATATTATTATGCAGGAAAAAATAGATTGTTCCTGGTTGTGCTTTAGTGAAGGTGATGAATTCGACTCACTATTATCATCGTCTTGAATTCCTGTAAAATGAGTTCATTGATTGCCCTGTGCAGATACTCCAAACATTGCAGGTACTGTTCAGTTTTGGTTTTTTATTTCTTCCCATTTTATTAGTAATTTCAATGTCGTCATGAAATAATAATAGAAAAATAATGTTATATCGTTCACAGTCACAAAAATACACACACACAGTCTAAATGCCTATTCAACACTAATTGTATTAAATAATTACTTTAACTTGCTAAACTACTAACTTTTTCTGTGAACACAATTATTTAAATTACGTATCTAAATAATTATGATCGCTCTGATCTGAAAACATTTTTTACACAATTTACATAGATTTATCGTCAATGGGCCCCATCGGGCGACTGATTTATGAACGAACGAGAGTGATGACGTTACTTTTGATAGACAAAAGAAGAGATGGCGATAATGTGAGTGCGCTCGCGGAATAAAAAAACGTATGCACCAATACGAATTGCCGTCTTTTCTAAATAAAAAATTTGCTTTTCTTAAACCTTGATTTTTATACTCTCTGTTTTAAAATAAAGTCCATTGAGTAACTCATCATAAGCGTTACTCTTTGATACTCAAAAAAACCTAAAAATAGATAGAACTTTGTAATTTTTTTAACGAGAAAATTTCATTGCATCGTGTATTCCTTTTCCAGGATGCTAGGCCATATAGTCAAAAAACATATATCAAACTGTTAAAACCCTACTCCATATTCTTAAAAAGGTACACGATAAAGAACAAGCACATTTTTTCAATATAGCACCTTATTGCTTCACAAAACGATAATACCGTAAATTTTGTACCTTAATTTTAATTTATATTGATGTGATTACGAGTTAGCAGTAATTTAAGCAGTTAAAGCTGTATATCCCAATGCTAAAGTTACCGGTTGCTTCTACCACAATTGGAAAGCGCTCTAAAAAGGCAAAATCGAGGCTTGAAGAAATTCGATAATGGAGACCGTATTACACAAATGTATATGCGATTGGCATTGTTACCACCAATTTTGATCCTTGAAGGTATCTTAGCTATTCAAGAATCAATTAATGATTCTGAAGAATATTCAGCATTCAGGGACTATTTCTCAAAGTAATGGATGGGATTAATTTAGTTGCTACAAAGAAGTATTCAGAACGAATAACCCAGTTAAAACAATAAGCCGCCTTAAAACCGGACGCCTTAAAAACTGAATTCCTTTGTAACCGGCGTTGTATCGGTTCATACATTTACTTAGGAAGCCAAAACTCAAGATAAAAAATTAAAAAGGGTAGAAACCTATTGTAAAGGAAAATGGAATGGTTTAAAGTTAAAGGAGTAAGCATGGACCTATAAAAAAACTCGGACGGATTCTCGTTAACAGAAAACTGTGTCACTCAGAGTCAGTCAGCTCGCTGTACGTACAGGCACACATTCACAGCATACTCACCCATTACGCGTGCAAACGTCAACACAGTCGACACGTCCTACGCGGTAAAAAAGTATTGAAATACAGCATGTCTTGTGTGGTGAAATGTTGTAAAAACCGTAGCGATCGGAAGAAAAAAAATTCCAGGAATCACATTTCATAGGTAAATGAATAATTTAACAACTTAGTTCCCGATTTTATAGATTACAATCAATCTTCATTCACTAGAACAAAATAGTTCATCACAAGGCCAGTGTTTTCAATATTCACGTGTGCAAATTACCCTAAATATATGGGAAATTTATATTTCATTTAATCAATTCAACTTATTTAGGTTATTTATTACTAGTTATTTTATATTCTTCTTATTAGATTTCCTAAAGAAAATGAAGTATGGAGAAATTATTGGATTTAAAAAAAATCTAAATTTTAACTGTCAAAATGACTAGATAAAAAAAAAATACTCAGCATTTGGGATGTTAAACAATAGATACAGTAAATATTTTTTACAATTAAAATATTTTCAATTATTAACTATGTTGTTAATTGCACATATTTTCATAGGGAGATTTGGTTCTTACCATTAACTTGTTAAAATAGCACGGTATAATTCTGCCGACATTTCCAAGAAACTTGTCTCTCGACCTGTATTTGTCTTAAAATAAAACAATAATATATGGGTAAATTTGGCTAACATGGCAACCCTAAATTCACTCACACTTAAGACTGTCGCCGCCATTACGGGACACAGTTTTGTCTTAGCGGGAGTTCCGTCCGAGTTTTTTATAGGTCCATGGGAGTAAGATATAAAAATTGACATGATTATTACTAGTGCACTGCGAAACGAAATTTCAGTTCTGGAATGTGTAGAACGCTTGTGCAGGCTGAATAGGAGATAAATAGCTATGTATCGTAGGATAAATAATAAATAGCATATATGTTACTTGTTTATGGGGCCGTGCACGTAATCGGCTGATTTTTATAAATTTTGTTCATTGGTTGTGAGAAAAAGAAAGAGAATTAAAAAACAAAATTATTTGAAATTCGAAAAGTCGAGTTCTTTGTTTTGCATGTGGCTGGAAGATAAATAAATTAAGTATTCATGGAAAATCACTAATATTCACAATTTTTTTTCCAAAAAATGCGCGAGTCTAAAGTTTGATCATCTTTTTACAAGAAACTACTATCGATTTTTAACATAAAAAAATATCAGCAACATCATTATAATTATGGTCTACTTGCATGTGGCTGAAGCACTTTTTTGAACTTCGATACAAATATATCAGAAAAATAATGTTGAAAAATCCTATTTTTTTTTTTTAAACCCAGTCGGTAATGTATTTTAAGGGTTCCGTACCTCAAAAGAAAAAAACGGAACCCTCATAGGATCACTTCGTTGTCCGTCTGCCTGTCTGTCTGTCAGTCTGTCAAGATCATTTTTCTCAGGAACGCGTAGAGGTATCAAGTTGAAATTAATATCAAATACTGTATGGTCCCTTGAAGCTCTAAAAAAATCAAGCTTCCAAATCAACGCAATAAAAAAATACGGCGATATAAGCGACATTATTGCAACATATTTCGATACTCGCAAATAAATCAAAACCTACGGTACTTCCCGTTGACCTAGAATTATGAAATTTGGCAAAAAGCAAGGTCTTACAGCACAAGTATAGGAAAAAGTCCTAAAATTGTAAATTTGTAGTTTTATCACATAAAAAAAAATTGCGAATATCTCGCACATAAATCAAAACCTGTAGGGTACTTCCCGTTGACCTAGAATCATGAAATTTGGCAACAAGCAAGGTCTTACAGCACAAGTAAAGGAAAAGTCTGAAAATTGTAAATTTGTAGTTATATCAAATAAATAAAAAATTGCGCATATCTCGCACATAAATTAAAACCTATAGGGTACTTCTCGTTGACCTAGAATCATGAAATTTGGGCAGAAGCAAGGTCTCTCAGCACAAGTAAAGGAAATAGTCCGAAAAAAGTAAATTTGTAGTTTTATCATATAAAAAAATATGCGAATATCTCGCACATAAATCAAAACATAAAGGGTACTTCCCGTTGACCTAGAATCATGAAATTTGGGCAGTAAAGGTCTCACAGCACAGGTAAAGGAAAAAGTCCAAAAATTGTTAATTTGTAGTTTTATCACATATTTTTCTTTTTGCGATTACAAACCTAAATTTCCAGTTGGAAAATTGACCGTGGCGGATGTCGATGTATTCCGAACATGTTTTTCAATTACCTACAATGTTAAGTTTGTTTTAGGGATAAATTCATCCTAACTACGGAACCCTTCATTGTGCGTGGTCCGACACGCACTTGGCCGGTTTTTTCCTATTATTTAGCAAACTAGGTCAATAAATTTAAAAACAAATTTATTTTATGACTAAACAATATCATACTAATATTATAAATGTTTGTAAGTTTGTTTGTTTGTATGTAGGGAGTAATCTCCGGAACTAATGATCCAATTCTAAATTTTTACACTTTCACTGGTTGGAAGCCTACATTATTCATGAGTGCTGTAGCCTATAAATTATATTTATATCAAGCATATTAGCCGAGATATCATAATTTTTGTCTTGCAAGGCGGAAAGAAATACCTCATAAAGGCTTTTACAAACGCGCGATATCGCGGGCGCGACATGCACCGACAAAGGAATTGTCTTTGTCGGTGCCTGTCGCGCCCGCGATATCGCGTGAGTGTGTAAGAGCCTTAAAACAGAATTCACGCAAATTCTTGCGCATGGAGTCTGTTCTAGTTTTGCATATATATTCCCTATAAGTCTGGCCACCCGGTAGGTTATATTATTATCACGCTATTTACTATGGGGGATGAGCAATATTGCATTATATTTGTATTCGTTAATGGTTTAAAGCAAATTGTAACGCATCAATTTTATATACTCAGTAGTAACATCTATATATAAAAGAAATCGTGTTAGTTACACTATTTATAACTCAAGAATGGCTGAACTGATTTGGCTGAAAATTGGTGGGGAGGTAGCTTAGAACCAGGAGAAGGACATAGGATTTTAGGCCTTTTTAGGCCAGGTAGGTAGGTAGGTAGGTAGGGTAGGTAGGGTAGGTAGGTAGGTAGGGTAGGTGGGTAGGGTAGGTAGGTAAGGTAGGTAGGTAGGGTAGGTAGGTAGGTAGGGTAGCTAGGTAGGGTAAATAGGAATGGTAGGTAGGTAGGGTAGGTAGGTAGTGTAGGTAGGTAGGGTAGGTAGGTAGGGTAGGTAGGTAGTGTAGGTAGGTAGGATAGGTATGGTAGGTATGGCAGGTAGGGTAGGTAGGTAGGTAGGGTGGGTAGGTAGGTAGGGTAGGTAGGGTAAGTAGGTAGGTAGGGTAGGTAGGGTAGGGTAGGTAGGGTAGGTAGGGTAGGTAGGGTAGGTAGGGTAGGTAGGGTAGGTAGGGTAGGTAGGGTAGGTAGGGTAGGTAGGGTAGGTAGGGTAGGTAGGGTAGGTAGGGTAGGTAGGGTAGGTAGGGTAGGTAGGGTAGGTAGGGTAGGTAGGGTAGGTAGGTAGGGCAGGTAGGTAGGTAGGTAGGGTAGGTAGGTAGGTAGGTAGGGTAGGTATGGTAGATATTTAGCTCTACCCGTACGAAGCCGGGCCGGGTAAAGCTAGTTTACAATAAATATAATAAAAAAAAAAAACCTAACTCTCAAAACCCACGCGGTAAAAACTAAAGTAACAGAGTGGCTACTGGAGAGGGATTATGCCTACACGGAGTCTCTACTTACATACATCACCTAATCTTTCACGTACCCCTATTTCGTTAACATACACACAATATAACATGCGCGCACGCACCCTCCTTCCACCCCACCTTATCACACATATACACACTCCCCCACAATACTTACCTTCCACTACATGCACACACACCCTCATTATACACATATACATACAATCAAATAAATTATTCCAGCTGTAGAACGACATTTGAGAGGCAGGGTGTTATAAGTTTTAGAACAGATTATACAACAAACATAATTATATGTATAACTTTCTACCCACTGATTGTTGCTGTAACTATCTGTATATTTTTCTTTATTGCTGAATAAACATAAACATAATTAGACGAGCCAAACGGTTAGAACATCGCAGATAGTTACAGATTTAACCTTTTAAATGATTATCATTACGCTATATCTTTATGGGATAAGCAGTCAATCATCATGACTTATACAGGCTGAATTTTTAAGATGGGGAAATAAGGCTTTCTTAGCCATTGTAGCTACACGGAATTGGTCTTACTTAGGAGACTGTATACAACTTTTTAATCTTTATACACAGATTTTGAAAAAAAATACAGTCTGCAAGAAATATTTTTGATGCCAATAAATCCTGTTTCGTATGAGAGAGTTAGACCAACTGAGGTTTGATGCATCGGAACTGGTACACTTGCGCGAATGACATTTCCCTGAAAGATACTTGCGCGAAAAGATGATTGTCGTATATTTGAGATGATTTTTCGTCATGGGTGTCGTTTTCATGGTTTTCGAGGGCGCTGACTATTTAGGCGCTGACTAGATAGATAACTCATTATCTTTGTCAGCGCCCTCGAAACCCATTTCAAAACAAATTTAAAGATGGTGTCACTGATAAATTTGCAAAAAATTTCGTCATGGGTGTCATTTTTATGGTTTTCAAGGTCTCTTATAACAAAACTGTAGTTAAAATTAAAATTCAAGATGATTCAACGAAAAGGAGACGGGTGAATCTGGGCTTGACGTTACAGGAATTAAATATTTATCAATATTCTTTTTTTAATTTTTGGTAGTTAATCACGAAATATTACGCAGTTTTATCATGGGATAAGAAATTATATATTTAATCATAAAAATACTGACTTCCCATATTTTCACTTTTAATTAATTTTGCCAGATAAGTTAATCGATTCATCGAATTCATAATAATACATTTATACTTTATACACCAACAAGATATTAAATACAAATAGAAAAGAAAGTAAATCTGTAAATAAGTAAAACAAAATAATGAGTAATGGTTACGCAGTGACACAAGAACTAAGCAACGTTTTTAAAAAAGTCGTATAATAAATTGATTGAAATGATTAATAAATCGATTTCACAATCGATCATCATCATTATTTTATTAAATAGGCAACTAAGTGGAACTCATGTCAATCTCAAAGAGCAGTAGTGTTGTAATAAGTTAAACACGATATCTGTTATCACTGTTACTGTTACACAAAAATAACAGATCCAAATATATGTTAATAAATAACAGCCTGTTATTTTTGTACGGACGATACATACGTATTTGTTAAGTTGTTTATAATGGTCACTGGTCATAGTAACAGGTAACATGACCTATTTTATGAGCCAGTTTTTCGAAAAAGCTTGTTCTTGTAAGACTAACAACTGTAATTTAAGGACAATAAATACTAAGTGCTTCTCTTTTTAGCGTAGTTTAACCGCTTAAGTAAGAGTGAGAAGTATACATATTTCGAAGTAAATTAAATTATAGATGTTTCTCTTTTTACTAAGGGTCATTCTATAATGAGAAAGAGGGAGTAATTGATAACCTTGGTATATTCCTTCGTCACACAATTAATTGTATTTAGTCACTTAAAACTGTTCACTCAAAATCACGGTAACAACTATGTCCAGGGTTTAATTCGCGAGATGATGAGATTATCTTAGATGATTTCCACTACTTATTCAAGTTCGAACACATAATTTTAAAGATATCAATGCTTTTACTATTTTACGAATAATTATATACGGAGCTCAATGTTAACATGACAGCGCAGCGCAGCGCACTCCCCCTTTGTTTCCATATCCTGCATTAGTCCTACACCAACCAGGGGTTGTCCTTGGGTGCACTTGCATAGTGCGAACAGGGATAATCGTCGGTTGGTGCCTCATTCAATTAAAAACGTCTAACGGGCCTCTGCGAGTTGGCCCCTCGTACCTTCCAAAGGTCCGGGACACCAGGGTCCAGAGATCAAAGAAAAAATATATATACTAGTCTGTTATTGTTCCACTGCAGAGGAAAGGCATCTTTTCTGACAGAAAAGGCACGAACATTGATCACCACGCTTGCTCAAGACTGATTGGCGATTTCAGACTTATATTATCTATAAGTACAGGGGGTCTACTCCGAAGCGCTAAACCGAAGTAATCGGCCGTTTTATAACTTCCAAAGTTTCCTTTTTTGACTTTCGAGTCCTTACCCAACTTCAAGTCACAGTTTTGACTTTGGCTTATCTCTTCAACTGTCTTTTTTTTGCCATAATTAGCCGTAGTAAAGAAACGACAGAACATTCGGCTGATACTTCGGATATTTGTTCGGAGTAGACCCCCTGGTTTCCTCACGAAACTCCTACACCGATCTCAGTAAAGTCCATGGACCTATAGGTCCATGGTAAAGTCCAAGATAAACTCAGAAATTACATCGTCATCATATTCCTGCCTGTTCCCAACTATATTGGGGTCGGCTTCTAGTCTAACCGGATGCAGCTGAATACCAGTATTTTATAAGGAGCGACTGCTTGTCGAACCTCCACCCACAACCCAGTTACTGGGTAACACGATACCCCTGGTAAGAATAGTTTTCAGACTTACGGGCTTCTGACTACCTTTAACGACTGCCAGCGATCTACTAAATACAGTGATAAAACGAAATACAGTGATATCCATAATGTAAAAACTAGGAACAAGCACAAATTTGTTGTTCCTAAAACCAGGCTTAAAAAAATAGGTGGCTCGTTTAGATGCCAGTGTATACGTTTTTATAATAAACTTCCTAGCCATATTCAAGAATTAAGCCTTAATAAATTCAAATGTTTTATAAAACGGAAACTGTGCCAGAAAGCATTTTATACTGTTAAAGACTTTATTGAGGACAAAAAGGCTCCAATTTACAGTGAATCTTGATTTGATTTTTTTTGCCAGCTATTTATATTATTTTTTGCTATTTATAAATTTTTAAATACCTAAACTATGACATGAATATTTACTTTGTAAAGTATTATATTATTTTAATTATTATGAATGTGAGGACTATGTGAATTGTTTTTTTATTTTTATTCTCAATCAAAAAAAATTTTAATGCAGGTCTGGCAGTTTGAGTACTTTATGCGGCCTAACCAATTGTCCTTTCTTTGGTATTGTTCGTCGAATCGCTGAGCTCCTTAAGTTTTGAGTTGAGCTGCACGATAACTGACAAATGCGTGCACTGACTGGACAGGTCCACTCAAATCTGTGTGGTTATTTCGTCAAAAGACCATGTCAGACACCAATCTACATGGTTCTCAAATGATCTGACCAAGATTATATCCGTATTTTATATACACATTGACATTGATTAATTTTATACCTATATACAATGACATGAATATTTACTTTATTAAGTATTATATTGTTTTAAGTATTGTAAATGTGAAGACTATGTGGGTTATTGTTCATTTTTCTTTTTTTTCTCAGTTAGTTTTTATCATAGTCTGGCAGTTTGAGTGATTTTATGCGGCCTACACAAATGTCCTTTCTTTGGTATTGTTCGTTGAATTGTTGAGCTCCTTAAGTTCTTAGTTGAGCTGCACGACTACTGACAAGTGCGTGCACTGACTGGACAGGTCCCCTCAACCTGTGTGGTTCTTTCGTCAAAAGATAATTTCAGGCACCAATCTACATGGTCTTCACATGATCTGACCAAGATTATGTCTGGACTTTAAAAAGAGACTGTGACCTCTGAGTTTGTTTCGGCCTTTCTTCTCAGAGTAGTTGGATACGAAACGCCGACCTCATCTAGTTTTTTTTAATATGATTGACGTGTAAAAGTGTTTGTACAAACCTACTTACAGAAATAAATCATTTATCATTTACTATTGACAGCCAGGACTGAGGGGTTAACGTGATCACCCATCCACGGATCGACCTTGGCAAGCGTAACTTAACCTTGAGCCCCGAGAAAGTACATATAAATTGAAAAATTCACTCTGATACTTGCTCGGATTTGGATCCACAACTCCTGCATGAGAGGCGAGGCCTAAACTACTGGGCCATCGTCAATTCATTGGATATATGAACACAAAATATTTTACATGATAAAGAAGTGATTGAAATGGAGGGAAGTTTTAGCCCTGAAGTGGAATGGGCTGCTAAGTAAAATTTTGGATAAAATAACTGCTTTTACTTACATGGAGAAGTTTCAAGTTCCTAACAACCTTTATGAAGGGATTCCTTATCACGTATGAAACTACGTACTTACGCAACAGTTATATTGACCATTAATTGAATATTTTTTAACGAAACAACTCATTTCATATACGTTTTGTTAGAAGCACAATGATTAATTTGCATCAAACAATGGCAAAGTGGGATAAATAATTAAAAGATTAATTAAACTCTGAACTGTCTATATTAATTGAATCGCAAACTTTGTGTTTATTTCTATACATATAATAAAATAGTAACCTAGAATTTTTGTCCGTTTGGGCACGCCACAATTGTGGCGATAAGTCCGCTCTTTGAGGAGTGGCTAGAGAGGCGCCACGGCGTCCTCACCTTCCGCCTTACGCAGGTCCTAACCGGACACGGTTGTTTCGGGAGGTTCCTGTTCAGGATAAAGCGGGAGGAAACGGCCGGGTGTCACCACTGTGTGGATCGCCAGCAGGACACGGTGGAGCATACGGTGGAGGTCTGCCCAGCTTGGGCGGAGCACCACCGTGTCCTCACGGAGGCGATCGGTGGCGGTGATCTCTCGCGTCCGGCCCTGGTTCAGGCCATGGTTCGGAGTGAGAGTGCATGGGAGGCCGTCACCTCCTTCTGCGAAGCAGTAATGCTAGCGAAGGAGGAGGCGGAACGCGTGAGGGTGAGACAAGGTTCACGCCCTCGCGCCCTTAATCGCCGCAGGAGACGCCCCGGGCGTCGGGAGTCGCAAGCCGATTTCCGGCCACCGTAGGCGCGGGCCTGCGGACGGTGAGCGATGGGTAGCTCGCCGTCCGATAAGGACCAGGCCCGGGTTGACGGCGCGTTGTGTTCCACGCGCGCCTCAAAGAGATGTCAGCACAAACTGACGGGGTCCGTTAGGACCAATGCCTGCCAGGGTTGCGAGTTTGTCTGAACGGGATTTCGTGGCACACAGGCAACGGAAGGAACACAGGTGGGTTTTAGTCAGTAAAAGTCTGACACGCCCTCCCGCTCCGCCCATAGCGGGAGAGGTTATTTGATAATTTCCCACCCAAAAAAAAAAAAAAAGAAGCACAATGATTAATTTGCATCAAACAATGGCAAAGTGGGATAAATAATTAAAAGATTAATTAAACTCTGAACTGTCTATATTAATTGAATCGCAAACTTTGTGTTTATTTCTATACATATAATAAAATAGTAAGCTAGAGTTTTTGTCCGTTTGTCTGTATGTTTAGATTTATGTTCCGGATTAGCGCAAAAACGGCTGAACAGATTTAGATGAAATTTAGCACACAGATAGTTTATAACCTGGATTAAAACAAAGGGTAGTTTTAATCCAGATTGTACGTTCCCGTGGGATATTTTCCGACAAGCCGCAGGCAAAAGCAGGTAAACATTTTATCTTTAAATGACATAAAAAAGTGACTTTGGTTGTTTGATTCTTTGATTTACCACCGACTTTTGAAACCAAAGTTCTAAAGCAATTAAACGTTTTCATGCAAGCAATATAAACACTCCATTGGTTTAGCTAATTAACTGAAGGTAAATAGTAAGAACAACGCACAGGAAATTGTCAGACAAACTTAAGTATTAAATACCTGAAAGATGTCCCAAAAACTGCCCAGAATGAATAAAAAAACTGAAGTCAAAGTCAAATTATTTATTTCAAATAGGCACATAAGAGGCCCAAAACTTCAAAATTTACAAAAAAATAGAATTGATTCTAGTTGCCCCTTCCAAAAGGTAGTTTCGCATGGAGAAGAATGGGCAAGAAACTCCACCGTTGATCTTTTAAAAATGTTTTACAATATTTTGTTTGAGTACATTAATTATACGAGTACGTATGACTATAAATGTGAAGACGATGCACCTAGAATAAGAATATTTTTTTTTTTTTTGCAAAAAGAAGAAATACAACGCATGTTACGTTAGTAAAATATTACATTTGTGCTCAATTTTTGTGAATAATGAGAATAAATGTTTTTAAAATAATTTGAAATTTTTGAGAATAAAATTACTATACCATAATAGGTAAAAAGAATCACAAACTAAGCAATGAAACATAACTTAATTATGAGATAGATACATGGTGCTCACATATTTATAAACATCGTAAAAGTATATGTTTTCCTAAAAAAATAAATATATAATAAGTCAGTGTGTGAGTTTAGGTAATCACAGAATGTAATATCAATATCATAAAAATAACAAATTATTCAATTAAAATAGCAACCAGTTTGATTTTGTCTAGACTCTAGATTGTTCTATGGAGCTGAACCAGCAGTTTCCATGCATTCCTATTCTGGATATAATCTTCTGACTTGTAATATGCTTATTTACAAAGTGGAGTTTTAATATGTGTTTTAAATTTTCTTTCATTTATTTGCAGTATATTATCACAAAGTATTTTGTTGTAACATTTAACACAGTATCCCATAAAAGATGTATGTACTTTAGAGAATTTGTAAAATGTTTGATCTATTTTATCTTTATTTCTAGTATTAAAATTATGTTTATCACATTATCTTATTAAAAATTTGTAGATTTTTCCTTACATACATAATATTTTCATAAATGAATTGGCAAGGTACCATCTTAATAATAATCTTTTTAAATAGCTCCAGCTTAATGATTCGCGGTGACGTAGATTATAAATTGCTCTGACAGCTCTCTTTTGCAAAATAAAGATGGACTCAATGTCAGCAGCCCGACCCCACAGTAAAATGCCATACGACATAATTTATTTATTTTATTTATTCACAAGGCAACTACAACAGGTAACAATCACAGTATGTCAGTGGGATCACATTATAGGGTTTGACCTGATTGTCACCCAAAGCTTAATCGCACAACATGACTAGAAACAACAATATTATTGATGGTAACTAGATTAAAAAGGAAATTATACAGTTTTCAAAATTACACCTACAAAGTCTGTGCATCTGCCTTCCGACACACTACCAGCTTAAATAATTATGTAGGCTGGTAAAGTGTAAGAGACCAAACACACAATAACACGTAGTGCTGTGGAAATAGCTAAAATAAACCAAACGCGCGGTTTCTATATCTGTTAGCTGTCTTATCTTTCTAACAGCATAAGCGGCCGAGTTTAGCCGCCCCGCAAGAGAGGTTATATGTAGTCCCCATTGCAGTTTCTCGTCTAGAGTGATTCCTAGGTAAACCGTTTGATTAATAAATTCCGATTTTTCTCCGTTCAATATTATATCACATTCGCTACTTCTAATATTAGGTAATTTAAATCTAATACATTTGGTTTTTTTCATTAAGTACCAAATTATTTCCCGTAAACCAATATTGGACCTAAAGAATTTTATTGACCTGAGTTATTCACGTCATCAAGATTTTGTGATCGTCGGTATATTTTAAACATCAATGATGTGTCTTTTACTGACATGCCCCAGAGATCTTCTGTTGATTTAATTTTAAGATTTTTATAAGTTTTTAAATTCCACAGGGCATACCTTTACATTATTTTTAAGTAAGGCAGCAGAAATCGCGGGTTAATTTAAATTTTCAGTAGTTTTAAGGGAAATATTAGCAAAAATGTTTTCAAATTCCTGAGCTATTTCTACCTCTGCAGTGATGGGCCCATGTGCAGTCTCTAAATTTAATTCAGTATTACGCTGTTTTGTCCTAACTTCACACACACCCACATAAACTCACGCCTTCTTCCCATGGGGGTAGGCAGAAACTATAGAACGCCACCTGCCTGTCCTACCTGTTTCATTATTTATTATTTGCCAGGTAGTTTTTATTTTATCATCAGCTGATTTTATTTTATTACTAATATAAAGAGCTTTAGCTATTTTGCACACACTTTTAAAAGTTTTAGAATAATAAATAATAACGACATCACAAAATAGCTCACAAGTTAAAACGCAAAATACCATTACCTACCAGATAACAGACAACTATACTAACATTATCACTACTACTAAATCTCTGAAAGTCCTATAAAATATATGAATGCTCGAAGCATTGTCAAGCCAGGCAAAAACTATGAACTAAAGTGTATTGTAGAATCCATCCACGATACTATACATGTCATAGTTCTAACCGAGACGTGGATCAAATCAGATGAAGAGGCTGAACGACTGCAAATACCAAACTATAACCGTTACTAAAACTACCGAACAAATACCAGAGAAGGAGGAGTCTCCATTTACGTACACAATTCTTTGAAGCTAAACTTCATCGAAGCAAAAACGGAAGAAGGTAACCATTACCTTTGGGTTCACCTGGAAAAAAAATCTCTTGACGTTGGATTTGTTTACAAACCGGAACGGACTAATATAACAAGTTTCCTAGACACCTATGCACGCTACTTACAAAAGATGAAAAGAGCTATCATATTTAAGGACTATAACTTCAATCTTCTTAAACCTGATGGAAACGTGAAAGATTATTAATATTTATTAAAAGAAAATGGCTACACAATCTATCTATATAAATAAAAAGATAAGTCCTGACTGACTGACTGACTCATCAACACCTAGCCCAAACCCTTGGAAAGCTGAAATTTTGTACAGAGGTTCTTTTTATAATGTAGACTAGGAATAATAAAGGATTTTTGGGAATTCCACCCCTAAAGGGGTAAAATAGGGGATGGAACTTTATATGAAAGTTGAAGGTTTTTAGCAAATAATAAATTGGTAATTTTATATTATAGTATGTTTTTATCCCAAGTAGCACAAAACTGCATTATAAGATGTCACAAGAGGTAACATCGGTAACTTTAGCACTTATGAAGAGTTATTATAGTACACTCGACCTGCAATAGGTGAAAAGTGAGCTTTCACCTGAATAAGAACGTTATTATGCGTCACGGAAACCACACTGTAACGCTTGCAGCGTTGATATAGGTAACAATTATACAGCTTTAAGCAATTTAAAGGTTTTTTGTGGACTTTAACTAAGCTATATTCTGAATTGAAGACCACAAGTGTACCCTTAGACCACTTGCATTTTAAGAAATAACACGTGAGCTACTGTAATGTAATCAGTTATTCTGTGGCTTCAAATAACAAAGATATAATGCTTTTTGCTGCACACAGTGGAATTTGTGTAATGTTAATCAGCTTGTTACACGCAATCGTATAATAGCTCTTATAAAGCCCACATGATCACTATGGGTGAACATTATATGATGCTAAGTTAAAGCAAACTGCTCTATATTAGCTCACATGCTACCCATTATCTCCGTGAGAGCTGAATACTTGTACTATCGTTGACAATTAATCTACTAGTGCCGTTAAATAAGACCTTGAAGACTTCTTTATTCAGCGCTTCGTAGGTTAGTATAGTAATCGCGTCGTTTAAGATATTGTGATATGTGGAAATATAAAAAAAGGACTGGCGGAATACGCCGAAAAATTAATGCAGAATATTTGAGGATTCTGAACAGAAATACAGATGATACAGTGAACATTGAACAGGCTACACGTTTTGTGAACAATGGTCCAAGTGTGAATGAAATTTTAGAACAGGAGGGTTCCGTATTCGAAAATGTTGGTGTAAAAGCACGTGCAGATTTAGATGGACAAAACTCTTCAAGTATACAGCGAATGTTAAAAGATAGTGGTAACGTATTGTGCAGTAATGACAATGAATATAGATGGGCAGATAGATCTTACTATTCTGCAAGTTCAGACAGTGACAATGTATGTAGTAATTATGATAAAAAAGAAAAATTTCGAGAAAATATAAGAAAATGGGCCATTAAAAAAAATATTGCACACACAGCTTTAAAGGATCTGTCAAAAATTATCAATGAATTTATTCCAAATACATTACCTAATGACCCCAGGACTATTTTAGCTACACCCAGACAAATCACCTTAAAAATAATCGAAGGAGGTGAATACTGGCACAATGGAATAATAATACCTTTGCAAAAAATATTGCTTTGTTGGGAAGAAGCTCCAGAAACAATTTCGTTGAATATAAACATGGATGGTTTACCAATCTTCAAAAGTTCTAAAAAAGAGTTTTGGCCTATACTTTGCAACGTTTTCGAGAATCCTTGCTTCAGGCCATTTGTTATTGGCATTTATTTTGGAATAGGTAAACCGAAAAATTTGAATACTTATTTAGAAGATTTTATTAATGAAATGGAAGTATTGCTTCGGGATGGTATTTACTTTCAGAATTCTGGAAGAAAGTTCACAATAAAGATACGGTGTTTCATTTGTGACTCACCTGCCAGAGCTTATATAAAAGGTACCTACTGCTCACATCAGTTAGTCGAATTTTAACATATTTGTCAACATATTATAAGTACCTACTTCTCTATCTGTTACAGGTGTTTGTAATTTCAACGGGAAGAATGGTTGTCTGAAATGTGTTACAGTTGGAGAGTATTCACACACTTCGCATACCGTAGTCTTTGCCGACTCCAGATGTGCCGATAGAACTGATGATGGGTTCCGGAACAAAGCTTATGGTGCGTACCATAAAACTGACTCACCATTGCTAAGACTGCCAATTGATATGGTAAAGAATATTCCAGTCAGCGACTCACTACACCTTATCGATTTAGGGATCATGAAAAGAATGCTTATAGGTTGGCGTGATGGTAATTTTGGAAAATACATCACAAAATGGCGTGCCACTGACATTGAAACAGTTAGGATTTTTTTAAACCAATGTAAATTACCATTTGAAATTCACCGTTCAGTGCGGAACCTCGATTTTTTAGCGTATTGGAAAGCATCGGAATTTAGATCTTTCTTTTACTATCTCAGCTTAGTTATTCTGCGTGATGTTTTGCCATCTAATGCGTTTTCACACTTTTTGATGCTCTACTGCGGAATAACCATTTGTTCCAGTGATGCTCACCATTATTTGTTACCTGTGTCTGAAGAACTTTTGAGACACTATGTTAAACATTATAAAGATTTCTACGGAGCAGCATATGTAACAAGTAATGTCCACAATTTACTGCACGTTACTGCTGAAGTTAAAATGTACGGATCACTAAATACTTTTAACGCATATCCATTTGAGAACAAATTATATATGATCAAGCAAATGCAGGGTTGGCAAAAATCCACTGTCACAAGTGGCCAAAAGGTTAATTGAAGATGATGAGAATTGTGTAAAAAATACTGACCTAGAGAAAAAGAAGTATTCATTTATCTCGAGGAGTAAAAAAAACATCCCCATTTTAAATTATCAAGATTTTAGATTATCTTCAAAAACAGAAGACAGATATTTATTCACAGTACATAGTGATATTTTCGAAATAAGTTCGATTACTGAAGAACTTAATGTTGTGTCCATAAAAGGTTACCGGTTAAATAGCAAAGAGGATGTTTTTGAATATCCTATCAAATCTTCTCGTCTTGGTATATACAAATACTCACGAATTGGCGATACTACTATGGGTGTTTTAGATCCCAAAGACGTAAAATGCAAATTAGTTTGTATTCCTCATGGAGAATATAACTATTTTATTCCATTAATACATACAATGTAAGAAAATAAAATACTTGAGGTTCTGATTATTTTGTACTTTTATTTATTATTTACATCCTATCCACATAAGAAAATATCACATCCAAATAAAATCACAAAAATATCAATTTTAGGTACCTAGTCGTTCCTGACGTTTATTTATGTTTAAAGGGAAAATTAAAGCTAATCAGTGGACTACTATTTTTATCTAACTAGAAGGTAGCATACACGGTAACATTTTCTTATTTAAAACAATATTGTGAGATACGGTAGTTGGAGATACCCGTTAAGCCCCCTCTACACGTCTACAGACGCGTCCGTGGACGTTGGCAGATGCATCAGCAGACGGATCACCACGAGCCGTCCACACGTCTGTAGGTCGAGCAGTCTATGCTTATACTCGACAGACGCAACTCGTACGTAATATTCCAAAAATGGATATTGAGACCGTAGCTGCCACAGCTATTAATTTATTTAGTTTTTTTTATAAATATTATGTATTTTAGATTATTTATATAAAATTTAAAAATAAATACCATAAAAATAAAAATGTATTGTGTACTATTATAATAGCATAGACTGCGAGCACCTACAGACGTGCAGACGGGTCGTGGTGATCCGTCTGCTGATGCATCTGTCATCTGTCTGTAGACGTGTAGAGGCTTTCTCATAGTGGAAACATAAACCCTTTTCATTCGCCCGTTATTCATATCTATCTAGTAGGAAGTTTTTCTTATATTTAACATGTAGGTATGTAGGTATCTACATAAATATTGTTCACACTTAAGAATCTAGTTTAGAGCAATTATTATTAATCAGTCGTTACTTATATCTATTTAGTAGAAATAATTAACAACAGTCATCTTCTCTTCAGTCTTGCATTTAAAACAAAATATATTATAACAAGATTTCTCTTTTACGGGTTTCCTAACAATTTCTGTAAATGATTTCACAACTGTTCAAAAATCAACGTAATCTAAACATAAACGAACAATTATAATATTTTTTATCACAAAAACAATCATCATCATCATCATCATTTCAGCCAAAAGACGTCCACTGCTGGACATAGGCCTCCCCCAAGCACCGCCACTTCGACCGATTCTGTGCTTCCCGCATCCAGCGGGTTCCCGCGGCCTTCACAAGGTCATCGGTCCATCTTGTGGGAGGCCTCCCAACGCTACGTCTTTCGGTACGCGGTCGCCATTCCAGAACCTTTCGGCCCGCAAACAATAAAAACAAAAACAATAATTTTGTTAAAATGTATATGTCGTGGCTAGATCATAGAAATTGATCACTTCATGATATGGCCAACTAAAATTGCCCAGATCATTTTAAACTTTAAACTTTGATGATATGTTAACCCTCGTTTGGCCTACTTTCTTTAGACTTTTAATTATCATAGAAATCCTACATCAATGACATAGCATCAATGTCTTTTCATTGAACTTGTATGTATATTTATGTATATATATATAATGTAGGGATATATTATAGTAAATATATGTGTATTATAACGAAGTTTATAACCTATTTATGTAATTTTGTACCTATTATATTTATATTTAATATTTTATAATATTATTATTTTCTCTCAATCAGAGCACCCGCCATCTTATCTCTTCACCACCTTTGGTTGACTGGTAGAGAATGCCTAAGGCATTAAGTCCGCCTTTGTACATTATTGTGTGTGAGAAGTTTAAATAAATAAATAAATAAATAGCCAAACGAGGATTGACGTATCATCAAATGTAATCATTTAAACGATCTGGCCAATTTTAGTTGGCCATATCATGAAGTGATCAATTTCTATGATCTAGCCACGACATATATGTAAAACATGTGTGAGCATACATTTGTGTGCGTGTGTGCATGTTTTGTCTGCGTGTGTTTTGGTATAAAAATTAGCATAGGTCCATACTTTCGTCGCTTCTCGTCTGTTCGTTGTTGTCACCATTTGAAGCTGTTTCAAGTTGTTCTCTTTTTTTGCCTGCTTGAGGTTCTTCTCCATTATTACCATTATCTTCATCACCAACTTGAAGTTCTTCGCTGTTATTACTGGCATTATAATGTAATTCCTCTCCGCGGTTTCTACTTTTGCGGGTTCGTTTTGATGATTGTCGTAACCCTTTCATTAATTTACGTTTAGAAGCATTCCTTATGGCTAGCTTCAAAAACTTTTCGGCGTCATCATCCGTAAAGTTTGAGTCCCAAGAATTGACAATTTCAAAGAAAAAATTCCTAATGTTCTTGTAATTTTTAAAGAGAATTTTAGAAATTTCTCCCTTGCTACCACCGGACCATGAACACTGACAAAGAATTTTTTTGGAAAAAAGTATATCCAGTAGTTTGTATGCGCACGTCGTGCCGCTACCCACTTTAGATGAGCACAACAATGATAATGTTTTGGAAAGCTTCTTTTTTTTTGGCCTTATCAGCTAGATCCGTTTCCAACATTTCAAATTGCTGCTGGTTTTCAATGGGCTGTATAGAAAAACTTTCATTCTCTTCTTCCGTTCTTAATTGGTCTTGCAGCAATGTAACATTTACTGGTCTTTCCTTCTCCTGAGATATTGATGCTTTTGTTTCCTCCAATTGTATTGTTAAGGAAGCCAGCTTAAGTGCAATTTTTTTTTTGATTTTCCACAACTACATTAAGCTTTTCTAACATTGCGGCTTGATTAGTAATCACAGCTTGTATATCTTCTGAGTTGAATACCTGAATAGTGTCTTGCTGCTGACAAAATACATTTGTTGTTAAAGCGCGACTGTCGCTGGCTGACGGTGGTGGATTATCCTGAAACATGAAGTGATTAACCTAAATGATTAAATAAGCACATCAATTTAATTTGTGACGCAAGCATATATTGAGTAATAGTTAGGTACTACGTAACAGATACATTACTTCCTTTCAACTAACACGGAACATGTACGCATCGAAACATTACTCGCGCGCACATCGCTATATCTACACTTAATAATGATAATAATATAATAATAATATCCATATCTAAACTAATATTATAAAGAGGAAAGATTTGATTTTTTGTTTGTTTGTTTGTATGTTACGATTTAACATAGAAACTACTCAACCGATTTTTTAAATTCTTTCACAATTATAAAGCTATAAGACCTTTTAGTAACATAGGCTCTTTAACATCACACTATGACCAATAGGAACGGAACAATAATGAAAAATGTAGCAAAAACGGAAAAAATAATCCTTTTTGAGAGCTTACGCTGCGTAAAGGGTTGAAGTTACGCGAAAATGCAGTATGATAGAAATATTCCCCCTAAAAAGTTCTTATCAAAAGTCCGCGACAGCATATGTCTATTTGCGGACGGAGAGCAATGGGTAGCTCGCCGTCCGATAAGGACCAGGCCCGGGTCGACGGCGCGTAGTGTTCCACGCGCGCCTCAAAGAGATGTCAGCACAATCGACGGGGTCCGCTAGGGCCGATGCCAGCCGGGGTTGCTGCGGGTGTGTCCTACGGGGTTACCGTGGCCCCGGCAATGTACAGGCAACCGAAGGAATACGGGTGGGTTTTAGTCAGTAAGAGTCTGACACGCCCTCCCGCTCCACCCAGAGCGGGAGAAGTCATTTGATGATTTCCCACCCGTATTCCTATGTCAAAACCATATGTCTATCTTTTTATGGTAATATTCGAACAAAAATAATGCAATACAATTAAAAAACAAACTTTATCTCTTCATAATATTAGTTTAGACTTTGGAAATCCATGGGAATAAAGTCGCAAAGTGCTAATAATTTACCTATACCTATTCTGGTTAATATAAACTTTAATTATTGTGAAGTAGCGTTTAATAGCTGGATCTTAAAGTCCTAACTTACTACAGACACTACAATATCAAACAAAAATCTTACCAATTGTGTCAAATCTTGCGCCAACGCGTCGAAATTTATTTCGCCATCAGCGGCATATGGATTCGATGTTCCCGGCACGCTGCAGTGGGCATTGTCGTCGGTATCCGTGTTTTCTTTCCTCTTCGTATGTAGGTATAAAATTTCTCTTTAAAACACATTTGTACGAGTTCCATTCTGGTCCTGGACTTGATATTTTTTGGTGGCCAGCGGACAATCCCTTTCGATTCCCACAGCGTGGGAACGATGGTCAGTTTAGGTACATCGTACTCGATCGTCTGTACTATTTTAAAAGCCATAATATTTCTCTGAAAAGAAAAACAATTGATAATTAAATAGGTATAATGTACGTAATTTCTTTTTTACCTATCTACTGTGTATGGACTGTCCCACCCCAACGCTCCATGCATAAAACTAAACAAGACGTACCAACTGGAATTAGTTTACGATTGAAACAATACGTCTGTGCACGAATGAAAGTAACGATAAGTCCAATCCGCGATACACACCCGACTGCGGTCCGTCGCACGTCGGCCGATAGGATAGCGAGGTGAGAAGGGGGGGTGTTCCCGCGCCTCACCTCATAGGCGAACATTACACGGTCATGCAAGCGTCAATCATTTCCATCAATCATGAATGATGGAATTTTATCGCCTACAATTTTCGTCATGCAAACGTCAATCATCGCATTAGACGGTAGGTCTTTCGTCAATCAAAATTTTGTCTGTGGCAAAACTGACAGCAAAACCTATCGTGTAATGTTCGCCATAGACTCATACTCTGACTGCACTTAGATCGTTCATCGTTCATTTCACAATGACCACACTGTTTAAAAGCCTGAGCTTTTAAAAAGTTTTACCTAATTATGTCTACTTTGGTGGAGAAAACTTTGATACTTACTAAGTACATGATTAACATACGCTAATCCAAAAAATATAGGATAATGTGATGATGATGAGGCTTAATTCGCGGATCCCTAAAATTCCTGCAGAGTTTATCGGTTCACTGATGATTACCTACAGTTATTTGCATACATGTTACCCACTATCAAGCTTTACATGAATCTGTAGCTGACTTGTGTAACACAAGAACCACTCGTAACAGCTCGTTACTGATTCATGTGCCACGAGTGGACACTTAAACTGCTCATGCCGTTTGATTGTGGTTAATACGGTACACATTGCTTGTCTGCCATTTTTTATTTTCTAACCTATGTATACAATATAATAACAATTAGTTTTTGTTTAGTCAACGAAAATAACAACAGAATTTGAATAGGAAATGTAATGATTTTACACGTAAACAGCTTATTGTCAAATTACAAAGGAAAAATAAAAAGACTTAATTTTTTATAATAATATCATCAACCTATTTTATACTATAATTTTCAAGTAAACAGTGATATTTTGAGAGCGCGTGAAAATTTTCGTCTATTATTATATAGTATTTGACAATAAACTCTCTTTCCCATTCGAACTTCCTGGACATGGAGGAAAAACAAAGTTTTACTTACCGATAACATATATTTGCCTATATTTCCCACAAACACTTTACAAAATGGTTCACACAAAACATATCAAAATAATCAGTAGTAGGGTGAAAATTATTCACAATTTTGCCACTTGTGAATTGTCAGCTCCATAAAAGAGTTACTAATATCCTGGAGTGTATTTTGTGCTGAAAAATAGGTAATAAGTACTCTATTATTCAGCCCTTGTGGTTTATAAAAGGTAACACATACCCTGATAATCAGTCATTATTCAGCTCTTGGGGCGACTGTTACCTTTAATAATGCTCAAATAACGCTGATATAGTGCAACCAGCTCCATTATTCAGCTAACAGCTGATTAATTTGTGCCCAAATCAGAGTTATATCAGCTGAGTAGGCGCCTCTAACGCTCTTATTCAGCAGGTTTATTCAGCTGAAGATTCCATTGTGAACAGTGATTCAGCTACTATTCAGCGCTTCTGTGCTACTTGGGATTAGCACGTACAATAACGTTATTACAGTTTTATAACACACCTAGCACCACTGCAGTAAACGGATAAAATCTAAACTTATTAGAGTGCGTTCCGTTTCTATCACCCACCCCAGAACGCAATCCCATATTTAATACACAAAACAGATGTTTATCTATAGTTACACCTTTACTTAACACATCAGAAACATTATCTTTACCTTTTACATAGCAACATTTTAATCTTAAATTATTTACATGTTCCTTTAAAAAATGATGTCTAATGTCTATATGTTTAGATCTCGGTAGGTAGCAATCATTAGCAGTGAGTTTTATAGCAGTTTGGTTATCACTGTAGATGACTAGAGTGGGGTCGCGCTGTCCGCCAAGCTCCCTTTGTAGTTGCTGCAGCCACAGCGCCTCCTGCGCCGCCGCTGGCATGGCCATGTACTCTGCCTCTATTGTGGATAGGGCCACGGTCTGTTGTTTCCGGGAACCCCATGACACTGTGCCACCCTGTAAAATAAAGATATATCCCGTGCATGATTTAAGGTCACGAGTGTCACTCGCCCAATCTGCATCACAATACCCTGTGACGTTATCTTGACCATCCTTGGTATAAGTAAGTTTATAATGTTTAGTCCCTTTTATATATCTCATTACCCTTTTCACGGCAGCCCAATTTCTAGTTTATATTAATGATGTTACACTACTTAACATTGAAAACTGCAATATAGTTTCGTATGCAGATGATACTACTCTGTCATTCCATGGTGAAGAAGGTGAAGGTTTCACTCCAAGTAGTGAAACCTTCCAAAAAGCACAATATGGTTTTAACATGGTCACTAAATGGCTTGCTCAAAATTACCTTTCTCTTAATACCGAGAAACCAAATACATCTCATTCTCTATTCGCAACCATGGTGAACCTATTTATTTATTTATTATTCAAATTTCAGACAACATTGATCCAATAAAATATTGTTAGTAAGAACTTAAAAAAACTATGCTAGTACCTAATAACTAAGAGAGACTTAGACCTCTGGGTGAGGCTCCACACCAGTAGGCTATCAAGCTTATTGCCCATTACATTCAGGATGCTGTTACTGCTCCCACGCAATCTGCTTAGCAGTGAGGCTGTCTTTTTGCGCCAGGTGGCATCAAAGCCATCTGTGCGCGACTCAGCGAACATTGTTGACGCACTGCAGAAGCGCGGCAGCCGTAACAGCGCCCTGTATGCATTATTAAACTGGATTCGCAGAGAATTGTAAGCCCTTTGGGTATATCTTAACCACAGGCTCGCCGAGTACAGAGATGTGCAATACACCTTGAATAAAGTTACTTTCACCGCGTCTGTACACCGAGCGAACCTGCGGGCCAGCATGTTCGCCCGGACTGACAATGCCCTGCGCTCCCTCTCCATGTCTACATCATCTCCAAGATTTTCTGTAACCACATGCTCAAGAAACCTGAAATGGTATACTCGACTAAGAGGAATACCATTGAGTAACAGTGGTGGAACAACAGCTGGGCACTTTGTACCCGCCTTGAAGTTCATGCACTGTGATTTTTTTTATATTATAACTGAGACCGTGTGTGGCCGCATACTTTTCACACACGGCAAGCAACTTCCGCAAAGCACAAATCGAGGGAGCCAGCAGCACCATATCATCGGCGCATACTCGTAGCTAAGGTTGTTTACACTGACACCATCTACGTAGCACCCTACGGGCATTTGATTGAATTCCTCGATCAGCGCATTCACGTACAGGTTAAAAAGCAAGAGCGAGCTCCATATTCCAGTCTGTATTCACTCGACAATTCACCCGCCCACTTTACATTATTTTTCTGATTATGGTACCAATACCTAAAAAGTGATGTCAACTCTGGCGGTAGACCCGTTTCTTTTAGCTTCTGCCATAACATATGATAAGACACTAGGTCAAATGCTTTCGAGAGGTCTAGAAAACAAGCATAAACCGGGGTTCGTCTGTCAGTGTAATATTTCACAGTGTGCTTAAGGCTAAGAATAGCAGTCTCAGCCGACAAGCCAGGACGAAAGCCGAACTGAGCGTCATGTAACTTAACATGCTTGTTCAAATATGAGTTAAGCACACTGTCAAATAGCTTCGCTACAATCGTGGCTAGCGAAATGGGTCTATAGTTCGATTTTTCAGACACATCCCCCGTTTTACTCTTGACAATCGGTACCACCAGAGTCTTCATTAGATCAGTGGGTAGGTGTGAGTGATTTATGCACAAATTACATAACATTGCAAGTACTCTAGGAAGGTGGAAACCAGCATGCTTGAGATGTTCCACACTGAGAGCGTCATACCCCGGTGATTTTCCTCCCTTCATACCCCTAATAGCACGATCAATATCCTTAGCAAGTATTTAAATTGAAATATTCTTCCCCTGAGTCTCAGTATCGAACCGTCCGCATGCTGGTCCTAAGGGTGACTTTACAACAAATTGTTCCTTAAAAACATTAGCAATGTGTTCAGGGCTAGAAACACCGCCGACACACACTGGGATGCCAGGTCTATTATTCAATTTATTTGTACACTTCCAAAAAAAATTAAATGTCAAGTCCATTTTTATCTGTTCTTGTTGGTTTTGACACCACTTTTTTTTTTTTTTGGGTGGAAAATCATCAAATAACTTCTCCCGCTCTGGGCGGAGCGGGAGGGCGTGTCAGACTTTTACTGACTAAAACCCACCCGTGTTCCTTCCGTTGCCTGTGTGCCAGGGCCACGATATCCCTTTCGGACAAACTCACAACCCTGGCAGGCATTGGTCCTAACGGACCCCGTCAGTTTGTGCTGACATCTCTTTGAGGCGCGCGTGGAACACAACGCGCCGTCGATTCGGGCCTGGTCCTTATCGGACGGCGAGCTACCCATCGCTCACCGTCCGCAGGCCCGCGCCTACGGTGGCCGGAAATCGGCTTGCGACTCCCGCTGGGCAGACCTCCACCGTGTCCTCCGGGCGATCCACACAGTGGTGACACCCGGGCGTTTCCTCCCGCTTAATCCTAAACAGGAACCTCCCGAAACATCCATGTCCGGTGAGGACCTGCGTCAGGCGGAAGGTGAAAACGCCGTGGCGCCTCTCCAGCCACTCCTCAAAAAGGGGACTTATCGCCACAATTGTGGCGTGCCCAGCGCTGGGTTGCGACAATCGCACTCTCTATGTCGCCATGAGATCCCTCAGGAGCTCCGTCCGCTGTGTCGCGATTTCTTGCGGCAGCGGAGTTATGTCCCGGAGTTTCGCCTCTTCGCGCCACACCCAAATGTGCGCGAGGACTTTCGCCTCCAGATCCCATGGCGGCAGTCCGGCAAGGAGACTCGCCGCCTCACGGGAGACCGTGCGGTATCCCCGTACCATCCTGATGGCCATGACCCTTTGGGACGCGTTCAACCGCTGCGCTGGTCGCAGCCTCAGAGAACGCGCCCACACCGGTGCCCCGTAAAGGGCCATGGACCGCACGATCCCCGCGTAAGCCTCCAGCAGGAGGCGTTTGGACCCCCCAGATTGGGCAGAAGCCGCTTCAAGGCAGCCCCAGTCTGGGAGCCAAACGTCGGAAGTGCTCGACGAAGTTCCACCGGCTGTCGGGAGGACGAATTAAAGTCCTAATTCGTGTAGTGTGTCGCCATCAAGTCCATTTTTATCTGTTCTTGTTGGTTTTGACACCACTTAAGCTTACCTTTAAAAATTTTACGTGCCTCAATCATATCTCTGAACAATGGCCCGCCAGCTGGCTTACCGTAGCTTATCCATGTATTAAATGTCCGCCTGGCACCCGAGTAAGACTCGCTCACGTGCTTATTCCACCCTGCTAATAACTTTCCATGTTTGCCTTTCTTTATGATACAGGTAGTAGTCGCAGCCTTTCGTAACACATTAATCATATCATCATATACTCGTAATTTATTGACAATAACCTTATGGGAATCATTGTGACACATTTTTCCACAACAACTCTGAAACTCATATGGGAAATCTATAGTTTTTAAATGTGTATTACATATTTTTGTGTACTCGTTTATCTGCTCCGGGCTCCTATCACCCCATTTAACTTTATTACATGGTGTGCTCTTCAATAAGATTTTTTGTGTAATAACATTAAAATTACATGTAACAACTAATGGATAGTGGTCTCACCAATACATCATACTTTACATATATATCTACAACACACGGCCACGAGGCCCTTGTGACAATACAATGGTCTAGCCATCTACGACACCCGTGTGCTTCACTAATGAAAGTGAAAGTATCGGACGATAAACACAGTTTATTAGTGTCCGCACATATCCAATCCTATTCCGCAGAGAATTTAAAAAGTTCAGTGTAAAAACGCTCACCTGGATGTGCATTTATGTCTCCAAGAATGAAAACAGATTCAACACTACGTTCCTCAATAATAGCACTAATCGCACTTAGGCAGTCTGTGAACTCAGGTACGTTCTCAGCACAGTCCGTAGGCATGTAAACACTGACAATCAGTACGGGCCGACCATTTGTAGAAATACGAATAGCCGATATGTGTGGGTTTGCACACTGTATCACTGACACAAACTGGAATACAGATTTACGCCATAAGAGCGCCACGCCTCCAAAGGGTCTACCCTTGAGGATACCCACACTAGTGTCCACCGCTGAGGTCCCAGTGCTGCCAAAATCTTCGTGAATGTTCGCCAGGTAAGACAGTTCACAGGGCAGCAGCCACGTCTCCTGTAAGGCAATGATGTCTGCAAAACCACATATCTGTTTCAAACCGTCCACAGACCGTTTTATATTTTTGCAGTTAAATGTTACCATAGTAGCATTATACATTATCAGTCGAAATATTTATTTTCTTCTCATCATAAACTTGTTTGTACGGCATAAAGCGAAGATATGTCATACCGTCTGGCCAGATCTCATCATTTAGGAAAACATCTAATTTATTCTTCGTAACTGTCATTTTGTAGGCGCTGTAACTTCTTTCTGTTTTCATTTTTATTTTCTGAAGAGTAACATTTTCGTTGGTTTTTATGAAAATATACTCGCTTATGTCCTTCTCAGAGGTATTTTTGTGCACATTAGACACGAACAATGGGATTTTAAATTCTGCTGGTCTGACTCTATCTTCAGGTTTAATTGAAGCTATCCCTCTGATGCCCTCCGTCCTATTTCTGTATCTTCTTTTCTGTACCAACGACCACTCAGTACTTAATCTAGAAGCTTTTGGTTTCAATTCACCATTCGACATAACTATTTCCGCCATGGACTTATCATTATTTGTTATGTTCGTACTACTAGCCATGTTCATTACGGTGTGATTAGCGGCCGGTCTCGTCAGCTGTTTCGTCGCTGCAATTGTGGCGCCTGTGTGCGTACAAGCTATATTATGCGAGCGCGCATTATCAGATGCTTTGAGTGCAATGGTGGCGGCGGCGGCGGTAGGACTACACTCATGCATCAAACCGGTTGATTGTTTAAAAGACGCACACGGCAAATTATGCAAATGCTGTTTCGCACTTGCTTCTACCACTGGTGTATTCTTTATTGATGCGGACGCGTCATCAATATCCAAAAAACCGGTCGGCCCGCTATCTAATAAATAGCATATACAATCGACACATCGAATAACCTCTCACATCTGCCATGGTGAATCTACTAATTGTTCTTGTTCTTCCCTATCTGCCGTTGAATATATTAAATATTTAGGACTCATATTTGACAAAATAATTTTAAAAATCATTTAATTAATGTCTCCAACAGAATATGAAAACTTATTTATGTATTTAAACAAATTAGACACTCAGCCAATGCTAATATTATGAAAATGATTTATTATTCCTTGTGTCAAGCAGTTATAACCTATTGTATTACTTATTGGGGCGGTGCCGCTAAAACACATAATTTAATTGCTGAAAGAGCTCAAAGAGCATTATTAAAGGTAAGTTATTTTAAGCCTTAAGTCTTTTTAGGTCATTCGATTTGTCAAATGTTTTTATTGAACCAACCCGAGTGACAGCTTCTTCTGCCACTTGTATAGATAATATTTTTTGTAACTGTGATTACTTACACAAACAAATTGTAAATAAGTTGCCATCTGATCACAGTGGACAAACAATAACATTTTGCTCCTATATGCCTTTACAAAAAATTCAAATAAGGTTTAGGCCAATTACAAGTAAAAATTTAGAGAAATTAAATAATTCTTTGGCCAGTAAATTATGTGTTCAGAGTTTTAATAATATTTGTGACCCAAATGAGTTCTACGCCGAGTTCTTTTCACTATTAAACACGCAATTTAATGGCACTTTTCCACTGAAGACTAAAAGTATTTACTCAAAGTTCGTATTTAGTGATTGGGCGACTCCAGGTATTCGTAAAAGCAGGGAAAATCTTTTTGAACTATATGGCCTAAGGCAACATTATGAATAATACAAGCTTTCATCAATATGTTGCAAAATATTCTAAAACTTTTAAAAGTGTGTGCAAAATAGCTAAAACTCTTTATATTAGCAATAAAATAAAATCAGCTGATGATAAAATTAAAACTACCTGGCAAATAATAAATAATGAAACAGGTAGGAAAAACAGCGTAATACTGAATTTAATTTAAAGACTGCACATGGGCCCATCACTTCACAGGTAGAAATAGCTCAGGAATTTGAAAACTTTTTTGCTAATATTCCCCTTAAAACTACTGAAACTTTAAGTTCCTCACCCGTGCTTTCTGCTGCCTTACTTAGAAAGAATGTAAAGGTATGCCCTTTGGAGTTTAGGTTTCAGCATACAAACCCCCAGGCTGTTATAAAAACTTTTAAAGATCTTAAAATTAAATCAACAGAAGATCTCTGGGGCATGTCTGTAAAAGTTTGTAGATCTATCATCGAAACCATTGCGCCCTATTTAGCTTTCATATTTAACACCAGTGTGGACCAAGGAGTCTTTCCGGATCTCATGAAGCACAGTAAAGTAGTTCCTTTGTTCAAATCCGGAGATAGTAAAGAACCCAACAATTATAGGCCCGTGTCAATTCTGCCAGTTTTCAGTAAGGTGTTTGAAAAGTTGATGCTCAATCAAATGTTACGTCACTTCAATAAAAATTCCATCTTTCATGAACAGCAGTACGGTTTCATTAAAGGTCGTTGTACCACTGACGCCGGTGTCACCCTAATAAAGAACATTTTTAACGCCTGGGAGGAAGCACAAGATGCCATTGGAATCTTTTGTGACCTCTCTAAGGCTTTCGATTGCGTTAACCATGAGACACTTCTGCTGAAACTAGATCATTATGGGATTAGGAATACAGCTCTTGATTTACTTAGATCATACCTGAAAGATAGAAAGGTTAAAGTTCAAGTAAACTGCGTGAACCCATTGGGGTCTGAAATGGCAATGGGCGTTCCTCAAGGTTCGATATTGGGTCCATTCCTCTTTTTAGTTTACATTAACGATTTACCCCAATTACTTCAAAATCAACCAAAGATGGTTTTATTTGCAGATGACACGTCATTGACCTTTAAAATAGACCGACGGTCTCAAAACCTTGACGACGTGAATAATTCTATTCTTCAGGTCCAAGATTGGTTTACGGTAAATAATTTGGTTCTAAATGAAAAAAAAACCAAATACATTAGATTTAAACTACCTAATGTTAGAAGTAGCGAATGTGATATCATATTGAATGGAGAAAAACTGGAATGTATTAATCAAACGGTTTTCCTAGGAATCACTCTAGACGAGAAACTACAATGGGGACCACATATAACATCTCTTGCGGGGCGGTTAAGCTCGGCCGCTTATGCTGTTAGGAAGATAAGACAGTTAACAGATGTAGAAACCGCGCGTTTGGTCTATTTTAGCTACTTCCACAGCATTATGTCGTAAGGTATTTTATTGTGGGGTCGGGCTGCTGACATTGAATCCATCTTTATTTTGCAAAAGAGAGCTGTCAGAGCCATTTATAATCTACGTCGCCGAGAATCTCTTAGGGAACTCTTTAAAAGGATTAATATTATGACGGTACCTTGCCAATTCATTTATGAAAATATTATGTATGTAAGAAAAAACCTACATCTTTTCAAAAAAATAAGTGATAGACATAATTTCAATACTAGAAATAAAGATAAAATAGATCAGCCATGTTTCAGATTATCTAAAGTACATACATCTTTTATGGGGTACTGTGTTAAATGTTACAACAAAATACCTTGTGATATATTGCAATTAAATGAAAGAAAATTTAAAACTCATATAAAAAGTACACTTTGTAAACAAGCTTATTACAAATTAGAGGATTATATCCAGGATAAGAACACTTGGAAACATGCTGGTCCAGCTCCATAGGACAATCTGGAGTCTAGACAAAATCTAACTGATTGCTATTTTAATTGTATATTTTATTATTTTTTGTGACATTTATTTTACACTCTGTGATTACCTTAACTCACACACTGATTATTTTAGGATTTTTTTTTTTTTTTTTTACAATGTTTGTAAATATGTGAGCACCATGTATCTATCACATAATTAATTTATCTCATTGCTTCATTATTAATTCTTTTTACCTATTGTGGTATAGTAATTTTATTCTAGGTGCATCGTCTTCACATGTAATTATATAATTGATGTACCAATACCAAATATTGTAAAACATTTTAAAAGAGTAACGGTGGAGTTTCTTGCCCATTCTTCTCCATACGAAGCTACCTTTTGGAAGGGGCGACTAGAATCAATTCTATTTTATTTGTAAATTTTGACGTTCAAAAGTGCCATTTATGTGCCTATTTGAAATAAATAATTTGACTTTGACTTTGACTTTTGCCCAGGTATTTTTCTACCACTGAGTTGTACAGGGAATGTGAGGTACTAACTGTACGACAATTTTTTGTGCTAGCCTTAATTATTATGAGACAGCATTCCTGTCTCAAGCTAAGTGAAAAAAAAATTACAAGGAGAAGACGTTTCGATATATTAAAATCTGTTCCCTGTAAAAAATCTTTTGCTCAAAAGTTCAATTTGTTCCTAGGCCCAAGATTATTCAACATTGCAAATAAACATTTGAAAAGAAGAATGTTCATTTTTCACCTGACTATGTATAGACATGAAATAAATCTTAAAATTCAGCTAATTGGAGTGTTTATTAATTACGCTTATCACAATTTTAAAAGAAACTCAGGAAAATATATTTTTTAATATTTCTTTATTCATTCTACGTTAAGGGTAAACGTATTACCATGTTTTGAACGCATCTCAACTAATATTTTTTTACGACGTTCCATTTTAGACACTGCTACTGGCCTTTATCCAACTCTCGTGTCTGAGTTTTATATATTATTTTACGTTTTATTTAATCAGTTATTATTTCTTTATTAGTCTTTGTATAATACCTACAGATTAAATAAAAATAACATAATAAATAAATTAATCATGCAGTATGTTATTAAGTTCGCACGACTGAAACTGATTTTTTTGACATTTGACAGTTCTGCGATTGGCATTGGCGCAGAACTGAGAGATGCATTGTAACAGGTTAAACACGATATCTGTTATCAGTTATCACTGCTACTGATGCACAAAAATAATCCAAATAATTAATTTAAAAAAATTAAACGGCCAGTTATTTATGTACGGACGATAAATACGTATTTATTAAGTTGTTTTTATATTGGTCACTGGTCACAGTAACAGGTAACATGACCTAATCGAGGATTCATTTTTTCGAAAATGTTTGTTCTCGTAAGACCACTAACGGTATTTTAGGCGATATTTTATTTGCTATATTCCTTTTTTGTGTGAGTGTGTATGTAAGAAACAGCCACGGTAACAGTATTTTTTACTTGAAATAACAGACCCTCACGGACTGTTATTTTAAGTAGCAGATAATTTATATTGGTAGGAACAATTGTTATTTTTATTTTTAAATCCAAATCAATCAAGAAAATATATCTGTTCCAGCAGCATTTCTGGATGACGTAGTTAAAAGAGATTTAGAGGAAAATGATGATAATTAATAAAACATTACACTTTAACATAGTGTTTTATTAGTCTTTCCGGTTTTGTTCATCAGGTATGTATGTATGTACCGTAGGCCAATGAAATGTGTTGGGTAGATAAGTGATCACTTTTGACAATACAAGAACTAAGTTAGATATTTTAGAGGTATAGAAACTATCTAACTATCGTTTATTATACTAAAAATGTAGTAAGTAAGTACATAAGTGTGCTGGAAAAACAACAGTTAATGCTCGACACACAATTTATATTGACAATCATCGAGAGTCTAAGCAGTGACGAGGGCAGTTGGTTTCAAGGAATTCACAAAGTCAAAAAGACGTTTTAGACCATAGCTAGGTAAGTAGGTACCCTTAAGACGACCCACTGACCAAGTATTCCTATTTTAGACTGAACTTCAAGCGTTAATAATTAGTTCTTGCACATTTATTTCTTTATGCTCGTATTTGGTATCGGCAATTCCTAACCTAAAAAGTAATATTAATATTTTTTGGACTTCGTAGCGTTTATATCGTAAAAATGAGTTGCACATTGTTTTCTAAACTTACATGTAGTCTTTCTACTATAAATACTTCTAACTATACATACACTTTCATTCATGGGCGTTCCCCAGGGGGGGGGGCAGGGAGGGACACCTGCCCGGGGGGGGGGGGGCAGGTGTCCTGGAAATCTCGCAGAACATGTATGAACTCGCCTAATTAAAAGAAAAGAAAAAAAATATTTATTGACATAACAACATATTTAACAACACATTAATAGAATACTTTGACTCCTGCGCTAGTTAAAACTGTGTTGCAGGAGCCAGCGTCCTCCCGTTATAAATAATAAAAGAAACAAATATTGTATGACAAGGCAAAAACAAATAAAAAGGAAAAAAAAGAGACTTAGACACCTTATAATATGTAGGTACTTCTAAAAATTTGTGTATAAAACGTAAAAAAAAAAAACTAAAACTAAAATAGATACAAAGACACCGACTACAAAATATTGCTTTTCCCGATGCAGGGGCGTTAATAGTTTAGGAGTTCTCCTGGTAAGAACCAGGAGACTGGAACTGATGGTTACTTCACCATATGCATTGTGACGAGCATAAATTGCTAAGCAACCATACTAAAGTGTCTAATCGAATCGCAACAGTCAAATACTTATTATTAAGTAGTTCCGGTGGCCATCTGTGGTCTTCATCGTCAGTTCCACTTCACCAAATGGTGCTTTCCGAGTGCAAATGCATGAGTTACTATAAAAAATACTGAAATCGATATAGGTGTGCCTATAAAAAATGAGGACTGCCCTCGATTTCCATGGGATACCCTAATCAGATTCTGACTTGGTGACAATGGGACCATCTCGGAAGCATACCCTCCTCCTTTTTGAAGTCGGTTAAAAATAAGAACAAAAAGAAAAACATTTTTTTTTTTTAGAAATTGACAATAATTTTGGTTCTGCTTTTGCGCGTGTGTATGTTTTATAGTGTATGTGTAATTACTAATCAAAGTGTAAACGGGGCCTTATGCTCTAACTTTTAAATAAACCGTGCAGTAGACACTGGCAAAATGCACGGTGCAATTGCCAAAAAACTGTTTGCCCTACACACTACAATACATATACCTACCTAATGTTTCATATAATTATGTGTGTTTGTGTAGTGTGTATGACAAAACAGCCGCGGACGATCTGACCTAAAAAATCTGACTTGCCCCCCCCTAGGCCAGAAGCTGGGTACGCCCATGCTTTCATTATCAGGTTTTCAAATGTATGGGAAGTGGGCATTGTTCTTTTCTCCATGACAAAAAGAGAGTGCAAACAGAATGTGGTCACTTGGCTTCTATCCCTGACCTATGATGATACTGAAAATTTGTTTAGCATACTTGCATGATTTCTTTGTATGATAAAAAAATAAGTATTAAAATCGTTTACAATGATAACAATCGTTATAACAATAAGTATAGTATGGACTTGTTAACACATACATATACACACACTCATACACATACATATACACACACTCATACACACACACAAGCGCACTCACCCTCATACACTCACGCACAAACAAACTCAGCGACATTCCAGCACACACCGTTTGTCTGTATTTGTTTTTTGGTTTTTATTTTGTTTTCTTAATTTAATTTTAAGTCTAGTTTTGCACCTAAGCAGTCCCTTATTTTTTTAAATTATTCCTGTATTTGAAGTACATATTTTATACCTTCACTTAAGTTGGTGCGGCATTTGTTTTTCTCGTTCGTTTTAATATTATTCCACAAGCTATTAAGCACAAAAAACATCGAGGCATTCCACTAAGAGCACTGATTTCAACAGCACTTGACCGAACAGCACCTGAGCACTTCCACTAACGGCACTGAAAGAAAGGTTTGATGAGTGCGGTTCGGTGGAACAGTTTTCTAATGATAACGAGGGTGGGGTGCTGATACCTATAAATACAAGATATTTAGTTATCTTAGCTTAGGTATTGGCTGCAACTTTAACTTGCAACTGTACCTAACCTTAAGGCCTATTTCTAGTGTAAACCATGTTTTTATTACTTGAAGGAGCAAATAACATTTTTTTTTTTATTCTCTACTTCCTCTTATAGTCCTTGGAAATTTCTAATATATTCTGTTTATCTTTGAGAAAATAAATATGAACCATTCTCGAGTAATCATCGATGAAAGAAATAAAATATTTCATACCTCCATAAGATTTACTTTCCATTGGACCGCACAAGTCAGAGTGTTTCATTTCCAGTGGCTTTGTTGCTCTGGTTCCAGCATGCTTGAAAGGTAACCTTGTTTGTTTACCTTCGCAACAGGTGGAACATTTAATATCTTCTTGTGTATCCAGCGACAACATAACCCCATCAGCACAATCAGGCAACTTCTTAAGAGCTGTAACATTTAAATGTGCCATCCGAAGATGCCATAAATTAATATCATTCGGATTAATTTTATTAGCCACCAAATGTGCACTTTCACCACCATTTACATAGGTGTCTAAAACATATAATTTATAATTCCCTAACTAAGTTGTAGTTTATAGGAGAGTCTTGAGTTATAGACAGAGTATGAGGAATAGAAAGTGGCTGTTTCTGAGTATTAACAAGTAATTGAGGATTCAATTCTTGAGGAAATAAGGGTTGCTGGTCAATAGGAGGAATTGCAACTTGGGCTATTGGAGATGACTGAGAGACTGGGGTAACAGGTGGTTCATGTATCTCTACTTGAACATTCCTAAAATTTTCGAATTTTAAATTTATTACGTGAAATCTGGATCTAATATTGGAGCATGCCTCTATATATGGTGAGGTCACAGAGAAGTGTTCTAATAAAACAAAAAAAAAATAGTAGCAATAATTTTAATTATTTATTTATTTTAATAAAAATAAATAAATGATTAATAAAGGCTTCTAATCTTTTAAGTCCACTTGGGTTAGGGGAATTTTGTAATTAAGACATTTTAGTTTCTACATAACTAAGTGTAACCTTAGCTTGGTCAAGGTCAACACTTAAAGAAATTGGAGAAGATAAAATGCTCTTTGACAGAATGTTACTAAGGTTAGTTATTTGATTCTTTAATAAAAGTAAAGAGTCTGATGGTTTCTCACCTCTTATAGTTTACCTCATATTCAAGTTCAAGTTTATTAAAAAAAATGAACTTAATTAATCTAGCCATAATAAAGATGTAAAAGTTAAGTTAGTCGTTATTTAAATGATAGCACACCTCCGCCGCGACACCATAGCAGCGAAACTGCAGTAGTTCAATTGCACTGTAATTTATTTTTGTAATTCTGTAATCGATTACTCAATCGATATCTCACGAAAACTATCTTTTTCATATTTCTCTGCTTCCAGATTGAGAATTGAGGTAATTGTTCATATTTTAAGATAAAAAAATATTACTAATTTTTAAATCATATCTAAACTTATTACATTTGGGCCCACCGTTTTCCATCTCCTTTTCATTGGCGCTATCATGAATTTTGATTTTTAGACCAGTTTTATTGTTACAGATAAATGATACGAACATGAAAATGATTTTATTTATTTATGTAGGTTTGTAAAGACACTTTTACACATCAATTATATTTTTTTAAACCAGATGAGGTCGTTTCTGACTACTCTGAGAGGAAAGGCCGAAATAAAATCAGAGGTCATAGTCTCTTTTAATGTCCAGACATAATCTTGGTCAGATCATGTGAAGACCATAATATGTAGATGGTGTCTGAAATGGTTTTTTGAGGAAAGAAACACACAGATTACGCGGACCTATCCAATCAGTGCATGCATTTGTCAGCATTCGTGCAGCTCAACTCAGAACTCCAAGAGCTCAATGATTCGACGAACAATACCAAAAAAACCGGCCAAGTGGTCAGCCTCGCGCACGAAGGGTTCCGTACCATTATCTATAAAAACGGCAAAAATTACGGCAATTTGTTGTATGGGAGCCCTCCTTAAATATTTGTTTTATTTTAATTTAATTATTTATTTTTAAAGTGAATATATAACTAAATATTCTGTGGATATTTCAAGAGTCTATCTGTTGCCGTTATCAACATCGAGAAAAAACGAGCAAAAAAATACATCATCTGTGAAAATTTCAACTGTCAAACTATCACAGTTCATGAGATACAGCCTGGCGACAGACGGACAGACAGACACAGACAGACAGACGGCGGAGCCTTAGTAATAGGGTTCCCGTTTTACCATTTGGGTACGGAACCCTAAAAAGGACATTAGAAGAGGCCGCATAAATTACTCAAACTGCCAGATCAAGATTAACACTGAGAGCGAAAAATTTAATACAATGACCGCCATAGTCGTCAATGTCTTATACCGGGTCAACCTACGTGCCAAGCGCAAGAAGGACGGTGGCATTCGTCCCATCGCCGTTGGGTGCACCTACAGGTGTACAGCAGCCAAAATATGATGTAAGATGTTCCTATAGCGAATAGCTAACTGGTAATTTTGGTTTTGGCTCGAAAGGGGGCTGTAAGGCTGCCATACATCCACCTTTTTTTTAAGTCCTAGAAAGGTGAGGTCATTCTCAAAGTTGAAGTTAAGCCGTCAGTCAGTCAGTGTGTGAGTATAGGTAAATGCTTGTTTTTTTTTTTTTTGTTTTAGAAAAATATACTGTTATGATGTTTATAAATATGTGAGCTCCATGTATCTATCTCATAATTAAGTTATTTTTCACTGCTTAGTTTTTAATTCTTTTTACCTATTATGGTATAGTAATTTTATTCTAGGTGCATCGTCTTCACATATAATCATATAAATATTGTAAAACATTTTTAAAAGATCAACGGTGGAGTTTCTTGCCCATTCTTCTCCATACGAAACTGCCTTTTGGAAGGGGCAACTAGAATAAATTCTATGTTTTTGTAAATTTTGACGTTCAAAAGTGCCTCTTACGTGCCTATTTGAAAACAATAATTTGACTTTGACTATGACAAGGACACTTTGTTAGTGAAGTCAAAAAGGAACTACTCTAAATTTATGGTTTTATGTGCCAATGTTACAGGTACGCTTTCAAATTATTATACAAGGACAATGTTTTGGAATCAGCAGTTGGATGCCAACAAGGTTGGGCCAGTCATTAGCTTGGCTACTCATCTAATTATCCAGAAACTGAATTCTAAATTTAACGTATTTAGATGATGGAATGCTAGGAGGTGATGTAGACACCGTTTTGAAAGACCTATAAACTCCTAAGGTCTTGTTTACGGAGTCGCGGGGCGTCGTGCGTCGTTTTGGGCGGTCCGGCCTGCACTAAATTCAAACATACCTATGGTGTTGTATGAGAGCGTTTACGAAGAAGCGATTTTACACGCGTTTACTTGAAATGCAGGCGGATCACGCGGATGGCACCGCCACGTCACAAGCGATGTTTATCGCGGTGGCGGACGCGGCGTTGCTTATCCGTAATTCTCCGTTCAGGGTAAAACGTAACAACACCCGCGGCGTCGCACGCCCTAGTACGAGCATACGGCGATACCCGCTACGCTATACGCTAGAAGTTCCGCTGTGGCCGCAGCGGCGGACACCGCTACTCATCACGCCCCGCGTCTCCATAAACAACATCGTACATTGCCATATTTTTGTGTTTGCGCGTGTGATGACGCGGGCCGCTGCACGCACCGCCCTTCTGTAAACAGAAAAAACGTTCAACGCGCCGCGAGACGCCACACGGCACGCGACGTGCGACGCCCCGAGTCTCCGTAAACGAGCACTTAAACACCAATTTAAATCTATTGGCTTGGACCTTCTGTTAGTGTGGTGCCTAGCAACGTTTTATTAGGTTCTGTCAAATATAAAAAAAAAGTTAAATGTTACTTGTTTTATTTCAATAATTATCTACAACAGGTTATGGGCCCAGAAACTCCGAACAACTACGTGTTAAAAAAGGGGAAGAGATGAAATAAGATTAACTATGGTAAAGAAAGAGCTGATAGAAGAACAGAATATAATAGTAGGTACCTATAGGCGTGCAATAAAAGATGGCTTCAAAGAAGGATTCGGATAGAGTAGTCATCTTGATCGGCAAAAATTGATTGACATGGAAATTCCAAAACTGTTTACGTGTTTCAAGATTGCTTTAAGCGAAAGAATAAAAAAGAGAGAGGGTATGAGTCCATTACAAAACAATGCTCTTACAGTCCACGATGCTTGTATTAATCGTGAATTTATAATGGACACAGGCGCAAGTGAACATATGTCTGGACATAAAAGCTACCAGAGTAGCTTACCAGAGGCCATTCAATTTGTTAAAATAGGTGATAGCAGTAGTTTAAAAGTAGAAGGAATAGGAAATATAAACATATGTATGACGGTAGAAGTTACACTCCCGGTGCCTTGATGAACGCCTTATATGTTCCAGGTTTAAAGGTCAATCTATTCTCAGTAGTATCCGCTTTAGACAAGGGGTATACATGGGTGTCAAATATGGATACATGTAATTTTTTTGAAAAACGGACTGGTAGCTTTAGTAGCTAAAAGGGAAGGCAGAAGTTTCATCATGAAACTTGAAATTGAAAGAGAGGCAAATGCCTTAATCGCCAGTAATATAAACACATGGCATCACAGACTCGCGCATCAGAATTTTAATTATGTCAAAGACATATTAAATAATAATAAAATAAAATATAGTGGAAAGCAAATTGGTCAATGCGTAGAATGCATAAAGGGGAAACAGAGCCGAATTCAGTTCAATAATTAATAACAGCAGTAGGGTAAATAAGCCAGGGGAGCTGTTACATATGGATCTTTGTGAACCTATGGAAGAAAAATCTTTAGGAGATTCTAAATACTTTCTTTTGATAAAAGACGAGTACAGCAGTTACAGATATGTGTATTTCTTGAAACAAAAGTAGGAAGCAATACAAAAAATTGAAGGGTTTCTAAAACAGTTTGAGAATGAGTTCGATGTAAAATTAAAATAATTAGATCAGATAATGGAACGGAATTCATTAATAAACAGGTAGGAAATATGAGCAAAGTAACAATTCATGAAAAGTCTGTGGTTTACACACCGAAACCAAATGGTAGAATTGCGAGAGAAATGAGAACTATAGTTGAAGCAGCAAGAACTATGCTTCAAGCAAAAGATTTGCAGAAGAGCCTATGGGCTGAGGTGGTGAACACAGCGGTGTTTGTAAGGTCAGTAAACTGTAAGTGACAAACTGGAAAATCTAAGATTGAAGGCAAAACACCCTTTGAGGTTCTTTACAATGAGTAGTTTGACATTACAAAGCTACATGTATTTAACGACGTAGTTTATACGCATATTCCAAAAGAGAAAAGAAGGAAATGGGATGCAAAGAGTCAAAAAGGTATATTTGTTGGGTATGAAATTCACACAAAAGGTTACAGAGTCTGGAATCCTAACACAAAAAATGTCGGTATTCATAGAGATATCGTTTTTAAAGAATGTGAAACGGATAACGATAAAAGTCTTAGGTTTGAAGACAGTCTTGAAGAAATAATAGATGATGATAGCGCAAGAGAATTGACAGAAGCAAAAAATTACGAAATTCTCACACAACGGAAAGGAACGGGTTAATCTCGAGAAAGTAATGAAGAAACGTTTTATGAAGCCAACGATTCGCATTCTGATACATAAGACACAGTTGAGCCAACAGCTGAAAATGAAATTATACAGCAACAAAGAACACGAACAAGACTCGTGAGGAGACCTCAAAGGTTTGATGATTACTATACATTTACTGCGAAGAAAGACGATGAGATAACTTTGAAAGATGCCATAGAGAGAGAGCTACAAGCTCTGGAAATCAACACTTCCCAAAGACAAAAAGATAGTTGAAGGAAAATGGATTTTCAAAATTAAAAGGGGAGAAGAAGATCACGAGACATACAAGGCTAGACTAGTTGTAAGAGGTTTTCAACAGGAAGATGAGTTTGACTCTGCAGAAATCTATGCTCCTGTTGCGAAATTACCAACATTACAAATTCTTTTAGCTATAACTAACAGATATAAGCTAAATTTGTTACAAATGGATGTTACATCGCATTCTTGTATGGCGATATACATGAAGACGTTTATATTAAAATACCCCAGGGAATTGAGAGATACAATATTAAAGTACTTAAACTAAACAAGTCACTTTATGGTCTGAAGAAGTCACCTAGTAATTGGAATGATAAATTTAATAGTTTTATGGTTAAACAATCTTTTGTGAGAAGCAAGAGTGATTATTGTTTATACTATAGGGAATGTAAACGATTTTACGTGCTAGTTTACGTAGATGACATAATGATATTTGGAGACAATGAGGAATGGATAGAGGAGTACCAACAAGCTTTGGAGGCTGATTTTAGGAAATATTTAGGAATTCATATAAATAAGAAAGAAGATTTTATTGAAAGTGATCAAAAACAATTTTTGGAAGAATTGCTGAGACAATATAAAATGCAAGATACAACGCAGTTAGTACTCCTATTGAATCTGGAATGGATCTAAAGAAAGGAAAGTCAGCAGACAAAAATTTGGAAAACAGATGTAGAGCTTTAATAGGAACTCTTACGTATACTTCACTGGGTACACGGCCTGACCTATGCTATGCTATTAGCTATCTTAGAAGATATCAAGCATATCCAAGTGAACAAGTTTGGAATGCACTAAAGCATGTCGTCCGGTACAATAAGGGAACTTTGGATTACAAGTTAGTATTCAGAAAAGATGGAAAAGAAGAGTTTATAGCATATACCGATGCAGATTTGGCTGGAGATCAAGATGATAGAACATCTACATCGGGATGTATATTGAAAGTGTATGGGTGTACAGTGTCTTGGTGTAGTGTTAAGCAACAGTGTGTCGCTTTATCTTCTACTGAATCAGAATATGTTGCGTTAGGTAAAGGAATAACTGAGGGATGTTGGATAAGATATTTACTGAGGGAATTAGGGTTAAGTTGCGATAGCTTCAAAGTTTATGTTGACTACTAATCCGCTATTCATGTTGCAAAAAACCCTGAGCATCATAAACGGTTAAAACATATCGATTCAAAGATGCATTTTGTGCGGGATAAAATCAACAAAGGTATAGTTAGCTTAATATAATAATATACTTTAGCAATCAATTAGCTGATGTTTGTACTAAGCCTTTGAACATGGGTGTATTTGAAGAAATTTGCTCGAATTTAAATTCAGTTCTATCCAATTAGTCTATGGCTCAAGGAGAGTAAGTTTTAAGCCTTGCTAGAAATATTTGTGTTTTTGTTTGCTGATATCTTGATTTAATTTTGTTGTTACGTGATTAAATAATTTTTTATTTTTGTGTTGATTAGACTTATGTTTGCTTTCATTGAGGGAGGGTGTTAGAGTTCATTGAAAGCAAACTATAGTTTGTGGTTTGTTTTTGGTCAGTCTGCCTCTGCGTGCGCTGCCCCTAGTGTGGTGCCTAGCAACGGTTCTGTCAAATATGAAGAAAAGTTAAATGTTACTTGTTTTATTTCAATAATTATCTATATAACACCTTCACCCCTCAAAACGTGAAAATTACATTTCTGACATTACCGACAGACAATTGACCCTAGAAAATTTTAATGCAATAGACCTATGAATCATTTTTTTTGAAAAAAGCTCACTGGACCTCCTAAGTTCCCCAATTTTAGAAGACATCTTTTCTCATTTTATCATTGAAAAACTCAAAAACTTCAAAGAAATGTCAGACAGACTCCAAAATTAATTTAAATTCGTAATTCAGCTTGATTAGATATTGTTGTTTTGGTTTAAATTTTATACATTTTCTACGTTCTTCCTCTTTATGAAACCAACCACATCTGTTGGACTAAATTTACCAAATTATTCGCATCACACTAACATCCATTTTACATGTGGCCTTTGACGACCGAGCGTGGCTTAAAGCCACACTACCCTTTCGTTTTGGTGGCCTCGGCGTTCGGGAAATTACCAGTATTAGTTCCTGTCTGTCCACAACACTGAAAACTTGACCGGACGGAGAAATATTGCCCCCCTCCCTGGTTGAATCTGAATTGCCCTGCTTGACCGATGCGGTAAACGCCTGGAAAGTGATTTACCCGGATCCAGGTCCGTAACCGTTAATTGCATAAATTATTTTTGACTAACAACATACAAAAAAAAATCAACCGACTTCCAAAAAAACACTATTTATAATTGTTAACTAAACAATTGTTAAGTAAACACTGTTTCCATTTTTGCTATTTATTCAAGTAGATATACTATTTATCGTCTATTTCACTTTATTTCACTCACTGCTAATTATATTCTACTGTACTTTATTAATCACCGGCTGCGCCATGTCAGGTTATGCAGAACATGAATCAAACAACAAGGTCCAGTAATGACTGCCATATTTAATAGTTCATCTTTATACCACCACCAACATTATGAATGTACCCACGTATGAATATCATCACAGCTACCATTGCTCTCATATAGGTAGTCGCTCCATGCAAAATACTGGTATTCAGCTGCATCCGGTTAGACTAGAAACCGACTACAACATAGTTGGGAAAAGGATAGGCCGATTGGTTGATGTGTTTTAATACGGTTTTATTTGTTAAGTTAAAATAAAGCACTAGGGTATCGTTTTTTACGTGGCAAAGTAATAAAGAAGTAAATAAATTCAACCACATAAAACTCTAAAAACTCAAACTCAAAAAAACTCAAACTCAAAAAAACTCAAACTCAAAGCATTTATTTCAAATAAACCAATTACAGGCACTTTTGAATTGTCAAGGGGTCGGTCAGTCAGAGAGATGAAGCTAGTGGCCCATTCCAAAGCGTAGTAGGTTCCTATGGAGAATAACGGGCAAGAAACTCCACGGACACTCTTTTTAATCAAAATATTGTGACAAAGTATTGGTTACATCATTCATGTTGAAATTATACATGTGAGGACAATGTAGAAAGACGTGCACGTTAAAAGCGTCCGCAATAAAAAGATAAAACCATTAAAAAAACAATTAAAAATTAAATTAAAAGAAGCCGTGGCAGCCAAGAAATGACCAGTCCTCACTGACGGCGCCTGTTCACGAACATGACGCATGGATCAGTACCATTTAGCTCAACCATTTTGAAGGGAACTTAATGATCCAACACACACGCTACCATCAGCGAGACATGTGAGTGAGCATGACACACTCAGCCGCCAGGGCACATTCAAGTCAATGAAAGACATACTTAGTAAATGGTAGGTACATAGTGCTCACACATATGCTATGAAATTATACAATACTAAGAGATTGAATTTATACAATATAAAGATAGTATTTACAATCTTCAGCAGCTCCAACAATATTTTTGAATGCTAATCAATTAGTGTATGCACTCTTGTGGAACAGGACCAGCGTTAAGCCAAGCATTTTTGTCAGCGATGTAATGCTCCAACTTATAATATGCTTGGCTACATAGTGTGCGTTTTATACAAGATTTAAATTTCGTTTCATTTGGTTGGACGATGTGGGGAGGTATTTTATTATAACATTATAACAGTACCCCATGAAGGATGAGTCTACTTTAGCCAGTCTTAAACCTGGTTGAACTAATTGGTCCCTATTTCTAGTCCCATAATTGTGTCTTTCACCTCTTTTACTGAAAAGATTTAGATTTTTTCTTACGTACATGATTTTTTCATAGATATATTGACAAGGCACCGTCATGATGTTAATATCTTTAAACAGTTCCCTTAGAGAATCGCGTGATTTACGCAGTCAAATGCCTTGGAGAGGTCACCAAAGATTCCTATGGCATCTTGGGCCTCCTCCCACGCTGTAAATATGTGTTTTAATAATGTGACACCGGCGTCAGTCGTACAACGTCCTTTGGTAAAGCCATATTGCTGATCGTGTAACATTTGGTTGGTGTTAAAATGATTAAGCATCTGATTCAGCATTACCTTTTCGAACACCTTGCTGAATACCGGCAACACGGATACTGGTCTATAATTGTTGGTGTCTTTACTGTCCCCACATTTAAAAAGTGGTATAACTTTACTGTATTTCATTAAATCTTCTAAAACTACTAAAAGTGTCTAACCAAAGACATTGTTCCGTTACCATAACGTTTTTTTTCTAATGCTAAAGATCAATTTCTAAACGTATCGATGTTTCAATTTCTTACAAAAAGGCAGCACCGGAAACAGCTCAACTAGCTGTCATTGCACACATGTTCCTGTCCTTTTTGGAGCGAAGGCAGAGGTCGTGTGAGTGAAAGCAACGAGCGCGCGTCTTAATCGGTCGAAATCCTAAGGAAAGTCGAATCATCCCCTATTTCGCGTGTGATCAACCCTCTAGGCGTAAGACCCTGAAGCTAGCTTATGGACAATCGAAGGTGGAAGCTCAGCGAGCGCCGGAGCAGTCCAAGGTACGTGAGTGCATTGCATTCGCTGCGGCCTATGTCGAGTTATTGAACATCGTAATTATACAAAAATCGTTATTTCCCAGTGTAGTATCAAAGCCACCCCTATTTCGGCTTGGTGCGTATGCTACATCTTGTTGGTGCCGAAACCAGGGAACTTCCATCTTAATTCAAGTCCATCGCATTGTGCATTTATGGTATTTTCTAGAATACATAAATCAATCGTTATTATCATTCTACCACATTCTAAGTTATTGCATCATCTTGTAATCTTACAAATATCGGACCTATCATACATACGTGTCGCAATGGCGTCCATAAGATATCACCATTGAACAGGGTTTTAGTTCGATTTTCATTTCACACAAATCGGGAGTTATTGTGAGATCTAGTTAAGCAATCACTAACAATAATCGGTGCTTGATTCCATCATCGGCTTGCAATAATTCTATTATCCAAATCACCAATCACATTCATGATCGTATTTTTGTAACTAAATATCTAACATACTTACTAGCAATTTTTTCGAGTCTTTTTTGTTTTTAGTTTGCTTGTTGATTGCGGTTACGTTATTAACGGATAATGCTTGTATGACTATTTCCTGTAGAATTCCATTCAACAATGACTGATAACTTAGTTATATATTACCAAAATTGCAGAAGGATCCGCACCAAATTACACATTCTTTATATGAATATCTTAGCCAATTGTTACGACATTATAGTTCTGACTGAGACCTGGTTAACGCCCGAGATATTTGGCAAAGAGTTCATTGATGAACGTTATGAGGTATACCGATGCGACCGTGATCGTACGGCCACTAATAAAAAGGATGAAGGTGGTGTTCTCGTGGCGATTTTGAAAGGACTGCGTTCAGTTAGAATGATTCCGCGTTCAACTATGCACACAAACATTGAACAAATCCTTGTACAGTTGCCGAGCTCAGCCAGAGGTAAGTTTGAGATAATAGCGGCTGTGTATATTCCACCAAAAACACCCGAGTGCGTATATGTTGAATATTTTGACTTATTGCAGACACTTCTTGAGGACACTGCCATCGAAAAAATTTATTTCTTAGGAGACTATAATTTGCCGGAGGTTGACTGGGTTGCTAGCACAGACAGTATTTCAATTTCTGCACAGATCTGTAGAGGTAATTCTCTCATATGTAGTCACATGAGTGTGTTTATGTCCCTCCTAAATGCTCATCAACTAAATACTATAAAAAATCTGAATGGGAGAATATTAGACTTGGTCATAACTAATGATGATTGCACAATTTCTGCCCCCAGCGATTATTTATTGCAGCTTGACAACCACCATCCTCCATTTTGTGTGTTCATTTCGCTACGTTTTGCGTCATGGTTCAATGGTACGCAAGACGATAAAAAATACAATTACTTTAAGGCAAGTTATGACGAAATTAATGACGATTTAAAAGAAATTAATTGGACAGACGCCTTAAATTACTAATCCGTTGATGAATCTCTCGACACTTTCTATAACATTATTTTTGGTATTATTAAGAAACATGTACCATTGACTACTTGCAGATCTTCTAAGTTTCCCGTCTGGTTCTCAAAACCTCTTATACACATTTATAAAAATAAGGCTAAGGCCTGGGTTAGATGGAAAATGTATCACAATGTTTCAGATTACGAACAGTTCGCACTTTACCGATCTAGATTCCAGGATGAATGCAAAAACTGTTATAAAAAATACATTATTTCGGTTGAAGAGGGTATTCGAAACAATGTTAAGCATTTTTGGACGTTCATTTCTAATAGAAAGAAATCTACTGGCATTCCGTCTACTATGAGGTATAACAACCAGTCGACTAGCAACCCAGAAATCATTTGTAATCTTTTTTCAGACTTTTTTAATTCGGTTAATGAACCATCCACTTCTACTAATATTCCATCCACGTATAACGACTGCTCTGAAAGCTGCACTCTGTTAAATGGCATTCAGTTTACTATTGATGAAGTACTTAGTGTGCTCAAGGCATTGGATCCTTCTAAAGGGCCAGGATCGGATGATATTCCAGTAACTTTCATTAGAAAAACAGCTGTTAATCTGTGTGTACCCCTGCATATTGTTTTTAACCAATCTATTTCTCAAGGTTGCTTTCCTCAAGCATGGAAGCTTGCAAATATAACCCCTATTTATAAGTCGGCACCTAAGGATGATGTCATGAATTATCGTGCTATATCAATACTGTCAGCTTTATCAAAGGTTTTCGAGAGATTAGTTCATGATAAAGTACACCCTCTACTGCACAATACTATCATTCAACAACAACATGGATTCGTCAAAAGAAGGTCAACTACAACCAACATGGTAACTTTTGTGGACTACTTGTTCAACAACATGGACTCACGTATTCAAGTTGATACTATATATACCGATTTCCGGAAAGCTTTTGACAAGGTCGACCATCAGCTTCTCTTGTATAAGATTGCATTCAATGGCATACGTGGTGATCTTCTGAGATGGTTGTCTTCTTACGTTTTTAATAGGACTCAGAGGGTTGTGATAAATGGTTTCATTTCCAGCACCCTAGATGTTACTTCGGGAGTGCCTCAGGGCTCCATTCTAGGACCTCTTTTATTCATCATATTTATTAATGACATCAATACATGTTTTCAAAATTCAAAATTATTGCTATACGCAGACGATCTCAAAATTTTTAGACTTGTTAAAAATGTACACGATTCTCTACTCTTACAGGAAGACCTGGATAGGTTCTATGCATACTGTTCAATTAATAAACTACAACTTAGCTTATCTAAATGTTGCTGTATAAGTTTTACTAAAAACAAAAATATTATCACGCACCCTTATTCTTTAAATAATGTAATTTTAACTAGAGAAACACTAGTGCGCGATCTTGGAGTTCTATTGGATAATAAATTACATCTTGACGTTCATATTGGTAAAATTATAAATAATGCCTTCCGTATGTACGGATTTGTAATGAGATCAGCCACAGAATTTGTCCGCCCGTATACATATTTATATCTCTACAAATCGTTGATCAGGTCCCAGTTAGAGTACGCTGTTGCGGTATGGAATCCCTTCTATAGTAAATACTCAGATTCGATTGAAAAAGTTCAAAGTAAATTTTTGAAAGCCACGCATTTCCGTTGTTTTCGCACTTATGCATGTTATAGTGATCTTCTGAATAGGTAAGCTACATACTCTTAAAGTCAGACGTATTATTTTAGAGACAATGTTTTTATTTGATATATTATGTAACAACGCAAGTGATTGTATGGATATCGCTAATAAGATTAGCTACGTAGTACCTAGAACAACCATAAGCCGTGGGGTGCGCGCACGACTAGTATTTGCAGTATCTTCTAGTCGTACGAACGCAGGCTTGCGAGCACCCCTACGTCGTCTTACTGGTCAATATAATAATCTCTTCCAGACTATTGATATCTTCGCTTTTCCAGCTGATAAATTTAGAGGCCTTGTTCGTGGAACTGTTTTGGATATTGCTCCATAATATTTTTAGCTCTTAGTCTATATTTTTATAATGTCTTGTTTTTATTTTTTATTTTACATGCCTTTTTAGTGTTTAGTTTTAACAATAACATAATAATATACCTAGTTTAATTGAACTTACCTAATTGTAAGCGACCATCGCATTAGTTTATAAGTTGTTTTTATATTATGTGGAAAATGTCGTGGGTTATACATTTACTCACACTAAAGCTCAAATTTTATGTATTATTGTAATGTGTAACTGTTTATTTTCCCAAATAAATAAAATAAAATAAAATAAATACTTATGTAAATCCATCTATTAAAATCATAAAATTGCAAATATTCTTAAACAAAACTTTTCTCAAAATTGTAGGGTAGACTCGTGAACCAACGCCCGAGCCGGCGAACATTTCGTACCTACCCGTCAATTTGTTGTATAGTTCACCGCGCAATATATAGTGAATCGGAATAAATACATTCGCCTTAGCATTCTGTTCAAATTGCGGGTGTACAATCCTTATCGCTATTGAATAAGATCGTAAATTCTGTGCATATTCTTTCTTTTCGGTAAAAAGATCGAAGTTATAAATTCGAACATTCTTTGTACTATAATTTTATCATTAAAACGTTACGTTAAAACATTAAAACGTAAACGTTTTCTACTTGGAACTTGTAATTATAAATAAAAATAAAAAAATAAAATAAAATTCGTTTAATTCAGACTATTTAAAAGTCCATATTTTGTTAGTGTTACAGTATCTTAAAACTATGTTAGTCATCAGGAGATAAATGAATGTATGAAGTAAATAATGTTATAAAATTGTAAATTAAATGAGATTGAAATAAATAATTAAAAATTGACTAAAATTAAAATTAAATTGAAATAAATAATTAAAAATTGACTAAAATTGAAATAAATTATTAAAAATTGACTAAAATTGAAATAAATTATTAAAAATTGACTAAAATTCAAATTAAATTGAAATAAATTATTAAATTAAAATACAAAGAATCAGGTGACATGCAGCCTGATGAGCCGTCCCACAGCTGCCGAATTTTGTCTGTCTGCAACCATCCTTAGGATTCCGTTGCCACTCCCTCGAATTCGGCGAATTAGTGAGGCTGACTTTTTGCGCATTATAGCGTAAAAGTCATCCACCCTTACGTCGGCAAACATGCCCGAGGCACTGCAAAATCGAGGTAATCGCACCAGAATCCTAAAGGCGTTATTATATTGTACTCTAAGAGCATTGTAGGCCCGTTGCGTGTAGTTTATCCTAACACTTTTTACCCTACAAGACTTTAACTAATAAGGAATAATGTCGCTTCTAGGTAAACATTCCACTCGTAAAAGAGCCATGCTAAAGAAATCGAAGTCTAAATCTGTGGATGAGGAGTTCACGGTTCAGGAATTGCCGTCCTTGCGTAGAAAGCGAACTGTTGCTTATAACCGCTTAGCTAAGGCGTTAGAGATAGGCGCTTCTGCTTCAAGTGATACTACCCAGCGCGACTTGTTTTTATCGTATCATCAAGACTTAAAGCAAATTGCATCGAGGTTTGAAGACGCGCATTTCACGATTTTAGAACTCTTGACCGACCCGAATAGTGAAGATGATCAAATACAAGAACGTTTTGACGACATGTACTATCGAGTGTTATCAATTCACCGTAGTTTAGTAAACAATGAATCGATTAAATCGCACAACGTCTCATCATCGCATAAAATTTGGTTACCGAAAATCGTACTACCTACTTTCGCTGGAGATATTAAATCATGGCCTGAGTATTTTGATACTTTTAACGCGTTGATACACAACTCCACTTTTATTACCGATACGGAGAAGTTTCATTATCTGATATCTTCTCTCAGCGGCGATGCGTCATCAGTAGTCAAAGCGTTTCCTATGACACACGAATATTATCACGACGCATACCAAGCGCTCGTTGCTCGCTACAAGAGTAAACGCACCCTAGCTTTCACATGTTGGCGAGATATTTTAAACATTGACTTTCAAAGCAATAATGCGCACGAGTTTCAAAAATCGCTTGACCTTTTCGAAGAGAAATTGAGTATATTAAAAACGATCGACTTAACGATCGCATACTGGGGTTTTGTTTTAGTTTATCACATTTTATCGAAACTTAACAAAGACTTACGCCGCGGGTTTGAGGAAAGTCACTCAAACGTCGAGTTACCGTCTTACGAACAACTCAAAGGTTTTCTAAGGTCTAAATGCGAAGCGTTATTACGTGACACGCATTTTTCAGAATCGTCCAAGGCGAATAATGCTGTGCCCAAGCACACGCCCAATAATCCGCAGACACAGACGAAGCGTTCTAACATTCCGCACATACTGATAGCTGCAACCGATGATCAAGCTCCCACTGGTAGTGCTAGTGATAATAAAATCGGTTCCAATTCGAGTAAATGTTCCTATTGTAACGAGTCACATTCGATTACATCGTGTCAAGCTTTTCTTAAAAAATCGATGGACGAGCGAATGACAATTGCTAAAGATAAAAGCTGGTGCTTTAATTGTTTGAAGCCTTGTTTGAAGCATCAACTGAAGAATTGCAATTCAATATTTTCTTGCCGCACATGCAAACGTAAACATCATACCTTACTCCATCCCGATAATTCTAATAACGTATCAAATCAAATCGGATCGTCGTTGGTTTCAAGGTTTCAATCGAACATTACCGTGTTGCTGGCAACAGCCATCGTGCAAATTCAGGATGCTTCAGGCAATATGCAATCGTTTCGTGCTTTATTTGACACCGGAAGTCAAAGCAATTTCATAACTGCTTCCACAGTAAAGCGTTTGAATTTTAAATCAGCCACAACGAACGAAAACGTTAGCGGACTGGGAGAAGCTGCCGCGCCGATTATCGGTGACGAAACTTGTAACGTTGGTACAAATAATCTGATTTTACACAAACTCGACATGCACGTTATAACTAAAATATGTGGCGATGAACCCATCGCGCATTTAAACAAATCGGGATGGTCACATATAAAATCGCTACCGTTGGCGGACCCTGATTCAACATCCCAGGTCCGATCGATCTATTATTCGCTGCAGATGCCTTCGCCGACTCTCTACTCAATCAGTATATTAAAGGTGGTGTCAAACAACCTACTGCGCTTAATTCAACATTCGGTTGGCTTCTCTTAGGCAAAACTTGTCTTTCGGGTAGTATTTTATTACACACTTTGCCTGACATCGACAACGAGTTAAACTCTTTAGTTCAACGCTTCTGGGAACTAGATTTTTTACCGAATTCATCGAAGTTGACTGCAGATGAATTGCTATGCGAGCAAAAGTTTATTACCGGTCATTGTCGCGAGCAATCTGGAAGATACGTAGTTCGTATTCCTTTCAAAGAAGAATCAGAACCCACTTTCGAAGGCTCGCGCAACCTCGCGCTAAGAAGGTTCCACGCTACCGAACGCAGACTGACACGTGACCCGTCTTTACAAAGCCAATACGTAGATTTCATGAATGACTATATCGAAAGCGGTCACATGTCCCTGGTTCCTATAAATGAGATGAGCACGGGTAAATACTACATTCCACATCACTGCGTTTTACGCCCTGACTCCGCGAACACGCGTCTAAGAGTTGTTTTTGATGGATCAGCTAAGGATTTAAACTCTCGATCGCTTAACGATACGCAACTTATCGGACCAAAATTACAACCCAATATTTTGGAAATTCTCTTGCGTTTTCGCGAACACAATATCGTATTCATGGCTGATGCTCATCAGATGTACCGTCAAATCCTAATAGCACCCGAGTATCGCGACTATCAGCGCATTTTTTGGAGGACCTCGCCCAGCGAACCCCGTTCAAGAATATCGCCTGAACATCGTAACTTACGACTTGGCCTCGAGTGCATAATTATCTCGCTTGTCGTACGCTGAAACGGCTTGCTGAAGACGAAGGTGACTGTTACCCACTTGCCAAGCAAATTCTCACATCGGAAGTGTACATCGATGACGTCACCACCGGCTTTCAGTCCTTAGAAGTCGCTCAGGAAGCTAGATTGCAAACGAGAGCTCTTTTTGACCGCGGATGTTTCCAACTGAGAAAATGGGCTAGTAATAATCCTCATCTACTGTCTGACCTTCCCCGCGAGCATTGCCTAACAGGTTCTGTATCGCTCGACAATACCGAAACACAAACTTTGAAAGTTCTTGGTCTAAAGTGAGATCCTACCTCAGATGCGTTTCTATTCGAAATTAAACCTTCAGAGCGGCCATGTACTAAACGTTCCATTCTAAGCGAGATAGCTAGAATATTCGACCCGTTAGGGTTACTTTCCGCCATAACTATTCAAGCGAAGTGCTTAATCCAAAAACTTTGGATACTCGGTGTTGGTTGGGATCAGACCCCCCCTGATGAGGTCATCCGTACGTGGAATACTTATCAAGAACAATTACAGCTACTGAATGAACTAAGAATAACTCGGCAACTTACGTGCAAAGATGCTAAATGGTTCCTATGTTGTTCCAAATAAAATAAATAAATAAAATTAAAAAATTAAATTAAATTAAATCCTACGAAATACACGGATTTTGTGATAGTTCGGAAATCGCGTTCGGAGCAGTGATTTATCTGCGCGCTATTGATGCGGAGGGTAAAATTCATATCTCTCTAGTCTGCTCTAAAGCACGCGTAGTACCACTTAAACGTACCTCCCTGCCTCGACTCGAACTCTGCGCTGCTGTGCTCCTATCGGACTTATATAAATTTGTGCGCGATACTTACCTCTCTCGTATCAAAATCGACGCTGTTTACCTGTGGTCTGACTCCACCGTGGTCCTTTCATGGTTAAAGTCACATTCCTCTCGTTGGGCTACGTTTGTTGCAAACCGTGCAAGCCACGTACAAGACACTGCACCTACCGAATGTTGGCATCACGTTTCTTCAGGCGATAACCCTGCTGATATTTGCAGTCGTGGTCTGTTTCCCAGTGAAATCGTTCACAACACGCTATGGTGGGCGGGGCCATGTTGGCTATCCGAAGATCGTGAATCTTGGCCCATAAGTTCAGCTAACCTATCACACGAGGAGGAGGTAAACGCCGAAGTTCGCAAATTAATCGTCTTGAATTCCACCGACTCTAACCAAACTGAACCTACCATTTTCGAAAATCTAATTAACCGTTTCTCATCGTTGTCAAAGATCGTAAACGTATTGGGCTACATTTATCGTTTCATAAACAATTGTCGCAATCGGAATCAAGCTAATCGTAACAAGTATCTCAATAACGTTGATTGACACAACTCATTGATGCAATTCGTAAAAAATGTACAAAGTAGCGCTTTCTCGGAGGAACTTAGTAACCTAAAATCAAATAAACCGCTAACAAAACCGTTTCGCAAACTCAACCCGTTCATTGATGGTCTAGGTACCCTCAGGGTGGGCGGCAGGATCTCTCGATCAGGTTTAGAATACGAACAAAAGCACCCAGCACTCTTGCCGTCTGAACACCCACTTACGTTTTTAATCATCGATTTTATTCACCGCAGCTATTTGCAACCCGGTATCAATACTACCCACTTTCTACTACTGCAACAATTCTGGATCGTCTCCGCCAAATGTACAATACGCCATTGCCTTGCTAAATGCGTAAAATGCTATCGGGTTAATCCCCAACCATTACAACCCTTTATGAGCGATCTCCCGTCGTACCGCGTCAATCAGGTAAAGCCTTTTTCAATCATAGGCGTGGATTTCGGCGGACCTTTCCGTATCAAACTCGGCCCTCATCACGGCGCTAAAATCGACAAAGCTTACCTATGCTTGTTCGTGTGTCTCGCGACCAAAGCGGTTCACCTCGAGGTAGTTTCGACTCTCTCAACAGACGGATTCATCGCAGCTCTACGACATTTTGTCGCACGTCGCGGTCGTTGCAATAAGATACACGCGGATTGTGGTACAAATTTCACAGGCGCACGGAATCAACTATCATCCCTCATGCAACAAGCTTCTGACGCAGAGAGGATTGATTTCAAATTCAACCATCCATCTGCTCCCCATTTCGGGGGCGTGTGGGAAATTCAAATACGTGCCTCAAAATCGTTCTTTCTTCATTCATTAGGCAACCAAGTACTGACGTTCGAGGAACTTACGACACTCTTCGTACAAATCGAAGCCATTTTAAATTCGCGACCTCTCTATCCAATCAGTTCCGATCCTAACGATCTATCAGCACTAACTCCCGGTCACTTCCTCACTTTAGAACCTCTGACAGCCGTCCCCGATCAAGATCTATCCAATGTTAACGTAAATCGGCTTAATCGGTGGCAGCTGATACAGGCATTTCAACAGAATTTCTGGTCCAGATGGAATCATGAATATCTCAACTCTTTAACCCAACGCGCCAAATGGACCAAAGATTCAAAACCCCTGCAGATAGGTTCAATGGTGATCATCAAAGACGACAATCGCGCTCCACTTCAATGGTCTCTTGCTAGAGTCGTGGAACTTTTACCTGGTGCTGATGGCATAGCTCGAATTGCATTAATTAAAACCACGAAAAATCATATCATTCAAAGACCGTTGGTTAAGTTATGCCCTCTCCCTCTCGAGGACTAGCCTAAATCGTATAATATTTTCTATCGTTAGTATTAAGTCTTTATCATTTCGAACCTAAATCTTATCAAATCCTTATTGCATCGAATCTCTATCGTATCTAACGCATATCGCATCACATTTTTATCGTAGGCTAAGCATATATTTATCGTATTCTATATTTATCGACCCTTGTCCTCCAAATCCTTTTCATCGTCTGACTTGAAAATACCATAGGCATTTTGGTGGGCGGGATGTTCCGTTACCATAACGTTTTTTTTTCTAATGCTAAAGATCAATTTCTAAACGTATCGATGTTTCAATTTCTTACAAGATGGCAGCACCGGAAACAGCTCAACTAGCTGTCATTGCACACATGTACTTGTCCTTTTGGAGCGAAGGCAGAGGTCGTGTGAGTGAAAGCAACGCGCGCGCGCATCGTCTTAATCGGTCGAAATCGAATCATCCCCTATTTTGCGTGTGATCAACCCTCTAGGCGTGAGACCCTGAAGCTAGCTTATGGACAATCGAAGGTGGAAGCTCAGCGAGCGCCGGAGCAGTCCAAGGTACGTGAGTGCATTGTATTCGCTGCGGCCTATGTCGAGTTATTGAACATCATAATTATACGAAAATCGTTATTTCCCAGTGTAGTATCAAAGCCACCCCTATTTCGGCTTGGTGCGTATGCTACAGACATAAAACACTTGACGATGACGTAATCCGCCGGACACGCATAATGACGCTGATAATACTCCAACCTATGTCGATCTTGGTTTACTATTCGATTTGGTTCGAGAGTAAGGTTTTAAATCGAGTTCAGATCCAGAAACGAGTTCGAATCGAAAACAAAATCAAACTCGAATCGTTTTCGGGAGTAAGACTCCTGGTCAAGTACAATGCAGAGAGGTATGAGTCTCTGACAAATAACCTCTCTTTTAGCTGTGCCTGCTCCCAGGCACCCCAGCCTCAATATGTTACACCCACACCCTCAGTGGCTCAGCCAGTAGGTAGCAATATTAGTAATGATACTAATAATAGTATGAATAATTTGATTAATACAATGTATTTTCTGACAAACTTGGTCAACGTTTTGGTAGTATATTTAATCAGTGTTTGCAACAATATGTAATTAATAATTGTTTACCTGGTGCCAGTATTAGCCAATTAATTAGTTTTATTAAATTGTCAAAAATAAATCCCAGTTCAACTGTTATTTTATTATAATTGGGGATAGTTTAACTAATCACCATAAAAAAGGACATAGTTGAATGTGTCCATTTGATGTTACATCTCAATGAGACTAAAAGTTGTAAATTTATTTTTTGTGCCTACCTTTATTCCCAGTAGTTCCATGTAGCTAGTTCCACATGGAACTACTGCAACTCACTAGTTCCATGTATGGAACTAGTGGGAGTATTAACAAACTTTAGGCGTTTATTCCCCGTAGTTCTATGTAGCTAGTTCCACATGGAACTACTGCAACTCACTGTAGTTCTATATAGATATGGAACTAGTGGGATCATTGGGAACCTAAAAAATTTGTAACAGATTTTGAAGCTGCTGCCATGAAAGCTATAAAGCACGTGTTTCGTGATGCTGCACACCACGGTTGTTTGTATCATTACTCAAATGCGATTTGGAGGCAGGCTAAAAAATTTAATATAATTAAAATAATGATTCACGAAAAAAAAATAGTTTGTGTAGTGTTTTACATTTAATGCCGGAAGATAAAATTAAAGGTTTTAATTATGCGAAAACTAAAATTTTAGAAATGGGAATCGAACATGATTTTTTTTTTTAATCTTGCCATTATTCACCAGTTTCTCTTAATAGGTACTATAGGTAGATTCTTCGTTTCACGACGTACGAAATAATATGGAACCGCAAGCCAAACGAAGGAAAAGTATTGTTCGAAAAGATATTTACATTCAGAATCTACAAACTAGTAACAGTAGAAATATGTGTCAGTTTCGTTTTAGATAGAACAATAATACGTTAGACATAATTGAAACGCGCGGGATTATGAGAGGAGCGGTAAGAGATGGCGGAAATAACGCGGAGGGGCGGGGGGTGCGTGCATCGCTCTAGCCTGTATTCGGCGAGCTTAAATTACTAGCAAGAGTATTCCAACAGTTGTCCCGCGCATAACGTAGGTAATTGTTTAAAAACAAGATGTTTACTTTATTCCCTGTTTATTTCCTCTATTAATTAATAAAATAAATTAATTAAAATTACAACTATTTTATCTAAATTACAACTAGCTTTTATTAGCTTCACCTGTAACTGTGTAAAAAAATCTTGAAATTTTAAATTGGACCCAATTCCTAGTTTCCGATTGAGCTGAAATTTTGCATTCCTACACGTTTAGTTTGGATAAAGAAAGAAAGAAAGAAAGAAAAAGCATTTATTGGGACTCGCACAGATCACAAATTAAACTATACAAAAACACACTCATAGAAACATAAAGATCAAAAACAAAAATAAAGTAAAAATGAAAATAAAAACAGAAAGTCCTGTACGAGGCCAAAAAGCCCCTATCTCAGCATGATGCTGCGGCACTTAAAAAAAAAAATAAGTGTCGCAGCGCTGGTATTCTGATAGGGCCCGCTGTGATGTCACGGATAGACCAGACACGAAAATAAATAAAAATAAAAATATATTAGTGAAATAACATAATAAAAATAAGATAATAAAATTATTGTAGGTAATTGTAAACGTATACCGCGTGTGTGAACCCGACGTAACATCAGTTACTTGTCAGTGCCTTTTGTGTCTGTGGTGTTCTATGGTATCGCAGTACTACTTAGTCTGTGGGTATCGCTATGACCTCGGAGTATTTATGTTCTGTGGCTGTGACAAGTAAAGAGACGCAGGCGAGACTTCTTGGCGGGAAAGTGAAGCGTCATGATTAGAGTTTTGTTTTATTTTCTAAAACGTAACGTTAATGTGTAATAATGGTGGATTATTAACCATTAAGGGTTCGTGAACGTGCATTAGTGTAGGCAAATGAAACAAAACAGTGCAACATATCACTTCAAGTTCTTTCAAGAAGTCCGCGTGAGGTCTCATTTTTTTTTTTTTTTTTTTTTTTGTATATGGCATCTCGCAGTTGACCTTGAGAGGCCGTGACTGCTTAACCGGTCTTTCCTGTGGCTGCCCTAAGGTATTAGCTTAAAGCCTCCAGCCAGGAGCGTAAATAAAGTATTAAAAACTAAACGACAGCGCTCTAAGGGCACCCCCTGTGGGGTACGAACCTCGGCTTAGGGCGTCGTTGGGGAAAAACAAAGCAAATTGGGGACGGGCTGGATCAAAAGTTTAAATTCATGATTATTAACGGGGATTACTATTAAATGCTACGGCTCACTCAGCCTCGGGGCTGGCGGTTCGACGTGCAAGGGACGGGGGGAACAATTTATTCTTGATCTTCGCGTGGTACCTCGGCGGCGAGGACGGAATGACGGTTTGTGTTTGTGCACTGTACTTGTGGCCCTATTGCTTTCCTGAAGGAGAGTAATGGGGTCATCCGGGTCTAAGAGAGTATGCCTAGGTCGGCGAGTCTTACTGATTTGAGATGGCCTATAGCTAGCTGCCTGCACAACCAAGGGGTTGCGATGTCTATCTGCGGACTCGAAGAACCGCTTTGTCGCGCGTTTCAAAAACTGCTTGATGGTGGGGATTCTAAGATCTACGTGTAGGGTTTCGTTCCGAACGAACCATGGAGCGTCCGTAATTTTACGGAAAAATCGGTTTTGAAGTGCCTGCATTCTGTGAATGAGATGGGGACGGGCGTGTGCGAAAGCGGCACACGCGTACGTCATAATCGGCCGGATGCACGCTGTGTAAATACGCAATTTGCCCTTAAGGGACAACTTGCTGCGTGAGTTTAGAACGCAATGAAGCCTACCGAGAGCGAAAGCAGCGCGCGAACGCACTTGCTTTATGTGATCAGCGAACGAAATGTGGTGATCTAAGATCACACCGAGATATTTGGCTCGCTTCTCCCAAGGGATAGGCTTGCCGAACATCTTGATCTGTCGTGGTAGGTCCGGTCTACGCCGGGGCCTAGAAAAGAGGACCGCTTGGCTCTTATCAGGATTGACCTCGATCCTCCACTTCCTGAACCAGTCACCGAGTCTGTTGACTTCGGTCTGTAGGATGCGGGAGATCTGGTCTTGACTGCGGCCGGTGTAGTAGATGGCCGTGTCGTCTGCGAACAGAGCTAACTGCGCCTTTCTACTTTTCGGGATGTCACTGGAGAACAGCGTAAAAATGAGCGGAGCCAGCACAGACCCCTGAGGGACGCCTGCGCGGATCGGATGAGGGGAAGAGAGCGCACCCTCGATGCGATAGCGGAAGGTGCGGTTCAACAAATAGTCCCGTAAGATGAGCACGAGACGATCTGGCACACCGAATTTGTATAGCTTATACAATAAGCCGTTGTGCCAGACTTTGTCGAACGCTTTCGCGATATCGAAGAACACAGCACCCGTCATGAACCCGCGCTGGAAACCGGCGCTTATGTGTTCTATGATACGGTGGACCTGTTGTACGCAAGAATGTTGGGTTCTAAAACCGAACTGTTCGTTGGGGATGAGCCCCTTCGTCTCGGCGTAGTCTCTGAGACGCTTATAAATAAGCCTCTCATAGACCTTGCCGAAAACGTCGAGCAAACTGATGGGACGGTAACTGGAAGGCTCGGTCTTAGGCTTGCCGGGCTTCGGGATACCGATGACGGTGGCATTTTTCCACGATTGTGGAAAAATGTTGTTACTAAGAGCACCATTGAAGATGGTGGTCATTAGCATGATCAGGTGAGCCGGGAACAACTGGACCACCCTATTGGTGATACCGTCTGATCCAGGGGCTTTACGGGGTTTCAGACCCTTGATTATATCGTGAACCTCGTCCGGGGAGACGGGGTCTAGAGGACAATCAGGGTCTTCGACCGGAGGGAGAGAGGCTCTACGTTCGACTTCGGCATCCACCTCGGCGAGGTGAGCCTGGTCTACTGGTTGAGAGCTGGGCGAGCACTGGGTCTCGAGGCTGTCAGCTAGGCATTCAGCCCTGTCGATGTCGTCGAATGCTATCGTCCTGTCGGGTCGTGTCAGGGGAGGCATAGAGACTACTTGCTGGGACTTGAGTTTCCTCTGAAGTTCCCAGAATGCCAGATGAGTGGGCTCTAGCTCGCTCAACATCTTGTCCCAGTTACCGTCACGCAGCTCGGCCATGCGTGTCCTTACAGATCTCTGCAAATAGCGCATGTGAGCTTTGTTGGCGTCACAGGGGAAGACGTCGTAGGCACGAGTAGCCGCGTTCTTCTCAGTCAGCAGTTCACGCACATCGTCCGGCAGCCTCAAGCGATGTTCGTCCATCGCCGGAGCTTGCCTTGAACAATCGTTCAGGACCGATTGTACGTGTTCCGTGAGTGAGCCGATCGCGGCCGTCGTGTCAGCGATTGAGGTAAACTGATCTGGTATAGAGTCTAGTAGAGGCGAAGTGGTGGATTTCAAGCGATCGCTTACTTTCCTCCAGTCCGTGACTACTTTGCTACGAGAGGGTTCGTCCGGGTCAGGGAGTCCGTCGCGAGGGACCAGTCTCATGACGACTGGTCGGTGGTCGGAAGTCAGTTCGTCCATCGCCTCTATCGAATCCAACCGGAGGTTGATATTCTTTAGGAGCGCTATGTCCAATACGTCAGGGGTATGGTTGGGGTCGTGGGGGTAGTGGGTGGGCGTCATCGGGGCGATGACGTCAAAGTTTAGGACGGGGCAGAGGTCAAACAAGTGTCTGCCTCGGAACGTGGTACTGGTACTATTCCAGGCCGGGTGTTTGGCGTTGAGGTCACCCGCTATGATAACGGATTCGCTCAGGCCAAAAAGAATTGAAAGATCGTCAGAGAGCAGTTTGAGACCGTCTGCTGACGAGGTCGCGGTGGGCGGCATGTAAGCCGAAACTATCGTAATCGGTCTATGACCTGACATGCCTAGTCTACATGCAGACACTTCAAGACACGAGAGAGTTGGAGGGTCGAGAGGAATACAGTATAGAGGGGTTCTATAATAGATCAAGGTGCCGCCCTTGTGGCATCGAGACCTGTCATTGCGAACCATGCGATAGTTCGCAATTGACGGGTTTCGATGGCTCGGCTTGAGGAAGGTTTCCTGTACTAGGAGAATATCTAACTTGTGGACGCGGAGGAACTCGGCGACTTCGTCGCGTTGTCCCCTAATGCCGTTGGCATTGAAAAAGCCTAACTTGAGGGATCTGAGTTTAGTTCTTGCGGGGGCCGTATTATACATATTAGGGCCGTTTCGCGAAGGTATTGAGGACTTGCGTAATTTCCGGGTACGCATTGAATATGCTCTGGATCTGATAAAGATTGCCAGAGGATTGAGCCTTGACTAATTCCCCGGCCATTTGAATGGCGCGAGGAGACATGAACACGTTGAATGTGCTCGTGATCACATTAAACGCGTCTAGTGCGTTAGCGACGGCGCCAACTGAAGAAGTCGCGGGTTTAGGGGGCGCGCGAGTGGTGGCGACGGGAGCGGCGACGGGAGCGGCTTTAGGAGCTGGCTCAGGTACACGGGGCGCGAGAGGCGCGCGGGGCGCGGCGGGCGCGGGAGGCGCGCGGGGTGCGAGAGGCGCGCGAGCCGCGGGAAGCGCGGTATTAGCGGCGGGTGCCAGTTGAGCACGTTGAGCGCGAATATTGGGGTCCATCATCAGAGGTTGAGGATGGAGAGGAGGGGCCATATATTGGCCGAAGGCAGGGAAGGCCTGCTGGTGGTTAAAATAATTCCACGGACTGGACCTTTGAGGGCTCAGACGCTGCGGAGGTTGAGACAGGGTAGCGGGGTACCCGGGGTGCTCTCGTTGCTGCCTCGCGTCGAAACGCTTGGTCAGCTTCGAGGAAGATGACTTCGGGGCTTTAGGACAGCCACGGTAATTGGCTGGGTGACCCTGTTGGCCGCATAGGACGCAGCTGGGAGGTTCGGTGCAGAGGGCACGGTCCTTTGGACGGGTGCACTCAGAAGTGCCGTGCTCGCCCAGGCACTTGACGCACCTGGGTTTCGCAAAGCAGTTCTTTTGCGCGTGTCCGTAAAGTTGGCATCTGTGGCATTGGCCTATGATGCTTGATTTGTGGGGCTTCTGGACGTCGAAGCCCTTAAGGTAGCATATCGAGCTAACCTTGAAGATTGGGTGATGCCCTTCAGTTTGTGGGCATACGACAAGGACCATGTCGTATGCGGATCCACCTCTGGATCGGTGCATCCTGTGCACTTCGAGGACAGGGATCCCCTGTCTCTCTAGGTCTGCCTTTATGTCGTCCGTGGCGATCTCACTGGGGATCCTACGGATCACCACGCGTATCTGACGATCCTCGGGGAGGGTGTACGAGTGGAATGAGATTCCTCTCGCCCGAAGGAGTTTAGTAAGTTCCCTGTAATCGTTCGACGTAGGAACGGAAACTTTGATTCCTGGCTGTGTGCTGACGGCACTGGTGAAATTGATCCTAAGATCACTGCACCTTTGTGAAACTTCCGTCCACCTGCCCTTATCTTGAATGATAATGGGTGGGGGACGGGATGCCTTCTTGGAGGCAGAAGGAGTCTTGGCGGACGCGGTCGCAGTACCGGAAGTGGTAGCTTGCGACGGCGCGGACGGAGCCGGGGTAGGGGCCCTAGTGGCGACTACCGCGGGGGTAGAGGGAGCGGAGGTCGAGGGAGCCTCGATCGCAACCATTTTAGTAGGTTGCGAAGACCTGCTCTTGTTCTTCTTCCTCTTGCCAGGGCCTGAGGTGATGCCCCCTTCCTCTGGTCCAGAGGAGGAAGAACAAGAACCTGACTCCGCATCCGAGGAGTCTGAGTTCGCCGCCGCCGCGTTATTGTCCGCGGGGGCGGTGGTGTCCATCGACACTATCGGACTTTCCGAACGACTCTGTGAGTCAGAGTCGTCTGAGTTAGCAGCGAGCGCATCGCTGAACTGTGAGAGGCTCGCTGATGGCGTAGCCCTCAACCCACTAATCTGGGAAGCGTACTTCCTGAGGAAGTCCTGGTCCTTGAGGAGGACCTCTCTGACGAACGTCAGTAAGAGGTCGTCCTCCATTCTACCGAGAGGGGGGATCCTATCGGAGGAATTTTGGAGCCGGACTCCACTACAAGAAACTGAAGCCTATCGTGGCCCTACGCCTAACTCCCCGGGTGGATTGGCCCGGGGATGAGTTTCGCTCCCTGTCGGGTGTAGACAGGGAGGATGAGTACCTGTGGTGAGCCCTGAGCTTGTGATCCCGTTGCCAATCTTATTGTGCAAGGGGGCCCTATTTGGTCTAGCGCGAAGGGTGTAGACACACCCTAAAGACACTAGGTGAGTCGCTGTGGGAGGAAAACTGTCACCAGAGCCGACTAGGAGATCCCCCAAGGCCGGTTAACTCTGGGACCCGTCCAAATTATTGCCTCTCCCTGAGGGGGTTCGGCGGGTGCGTTTGGGTCAGCACCCCACTCGGTTTCGTTGGCACCGTAAGGTATCCACCGAGGACCACGAAACTGTGGTTTTACCCAGAAGGGGCCTAATGAATTTAATAACGTTTTCCTGTTATAGAAACACCTGTCTTGAAAAAGACAATTTTTGTGATCCAGGTCTTTCGATTGGATTGATTAATAAATTAATCGAACCAATCAATCGACGATCGGATGTAGTCGGGGCGACTACGAGAGCGTTACGCAAGCGTAACAATACCGGGCACGAGAGAGCGGCAGGAGGGCGGGAGCACACCGATAGCAGCACACAACACGACCGTCCGCAGCGAGATCCGAACGCAGTATCGTGAGGTCTCAGTAAAGTGCCACGTCTTTACTGAAACTTAAGGGGAGCGTACGGGTGGGGGTATCATCTATCATGCATTGTTTAAAATTCATTTCATCATTACCTATAACTAAATAAAGACTTGGCTAAAACGTCGCAGCAACCAGGCCATTAAACTATTATTTAAAAAAAAAAAAAAAAAAAAAAAGAGACGCAGGCGCCGATAATCCGGCAAAAAAAATAAAAAACATTACGGCTGTTTAATTGCTACAGTATTATAGTGAATAATACAATTAAAAGTGCTCTGTGATAGTCGTTTAACGGCAATTAGAGAAATAAAAATAAACTAATGGTATGAGCGTTATAAGAATTTGAAATTACACCAATGACAAACAACTAAAAATAAAAATCACACAAACAATGCGAAACGACAACTGTGCCTGTTCAGTGTACAGTCGCTGCCAAACGCTCGCCACTCCACTATTGCTAGCTACGTGCAGATCATGGGTAAGTCTATAGTGCGGTATCTTTTTGAAGCTGTAGTAAGTACTGTTTAAATTTGATTCTAAAAGTACCAACTGTCTTCATAGCACGAAATGGAGGCGGCAAGTCGTTCCAGCAACGAGAGGCAGCAAATTTGAAACTACCACGGAATGCAGCAGTTCTGTGTGATGAGGCTAACATGAGGTATGAAGACGCTCTAGTTATAATCTTGTTAACATCGCGCGACCAAGACAGTTTCTTAAATAAATAGTCTGGTTTCTTTGTGAGAATAGTGCCAAAGAGTAGGGTCGCCAGGTGAAGCTTTCTGCGCGCTGACATTGTCATCAAATTACCCTTATTTAAAAATGGAGTGATGTGGGATTGTGGTGGGACATTACGGCAGAATCTTGCGCAAGCATTCTGCACCCGCTGGATTAGTTTCTCGCTTCTACCGAGAATGCACGCCCCATACACAGTGTCAGCATAGTTCAGCTTGGATAAAACAAGTGACTCGCATAGCATGACACGCATATCCACACTTACGTAGGGACGGACACGATACAAGAGCTTGAGTCAGTAGAAGCAGTTGCGCACAGCCTCCAATATGTGAGTTTCGAAATGCAATTGCCCGTCAAATACTACCCCAAGATTACGAGCCTCCAGAACTCCTTCCACACCACAACCATCAATCCTGAGGTCCAGGTTGCAAGCAAGCATTTTGTTCAGGAAATCCCTAGATCCCATCACAATATACTTGGACTTACTAGGGTTCAAGACCAAGGAGTTTCTTCTGGACCAAGCAGAAATCCTTTCTAAATCCTCATTTATTTTTTTGACAGTTTCAGCAGTATCCTGGGAGCGGAAGCAGAGGTATAACTGCAAATCATCGGCGTAAAGATGGAACTTAGTGTTGATCAGACAGTTGGCGATGTCAGCACTGTACAGGATGAAGAGAAGCGGGCCAAGGATCGATCCCTACGGTACGCCCCTGTCCACGCGCTTCGGACTAGAAGATATGGTGTCTCCGTTTCTGTCGCATGACACCTGAACAAACTGTGATCGATTACTGAGGTAACTCTCAAACCATTTAACCGCTTCAACATCACACCCATAGTAAGACAGCTTGGAGAGAAGAAGAGAAGTATTAATAGAGTCGAAAGCGCGCGAAAAATCTAGTAGGACAAGTAGGGTTCCCATGCCCTGATCTCTGGCTTCAAGAATGTTACCGACTACATCCAGGAGTGCTGTCACTGTGTGGCCCCTGCGAAATCCAGATTGAGCCAGTGGCAAAATACTATGGTGCTCAAGATATGCCCTAAGCTGGTCTGAGACAACCCTTTCTAAAATCTTGGATAGACACGGCAGTAGACTTATCGGACGGAGGTCTTTCACGCTAGTTAGGTTAGGTACTTTTGGGATTGGTCTAACTATTGCCATTTTCCACAGATCAGGGAAAAAAGAGGTGACTATGGATCTGTTGATGATAGCTGTGATAACTGCAAGTGTTCGAGGAAGTGTCAACATCAGCATCTCCAGAGAAATATGGTCAGAGCCCTGCGCATTGGACTTAAGACCGCGCAAGATCCTCAGTACCACATCCTGTTGGTCCGGCTCGAGCCGGAAATGAATGTTACTGTGTCTATGATGCTCAAAATAACTTAAATCAGCAATTGTGACTACCACTGCCAGGCACATCCAAAAAGTGTTGATTGATAGATTCTGGGTTGTTACAGAAGTGTGGCAGACTATGCTCTGGTTTTTTTGAGGTGGCTATAGTTGATTTAATATGACTCCATAACTTCTTAGGTTGTTTAATATTATTATTAATATATATTTTAAAATATGCGCACTTTTCACTATCAAAACCAGCTCTAACCAGGTATTTAAACTCTTTGTATGATTTAATATGAAGTTCAGATTTTGTAGTTTTAGACTTCAAATGGCACTTGTCACGTAGCCTCATCATTTCCCTGACAGTGTCTGTTATCCAGGGATAATATTTCTCTTTAATTAAGACTTTTTTAAGGGGAGCATGCAAGTCAAATAATGTCAAAATGTATTGATTAAACATTGTAACCATGGAGTTTACATCTTTCAGACTTTCAATATGTTCCCAGTCTATTTTATTTAAGTCGTCATTAAAAAAATCAGGAAGGATGTCTTTAAGTGGCCTATAGGTAATCCAGTGAGGACTAGGCTTCTCTAGTTTAAAATTTAGTTCGACAGATATAATTGCGTGGTGACCGAGCTCTGGTATGTGTGATACTGAGACCCCACACACACGGGCGTCAGTGCACACCACATCAATTAAAGTTTCACTATGATCTGTGAAATGGGTTGGCTCAGTAACAACTTGTCTAAGCTTGCAGCAATGTATAAAATTGTTCAGTAATTTTGATTTGTTGTCAGTTTGGTTTAAGACATTAATATTGTCTATTGAAGTAAGTCGCCAAGCAAGACAACCTTGTCCGCATTAGCAAAGGACGAGAGAGAATCAGTAATTGCATCCAGGAAGACATTGACATCTAGCCACGGCGGCCTGTATGCAGTACCGATTATAACTGCATGTGAGTTAATGTTAAGCCTGAGCCACATTTGTTCAACCTGCGGCGCCGGCGGGTGCGGCACGGCGCGCACGCGCACCCCGCGGCCCACGCCGTCCCCGCGGCCGCCGCGCACGCCGTGCGGGCGGGGCACGTGCCGCAGTCGGTAGCCCGGCACTGTCGGCGCCCGACCCTCCTCTCCCTGCCTGAGTCAGGTCTCATTTATCGCCATGATGTCCACCGAGAGGCTATCCATAGCAACAAGGAACTCCTCATGGCGTGAACCAAGCGACCCCGCATTAAATAATCCAACTTTTAAATTTCTTGTCTTATTCATTACTGTAAATATTGGTGTATATAAAATTATGTATGTTTATTGTAGTTAGCGTCAGTGGAACTGTAGGGTTTTGCATAATAAAGTAAGGTGTAAATATACTGAAATACATCATGGTATTAGGTGTAACTTGTAATAACGTGAAGTGTAGAATTATAAATATTGCAAAAATATAAATAGTCAGCCAAAATGAAATAATACCTAGAATCCGTAATAATAAATATATCATAATAAATAATGATAGTGTGACAATAGTGAGTGGAAGTGTGACACATATAAAATGTCCATATAATAATATAGTCATCAGTCGAGCAGCCGGGCCACTAAAATAAACCAACCTATACTGAGACATGAAAATATCCAGCATCGCAAAAGACAAACTTAAATACCCAAGTGAAAACAAAACAGATAAAAAAAAGTAAAGTTTTAGGATTGAAATGTTTACAGTACTGTGATTAGCAGGGGCCATGTTATCAGACATCCTCCTCCGAGCGGATGCAGTGGGTAGGCTTGCCGTCACCCTGCTTAGACAGAATACGGCCAAACTTCCACCATGTATACCTCCACCCGAGACGGCTGCTAGCTTCACGCACACGGTAAAACAATTGCTTGTTTGTTTTAGTAAGCCTCTGGGCGAGCTTTGCAGGCCCACCCGTTGCTGGGCACGCCACAATTGTGGCGATAAGTCCCCTCTTTGAGAAGTGGCTAGAGAGGCGCCACGGCGTCCTCACCTTCCGCCTGACGCAGGTCCTCACCGGACACGGTTGTTTCGGGAGGTTCCTGTTCAGGATAAAGCGGGAGGAAACGCCCGGGTGTCACCACTGTGTGGATCGCCCGGAGGACACGGTGGAGCATACGGTGGAGGTCTGCCCAGCTTGGGCGGAGCACCGCCGTGTCCTCACGGAGGCGATTGGCGGCGGCGATCTCTCGCGTCCGGCCCTGGTTCAGGCCATGGTTCGGAGCGAGAGTGCATGGGAGGCCGTCACCTCCTTCTGCGAAGCAGTTATGCTAGCGAAGGAGGAGGCGGAACGCGTGAGGGTGAGACAAGGTTCGCGCCCTCGCGCCCTTAGTCGCCGCACGTCGGGAGTCGCAAGCCGATTTCCGGCCACCGTAGGCGCGGGCCTGCGGACGGTGAGCGATGGGTAGCTCGCCGTCCGATAAGGACCAGGCCCGGGTCGACGGCGCGTTGTGTTCCATGTGCGCCTCAAAGAGATATCAGCACCAATTGACGGGGTCCGTTAGGACCAATGCCTGCCGGGGTTGCGAGTTTGTCCGAAAGGGATATCGTGGCCCTGGCACACAGGCAACGGAAGGAACACGGGTGGGTTTTAGTCAGTAAAAGTCTGACACGCCCTCCCGCTCCGCCCAGAGCGGGAGAAGTTATTTGATAATTTCCCACCCAAAAAAAAAAAAAAAACCCGTTGCGCGAATACTATGTCCCGATCGTCGAGGGTCACCCCAAGCTTTGCCGCCACCAGACCGACTGTGTGCAATACGTTTTCACCAGGAGTCTCCGGGATGTTAGTGATCTCTAAGTCCGAGCCAAGTAACTCCTGCTCGCGGTCGTTGAGGTCAAGCTGCAACTTCAGCACTATCTGCTCCAGCTGGCCCACTTTGCCGTCTGGCACTACAGCACTTTCCTTACACTCAAGAGCCTCAATCCTGGCCTCAAGGCTGTCAACCCGCTCGGTACAGGCTCCCATCGACGAGTTTAGGCAGGCCATCTCACGACGAAATTCTCTCATTTCATCCCTAACTTCCCGCAACTCAGATCGGAAGAGCCTTATTTCCTCACGAAGGGTCAGCTGTGTATCCGGTGAGGGCTCCCCATCAGTACACTGCTCACTCGCAGCCCGAGACAGAACCCCAGACACCGCAGCGGGGGGTTTGGTCACCGCGACAGGTGACCGGATCATACCGCCTTGGACTGGTACAAGCGGAGCGGCCACCTCTGCCGACGCTGCCGTAATAGGTACTGCTGCGGTTCGCGACACTACCGCAAAAGTTGAAAAAATTACTCTTTTTGGGGGTACCGGTAGCACCAAAAACTAGCAAGTAACTCCGAAGTAAAATAGTTATTAAAATAGAAATTAGTTTATTTTGCGGATTTCACTACCCTACGGCGGTTTAATTGCTTTTTAAACGATCACACACTTATGGAGTACTACAGTAAACAAAATGTAAACAAAAAAATGTACTCGAAATTCACTGTTGTTTTATTTCATAACAGTGCTGACACAAACAGCTGATGTGTACCGTAATCCGTCCGTGACGTCACTCCCTCCACTACCACCACTCCTTGGATGACAATGTATGGTTAGGTTAGGTGGTCATGTGGTCGATGGCCCTTTACGAGGCCCTTAAAGAGCCCGCCGATTGAACGCGTCCCAAAGGGTCATGGCTATCAGGCTGGTCCGAGGATACCGCACGGTCTCCCGTGAGGCGGCGAGTCTCCCTGCCGAACTACCGCCATGGGATCTGGAGGCAAAATTCCTCGCACACATCTGGGAGTGGCGTGAGGAGGCGAAACGCCGGAGCGAAACTCCGCTGCCGCGAGAAATCACAGCTCAGCGGACAGAGCTCTGGCGGGATCTCATGGCGACATGAAGAGTGCGATTGTCACAACCCAGCGCTGGGCACGCCACAATAAATTGTGGCAATATGTACCGTCTTTGAAGAGTGGCTAGAGAGGCGCCACGGCGTCCTCACCTTTCGCCTGACGCATGTCCTCACCGGACACGGTTGTTTCGGGAGGTTCCTGTTCAGGAGAAAGCGGGAGAAAACGCCCGGGTGTCACCACTGTGTGGATCACCCGGAGGACACGGTGGAGGTCTGCCCGGTTTGGGCGGAGCACCGCCGTGTCCTCACGGAGGCGATCGGCAGCGACGATCTCTCGCATACAGCCCTGGTTCAGGCCATGGTTCGGAGCGAGAGTGCATGGGAGGCCGTCACCTCCTTCTGCGAAATAGTAATGCTCGCGAAGGAGGAGGCGGAACTCGTGAGGGAGAGGCAAGGTTCGCGCCCTCACGCCCCTAGTCACCACAGGAGACGCCCCGGGCGTCGGGAGCCGCAGGCTGATTCCCGGCCACCATTATAGGCGCGGGCTTGCGGAAGGTGAGCGATGGGTAGCTCGCCGTCCGATAAGGACCAGGCCCGGGTCGACAGCGCGTTGTGTTCCACGCGCGCCTCAAAGAGATGTCAGCACCAACTAACGGGGTCCGTTAGGGCCAATGCCTGCCAGGGTTACGAGTTTGTCCGAAAGGGATATCGTGGCCCTGGCACACAGGCAAAGGAAGGAACACGGGTGGGTTTTAGTCAGTAAAAGTCTGACACGCCCTACCGCTAATTGATAATTTCCCACCCAAAAAAAAAAGGTTAGGTTAGGTTTTTTAAATTAAATCTATTCTGTAGTAATAAACATTTATATGTTATTTTAAGACTGAAAATTATAAAATAAAATATAATTTAAAAACTAAAAAACACGCATTTATCACGCACTAAAAATTCAAAAATAATTTAATTTTGTAAGCTTTTGTTTGGTACATTATACCTATGCATGCTACCTATAGGTACTTACGAGTGATTTAGTTTTTTTTTTATTATAATATGTATTTATTTAAAATCGTTATTGGTGCCGATTATGTTGTCACAAAATTCTCTAAACTAGACTAAAAATCACCAAAATTTAGTTTATTCCTGTCAAACGACGTTTCCCATTCTGAAATTGACTAAAGTGACGCAACTTAACTATATTATAGTTTGACAGCACTAATGTCATTTTAGTTACTCAATTTAGTGAAAATGGCAATTTTGCTATTCTGAATTTGACGTTTTTCACCTAAAATTATGATTAGTGCCGATTCTGTTGTCACAAAATTCTCTAAACTAGACTAAAAATCACCAAAATTTAGTTTATTCCTGTCAAACGACGTTTCCCATTCTGAAATTGACTAAAGTGACACAACTTAAAGTTATTGCTTTTATAAAAATGCAGACCATAATTTATGGTACCTGCCAAATATCTCAATATCCTTTTTGCAGCTAACCAATGACTTTTGTCATAGCTATTATTAAATTGTGATAACTGGCTACATGCAAATGCGATATCAGGCCTTGTACACACAGACAAGTACATTAGACATCCCATTAACTGTCTATATTGGTATTCATTTTCATCAACATTCTGTTCAGATTTTACAGGCTTGATTAATTTACAATTAAGCATCATAGGTGTGGAGATGATTTTACATTGAGACATACCAAAACGTGATAATAACTTTTTGATGTAAACTGACTGTTCTAGAATAAGAGAATCCTCATTACGAATGACATTAATACCTAAACAGCTCCTTAAAGAACCAAGATGCTTTACACTAAAAGCTTTCTTCAATAAATTCAACAATTTATCAGTAGAACAACTAGAAAATAAGTAAAAATCATCTACGTAAAGAGCTACAATGGTAAGATCCTTGCCATTCTTCTGTATGTACACACACGGTTCACACTTACTCTGAACATAATCATTTTCGGAAAGTAGTTCATGCACCTTAATGTTCCACTGCCTACTAGCTTGTTTAAGCCCAAACATACCTTGCTTTCATCATTTACAAAACCTTCAGGCTGTTCCATGTATATTCTCTCATTTAAGTCTCCATTCAGAAAGGCAGTTGCAACATCAACATGCTCAACTGATATATTCATTTCGTTGGCTAGACAAAAAAAAAACCTCGTGACTCCTCGGGCGAAGACTGTTCTCCTCTACCAGACCGGGACTCATCGTTGACCTCACCATCTAATATAGTATCAGAACTTAAATCATTATCAATGTCATTGGAATTTATAGATAATTCATTATTTAAATATAATTGATTATTTGGTTCCTTATTTGAAATATCATTTTGCAAAATAATGTCATAAGAATTATTTTTATTCTGGCATGTGTCAACAGAAATAAAATTACTATAAAATTTATCTTCTAAAAATTGCACATTTCTTGATATTAAAACTTTTGTTGGATCGGATGGTCTTATGAATCTATAGCCTTTAGAGTTTTCACAGTAACCTACGAAAATGCATAACTGTGATTTAGCATCCAGTTTGCTACGCTTACAGGTAGGCAAAAGACAGTAAGCAAGATATCCAAATACCTTGAGATGTCCGAGACCTATCTTGCGTCTGGACCAAACCTCTTTAGGCAGACGGCTAGTCAGAGCAGACGTGGGGCTTCTGTTTTTAAGATAAAAAGCTGTCATCACAGCTTCACCCCAAAATCGCTGACTAAGACCAGACTCTTGCAATATACATCTCACCTTATCCATAATAGTACGGTTCAATCGTTCAGACACACCGTTTTGCTGAGGCGTGTAGGAAACTGTAGTCTGGTGAACTATCCCTTGCTTTTCAAGGTAATTAGAAAAATGAGCATTGCAATATTCTCCACCATTATCAGACTTCAGGCATTTAATTTTTAAACCAGTTTGTTTTTCTACTAATCTTTGGAATTTAATAAAATGTGACATTACCTCAGATTTATTCTTCATAATGAATCCAAAAGATTTTCTTGAATAGTCATCGGTGAATGTTAGTAGGTAGCGAGCACCATTCCAGCTGCACGTCCTCATGGGCCCACAGACATCTGAGTGCACAATCTCCAGCCTAGATGCTGCTCTCTGCGCAACACCCTTAGGAAAAGGTTTTGCCGCTTGATTCCCCTGAAGACACGGGATACAATTCTTGATATCTTCTTCCTGCAAATCAAGATCAGGCATTGCATGCTTCCTGAGATTGTACATACCCGAAAGATTGAGATGCCCCATTCGCCTGTGCCACAATAACGTAGACACGCCTTGTGCAGCAATATGTGCGTTCTGTCCTGCCTCCTGCACTGATTGTAGGGGTGCTGAAGAACGCTGCTTCTGATGTGCTACCACTTAATTTTTATACGCCTTTCTGTAGTACAGCATGGCATACAGGTTCACCTACGACTTTACAACTGTCAAAAATATAACAACCATCCCGATCAAACATAACTGTCATCAGCGCGCGAATAAAGCGCAGCAAAGCGTTTCTCAGCCATTTTGCTCACAGATAAAAGATTTCCAGATAATTGTGGAACATGCATCACGTCTAAAATCTTTCTTGCGTCACCATTTTTAAATGTCACACTTACATTACCAATACCGCAGCTCTGTATAGTAGAATTGTTTGCAATTGTTATCACATTCTTTGAAGACTTCAATTCACTAAACATATTTCTATCATTACACATATGAGAAGAACAGCCGCTGTCAACAATCCAGTCTGCTGAAGCATCAGTCGCTATGAAGCTTGAAGCTATAAGTGTTTGCTGCTTGTCTTGGTCATTATCAAAAGATTTCTTCTTCATTCTTTTCAGTTTGAAACATTTTGTTTTGATGTGACCATTTTTCTTGCAGAAGCTGCAAACCACTGGTTTTCTGGCAGTTGAGCTGAATGCAGAATTGGCTGGGGTTGAATCTGACAGCATTTTTCTATATTCTTCTTGAATGAGCCGCATTCTGACAAGTTCGCTTGAAAGTTTATTTGTGATACATGCAGTTTCCAAACTGGTGACTAGAGTATCATACTCTGCCGGAAGTCCGCTGAGCAACAACTCGCCTATTACCTCATCTTCAACTTTTCTACCCATCTCAGCAAGCTGCTGGGTTAAGATGATAATTTTATTGACATAATCCGACATATTATTGAAGTTGACAAACTCACATCTGTGTAGTTGTCTGAGTAAAGCCACCCGTCTGTATAAACTTTTATCTTCAAATATCGTCAGTAGCTGTGTCCACGCGTCCTTAGCCGTTTTGGCGTTAATTATTCACGCCTTCGAGCATGGACGTATAAAAAACTCGGACGGATTCTCGCTAACAGAAAACTGTGTCACTCAGAGTCAGCCAGCTCGCTGTACGTACAGGCCCCCACGCACACATTCACAGCATACTCACCCATTACGCGTGCAAACGTCAACACAGTCGACACGTTTACGCGGAAAAAAAAGTATTGAAATACAGCATGTCTTGTGTGGTGAAATGTTGCAAAAACCGTAGCGATCGGAAGAAAAAAAATACAGGAATCACGTTTCATAGTTAAATGAATAATTCAACAACTTAGTTCCCGATTTTATAGATTACAATCAATACTTATTCACCAGAACAAAATAATTCATCACAAGGCCAGTGTTGCCAATATTCACGTGTGCCAAATATATGGGAATTTATATATATTTTTTAATCAATTCAATTTATTTAGGTTAATTATTACTAGTTGTTTTATATTCTTTCTACTAGATTTCCTAAAGTAAATGAAGTTTGGCGTAATGATTGGATTGAAAAAATTCGAAATTGTAACTGTCAAAATGACTGGATTCCAAACAAATACAGTGTCATTTGCAGTTTACATTTTGAAACGAATGACTTTTATACAACTAAAGGAGGACTCCGGCGCCGCGGCGTGTTGTTACATATATGTAACAACACGCCGGAGTTAATTAACAATCTAAGCTAACATGGTATTTATTTTGAAATTACGAAAACGACACGATATTTTTCGTAAAATAAAACAATATTAAGTGGGTAATTTTGGCTATCATGACAACCCTAAATTCACTCACACCTAAGACTGTCGCCGCCATTACGGGACACAGTTTTGTCTTAGCGAGAGTTCCGTCCGACTTTTTTTTAGGTCCATGCCTTCGAGTTTGTCAATGTTGAAACCACCCATAAACATAGTATTTTTACCATCATCGAGGTTTTCAGTCCTGGGAATGTTCTCGATACTGTTGCCAGGCATTTTCTATTCTATCCGTATTCTGGGCATACAATCAATGTCGCTGGGACTCTGGGCCCATAACCAATGTAGCAGATTGTGTAGTGCGCAGTTATGATGATGGCCGAACGCGTAAATAAAACAGGCACTTGATTGCTCACAACATATTACTCAAAATATAATGTAACAATACAACGTCAATAAACTTAATAATGGGATAATTTAGGATTTACTAAATCAATCAACGACACGGAACGAGACAAGGGAACCCTCTTAGCTCAATGGGAAACCCACACTAAAAGTAGACATATCGTCTATAGTAGACATAAGTGTAACAGATAATTAATAGTGTTGCCAATATAAAGCATACATAATTTTTAACAAGTGTGAGCTATGTTATTGGAAACAAACCTACCAAAACAGTTATGGGGAGAAGCCATTAGATGTGCAGCATATATTATAAATAGATCTCCAACAAAGACACTACAAGGCAATACACCAGCTAACATATGGTATGGAGAGAACAAACTTGATAAAATAAGAGTATTTGGCTCAAAAGCTTGGAGTGTCATATTACCTAAGCCAAGTAAATTAGAACCTAGAGCAAAACCTATGATTATGATTGGATATTGTAGATCAGGATACAAGCTATGGGATCCAAAAACCAATGAGATAGAGGAATCTCGAGATGTAAGATTTGATGCGACAGATTATAAGTATGATGAAAGTCAATGGAATAAATCCATCACTTATGATAAAGAAGAAGAAATAGAAGAACAAGAAATAGAATATATAGAGTGCGAAAAGGAAAACATTCCAGAATTAACAAGTAAGAAAGACAAGAGTATTGATCATGAACAAGACCAACATAATTCAGAGAATAGAAGAAAGAGACCTACTAAGACACCAATAAGATATCAAGATTATGACATGTCAAATATAGCTTACGCATTATTGCTAGAAGATCCTATAAATTATGACGAAGCTATAAAACATGAAGACTGGTATGAAGCTATACAGAAAGGGCTAAAAGCACACAAAAAACATAGAACATGGGAAATATATAAGTGAATTACCAAAAGATAAGAAGTCCATAGACATGAAATGGGT